>CP139764.1:18212500-19462500 GCA_034370585.1 Fragaria x ananassa
CACATCTTAACATCTTATCCGTTCAGTTTTTAAGTCTATATAAGTAGATCAGTTATACAAATTTTTAACCAAATCGGTGATCGTTAAGGTAACAAACTAGATTAAATTAATGGACGAACAAAATCTGTCAAACATGAACCGTTGAAGTTTATAATTAGTAAATCACACTTATGAATGCTTTAACGATTTTCAATATGACTGAAAATTTACAGAAATGATCTACTCATAAATACCTATAAATTGAACGGTCAAGATGTGGATAAAAGATCGAAAAGTGGGATAAGCCGAAAAGTCCTCAACTTAAAGGTTCTCATTAAAAGGGCTCCCTTCTTACATTAGCAAATGCAGATCTCCACTCCGTCCACAAAGATGAAATTAACTCGGAGCGACATGGGTGTTCATCAGTTTTCTATCGAGAAAAAAGAAGAAGAAATATAGCATAATTAACTAATTATTGAATTAAGATCGATTATTATATATTGTTAACTTAATTTCAAATTGAGAGTATAACTTGATCAAATCTAGAGTATAATTAACTAAGTTTTGAGTTTATACTCTTCATTATCAAATATTTTAAAAGCTAGCAACATTTTTTTTAAAGGGTTTGGAACCCAGCCAAATTAGGAGGCTCAGCCATACGCCAGGTTTTAGTTATTTTATTGAAAAAAACAGAGAGACAAAAGGTACATAAAGGGAGAGGGGGACATAGACCAAAACCCCTCACAGAAAAAGGAGAAGAAAACATAAACTTAAGATTTACTAAAGATAATAAACAATGAAGAACAAATTCGTTGTTGTTACTCAAAGAGTTACAAATCAAAAGATCATTATAAAATCACAAATTAAAACGATAGTCAGGAAATGAAAATGCACCATCTGAAAAATACTGAAATGAAAATGCATGGTGTAATTAATAAGATCATTACGAGATAATTCCAGGTACGTACGTTGGAAGGTATTACAATAATATATGCATGGAGTAATTGACCAGATAATTTGTTGTGGCCGGAACACCAGCTGACATGCTGATTTGGTCTCCCCAACCACTTAAAACGCGACACGTGTCCAGCTGAGAATTTGATAGGATTGTAAGTTGAGTTTGACGGCTCTGTCTTCTGTCGTTTAGAAGAACCGTCTCTGACATCATATTAGAGAAGAACCTCAACTAGTCTCAGATCTATATTCAAAGAAAAGGTTGAAGCAAGAGAAGAAACCGCGATTCACTCACAGGAGAACTGCACAAGGTGGCGCCGGTAAGAATCGTCATTTGCGAGTTTTCAAATTTGCCGTATTTATCGTCGATTTTGAGACTTGATAGTGGGTTTTCATTTGTTAGTTGTTCCCCTCCCAGCCTCCCAGAAAGGTCCCTAAGACACCCATGTATTTTTTTTTTCTCAAATATTTTACCCTCTTACTTTCTGCGCATGAGTTTGTGTATAAAACTAAAGAGTTTTGAACTGCTGGTTGTATTATTCATACACAGAGCCAAAACAGTACAATGCATTTATATAGGTTGTTACAATTGAAAACCCTAGATGGATTGTATAAGGTAACCTACTTCTACAAGGAAACATTATTACAACAATAAGGACAAAGATACATAACTAATTACTTGCTTCAATACACCCCCTCAAGTTAGAGTGTATGTTAATTACACTTAACTTGTTAAGAAGCAATCCAAACTGCATGGTGCTCAAGGGCTTAGTAAACATGTCGGCAGGTTGGTCTTTTGTCCTAATGTGTATTGTTCGAACTACTCCATTTTGGATCTTCTCTCGAACAATATGGCAATCTATCTCTGTCACACCCCTGTCTTTAAGTTATTTTACGGTTATTTACTTCGGTATTATTTTAGTTTTTTACCGTATTAATTAACCGTTTACTGTTAAGGATCTTAAAGTTGACTTTTTATTCTGTTTGGAATTTGGGAAAACTTTCTTCATGGAAGTTGTAGAGGATGTTGTTACGAGTTCGTAGACATGCTACGCGTTAAAATCGAAGTTAGCATGAAAAAGTTATCCACTAAGAGGGAAGTTTTTGTGTTGGTAAAAATGGGTAAATTTTTAATGGGTATTTTTTTTGAGTTTAAGATGATGGACCGGGTGGGGAGCAGCCCTAGCCCAATCCCTTTCTCTTCTCCCTCTTCCCCCGAGCTCCCCCCGAGCCTTCTTTCGCCGGGACTTCTCGCCACTAGCCGTCGCCGCTCCAGCCCAGAATGGACCCCCGCCACCTCCTCTCTCTCCCTGGTCAATTGTCGGAGCCGGTAGTGCCGCCGGAGAGGAGAAAACCCCGCCGGAACGCCGACTGCCTTTTCGCCGGAGCTCCGTTCTCCAGCCACCATAGGCCAAGATTTTTGGCTCATCATGTAGCCCTCGTCAAGGTGAGTAATCTCTCAAAATGAATCGGTCTAATTCGATCTTGTTAGGGTGAAATGTATAATTGAAGTTCTAAGGCTCAATTTAAGATTTTGGTTCGGTTAGCCTAGTTATGCTTAGAATTGGACTTTGTGCTAGTTAAAGAAGTTGTTGTGCGAGTTGAGAGGAGTGTTGTGCTAAAATTTGAGAAGCATTAGAGGTCGCCGGAAAACGAATTCGGCTGAGCAGGCGACGGCGCAACCCCTTAGGGGCTGTTTTTCATGTTTTGGAATCTCAACCTTACATAATACCAACTTTAACATTCTTTCAAAAACAACAAGAATTTCAATGAAATCAGAGCTTCCCTAAATACTAACATATGTGTATATATCAAACGGATTCAATACTAATATATGTGTACGTATAGGTATATATAAATTTCCTCTAAATCCCGGGTATATATCAATTGCAAGAAGAATCAAAAACAACATCAGTACAACTGCTGTCACGTTTCAATTATTTTTGATTGATGGTAAAAGTAAAATAGGGAGATAGATTAACTTACTTGTAATTGCCATTGGAGATTAGATTTATCAAAGACCTATCTCCTCTCAAGCACTTGCTGGTCTCTTCTCCCGCTTCAGGGTTTTCATTCAAAGATATTAGGTTTGATGACTAGACTGTTCAGTTGAAGAGACGTGGGTATTAGGTTTTCAGTCAACTTAATATATAATTGACAATAGAGCTTCTAAACGGTAGAAGACGGAGCCGTCAAACTCAACTCACAATCCTATCAATTTCTTAGCTGGACACTTGTTGCGTTTTAAGTGGTTGGGGACACACCAAATCAGCATGTCAGCCGGTGTTCCGGCCACAACAAATAATTTCTCAGGATAGCAATACATCGATTTCTAACTTGATCTATTGAGTTAAGAACAATGATCAAATGAACCGCCAACCAATCATCATCGATCTTTCAAAGAAATGAAAAAACTCCAACTAGTAATTACAAATTTAAATATGTATAATAAATAAGCAATTGGAGATGCCAAAATTAAGGACCAATATATGATCGTAGTTAACAAGTGACTGTATATACAAAATAACAAACTAAAGAATCAAACTAATTTTTAAGTTCTACGTACTGATAGATTAACAAGAATGAAATTAACGAAACAGCACGAATACGCACAATTTTTTTCTTCTCTACCTAATTACACTTGAGAAAAACCAATTAAGCGACTTCAATATCAAACATCTGTATCCTCAAAATAAGAATAGAAAGTAAATTGAATTACAGCAGTACTTGCAATATCTCTTTGGGTTTCCAGTACTCGAGCCCTATGAATCTGCATGGTGACAACCTAGTCTTATGCTTAGAAATGGTTTCAAGCTTAGGCGACCATAATTGCTCTTTAGAGCCAACAAGCTGCTCGTAGTGTTTCTGAAGCTCCGGTGTGTTACAGAGAAAGCGGTTGCCTGGATTTTCGGACCCCATTTCCTGATCCCTTGCTGTAATCAGTCTTGTGATGAACTCCGGCACAACTTTGATAAGCACCCTTCCATTGGAACCCTTTATGTACTCGAAGGGGCACTCCCCGCCGAATTTGATGGGAGAATTCCTCCTAGGGCTCGACTCCGACTATGAGTTATTCAACGCGGCGAGAGAGGAGGCGGAGAGCACACTGCCAGAGAAGCGGTCGAGGGGAAGAACGAAGTAGGTCTGGCCGAGCATGAGCTCGTCGTCGATGGACAAGGCCGGAATAGGTTGACCGATGAAGAAAGAGTCTGCATGGCAAACCATTTGATCGGGAAACTCGAACATGATCTCTCCGGCGATGTGTTTTCCTTTGAGGAGCCTGGTGGTGCCTTGCTGGGAGAAGATTACTTTGACGGCCGAGTTTGAGTTTTGTTGAAAACATGGAGACACTGCATTACCCATAATTAATTGGGGGAGAGAATCAAGAGGATCGGAGGAAGAATGAAGCAGATTTGAATCAAGGTAGGGATTGATTACGGTTGGCTACACGGAAGAGATCGAAGTTGCTGGGGGTTTATTATATACGAGAAGAAGACTGGATCGGAGGTGGTACGGTGGATTTGACTTGGAGAAAGTCATGGTTTGTTTTATAAGAATAGCTAGGAAATTCAGATGGGAGATGGATGATGAGGTAGTCATCCATGTCGGCTAGCTTTGACAATCTCTCTCTCTCTCTGTATCAAATATGATTAATGATTGGCCTAATATTATATTTTAAATTTCAAAACGGTAATGTGCAGTATATATGTACAAAATATTTAGATCGAGCAGTAAGGCTTCAGAATCATACAGTACTGCAAGTGCATGTTAGTTAGTTAACTAAGATATCTTAATATATAATCAGATAATTTTTTATATACACGACGTCTAAATAAATAAATTGTGTAATTTTAATTGTATTGATCATTCATATATATATATATATATGTTGGGATCCTTTTTTATGTCTATCTACTAAAGTTATAAATCTTAACAATCCATATGGTGTCGTGTATTTACACATGGTACACGTAAAACACTTATGTAAGTAATTAAGTGTGACACGTACTTGACACAAACTGTAAGCTCGCATTAATCCACATATGCATGTTGTTGATCCTGATTCTGCAATTTTGAAAAGACTTGGTTCAGTTGGTTGCTAGTTGTAAGTTTGTAACGCTTATTAACATGAAATCAAATAATCAAAGCATGCATTCTCTTACATATATTTGTCTCGACTGGATCATTCAATACGTAACCCACAATGAATGCGCCCATTTTGGCAACTTTGCCCTGGTCAGATTAGATATACCAAAGCTAAATCTATGGCTCGTCGATCTAGCTTCTAATATGTATTCACCGGCCTGAATCGAGTTGTATGTGTCTGCTATGTGTTTAAGCAGTAATAAGAGTAGGTGATGGAGCAACAAGCTATGTGTTGAGACTTGAAACAAAAGATGGAGCGAGAGGTATATAAGCCTGCGGCCTTTAAACCATGGACGCTTTCTTGACCAAATACAGTTTATGGTATCTCGATTAATGATTGGCTTCTTCTTTCTAAGGTTTGTCATTCATGTGATAAGATTAATGGATCCCTTGATTATATGACCCAGTAAAACAATCTATCAAACCAAATAACCAGCCTACTTGGTGCATCGTAAATGAAACCCAGTAAGATCAATGATGTTGTCATGAGGGCAGCTCAACCTGTATGCACAACTATCCCAATGCCATTGTACTCCTAGTTTGATGACTGTAAAAATATGCTAATTAGTTAAAACGAGAGGGGCTATTAGTTTCGTTCATCCGTAGACTTGTAACAACTTTCCGGCTAGCAGACTCAGATCATTGTCATTTGTTCACTCTTATCCCAAAAATATGTCAATCAAGTGACAACACAAAGATTATGTGTTCATACCATATCCATTTTCTTTATAAAACCAGCAGCCACGATTAAATTATGAAACAGCTAATTGCTTAATTGAGTGCACAAGTACTGCACCGCATATAAACAGATGGTGTAGACATTGACGTCTCTAGCAAACTACAAATGAAATTGCACATGCTCTCATATAATCCGTGTCTTAGAACAAATGTTTGACATAGCCCCCACACATTAGCGTTTCATTTCATTTCCAGCGAGTTAAAATGGACAATATGATATTTACTATCAGCCTTTTATTTTACCAAAGAAAAAGAAAGCCAGGGCTTTGGCCGACTACTGGGTGCTTACCAAAGTTCCTCATGGTTGTTTTCTTCAGAGGCGAGACAACTCATTTCTTGATCGCAAAAGATACAACGAAAATACACTATATATTTCCCCATCTTTATTCTCATCCTACAAAAAGAATCCTTGCTGGCTTGATAAGATCTGAAATTTCTCCTCTCCAACCTGAACTGCTGCAGCAGAGATAAGAGAAAATGTGACAAAGCAGCTGTATCACCCCAAACTCAACTGCAGACTAGTTTCTGAACACCAAGAACAGAGATTGCACAAGTCCAAGCACAATATACAAAAGAGCCCTCTCTAGAATATTTGCATGTTCTGTTTCGGTGGGCACATGAAAGGCCCATTTGATTCTCCCCTCTTTCCCATTATAGCATCAATTTCAAACTTTCTAGCTTCTACAGATGGGGTCATTTCACATCTTAAGATCTGCAACAAAATTTTAGTTAGAAAAATTTGCTTCACGACCAGCAAAAAAAAAAAAGCAGAGCAACTAAAACAGCAAAACATTCAGACAACTAGTTTTTCCAGCCAAATTCAAGGACTCGGTCATCTAGAAACCTGAAACACCTATTGAAGTACTGGCTCATTACCAAACAATTAGTCTTTCAGGTCACAGCATCCCAAAGAGGACATGACACCAATACAAAACGCCAGAAACAGAATATTTTTTCTACAAAGTTATTTATCTATATTGATTTTTATATATAGGAAAGAGTTCAACCAAAATCCAGGGAAAGCACCAAAGTATCTCTCTCACTCATTTGGCGCTTAAGTTCAAGGAATCACTTTCAATGAAGTATCAGAAACAGCAAGACGCAAATATAATTATCTACCTAAGTTGTCACCCTAATATTATAAAGCTCATACATCAAGAAAGATATTCAACCTCAAGAAACATATACAAGTTGATGCAGTAAACTTACCACCAAGACACCAGGACCAACAAGCTCGCTTAGGGTTTAAACACACAGAACACTCTAAATGGGAATCACTCCCAAGTCTCTCACCAAATCTAGGCTTCTCACCAATCCTTTCACAGGAAATTCAGAGCACTGATAATTATATTCATAAAATATAACATGCCTGGGCATTAGGCCCTTGCACTTATTTATACTTTAGCAGATAGCTCACATTGACTGCATTAAAGACTCATTAGGACTCTTCTAAACTGACGCATTTAAGAGTTAACAAAAGAGACCTTAAAACTTCTAAACTGAAATGGAAATACAAAAAGACACAAGCAGCTTAGAGACTTCTAGAATCAGACTTGGCTTTCCCTCCAAGCTGGGAAAGTTATATTGAGAGCAATTAATCAAACCATATGGAAAGGGAATGATTAGGTGCTCTCTTTTTCCATTTTTTCCACTCATAAACCTTGAACGGTTTGACTGTGATGTCCTCATAACAAGTTAAGATGAAACTTTGATGGAGGTCCTTTCAAACATCAGCAAGAAAAAATAATTTAAAACTGAATGTGGGCTATAAAAATGCGATAACCTTATATTTACAAAGAGAAACAAATCTTCATCATATTCACATGGCGCTACCCACTACTTTATCCACAACATCAAGTCCAGTGTTACTTCAAAAGTAATTAAGAAAAGGAATGTACAGAGAACAATCTAGAAATTCATCACGCTGTCTTACGGTAATGAAGTTTATTGAAATCTACTTAATACACCAAAAAATAATAACCATGGAAAAGTACTTTGGTGCATGACTTGCATCAAAGTGGGAAAACGAAAAGGACCCAAGAGCAAGCACTAAGACATTATTACAGTATTATATATTTTGATCTTGATATAGCTTTCATATGAAGGTTTAGTTATGAGACTAAATTTCTTACTTGTTACTTATAAATGATGTGGAACCACATACTACCATATGGAAAATTCTGCTATACAGATGGGTATGCTATGCATACAACAATCCTAGGCAAATTTCAAGTTTCATACCTCCCAACCCCCCCCCCCCCCCCCCCCCCCCCTGCTAGCACAGCAACCACACCTTAACTGTATGCATAGCAATACCCATCTGCACAGCAGCCAATCCCCTACCATATAGAGTATACATAGACAATATAACAGCCATACATCAGTAGCAAGAGTTTTTCAGGGACAAAGGTAGATGAAACACACTGGGCATATTATATTCATAATTTAACAATTCCAAGTGATTCCTCTACGTAATCAATCACAAGATATTATGGAGATGCACCAACTTATAATCTGTAGATTAGTTGAAGTAGTCTAACTTCACAGTATTTTCTAGTACTAGTTAAAGAAATATGTCTTAATATTGCTACCACTTCATACTAGAGAAGTAGATATTTTAAGCCAAGCCAGTGTTCCTCAATGAGAAAAAACATAAAGGAGAGGCTTGAGAAAGGCAAGAAAATAAATACAAGAATGCATATTCATATAAAAATTGGCTCAATAGCCAATTTGCTACCCTATGTATTATTCTGCCAATTTGCTTAAAAAACCTAGAGCAACAGGTTAATCTTGAAACAAAACCTAGGGGGTATCCAATTGACACTAGTGTGAAACCTAAGGTAGCAAACTGTTGATTATGCCATAAAAATCTGCTTGGATAAAATAATTAAAAAAAGTAAGGTTCAAAGATACACAAATAGCCTACAAATATTAAGTGGTTTCCAAGTGATTGAAAAGAGAAAGTACAACCACAAACTAGCCCGTTTTCTATATACTACCCTGCTAGGAAATCCTCATCTCTGTTCATCCAATTACTGCCCCAAGGCCTGAATAACACATATGAGGGCTTAGTGCTTGGATATTTTCTCTTTTCTCTTTTAGCTTGTTCAATATCCAAACCTTTATTACTAAATTTTCATCAAAAGCCCCCCCCCCCCCCCGAGAGTAAGACATGATGAATCGATAGACATTCAATTGATGACATATATTCATACCTAGCGATAAGCTGAAAATCCAGTATCTTGAATTAACGATCATAGCTATCATAGCGAGTATATTCTCTCTATTTCCAGTGTATCCTGTAAAACAGAAAATACTGCATCTCCATTATCTAAAAACATTTATCTATCATAATGAATTTTCCCCGACAAAAAGAAACCCGCCGTCTTTACAAGTAAACATGAAACAAGGCCAGTAAGAATAACAAAATTTTAGTGGCATATCTGATTATAATTAAGAAAGAGGAAATTAAGAGACATACCCCACCTTGAGGACAAGAGAAAAACCAATAACTAGAATTCATCATCTGGTACGAATCCCCTCTGCAGCATTTCATCATGGTAGCGGAATGCCTCCCTCAAATTGTCCTGAGTCACATGTCCATTTATCAATGATGTATAAGTGGATCTATCAGGATTTACACCTCTCTCAATCATCTTTCGCAAAACTAACTCAGCTTCATTCAATCTACCTTGTCTACAAAACCCATAAAGAATGACATTGTATGTAATCACATCTGGCAGTAGTCCTTGCTTTTCCATCTCCTTAACTGAAAAAAAGGCTTTGTCCAGATTGTCTTCTTTTACATATCCATTAACCAGAGTGTTGTATGTAATATTATCAGGAACAATTCCTTTCGAAATAATTTTGGCTAAGAACTCATATGCCTTTTCTGTGTCACCAGAGCGGCTATAGCCTTTTATGACAATGTTACAAGTCACTAAGGTGGGTTTGATACCTCCTTCAATCATCTGGTCCCACAAACGTAGCGCCTCATGGACAAGTCCCGTGCTACAGAATCCATTGATAAGAATGCCATATGAAATGTAATTAGGGACTATTCTTCTAGAAATCATGTCATTCCATAGCTCCTTAGCTTTATCCATGTCGCCTACTTTGCAGAACCCATCAATCAATGTGTTGTATGTGACAATGTCAGGCTTGATATTTCTGCTAGTCATTGCCTCAAACAAACTTAAGGATTTAGTCATATTCCCGGTTTTACAATAACCATGAATAAGTGTTGTGAAAGTATAAAAATCTGGAAAGACACCCCTTTCCACCATTTCATTGAAGAGTTTCTCTGCATCAGCAAGCATCTTCTCCCGACAAAGTCCATTTAATATAGTATTGAAGGTAATAACATCCACCACACAGCCTTGCTCAAGCATTTCATCCCGCAACTTCAACGCCTCTAACACCTTACCATTTCTACAATATCCATCTATCAGGATAGTATAGATCACATTATCTGGAACCAAGCCTGCGGTTTTCATATCTTGAAAATATAATATTGCATGATCACTATGTCCATTCCTTGAAAGCACCCCAATTACTGAACTGAAGCTGACTAAATCAGGAACAACACCTCTACATGACATTTCATGGAAAATTCCTTCAGCCTCTGAAATATTATCTTTTCTACAACTCTCAACCAGCAGTGTATTAAACGTAGTAGTATCAGGATTTAATCCATTCTGCAAAATCTCATACAAAACTTCCTTTGCTCTTGCATAATTTCCAACCCTACACAACCCATTCATGATAGCATTGTATGTGAAAAGCTCAGGTCTCAAACCCTTAGAAGCCATTGAGTTCTTTAACTCAAAAGCTTCTTCTACGAGCCCTTCACGACAATATGCATTGATTAGAGTATTATATGTCACAATATCTGCAGAAACCCCCTTCTCAGCCATGTCTGATATGAACGACTTAACCTTATCGATTTTACCATCTTTACACAAGGCATTAACCATAATGTTTAGTGTATACACATTCACCTGAACCCCGCCGCTAACAACTTCCCCATACACTTGCCATGCCAAATCTACCCACCCAACCTTCACAAGCCCACCAAGAAGACTATTACCAACATTTATCGAAACACATAATCCCTTGCTCCTAGGTGTCTTTAACGCCTCGAACCCTTCTCTCAACTTCCTAGCCTGCACATAAGTCCTAACCAACAAGTCAAAAACCAAGCCAGAACTGTCGCAGGTTCCAACCAAAGACTCAACTATTTCAACACGGGAGACGCCACTCTTCCTAACCATTCTAAGCATTAAAGCTTGCGCATCCGAAACCCTTCGGGCTCTCACTAAAATTTGAATCATTGCACTCAGAGACTGTGACGAGTGCTTCAGATTCGGACAGTTTACCATTATCAAGTCAACGAGTTTCAGACCCGCTTGCAAATTGTCGCGGCAGCGGTGAACAAGTTCAACTACAACAAGTGGGTTTAACTGAAACAGAGAGTTACGCAAAGAATTGAGATTACCTTGCTTCAAACCCAACAGTAGCTTCTCGACCAAAAGAGAATCTGACAGAGAAGAAGCCTCGAGTGTAACACCATTTTCCAAGGAGTGGTTTGATGATGGGGAAGAAGATATAGAATGGGGTCTGTGAGAGTGAGAAAGGACTGGGTGCTGTTGTGTGAAGGTGGTGAGGGTTCTCACCTGAAGAATCGGCCTATGGGCGCCCATATTATGCCGTTCAGAAGTAACACAGCTTCAGAAAGGATCTCCGAATGTGTTTTATTTTTACTTTTTGTAGGGTAGTGGAAAGTCCGAAAGTGTATTAAAGAGGCCTTTGTTGGTAAATTCAGAGAGTATCTTTAGTACACGGTGTGTATCTTCACATACATATATGGATGGTCAGGATTAGAAGAAATAATATAGAAACATAGTGGTCAAATATATAAATTGTTATGAACGGTTAAGATTGTGTCGTGTAAATACACGTCGTGCATACAAAAATTTCCAATAAATCCATCATTATATTGAACTTCCGTGTCATATGTGCAAAAGGACTGTGTTGACTTTCAGTCGACGGTTACTTTCAGTATTTTCTGATGTGGCATTCTTACCCTGCTGGATCTTTGTTGGATTTTACAGCTGTAATAAAAGCTTAGTCTGTTTTGTAAAAAGTATAAATACAATGAGATATTGTGATAATTGTAAGGTTGTGTTTCATTTTGGAAATTTAATGAGGTAAAGTTTTTATAAACTCTCTTTATTTCTCATCGTCTTCAACCTTCTGCTTAGGGTTTCTTCTAGCTTTTACAAAGATGAATGCTATATTATCATGGTATCAGAGCTCAGACTCTTAATTCTGTGATCTCATTCTCGCTTATTATGTGTTTTTTTTATCTTGTTTTGTTTCTGCGCCTATAGTTCATCTCTAGATTTCTGATATGAGCTTAGTGAAACCCTAAGTGTGCGATCAGAGCTACGGTTCTTCTTCCTAAGTGTGATTTGCTTACTCGATCTTTCTGGTGAGCTCAATTTCAACTCAGATGAGTAGATCTATCTGTTTTTATTCAGATTCAAGCTTGTAAACCCTAGATCTATGTGATCTTAAGGAGGAAGTTTATATGCAGCAATCTCAAGGTTATGTTGATCCAATTCATCCTGACTATGTGTGCATTTGAAGAAATCTTTATATGGTCTTAAACAGGCTCCTAGAGCCTGAATGAGAAATTTACAAGTTTTCTGCCTTCATTAGGTTTTAAATTCTCTCATTCAGATCCAAGCCTTTTTGTGAAAGTCACTGATCAAGGCATGGTTGCCTTGTTGTTGTATGTGGATGACATTGTTATTACTAGTTCTGATAAAATTGGTCTTTCATTTGTGATTTCTAAACTCAGTCAAGTCTGTGACATGAAAGATCTTGGACCTCTTTCTTACTTCTTGGGAATCAGTGTTCAGTATAAGAAGAATGGATTATTTCTTTCTCTAGAAAATTATGCAAAGGATCTGATTGCTAGAGCTGGTCTTGAATCCTGTAAAGATTGTCATACTCCATGCTTGCCTCATGTTCAGTTGTTGAAAGATGAAGGTACACCTATGCACAATCCAAGCCTGTATAGAAGCATTGTAGGTGCTCTCCAATATCTGACTTTTACAAGACCAGATATTGCCTATTCTATAAATACAGTATGTCAGTTCATGTCGAACCCTACTAATGTGCATTTCACTTCTATGAAAAGAATTCTGAAATATCTGCAAGGTACAATTTCCAAAGGCTTGTTTTACAAATTTGGCAAGTCTTCTACATATGTTAGTGCATACTGTGATGCAGATTGGGCAGGAGAGATTAATCACAGGAGATCTACAACAGGATTCATAGTTTATCTTGGTCACTGTCCTATTTCTTGGCAGTCCAAGAGACAAGGATCAAGCTCAATAGAGGCTGAATACAAGGCACTAGCTAACACTGCAGCATAAATATCATGGATCAGGCATGTTCTTTGTGATCTTCAAGTAAAAATTCCAGCTCCTCCTCTTCTTAAATGTGATAATCTGTCTGCTATTGCTTTATATGCCAATCCTGTTTTTCACTCTCGGATCAAACACCTTGATAATGACTTCCATTTTGTGAGAGAAAGAGTTCAACGACAGGATTTGCAGCTGCAGTATGTGCCTATTTCTCAACAAACAGCAGATGTTTTTACCAAAGGTTTGCATAATCCGATATTCAAGGAACACTGTTCCAATATCAGCATTCTTAGCCCTGCTGAGATTGAGGGGAGGTGTTGACAAAAGGGACTGTGTTGACTTTCAGGCAATGATTATTTTCAATATTTTCTGATGTGGCATTCTTGCCTTGTTGGATTTGCAGCTGTAATAAAAACTTAGTTTGTTTTGTAAAAAGTATAAATACAGTGAGATACTGTAATAATTGTAAGGTTGTGTTTTATTTTGGAAATTTGGTGAGGTAAAGTTTCTAATCGTCTTCAACCTTCTGCTTAGGGTTTCTTCTAGCTTTTACAGAGATGAATGTTATGTTATCAATGTATTCGAATACTAGTGTTGCTCAATGTTATTTGCTGAATTATAAATGTGGTCAGGGAAGAGGTTACAATGTCTTGTTAACTAAAGGGACCTTAGCAGATTAGTCCTTTTGTGAAGAAAGGAGGGTGTCAAAAAAAGAGAGGCATTCATTGGTGGTTTGTTGTTGCGATTGATTGCGGAGCTGATACCATCGATATATTCAACGACTCTTAATTAGTATGGAACCAAGTTCAAACCAATTTTCAGGTCAATCACCAACTCAAAAGCCTATTCATGGATATGTCTAAACTATCCTTAAACTTTTCAAAAGCAATCGGATCACACAGACTTTGCCATAGGAAAACAGTAGAGCTGATTCATTGGCAAGGTCGACCACCGCTCATGAAATTATTGAGCCATTATTTACTTTCATTTCACTCAAGTTCAAAACAATTTTAATTCTTTTAACATTCCATGCCAACATAAATAAAACCTGAAGGCTTAAATAAACAATTGTGATCTTCAATGCAAATTAAGGCTATCAGTTGCCAACATATGTTTAAACCGAAATTGAACTCACCCTGGTACGTCAAAAGATGTTCTGAAATAAATTAAAACATTACCAAAAAAACAAGGACAACTTATCAAAATAACAAGACTCTCAGGCTTGAGGATCAACTTCTTCTTGATTCACAACGTCTGAGTTCTCACCAACTTGAGGAGAGGAGATAAGAGTGTTTCAAATGAGGAGGCGAGATTCCTCTCGTTGCACGTATATCAGTTAAACGACGACGGCTTTAGAGGAAAATGACACCTTCTGGGTATTGAACTCATCCAGAACACGAACGTCTGGGCGCACGAATATTACAACGCCAAAGGGATCAAATGACACCTCCCGGGTATTAAGCTCATCCCATACGCGTTCAAGTCAGTTAGAGTTGCTCCCTAACACCCATTATGCGTCTGCGCACTATCCAACCTTTTGCGAATGCGTTTTATTTCTCTAGCAAGAGGGCACCCCTAGGCCGTACACTAGACGCATGGATGCGACTCCTAGGTGAGTGTGGTCACCAGTTGGTGCTTGGCCGTGGCGCACTTATAAATAGAGCCTAGCACTTCCTCAATAGCTAACTGACTCCATTTCCTTTCCTTCTCTCCATCCCCTAGCTCTCCACTAGGAATTCTAACTTGGGCGTCCGAGAATGCGTGGGTCCGTCTCGCAGGTCTAAGAAATCTCAATGGAGAGGAGAATCCTAATAGAGTGAAGAATCTCAACAGAGAGTGAGGTCAACACCTAGCCATTCAGCTACCTAAATTCATTCCCAAAACACCGGTCTTGTCTCACCACCACCCACAGTTGTCGTCCGGCCAACCCAGACCGACGAACCACATTCATCAGAATCCTCTCGTCATTATTGTCTATCTCTTTCCGACCGCAAATCCCACATGCATCCGCTTTATAGAGAGATTGAAGGAGGAGAGTTCACAAACGTTTGTGTTTTTGTCACTCCAGCATTGATCAAGCTCAAGTAAGTAGAGACAATTATAATCTCATGGTTCCAAAATTACCTTTTGGATGCCCGTGGATGTATGTTTAATGCTCGCATTTAGTTCTTACTTCTTAATACGTATTACACAATACCAAAAACATTGGTTACAAATATCAAGTGCAGTAGATTCTCTATTTTGCTACTGTGACAAAACAAAATAGAAATCTTACTTGAATCTGTACATAGGGAACCTAACAAACTAGTGGGCATGCTCTACCCAAAGACACTACTTCCTCTTCAAGGATACCTATGATGTCTTCGAATGGGGGCCTGTCGGAAGGATCACCACTTGTGCATTTCTGTATCAACCTGCAAAACAAAAGGCATATACCGAGATCAAAAGGACAATCAAAGTTGGAATGAGATTGCTCTTCTATAAATATTTTTGATTGGTACGTAACGCTTTCAATGAAAGTGGTTCTAATAATTAGAAGCACGTACTAGATCAAAACTTTTAAAGTGTTTCAATCAAAAAATAAATAGGCTTCTAAAGTGTTTTTGCGAAACTAGTTGAGGTAATCATCTCGGAAACCCTATTATTTCGACTTCTAAGCATATTGGTTTGTCCAGTATCTTAATTGCTGAAGCTACAACTCTTCTTGAAGGCTTACATACAGCTCTACTAAATAATTTTCGCAATGCGGTGGTGGAAGGAGACTCTCAGATAGTGATCAAGGCACGCTAGATCAACAAGCTCAACACACAACACAAAGGACATCCCCGTTGTATGATGAAGGAAAATTCATCACACAACATGTTTAAGGAACGACAAGAATAAGAAGATTAGTTGTGTGATCTTTATCCGATACACAATGCACTCAGTCGACATTATACAACGGCTTTAACTCGTTGTGTGATAGCTATTTTGGCCTAGTGGCTGTTCGTGATTATGCTTCATCTCCTAGGCGCATTCGTTCGTTGGTGCATGATATTCAGCTTTTAGCTTCTCAGTTTGACCATATCATATTTGAACATGTCCATCATGAGGCAAATTACGTGGCTGACTAGCTAGCCTAGAGAGCTCGATCATATGACTCTGGCTCCTTGTGTTTGGTTCCACTCTCTCCCCCTTGCTGTGTTCCTAGTGTTTCATCCGGATTAGCTAGGAAGAGGTTCCCCTAGGGGCTTTAGGTTATAGTTTGTTTTGTGTACTTGTTTTACTCTTTAAAAAAAAAACATATTCTTTAATTTCGAGGGTTGCTTCAACTTTTTTGCCAAACATTTCCGAAAAAAATTAGTTCGAAAACTTTTACCAATTCTAAAATGCTTATTGAAATGGAAATATTTGGCAAAGTACCATCTCACGATTTATGAAGGCAGTACCACATCTGTCACTTAAAAGCAATATGGATGTAGTAGAAAAAAGGGGATCGGATTTATATAAGAGGAGGCTTACTCTTGAATTCTATTAGAACATCGACTCAAATGGAATTTGGGTTTAAAAGTATCGATGGCGAGTTCGTGTTGGTCAGTGTTTGTGTTGGTCTGGCAGTGCATTCCTTCTAGCATCTGAAGATAACACACATGAATATGGTATTAAATGATGTCAAAACTAGCTGTGAAACATTAGTTAGCAGCTTAATTATATACGATGTTCTGTACCTGATAATATATGAGCCCAAATGACCGAATGTCTATCTTTGTTAAATCTTGTGCGCCATCGCCTTTTTGGCCTGTATATTGAAGAAATTAATAATTAAAGACATGCATAAAAATTTGAAGACTTAATAATGTGTGGGATCGGAAGTTGATGCAACGAACATACATCCATTTTGATCCGGGTTAAGTTCATACAACATTTGAACCCAATACTCCCCAATCTTCAAGTGTCCACCTTCGTCCTGCCACAAGTTTCTATACTCCAAAACGAAAATATATATGATTGGCTTTCATTTCATACCAGATCAGAGAACTTATTGAAGCACATATAACATATACCTGGTACCCAAATGATAGTGAACTATTGGGGATGGCACGTGCTTATGAAGATAGTTCATACCCCTGCCAATATAGTTTTGCATATACCATTAAATCTTGGAACACCCTAGCCTAGCTAAAAAATAACATTGATTGGATATATTTTCAATTAAATGCCGAATGAAATTTGAGAAAGCAGCAAAAGCTCATACCTAGCAATATCGAGTGCATAACGAAGGGCAGTATGCACATCAAGACGGGTTCTTTGGTTCAAAATATCCTCAAGATTACCCTAGCAGATCGAGTATACAAGAACCAAAATACGAAAGAAACAAAAAGAAGAAGAAAATATGAGTCTATCTGATAATTAATTAAGAGCAATATATATATATGACTGATTAAGTACTAGCAGGAAGAAGGTATAGATATATACGTACTTTGGGCAGATACTCGGTAATAAGAACCATCTCCTCTTGCTGCACAATTGAACCAAGAAATTGCAAGATATTGGGATGTCTAAGTTCCCGTAGGAGAGTATTATCCTTAGCAGAGAGTATCCTGTGTACGTACGTACGTATGATCAGCTTGAAGGAATATTAATATTAGAGTTTGTCCGAATTAATTAAGTCACACAATATACACTAGCTACTTAAACTAATGATCGATCGACTTAATTAATATATGTAGAAACAGATACATTTTTACTGGAGCACATATGAGTCTCTTGACAACAGTCTTTACGACCCAGATTCCACGCCACTTGACCTTCTCAGATTCACCAAAACAACCCTGAAATCAACTCAAGCAAGCGCTTTTACATATATTAATTTACAGACTGATATATGGTACATCAACGCGAGATAGATATATATGTAGAAGATGATTGATATATGCCAGATCAACTTCGATCAGTACCTGTTGAACCTTTGATGAATGTTCTGTATCTAATTCCGTCATGTCAAACTTAACATCATTTGAATCATGTTCATGTCGAACGGTCTGGCCGGCCGGTGTCCAAAAGAAGAAGAAGAAGAAGAAAACATATATGAAAACATGTAGTTAGTTATGACATGCATCTTGAGTTGATCATAGGAACTTTATGATCGATAAGAAACTTGGAGTACGTTGATCATAGCTAGAAAGATAGAATTAAAGGTTCGCGATCGATCATCAAATATAGTTTTTGTTCTCGATCAATTAACTAATAATTACCATTAACTGACTGGTAAAGTCATTGCCTCCATTCACTTCAAGAATTCTGCATATGTCTCGATGTCCATAGAGCCTTGCATCTGTCAGGGGCTTATATATTCACATCACAAAAGTAACAGAGATCGATAAGATCGAACTTGGAGTGAGCAAATCACCATACATGTAGTACGTTGTAGGTACCTATATATGAAAATTCCAATAAATTAATATGTTCTTATTACCGTTCTTTTCCATCGGTCTTGGAGATTAACATTGGCTCTGTAGCACACAAGAAGCTCAACAATGGGAGTGTGACCCTCACTCGCCGCCAGATGCATCGCCGTCCTGTTGTCGTAGTCTTGCACATCAGGAGATACGCCTTGGATCAACATCTGGTTCAGTCCAACTCTGTCACCTCTCGAAGCGAAGCTCAAGAACTTCCCTATCAGTTGCATGTCAGAGTCGTCGCATGCATAAAGAATCTCACCCATCGTCTTCATTTAAATCGATCTATATATATATATGGAGAATCAGTTTCCGATCGAAATGAAAAAGGAGATCGGAGAGGTGCTTCAGCTAGCTAGACTGAAAAAGGGCAATGAAAGAAGAGTGAGAGAGAGAGAGAGAGAGACGAGTACGTGTTATATGGCTTAGCTCGTGAGTCGTGTTGTTGTGGCGGGAAAGAGGCCGGCGGTTATAACCATGATAAAGGCTTTGGGCAGAACGACCCGTTTTGTCAGTTTAAATTTTATATGCATCAAATCGATGGTGATGCCATGCTCAGTAATACCAAAATGACAAAATCAAAGGATAAGGTGCAAAATCGGTGATGATAGAAGCGGTGAATCTTGGATGAGATGCATCTTTCCAAAGGAAACAGTCTCTCTGCTGATATCAAAGAGTGCTTATTGCATGTACGATTGTACAATAGGGAAGAATGTGATTGACATATACTTGATTAAACATCTTATAGCACCTCGAAGTCCCGATATAATATTAAAAATTTATACAAAATACATGTATTCTAACAAACATCAACTACTAAAGAGGTTCTAATGACGACTCCATTTGCTTTGTCACAACGGTAACATAATGAAAACATCGATAGACATGTAGCACGATTACGTATCGATTTTAATGTTTAATAATGCAGCTTTCTTACTATGTTGCCGTCAAAAAATAAATCCAACAACAATATCTTACCACTAGGAGGTTACGAACATTTGACCGAACCGAAAACACACCGCCTCCGTAAAGCAGATAAGTCACACAAGCACTGGCGGACCTACTAAGGGACTAGTGTGGGTGTGGGCATATGTGCCCACTGAATTTTTTCATGTGTATTGAAGGTGTGATATATACTGTGATAACCAATTGATTTAGAGTATCTACTCCTAACTAAGCCCCCACAGAGATAAACACAAGCTTGTTTTGATGCTCTACAACAATAAAATGAAGTTACTAATGAATAAGTTATAATAATCTTCAACTTATTTTCAATCTATGTCTTTTATTTGGTTCAATTTCCTTATAAATCTATGACTTAGAAATAAAACTTTGTTTACGCCCCCACATATACAAAATTTTGAGTCCGCCACTGCACTCAAGATGTATAGACCGGCACAAGACCCTTCGCGCTCTACCGAATAGTGATATGGTATTATTGACAGCACAAAGCCGCTTAGTACGTACGAGAACAAATAAAACTAACTAGATATATACAACCATACATACATACGTCTGTATACTCAAGAAGATCGAATCTCTCTCTTTGAAGCATATAACATTTAGTAATTGACTATTTCATAGGTAACAGAGACAGGCTTCATACCTTGAGCATCATTGGCCGCTCTCTCATTGCAGTCCTTGAAAGCGAGAATATTGAAAAAGCTGATATCTTTTGCATCCACATTCCACACTGTTAATATTAATTGGTCAAGAGACAAACAAAGAATATTTCCAATAAATGACAAGGAAAACAACACAGTTGTCAATGTCAAAAGACAACCAGAATAAGAGAAGATGCTACATAACATTAGAAAAAACAGCACAACCTATGCACCTTTGGAGATTAATCCAAGGCCAATTACAGTATTAATCACTAACCTCTTATGTTATTATCAGCTGCCTTCTTGGTCATAGCTCTCTGACCAACTGAGACAAACAGATCGAGTAAGATAGTCAAAAATGTCATCAAACACTGATCATCATGTTGCTATTGATTTGGCCACCAAAATCGTGGGCAAGTGGAAGCAGACTTATGGATGGATACCAATATTTGCAGCTTTTGCTGCGATTTTCATGGCCTTTTTGGCTGGTGCCAACAATCTTCCAGCTCCGGTTAGTGGCTTCGTAAATGAATTTTGGATGATCTTTAGGTATAGTGACCATGTTCAGGAGGTTATGTAGTGAAATGACCAAGACGTGCTGACATTGTTTTCAATCATGACAAAACTCACTCTGTTAGAATGGACTAGATATTGTACACGAAAGTTGGTTTTTATGGAGTTCATATGAACCTCTAACAGGTTTTTCTTCAATTTTAGTTCATACATTGTTAATACATTGTTTTCAATTTCAGTTCTCAACTCCAATTGGATCCGGGAGTTTGACTATTCTGAAGGCATTTGTAATGGCTTGTATGATCTATGTTCCTGGAGCAGCCTTTGCAAGTTCCACCAGTACTGTTAATGCCTTATTTTCTTATGTATGGTAGTAAAACCTTGGTGCCTAAATCGAGTTCTCATGAAAATGTTGATTTCATTTGACTAATGGAGTTCACTGTTTACCCAGTTCCTTAAAGAAAATCAGCCTAGTGAAGGTTTCTTGATGTGGAGTCTGGTAGTTGTTCTCATCACAGCAGGTACAACATGACTTTCTTATTATTACTATCATACTTCATGTCATTGTTGTTTTTGGTAAACAAGTTTCTGAAGCTTCTTTTACAACATATATATTTATGCGGAAATTTGGTCAGCAATCTGGGTTTCTCTGGCTACATATTTACGGCTGCCAGTCTCATCCCTGCAATCGACACAAGGTGCTCTATTGGGAACTGTACTTGCTACTCAAGGTTTTGGCTACATACCATTAGGGAATAAGGTAATGCAGATGCAACTGCATAATGAAAATGCCAAAGTTGACGCTACAACTCACATTCTCAATGGGAAACTCAATGCAGAATCAGAACCACAATTTCATCGGTGGAGGACTTGTTTGGCTTGTTCTTGAGTGGACTGTTGCTCCATTAATTGCCTTTCTTTGCGCATTCCTCCTCTTTGCTCTTATGAAGATTTCTCTGCTTCGCCATGAAAATTCGGAAAGAAGGATTCTTGTTTTTCTTCCAATTGATTATGGAATATCAGCCGGACTGCTTTGCCTCTTTCTCTTGTTTCAGGTTTCTTACTATATATAATTCTTCATTGACATTGCATGATATAAAGAGCCTTGGGAAGATGGTTTAACCTAAAATTTCGACAGTAATGTTAAATGAGACATACCAGATCATACTTGCAATTTCTAATACCTGTCTTCACTTTACTGCATTCGCTTAAAGCTATCACATGAAGTCACCAAGTTTAGAATATACAGTATTATATAACAAGGGAATTGTGAAGAAACGTATCATTCACATTGTTAATTTTAACTTTAGTAGTCTAATAATTATATTCCTGCTTCAGTGCTTCACTGTTCTCCATATTATTTCTTCTTACAAGACTTTGTGCTTTGACAATTTCAGGTGTTACCACATATGATAGCTCTTTATAATTGGGTGATGATTGTTGCAGTTGCAGTGGCCACCTTGATCGGAGCTCTATTATCTTTGGTAACATTTTATAACAATAAATGAATGTTGTTTGGAGGCCTTGTCTTACTAATGTTCTTGACCAGTGTCTGAATCTGTATGTAACAGCTTGTTGTAGTACCTTTGGCCATGAAAAAACTAAAAGCAGTCAAAAATTACAAGACCATGAAGAGAAACATGACACAATCTTCAGATCATGGTAAATGCATAGAAAGCCAAGATCCAGCATTTAACGATACAAAATCAGCTGAAGATGAAGCTCAGTTTGAAGAAGCATTGAAAGATTTCATGCAGATGAGAGTCCTTGACACGGTGTATGAAGAGGACGAGAGGAGCTGGGCTTCACCGGACTCATTAGTCCAGGAACCCGAAAATAAGCTTGCTAAAGATCAGTCCATTGTTTCTCTAGATCAGTCTAATATAGACAAATCTACTTCATTTAGAAAGTTGCTCCAGTCTACACCAATTCAAACGGTTCAAAGTCACACAAGGAACTTTCAGAAGATTGAGAAAACAACACCAATTGGAAATGCCTTCCGGTTTCTAAAAGGTTCATCAAAATCAATTTTTTCTCCTGTAAGTACTCCTGCTCCTCAAGTCTTCTTTCATATGACATCTCTCTCAGAAAAATATCTCGTGCCAAACTGAATGTGGACAATTGGTATATTTGTTTGAAATATATGTCACAGTTTTGACAAAGTAACATGCAAATATCTCGATGAGAGACTACACAATATGCTCATTTTGTGCTAACCTTCATGCTTATTATGCAATGGAAATAGATAATGGAGTATGATCGGCATACCCTTGTTCGCCATGCTCTAGCCGAAAAATATGACGATGTGGAAGATTACTTCAGCTTTCCTCATCTTATAGCTTCATGTATCTTTGCGTAAGTCCTGCCACTTTTGTGTCTTAAGATATGCCTGATATAGTTTTACATGTAAGCACAATATCAACAGTTCAACACAAAAAGAAAAGAAAAACATCAGCAGGAATCCAGATTAATCCTACACTGCATCATATATGACCTCAAAAATGATGTTGATGAGCAGGTTTATACAATCAGCTAGTGAGGTTGCGGCTGTTGTGAGCCCATATGGAGCTATTCTTGATGTTTTCCAGCACAGAGATAAATATTCTGGAAATGGGGAACATGTGGTGAGTACAATAGTGCAGTACTAATAAACATCATGTTGTTAATTATATAACTAAGCATCATGTTATCCATTCATATATATTGCAGGGATCAACCCATGTAACTTGGTGGTTTAAAGCAATTGGTGGATTTGGTGCAGCCATCGGTTTCTTTCTATGTGGGTTTAGGGTGACTCAGTCTCTGGGTGGAAGGCTGACTTATATGAGCAACTCAAGAGGGTTAGCAGCACAATTGTCAACTGTAGTTGCAATCATCATTGTCACTAAAATTAAGCTTCCAGTCTCAACCATCCATGCTTTGGTTGGATCCTTGGTAGGAGTTGGGATTGCAGATGACCCTCGGGTGAGTTAATCTGTAATTTGCTTACTGTTTACTCTCAATGTATAGGTTATGAGTTTGATACCTTTAAGCTTTAGCTTAGAATTAGAACAACTACCACTGAAACCACCCTAGGTCCTGAATGTCCTAAAAGTCTAAAACATTAAATTTCCTAAGAAAAAAAAAAAAAAACTAGCAACATGATATAAAAGAATTTTAGCCGTTTATAAAACTATTATGAGTAGTTAGGGTTATGCATAATCAGAAGTTTAATAATGTATGAATCGATCCTCAAAATTGAATTTGACTCTTGCAGAATGTGAACTGGAAGCTCTTATTCAAGTTCATGTGTGGGTGGGTGATGACCATAGTCTTTTGTTCTGCCGTTGCTTATGTGATCTTCTCAATGTCTATACACTCCCCTGCTTATGTAGTGCGTTGAGTCTCAATCATCATCACCGGCCAATTTCCATTGTATCTAAAATTTTGTATTTTGATTTTCCATTGTATAGCAAACCTTTCCTTAGATATGAGTCATATGACTAATTACATTCAACTCACTTGGAATAACAATTTTGTAGTTAATTCAGTAACTAAGGTTTAAAATCTCACTTGATGAAAACATTGTTAAGTATAGTATGGGTACATATGAGATCGACATCACTCAAATAACGGTAACACCATTTCCATTTTTCTTTTTTGGATAATAGTAAACACCAATTCCATACTACCGAAAGTTTCAGAGAATTTTAAACAATTACACTATTGATGTTAGTCTTGAAGGAGAAAAAATAACGAGAATAACAGTTTACTCATTTATTGATAGAAATGTCTATTTATAGGCATTAGATAGAGTTTACCGAATGATCTAGAAGATCTATCAACTGTAATCTATTCTAATAAGAAAACCGGATTAACCAATCTTACGTGTATTAGGGCAAGAGACATAACAGAATGGCGGAAACGTAATTTCTTTAAACACTCCCACTTGTGTTACGTCCATAATGCGCTACGGTATTTATGGTGTTGCCTTAGTAAAAACATTATCAAGTAAAACAAAAACCTCGTGGATAAAACAAAAGACTTGGGCGAAGGTAAAAAAACACAATGCACCAATTACAATTGAAGATAACATGTGATGCATGTAGACTCCTCCTGATGTCTACACAATGACTCCCTCTAGTTGGTAACTCAATCTCGGAGTAGAGATAAACGGCGTAAACCAATAAACTTCACATACTTCAAAAATAGACTTGGGCAACGATTTAGACATTAAATCCAGCCACAACATCCTTAGATCAGATTTGCTATGCTTAGCATTACTTTAATCTTTAAGAAGAAGGTTGCCTAACAACTCAAAACATAAGTTTACGTTGAAAATCATATTCACGCATAGCATGACCTTCGTGTACTTAAACAGTCATAACTTCTTCGATATAATAGGTATGGACGAACCGTACAAAGTTCTGGAAACTAGATACACATACAAGGTACATAACCTAGTTCATCTTAAGCTGATCACAAAGCTCTGTCAAAGTTGACTGTTCTGCCAAAGTAGATTCTTGGACAGATCCGTCCTACTTTACAAATATAACCATAACTCACTCAATATGATAGGTGTGATCAAATGGTTGCTGTCTTTGGAAAGCAGACATATATACCTTTCTAATGGTACCAATTTCACCATTTTCCAACGAGTGGGCTATCATGTAGGTCTCGTGGAAGTTAACCTAAGTAACTGGGTAGATTCTGATTTCGTTGTTAATGTATCTTTCTATAGGGATAAATAAGCCACAACCTTTCATAGAAGAAATTACTGCATTACATTGGCGTTGTGTGGGTGCATCCGGCCACTACCTTGATATTCATTCACACTCATCTAAAAAGGAGTGAAAATGCTCGACCATTAGGAAGAGAGTTGAAAGGCTAAGGAGAACTTGGCCTTACAAGTTTATAGTGAATGAGATGTCGAGTTGAGCATATTGTAACAAGTACATGAATGTGCTACCGTACTTAGATTGAGGATTTCTCCTAAGACTTCTTCGTCATATGGACGAAACAGGTCTTCTCAACACTTCGATCGATCAAGTGATACATATAGGCATAGCTTCATCGTCCTTTAGATTTCCTTAAGTCAACAGATGAATAATCATCATCAATAACAATCCTCACTTTTGAGACCAAGTATTCTCAAGATCCTTTCATTCTTAATTTTGGATCAGTGACATCTCTTAGTTTAACAAGTGTTTATCATGATTCATCCAGATTTTACATGTAAATAGGCATAATTCTTCATATCCCTTCCCTATCAAGTAGATACTAAGCAAATACCTTGCAAACGCGCTCCGTGGTCAAGAGCCACTTGATTTGGGTGAAAACCGATCTATTTAAGATCTTTATGTACATCTCTTAGTTCCCAACAAAGATAAGTTGTGACCACAAGCTGTTTGTTCAGTTTTTCAGAAACTGCCTAACTGACAAGGTAGTGGAGTGTACTGACATTCATTACGAGTTTATATCTCATCGTAGTCGATTATAGGGCGTTTGTGAGAGACCTTGTGTCAGAAGGTAAGTCTAAACTCTTTTTCTCACTACGCTTTTTAACAAAGACATAATTGATAGAGTTTATACTTGGGGTGTTGACGTCACCTAACCAAAGTACATCTTTCCATTTAGACCAATCTACAATGTTAGTATTTTCTCAACGAAGTATGGTTTGATATCAAAACCAGTGTTCTAAAAGGCGTCGCCTAGGGCGGCGCCTAGGCGCTAGGCGAAGGGAAACCGCCCCGCTTTTCCTCAAGTCGATCACACTAGGCGTTCAGCCGCCTAGGAGCCGCCTAGGCGGTCCAAGGCGTCCAAGGCGGTCCAAGGCGTTCTAAAAGGCGTCGCAGGCGAAAAAAAAAAAACAGAACAAAACCTAATTAATTCAGCGATTTCTTTCTTCAGTTCTTCTCCTCGCCGTTTCTCTCTTCTGTTCGACTTCTCTCTCGAGTCTCGACTGCGCATCAACCCATCTCCGGCGCTACCACCACCGGTCGCTACCTCTTCGTTTCTCTCTTCTATCTCAGTTCTCTCTACCTCTTCGTTTCTCTCCTCATTCTCGTCTCTCTGTTCCGCACCCGTCTGCGCATCAGCTCCACCGCGTCGCCCTCTCCAGCTCCGCCGCTCGTCTCCATCGGTTAGTATTCTTTTCTAAACTCGACAGGGTTCTTAGGGATGAATGGATGATATTTGACTTTTTATTTTGGAATTGAAGAATTTGAAAAGAATAGAAGTGTTAGGACAGTGTTAGGACTTAGGACAGGACAGGTTGAGATTACAAAATGGCTGGCATTAAAGAAAATATCGTTATAGGGTTTGTGATGAGCTACTAGCACTAAACTTTCTATATCATCAGATAATGGTTGTGCAGCATATTTATAGATGAAAGGGGTCTTTAGAAAACAAATCAAAATCTAGAATGTGTAAACAGTAGTGTAGAAGAAATTTTGGGGGGATTGGAATACGAAACAAACCTTCTGAATTTTGAAGGATCACATGATTCTGTCTAGACGATATCTGGCTGTCAAGGACAGTGAAGTTATCGAGTCTGTACGTGTATTTGTTGAAGAACATTAGGCTACCAAGGAACCCCACCTTAAATTTATATCTGTGGATAGCAAAAATCTCTTCTTTTATTTTTGTTCGGTCAATATGAGTTGCTGAATCTCATTCATTACAAGACATGCCGGAGACATGTACATGCCTCTGCAATTTCATAAAACTGGCTTGATTGGCTTGTATCAGTTGTATCAATTACAAGACGTGCCTGTGTTACTCATTGAATGAGTAACTTCTGCGCCTGTGTTACTTGTGCATTTGTGTGATATCACTGATATGAATGTATTTTGTAATTTGTTAGAGCCAGAATGGCGGGTAGTACATCTTCAGGAGGGTCAAATTCAATGGCAGAGATTCAGAGGTCCTTGAGGCGGAATTCTGATGATGTTGGATGGGAATTTGGCATATTGGTAGACCCTTCAAATGTAGACAAAGTGAAGTGCAAGCTATGTGGGAAAATAGTTAGTGGAGGGATATATCGGATCAAGCAACATGTTGGCCACGTGAAAGGGAATGCGGCTTTTTGCAGAATGTCATCGGATGAGGATAAGAAAAAGTGTCAAAAGGCTATTGAGGATGCACAAAGCAAGAAGAGAAAGAAGTATGCACATGAAAAAGAAGTGAGAAATGAGGTTATTTTGGAAGAGGCCGAAGAAGGTGAAGGGATCTTAGGAGGGCAAGCAAGACCTCCCCGTTCTCTTGGGCCTATGGATAAATTTGCATCAACCATTGATCCCGATTCTTCATTGAGCCGAAGTAGAACAACAAGACAACAAAGTATCAATGATGCACTTTGGAAGGAGAGAACACATCAAGTGCATCAATATGTGGCTCGATGGGTTTATGAATCCGGCATACCTTTTAATGCTATTGACAATGATAGCTTCAAAAGGTTAATGGAAGCGGTTGGTCAATATGGTCCGGGTTATAGACCTCCAACCCAATACCAGTTAAGAGAGCCATTGTTGAAGGAAGAGGTAGAGAGAACAAAAGGCCTATTGAAGAAGCAAGAAGAAGAGTGGGCTTTGAATGGTTGTTCCATAATGACGGATGCTTGGACAGATAGGAAAAGAAGAAGTATTATGAACTTGTGTGTCAATTGCAAAGAAGGCACTATTTTTCTTTCTTCCAAGGAAACATCCGATGAAGCACATACCGGAGAGTATATATTTGAGTATGTGGACAAATACATTGAAGAAATTGGGCCGGAAAAGGTAGTTCAAGTGGTAACCGATAATGCATCCAATAACATGGCGGTGGGTGGCTTATTGAAAGCGAAGAGGAAAAACATATTTTGGACTTCTTGTGCTACCCATACTTTGAACCTCATGCTTCAAGCCATTGGGAACCAACCTAGATTCAAAGGGGTGATTGAGAAGGCTAAGGCATTTATCATTTACCTTTATGCACACCACAAGACATTATCATTGATGAGGAAGTACACAAAGAAGAGAGATATAGTGAGGCCAGGAGTCACAAGATTTGCAACTGCTTTTCTAACGTTGCAAAGTTTGATGGAGAAGAAAAGTGAGTTGAGGGCTATGGTTGCTAGTAATGAATGGAGTGAGTGTAAGCATTCAAAGACTGCAAAAGGGAAAGCAGCATTTAGTACCGCTTTAAGTGCTGCATTTTGGAATGGGGTAACTCTTTGCTTGAAGGTCTTTGCTCCTTTAGTTAAGGTGCTTCGCCTTGTTGATGGAGATAGAAAGCCCTCCATGGGTTTTGTGTATGGGGAGTTGAACAAAGCAAAAGAGGAGATTAAAGAGGCCTTCAAGAATCAAGAACTTCACTTTCGCCCAATTCTAGATATAATTGATATGAAAAGGCGTGATCGGTTAGATGGTCCACTTCATTTGGCGGGCTACCTATTGAACCCTTATTATAGCTATCATAATTCTGCCGCACAGAGTGATCATGTGGTGATGAGTGGGTTTTTCACATGTGTTGAAGCTTTTTTTCCGGATGATGAGACAAGCCAAGGTGAAGTGACAAATGTTGAGTTGTTGAAGTTCTTGAATAGAGAGGATGATTTTGGAAGAGCATTGGCTATGATGGGATGCAAAACAAATGATGACAAATATGATCCCGGTAAGAATTAAAAACTATAGCTAATTACATTTTTTGTTATTATAACTTGAGTGTATGGATTTTTGTTTCTTGTTCTTTGTTGTTTGCTAATTGTAGTTGTACTTGGTTAATTGTTTAGTTGGGTGGTGGCAACTATATGGAAATTGTGTGCCTAAATTGCAAAAAATGGCTAAGCGGATTCTTTCCTTAACTACAAGTTCATCCGGTTGTGAGAGAAATTGGAGTACTTTTGAAGGGGTGAGTTCATACTTCCTACTTCTTGTAATCTTCAATCTTGTGATTCTTTTCTAATTAGTTATTGGTTAAAATGTTAAATAAATGTCTAACTATTATTTTTCTCTCTAGATCCACACAAAGAAACGGAATAGACTAGACACCGGGAGGTTGAACAACTTAGTCTACGTCCAATTCAATTCAAAAATCATTAACAAAAAGATGCGACAAAAGGAGAAGGGTGTAGATGTGCTACTTGCTAGTGAGGCAACCATGGCACAAGGATGGATTGTTGAGGATGGTGATGAAGATGTCGATTCGGATTTGACAAATGACATGCTTGGAGATGAATTGGGATTTGATAGTAGCCCTCCACCTAGAAGAAGTGCTAGGCTTCAAGAAGTAAGGGAACTTGGTGAAGAACTTGAAGAATCCGATGAAGAGGATGGCGGTGATGAGATGGATTTTGAGTTTGAGTCCGACACCGAAGGCATTAATGAGGGATATGGAGAAGAAGAAGAAGTGGTTTCTTAGGTTTGCATGTTATTTTGGTTACATTGGCTATGTTGAATTATGCATTAAATTCTAGACTTGAATGCTTGAGACAATTTACTAGTTTGCATTTGATTAATGTTGTGAACTTGTGATTGTGAATTGTGAATTGTGATGATGGTTGTGTTGAATATTTGATCATTAGCTATGTTGAACATTGTTGATTAGTTTGATTATGATGATATTCTAAATTTACAGGTTGGTTTGCTCATTTTTAAAGTAAGGTTATGTTAAATTTTTTTCTAATTTATCATATTAAAAGTTTAAAACCATTTTTAAATATTATATAATTTATTTTTATTAATTAAAAATATAAAAAAAGTAAATCGCCTAGTCCATCGCCTAGTCCCGCCTAGGCTATCCAGGCTCTAGGCTACGGGTCATCGCCCGCCTAGCGCCTAGCGCCTTTTAGAACATTGATCAAAACACATTAAACCACATCAGCATGTACATCGGTGTAATTTCTATGTGTAGGGATCTCTATATGGATTAGTATTGACATTGAGGCATCCCCTAATGATGACCATAATCCAGTATTAACAGACGAATGAGTATCATTGATCAAGTTGTGCCAAACTCGTATTCTTCCTTGGCGAGTATGTATCGAACAAAGTGGCATCCCCCTAAACCGTGGGAGCCATGGCCTAGTGACACCATCTACCACTTTTGTGGCATCACCATGCCACCATCTATGGGTGACGACATGTCCTTTTATCCAGACATCAACATGTCCTTATCCGGACATCAACATGTCATTATCCGTACATCAATCCTTGCAGGCATGTTTACAGCATGTATATGTGATCTCGTCACTTTAAAAAACTTGATGAGACATAGTAGGGACAAACCACGACAATTCTAAGTCGTTCTAGTTGAACATTCTTGTTCTTATCTCCCCCTAACGACAGGAAGACTGGCTCATCAAAGTGACATAAAAGATATCGTTTGTCAATGTCCTTATATAAGCGGACTATAGTCGGAAGCTCATGTCTTATTCAAAGACAATATTTATCATAAATAACTCATCGTTATATGCTTGTGGAGGAATAATTTGACACATACAACATGTGGACTATAGACTGTTAACTCAATCTGTTAACAAATATGTATATCGTTACGACCGTAACATAAAGAGTTAAATGATGGTGTGTAAAGATGAATAAGTAAAACTATCCTCCAATGCTTCAAACGTTACCAAATTTTGTAAGCAGGTAGACATAGAAGTTAGAATTCGGAAACCGCCTGCCTCGATGACAGAACCGGCCGAAAAAATGACGAACCGGCTGTCGGAGTCTCCGGATGAGCGGTTCACTACCTTCCACGTCTCCAAATGCCACGAAATTTTGTAAATAGGTAGGTTTGGATGTTAGGAATCCATTTCCATAAACAGAACCTCAAGACCGGTATAAAATTGGATGAACCGGTCTTCACAATAACTGGTCCGTAAGCTGAAAAACCGGAAATTCTAGGTTTTGTCAACTTTTCAATCATTGTTAAGGTTCCCTATAACATCTAATTGTTATGGCTTGAGTTGAATCATTGTGAATATCACCATAGCATTATTATGCCTCAAAATGAACAATGAGAAGCCATCTAGACCAACATCTTATGTATCATTCTTGTAGAATCACTCATAAACATTGCAATTAATGTCTTACTTAGTGAACGACTGAGCATCTTGTTTATATGCTAGTCTCTACATTTCATTGTCTTTAGCGTATGAGGGTGTTGCTCCTAATCTTTGCTAAAGAATATGTTTTACAAAACAAGTAACAAGCATGGTCATTGTGAGATCATAGGGAGTTGTTTTGGGTCATATTTGTTTATAAAAGTATGAGTAGTGCCTCCATTTATAAGAGGATGACGCGAATGGCTTTAATGTCATCCATAGGTCATGACCATTGCTCATAGCTCTACCAAGTTGTATTTTGGTGATCTTTCATCACAATGGTTACTTTGCTCAAAAGAAAAGATATCTATGAGAGTCTTTACTCTTTAGTATACGGATCATCAAAACACGTCCAAAATTGTCCCACACAATTTATGTTAAAGCCTACATGAGTCGATGTCTTCATTCACATCATTGGTGACCATAACCGATTCAATTAACCGAATCTTAGTGACTCATGAATGTTGCGCATTCATTATAGTAATACATAAGAAATTCTCATCAATTCTCAGAATGTGTTTACAAGTGATAAACATTGGCGTGAATATTATTAAGTCATAACACGATTTGATTGTTTCCTTATGTATAAAGAGCATGTGTGACTTGAATCATAATGCCATTAGGCATTGAAACTTGAGCATTAATCTGCTCTCTGGTTATTTCTGATGACCTAGTCATCATAGTCACAACAGATTTATAAAGCACTAAATTCATGAATAGTTGTCTATTCCTTGCAATAAGCTAAGCACTCAATCTCACTACGACATATTCATATACAAAAATGTAGAAACAACAATTTTATGTCAAGATATCGAAACCGAAATATGTTAACAATTTTGATGGAGATTCAAAAAAAGTTCGCGATAAATTTCATGAAAAATAAAAACATATGGTTAGTCATATTCACCATATAATATAAACAGTAAAACTAATTAAACAGTTACTACTGTAAATAAATTGTTTTTATTCGTCAGGTAAAAACTTTTTACTTGGAGAAGTAAATTTACCGTTTTGCCCCTCGTTCAATACACAATGAGATAATCCGGGTAGGGCACTGATGCCGGATTCGGGTCGAGCCGGTACAACGCTGATTCATTGGCGGAACGGGTTCGACGACGGCCCTGGTTAGTTGTGGGTGCTGGCCCGCGGTCGACGAAGACTTACTGCTTGCTAGCAAGAGATCCGATCTAGTTTGGTGGATCAGAATAGGGTTTCAGGTGAGGCACAACGACTGGGAGCTTGGCTTGCATGACGAGGCGGTGCTATGAGGCGTCGGCTTGTGGGGATGACGGGGTGACGCGCAAGGCTTCCGGTGCTGCGTCGGATCTCAGCGGCAAGACTGAGCTGGGGCCAAGTTGAGGCTGGGCTGAGGCGAGGGGATACAGCGGCTGTTGACAAGCTAGGATGCTCGCAGTAATTTAGTGGGTGCCCAGAGCAAAAGTGTTGGATTTTAGAGTAATTTAGTGGGTGCCCAGAGCACAGTACTGATAACGTGTTGAAGAAGAAAAGATAAAGAGAATAACGGTTTACTCATTCATTGATAGAAAAGCCTATTTATAGGCATTATATAGAGTCTCCCAAATGATCTAGAAGATCTATCAACTGTAACATATTTTAATAAGGAAACCAGATTAACCAATCCTACGTGTATTAGGGTAAGACACATAACAGAAGGACGGAAACATAATTTCCTTAAACAGTTACATGTTTTACAATTTCAAGATTATTAATAATTATGGATTAATAAATATCAAACAATATCTTAGGATTATGTGACAGTTAAATCCTCAAGGACCAAAAAGGGTAAAGTCCAAGCAAAAAGAGATAAAAACCTTAAATGAGCCCTCTCGAGAGCAAACAGTAGTGTTCTTTTTTCTTTTTTTTTGGGTAAGCGGGTATAGGACTAACATCGTCCTAACCCGAAAATTTATTGATAAGATAAAAGAAAAGAGTACAAAAAGGCTGGTGACTACATCAAACCAAGCCTTGAAAAGAACTTATACAAAGCTTAGAGACTTGCTACAAACCATTGAAAACTAGAACAAAAGAAAACCGAGAGAGAAAGTACATGATAAAAATACATGATAAAAATACATTGGCACCAACATCATCATCGCCTCGTTCATGTACATGATCCCCTGTTGTATTATTCTCAACCTTATACCTCTGTAGACGAAAACTCCTTAATCACATTAACCATAAAGGTCAAACACCACAAATTAAGACTTGAAAGTTCCGTTCTAGGCAAGATGTCGCCACATCGACGATGAGTAGACCAACGTACAATTAACCATGACGAATGTAAGGAAATCCCAGGAAATCCATACGAAGGAAAGGAATAATTTCAGCAGGAGGAGAAGCATGCCAAATCCAAGATGAAGAGGACATACCTAAATTGGCGAGTCTATCGGCAACAGTGTTCCCTTCACGAAGGACATGAGAATAAAAGAAAGACATTGAACGAGTTCTAGCAACACAGTTATACCACAATGTGCGTAATTGCCACGGAGGGACAAATGACGACTTAGAGAAGCATGCAACCACACTCGTAGAGTCACACTCAAGCCAAACATGTTGTCAGCCGAGCTGAAATGCCAATTCTATCCCAATAATAACAGCCAAAAGCTCAGAGAAAAAAGCATTATGGTGTCCTATGGGAGTGGAAAATCTGCCAATGAAATGACCTTGATAGTCTCGAAAAACACCCCCACAAGCTGCCAGCCCGGGATTCCCTTTAGCAAGACCATCAGTATTAAGCTTAATCCATGGAGACAAAGGAGGATGCCACAAAACTAACCGGATTCTTTTTTGGGCTCTTAGTGTTCACATGGTCACTTAATGACCAAAGAAATCATGATCAATCATTGTGTGATGTAAATCCAAAGGTAGAAAACAAAACAACTTAATTTTAAATTAATACTTCTCACCCTTAGATTTACATCCAATGGCGATTGACCATAATTTTCGTGGTCACTAGGTAACCAACTGAACAACACTGCGAGAGCAAAATCTTCGCTTGCCCAATCTAGCTCGTCTGGCATCGTTTGGATCATGTGTAAGCCTCCGGCTTTGTCGATCTTACAGTTGCTACAGGTTGAGATCTCACATCGGGTCGTGGGTCCAAGATTTTGGACTATGCTTGAGACTCTGGTGACTGGTTTTTTCTATTCAGGTTTACTCTCTTCGGTGGCAGGTTAGGAGTCTTTGGCCAAACATCGTGACCCAAGAATCAAAGCTGGACAAATGGGCGCGCTTGGTTTAATATGGATAGTTTTGGTTTCGTCTTGAGCTGTTTGGGTCGTGATGTGGAATGTGAGGTGCGAAGTTATGCAAAAGGGGCGGCGATGGTCGCGGTTGATCTGAAACTGAAGCAGCGAGGATCAGGCAGCACAAGTCTGATAGCGAGACATCGAGTTTGCCAAAAATCAGTTAACTGAAGGTACAATTTTTGTTGCGCAGTTTGTTATCTTCTAGTTAATGAAATAGCTTGGCAACGATACGAAGTTGAGGGAGGCGGTCATGGCTTCCAAAAATGAAGTTTTAATACACGCCCCTATTATTTTATGTTTCACATCAAATTTTATAGTTGTGTTTGATGACCAAAACATACATATAATTACTTTTGTATTGATATGTTTGACTCTATCCTTTGTGCGTAATGATTCATGTAATTACTTGGTTGTGTTGGCTATTCTTATATAAAATATTCTTTGTATATGAGAATTTAGGAGAATTTAGAGGATTACTTGGCTGCGTTGGCTGTTTTCATTTAGGAGTTGACTCGAACTTTAAATTTGCAGGAGTTAGGTTATTAGGGTTGAAACAAAGTGAGTATGTGATGATTTAAATCTGAGTTTGAATCTTGTGTGGGTGAAAAAGTTGATCATTGTATATATGTAAATAAGATTTTTGTTTTCATTTTAGTTTAGGATTTTCGTCACTTTTATGTCCCATGTTTTGTTTTGTTTTATTTTCGTATCAAATGATTATTGATCCCCCTGAGAGTTGTTTCTATGTGTGTTTTGTATACTCCTGTAAATTTTCAAAATTTTCTAAATAGTTTAGGTTAGGTTTTTAATTTGGTTTTCGACTGTTGTTTGCTAGGAACAACAGTGACTTTTGTCCATAGTTGTAAGTCTACAATACTTGATAATTTGTGTGATTTTTCTAACCCTTTTTTTTTGTTGGATACCTTCTTACTTAATGCTACAATCAACCGAGTTTTATTTGATGCATGTTTCTTGTCCATCAAATAAAATCTCCTCAGAGCGAATCTTGATAAGCTGAAAACTCTCACCGTAGATGTGGTTAAGGTGAAATCCCCTCAAGTAGGGGTGGAATTTTGAAACCGAAAACTGAAAAAAACCGAGCCAAAAACCAAACCAAAACCGGAAAAAACCAAACCGAATTAAGAAAAACCGAACCGAACCAAATTAGTTTGGTTTGGTTTTTGGTTTCGGCCCTTAAAAAACCGAACCGAACCAAAAAAATTGAAGCTCTCTAAAACGATGTCGTTTTTTTGTCTTTATTTTTGTATTAAATATTTGATTTGAACAATATGATTTTAGGTTTTATGTTCTATATAATTATATGTTTGTCTCTTCTAATATTTTGTTTTTTATTTTCGTTTTATGTACATGTAGAAATGTTTTAGGTGTCGTGTATGCAAAGTATAGAGAGTGATATGTTACCTCTTATATCGAAGACCTTATTCTTGCGGACTTTAGATGATAGACTCTAATATTTAATTTATTTTTCTCTTCTTTATTCAAATTTATGATTTTCAAACTTTAAAATTCGAAATTTATTTGGATGAACTTTAAACTATAGAGTCTATATTTTGTGTTCAAGATGAACTTAAAAGTTTTAAAATTATGGTTTCATGGTGTACTAGTATGGTCAATTCCCAATATTTTCGAAATTATGGAGTATTAAACTTTTAAAGTATCTATTGGGTTTATAAATTGTTGGTTTGTTGAAGAATCATTGTCAAATTTTTTATTGATATATTATACGTGCTTATAAAAACAAGTAATGGAAGAAAAAAAAGGACCTTAAATACGATAATTTTTTACTAAGCCAAAAATATATAAATTTTAAGAAAATTTATTTAAAAAAAACCGAAACCGAACCGAACCACGGTTTGGTTTGGTTTTCGGTTCAAGGTCTTAGAAAATACCAAACCGAACAGAACCGAACAGAATTTTTTATTCGGTTTTTGATTTTAAGTGAAAACCAAACCGAACAAAATTGAACCCACCCCTACCCTCAAATGGAGTTTGGTTGAGATAGGGTAAGGGAAAATTCACTCAACATGAATGTGTGTGAGGAGAGATCTACTCAAGAAGAACAAGGGTGAGATGTATAAACTGATATGTTTCTATTCCTATAATTAGATCGAAATGTCTCTCTCTATCTCTACCTCTAGGTTTCTCGATCTAGGATTTCAAAGATTTTGGCGAGCGACAATGGAGCGGCAGTCATCGGCTCTGGTAGAGGCCTCCGCCTTTTATTGGTAACAACAAGGTTCAAATAGGTTCTCCAGGTCCGGGGACCGAGATTTTTTTTTTTTGTTGACATACCAGAACGACGGCTACTTGAAGGTCAACAGTGAATCAGCGCTAGATTTTTGTTTGGTAAGTTAACCTTGCGTGAAGTCCTTTTCTTATTGAAGGGTTGTCGGAGGCGTGGTCATGTGCTCGTGCGGGTTTCTTGAGGAGCTCGTGCTGGGTCTTTGTGCTTGGGTTCATTTATAGGGTTTGGGGCTCCTTTTTAATTATGTTATTAGATAATTACTCTCTTTGTCTTTTGTATCGGTTCTAATTTGTACTTTTACCACAATTGCCTGGTTGACCAATGGGAATTAGATTAAGGCGAGGTTGATTGTAAGGTTTGCTTAACTGTGAGTGTATTAGAGATTCGATTCAGTTTTTTCTTTGCTTTTGTAAGAATGGTAGAGTATGGCTAACGGGCTATTGATCTAAACTTTATTGTTAAAAAAAATGATTTAGCTAAATAATTTGTCAGTACATTTTAAATTTAATTGATCTTGTCTAACCACCTAGAACAACAAAATTATCTTTACTTAAATATTCCTTACTAATATATTATGACAACCACATATTTTTTTTTTTGAAACAAAGTGGGTATGTAACTCAACATATTGATTTCTCAAGCTAGGATGGCTTGATACAAGCTCTCGTGAGGTGATACAAATATCATCACGTTGTACAATTTTTGCTCATTTAAAATGAGCCTATCCAAGCTAGAAAATTATTCTACACAAGGATAAACTTGGTTGAAAGTTTTTTTCGCCAAAGCGCTCAGTTACGGTACTCTATAATCTTTCATCATCGAGGTGTTTGATAACCCTCTTAGTCGACAGGCTAGAACCCTACCCTAGAAAATCATAAAAAGGACATAGAAAAGAAAAACTAGAAAGAACAAAACCTAGCTCAATACTCAATGTTCATTAGGAAGCCATTAAGGAAAGCCCACTCGAAGCCCATCAAGTTGGTATGCGCCAACTATTCTTGTCTTCCTATGCAAATCACCGTATGTCACACGCTGCCACGATTCGCCGCTTGACAACCACATTATTTATGGAGGAAGATAAATAAATGAAGACCTTGATATTTGGCCTAACTTGGCTCAACCAGTATTTTTTTTTATAGGGAAAATGAAAAAACTCCATTGATCAAAGATCAATGGTCAAGCATAAATGGTCCGAAGACCATACAACTGCAAGCGAAAAACACTAATGCTAGCTAGAAACTATGAATTGAAAAGGCAACCTCAAAATCACAGTCCAAAATGTATGTACATTAAACGACTAAAATGAGAATGAAAAATAACTCCTAAACCTAAACAACCTTAAAACCAAGCAGCCGTCCTGGTGAATGTGATGCCTAAGATTCAATGGTGTATGTTTCCGCTCAAACAGATCAGCGAAACAACTTCGTCCAAATAGTTTTATAGGTTAGTAGGTGCCACTCCTCTAGAAGTCTAACATAGGCCAACCCAAATTAAGAAGAAAAAAAATTGAAAGCCCAGGCCACGTAGGCCGCATTGCTTTAGCCCAATATAGCATAGACCTAGGGGCCCAATTTTCCTTCCTCTCCTCCTTCTGGAATCAACCGTCACCAGAACTCGCAGGAGGAGCCTCCTGCTGCCTCTTCAATCTAGTGGATTTTCTCTCCTCCAATTCATGGTTACGTGCTTACTCGGATCCGCTAGTAAGAATAGAAGAAGAACTCCCTTTGTGCAAGACTTTTCAAATCTAAACATCCCACTAGCAATCAGACATCACTCCCCGTCCTATAGGCAATCCCAGAGATCGCTGCCTTGTCGTCGCCAAACCAAACCCTATCTCCTCTCGCCTTCGCCTTCCTGCTGATCTAAAGCTTGGAGATCGCCATCCTGCCAATCCATCACCCACTACCAACCAAACAACGTCTGGCATCTTCGTCGAAGTAAAAGCATGTGCTTCTTCTCTCACCAAGTTGCCGGAAATTCTAAGATGCAGTCGGAGAACCAATGGTCGTCGTCACCTTACCACTAAACCCTAGGGGAATGGTTATGGTCAACTCATGTTTTTTTGGAGCGAATTTCGACTATTATGTACTCGTATCTTTAGTGCAAGTTGACATGCATGCATGTTTTGATAAGTGCTCAACCAATAATTTGGTTACTAATATATTGGATTAAGTATACAAGGATCTCTAGACTTGTATTGAATTAGTTTTGATTTAACTACAGTAAAATCTCGATAATTTAATATTTAATAAATTAATAAATTTTATTAAATAATATATTTTTTTTACCCGTCCTAAAATAATAGCACAAAATTAGCATAGATAAATTAATAACCTAATTAAATAATATTTTTAATGGTCCCGATATTATCAATTTATAGAGATTTAACTGTATTTTAAATTTGTACCGATTGTAAAGAGTGTGTGTGTGTGTTTAGAGAAACAAGAAAACGAAATTTTTTTCTTGAATTTTATTACTTATTATTTTTAGAGTTAACAGAGTTAGTGAGGTGTTGGGGACAATAATGATGTGTCAAATTTTAATTTATGACACAGGATTGGCACTGGGTTTTTGGGCACAGCAGAATTCCTTCCATAATTGTTCATGCAATAGATTAAAGAATCAAGGACCCAAATTTGTATGTGTCAATTATATGCCACCAATATTTTATTGACATTTGGTATTCCACTAAATATTAGCTAACAGAAATCTAAATTTGTTAACCTTAAGATAATTTAGTTTTTACTTAAGAAAAACGAAAAAAGAAAAACACTCAGTCTCCTTCTATTCTTCTTCTTCATGGTCTTTTTTTTTTCTTTTCCTCTTCCAATCCTCTCTCTTTCTTTTATAGTTTTATTCCAATTGGAGAAGAGACGATGGACTGATGGCAGGGGCCGGAGATTTTCTTGGCGCAAATGGATGAGGATACGGCGACAACGAAGCCCAGGAAGCGTTGGCCGGTATGGCGGTATCAGTGGTGGAAGCAGCAGAGGTCGTCGGGGGAGTGGATGATTTTGGAGGGGTTTGGAAGTGGAAGAGGTGTGATATTAATGAGGTTTAGGGCGTGAGGTCGTGAGGACGAAGAGAAATCTGATTTGCAGAGAGATTGATGGCGGTGAGGTCGTGAGGATGAAGAGAAATCTGGTTTAAGATGCAATGGGAATGGATTGGGTTCAGATGTCTGGTTTTGGTCTATGGTCTGGAGATTGGAGTCTGCCATGGATGGTGGCTTGTGGGTTGTGCGATATATGGTGGTGAAGGAAAAAGTCTGGGTTGTGTAAAAATATTATTTGATTTTCTTAAGTTTATTTTATTTTTAACAAAGTTAACAATTTTAAGTGAGGTTAGAGATAAGAACAATTGTCAGTAGGGTATTGGTGACGCATAATTGACACAATAATGATTTACTTCCGAGAATGAATGACTACAGTAATAAAATCCTTCGTCACTTCCTTCTAGAAATAACTAGTTTTCTTACTAAAAATAACACTGAAGATGCTACACCTATGCAGAAGACTAAAATTCCTAAAGGCAGTAGAAACTACATTGCTACCACTGAACTCAACAAAGCTTAATAATTTGTGAATTAAATTAGCTAAATGTCCCTCTCATCTGTTAAAATTGAACCTTAGTTAAAGCTTAAAACAAATAGCAAACACTACCGGCCATTCGAATAAGAAAGACTTCGAATCATGATTCCTCTCTTCTCGAATTCACCGCAAAACTTCATTTTTTTCCTAGGTGCCAATAGATGAGACAATAACCCTCCAAAACGTCTATTCCAAGAAACCATAGAAATTAACACAATTCCTCAATCATAATCGATGTCCTCAAACCAATTGCAATTGTTATCTCCGCCATATTTCTCTATAACATTCACTGCTCTTTATATTACTTTTCCCATTTGACAAAAACATAGTGCAAAACTAATCCAAATTAAGCTCCCAAATCACTTGAAATGGGTTCCCTCCCATCTCCACCAAGACCTTCTTCTCCACCACCATCACCAACTCATTCTCTGTCCAACTACCGAGTTTGTGCCACATTTTGTTTAAGAGAGCCCTCACCCAACTTGAACATCTCCAATTGGATCGAAATCTACGACCCATCAACCAACACGTGGACTCATGTGACCTCAATCCCTGGTCTCATTGAGAACCACATCTTGAAGGGTTTCTCCATGGTCTCGTTGGGCGACTCGCTTTATATAATTGGTGGTCGGTTATGTCACAAGGAGAGAGCTCACACTTCTGATGAGTGTAGCTCGGTCGTTGACATGGAAGTTCAAGTCTCATCATCAGTGTTGCGTTATAACGCTGCAAGTGATAAATGGTCAACTTGTGCACCACTTGGTGTAGCAAGGTGTGACTTTGCATGCACGGTTGCTAATAACAAAATCTATGTGGCGGGTGGAAAGACCACGTTAGCGTGTGCAAGAGGCATTTCATCCGCTGAGTTGTATGACCCCGAGCTTGACAAGTGGATTCATATGCCAAACATGAGCACATTGAGGTACAAGTGCGTTGGTGTCACATGGCAAAACAAAATCTACATTCTGGGTGGATTTGCAGAGCAAGGTATTGAAATTTTCTACATTCCTTCATTCATACCGGTATCAATTGATACAGTAAATTAATTATTAGTCAAATATTTCAACTTATTTGGTCAAGTTATTGCCATTGAAATAGTTAGACTTTTTTTATCAAACAAATAACTTAAATGTTACAACGAGTCTATCATGAGTTGAACTCACGACCTTTTACTTATAAAGCGGAGACTAATGCTGCTAAACAAAATGGTACTGGATAGTCGATCAGACTTTTGAGACTATTACAGCTTTTCCATTTTTTTTAATACAAAGCCTAAAACGGCAGCCCTCATGTCATAACCATTTACGAAACCTCAATTAGATAATTTTTTAAGCAAAGAGAGAATTTTCTTACAGCTTTGCAAATTGTATTCAGTAATAAAATTACTGCATTTCCACTTAGCAAATGACTTACTTAAGGATAATGTATGCGATTCTTGTTGTCTTCTAACATCATTTAAAATTTGACCAATAGATGTTTGATAAAAGGAGTGACCAAACTTGGAATCTAAAGAAAACATAAGAACTAAATTGGTCTAGCCCGTTAGTTAATTTTGCTTCAAAATTTCAAATAATATGTTATAAACTAAAAAATAAGAGAGAGATAATAAAGAGGGAGAATGTGGAAGGATGAAGAAGTGTATAGTTTATTCTCATTAGACCCGTTTATATAAGAGTAATGTTTACATCGTAAGAACTAAGGATATAACTCCAATGAATAATTGCATGGATAACCACATATATATAATATTTACAACATAATCATGATTTTTTTATTAAATAAATATTACAACTTAGTGAATCAAACTCATAACATCTCATTTACCAAAAGGGAACTATGTCATTAGACTAAATGATAGTGGACATATAATCATGATTGATATCAAAAAATTTGCGACAATGCATCAACATGTATGGTCTATTGTAAGATTCTTGATTCGTTTCCTAATATCGATATTTGATACTTTAAATGCAGTGAGAAAAAACTCAGACGTGCCTCCTATAATGGTGCGGAGCTCTGCTGAAGTTTATGACACACAGTCAAAGAAATGGGAACTGATAATTGGGATGTGGCAATTGGATGTACCACCAAATCAAATCGTTAACATGGGTGGTAGGCTTTTTAGTTCTGGAGATTGCTTCAAGCAATGGAAGGGTCACATTGAATCATATGATGGTGAACTCAACATATGGAATGAGGTTGATGGGTCTCATCTCCACAGTTTAAACTCACTCATTTCATCAGATAACGAAATGTGGGCACATAGCCAAAGGCGTTACCTAACAATGGCTCCCATCGGAGATCACTTGTACTTTTTGGCGATTCACGGATTAATGGACAATGATTTGTCGGGAACAATGTCGATTGTTCATAGATTCGACACTTCTGCTATGAGTAACGCTTGGACGAGCATGGAGCCGATGGAAGATGATAGGGAGAAAGAGCTTTGTGGACATGCTTGTGTTGTTCATCTTTCTTAGAGCTCAAGTTTCAATCCAAAACCCCAAAAAAAAAATAGAGTACTGGGGTAATTAGTCTCCTTCAATTATATTATTGTATGAGGTTTTGCCAACTGATCCATCAGTTTACTGGGCTAGGCCAGATGATTTTGCATATACCTTTTGACAAAATAAGAGGACCAATCTTGTAAAATATGTTGCCTTTTTCTTCTTTAACTAAATTATTTCTTGAACTTTGTATTATATAGTTGAAAATATAGATTGTCAAACAAGAAAATCAGCAACTTTGATATGTTCGCTCATTGTGTCTAGATAGAAATGTGCAAGGGACAATTAAAGAAACAATGTCAACAAACCTACAAGCTTTTGGGCTATACGCACTAATGCACTATGCCAATTTGGGTTTCAGACGATAGTCTGAAGAACTATATGTTGTCTATGTGTGTGCCGTCTTAGGGGTACCAGAAAATAGTTCTCCAGCGTCCTGTGAATCAACATCAAACGAGAAATCATGTGTCGTCTGAATATACATGTTTTGGAAGGATTTTTAATGTTTATGTCGTTTGAATGATAAGAGTTGTCTTTAGCACTCTCTAGGTCTTGGTTGGGAAGGCTTGGGTCATGAATAGGGCTGCCACTTGGTTTGGTAAATACCAAACCGATCGAAAACCGACCGAAAATTTATGATTTGGTAAACCGAATTTTGGTAATCGAAATAAAAAAAACCGAAACCAAGAAATACCGAAAAAGTTGGTTTGGTTTTTGGTAAATACCGAATTTACCGAAATTCTAATTATTTAAAGACTTATATTTCTAAAAATACACAGACTAATAATCTTATCTCACGTTTTAAATTGTATATACCATTTAGTAAAAAACAAGACAATGAATAGAAAAATTCAACTACACTTTGTAGCATTCGGGTCTCAATTAAAGCGATCAACTTTAATTCAATGTTACTTGTTATATAAAAACGCTCTTACCTACCCGTCTTAGTCGATTCATCACACACACACATAGACAAACCCACTTAGATGACATGTAACCGCCCATGTAAAAATTTAGGAATTTTTTTACCTCTCTTGATGATAGGGCTCCCCATAGGAAACACAAGCGTAAATAGAGTTAGCCGCCTTGATCAAGGCCAAAACATTATCAAAAATACCTAATTTTTCTACCATAGTCGTATTTCACTATATTGATCACATCATAGTTCACAAGGTTTTTGAAAATTTTGCTTCCTCTTTGTAGTTGGTTCACAAAGATGTACATATGCATATAACTTACTAAATAAGTTATACCACATTACCAGGCATGTTGTGGTTCCAATGATTACAATTCACAAAATTAAAATTCAACCGTCTGATGTGATCATTATAGTATAATACAATTATGATAGAAAATTCAATTGTACTCAATAATGCTCGGGTCTTGATCAAAGCGGTCAACCATAATTTAACGTCACTTATTACACGAAAAAGCTTTTACTGCCCTTATGTGACTTATTTTGGTCGACTCTTCCACACATATACTTTCACATAGATGACACATAACTTGTTCATATAAAAATTTGGAAACATTTACATCCTGACTATTTCGGTAGAAAATTAAACCATACTCGATAATGTGTACTGAAATGACTATCTTTTGTATATGTATTATCAGACTTTAGAAACTCAAGTGATATTTAAATTTTATAGTTTTGTATTGTTTTGTTATATTTTGAAAATATATTTGTTGTGAAGTTTGGTAATACCGAAAAACCGACATCCGAAGTTGGTAAGATTTATCTCATACCGAAGTTTTTGGTTTGGTAATTGAAAGTCATATTTCATTACCGAAAACTTTGGTTTTGAAGTTGGTAACGCCCATTACCGATTCGAACCGACCGAGTGGCAGCCCTAGTCATGAATGAGACCTGGGTAGCCACGTGAAAGTGATTTTGGACTGCAGTTTTCACTCACGGTTTTTTTTATTAGTCGTCAAGTGGTAATGATTATTTATTAAGTTTTATATTAAGTATTTTAAGTGTGAATAATGATATAATAAAATTATGATTAAATAAACAAAATGACATCTTGAAATTAAAATATTTATTTCAAGATTTAAATTGACAGGTCAAACATAGAAAAAAATGACTTATCTATATTTATATTGTTTGTAAGAGTTTATGGTGCAAATTTATGATTATTAGAAAATTTCCTTTCATATTATTATTCATCTTAATTAAGTAATTTTCAAGACCCGTCCCGAATTTCACCCTGAAACCCAAGTTGAGTCCAGCGGGGACCACCTCCAAGGAAAATTTACCGAAGGACTCGGCAAACATCCATTGAAAATGGACAACCCTAACCCGGAAGAATTATAGAACCGCTCTTTTAACCAATAAATTAACATCCTTCGCTACAACCCATAAATATCCAGAAAAGTTATACAAAATCCCAACAGTAATCAGAGCTACTAAAAAAATAAAATAAACACAACGGAAGCTAACAATATCCTAGTAGATTAAACATGTAGCTTACTGGCGAAATGTAGCGGAAAGATGAGTGACTATGCCTCGACTTCTCCTTCCAGACCCCACTCGAACGCTGCAGGAGAAAATATTCAATTACGTCAGAGTGAGTGGACAAAAATAAATTCGACAATAAATAAATATTTCCCCAAAAATACTTTTAAAGAAAACGCTTTATCAGCAACAGCTTAAAAGCTTAACTCGAAAATTCTAAACTGGTGTCTAGCCTCGTAAGACTCCCAAACTTTTAGAAATGGCCTCTCAGGCTAGGATATTATATATATCAGTATGTATTCACACTCATCTATCTCTTGTACGATATCTATGAATAAGCTCGAAAAATAGTTAATCATACAAGACTACGACGCTGACGTCTAACGCTCACGTCACCCCATCCTGGAATTGTACCTCAGTATGGGAGAAACGCACAAGTGGGTATATATACGTGATGATTCCTTCTACGTATTCTATGAATGAATTCGAAGAATAGAAAGTCGTACAAGGCTACAACGCTGCACTAGCGGATTATAGATCTTAGCCGACGGAAAAATTAACTTCCGTCGGCTAAGATTTTCATAGCCAACGAACCTAGTTTCGTAGGAAGGGTGAACAGATCCGTCGGCTATGATTTTCTTATCCGACGGAAAATTTTGGACGGGAATTTCCGTCGGTTAAGTAAATCTTAGTCGACGGATAACTCATGTCGGTAAGTATTCGTCGGTTAAGATGTTTTAAGTCGACGGAAACATTTTCCGTCGACTAAGAAAAATAATCCGTCGACAAAGTAAGACTAAGTCGACGGAAAATTCCGTCGGTTAAGAAGATAAAGCTGAATTATTCTCTGAGCACGCGCAGAAGGAATCTTCAGCGATTTTCAACGTACCCAGCTCGGCACAGAATATATCATTCCTGCAAAAACCTCCTTCTCTATCACCTGCTCTAAATAAAACACCTCTCGACGTCGCCGAAACACCTCTCGCCATGAATTGAAGTTCAAGCAACTAATCTAGCTAGCTAGCATTTTGATCATTGGTACATATTCTTCAACCTTTACATTTTCGACGGAATTCAGTTCACCGGTCATATTTTCCGGCAACTCTCCGGCTATATTCGTTTAATTTGTATTTTTATTGTGTGTTTGTGTGTGTGTGTGTGTATATATACATATATACGATTAATTATATATATATGGTTTGATTAATATATTCTATATATATTAATTGTGTGTGGATTATTGATTATATATATATGCATGTATACGTATATTTTGTATATATATATATATATATATATATATATATGGATGTATATATATGTGTGTGAATTTTTAATTTGTTGATTGTATATATTAATTTTGTTTATGCAAATCATATATGTATATATATAGATTATATTATATATGTTGTAGCAGAAAATGATGATGTTTATTAAATCAATGTATGTATATAGATATATATATATATATATATATATATATATATTATGTATGTGATTAATGTATTCGATCATTATCTTTTTTTATGTAAATCATGATGTGTATTAAATGATCGATATTTTGATGATGATATTTTCGTGGTGATATATTAAAACAATATTTATTTTCATGATAATATTTTCGTTTATGATCGATTATATTAAATTTGTGTTTGAGATCATATATATATTTCATTTTGTTTATGCTTACATTAAATTTTTTATTTTCAATTTGTGCTTAGATATATTTACTCATTTATAATAGAATGGTTATCGATATTTTCATGCATATATATATATGGTCTTAAATCAAATATTTGATTTGATGATGTTTTTGTTTAAATCAGTTATTTTCGTCACATTATGTTTTTGTGGTGAATACGTACCGTTGTTTACGTGAGCGCGCAGTATTTTTATAGTTAGATTTTTCATTTCCCCTTTTATTACAGGTTACAACATGGCCGACAGGAGCTGGATGCAGTTACATAGAGGGCATCCGCGATACATGAGAGGAATTTTTGAATTTATCGAGTTTGTCCGTGGCAAGACTTCTCCTGGACAACTTTTCCACATTTGTCCATGCGGAAAATGTCGCAACAGATCTGCCAATTCTGTAACTTTTGAGGACATGTATGTTCACCTGTCACAATACGGTATTTGTCCCAGTTATACCACTTGGACATGGCACGGCGAAGCAAGTGAACATATGCCCACACTTGTAGATATTCAAGCACAACGTAACCAGGGCGAGTCTTCCTCTAGTGCCAATTTCGGGGACCCTGGTGTGATGAATTTCTTAAACGATGCATTTCCGTCCGCCTCAGCATACGATGGAAGTGTTACACAGGACAACAACAATACAACCTTCCCTGATGTCTCCCAGGTCGGCAGTAGTGGCTATGATAGTTACAACAAGCTTATGCAGCAAGCACAGACACCACTGTACCCCGGAAGTGAGCATACTGTATTGGAAACTGTCATGAAGCAGATGAGTATCAAAAAGAAGAGGAACAAGACCGTTGCTTGTTTTAACGATGACATTGCACTTCTGAAGGAGTTGCTTCCTGCTGACAACAACTGTCCAGAAAATTATGACAAGGTCAAAAGCATCTTGAGTGAGTTCGGTCTTGAGTACATCAAGATAGATGCATGCGTCAATAACTGCATCCTATACTACAAAGGTTATAAGGACGCATTTGAGTGCCCACACTGCTATGAGCCGAGGTATGAACCACACGCTCGTTCTAGACAGACAAACCCCATTCCTAGGAAGGTTCTTCGCTATTTCCCATTGGGTCCTCGTCTACAACGTCTCTACATGTCTTCACATACGGCCAAGCATATGAGATGGCACCACGAAAGGCACCAGCAAGAGCCGGATAGGCCTAGAGTAGATCCGGATAATCTCACACACCCCGCAGACGGGGAGGCTTGGAATCACTTTGACCGTTCATTTCCTGATTTTGCCTCTGAATGTCGAAATGTCAGACTTGGACTAGCAACAGACGGATTCAATCCTACTGGAGACATGAATAACTCTTACAGTATATGGCCTGTGATAGCATTTCCGCTCAACTTGCCTCCAAACATGTGCATGAGGACGGAGTATAATTTTCTTACTATGTTAGTTCCGGGCAAGTATTCTCCAGGAAAGTGCTTGGACGTGTACATGAGGCCATTAATCGACGAGCTCCTACAATTATATGAAAATGGAATCCTTACTTTTGACAGGTATAGTAAGACTTACTTCTTCATGAGAGTAGCGGTTCTTTTTACCGTCAATGATTTTCCTGCTTACGGGATGATGTCTGGTCAAACTACCCATGGATACAAGGCGTGCCCTGTATGTATAGACGAGGTCAATTCCAGTCATCATGCCCACATAATTGTTTACTTAGGATCCCGTAGATGGCTTCCACCGGATCACCCGTGGCGGTACGATGCACAAGCATTTGATGGGACTGTTGAGCATGGCCCGAAACCCGAAGGGAGGTCTGGTCAATGGATTCTGGATATGCTGAACCAGCACTGGTTTGGAATTTTGAGCAGCGCTAGGTATTTACATGACCAGAATCCGCCAAAGCTCGTGCTGACCTTCAAAAGATGGGTATACGTCGAAAGCTATGGATAAAGCTAAACAAAAAGACCGGCAAACATGTAATGCCTCAAGCAGGCTACACGGTGGTTCCTAATAAGAGGTCGGAGATATTTAAGTGGCTTCGTGAGGTTAAGTATCCTAGTGGGTATGCCGGAAATATAGCTCGATGTATTAAGATGGGGGAAAATAAGATTATCGGGTTGAAGACCCATGACTGTCATGTTCTCCTGCAACGTCTTCTTCCTGTGGTCATTCGCCCGTATTTGCAGAGTGATGTGGTTGACACGTTGGTGGCTTTGTCCAACTTCTTTCAGAGGTTATGTGCTAAAGAGCTAAAAAAGTCAGAGGTCCGGTCCTTGCAAGACGATATTGCGTACATCATGTGCAAGCTGGAGAGGATCTTCCCCCCCACTTTCTTTAGCATCATGGTCCACCTCATGGTCCACCTTCCTGAACAAGTGTTGCTTACAGGTCCGGTACAATATACCTGGTGTTATCCAAACGAGAGGTATGTATGCAGTCTATACTTTTGTCAATAAAGTCTCACATAACATGAATTTTTGCAATAACTTTTTATTTTGTAGGCAACTTGGAGATTACAAGAAGACGAACAGGAACAAATGTTTCCCTGAAGGTTCGATCACGGCGGCTTACATTTCTAGTGAGTGTGTAACCTTCTACAACACATATCTTAATGATGAACACACGGGAGGGGAATCTTCAAGAGGGGGAAATCAATTCCATTTATCAGTTGTTTCCGACGAAGTACAACCGTATGGCAGGCTAGGTAGGGAATACAGATTGAGTCGCGAAGAATTGAAGGAGGCTCATTGGTGCGTCCTTCAACATTGCGATGAATTGGAGGATTATCTGGAGAAACATTTGAGCAGGCAAAATGGGAATGAAGCCATTCACAAGAGGGATTTTCCTGACTACTTCCCGATTTGGGTACGTTATTCTTAAGTTACTTATAAATTTAATGTATTTCTCATCATTTTGTTTGACTAAATTGCGTTATTTTGCATATGATGCATATTCAACAGAACCAACGTGAATTTTACGACCCCGAGCTGCACTGTTTGGCTGGCGGACCGCTAAAGCACAGAGCACATGCGGGATGTTTTGTTAACGGGGTTAAGTTTGTGACATCAGAACGAGATGATGGTCGCATCACTCAAAACAATGGAGTTATGGTTGAGGGCAAGTCTCACAACTACTACGGGGTGCTTATCAGCGTTATCGAACTAATCTACGGGAACCGTATGCCGGTTGTGTTGTTTAAGTGCAAATGGTTCAATACTGACCCAAATGTTTGCAGGAGTACGGTTACAGACCATGGTTTGTTATCAGTGAACACAAACACTTCATGGTATGAGAATGAGCCGTTTGTTATTGCCGCCATGGCACAACAAGTCTTTTATCTTGATGATCCGGCTATGGGTGAGGGTTGGAAAGTGGTGCAGGTAATGTCACATAGGAATATATGGAGTGCAGCTACATTGGGAGTGGATGAGGGTACGGAACCGAGCTCTGTACCGAACGAACCATATCAAGAGGAAACTCCACCTGTAATTCCCAATGACGTGGACATTCGCGTCAACGACCAACACGTTCCGGCCATTACAGGTTACATTGAAGTTACTATGCCCGAACCTGAAGAAGATGACGAATACGAGGACGAAGAAGATGAGGATTCAGAGGAATTCGAGGAGGATGATGATCCCGAAGACCAAGATTATGAAGATGAGTATGATTAAATTAATTTGGGGATGTAACTTAACTTTCATTGGTTTATTATTATGAATTTGCATAACTTCGGAGATCGATGTATTAACAATTACATTTTCATATATATTGATCGGAACACACTTTGCGTCAATTTGCATAACTTTCATTGGTTCATATAAGTGTTGAGTTTAAGTGTCGTTTTGAAGACAACGTATACGTAGAGGCCTCAAACGCAAAAAAGTCATGAAATAAGATATGACCGGAACGGTGAAATACGTCAACCCGTGAAAAATGAAGATATTCCGGTAAAATTTAGGTGCCGGTTATTCCGGTCAACGAAATTCTCTTATTTCTACCTAGTGGTAGCCCTATCCCGGGTATTTATTTTTTACCAAATTTTTATAGCCCCGTAAGAGTCTCGTCGATTGGAAACTATTCTCAGTTGAAGGTCCGGCCAGATTACGTGATTTGGAGGGTCGAATAGCCGTTTCCGTCCGTTTAGGGGTTTGACCGCGCTGATTGACCGGACGGATCGAGCCCTTATCTTTGTCAGATGGAGCTGAATTTTTTCCCACCTACGTAATTCGTTATGCTGGTCATATCTGACGGTAGGTTTTCAGTTCCTCTTCTCCGATCACCAAACTCACGTTATATGTACTAATGTTGTATAACTTTTTTATACAAGTGTTGAGTTTAAGTGTCGTTTTGAAGACAACGTATACGTAGAAGCCTCAAACGCAAAAAAGTCGTGAAATAAGATATGACCGGAACGGTGAAATACGTCAACCCGTGAAAAATGAAGATATTCCGGTAAAATTTCGGTGCCGGTTGTTCCGGTCAACGAAATTCTCTTATTTCTACCTAGTGGTAGCCCTATCCCGGGTATTTATTTTTTACCAAATTTTTATAGCCCCGTAAGAGTCTCGTCGATTGGAAACTATTCTCAGTTGAAGGTCCGGCCAGATTACGTGATTTGGAGGGTCGAATAGCCGTTTCCGTCCGTTTAGGGGTTTGACCGCGCCGATTGACCGGACGGATCGAGCTCTTATCTTTGTCAGATGGAGCTGAATTTTTTCCCACCTACGTAATTCGTTATGCTGGTCATATCTGACGGTAGGTTTTCAGTTCCTCTTCTCTGATCACCAAACTCACGTTATATGTACTAATGTTGTATAACTTTTTTATACAAGTGTTGAGTTTAAGTGTCGTTTTGAAGACAACGTATACGTAGAAGCCTCAAACACAAAAAAGTCGTGAAATAATATATGACCGGAACGGTGAAATACGTCAACCCGTGAAAAATGAAGATATTCCGGTAAAATTTCGGTGCCGGTTGTTCCGGTCAACGAAATTCTCTTATTTCTACCTAGTGGTAGCCCTATCCCGGGTATTTATTTTTTACCAAATTTTTATAGCCCCGTAAGAGTCTCGTCGATTGGAAACTATTCTCAGTTGAAGGTCCGGCCAGATTACGTGATTTGGAGGGTCGAATAGCCGTTTCCGTCCGTTTAGGGGTTTGACCGCGCCGATTGACCGGACGGATCGAGCCCTTATCTTTGTCAGATGGAGCTGAATTTTTTCCCATCTACGTAATTCATTATGCTGGTCGTATTTGACGGTGGGTTTTCAGTTCCCATTATTACTATTCTTGTTGCAGATTTGGTCATGAACGCATTGTTAGGAATTATAGATCGGGAAGTCATAGCAAATAAGAAAGAATTTCTTTTTTTCCTAGCCGACGGAATATTATTTTTCCGTCGACTTGGACTTTCTTAACAGACGAATTATTTATTTTTCGTCGACTAAGATGACGAAAATTTTGGCGGTTTATCATTGCGCTTTTTTTTTCCGCGAAAATTGAAATTTTCTTAGCCGACGAATTTCATATTCCGTCGCCTAAGTTACTATAAAACCTTATCTCGCCGACGTTTCTTCTCTCTGTTCTGTTCGATCTCTCTGTTCTGTTCGATCTCGCGATCGCCTCCACTCCGCTGCCGACGAGCTCCGATCCTCCACCCGACCACCACCGTCAACGCCACCTCGTCCGACCCCCCACCTCCACCCCAACCGACTAGGACACTCACCTCCTCCACCCAATCCGAGCCTCCTCCACCCAATCCGAACCTCCTCCACCCAATCCGAGCCTCCTCCACCGCCTCCTACACCCATCACCGCCTCCTAGACACCACCACCCCAGCCGACCTAAACCCTAAGGGAACCCGTCCGACCGCCTCTCTCTCTCTCTCTCTCTCTCTCTCTTTCTCGCCCTCACCCTCACCAGTTCCTCCACCTAAACCGAAACTCCACCTGTCGTCCTCCGTTGTGTTTGACAGGTTAGTCTCTTAAACTCTCCGATTTTCTTACTCTGTGAATTGATGAATTCATCTCTGTATGCCGGTTCTGTTCGTTTGTTCTTCAGTTCAATTGATGAATTGATGAATTCATATCTCTGTTTGTTTAGTAATATATGTGTTTGATTTGTGGAGAAATGTTGTGAATTGTTTAGAAAGTGTGCATGAATGCCCTTAATTGATAGTTTGTCGACGGAGATCATATGCAGTTACTTGGTTTTCGATTTGGTAAATTATAAGAGATTAGAAGTTAGTGGAAGTATTAGTGTGGAAGGATATGCAGGCAGGCATTTAGCTGGTTATGTTTGTGTCATTATGCTGCCGGTGGATTTTGTTTTGTGTCTCTGATTTTAGAAAATGTAGAGAATGGAATTATTGACTGCACATAATGTATAGATAGGTAAAGACATAGGAATGGGATATATCATGTAGGTACAACTTGTTAATATAGGATAGATTTTTACATGAATTGAGGTATGTAAGAATTTATACCCATCACATGTTTAATTAACTTGTTATGTTTAAAGATGCCGATCATTGGGAAGAGGAAGCAACGTTCGGAGAGGGCTCAACAGATGATGGCGGCCTTATGTAACCAGGCTACTGCCAGCCAGCCCACACCTTTGCCGCCTGGAAGAGTACCACCAGGAGCTCCTCCTTTGCTCATTAGGCCGCCCTTTATACCATCCGATACGACTTCCACTATTGGGGCGACGACCGGAACCACTGAAGCGTCGTCCACATCGGCTTCCGAAACCAGCAGGCCCATTCCTAGTGCCCGCTGTAAAGCAAAGGCCCCCACTACAGGTAATGATATTTTTTAAATAAAATAATAAAAAAATCGTTTATTTTTTTAATTTTCTTGGCATGATTAAAAGGCTTAATTTTCTTGTAGTAATCCATATTTATTTAAAATAATAAATGTTTTAAAATAAAAAAATTATTATTCTTTTACTTATATTAACTTGAATCTTTTTTGCAAATGATACCTAATATTTTGTTTTATTTATTGTAGGTCCCCCACCGAAAAAGAAACGGGGTTTTGTGTGTGGAAAGGCGACTGAGGCGTTATGCAAGAAGCTAGGGGGGAAGATACCGATAGAGTATTGCCCTCGTATGAAAGGGCCTAAGGTTCAAGGGGTCAACAGTCTTTTGGTCAAGGACATTGGGTCGGCCATACGTAGCCTGGTTGGAACGAGGGCTAGGACGTTCCACGACCTTGAGCAATCGGAACAGTGGAAGGTGTGGAACGCATTGTCGGTAAGTACATAAAAATTAATTTACTTAGTTTGGTTTATTTGAATAGTTTTCAATTAATACTTTTGTTGATGTATTAATTTATTTTTATTTCTTAGCCATGGTACATGTGGGACAACAATGACATTGTGACGGTGAGGTGGATCATGGACACGGCACAGGCTAGGTACAAGGAGTGGAAGTGGCAGTGTCACAATGTCTACCAGGAGCATGGACCAGAAGGGATGCCGACGGAGTTCTATGGGAGGGAGGATGAGTGGGCCTTTCTTTGCACGCATTTTGAGAGCGACGCGTTCAAGGTATGTGTATATTGCTTTTTTTTTTGGGTGATAATGTTGACCACTATATTTTGGAGTAATATATTATTAATTTTGTTACAATAATATATTTTTTCAAGCATTTTTAGAATAATATATTATTAAATTTGTTCTTATTAAAAAAATTAAAATTGTAAAACTTAACATTGCCGACGATTATGCATGATGATTTTGTGGGTTCGGTTATGCTATTTATTGCCATGTTTTAGGTTTATAGAATAAAATATTATTATTTATTTTTTTAATAAATAAAAAAATATAATTACTGATATTTTATTTATATCGCGTATTAGAAACTCTCGAACGCGAACAAGAAGAACCGTGGTAAGAAGACGATGCACCACCATAGCGGTTCTTCTCCTATTGTCTACATCATGGAGGATCTAAGGAACAAAGGTGAGCCCTTGCCGATCATCAAGGGATTCGAGGCGAGTTATGTGAGACCCGGTGACGAAGTGGCCACCCAGAAATATGTAAGTGTATTTCCTTTAATTATTTAATTAATTATGTCTCTTTGATTTGGATACTTAGTATTAATTAAGAAATATGTTGGTGTTGGTGTTGGTGTAATTGTTGTTGAATTATGTGGTTGGTGTATTCCTTGGTGTTTTGTTTATGCAGGAGAAGATGCTTGCGGAGGTCGAAAGCCGAAAGACAGACTTGAAGAAGATAAATCCGGAAGCTACAGAGGAGGAAATGATGGAGATCATTCAAACACAACAAATTGATGTGTTGGATGCTGTGTTGGACAAGCGCAAAGGGAAGGAGATACGAGGGATGGGACGAGCAGGTGAGCGAGACTTGAGCCAGTCCTCGTCCGGTTCGACCTTGCGGAGTCGTGCTCCTCCAAATCAAGACAGGGAAAGGATTGAACGCCTTGAACAAGAGGTCCGTGAGTATAAGGAGCGGACTGAGCGGGCTGAGGCCGAGTCTGTGTGGTACCGTAATCAGTACACTACTGTTAACTCACGGATGGACCAGATCTTCTCTCGTCTAGGTCTAGAACCTGAAGGTCCGGCTCCTCCTCCTCCGCCTTTTACGGCTCCTCCTCCTCCGCCTTTTACGGCTCCTCCTCATTCTTCTCCGGGTCCTCCTCCTCCTCCTCAGTCATCTTCGATTCCTCCTACTCAGTCGTCTCCACCTCCTCTTCCTACTCAGTCGTCTTCGGCATTTGTTGATGAAGATCAGTTTTTGAATTTTTATTAGTCAAATTTTAGTTTGTATGAACACAATTTTAATTATTAATGCATAATTTTTATATTATTAATGATTCGATCTATATATTTAGTTTTAATATAATTATTTCTAAAACAACCGAAACAAATATCTACTTTATCAGTAAAAAAATTAAAAAACCAAAACAAATAATAAATTGTGAAAAAACAATTCTGAAAAAAAAAATTCTGACTCACCTTAGTCGACGGAAAATTGAAAACCCGTCGGTAAGGGTATAAACCTTGCCGACGGAACATTTCATTTCCGTCGGCTAAGAATGAATAACGACCGACCGTTGACCTTCTTAGTCGACGACAAAGTATACTTTCCGTCGGTATAAGATAATCATTACCGACGTAAAATTTTATTTTCCGTCGGCTAAGAATAAACAGAAAGAGGACCGTATTGTCGGCTAGATCTTAACCGACGCTAATTTTTCGTCGTTTAAGAAACTTGAATCCTAGCCGACGGAATATTTCGTCTGTAAAGAAGGAAGCCTTTTGTCGTTTAGGTAAATGTTAATCGACGGAAATAGAGCCGACGGATTTTTTCCGTCATTTAGGAAACAATAACTTAGTCGACGGAATAGGCGTCGACTAAGATTCGTCGATTAAGATATAACTTAGTCGACGGAAATATATGTTTCCGTCGGCTATTGTCTTAGCAGACGACGGTTAGCCGACGGATCTTAGTCGACGACTATTCCGTCGACTAAGTTCTTAGTAGACGGAATATGTTTCTTAACCGACGGAAATATTCCGTAGGCTAAGAATCGTAATCCACTAGTGCTGGCGTCTAACGCTCATGTCACCCCATACTGGAATTGTACCTCAGTATGGGGAAAATCACGTATAGCTAGCTATCATTTATTTATATACATACTATTCTCATAATCAACTATATATGAGTATAATCACTGAAATTCTTAATTTCGGGAAATTTCCAACAACAGAAAATTATTCAACAATAAAACATTTTAAGTACATTATTTAAAACAAAGGTCCACTCACAAATTAAGCCTAAACCTGATGTCGGTCGGAGGTTTCTTCTGTTCGGGCCTCCTCACGTCCTGTTCCAAAAACATAATAAAATCCTTAAGTCAAGCACCGACATTTAAAGAAAATATGTATAATTAAAAATGAGCTACGCACGCTCAACCATGTCTGTCGCCCTAAATCTTAAATTCTCTGCTAACCAAGAAATCTCCACAAATTTTTACCGACATCCTCAAAAATCACCTTCCACCAGAAATAAACCAATGACCGGATTCTAACTTATTAATCCATCAAAAATACCAAACTTAAAAAATTCCCAAACCTATCCAAAACTCCTCCAAAAATTCTAAAACTCATTCCATTAAACTCCTCATAAAATTCCCTACTAAAACATTTTTTTCCAGTCGCGGCTCCGCCGGCAACGGCGGCCGGCAGCCAGCTCCGGCGACCTCCAATGCCCACCAAAATTTGACAGCACCTTCCTCTCAACTTCCTCTACAACTTTCCTAACTATCACAAACACCAATTCCAAGCCTAACTTTGCCAATCGAACGAAAATACATAAAAAGCCTTAGAATTCCATTACCGATTTCTCCTTACCTAGCTCGAGATGGAGGGAGCCCTTTGTAGGGATTGCTGCACGGGAGGAGGGCTTTCTTTTGAGCCAAGGCTCGCCGGCTATGACGGCCGGAGGAAGGAGTTCCGGCGAAGCAACAGTCGGTGTCTCCCAACAGATTTCCCCTGCTCGGCGGCGTCCCGCGCGCGGGCACGGGCCCAAGAAGAGAGAGGAGGAGGCGAGGGTCAGAACGGGACCAGTCCGGCGGTCCCTGGGCGGCCGGACGGCGACTGGCGCGGTGGAGAAAATCAGACAGTCAGGGAGCTCGCTGGAGGGAGAAGGAGAGAGAAGCGGAAGGGAGAAGAGAAGAGAAAGAAAAGAGAGAAGGTTTGTGCCTCCCCAAACTGGCCAAATTCCTTAAGCCACACTCAAAATAAATCTAACACTAAAAATAACACCTTAAAAATAATACCCCAATAAAAATTATATTTTACTAGCATAAATTACTATTTTTACCGTCATTCGAATAAATCATTCGAAATAATCGCCCCCTAACCAATCTGGGGACTAATTAAATTATACACTTAATGAAAAAGACAGTAAAAACTCTTATTACCACCATGCTAGTAAGGTAAAAATTAAAAGTCGGGGCGTGACATTAATACTTTAATTTTTGTAGTAGTTCTTTTGACAAAAAAATAATTAACTAATAGCTATTAATTTTAAGTTTAAAAAATAATTAACTAACAGCTATTAACATCTTAATTGCTATTTAAGTTTAAACTAATATTATCCAAAAAGAGTTTAAACTAATGATCAGACCCACTTGCATATCAAAATGTGTTGTTGGGCCATATATATGTTGCACGTCATGACAAGAAAGTGGTCTTCAAGCAACATGAACGGGTTCTCAATTGGTCCGTGGCTCAACGCGCCTTCATTCACGCGTCGATCACCATCCTTTCCAATACTGGCGTCATCAGTATGTGGGCTCGGGCTGGCCCGGGTAATAGAAAATGGTGACCTGGGTCATGACCCAGATGCTCAATGATTGTGAGTTTTTTTTCATGGGTGGAAGCATGGTTTTAAGGTTGGGTCTTCAATCTGATGCGGCCCATGAAATGGGCCTTTAAAACCCTTTTAGGATGGACTTGCTCTTACAAATCTCATTTCTCATTATTTTTTTGTTGTTTTCCTCATTATTATTTTTTGTTGTTTTCATCCACACTCTAAGTACAATTACATGTAGACTCATCAAATCAAAATAAAGATTTGTCTATGGTCGTTTGATGATGGACTTATGTTGTCTAATAGTTCATTTGACTTCACTTAAAGCTATCAAGGTCGCTACTATTCTTCCTCCTCTTGCTTATCTATATCAATGGGACGGTCAAGTTCTTTCATTTGGAGATCTTTGCTTTGAGGCAGATAATTATTGCTTTCTGGTCTGCGTTGGACAGTGGGTAACGAAAGATCAATTTATATTTACTAGGATGCTTGGATACCTATACCCAGTGGCGGAACTAGGATTTCACAGTGGGTATGACTAATTTTGTATGGACAAAAGAAAGCAGGAGGAGGAGAGCTTGAAGATGAATGATAGTATGATACTCTGTGAGGTCTGTTGCCGGCGTAAATTACGGTGGAGGCGACGGCGGAGGACTGGAGTCTGGAGAAGAGGAGGAGAAGGATCGGAGAGAAAGCATGAGGAGGAGAGCGTGAAGATGAATGATACTCTGTGAGGTTTGGTGGGCTAATTTGGGTTGTGGCCTAATCTGGGTATGGCTATAGCCCTGATAGCCACATGAATGGTTCCGCCACTGCCTATACCTTACACTTTCCGAATACAATCTCCTTTAAATGGGTTGCATGATTCTTTCGTGGCTGTTTTGATTACTGAAGAAGAATTTTGGAATGCTGAATTACTTTCTATCTCATTATGGCCCAAGAAATGGAAGCAATTCTCTCTGTCCCTTTACCTAATTGGCAAGGGCGTAAGATAAGCAAAATATATATTAGGGGGGCCCAAATATAGAATACGAAAATATATATAAATTTCAAATCATGACAAAATTATGTGTTACTGAAATTGAACTTATTGTTTTTTGTTGTTGTAGAGTTTCATTTATGTACATGAAAATGACTATATATATATATATTGAAATTTACATGTATGTAAAATGATTAATTAATAACTAATTGATTATAGTGATGAATATGACAAGATGCGACAAGGAAGGAAACTGTATAGTCTAAAATATCAAACTAATCATTATAATGTAACATATGATTACATGGAAATCATTAAAATTATTGGCACGTTTACTTACTAGTAATGAAATTTATTAGGAATGAAAGACGGAAAGAATGGGAGACAGAATTGAATCGTATGTAGAGATTTCAATTTTATTGAGCTGTTTACCTACCCTATGGAATTAGAATAGAAATGTAATTAATTACGAGTTCGATTACTTAAATACTCCTAAAAAGACATTTATATATTTATGTTGATATAGTTTTGTTTGTCGTTTTGACTGTTTCAATTGATAAGTTATGTATAATTAACAAACCAAGATTGACTTTTTTTTGGGAGAACAAGATGGACTATTATTTTGATTCATTGTATTGATTGTAATCATGTGATTACATATTAATAATATAATACAGAGGCTACTTGTGTGTTTATGTATATTGCAATCTCGTTGTTGCATAAACTCTCTTCTACCATGATTTATATACATCATTTGGACCTAGTACTAGCATTTTGAGTGTATCTCAAACCACAAGATACAAAAGGTTGAAGAACAAAATTAAGGCGCCATACTTTTATACCTTTAAATAATACTATATTTAAATCAAGCAAACAATTTTATAAATAAAAAAAATTAAACAACTTCAACAAATAGCATATTATTAACATCTAAAAAAGAAGCTTTAAGAAAAAAAATTGAAATTACTAGCATCTTAAACAAATTCCTCAATATTATTAGCATATTAAAATTAAATATTAAATTCAGTTGACCCCCTCAAACTTTAGAGTTAAAATCAGTTCAGTCCCTCATCTTTTTTTTTTAATCAGACTCATTCTTAAACTTTTAAATCGCATCAGTCAACTCTAAATTTCAAACTTTCGTGTGATTGTGATGTCATGTGTTGAGTTGGAGATGATAAAAAGTCCCACATTTTAGTTTTTGACACTCACTTTGGTTGAAAACCCCAAACCACCCATGATAACAATTTTTTTGTTCTTTAACCTTCATATTTTTTTCTTTTTTCTCTACAAAAATTCAAATTCCTCTTTCGGTCAAAAAAAAAATTCAGATCTCTCTCCCTTCAACCTAATCTTCTTTGTATCCATCCCCAAATCTTCAAATCCCTCCTACTCCACAACCCAACTCTCAATGCCGCCATGAGCCTCCTCCTTCTAACTACCATGTTGAAATCCACAAATGCATCTGGTTGTAATTCTGAGTCTTTTGAATCTCAACCTTTTCAGAGTCAAACCCAAAACCCCCAATTTGCAGTTAAATCCCTATCCCGGTAGTAGGGCACTGAAGGAAAAAAAAAACCCAATACGTGAAACGACGACGTTTTGCGATGCAGAACAAGACTAGGAAGACTGCGGCAGTGCTGCCGACAACAACATTGGTGGAGGCACAGGAGATTGGGAAGGTGATAGCTTGTTGGGTCTTTGAAATCAAATGTTACTTAGGATGAGTTTGATGAGGTGGATTAGCATATGAGGCTAGAATTTTGAAGGGGAGAAATTGAGAGGTAGAAATAAATTAATGGTGGGGATTCAGAGATGGAGGGTGTGTGAGTGAGAGAGAGAGAGAGAGAGAGAGAGAGAGAGAGAGAGAGAGAATAGAAGAAGAAAAATGGAAGAAAAAAAATGGAAGAAGAAGAATAAAGAAAAGAAAAAAACTTGAAGATAAAATAAAAAAAATGTGGATGAATAGAAAAATAGTAACAAGGTAGTTTGGGTTTTTCGGCAAAAATTAAGACAAAAAAAATGTGGGACCTCTTGTTGGCTCCAACTTAGCGCATAATCAAACGAAAATTTAAAATTTGGAGTTGACTAATGCGATTTAGAAGTTCAGGGATGAGTTTGATTAAAAAAAAAAGAGAGATTGAACCGATTTTAGCCCTAAAGTTTAAGGGGGTAAACTGAATTTAATCTTAAAATTAAAGAGGATATTTAGCATAAAATTTGATTCCTTATGGTGTCATTCCTAAACCCACCTCCCCCATTGGTATTACAATTCTGGGTTGTTAAGGAATCGATTCCTTATTAGGAGGTTAGATCCACACAAATTTCAATTTCATTATATGTAAGTAAACATATGAATTCTCCTTTGGCAGAATCATTCCCTCATTTCTCAATTCCATTCCATATAAGTAAACATGCCCTATATGTAATGGTAACCATTTAGTCCTATTAATAGTGGTGTAATTGACATTCTTCAAAAGGTTTGAGAGGTGCCATGGCACCCCTTGGTCTTAATTAGTGTGGCTCTGCCTGTGCCTATTGGTTCTGCCCTAGACAAGCTATGTTGGCACTACACTAAGAATGGTTTGTACACATTCAAAAGTGGTTATCATGTTGCACAAAATTACAGGCAACAAATTGGTGGTGATGAAGGTTGTTCTAATGCACAAGATGACCATGTTATCTGTGTGGAATTTACAAGCTCTGACTGCTGCTAAGGTTTTTTGTTGGAGAGCTATTCATGATATCCTACAATGTGCTTTGGATCTACACATAAGACACTTACTCTCTTCTTTGATCTGCTCCATATGCCATTTGGCTATAAAAACTATTGTGCATGCCTTATGGTCTTGTTCTAAAGCTAACGAGGTTTGACAGCTTTGTCCCTTTAGAGAGGGGTTGGAAGAACGGTTCATTCTGAGATTTATTCAGCTATGCTCTCTCGGTTCTTTCAAAATATGAATTGGTGTATGTGTTGTTGTTTTGTTGACACATCTGGCAAGCAAGGAATGATGAAATTTTTCAATGTAAGTACATCCTTATTACTGTCCTCTTCTCCCAAATTTGTCTTCTATTGAAGAAGGGAGTTCAATACATAGTAAGCCTCATTCCTCTCGAAATATAGTTGTTGTCCCTATTGGTTAGGTTAAACCAAATTCCCTTTTTCTTAAGTTAAATGTGGACGCTGCACTAGATGAGTTGCATGGAATTCGTGGTATGGGTGCTGTGTTACGAAATGTAAGGGGAGATCTCATGATAGCTATTTCAAAAGGATTCAGAGGCAGATTTGGTGTCAAGGCGGCGAAGATCTATGCTGCTGCTTTGGGATTGCAGGTGTTAATTCAATCTTGTTTTCACATTTGTCAGATTATTTTGGAATCAGATGCTCTTTCAGTCATTCATGGTTTGGATAAGGAGGTGGATGATGGTTTGTCAAAGGGATGCTCATTTAGGAAGTTAAATCCATGTTTAACTATCTTCCTTCAGTATAATGTAATTATTGCCCAAAGAAATGTAATTAGAAACCGCGTAGGATTGTTAGATACGCACTTTTGTTTCTTGCATTTCAAATTTGGATAGAAGAAGGACCATAATGGCTCTTCGAAACTCTTGAGACTGATGTATCATTCTGATTTGTGTTTAATCCATGTTTCATTTCAAAAAAAAAAAAAGACTTCACTTATCTGTTATGGGTATGATAACTTATGTTTTATTGTCTATTCGACTTCAGTTTACAGATGAATCATATTCAATTGTACTGAGACATTTTGTGATTAGAACTTAACATCTTTTTTCTTTTGAAGGCGGGCTGGTTACCACCTAGGTATTATCATCCATGTTATTATTATTAAAAGAAAGATCGTACAACGAGGGCGTCATATTGCCTAAACCTCGTGAGATATTACAACAATCCTCCATGAGAACATCCTAAATAATATCAGGAGGCTCGTCAACCCAAAACTCATATAAACTCGATGATCTAGCAAGGTGTGCCAGTCTATGTGCCACACCATTTGCTTCTCTATAAATGTGACAAAGTAATATAAATATGAAAGCCTCCATATAATGACGACAATCAGACAAAATAAAACTAACCTCAATCACATCACCATATGTAGTAGCCAATGCCTTCATAATAGTTGCTCAATCGCCCTCGATTTCAACTTCATCCCACCCTTGGTGAATTGCGATGAGCAAACTATCACGTAGTGCCTTCGCCTCCATGTGCATCGCTGAACTAGCATAAGACATATGTCGCTGAACTCAACATCTTAAAGATGGTTATGTTGAGACAATATCATTACAAGAATGATACATGGGTCACGGTTGTCACTGTTTAACTTGAGTTATATAAATCTTGTTTAATGTCTTTCAATTCTTATATTTTTCTATTCCGGTGTCTTACTAATTCCCTCTCTCAGTGAATATAGTTTCACCACAATGTTGCTAAAACTTAAAACTTAAATGCCTATTAATTAAATAGATTTTACCAGAAAATAGATGATGTTCAAATTAAGTTTCACTTTCTTCCCTCATATTAACTTAAAAAGTAAAACGCGATTTGGTGGGGTTTAGAAATTTGCTTCAAGGTTCTGTTTGGTAACGCGTGTCAAGACCCGCCCCGAATTTCACCCCGAAACTCGAGATGAGTCCTGCGGGGACCACCTCCAAGGAAAATTTACCGAAGACTCGGCAAACCTCCCTCGAAAATGGACAACCCTAACTTATAAGAATTTAAGAACCACCTTTTTACTCCAAAATAAAACTTCCGCTACAACCCAAAAGTAGCTAGAATATAAAATTACAAAGATGAATTCCAACAGTATTCAGAGCTACTAAAAATAAAATAAAATACAGCGGAAACTAACAAATTCCAAGTAGATTAAATAGGTAACCTACTGGTGAAATGTAGCGGATAGATGGGTGACTATGCCTCGACGTCTCCTGCTAGACCTCACGCGAACTCTGCAGGCTGGGCATTTTTAAAAACGAAGAGCCCAGGGGAAAATATTTAACACGTCAGAGTGAGTGGATAAAGCGATTCCAACAACAAATAAATATTTCCACAAAAAATGATTTCATCAGCGGCAAAAACAAGAGCTCCACTGGAAAGATTCTGAACTGGGGTCCAGCCTGACTAGACTCCCAAACTTTAAGAAATTGCCTCTCAGTCCAGAATATTATATATATAGTATGTATGCACACTCGCCTAACTCTTTGTACGATATCTATGAACAACTTGAATAAAGTAGATATCATACAAAGCTACTATGCTTGCGTCTAACGCTCACATCACCCCACACTGGAATTGTACCTCAGGCTGGGGGAAAGCGGCCGAGTGGTAATATATACGTGTTTACTCCTTGTACGAAATCTTTGAATAATTAAATATGAAATTAGAAAGTCGCACAGGGCTACGACGCTCGCGTCTAACGCTCACGTCACCCATACATGAATTGTACCTCGGTATGAGGGAAATCACGTATAGCTAGCTAGCATTTAATCATATACATACTATTCCCATATAAGAGTATAATCATCGAAATTCTCAATTTCGAGAAATATCCAACAACAGAAAATCATTCAAAACGATAAAGCATTTCGAACACAATATTTAAAACAAAGGTCCACTCACAGGTTAGGCCTCAGCCTGATGTCGGTCGGATGTCTCTTCCGCTCGAGCCTCCTCACGTCCTGTTCCAAATAAATAAAACCTTAAATAAAATACCAACGCTTAACGCAAAACATGCATAAATAAATATACTTCGCGCTCAACCAAGCCTAATACTCCAAAATCTTAAATCCACTGCCAACCTCAAAACTTCACAAATTTTATTGACATCCTCAAAAACACCTTCCACCAAAAATAAAATCCAATGGCCAAATTCTAACTTACTAATCCGCAAAAAATACTAAACTTCCACAATTCTCAAACCTATCCAAAACTCCTCCAAAAATTCTAAAACTTATTCCATTAAACTCCTCACATTTTTCCCCACCAAAAACATTTTCTCGGCAGCGGCGACCAACTCCGGCGACCTCTGATGGTCACCAAAATTTGGCAGCATCTTCCTCTCAACCTCCTCTACAACATTCCTAACTACCATAAACTCCAATTCTAAGCCTAACCAAGCCAATCGAACACAAACACACAATAAAGCCCTAAAATTTCACAAACCGATTTCTCCTTACCTAGCTCGAAATGGAGCGAGCCCTTTGGAGTGATTGAAGCACGGGAGGAGGGCTTTCTTTTGAGCTACGGCTCGCCGGCTATGGCGGCCGGAGGAAGGAGTTCCGGCGAAAAGAGGCTTCGGGCAGCCGGAGCTTTCGGGCGGCTTTTCTCCCTATCGGCGGCGCTAGGGAGGCTGCCACCGGTCTAGAACGATAGCTGGGTCGGAGACCGATCTATTGGGACTGGCGCGGCGGTCTGGGGCGGCCGGGCGGCGGCGAATGGACGACCGAAAAATCCAAGCAGAAACGGGTCGGGGAGAGGGAGAGAGAGAGGGCGTGCGGGCGCGGAGAGAGAAGGAAGAAAAAAGAGAAACTAGGCTTGGCCCGATCCGGGTCCAAGTCCTTTAATAAACCCAAACCAAAATTTAACACCCCAAAAATAATACCCCAATAAAATTACCTTTTACTAGCAAAAATTACAATTTTTACCGTGGTCAAAATTTCTTCCTTAGAGTAATCCCACAAAATAATCGTCCCATACACCTCTCTCTGGGGATCAATTATATTTTACGCTTAATGACGAACACGGTAAAATTCTTATTACCATTATGCCAGTAATAAAGGTAAAATTTATGGGTCGGGGTGACGATGTTGCCAGACATGAATTAAGGGCGGTCAAGCTGTGGTTGTGCCTTTGAGGTCGGTAGCGGTGGACGTCGAGATGGTGGTGATTCAAGTTTCGACTAAGAGGTGTTGGTGTGGTGTTGAAAGGCAGTTTGGTTGCCCTGGCAGGGAAATCTAGACGTCGGTCAGGTGTGGATGTTCAGGTTGTGTGGCGGGGAGGCAACCTGGTGCGGCGGTGTGATTGATGGGGAGAAAGTGGAGGCGGTGACAGGCTGTGTACCCAAATCAGTTTCTCGATCAGGGGCAAGGTCCCCCTCCTAAGTTTCTGGGCAGATCTAGAAGGTGGTTTTGGTGCATCCTTGTGGTGGTTGCGATCAGAGTGAGCAGGCGGCGGTCGTTGTCGGCGGGCGACGGGGCAGCGTGATTGCTTTTAGATACATGCATATCCATTTGGGGCCGGGCCTTTGTGTGACCCATGTCTTGAAGTATGATGGGTTTTAAGGTGGGTCTGGGTTTCTTTAGGGCCTAGGTTTGGGTCTTGTAGGTTTTTTGTTTATGTTTTTAGGTTTTTGTTAGGTTGTTTTGATTGGTTTTGGTGTCCTTCCTTTTTGAGGAAGAGTTTAGGGTTGGTTCGTTGTTGTCGTGGGTTGTGTCGTTGGGTAGGTCATGGTTATGATGTCATTTTCAGAGACTATTTTTAAGTCAGTTAGTTTTTATTATTAATATAATGAAGATGTTTCATGTACATATATGCTGACAATTTTGTCATATAGTGTTTGAAATGGTTGGTTCTTCTTGAGGTTGATTGTAATGATGTATCAAAGCTTTTGAAATATGTTAGAAGTTGAACCCTTTTCAGTTATTATCCACTGTTATCATTGTTTTTAAGTAGGAAGGAGCATGATGATTTTAGGAGTAAATGCTTGTGACACCCTGTAGTTTACACCTAAAATCAGTTTTGTCCCTCACTTTTTTTTTAAACTGGTATACCCCTATACTTTGAATTCTCGACTGATTTACCCTTTTCTCAGCTGGTTATGACTGTGACATGCTCATTTACAATGCTTGTGAGAGCTTCAATGGTTGGGTTTTGAGAGCAAGGTCTAAGCCCCCTATTACTATGCTAGAAGAGATAAGAGTGAAGGGTTATTTAGACTGTTAATGAGCATGTCACAGTCATAATCAGCTGGGAAAAGGGCAAATCAGTTGAGAATTCAAAGTATAGGGGTATACCAGTTTAAAAAAAAAGTGAGGGACAAAACTAATTTTAGGTGTAAACTACAGGGTGTCACAAGTATTTACTCCATGATTTTATGTCTGTCACCGAAATCTCATAATGTTGGTTCACTTATAATATAGAATATTTTCATAAAAAAACCTAAAAATAAAAGGAAAACACAAGTAAAAAGGCAACAGTCAAAGTAATTGATTTTATTTTGGTTGGAAACTGTAAAGCCTTATTTGGATGAAGAAGCCAAAACAACGAGAGAGCAAAATAGACGCTGGTTTTGAATCTTCTGGTTTCCTCTGAAATCAGAAATCAGAAAGTATTAATTCGGCGTAGCCAAAACCAAAACATGCAGACGCAATTGTCTGGCCAATCGGCTATCGCAATTTAGGTCAAATCCCTCACACCATGGAAGGTATTCTCTCTATCCGAATACCATTTTTCTGATTTGGGTTCTCTATTTCCTCATGGATTTATGTCGATTTCGTGCATTGGATTCTTCGGATTTCCAATTGTTCTGAATCTGTTACGATTGTTGGGTTCTGGATATTGGGTGATTGGTTGCTATTAGAAACTGGGGTTTTGATTTGCAGTGATTCTTCTGTTTATTTTAGTTATTGCTGAGTCCCAATGCTATTAGAGAGAGTCTAATGTATATACATGATATGGTGAATCTTCTATGATTTAGGCTCCCTACATTTTCTATTATACACTAAGATTTGGGCTTTTAGGGTTTAATTTTTTTTTAAGTCATTACGTTACCGGCACAAAGACTATTAATCACCATGACAGTACAGTGGAAATTTTAGGCTCAAATGATCGTGGCAAAATTGCTTATAAATACTTCGATCCTCTTATCCTTCCTCTTACCAAGATCTAGTGCTCGAGTAGCAATGTGCATGTGTTTTGATTGGTTTGCCATGATTCTGATGGCAATTTGTTTCAAACTTAGAAATACAAAAAGGGAAAACCAGTTTTGGGGTTTATATACTATATATGATAAAGTGAGGTAACTAGGTAACCGTGGATAGTATCAAAAAATTTTTCTGAAGTTAGAAAAACCGTGGATAGTATCACGAAAATTTTCTGAAGTTAGAAAAGTGAAATATAGTTACTCATTTGTAATTTCTGAGGCATTATGTAATGGATGGGTGCTGATATCAACTGTTTTGTTGATAAACAATGTTAGGCATGCAACTAAGACCAACCTACGTTCTTAAACCAGCCTTGCAAAGTGGGTACTATTGACTAATAGGTTTATAGCCCTAGAAGGGACTTCTACATGACTTATTGTACTAAACACAAAAGAAGTCATGGATACCTCTACTTATGGTAATACTAATTAATAGAGTTTTCCATGAGAAAATTATTGTTAGTAATTGTCGGAGTTTCGGAATGTGGATTTGGAATTTCTTTTGAATGATGGGCACTCCTGAATAGTTAACGGTGGCAACTTTTAATTCCCCTGTTCCCCTGCATCTTCTCCCCCCTCCCCTGATGGTTTACCCTTATTATTTTCCTTTTCCCAAGTCTCTGGTCGTCGACAAGACAAAATCTGTTTTTGAATGATATTGGTGGAGGGCGAGCTATTGAGTCTTCCTTTCTAGTTTCTACTGTCATTTCCTAATCAACTGTGTTGTCCGGTAAGTCTGTGTTTTTTCTAGACTGTAAAGTTTGTTTCGTTTCATAAATAAATATACAGAAAAAAGGAAAAAGATAATAGAGTTCTGCTTGAATCTTCTTAATGTGGTTATAAGCTTATCGTTGTCTCCTTCCATCCCTTATGCGAGGTTTAATGGAGTCTGAATTTTAGGAGTTATATAAGTGATGGAGAAGTACTACAATTTGACATTATGCATTGATGATATTGCTTCTGTTCTGACAAGAGAATTAGGGCTGTGCAGAGTTCTGTGATTTTCTTGCATGTCCTTTTTTCCATTGTGAGAGAATCCAACCATAACCTTTGGATCTATAATTTTATTTGGAAGGCTGGGAAACTACCAAAGTTTAGTTTCTTGCCTGGCTGGTCCTTGTAACTTTATTTGCAAAATTACCCTGCATCATGTGCTTTTTGGGGATCTATTTGAAGCGTGTGGTGTAAAAGCTAGAGGTTTTTTAAAAATTACTTGCTTTACATCACATCTACTGTCTTTGACTTCCAAGAAGAAGCAGCAGGAAGCTCAATAGAACAATATGACTATCATGCTGACTACTGTAATTCAAACTATGTGGTCTTATACCATGGTCTAGTAGATGGACATACATTTAAATCTGAACTGCGGGGGAACTGTCTTTGGATGTTGACGGATTTGTCATCTATATAATGTTCCCCAATGTTGAAGTTATCATCAAATGTGCACATAAATGGTCATCTGGAACTGTGGTAGAAATTGTCTCAATAATGATTAATCCATCAATAATTCATATCATTGAGTATTGGTTATTTTTAATCAGATATTTTAAACCTTGGGCTTAACCCAGGCAATACAAATGAGGTTTTATCTATTCTATTTTCGTTCATATACATATTATTTGCTGTCATACTTTACTACTGCCAGGAAACTAGTATTTGTTTGACATGTAAGTGGAATAATATATCCACACCTGGTAGCTGATTGTGTAGCAAATTTGTCATCTTTACCTCTATATATCTACTATATATTCATTCTTTTATGTCATTCTGTGACTATGTATAGCTCTTTGCTTTTGTGGTTGATGTGCAGAGTCAAATGAAGTTCACTCAGAGGAGAATAAAGGTTCCTCTGATAATAAGAAAAGAGTACTCAAGACACCAGCCCAGCTGATGGCTTTGGAGAAATTTTATAATGGTGATTATCATTCTTTTCATATTCTTGTTCGTTGCTCGGTTTTCAATTTTATTCTGAAGGAAAGTTTATTAAATTTTTCCAGAGCACAAGTATCCTACAGAGGAAATGAAATCACAACTAGCAGAGGAGTTAGCATTATCAGAAAAGCAGATCTCTGGTTGGTTTTGCCACAGAAGGTTAAAAGACAAAAGATTGTCTAGAGACGAAACATGTGCTAATGGACGGCAAGATCGCTCAAGTGGTGTTATTCAGGATCGTGCAAGTGGACTTGGGCAAGACTCATGTGGTAGCACTAAACATGGAGATTATAGGTATGTTGATCCTAGGGAGGTCGAAAGTCGGAGGCTTTCTGGGTATGATTTCCCAGCTGCAGATCTTACTCGTGAGAACCGGATTCATTATACAGAAAGAGTTAGCATGGATAATACATCTTCAGAAAGTAGCTCATCTCTACAAGATCGGTTTCATACTCAAACTGAAGATCCATATGATATGGAGACATCCAGATACGTAACTGATAACAGGGTCTTTTCACCGTCAAATTCGAAGGGCACAGAAAACATGGGATATAAACCCTCAGGGTATTTGAAAGTCAAAGGAGAAATAGAAAATGCTGCTATTACAGCTGTTAAGAGGCAACTTGGGAGGCATTTTTGGGAGGATGGTCCACCATTAGGTGTAGAATTTGATCCACTTCCTCCTGGTGCATTTGACACCCCGATTATGGATCCAGTGCAAGGTAAGTCATAACAATTTCTCTTTTTCTACAAAGACTTTCATTTTCTGTGCATGATTACTGTTTTTTCAGATCATGTTGCTGCAACACATTGATTGCTTTTTGTTATCAGTTTATTTTTTTCATGAGAGGATTGTAGTAAATATTGATATTTTTGATAAATGATTATCTAGTGGATTGACGGGCTCAAAAAGAATCAAGCAAACCGTATAATGGCTTATGTTGCTTTTGGGAAGATGGTTTACGAGAAATTTTGTAGGATTTATCTGTACTAAAGTTTTTGTTAATCTGCTCTGCATAGACAATGTGGATATTGCCAATTGCGTATTTCATTGAAACAAGATTGTTAAAGTGCATGACATGTTATTACACTTTAATGACAATATGCAAGCCATTGTATATAGAAGGCTGTTGTGTAGTCTTGCCTTTTGGCTTGGCGTTCTGCAAAGCCACTGAAATATAAACATTAGAGTATGTCTTTCATTTTGGAATTAGAAGGGGGTGGTTTGTTTGTCAGCTTCTAAGTTTCTCTGCTTTGTTTTCTTTTTATTCTCATAAAGTTTGCTCCTTTTGTGGTTATCTGGTTCACACTTTTAATTTTTCTTAGTTTCTTTCAACAGAACCTTCAAGTGAATTTGATTGTTTTATAAGCTCACACCAGGTGATCATGTGAAACTTAGCTTTTGAGAGCGTGATTAACATAAACTAGCCCTCTAACCAGGGCTTGAGTTTTAAATTATATCTTAGCACATGGCTAGTCGGGAGGAAATTGGAATAATTGCAGGAAGAGTCGGAGTTTACTGGCATTTAGTGTTACAGAACAACTACTTGTCGGTTAGTTAAAGACTGAACCTCCCACATACAGAGGAGAGACTTATGCCTCAAGACCAAATGGCCATGGGCACCGGCATCTATGGTGTGTTTGTAAATCTTGCATAATAATAAAAACTTAGGATAAGGTGTGTTGAGTATATGAGGCATAGTTTTTGAAAAGGAAAAAGTGTTGATACGGAGGGAATTCTTTTTCTATCATCGTTTGTGGCCCTACCAGATGCAGATTTAATTACCTGCCAATTGCAGATGATATAGCTCCAAAATGAGCAGACCTAGTTCAATATGTTTCATTGACTACTCTTGTGCGTTGTCTGGGTTAAGATTTTCTTCGGCCAATGGTTGAGTCAGAACCGCAGAGAAACATGTTAGGAAGAACACAGTCTAACTGTACGACTACTAAGTTTATTTGGCCACTAAGTGAGTCATTAGCAGGTCAATTTTCTGTCAGTGGACTCCTGGTTCATTCTAAGTGAGTCATTAGCAGGTCAATTTTCTTTCAGTTGACTCCTGGTTCACTCCTTTTTTACTCCTTCAAGTCTTTACAATTTTTTTTCTGATGAAAAAAGAAAGAAAGAAAGAAAAGAAATAGAATAAAAAACTAATAGAAGTGTTCTTAATTGGGCATAAGCTTGGAATAGAGCAATATGGAGAGCCTATAAACTCTATGGGCTATGGGGAAGGATGGTGGAACTGGTGCCTATGAAGTATATGGGTGTTCCTCTTGGCCCATGATGAAACAAAAATCAAGAACAGTACTAGTGAGTCAAAAGGCGATTAAACCCGTAAGGTGCAGCAGAAGTTGAGTGGTGGAATCTCTTTTGGATGCACCGCCAACCAACCGTGATCCTCAAAGATGGAAATATGAGGACCTGACACTGGGATATGACTTTTGAAAAGGTACACATGATTTCACAATTGGAAGGCTACTATTTCAAAACAGGCAAATTGACCTCAGTCCATTTATGGAAGCATACCTACTATTTTTGTTGTTGTGCAGAATTCCATGCGAAGAGTGGCTGAAAAATTTGAAAATCTGGAAAGGAACTTTGTGGGCTGATGTAGAGGAAGACAGGGCAGAGCATTTTTTTGTTTGTTTTGTTTTGGAACCCAGCCTAGCAGGGAAGCTCAGCCCAACACTTGTTATAATTATTATTAATTAAACAAACAGAGCATTTTTATTCAGCTGGAGTTTTGTGCTAATAAAGAGTAAGAAGCAACAGATTTTGAAGCTTTTCCTTGTTAGTGGCTTTGATAGGTGCCATATGTAAAGAGCCCTTTGGGGAAATTCTGTAATTGGATGGATGTGGCTCAATGGAAATGGTGAGGAAGCAAAACTAGTTGAAGGCTTCAAGCCCAAGTCTGGAGAGATGTATCTCAATTCTGGGGTCAATTGTAAACAGCAAAGATTTTTAACCTTTCTGTATTTTACTTTGGAGCTTCCTTTCCAAATGATGCTTGTAATGGGGGAACTATCTTCAATGTCATTTTTCTGGAATTTCTGCTTCCATCCTGCTACAGAGAATGCAAGAAGATGGAGGCTAGAATCTCTGGGTGTTTTGTGTTGAACTCTGAGTTGAGTTCTGTCTGGATGTTTTTCTGAGTGAGGATTCTGATTTGGTACATTGGTACCCTCTAGTATAATCTCGGAAGCAGTCCTGCCTAGTGTTAGGGCCCATCCTTGGATCATGGTGCACGAATCTTGAAGATCATGTGATACAATCTAAACAGATAATAATGATGTCTTTTGCCTCATGGGTGCGTAATATGCCGTAGGTGGGAACGGGGCGGGGGCCAATATTGGTCTGTTGGTTCTGTGTTGGCCAATCGCTTCAAGTCCAGTTGAAGTTGCTTAGTGCGTGGCTAATGTGATTCTGTTATGCTGTGCTTGCTTTCTATTTTTAATACATGAAATTTGGTATGTTAGGAAGGCTATGTAGTTCTGGAGTTCTATGGTGCTAGCTGTGTTTTTGGTTAATCTGAATGCGGAAGAACAAGAGGTTTTCTGAAGATTAATATTATCTTGGACAGGTGAGCTTTGGGGATGAGTAGATTCAGACTCCTTGTGGGGTTTATTCTCTTTAGAATCTTAAGATCTTTCTGTTTCTTGTGTTCTTGAAGCTTTATGTTGATCAGGTTTGATTGCTTGTCTTTATGGAAGATGGCTTTGGTTATATAGACGGCTTTTGTCAGTTAGTTGGATCTTTCTTATGTTCTATTACATTATTAGTTAGGATGATTAGTGGAATCATGAACTTCATATTTCTTTTACACTTGAAATACAAATAGGTTTTACTCAATATAATCAAAACTTTCTCATGTGTTTGGTTGTATTCTCTCTTTTTTTTCCCTCTATTTATTAATACATTTGTGAAGTTCATGTTATCTCTCCTGGCATTGCACATTTACCCATTTTGTAGGTAATATGCTTTTGCAGAATACTAGTTTTACATGTGAGCTGCAGCTCCTATGTGATTAACCTATAATCATGTCAAAGTATTCTCTTACTGCTGGTAGAACTAGCTTGGTATTTAACGAAGGGTTATCAGGAATTATATTGTTCTAGCTGTTAGAACAATCTTTGCTCCAGTTTAAGAATTCTCTTCTTTTTGTATTGCTGCCTCCATTTGATTTTAATTGAATGAGTTGTTTATGCTATAAAATATAAAATTCAAGTTAAGCAAGATTAATCATTGTCATAGAAATATGATGTCGCAGACAATTTTTCTAAAAAAAGAATGGAATGGGGAAAGGAGCTTGGCTTTGGGTGAAGGGAAGGAGGGGCATTCAGAAAAATAACTTATAAATAACAGAAAAAGAAAAGTAATCTGCTGTAATTTCATTACCGCTTCAGTGATTTCCATTTTTCCGCCGTGAGGTGTATGCACTTGAGGTTTAAACCGTACTCATGATTTCTTTTGTTGTATCCATGGTGGTTACAGAAGCTGCTGATTAGTTCCTCAAATGTTTCTGTACTTGCTGAGTATGGTTTGCTTTTATTCACATTATTCAGCATCTTTGTATGAAGTTTGAGTGAAGTTGGTGGAGGTGACTAGCACAATATAATGAGTAACCAATTAGAGTAACCCAAATCTAAACCCTTCAAACTCAGAAAAGAAAAGGATCATCATTTGAATGTATGTGCACATATATGGTACATATATTACGCACATATACAAATGTATCAGGTGTTGTACAGTAGACTTATATTCTGTTTTGTTCAATGCTATTGCAGAACTATCAGTTGGTGGGGACGCTGCTATTCTTGTTTCCCCGGACACATCCGGGGTAAAAATGCAATCTAGTCCAAGCACTGTAAGTAGACACTTCTGATACTCTTTAAGATTTAAAATAATATGGTTCTGAGGTGTGACAAGTACAAGGGAAAACTAATTTACTTATTGTTTTTTTTTACCTGGAATCTTCAAATGAAACGCTTATTAATACTCTTGACATCATTATTCTCTTCCTTCCCACTTTTGATATTCTTTCCTCCTTTTCGTGGCCTTGCAGAGATATGAAGTATATAATTCCAATTTGCATGGGGTTGATATGGTGGAGAGGAAACCTCGCAAGCAATTGAGGCAAAAGTCCACTTATCTTAAAGAAACCAATCCTTCTGCTGGAAAAAACTCTTCCTTGGATATGTATGATAAGTTTCCTGGAGGAATGTCTGTTTACAATGGCAATAGGAAGAACAGAATGAGCTCTAAGCATGGCCACCGTGGTAGGAAAATCATTAGTGAGACGACAGAGCCGTGGCCAAATGAGTCTGATAAAGTTTGTAGCCCCAACATTGGCCAAAGGGGCGATTACTTTAAGTCAAAGGCTTCAAATTCTATAGTTAAGCATTCTGAAACTCATGACACAGAGAGAGGACTATATACAATGATCCCATGGGTACTCCTCTATGCCTTACAACTCTGATACATAAAGTCCTGGGCTTGTGATGGTTTGTAACTATTTTCTAATGTCTACATCTGCCAGGAGGAGAACGTTGATGGAGAATGTAAGGCAGTCAAAGACTATCACAATCCACTTAGAGTAACGATGACAGATGAAATGGCGGTGAGTTTTAATCTTGGTGGGACAATGGTTATATCTTGAAGTGTATGCATGGCATACTTACGTACTTACCTACTAGTAGGTTTCTGTGTATGTGTGGACGCCAATCTTTACTTGTGTTTGTTGGTGGTTTTGCCTTATATTGACAGCCTTTTTCCTTATTATAAAGGTTGCAAAACAAGGCAGGGTTAATTTTCCTCAACAAGACTATGCAACAAGTGTGTCGTTTTCTCAAATTCCAGAGCGTAAAAATCAGACTAAAGGGTGGGTTTATATATCTGTCATCCTATGAATCGCTTGTTTGCAGATTGTATACTTGTGTGCTTGTTTTTTTCTTAAAGTTATGCCTTTCTTTTATTTTTTATTTGCTTTTCTTTCATTCAATATTGACTTTATATTTTTCTATTGATTTCTTTTTCTTTTTTTTTGGGTATAATTGATATGTTCAGTTTAAGTCTGTTAAAGGGTCATATTTCCCCACAACATATATAAGCTACCTGTTATATGTCTAGCTCCTGATTTGAACTTTGAAGTATCAAAGTTATCGAAAGATGCCATCGATAAACAAACTAATATTATTAATAAATTCCAGGTAACATCAAACAACTCTGTACAAGGTTTTGACTTTGATGAGTGGATCTTATGCCCCTTGGTTTCCATATAAAGGGATTTTTTGTACTTATTAGAATATTCATTAATCATATTATGGAAGCATTTAGAAAAGCTCAGATTTTCTTTTTGGACAATCACACGAACTTAAATGCATGAGAGGAATTGTGTCAAATGTCCTTAGTACCGTCCCTGCTTAAAATAATTTGTATCGTCTTGATTGTAATTCCTTTCATGGTGTGCAGTGTCAACATGAAAGACTAAACTTACATCTTTCATAAATATACATTGATTCATTTGGCTATTCGCTTTCTGACGGCATTGTGCATATTAGAACTGCCATGGAGATGTCATCTAGCTTCAGTGAGGATGAAACTGCAGAAACAAACTCTTCTGTTGATTGAGGATCCCACAATTGAAGGATGACTGGCTTGAAGGGCTTCACGGGACTATAGAGATGTACAGTTGAATAGATGTATTAATTTGAGTACACCGGAAATGCTATATGTGGCAATATTCGATGACCACTGGTTTGTTTAGCCCATCTGGTCGATCAACTGTTAATATATTTATTTCTGCTTCAATTTATATTTCATTCAAGAGAAGATAAAAGAGATGACAGTTCAATTGTAAAGCTGATCTGTCTGGATCTGCTAATGGTTGGGTATTAAAATTAAAGCTGATCCAAGTTTAAATAATGTTATTGTTTTTTGGTTGTTAAATGTACAGCAACTAAATTCTTTTTTGCTTTGATTTTGTGATTGGAACGACAATTTCTTTTTTCTTCGATGTTCGTTTACAAAAGAGAACAGGCTACAGACTACCTAAGTGGCTAAACCTGAAGAGTCAAAAGAGAATACATGCCATTAGGCTCTCAAAGGTAAAGAATTATCCCAAAGGACATTCCACTGCTATTGCAAGATAGAGCCACAGTCTACCTCGTTCAATTTCTTCTGTATTTAATTTTGATTTTCATAGTCCGGGTTGTGTCGGGGGTTTTTCGTTGTTGAAAAAAAAAAACGTTGCAATTGTCAATTTTGCACCTCTTAACCCTGCTGGTGGAATCAATTCTCAGTATCGAGCATACATGTTTCACTAACCAACCACGGTGGGGGGCTCCCAAATGGCGCATGTGCGCGGCGGAGCTTCGAGAACGAGTGTGCTCTGGACCTCCCGCCTATAAAAGAGACACTTGGAGATTCCATGTGTTTTCGTTATGGACCCTCCCTTTGGTAATCTCTTTGCCCCTGAATTGTTGCGAAAGCAAACCCATACTGACCAGAATCTCCTTGGTACAAATTCATGCACCAACAAACTTTATGAACTAATTTACACGGTGGTCTCCGTTAAACTCAAGTGATACAAATTAGTGAAGTGACCAAAGCCATCGCAGCCGGAAGTTGAATTTACTTGGACGCAATTTAACTTGTAATCGAAAAAATAAAAACAATCACCAATGAATCTAGTCGTCTACAGATACCTCATCCTCATCCCTCATGCATGTCAGTATTATTCTTTGTCACATAATATATGTTTGTAGCGAACTTGGAATGTTGTTTGCGTAGGGCCAAAGCTAAAACATATTCAAGGAACGTGGGATGTCTTCCTTTAAAATCATGCTTTCAGTTCACTGCCACATCCTTTAAAAAGAAGAAGAAAGGAACCAAAAAACAAGAGGACTTGCAAATTATGTTTCCACTGTTGAAGGAATTTACATTCATATCCTTAATAATGTGTCTTGACCGAATCTTCTCCTTATTAAACTGATTTACATGGATTCTCTTTGTAATGCATATATAAAGACCAATCTATCAATGAATGAGTAAACTTTTATTCTCGTATTCACAAACTCTTCATCACGTTATTAGACTTGGTGCCCTAACCAAGAGATAATAGGTCAACCATCTCAAAAAAAAAACCTTTGAAAACCCAAACTTTTCCCGAAACCCTAGTCTCCCGTTTCGTTTTTCCCGATTTCCGACCGGATTTTCCTCTGTCCACGGCCGGAATTTCATATCCACAGAAAACCCTCGACGTCCCGGTTCCAACCCTACCGGTCTCACCCCGAGAACAGGCCGGAAGGTTGCTGAACCGGACGCCAGAAGTTTCCAAACCACTGTCGCCTCCAACCACAGGTTCACCGCCTTCCCGTGCTCCGATCGACCTGATTTTTGGATAACAACTTCCTCTTCCAATGGTGCTCCTCCTGTCAAAATTTCAGCTCCAAACTCGAAGCAGAAGTAGGTGAAAAATTGCTTTCTCCTCTCGGCGACCTTTAGAAACCAAAGATTTCAAGATTGCTCGTCTTCCAAGAAGAGCCAGAAAGGTTCCCAACCCTCTGTCGAAGCCTATGATCGACTCAAGCTCATTAGAGGTAAGTTTTTAATTAAGGTTACTGTTTTCCCAATTTCAATTCATGGTTCGGGTTTAGCAGCCTTTCCATCTGTCCCTTCTCTATGATGGGATTGAGTTTTTTTTGGGGGGGGGGGGGGATATGGTTTGAGAGTTTTGTTGGGGCTCCCATCCTCTATTAAACTTTGTGACTGCGACATATGCATCACTATATATTTGCGATTGTGATTACGCGTTGCTGCGACAGCTGTGAGCGTCGCCTACAAGGGAAGAATCGATTGTGACTGCGATTACGCCTCCTCTGCTTTTATTTGCATCGATTTTATTACCACATCATTGGTTCACTAATCCCAATCCCCTTGACTTTTGTAGATGACTGCGCCTCCAAGGCCTGAGTTTGAGATCCTTGATGTATGAGGCAATAATTACCTTCAATGGGCATCTGATGTTACACGATTGTTCGTCGGAAAATGATTTACTTCCACTATTTTTCCTCCTGATGGCCCAGATGCGGTTCCCAGTGAGATGATCAAAGCCTAAGCCCTCATGTTCTTGAGGCGCCATATCCATAAGGAATTAAAGATGCAATATCTGATGATAATGGATCCCAAAAAAATTGTGGAACGACTTGAAGCTCCGCTTTGACTACGTACATGATGTATAGTTTCCAGCGTTGCCAGCAGGATGGCAAACCATCCGCCAACTTCTATTGCATTCAACTCAGCTCAATGGTGTTCCTTGCTTTCATTACGGCTCTAATGCCTATATGCACGAAGATTGTCGTGCCAGCGAGGATGTTAGAGATGCCTACAAAAGACACAAGTAGTACTTGGCTCAAGAAGCTAAGTTTACTAGGGGAGATAACATTGGTGCTGAGCCTTCCACCAATCTTACCATAGTAGATTTCGTAGCTAAGAAGCAAGCTAGTCCTGCGCACATGGATGCTGCGGATTTTGATTAAACTTTTTTGATTAGATTTTTTTTCTCTGCAATTTTCTGTTTGGCACTTGTTTAGCCACAGTTATTTTCGACTTTTTAATTAGTTTTTATAGAATTAGACATCCTTTGATGTATATTTCAGTTGACATTAATAAAATCTCTCCGTTATGTTCAAATGTGTTGAATGGATTGAGAATTTTATTCCCTTATAATTGATTTGAATTGCACAAAGCTAAACCCTTCATTACATAGCAAACATGCTAAATCCACATGTGTTTGTGGTCCTGTAATTGGTTACGGCATAAAGAATGGCAAAATATAAGAACAATTGCGAAAAATCGGCGAAAATACACCAAAGCAGCAAGTTGCCATGTATTGGCAATGTTGCAGCGCCCCTGAGCATCCCTGATACGGGTTGTGTGCGTTGGACAGTTGCTTGAGCCCCTAGAGGGCCCCTGCCGCAGCATGCCGAGCCCTAGTGCCGGCTGTGAGCCCCTAAGGGGCCCCTGCGGCAAGCTGCCAAGACCTACCGCACGTTTGTGTCTGCAACGCGCCCCTAGCGAGCCCCTACCGGTAGCAGGGCCCATGCGCGTCGCTGGGTGCCACTGAGCTTCTCTGATCCCCAGATGAGCCCTAACCACGCCCCTACCACACCCCTATGCGTTGCTGCGCGCCGACTGAGCCTCAGACAAGTCCCTGTGTGCCCTTACCGTGCCGCGCCGTAATACCGCACCCCAGCAAGTCCCGCGCTCGGATAGGCCCTCGGTCGCGCCCTGCCGCATTGTCGCATGGGCTAAGTGCGCCTCCGAGCCTCTGTGAGCCCCTAGATGGCCCTTGTCATCTGCTTGCGCTGCGAGCACAATGCTAGCGCACTTTTGGTGCTGCCGCCGAGCCTCTAGGCCAATCACATGCTATGATTTCATGAAAGTGATTTTCATGCCATGTAATTGCACTCATTCGGGTTCCAACTTGGTTTAAATTCCCGATTAACCCCTCTATGTTTAATTAGAGTGTTCGCCTTGTCTTGATCCAAGACTAATTAATTTCACATATTTGTATAGATGTCTCATGGCGAAATTGAGTGTCTAGCTGACTACTCACACTATTCTGAGGAATAGCCTGTTATTTAGGGACTTTGTGTCTCACGTATTCTCAGTGACAACCATGATTGGTTCCTCGCTTTTGAGTCATGGCAGAGGTAATGTGCAGTTCTTGTTGCCAAATGACACAATGATCAATGTCACTAACGCGCTTTACGCGCTAAGGGTAATCGAACATTGCTATCATTTAGGGACATTCGTGCCAACGGAGTTCACCTGGAAATGTTTGAAGAGAATGGACAAGAGTTTTTGTTTATTACCTCTAATGACTGTGGCCGTAAACGCATCTTAGAGAAGCTCAAGAGTCAATCAAGTGGGTTGTATCTAACAACCATCTGGATTATTGAATCCTATGCTGTTTCACGTAATTTTTGCGACTCTGACTCTTACAAGCTTTGACATGACCGTTTGGGACATTCCGGACGTGACATGATGATCTGAATTTAAGAATTCACATGGACATCCATTTTTCCAAGCACTAAAGTGTGTTGGAGCTCCTCCTTCCACCAAAATAGGTGATGCAGCAATGCATGATGCACCTGTCATAGGCTCGGCCTCCAAGGCCATTGCCGAGACTCCAAATGCCTATATGGCTATCTCTAATGCTCACCGCTCGTTTTGCAAAGCTTGTTCACTAGCCAAATTGACTGCAAGACCATCTTTTGCTAGTGATTCTAAACAAAATATTTCATTCCTACAAAAAATCCAAGATGATATTTGTAGACCTATCAAACCAGAGTGCAGACCATTTCGATATTTTATGGTTCTGGTTGATGCATCAACCCGTTGGTCACACGTTACTTTGTTATCCACAAGAAACGCTGCATTTGCTAAACTCCTAGCTCAAATTATTAACCTCCAGGCTCACCACCCTGATCATCCAATCAAGTCTATTCGATTGGATAATGCTGGAGAGTTTACGTCTAAGTCTTTTGACGACTATTGCATGTCTATCAGGATTGAAGTAGAACATCCCGTACCCCAAGGTGATTCTAAACAAAACATTTCATTCCTACAAAGAATCCAAGGTGATATTTGTGGACGTATCAAACCAGAGTACGAACCATTTCGATATTTTATGGTTCTGGTTGATGCATCAACACGCTGGTCACACGTTGCTTTGTTATCCACAAGAAACGCTACATTTGCTAAACTCCTAGCTCAAATTATTAAGCTCCAGGCTCACCACCCTGATCATCCAATCAAGTCTATTTGATTGGACAATGCTAAAGAGTTTACGTCTAAGTCTTTTGACGACTATTGCATATCTATCGGGATTGAAGTAGAACATCTTGTACCCCAAGGTGATCATAAACAAAACATTTCATTCTTACAAAGAATCCAAAGTGATATTTGAAGACCTATCAAAACAGAGTGCGGACCATTTCGATATTTTATGGTTCAGGTTGATGCATCAACACGTTGGTCACACGTTGCATTGTTATCCATAAGAAACACTGCATTTGCTAAACTCCTAGCTCAAATTATTAAGCTTCAGGCTCACCACCCTGATCATCCAATCAAGTCTATTCGATTGGACAATGCTGGAGAGTTTACGTCTAAGTCTTTTGACGACTATTATATGTCTATTGGGATTGAAGTGGAACATCCCGTACCCCATGTGTATTCACAAAACTGTCTTGCAGAAGCTACAATTAAGTGCTTACAATTGATTGCATGTGCCTTGGTGATGCTCACCAACTTCCCGTTTCTACCTGGGGTTATGCAATTTTGCATGCAGCTACACTTATTCGTTTTAGACCCACTGCAACCTAACCATTTAGTGTGTACCAGTTGGTAACTGGATATAAGCCTGATATTTCACACTTACGCATATTTGGTTGCGCGGTTTATGTGCATATTACGCCTCCATTGTGTAATAAGATGGGTCCTCAAAGACGATTAAGTATTTATGTTGGCTATCAACATCCTACGATTGTTCATTATTTAGAACCTTTGACATGAGATCTATTTACTCCGAGATTCGTAGATTGTCGCTTTGACTAGACATTCTTCCCGCCGTTAGGGGGAGACATGACCGTTTCCGTTTCAATTAAACGTCGAGAATTAACGTGGTCTGACCCTACTATGTCTCGTTATGATCTCCGCACTTATGACAGTGATTTAGAAGTTCAGCGTATTCTCGATCTTGGTAGAGTTGCAGATTCGATGCCTGACTCATTTACCGATATCGCAAAAGTGACAAGATCAATTATAACTACTGCAAATGTTCCTGCAAGATTAGAAGTCCCCATAAGAAGGACTTTACAGGCCGCATCCGGGCTCGGTAATGGCGTTTTAGACGCGCCAGACGTTCATGGTGGCGGCGTGGCCGTGGCCTCGGTTCCCACCAGGAAGAAGGGGAGACCTGTTTGTTCAACAGATATTGTGCTATGCAAAAGGAGTGAGAGTAAGGCACATAATGATCCACTCATCATCAACACTATGAATCTTTCACATGAGATTGTCTTTGACTATAGTTATGTCCAAGAATTAATGTTAGCGTATCTGGGGAATGCCTCAGATCCAATGTTGATGTTAGAGAACAGAGAAATCTCACTAAAGTATACCGATACGCACGGTATGATGGAAATCACTTCCACAACTATTGATAATGTTTTTGCTTATTCCGTCACTCAAGATATTATCGACGATGATGAGATTGAACCGCGTTTCGTTGCAGAATGCCAACGTCGAGCAGATTAGCCGAAATGGAAGGATGCAACCAGGATGAACTAGACTCTCTAGCAAAAATGCAACTTTTCGGTCCGGTAGTGTCATGCCCACCGAATGTTAAGCCTGTTGGACATAAAAGGGGTCTTTGTTTGAAAGCGAAACGAGAAACATAAAGTCATGCGCTGTAAAGTGCGACTTATGGCATAAGGATTTTCTCAACGCCCTGGAATCCCGTTATAGATGTCCTTACCTTTCGCTACTTAGTCAGTTTAGAAGTGTCCGAAAAACTGAGCATGCAACTTATGGATGTGGTTACTGCATATCTCTATGGGGATCTTGATTTAGAGATATATATGAAAGTGCCTGATGAACTTTCACTACCCAAGTCAAGTGTCTCTAAGCCACGGAGTGCCTTTGCAATAAAATTGCGGCGTTCACTATATGGATTGAAACAATCTAAACGAATGTGTTATAATCGTCTAAGTGACTACTTGATTGGGAAGAGATATAAGATTGACAATATTTTCCCATGCGTGTTCATTAAAAAAACAAGTACCGGATTTGCTATAGTAGCCGTCTATGTTGATGACATGAATATCATCGGTAATCTCAAGGAAATTGATGAGACCATGACCTACTTGAAATCTGAGTTTGAGATGAAAGATCTTGGTAAAACTCGATTTTGCCTAGGCTTAGAGTTAGAGCATCGAGAAACTGGAATATTGCTTCACCAATCAGCTTATGTCCAAAAGATGATCAGACATTTTAATATGGACAAAACTCACCCACTTGAGACTCTCATGGTCACGCGAAGTCTGGATATCAAAAAGGACCAATTTCGTTCTAAAGAGGAGGATGAGGAAGTCTTTGGAGCTGAAATTTCGTACCTAAGCGCTATCGGAGCTCTCCTATACTTGGCACAATGCACAAGATCAGACATTGCATTCTCAGTAAATTTGTTACCTAGGTTTAGCTCTACGCCAACGCAACGTCATTGGACTGGTGTTAAACACATCTTCAGGTACTTGATGTCAAGACCCGCCCCGAATTTCACCCTGAAACCCGAGGAGAGTCCTGCAGGGACCACCTCAAAGGAAAATTTACCGAAGGACTCAGCAAACCTCATTTGAAAATGGACAACCCTAACTCGGAAGAACAAAAAAGAAACACTTAAATAACTAAAATAAATAAAACATTCTCTGCTACAACCCAAAAGTAGCAAGAATAAAATATACAGAAATCCCAACAGTATTCAGAGCTACTAAAATTTAAAAAATACAGCAGAAGCTAACAATCTCCTAGTACATTAAACAGGTAACCTATTGGCGAAATGTAGCGGATAGGTGGGTCACTATGCCTCCATTTCGCCTTCCAGACCTCACGCGAACTCTGCAGACTAGGCAATAAAAAAAACGAAGAGCCCAGGGGAAAATATTCAAAAACGTCAGAGTGAGTGGACAAAAGCAAGTCTGATAACAAATAAATATTTCTCCAAAAATACTTTCAAGAAAATGCTTTACTCAGAAATTCTGAACTGGTGTCTAGCCTCGCTAGACTCCCAAACTTTAAGAAAGAATGCCTCTCAGGCTATAATATCATATATATAAGTATGTATTCACACTCGACTATCTCTTGTACGCTATCTATGAATAAGCTAGAAAAATAGATAAGCATACAAGACTATGACACTGGCGTCTAACGCTCACGTCACCCCATACTAGAATTGTGCCTCAGTATGGGGGAATCGTCCGAGTGGTATATATACGTGCTAATTCCTCGTACGAATTCTATGAATGAATTCAAAGAATAGAAAGTTGTACAAGGCTACGACGCTGGCGTCTAACGCTCACGTCGCCCCATACTGGAATTGTACCTCAGTATGAGGGAGAATCACGTATAGCTAGCTAGCATTTAATCATATACATACTATTCTCATAATCCTCTATATATGATTATAATCACCGAAATTCTCAATTTCGGGAAATTTCCAACAACAGGAAAATTATTCAACGAAAAACATTTTAAACACATTATTTAAAACAAAGGTCCACTCACAAAATAGGCCTAAGCCCGACATCCTCTAACACCTTTCACCTTTCTAACCTTAAATAATCACGTGGCCGGATTTTAACTTAATAATCCGTCAAAAATACCAAACTTCAAAAATTCTCAAACCTATCCAAAACTCCTCCAAAAAATATAAAACTCATTCCAATACACTCCTCACAAAATTCCCAACAAAAAATATTTTTCCCGACGGCGGCTCTGCCGGCAGCGGCGGCCGGCGGCCGGCTCCGGCGACCTCCAATGCCCACTAAAATTTAACAGCACCTTCCTCTCAACCTCCTCTACAACTTTCCTAACTACCACAAATCACAATTTTAATCCTAACTAGGCCAATCGAACAAAAACACACAAAAAGCCCTAGAAATTTACCTCACTGATTTCTCCTTACCTAGCTCGAGATGGAGGGAGCCCTTTGGAGGGATTGCTGCACGGGAGGAGGGCTTTCTTTTAAGCCTAGGCTCGCCGGCTATGGCGGCCGGAGGAGGGAGTTCCGGCGACGGAAGCCTTTGGGCAGTCAGAACTTTCGGGGTTGATTTCTCCTTCACGGCGGCGCTAGGGAGGCTGCCACCGGTCTAGAATAGAAGCTGGGAAGGAGGCCAATCGATTGGGACCGGTGCGGCGGTCTGAGGCGGCCGAACGGCGGCGAACAAACGCCGGAAAGTTTCGGCAGAAAACAGGTCGGGGAGAGGGAGAGAGAGAGAGAGGGAGCCACGCTGAAGAGAAAGAGAAGGAGCGAACTGGGCTTGGCCCAAAACCAGCCAACCCAAAAAAACTTATACCCACTCCAAAATTCAACACCCCGAAAATAATACCCCAATAAAAATTACCTTTTACTAGCAAAAATTACCATTTTTACCGTCGTCACATTTTCTTCTTCCGAATAAATCCTTCCAAATAATCGTCCCCTAACACCACTCTGGGGACCAATTAAATTAAACACTTACTGACGAAGACGGTAAAATTCTGATTACCACCGTGCTAGTAAATAAGGTAAAAATTAAGGGTCGGGCGTGACACTTAAAGGGTTCAATTGATTTGGGCTTGTTTTTCCCTTACAAAATTGAAGTTGAAAACATGAATGTTGATGTTTCAATTGAAGATTGCATTGCAGGTAGTTTGGCCGAGCCCCCAAGGGCCCCTGCCATGTCGGGCAACAACTTGGCAGCACAAGGCATCGCCCAGCGTCCCTTGCCACAGTTCGCCTACGCGGGCTGCTCTGCCGTGCCCCTGCGCGCCTCTGCCGACACTGCTGTGCAGTAGCCAGACCCTGCCTCTCCTTTGTTGCGCCCCTGCGAGTGCAGCGCTGCAGTCGAGCCCCTACCGCGTACGGCTGAGTCCCTATAGGGCCTCTACACGTCCACGAGGGCTTCCAATGCCGCAACTGAACAAAGTTTGGCTCCCAACCAAAATCAAGCTTCTAAAGCTCCTTCTAGCTCAAAATTGACGCAATGTGGCATTGTCCCCTATTCTGGGACACTGAATAATGTGTTAGTCGGTTTTGCTGATGCTGGGTATTTGTAAGACCCCCACAAAGGATGTTCCCAAACTGGGTATGTGTTTACCATGGGAACTACCAAGCAAACCCTTGTTGATACTTCCTCGAATCATTAAGAGATTATTGCATTACATGAAGCAGTCAAAGAATGTGTTTGACTTCACTCTGTAATAACTCATATTCGAGAGTCCAGTGGACTAACATCTACCATTGAAGCACCAACTTGCATCTATGAAGAGAATGCGGCATGCATTGAACAAATGAAGTTGGGATTTATCAAGGATGATAATACTAAGCATATCTCACCTAAGTTCTTCTACAATCAGCAACAACAACAACTTTTGAATATCCAAGTGAACCAAGTGAGTTTCGAGGATAATGTAGCCGATTTGTTCATCAAGTTTCTACCCAAATCTACTCTTAAAAAGCATGTGCAAAGTATTAATATGTGTCGTTTATCTGAACTCCATAATTGATTTAATTATCATGGGGAGTTGATTGTGTAGACATCAGGGGGAGTCTACGTTACATGTTTTACAATCAAGTTGTAGTTGAGGCGTTGTGTTCTTTTTTCCCTTTGACCAAGTCTTTTGTTTTTACCCAAGAGGTTTTGGTTTTACTTGGCAAAGTTTTTACCGAGGCAACGTTCATGCGCTATGTGATTCTGGTACGCGACACAAGAGGGAGTGTTGAAGGAATTTACATTCATATCCTTGATAATGTGTCTTGACCGAATCTTCTCCTTATTAGACTAGAATATCTGTTAGATATCAAACTCTGATTTATAGGGATTCTCTATGTAATGTCTATATAAAGGCCAATCTATCAATGAATAAGTAGACCTTTATTTTCGTATTCACATACTCTTCATCACCCACTAGTTAATTAGAATCAAATTAAACTAATTTTGAAGACATCTCCTTCAAGCACGTGCCTTGGTCAATGACATCAATCTCTTCGATCCAAAAGTCGTTGTTAGGATAGGGGACTTCTGTTTATGCTTTATCTGCTTTTTAGCCTAATGAAAACTTGAGTTAACTTAAGAACAAACGAGTCTCGGGGAGAAAGAGTCCCGGGACAGATGAAAAATGATGACACGTTTACTTACTTGAAATGATATTGAGAAGTGAGTGAACGACTCTAGAATAAGAGAATTCATACGTGTATACTTGCAATGATGGAATCAGAATGAGTGTGATCCCACCTCCTAATAATTGATTAGTTAACAAGTCCGATTCAAAAACCCAAAGGGGGAGGTGAATTTAGGAATTAAAAGCCTCCATGATCAAACTTTTAAACTGAAAAGCACTCTTATATGACAAGTAAATAACATCAATTATAATTAATTTCTTTCCTATTATGATTCTATATGGTAAGTAAACAACTTAATAAATATTAGCCTCATACTAAATTCATTTCGTCTCACCAGTCCATCCGTCTCACCAGTCCTTCCGTCTCATGTTCATGATCAATTCTTTCCAGGTAAACATGTCATGAGTGAGCATGATTCATTGTCTTGATGTCGAGGACCATGTTAATAACAAAATAAGTGTGTTAATAACATCAATCTATTTAGACTTGGAATTGCAAAAGCTTGAAAAGGCATAATTGACTTATGTGATGCTAGAACGAACTACTAAATTAGCTAGGGGTGGATGAAGGAATGAGATAGGGAGCTTTATTCCAGACCAAAAAAAACAAAAAAAAAAAAAAAAAGAGATAGGGAGCCATATAAGGAATGTTGCATCATGGATTGATAAATGATAACCACAACATCCCACTAACGCAATGCATGAGACTCTCTCTCTAGAAAGGTGAAGTTAGGACCAGTTGGGAGAGGGACTAGTTATGAGACTTTTGTAAAAGCTCCCAAATCTCATTGTCATGTTGGTATCAATCAATAAGCAAGCGTGGAATTGACAAGGGCATCATGAACCAGATACCTGAAATCTAATTTGAAAAGTGAATAAAAATAGAACACTAAACTTTGGACTCGGGTTTACAAGATGGGCTTTAGTCTTTGCAAGTTTTAATTTAAATTTAAATTTTATTAAAATGGATGTGGTACTTGCGACCTCTCCGCTTGCTTACACAAGACATCCTATATGTGCCTAAATTATCCCATGAATAGTATAGATTATGTGTTTGGATGCGCTTCATATATTTTAAATGACTAAATTGCATTTGTAATGACTTTTTGACTTTTTCTGATAGCCCGCTAGGGCGTTATGTAGTTATGCTGAAGTTTCAATAGAGATGACAGTTGGTTTCATAAAGTAGAACAATAAGATTGTTAAATTGAATGCGGGATCCCGTAGACCTCGTAGAAACTGCCGCACGTGATCTGTCCTTGGAGAAGCTTATTCTTGTCTGCAAAAGGAGACCGACCGGGACTTTCCGGTCTTTCTCTCTTCGATGATAAAGTCAGTATCGGTAGGTGAGTATTAAATGCTAGGAGTTGTTTCTTACCATTTTGGTTGACTTCAACTGTATTTATAGCCCTGTGTTGACTTATGCCTTGTATGTTATTCGATGTGGAACAAATATACTGTTTATGTTCTGTTTGTTTTGGCCTTTTGTGGAGTCTTCCCCTCCCGGCCCAGACTGCTATAGCATTCAGGATGAGGCCTGTTCGGTCTGCCTTATGCTGGGCTTCGTAGCATCACGGGCCAGGGGAGGTATTTATCGACTACCGACTACACTTATATTAGTGAGCAAGAAGTTTTGCTAATAATACTCGAACCTGAAATTTTCGAGATTATGAACCTAAAGTTTAAATATTACATTAGAATTGCAAGTTTAATTGTTTGCATAAACCTGAAGTTTGGTGCCTGTATATGTGCCATTGTTCACAAAATTTGAACATGAAGTTTCGATATTGATATTTCTTTCATATGAACATGAAGTTTTAAACAACATAATTAGATCTATGATGATCGATGTGGTCTTGAAAAAGAGTCTGAAAGACATGTATCTAACAGTGAAAAATCCGCTTGAGTTTTGGCAAGCATTGGTTGATCGGTTACTAAGAGCACTATATGAATGAACACATTTGCGCTTTCTAATATGGATCATGATATGGCTATAGTTAGGGCTTAACCATTTTCGGCCCATTGACGCATGCCCTAACATTTAGTGACACTTTACAAAGCCCTCTTTGAATGGCAATAAAACCAAAATTAATCATATTAATCAGTCTCTTGAGAAATCTGAGCCATTAGTGGATGTCACTTCCCCCAAGTTGACAATATTTTTGTGTCTAAATTGAAATGTTAAAGACATGATCAATGAGGGTATTCTTAACACCGATTAATATTAAGCCTATCATAATGGTATTCTGGACACCGAGTTATTGTAATTGATATGAATGCCTTAAATTAAGGTTATTATATGAGTGAATATGGTTACTTTACTTCCCAATATGTGCACATAATACTTTTCAGGTCATTCATTTGGCAATCAAATGTCATTGTTCACAATATGTACACCATTTACAAGCATTTATATTTACCAAATTTCAGCTATTAATAACATGGACATTTATCGGTTTCTTTATGCGGTTTTGTCCATTAACAACCCAAAACATCATCATTCTTAGGTTTTGAATTGTATGTATATTAATTACATTTTATTGGTTTCATTACATAGCCTATATGAATGTTTCTATAATAAGTACTAGTTTTGGATTTTTAAGGCCATTGATAACCTCTATTTTTTGTTTTATTATAATCAGTTCAGTTTTAGTAATTGATTTTTTATAGCCTATTTGTTATGGTACTGGTCTTTCATGAAACTTATTGTTTCCATAATATCAGATTTATTGAAGAGACTAAGGTATGTATTTGTTCATTTCATTATATGAATTTTTTTTTTCATTTCACGATATATTTCGTTTTATAAATTACAGTGAACTCGATAATCGAGACCCGAAGCTTTTTTATCCAACTATAGAGGGTCTGAAGTTCCTCACGAATAATATGAGTGTGTCATGGTAACGCCACAGACATAAATGATGGACATAAGAGGTGTTCCCCCCCCATGACCATGTTTCTCGGTCCTATGTAGGCTGAGACTTCCTCACCTTATACTTGAGTGGAAAGATTAGAGGTTCATATAGAAAAGAGCACATATATTATTGTCTTTCTTCTACCGGGCATCTTTTGTGATGTTGTCTAGAGTATCTGACTATTGGCAAGATGTTTTTGTCAGAAATCTGACTACCGATAATTTTTTTCTCGATTACTCATTTTGTTGAAAGATAGTCCTTCTGCATATTTATGAGAATTAGAGGAAACACTTATCTATTTAAGCTATGCATGTACCCATTGCAAATACACTCATTGTGCAGGTCATGAGAAAAAATATGACTAATTCGGCCCACATATATTGAAGAAGTAATATTATGGTATGAGATTATGGAATTCAAGTATGTTTTATTTTTCTTAAGGCTTATTCGGTTTTGTAATTAAAATTGATCAAAACCCGGAGTTTCTTGATTAAACTATATTAGGGCCTGAAGTTATTTGAAAATGATATTGTCAAATTATTAAAATGAAGTTTCTCAAAACTTATGTAATCAACAAGGACCATAAGCTCCTTAGAGCTATGCAATATGTTTTTCTTGTGATCCCAAACTATATGAGAGCATGAAGCTCTAATTTATTTTGATACAATGTTATTGTGAAATTAGAGGAGAGAAACAAGATTATCATATTCGTGAAGGTAACTAGATCAGAAGTTCTTGTACTTCTTCACCAATGGAACTATAAGTTTCCATTCTCACATTTTACTTATCCTTGTTCCTTACCATTTTAGAGTGTGTTAATTATTTTTCTCTTCTAAATTTTATTGTTACTCATACGGGCCAACAACTTTATAACACGAACATATGAATTCCAAATGTCATGTTTTTGAACCAGAAGTTCAAATTACTGAATTATAGAACATAAGTTCTAACGCTAAAAGCTCAAGCCCGAATCTGAGTATGTAAATTAAATTAGTGAACTTGAAGTTTCAATTTAGTTATCTGGAACCTGATGTTTCTGACACCAAATTTATTTGAACTAGAAGTTTAACATATGAAATCTGAGAACTTGTAGTTCTAACATTATAAATTTGAACTTGAAGATTCGATAACACATATGATTGATGGCTCCGAAAGAGCATATAATATCCCCTATTTACAAGAAGTGACTTCAATATTGTTCCAAAATATGTATTGAGATCCCACATCGCCCGAAGGAGGGGAGGAGATGTGTTGCAAACATACCTCCCCATAGTGAGACTAATTTTGGGTTGGCAACTCAAACACAAAATTGTAGATCGAGCGAGATCCAAAGCCGACAGTATCTCGTTATGTCACCTATTACGTGTGTTAAATTCTATAATATAGTGAGACACATAATGTCATGAACCAGAACTTCATTGAACCAAATTAATTATTTTGGCATGACTAGTTACATCATATTTTACCTACAGTGTTGCTTGAAATCAGTAACAACTTTTCATGTCTGCTAGCTAACGATACTTATAACAAATTGTTTATTTGCTGCATATATTTTTTTAGTTTGTCACTTTAATGAGACACTTCTCTTGTTATGAAAGGGAGAAAGATTGTTCCTGAACAACAACATGAATTGTTGTGAAATATTTACCTATTGTCTCATTTTGAGCTTGAGGAATATTACAGCTAGTGACTTTATAAAAACTATTGATGACAAAATTATATGATAGCGGAAGAAAATTTACTTGGGTAAAATCTCTGAGACCAACTATATTAACAAAAATAACCTTGCCCCAATTTGATTTATGGGAAGAATGAGTATCTAAGTGACATGGTTCTCTTGACGAAAATGTCATTAAAAATGTTCGAGTTCCTAATATGGCGGCTACAATATTACACATACAAAGGTTAAAGTACACCATCAGAGGATGATATCTTGGTGATACAACAATACATCAATATGGTTGATACTCATGAATTTAATATTTTTAACCTTAAACTTGGTTTGGGTTCGCCACTAGCCAATGGACATCTTCACTCGAAAGGAAGTGATAGTCATTTAAACGCATTTCTATGCATGGTCATAATAAGACAATCTTCTCGCTGTTAAAGGGAGAGAAAAAATTACTGTCATTTGAATAACGGCGTGAATTTGGAATGAAATTTATCCAGTAGGTCTAAAGTTTTAAGCTCCTGAAAATGGAAGATTATACATGTCCTATAATGTTTTATGGTATTATGAATATAGATCCACATTCATTAAATATAATTTACCTATAAGAGATGTTTTTCGTAGAAGTGACAATATTTACTCCAGAAGTGACATGGGTATCCAATATTAATAAGCTCATAGTAGCTAATGCATACATATAAGAATGTGTGAGATCTATGAATGATGATCATTTATGAAAATTTACATATGGTAGTTACCAAAATTTCATTATGAATGTCGACAAAAGCATATTATTGGCCAAACTAGATAGAGATAATTCCAATTAAACTGAATATCTAAAATGTGATGAGATACTTAGACCTTTAACGCTATATGATACAAAAAAGATATTAATCACAGTGAAAATAAATCACTGTGGCACAATGTCTACAAGAGACATGAGAGTTATGAATATATTTCCTTATACATGATAATTTTCTGTAAGTACAGTGTTACATATATTTATTGACGAGAGACTTACGGCAGTTGTCATTATATATTATGAGGATATTAAAAGACTTTGTTAAAAGTAAAATCCCAAAAGTAAAGCGTCATTATAAGCGTATCGTTTATCAAATCCTTAAATGATCCAACTACATGAATGATTCAAACGTAAATCGATCCATGAATACTTGAGAGAGTCTGAATGTGAGATTCCTCATCACCTAAGGAAAATGACGTAATGTGTCTTATACATTCAAACACAACTCTCATTAGTGAGATATGTCTTGGGTTTGAACCTAAGAAGAAAGCCATGAGGGAGAGGCCTAAAGGCGAACATATCTCGTTATGCTGGGCTGTTAAACTAAAGTTAACTCATACAATCGATATTCTAAAGCTAGCTCATATATATTTATTTTGTCATAGTTAACGTGATAACTTATATATACTTATTTTGTTATAGTTAACGTGATCAAAATTGCCTCAATAAGTATTATGATTGGACTACAAAGCCCAATTCAGATTATGTTGCTACATATTCTAACTTTCGCGAAGTTATGAATTGCTCAAAGCTATTGAAGAGCATATACGAGATGTATTAATAAACAAAGATATTGATATGAGTGGCTAGATATGCCATGCTGATCTTCTAATGGTTTTAAACCATACATAGTAATGTGTTAATTAGCTTCTACTACTTAGTTATTAAATAATGTATGAATTTGAACATGTAAGGTTGTTTCTAACATTACTACATGATGTAAGACCTATTAATTTGTATAGTTCTGTTGGTATTGCCTTCACTTTGCAGGTATGAAAATCTTGTGATGAGCCCCTGTATGCAAAACGAACAAGATCTCATTTTAGTGATAGACAAATCAAACCGCTATTTAATGTACATGAAACTTGCAACAATCAGAGGGAGAATCTCATCAGGGGGAGCATCCAGAAGTATGCTACTTAGGACATATGGACATTACACTATTTTTCTTCTTTGACCAGAGTTGTTTTTTTCCACAGGGTTTTTATTACCTGTTAAGGTTTTTAACGAGACAACACTAAGCACGTCCAACATTATATTATTAATGGACATCTAAGGGAAAATGTTGTAAATAATATAATATATGTGGATGTCTTTGTAAATACTCATTAGTTATGTCCTTAAGATGTAAATCATACTCCTATATAAAAGAGTCTAATTAGAATGAAAGTGACACTTCTTCCTCCTCCTACATTATGTTATTCTCTTTTCTCTCTATCTCATTCTTAGTTTATAACAATTTATTTTTATTTTTATTTTTTTTGTTCCTTGGCTTACTATGAAAATAATTCGATCACAAATCCTATTGAATAAGATACATAAAAAACACACCAATGCCAACAGAAGTTTATGTACTATTGTTGATACTACAGTAACCGGGCCATTGAAAACTTGACATCGTATTCACTGAAGATAACTATTATTACACTATATGACCCACTGAAAATGTGTTATAGCATTTACTGGAAATATGGGTAGAATTTAGAGACCGAAAACCGAACCGAATTAACAAAAACCAAACGGATATTTGATTTTCAGTTTTGACCCTTGAGGAAATTATAACCAAACTGAAGAACCAAATCCTCCTAAAACTACATCTTTTTGTTATTACGCTCTTATTAGATATTTGATTTTTTGAGAAAGGGACGTCAATCTTTATATTAATAAAATGTAGAAAAAATAACATGAACATGATCCTCTCACAAGGATCATGTAAGAAATAAACCATGAAAAATCGCCTAAGTATACCCTAATCAATTTCTATGATAATAATCCCTAAGATTAAGCTCAAAATGTAACCAGGTATCCAAGACATGTTAGCAAGCTAACGTATTGTCAATCATCTAGCACCACCCTACACAGAGGGTGATGAACCAGATGGAGAACGTAAAGAATCCGAAACCTTCTCCTCCACCTCTACCCTGCTGTCAACTCCTCCACCAATGCCACTGTTCTCACCAGGCCCGGACTTGAGATTTTTGGGCCTGAGGCGAGTCCGAAAAATGGTGCCCTATCGTCGACGACGACAGCCATTACTGCTCATCATCATCACCATTTTAAACCTCTCTCTCTCTCCCTTCTCTTCTCTTCTAAACCCAATTATTTCTCTCCTCTGTTTTTCATTTCAAAAAACCAAAACCCAAACAGTTTTAGCTTTTTCTAATCCCTCATGCTCAAGGCAGATGCCGGATTTTGGTGCCCCCAAATTTTTGGGGCCTGAGGCGGCCGCCTCGTCGGTCTCACCTCAGGTCCGGGCCTGGTTCTCACCACCTGAAGCCCCCAAGAATAGGGTCTTTCGAGAACAAGAGCTCATCTTTTGGTTCCAGGTTTTGAGTAAAGACTGAACCATTAGCACTAAATTCCACCTCAAACTAGGAATAACTGCTACTATATTAGTTATAAGAACACCCTTCAATAATGTCTCGATTGTGAGGAATAGCAAAAATATCCATTTGTTTGACATCCCAAATGCAATAGTTACTAACAAATGAATTTCACAGTCAATAGTAGTAGTTCTCCAATTGACAGTCGCCGCTCCAATTGGCGGAAGCGAATTTTTGAGACTTTCTTTCATAAAATGTATGTAAGTCTCAAGTTATTAACAATTACGCAATTAGATGTTTCTCAATTTAGCTTGTTTTAAAAAAAAAATCAGAGGTTTTGAAAGACGGAAGAGAGAGATGTAGAAGGTAAGCTTTGATTCAAGCTAAGCATTTATTTTCTTTTATTTCGTATTTTTCGAGCTTTCCACCCTTCTCGTATAAAATCTATCTTCAAAAAAGGAAAAAGAAAAAAATTCCACCACTCTCTCTCTCTGGTTAAAGCTGTTTCTCTTTCTCTCTCTATTCTGCGTCGCATAAACAGATCATACCTCACTCACCTGGATTTTCTCTCCCCTTTTCCCTCGCTTCCTCGCCAGATTCTCCCTCACTGAGTCGACTCACTAACTCGGCAGCTCACCCGCTTCCGCAATTGCCGGAACATCACTAAATTCTCGTTCACAGTAGACCGGCTTCACTGCAAGACTCGTCGTTCTCTGTAATAATTAGAGGCAGCAGAAGAAGCTGAGCCAAGTGGCCGCAATGATAGATTCGTGCGGTGGTGGAGATTCGAAGCTGTTTGGTACCGGCGAAATGTGGCTGGATTTGGAGACGGAGTCAAGAATCGGCGACCGGCGCTGTTTGGTTTTGGGAATCAATGCGAATTAGGGTTTTGTGATGTCGCGGACGGATATGATGGCTTCTGATCTTAGCAGGACCGGTTCGGTTGAAAGAGATACTGAGCAGGTACTATTATACTCTTACTTAGCTCCGGTTTATTTTGATTAAGCTGTTGTTTAGCTGCAAGTGGTGGATTGCTTGGCTTTGATTATTGGAAGATGTTAGATATTAGCTGCAAGTGTTAGATTCAGTAGTATTGTTTGGTGCAAGGTATTTTAGTGATGATTAACAATGATCATACTTGGTTTGTTATTATTTGCATTTTGCTGGTTTTGCGGAATTTTTTCGAGGCTTAGTTGTTGAATTAGCTGCTCTTAGTTACATTGATGGTTACAGTTACATTGATCAACGGGTTGAGTTGCTAGTTATTTTCTCCTAAAATAGAATATACATCATTGGGGGTTGGTGGAATAGGGTATCTCAATTCATTCTCCCAACAATCCCTGCAAGATTAGGATATAAGAGCTGTTCCCCTCTTCAGCACCTTCCATCGCCAATATGTTTCTCTTGTATCAGCAGAGAAGACTGGCAGTGACAAATACTGTATTCCAAACCTTGTACGATAACTTGATTGTCCCTTGATATAGATTGTCTGCTTGATTTGTGAAATTACCTGATCACATGATATGTTGTTAAGATACTTAAGATACTGGGTTCTGGAAAATAATCAAGTAAGGTGAAATCCACTGCAAAATTGGTGACAGGGTCTTAATACCACTGTACATTTCGAAATTGATTGCTTCTACGTATTGATACACTTTGTTACTTTTTTCTTTGAATCTATATATTCACATATTCTGGATTTTATTCATTAATTTCATTGTCATGTTCATTCATTTTTACCCACTTCACAAATTTGCTTAAAGTGCTTATGTTGGATTCTTGGCTGATCTTAACAACAGGCTGTTACTGCTTTGAAGAAAGGAGCATACTTGCTCAAGTATGGAAGAAGGGGGAAGCCCAAGTTCTGTCCCTTCCACCTTTCTAATGTAAGTTTACTCCTAAATATCTGGTTATAGTATTGCAATATCATATCTGTGTCTCTGCCTTCTTTTGTTCTTTCATAGGAAGCACACTTGGTGTCTGGCTGTCTGCCTTCTTCATCTTTTTATTATAAGATTCTTTTTTTCTTTTTTTAGAAGAGTGGATTAAAATACAGATAATGAGTTTGGATGGTAAAGCCTTGAAATGGCTATGCGACTATACCTGTAACTAGCATATACATCAGAACCACCTATTTAGACCATTACAACTCAGCTGCATTCCAGTCCATCAAAATTAAGGAAATTGAATATTCCGAAGTACATAACCATAATAATATCAAAAAATAACCCTTTCCCGTAAGTGCAACCACCATTAGTTACACACTTACATCTATGCCCCATTCCCCTGCAACAATTTCATCAGATTACTTTACTATCACACACACATACTCATATATGAATAATGGGAATTCACAAGGCATGGCGGTGGTAGTCATTTCTGCGATTTTCACAACAGTAGTTCCATTTCAATGCAGCTAAGCTTCCAAAAAATTTGTTTTGCTAATAGATATTGATTGTTATTGAATTCTTACCCTCAGGATGAGTCCGTTCTGATATGGTTGTCAGGGACGGAGGAAAAACACCTTAAACTAAGCCATGTTTCTAGAATTATTTCCGGGCAACGCACTGTAAGTCTCTTTGTACATACAACATCTATATTATATATACTCGCATTGTTATTACTGTATTATAAAGTTGTTACGTCATTAGTGCATGACAAATTGAATGTTGTTGGTTTAATCATGGCTCTTGCTCCTTAAGTTTGTTTAAGGTTCATACAACAGTTCGTTACGTTTTCAAGTATTTTGCTTGTAGTGGTAGTTGTCCTACTGACGATTTTGTTACTACCATATATGTCAATTGCTATGCTTTGTATTTGTTTTTTATATTCTTTTCAAAAGCTTCATGTCTATTTGAATTTGCAACAACTTGTTTTCTGATGTTCTATTACTTCCTAATCAACTATTTACATTTCTTCCAGCCAATCTTTCAGAGGTATCCACGGCCTGAGAAAGAGTATCAGTCATTTTCTCTTATATATAATGATAGATCACTGGATTTGGTAAGGAATTGCTCTGTTGTTTTCATTAATACATCATTCCTCCTATAAAGAGTTTCTATCCTGTATCATATTAAATTTGTTTAGAATGGGTGTCTTCAAGTTTACTCTATTCTAATGACGGTTCTTATTTACTAGATTTGCAAAGATAAAGATGAAGCTGAGGTATGGTTTAGTGGTTTAAAAGCATTAATATCACGCAGCCATCATCGAAAATGGAGAACAGAGTCAAGGAGTGATGGAATTCCGTCTGAAGCAAATAGTCCGAGAACTTATACACGGAGAAGTTCTCCTCTGAATTCTCCTTTTGGGAGTAATGATAGTTTACAGAAGGTACAATTTATTTGTATCATTTCATTACGTATGTGTTGAAACAGAAGTTATATTCTTCTTTTGTTAAATTCAGGATGGTGCAGATCACCTTCGTCTTCATAGTCCATTTGAAAGTCCTCCTAAAAATGGTCTGGATAACACACTATCAGATGTGATACTATATGCTGTCCCTCCCAAGGGTTTTTTCCCTTCAGGTTCAGCTAGTGGTTCAGTACATTCTGTGTCATCAGGAGGCTCAGAAAGTATACACGGTCAGATGAAGGCGGCAATGGCAATGGATGCATTTAGAGTTAGTCTATCCAGTGCTGTTAGCTCATCAAGCCAAGGTTCTGGTCATGATGATGGTGATGCCTTGGGAGATGTTTTCATTTGGGGGGAAGGCACAGGAGATGGTGTTGTTGGTGGTGGTTCTCATAGAGTTGGAAGTAATTCTGCTGCCAAAATGGATTCTTTGTTGCCTAAACCTTTAGAATCTGCAGTGGTTCTCGACGTCCAAAACATTGCCTGTGGTAGACGACATGCAGCTCTAGTAACCAAGCAAGGAGAGATTTTTACTTGGGGAGAGGAATCTGGGGGCAGGCTTGGGCATGGCGTAGATGTTGATGTTTCACATCCAAAGCTTATTGATGCCCTTAGTAACGTGAACATTGATTTTGTTGCTTGTGGTGAGTACCATACAAGTGCTGTTACCCTTTCGGGTGATCTGTACACATGGGGTGATGGCACTTATAACTTTGGTCTACTTGGGCACGGAAATGAAGTGAGTCACTGGGTTCCCAAAAGAGTAAATGGGCCCTTGGAGGGTATACATGTCTCATCCATATCTTGTGGGCCCTGGCACACAGCTGTTGTAACCTCTGCCGGGCAATTGTTTACTTTTGGTGACGGCACATTTGGTGTTCTGGGACATGGAGACACGAAAAGTAATTCAATTCCCAGGGAAGTGGAATCTCTTAAAGGTCTTCGCACTGTGCGAGCAGCTTGTGGGGTGTGGCATACTGCTGCTGTTGTCGAAGTCATGGTTGGCAATTCAAGTTCGAGTAACTGTTCTTTAGGGAAGTTGTTCACCTGGGGAGATGGCGATAAAGGTCGGCTTGGGCATGGAGACAAGGAAGCAAAACTTGTGCCTACCTGTGTTGCAGCTCTTGTCGGTCCCAACTTTTGTCAAGTTGCTTGTGGACATAGTATGACAGTTGCACTTACTACATCTGGCCATGTGTATACAATGGGCAGTCCTGTTTATGGCCAGTTAGGAAACCCTCAAGCTGATGGAAAGCTCCCCAGCCGGGTTGAGGGAAAGCTATTGAAGAGTATAGTGGAAGAAATTTCTTGTGGTGCCTATCATGTTGCAGTTTTAACTTCAAGAACTGAGGTTTATACATGGGGAAAAGGAGAAAATGGTCGTTTAGGCCATGGGAACATTGATGATCGTAATTCTCCCACATTAGTCGAAGCTCTGAAAGATAAGCAAGTCAAAAGTATTGCTTGTGGTGCTAATTTTACTGCAGCTATCTGCCTTCATAAATGGGTTTCAGGAGTTGATCAATCAATGTGTTCAGGCTGCCGTCTTCCATTCAATTTTAAAAGAAAGCGCCATAATTGTTATAATTGTGGTCTTGTTTTCTGTCATTCTTGCAGCAGTAAGAAGTCACTCAAGGCTTCAATGGCACCAAATCCCAACAAACCGTATCGTGTCTGTGACAATTGTTTTAGTAAACTGAGAAAAGCTATTGAAACTGATTACTCATCCCAGTCTTCCGTGAGCAGAAGAGGAAGTATCATTCAGGGTTCAAGTGACCGCATTGATAAAGATGATAAATTGGATTCCAGATCTCGTGTGCAACTTGCTAGATTTTCTTCTATGGAATCTCTGAAGAATGTGGAAACACGTTCTTCAAAGAAAAATAAGAAACTAGAATTTAATAGTAGCCGAGTCTCGCCTGTTCCAAATGGAGGTTCGCAGTGGGGAGCTCTTAATATTTCTAAATCATTTAATCCAGTATTTGGGTCATCCAAGAAGTTCTTCTCAGCTTCTGTTCCTGGATCCAGAATTGTTTCCAGAGCAACATCCCCCATTTCAAGGCGCCCCAGCCCACCTCGTTCTACAACGCCAACTCCAACTCTGGGAGGACTTATGTCACCAAAGATTGCTGTAGATGATAGTGCTAAAAGGACCAATGAAAGCCTTAGCCAGGAGGTTATCAAGCTAAGAGCACGGGTAACCACTACTGTTCTTTTCATTTTTCAACAACTACAGCACAGATGTGGGGTCTTTTGTAAAGTTAGTTGTTTATTTTGTATGTTTCCCTTCACCAGTTGATTTGATGAAGTAGAATTTAGGTTTTGCACCCAGTTGTGGGAATCAAGTATCTATTTTTAATTGTTGGAAAGTAATTTCTGTTTTGGCATTTCAACTGATTATCAAATATTTGACCATCTATCGAGATCATGATATTGATACATATATCATTGACATGCATTTGGACTTTATGTTATGATTTTGGTAGTCTTGTTGGGTTACCCCATTGGATTTTCCTTTCCAGGATCGACTTTTGTAATAAAAAATTTCAGTTTCGTTTTGTTTGTTTTATTGTGTGCATTTGATTGACCAAGTTTGTCTCTTAGGTGGAAACTCTTGCTCGAAAAGCTCAACTACAGGAAGTGGAGCTGGAAAGAACTACTAAACAGCTGAAAGAAGCAATAGCAATTGCAGGTGCAGAGACTGCAAAACGCAATGTCGCAAAGGAAGTAATCCAGTCACTGACTGCACAAGTAAGATGGATATATATGTGCCTGGTTATATTTGGTTTTATTCTGGGATGTACCCTTTAAACTTGACAAGCCTGATTAATTTAGTTTTCTAGGATTTCCAAAACTCCCATACCAGTTTAATCCTGATTCTGACTTATATTTCATCAGGTAAAGATCAACCATCGTGACACACATCAATTTGGAATAATTTTCGTTAGGTCCTTTTGCTGCAAGTTTGTGTAGAGCTCTTTAAAAATGTGATTCCATTGTATTTCAATTCTAAAATGGTGAATAAATGTGTCAATCTGACTTATGTTTCATATGGTTTATGGATGATACTCTTTGCTAAAGATCAAACTTATCTCTTCTCATAACAAATGAGTGTCAACATATTTCCCACATAAGATATGCCTCAATCTCATTCTCCCCAGTAAATTATATACCGGACATGCACTAAGTGGTAGCCTATTTCTTGAGTACTGCTTGTAGTGGTTGTAAGTGTACCTTTTTGCAGTAGATTTTAGTTTCTTATCAAAATTAAGTCAAGCTTAGTTAGCCTATTTCCTGTGGACTGCTTGTGTATAGTTGTTGTAACTGTACCTTATTGCAGTAAGTTTTAGTTTCTTATCAAAATTAAGTCAAGCTTACATGGTACTGCGGCATCGGCTCTCACCACTCTCTGGTTTCTTTGTGTTTTGTATTTGTTGATCAGTTGAAGGACATGGCTGAAAGGTTGCCTGTTGGAGCAGCACGAAATATCAAATCACCCTCTCTTGCTTGTTTGGGCTCTGATCCTTCCAATGAAGTTTCTGGTGCTTCTGTTGATCAAATGAATGGTCAAGTAACATGCCAAGGACCAGACTGCAATGGATCAAACAGCCAGTTGCTTTCTAATGGGTCCAGTACCACCGGTAACCGCAGTTCTGGACACAACAAACAAGGGAATTCAGACGTAGCAACTAGAAATGGGAACAGAACCAAAGAAAGTGAATCATGTAATGAGACTGAATGGGTTGAGCAAGATGAGCCTGGTGTATATATTACACTTACTTCCCTACCAGAAGGTGTCAAGGATCTCAAGAGAGTTCGTTTCAGGTATGTTATTCATGCGTACACTAAGAAAACATACATATCTGTTTGTACGTATAAGTTTTTGTATGTGTATATATATATTAAATACTAAACAAAAGTAACCTCCATTACAAAACAAGAGGATTAGATCTCAGGACAAGCATCAGATTATGTTGGTCTTAGTCCCATCTTGTATACGACCTTGGTAAATTTTAGTCCTAATCTTTAAATTTCAGTGATTCTTTGTCTGTTTGCATGCGCGGAATTTCTGCTGACAAACCTGTAGAAGAATTACAAATAAAGCATTCAAATTGGAATGGTGACCTGGGGTTTTGTAGGCGTAGCGTCAGCTGTGAACAGTGGGAAAATCTTAAGTATTTACTTGCATTTTAGAAATTGAGCTTGTCCTCATCAAACTTATGGCACCATTTATTGTTGTTGAATGCAGTCGTAAGCGATTTAGTGAGAAACAAGCAGAACAGTGGTGGGCAGAGAACCGGGCAAGAGTATATGAACAATACAATGCGTGTATGGCAGACAAATCTAGTGTAGGGGTTGGGAGTGTAGACTTGGCTCACTGACATGTGGATACATATACAATCATCTGTAAATGAAATTGTCTATTTCAGATCAAGCTTGGGTTATCGAGGTCGAAGTGGTTAATTAGATTTTTATTTCATTCCTAAAGAGGAGTGAGGGGGCCGATGCTTGTTATAGGAGAGAGTTTAGATGGGTTTGGTTGTTTGTTTTTTTTTTTTCCTCGATTTCTTATAATTTTTTTTTTCTCTTTCTCCTTGAGTTTGTAATCCATTTTTTTTTCCCTGTGGTACTTGTGTGGGGGTTTGAGGGTGAGAAATGTAATTTTGTAGTAGGTCGCTGGCTCTTGTGGAAAGCAGTTGCCATGTAAATTCCGTAAGTGAATGCATCTGCAGCATATATTTTTTTTGTTCGCTTTCTTTTCTGCACCATCTATAAATGTGGTTAGTCAATTATACGGGCAGCTAGAGTTCTTGTTCTGAGTATCTGAGGTTATGCTTATCTTGATTAGTCTTAAATTTTCGACATAAAAGATTTCCGTAGAGGCTTTCCCCCATATGTCTGCACGCTAAATCTTCCCAAACTTGGCACTCGTAACTCTAAGGTCATGAACAAGACGTACTTGATTATTTTGTAACAAAAGAAGATACTTTGGGTTTGTGAAAATAGTCAAAATACTCCATAGGCCCTTGAAGACTTGTTTATCCTTGATTTTAAGTGGTTTTGCTATCATCATCAAGTCTACACACACGAACAAATTGAGAGAACTGTTCATGAAGTGTGTTGTTCCGCCGAGGAATGCTTGGGCTAATCTTTATGACGTTATTATTGTGCAGTTTTGGTAATGAATGAAAATCCTTTTTCTCTAAAAAAAGAAGAAAATTATAGATCTCTGTCTCTCACTACCCGTCATGATCCCACAAGCCTCTTATCCATTCTTATGCTATCGTGGTGGGGAAACAATCTTTATTATTTAGTGGAATAAAAAATGATGATCATGAGACGGAAAAGGTAAGTGAGACGGAATAAAATTAGGAATCAAGATAAAAATAAAACTAATTATAATTAATGTCATGTATATATTTTATCAGCGGGTATTTTAGATAAAATTCATAAATTCACCTCTTCTCTGGGTTTTCCAATTTCAGGTTGTTACGGAATAAAATCCTTGGAATATATATATATTTATGAGTTTGGGAGTTTGTTTATTTTTATTCATGTAAGAGAATGGAGGTGAATTGATCTAGTCTGTCTTTTTGGCTACCTCAAGACCTTTTCACTACATAGAAAACAATGGAGTCCGCGAAACTAGTATCCCTCTTAAGAAGATGTAAAGGATAACTATGTAAGGGTAATTACGACATTTACTATAAATTCATACCCTATAAAAGCTATGTACCCTGTTCATTATCATCAACCAATACACGATCTAGCCCTAAACTCTTCTCCTGCGTTTCGTTATTTTCCTGCTCTGCATCCTTTCAATTCAATAAACCTTGATTCCTATCATGGTATCACGTGAGCCATGGTCACGTTCTTGTGGCTGTGTGCTTCTGAATCTCTTTGCTTCCGCATCTTTCATTTTGTTTAGTATGAGATTCGTGTTTCCCCAATTTCAGAAACCCTAACCCAATTTCAGTTTCAATCTCGAATCAATTCCTTCTCCTCGGTCTTTAATCAGTGAAGCCTAACCGTTCTTCGTCACCAGCAAGGCCCGATTCATCACCTTCCATCCTCGACCTGTTCTCCTCCGATTGAGTTCGAGCCTGTGTTCGTTTCGGGTGCCGAAAGTTATGGCCTCGACAATGATAGCTTCGAGGTCTGGGCTTCTTCTTGTTCTTCAAGGTGATCAATCGCGAGGTGGTTTTGGAAGTCTGTGGTTTTCAAATTGGTCTGCATCCTGTGTCAATTTCTGCCACTCCAATCAGCTAGCATTAAAATCTTCAGATTTCAGTTTCTTATGGTAATCTCTCTTTGATTTGGTCATCTCTATCTGTTGGAATCATGCTCAATGGAGGCGTTATTATATTATTTGTTGCATTAGCTTTGGTGAAATGGTGTTGAATTAGCAGAAAGTTGGTTGTTCTAATGTTTAGGGATCTTTGTCAGTTCTCATTGTATGTGTCCAGTGATAAGCTTGTAGTTACCTTGGTTTATATATATCGATAAGCTCAGTCAATCTGTACTATCTTATTCTATGCTTGTGAATGAACATTTGTGGAACAATGTCATAATGATAATCAAAGAAAGTATACATAACGATTTGGAAATTGGAACTTTTCTCCTCTTCTGGGTCTCTCCTGTTGAATATTTATCCGTAACCTTGTACTGCAATCTGGTCAACCATTGATGGGACTTTGTAAGACTGATCCAGGAAGTTACCTGATCACATGATATATGCAAAGCCTGGGCTTATGTCAAGAAAACTCCTCTTTACACATGGTAAGACGTTTTGTTCTCTTTAGTTTGGTATCAGAGTGAAGGGACAGCAACAACTTCAGGACTTGTACAACATAAAAGTTGCATGCATGATGGAATTTGCAGGCATGAGCTAACACGTTACCATTTAGGCTATATGTACTGTTCATTTTGTTGTAAGTGACACTGTCTTTTCAATTTAGCACATTGCCAATCTTTCTGCCAACAAGAACTTGGTGTTGCCTGTTCCTGCTTTCAATGTCATCAATGGAGCCATGGAGGTTCACATGCAGCAAACAAACTTGCCACATTCAAAAAAAAAACAAAAAAAAAATAATTTGCCAATGCAGGAATTATTGGTTAATTTATTTGCCTATTTCTAAATTCTAATATGCTTCTTGATGTACATATGTGTCTGTAGGAGTGCATGATTCTTCCTGTTGGAGTTTCCTCATTCAAAGAGGCCATGAATCAGGGTGTGGAAGTATATCACAATCTAAAGGTATTGCCCATTTTCTTTATGGGAGAAGATAATTTATATATTCACGAAATCTCTAAAAATGCCATGTGTTGTTAAATTTTCTGTTGGGGAACCTGTTGCTTGGGTATTTGAACACAAGTCTTGGACTTGGGATGACCATATTGTTTTTGATACCATAACACAATTTAAACATATACTTCTAGATCTGATGCCCTTCCATTCTTTTCTTTGAAATCTATTCTTCCTATTCACATTCTTAAATTAGCTGATTCAGGATTTATTATTTGTTCTTCATTGTTCTTTTCATTACTTTTCTTCCCAGTTGAAATGTGCTGAAAATGCTCAAGTTGGGTTCGTGATTGATCTTTACAACAGGCCATTACTGCTTTGAAGAAAGGAGCATACTTTCTCAATTACGGGCATGTTTTTCCCCTTCTAACTCTCTAATGTAAATTCACTCCTGAAATTTCAATTGCAAAATCGTCTGTGTGCCTTCTTCATCTTGCTTTAAAAAGAAGAATCTTTTTATAAACCGGAAAGGGTTACAAGTATATTGAGTCATTGAAAGAAACAAAAATCCTTGAAAAGTAGGCTTTACTATACGTCTATACCTGGGAACAGCAATACGTACGAAGATGGAACCTATCTAGACCATTACAACCATGCATCATACCAGTCCAACAATATTAAGGAAACTTGGCACTCCCCAATTTTTGAGAAGTAAATGCTCCTGATGATGCCAAAAACTAACCCTTTCCCTTACACCGCAAGTGCAATTAATGTTATCTTCAAGGTCGCAGACCCCAATGGACAATGTTCTAACATAATTTTACTGCAGCTATCTGCCTTCATAAATGGGTTTCAGGAGTTGATCAATCAATGTGTTCAGGCTACCGTCTTCCATTCAATTTTAAAAGAAAGCGCCATAATTGTTATAATTGTGGTCTTGTTTTCTGTCATTCTTGCAGCAATAAGAAGTCACTCAAGGCTTCAATGGCACCAAATCCCAACAAACCGTATCGAGTCTGTGACAATTGTTTTAGTAAACTGAGAAAAGCTATTGAAACTGATTACTCATCCCAGTCTTCCGTGAGCAGAAGAGGAAGTATCAATCAGGGTTCAAGTGACAGCATTGATAAAGATGATAAATTGGATTCCAGATCTCGTGTGCAACTTGCTAGATTTTCTTCTATGGAATCTCTGAAGAATGTGGAAACACGTTCTTCAAAGAAAAATAAGAAACTAGAATTTGATAATAGCCGAGTCTCGCCTGTTCCAAATGGAGGTTCGCAGTGGGGAGCTCTTAATATTTCTAAATCATTTAATCCAGTATTTGGCTCATCCAAGAAGTTCTTCTCAGCTTCTGTTCCTGGATCCAGAATTGTTTCCAGAGCAACATCCCCCATTTCAAGGCGCCCCAGCCCACCTCGTTCTACAACGCCAACTCCAACTCTGGGAGGACTTACGTCACCAAAGATTGCTGTAGATGATAGTGCTAAAAGGACCAATGAAAGCCTTAGCCAGGAGGTTATCAAGCTAAGAGCACAGGTAACCACTACTGTTCTTTTCATTTTTCAACAACTACAGCACAGATGTGGGGTCTTTTTTAAAGTTAGTTGTTTATTTTGTATGTTTCCCTTCACCAGTTGATTTGATGAAGTAGAATTTAGGTTTTGCACCCAGTTGTGGGAATCAAGTATCTATTTTTAATTTTTGGAAAGTAATTTCTGTTTTGGCATTTCAACTGATTATCAAATATTTGACCATCTATCGATATCATGATACATATATCATTGACATGCATTTGGACTTTATGTTATGATTTTGGTAGTCTTGTTGGGTTACACCACTGGATTTTCCTTTCCAGGATCGACTTTTGTAATAAAAATTTCAGTTTCGTTTTGTTTGTTTTATTGTGCGCATTTGGTTGACCAAGTTTGTCTCTTAGGTGGAAACTCTTGCTCGAAAAGCTCAACTACAGGAAGTGGAGCTGGAAAGAACTACTAAACAGCTGAAAGAAGCAATAGCAATTGCAGGTGCAGAGACTGCAAAACGCAATGTCGCAAAGGAAGTAATCCAGTCACTGACTGCACAAGTAAGATGGATATATATGTGCCTGGTTATATTGACCATTTGGTTTTCTTCTGGGATGTACCCTTTAAACTTGACAAGCCTGTTTTATCAGGGATTTATTTTTTTATTTTTTATTTTTTTATCAAGGATGTGCATTCGGAGAAATTCCTCAGTAACAAACTTCAAAGTTAATAAAACAAATATAAAACAGATTATCAAAAATTATTTCATGTTTTCAATGGCAAACATATATTCTTAGTTTAGTAGCTAATTTTATCACTGTTCTCTTGGCTCCATTAGTATCTAGGTGGAGGAAGTGAGATTAATTTAGTTTTCTAGGATTTCCAAAACTCCCATACCAGTTTAATCCTGATTCTGACTTATATTTCATCAGGTAAAGATCAACCATCGTGACACACATCATTTTGGAATAATTTTCGTTAGGTCCTTTTGCTGCAAGTTTGTGTAGCGCTCTTTAAAAATGTGATTCCATTGTATTTCAATTCTAAAATGGTGAATAAATCTGTCAATCTGAGTTATGTTTCATATGGTTTATGGATGATACTCTTTGCTAAAGATCAAACTTATCTCTTCTCATAACAAATGAGTGTCAACATATTTCCCACATAAGATATGCCTCAATCTCATTCTCCCCAGTAAATTATATACCGGACATGCACTAAGTGGTAGCCTATTTCTTGAGTACTGCTTGTAGTGGTTGTAAGTGTACCTTTTTGCAGTAGATTTTAGTTTCTTATCAAAATTAAGTCAAGCTTAGTTAGCCTATTTCCTGTGGACTGCTTGTGTATAGTTGTTGTAACTGTACCTTATTGCAGTAAGTTTTAGTTTCTTATCAAAATTAAGTCAAGCTTACATGGTACTGCGGCATCGGCTCTCACCACTCTTCTTTCTTTGTGTTTTGTATTTGTTGATCAGTTGAAGGACATGGCTGAAAGGTTGCCTGTTGGAGCAGCACGAAATATCAAATCACCCTCTCTTGCTTGTTTGGGCTCTGATCCTTCCAATGAAGTTTCTGATGCTTCTGTTGATCAAATGAATGGTCAAGTAACATGCCAAGGACCAGACTGCAATGGATCAAACAGCCAGTTGCTTTCTAATGGGTCCAGTACCACCGGTAACCGCAGTTCTGGACACAACAAACAAGGGAATTCAGACGTAGCAACTAGAAATGGGAACAGAACCAAAGAAAGTGAATCATGTAAGGAGACTGAATGGGTTGAGCAAGATGAGCCTTACTTCCCTACCAGAAGGTGTCAAGGATCTCAAGAGAGTTCGTTTCAGGTATGTTATTCATGCGTACACTAAGAAAACATACATATCTGTTTGTACGTATAAGTTTTTGTATGTGTATATATATATTAAATACTAAACAAAAGTAACCTACATTACAAAACAAGAGGATTAGATCTCAGGACAAGCATCAGATTATGTTGGTCTTAGTCCCATCTTGTATACGACCATGGTAAATTTTAGTCCTAATCTTTAAATTTCAGTGATTCTTTGTCTGTTTGCATTGATTCTGTGTGAGATGTGTTCAGTTTTGGGAGACGATTCCTTCATTGCTGTGAGTTTGCGAGTTTACTGCCCTTGTCATATTGCTAATACGGTGTTTGGATGATGATGTTTTATTGTATCCCCTAATGACAAGTAGAGATGAGGATATGCTAAGTAGAGACGAGGTAGAGATGAGTTGCTATATAGTTGCTGGTTATATAAGAGTGCATATGAAGTTGAAAAATTAAGGCAAATTTCTATATGTTTGGGCAAGTTGCTTCTTCATGTTTGCAGGCAGTGTGCAAGCGTACTCTATGGTAGTCATAACATGATGCAGTTTTTCTCTCTTTCTATATATCAGAATTTAGTCGAATTTGAAGAGATTTTACAGTTTATATCATTGCTGCTATATTGCTGGATTTATTCTTCAATCTACTGCACTACTGCCAGTCTGCCATGCATTATAAACAATGAGATTTTCTCCAGCAAGCAAGCTCCCTCTCCTTTTTCCAAGTCAAGATGGAAGCTAATCTTATCATATCAAGTTGTTGGGTTATTGAATTTGGGATACGATCTTGTAAAATGTTCTACATCATGTCATCTTGTGGTTTCTGATTGTGTACTTTGGTGCAACCATTATGCTTGTTACCAAGCGTATGGTTGAGGGGCGGGTGGGGGGGGGGGGGGTGTTAACTGTAAGGGTAATTACGACATTTACTATAAATCCCTACCCTATAAAAGCTATGCTATGTACACTGTTCCTTATCATCAAGCAATACACGATGTAGTCCTAAAATCTTCTCCTGCGTTTCGTTACTTTCCTGCTCTGCATCCTTTCAATTCAATAAACCTTGATTCCTATCATGTGACACCAGCCAAGCTCATCCACCAGAAGATACTCACCCAAGGCCTCCAAAACAACACCCTCCTCTCCAAAACCCTCATCGAATTGTACTTGTCTTGCCACTTATACCCTGCTGCAAAGCTTGTTTTCCACTCCATCCCAAACCCATCCACCATTTCCCTCTGGAATTCTCTCATGACGGCCTACACCAAGCACCATATGTTCATTGACGCTCTTGAGCTCTATGAAAAGTTACTGCGCTGCCCCTATCTGTGTCCCGATAGTTACACCTACCCAAGTGTTCTCAAGGCCTGTGCTGCATTGGGTAGAGTCGGTATTGGAAGGATGATCCATAACCATTTGGTGAAGACTGGTTTCGTATCGGATATCGTTGTGGCCAGCTCGCTTGTGGGAATGTACGCGAAATGCAGTGTGTTTGGTTGTGCAATCCAGCTGTTTGATGAAATGCTTCAAAGAGATGTGGCGTGTTGGAATGCTGTGATTTCTTGTTATAATCAAGATGGGCAGGCTGACAAGGCAATGGAGATGTATGACAAGATGACGACTTCCGGGTTTGAGCCTAATGTTGTAACGATTACAACTGTTATTTCATCATGTGCAAGACTTTTGGATTTGGAGAGGGGCAGGGAGATTCATAAGGCGTTGATTAAAAATCGAGTCGATTTGGATTCCTTTGTTAGTTCTGCTCTGGTGGAGATGTATGGGAAATGTGGACGTTTAGATATGGCAAAAGAGGTCTTCGAACAAGTCCCCAGAAAGAATGTCATTGCTTGGAATTCAATGATTGCAGCCTATAGTGTAACAGGTGACGGTAAATCTTGTGTTGGTCTTTTAAGAAGGATGATAGATGAAGGAACTAGTCCTTCTTTGATTACTTTTAGCAGCATTTTGTTGGCTTGTTCAAGATCGCTCCAACTTCAACACGGAAAATTCATGCATGGATATATGATAAGGAACCGCGTAGAGGCTGATATCTATATTTACAGCTTGCTTATTGATCTCTACTTCGAGTGTGGAAGTATCTCGTCTGCTGAAAATGTATTTGAAAAGATGCCCAAGACAAATGTAGTTTCTTGGAATGTTATGATTTCTGGATTTGTGAAAGCGGGCAATTATTTCGAGGCTTTAGGTATATATGATGAAATGATAGAAGCTGGTGCAAGGCCAAACGACATCACAGCAACTAGTATCTTATCGGCTTGTTCACAGCTAACAGCACTGGAAAAGGGTAAGGAGATTCACAGAACTGTTGTTGATAGTGAGTTGGAAATCAATGAAATAGTCATGGGGTCTCTCCTTGACATGTATGCTAAATGTGGTGCCGTGGATGAAGCACTTAATGTTTTCAAAAAGTTACCTAGTAGAGATCTTGTGTCATGGACCTCTATGATCACGGCTTATGGGTCTCATGGTCAGGCTAAAGAGGCTTTAAGGCTTTTCGATGAAATGCAACAGTCCAATGCAAAACCAGATGGAGTTACTCTTCTTGCAGTGCTATCCGCTTGTAGCCACGTTGGACTTGTCAATGAAGGTTGTCATTATTTCATTCAAATGATCGGTAAATATGGGATTGAACCGAGATTAGAACATTACTCTTGCTTAATAGATCTTCTTGGACGTGCTGGTAGGTTGAATGAAGCTTACCAAATCATCCAAAGAACTCCACAAATTAGGGAGGATGTTGAGTTCTTAAGACACTATTGTCTACATGTCTTTTGCATAGAGATCATGATTTGGGTCTAAATATTGCAAGATTGCTAATTGAGAAGAATCCTGATGATCATTCAACATACATTATGCTATCACATAGTCTTGCTTCTGGAAACAAATGGAATGAGATGCGGAAGGTTAGACTAAAGATGAAAGAACTGGGATTAAGGAAAAATCCTGGGTGTAGCTGGATCGAGGTTAACAGGAGGATCCAGTATTTCTTTGTTCAAGACAAGTCCCACCCAGAATCTGAAATGGTCTATCAGTGTCTCAAACTTCTCAAGACTCATATGGATGGAGATGAGTTAGCTTCACACTGGGGATCAGCAATAATCCATACTATTTAGAAGCATTTACTTGAATTTGAGCTTAGGGTAGGATTTGGAGATTACGAATCAGTAGATGGCAGTGGTTAGTTATGAGAATTGATGTCAATTGGGGTAGGGTGTAGCAATTAGATGCATATTGGCCATTTGGGTTTTGTGAGGAGAAGAAATGTCGCAAACGGTTAGGATGGCTTCTGATCTTAGCAGGACCACCTTGTGGAAAGACGCCTCGAGCAGGTATTATATACTATGACCAAGTTTCGGTTCTTTCTGGATTTAGATTCTTTAAATGTGTTGTTTAATGAATTTAGCTTCAAGTTTATATGCTTAGGTTGTAGTGATTTCTTTGATTAATTAAACAATCTTTGTAATCTTAGATTGAGTGGTATTCTCCTTAAATTATTATTAATAATGATCAATGGAGGCGTTATGATATTATTTGTTGCATTAGCTTTGGTGAAATGGTGTTGAATTAGCAGAAAGTTGGTTGTTCTAATGTTTAGGGCTCTTTGTCAGTTCTCATTGTATGTGTCCAGTGATAAGCTTGTAGTTACCTTGGTTTATATATATCGATAAGCTCAGTCAGTCTGTACTATCTTATTCTATGCTTGTGAATGAACATTTGTGGAACAATGTCATAATGATAATCAAAGAAAGTATACATAACGATTTGGAAATTGGAACTTTTCTCCTCTTCTGGGTCTCTCCTGTTGAATATTTATCCGTAACCTTGTACCGCAATTTGGTCAACCATTGATGGGACTTTGTACGACTGATCCAGGAAGTTACCTGATCACATGATATATGCAAAGCCTGGGCTTATGTCAAGAAAACTCCTCTTTATGCATGGTAAGACGTTTTGTTCTCATACTAGTTTGGTATCAGAGTCAAAGGACAGCAACAACTTCAGGACTTGTACAACATAAAAGTTGCATGCATGATGGAATTTGCAGGCATGAGCTAACACGTTACCATTTAGGCTATTTGTACTGTTCATTTTGTTGTTAGTGACACTGTCTTTTCAATTTAGCACATTGCCAATCTTTCTGGCAACAAGAACTTGGTGTTGCCTGTTCCTGCTTTCAATGTCATCAATGGAGCCATGGAGGTTCACATGCAGCAAACAAACTTGCCACATTCAAAAAAAAAACAAAAAAAAAATAATTTGCCAATGCAGGAATTATTGGTTAATTTATTTGCCTATTTCTAAATTCTAATATGCTTCTTGATGTACATATGTGTCTGTAGGAGTGCATGATTCTTCCTGTTGGAGTTTCCTCATTCAAAGAGGCCATGAATCAGGGTGTGGAAGTATATCACAATCTAAAGGTATTGCCCATTTTCTTTATGGGAGAAGATAATTTATATATTCACGAAATCTCTAAAAATGCCATGTGTTGTTAAATTTTCTGTTGGGGAACCTGTTGCTTGGGTATTTGAACACGAGTCTTGGACTTGGGATGACCATATTGTTTTTGATACCATAACACAATTTAAACATATACTTCTAGATCTGATGCCCTTCCATTCTTTTCTTTTGAAATCTATTCTTCCTATTCACATTCTTAAATTAGCTGATTCAGGATTTATTATTTGTTCTTCATTGTTCTTTTCATTACTTTTCTTCCCAGTTGAAATGTGCTGAAAATGCTCAAGTTGGGTTCGTGATTGATCTTTACAACAGGCCATTACTGCTTTGAAGAAAGGAGCATACTTTCTCAATTACGGGCATGTTTTTCCCCTTCTAACTCTCTAATGTAAATTCACTCCTGAAATTTCAATTGCAAAATCGTCTGTGTGCCTTCTTCATCTTGCTTTAAAAAGGAGAATCTTTTTATAAACCGGAAAGGGTTACAAGTATATTGAGTCATTGAAAGAAACAAAAATCCTTGAAAAGTAGGCTTTACTATACGTCTATACCTGGGAACAGCAATACGTACGAAGATGGAACCTATCTAGACCATTACAACCATGCATCATACCAGTCCAACAATATTAAGGAAACTTGGCACTCCCCAATTTTTGAGAAGTAAATGCTCCTGATGATGCCAAAAACTAACCCTTTCCCTTACACCTCAAGTGCAATTAATGTTATCTTCAAGGTCGCAGACCCCAATGGACAATGTTCTAACTTAATTTTACTGCAGCTATCTGCCTTCATAAATGGGTTTCAGGAGTTGATCAATCAATGTGTTCAGGCTGCCGTCTTCCATTCAATTTTAAAAGAAAGCGCCATAATTGTTATAATTGTGGTCTTGTTTTCTGTCATTCTTGCAGCAGTAAGAAGTCACTCAAGGCTTCAATGGCACCAAATCCCAACAAACCGTATCGTGTCTGTGGCAATTGTTTTAGTAAACTGAGAAAAGCTATTGAAACTGATTACTCATCCCAGTCTTCCGTGAGCAGAAGAGGAAGTATCAATCAGGGTTCAAGTGACAGCATTGATAAAGATGATAAATTGGATTCCAGATCTCGTGTGCAACTTGCTAGATTTTCTTCTATGGAATCTCTGAAGAATGTGGAAACACGTTCTTCAAAGAAAAATAAGAAACTAGAATTTGATAGTAGCCGAGTCTCGCCTGTTCCAAATGGAGGTTCGCAGTGTGGAGCTCTTAATATTTCCAAATCATTTAATCCAGTATTTGGGTCATCCAAGAAGTTCTTCTCAGCTTCTGTTCCTGGATCCAGAGTTGTTTCCAGAGTAACATCCCCCATTTCAAGGCGCCCCAGCCCACCTCGTTCTACAACGCCAACTCCAACTCTGGGAGGACTTACGTCACCAAAGATTGCTGTAGATGATAGTGCTAAAAGGACCAATGAAAGCCTTAGCCAGGAGGTTATCAAGCTAAAAGCACAGGTAACCACTACTGTTCTTTTCATTTTTCAACAACTACAGCACAGATGTGGGGTCTTTTTTAAAGTTAGTTGTTTATTTTGTATGTTTCCCTTCACCAGTTGATTTGATGAAGTAGAATTTAGGTTTTGCACCCAGTTGTGGGAATCAAGTTTCTATTTTTAATTTTTGGAAAGTAATTTCTGTTTTGGCATTTCAACTGATTATCAAATATTTGACCATCTATCGATATCATGATACATATATCATTGACATGCATTTGGACTTTATGTTATGATTTTGGTAGTCTTGTTGGGTTACACCATTGGATTTTCCTTTCCAGGATCGACTTTTGTAATAAAAATTTCAGTTTCGTTTTGTTTGTTTTATTGTGCGCATTTGGTTGACCAAGTTTGTCTCTTAGGTGGAAACTCTTGCTCGAAAAGCTCAACTACAGGAAGTGGAGCTGGAAAGAACTACTAAACAGCTGAAAGAAGCAATAGCAATTGCAGGTGCAGAGACTGCAAAACGCAATGTCGCAAAGGAAGTAATCCAGTCACTGACTGCACAAGTAAGATGGATATATATGTGCCTGGTTATATTGACCATTTGGTTTTCTTCTGGGATGTACCCTTTAAACTTGACAAGCCTGTTTTATCAAGGATTTATTTTTTTATTTTTTATTTTTTTACCAAGGATGTGCATTCAGAGAAATTCCTCAGTAACAAACTTCAAAGTTAATAAAACAAATATAAAACAGATTATCAAAAATTATTTCATGTTTTCAATGGCAAACATATATTCTTAGTTTAATAGCTAATTTTATCACTGTTCTCTTGGCTCCATTAGTATCTAGGTGGAGGAAGTGAGATTAATTTAGTTTTCTAGGATTTCCAAAACTCCCATACCAGTTTAATCCTGATTCTGACTTATATTTCATCAGGTAAAGATCAACCATCGTGACACACATCATTTTGGAATAATTTTCGTTAGGTCCTTTTGCTGCAAGTTTGTGTAGCGCTCTTTAAAAATGTGATTCCATTGTATTTCAATTCTAAAATGGTGAATAAATGTGTCAATCTGACTTATGTTTCATATGGTTTATGGATGATACTCTTTGCTAAAGATCAAACTTGTCTCTTCTCATAACAAATGAGTGTCAACATATTTCCCACATAAGATATGCCTCAATCTCATTCTCCCCAGTAAATTATATACCGGACATGCACTAAGTGGTAGCCTATTTCTTGAGTACTGCTTGTAGTGGTTGTAAGTGTACCTTTTTGCTGTAGATTTTAGTTTCTTATCAAAATTAAGTCAAGCTTAGTTAGCCTATTTTCTGTGGACTGCTTGTGTATAGTTGTTGTAACTGTACCTTATTGCAGTAAGTTTTAGTTTCTTATCAAAATTAAGTCAAGCTTACATGGTACTGCGGCATCGGCTCTCACCACTCTTCTTTCTTTGTGTTTTGTATTTGTTGATCAGTTGAAGGACTTGGCTGAAAGGTTGCCTGTTGGATCAGCACGAAATATCAAATCACCCTCTCTTACTTGTTTGGGCTCTGATCCTTCCAATGAAGTTTCTGGTGCTTCTGTTGATCAATTGAATGGTCAAGTAACATGCCGAGGACCAGACTGCAATGGATCAAACAGCCAGTTGCTTTCTAATGGGTCCAGTACCACCGGTAACCGCAGTTCTGGACACAACTAGAAATGGGAACAGAACCAAAGAAAGTGAATCATGTAAGGAGACTGAATGGGTTGAGCAAGATGAGCCTGGTGTATATATTACACTTACTTCCCTACCAGAAGGTGTAAAGTTCTCAAGAGAGTTCGTTTCAGGTATGTTATTCATGCGTACACTAAGAAAACATACATATCTGTTTGTACGTATAAGTTTTTGTATGTGTATATATATATTAAATACTAAACAAAAGTAACCTCCATTACAACACAAGAGGATTAGATCTCAGGACAAGCATCAGATTATGTTGGTCTTAGTCCCATCTTGTATACAACCATGGTAAATTTTAGTCCTAATCTTTAAATTTCAGTGATTCTTTGTCTGTTTGCGTTGATTCTGTGTGAGATGTGTTCAGTTTTGGGAGAAGATTCCTTCATTGCTGTGAGTTTGCGAGTTTACTGCCCTTGTCATATTGCTAATACGGTGTTTGGATGATGATGTTTTATTGTATCCCCTAATGACAAGTAGAGATGAGGATATGCTAAGTAGAGACGAGGTAGAGATGAGTTGCTATATAGTTGCTGGTTATATAAGAGTGCATATGAAGTTGAAAAATTAAGGCAAATTTCTATATGTTTGGGCAAGTTGCTTCTTCATGTTTGCAGGCAGTGTGCAAGCGTACTTTATGGTAGTCATAACATGATGCAGTTTTTCTCTCTTTCTATATATCAGAATTTAGTCGAATTTGAAGAGATTTTACAGTTTATATCATTGCTGCTATATTGCTGGATTTATTCTTCAATCTACTGCACTACTGCCAGTCTGCCATGCATTATAAACAATGAGATTTTCTCCAGCAAGCAAGCTCCCTCTCCTTTTTCCAAGTCAAGATGGAAGCTAATCTTATCATATCAAGTTGTTGGGTTATTGAATTTGGGATACGATCTTGTAAAATGTTCTACATCATGTCATCTTGTGGTTTCTGATTGTGTACTTTGGTGCAACCATTATGCTTGTTACCAAGCGTATGGTTGAGGGGCGGGTGGGGGGGGGGGGGGGTGTTAACTGTAAGGGTAATTACGACATTTACTATAAATCCCTACCCTATAAAAGCTATGCTATGTACACTGTTCCTTATCATCAAGCAATACACGATGTAGTCCTAAAATCTTCTCCTGCGTTTCGTTACTTTCCTGCTCTGCATCCTTTCAATTCAATAAACCTTGATTCCTATCATGTGACACCAGCCAAGCTCATCCACCAGAAGATACTCACCCAAGGCCTCCAAAACAACACCCTCCTCTCCAAAACCCTCATCGAATTGTACTTGTCTTGCCACTTATACCCTGCTGCAAAGCTTGTTTTCCACTCCATCCCAAACCCATCCACCATTTCCCTCTGGAATTCTCTCATGACGGCCTACACCAAGCACCATATGTTCATTGACGCTCTTGAGCTCTATGAAAAGTTACTGCGCTGCCCCTATCTGTGTCCCGATAGTTACACCTACCCAAGTGTTCTCAAGGCCTGTGCTGCATTGGGTAGAGTCGGTATTGGAAGGATGATCCATAACCATTTGGTGAAGACTGGTTTCGTATCGGATATCGTTGTGGCCAGCTCGCTTGTGGGAATGTACGCGAAATGCAGTGTGTTTGGTTGTGCAATCCAGCTGTTTGATGAAATGCTTCAAAGAGATGTGGCGTGTTGGAATGCTGTGATTTCTTGTTATAATCAAGATGGGCAGGCTGACAAGGCAATGGAGATGTATGACAAGATGACGACTTCCGGGTTTGAGCCTAATGTTGTAACGATTACAACTGTTATTTCATCATGTGCAAGACTTTTGGATTTGGAGAGGGGCAGGGAGATTCATAAGGCGTTGATTAAAAATCGAGTCGATTTGGATTCCTTTGTTAGTTCTGCTCTGGTGGAGATGTATGGGAAATGTGGACGTTTAGATATGGCAAAAGAGGTCTTCGAACAAGTCCCCAGAAAGAATGTCATTGCTTGGAATTCAATGATTGCAGCCTATAGTGTAACAGGTGACGGTAAATCTTGTGTTGGTCTTTTAAGAAGGATGATAGATGAAGGAACTAGTCCTTCTTTGATTACTTTTAGCAGCATTTTGTTGGCTTGTTCAAGATCGCTCCAACTTCAACACGGAAAATTCATGCATGGATATATGATAAGGAACCGCGTAGAGGCTGATATCTATATTTACAGCTTGCTTATTGATCTCTACTTCGAGTGTGGAAGTATCTCGTCTGCTGAAAATGTATTTGAAAAGATGCCCAAGACAAATGTAGTTTCTTGGAATGTTATGATTTCTGGATTTGTGAAAGCGGGCAATTATTTCGAGGCTTTAGGTATATATGATGAAATGATAGAAGCTGGTGCAAGGCCAAACGACATCACAGCAACTAGTATCTTATCGGCTTGTTCACAGCTAACAGCACTGGAAAAGGGTAAGGAGATTCACAGAACTGTTGTTGATAGTGAGTTGGAAATCAATGAAATAGTCATGGGGTCTCTCCTTGACATGTATGCTAAATGTGGTGCCGTGGATGAAGCACTTAATGTTTTCAAAAAGTTACCTAGTAGAGATCTTGTGTCATGGACCTCTATGATCACGGCTTATGGGTCTCATGGTCAGGCTAAAGAGGCTTTAAGGCTTTTCGATGAAATGCAACAGTCCAATGCAAAACCAGATGGAGTTACTCTTCTTGCAGTGCTATCCGCATGTAGCCACGTTGGACTTGTCAATGAAGGTTGTCATTATTTCATTCAAATGATCGGTAAATATGGGATTGAACCGAGATTAGAACATTACTCTTGCTTAATAGATCTTCTTGGACGTGCTGGTAGGTTGAATGAAGCTTACCAAATCATCCAAAGAACTCCACAAATTAGGGAGGATGTTGAGTTCTTAAGACACTATTGTCTACATGTCTTTTGCATAGAGATCATGATTTGGGTCTAAATATTGCAAGATTGCTAATTGAGAAGAATCCTGATGATCATTCAACATACATTATGTTATCACATAGTCTTGCTTCTGGAAACAAATGGAATGAGATGCGGAAGGTTAGACTAAAGATGAAAGAACTGGGATTAAGGAAAAATCCTGGGTGTAGCTGGATCGAGGTTAACAGGAGGATCCAGTATTTATTTGTTCAAGACAAGTCCCACCCAGAATCTGAAATGGTCTATCAGTGTCTCAAACTTCTCAAGACTCATATGGATGGAGATGAGTTAGTTTCACACTGGGGATCAGCAATAATCCATACTATTTAGAAGCATTTACTTGAATTTGAGCTTAGGGTAGGATTTGGAGATTACGAATCAGTAGATGGCAGTGGTTAGTTATGAGAATTGATGTCAATTGGGGTAGGGTGTAGCAATTAGATGCATCTTGGCCATTTGGGTTTTGTGAGGAGAAGAAATGTCGCAAACGGATAGGATGGCTTCTGATCTTAGCAGGACCACCTTGTGGAAAGACGCCTCGAGCAGGTATTATATACTATGACCAAGTTTCGGTTCTTTCTGGATTTAGATTCTTTAAATGTGTTGTTTAATGAATTTAGCTTCAAGTTTATATGCTTAGGTTGTAGTGATTTCTTTGATTAATTAAACAATCTTTGTAATCTTAGATTGAGTGGTATTCTCCTTAAATTATTATTAATGTTGATCAATGGAGGCGTTATGATATTATTTGTTGCATTAGCTTTGGTGAAATGGTGTTGAATTAGCAGAAAGTTGGTTGTTCTAATGTTTAGGGCTCTTTGTCAGTTCTCATTGTATGTGTCCAGTGATAAGCTTGTAGTTACCTTGGTTTATATATATCGATAAGCTCAGTCAGTCTGTACTATCTTATTCTATGCTTGTGAATGAACATTTGTGGAACAATGTCATAATGATAATCAAAGAAAGTATACATAACGATTTGGAAATTGGAACTTTTCTCCTCTTCTGGGTCTCTCCTGTTGAATATTTATCCGTAACCTTGTACTGCAATTTGGTCAACCATTGATGGGACTTTGTACGACTGATCCAGGAAGTTACCTGATCACATGATATATGCAAAGCCTGGGCTTATGTCAAGAAAACTCCTCTTTACGCATGGTAAGACGTTTTGTTCTCTTACTAGTTTGGTATCAGAGTCAAGGGACAGCAACAACTTCAGGACTTGTACAACATAAAAGTTGCATGCATGATGGAATTTGCAGGCATGAGCTAACACGTTACCATTTAGGCTATATGTACTGTTCATTTTGTTGTTAGTGACACTGTCTTTTCAATTTAGCACATTGCCAATCTTTCTGGCAACAAGAACTTGGTGTTGCCTGTTCCTGCTTTCAATGTCATCAATGGAGCCATGGAGGTTCACATGCATCAAACAAACTTGCCACATTAAAAAAAAAAACAAAAAAAAAAATTTGCCAATGCAGGAATTATTGGTTATTTTATTTGCCTATTTCTAAATTCTAATATGCTTCTTGATGTACATATGTGTCTGTAGGAGTGCATGATTCTTCCTGTTGGAGTTTCCTCATTCAAAGAGGCCATGAATCAGGGTGTGAAAGTATATCACAATCTAAAGGTATTGCCCATTTTCTTTATGGGAGAAGATAATTTATATATTCACGAAATCTCTAAAAATGCCATGTGTTGTTAAATTTTCTGTTGGGGAACCTGTTGCTTGGGTATTTGAACACGAGTCTTGGACTTGGGATGACCATATTGTTTTTGATACCATAACACAATTTAAACATATACTTCTAGATCTGATTCCCTTCCATTCTTTTCTTTGAAATCTATTCTTCCTATTCACATTCTTAAATTAGCTGATTCAGGATTTATTATTTGTTCTTCATTGTTCTTTTCATTACTTTTCTTCCCAGTTGAAATGTGCTGAAAATGCTCAAGTTGGGTTCGTGATTGATCTTTACAACAGGCCATTACTGCTTTGAAGAAAGGAGCATACTTTTTCAATTACGGGCATGTTTTTCCCCTTCTAACTCTCTAATGTAAATTCACTCCTGAAATTTCAATTCCAAAATCGTCTGTGTGCCTTCTTCATCTTGCTTTAAAAAGAATAATCTTTTTATAAACTGGAAAGGGTTACAAGTATATTGAGTCATTGAAAGAAACAAAAATCCTTGAAAAGTAGGCTTTACTATACGTCTATACCTGGGAACAGCAATACGTACGAAGATGGAACCTATCTAGACCATTACAACCATGCATCATACCAGTCCAACAATATTAAGGAAACTTGGCACTCCCCAATTTTTGAGAAGTAAATGCTCCTGATGATGCCAAATACTAACCCTTTCCCTTGCACCTCATGTGCAATTAATGTTATCTTCAAGGTCGCAGACCCCAATGGACAATGTTCTAACTTAATTTTACTGCAGCTATCTGCCTTCATAAATGGGTTTCAGGAGTTGATCAATCAATGTGTTCAGGCTGCCGTCTTCCATTCAATTTTAAAAGAAAGCGCCATAATTGTTATAATTGTGGTCTTGTTTTCTGTCATTCTTGCAGCAGTAAGAAGTCACTCAAGGCTTCAATGGCACCAAATCCCAACAAACCGTATCGTGTCTGTGACAATTGTTTTAGTAAACTGAGAAAAGCTATTGAAACTGATTACTCATCCCAGTCTTCCGTGAGCAGAAGAGGAAGTATCAATCAGGGTTCAAGTGACAGCATTGATAAAGATGATAAATTGGATTCCAGATCTCGTGTGCAACTTGCTAGATTTTCTTCTATGGAATCTCTAAAGAATGTGGAAACCCGTTCTTCAAAGAAAAATAAGAAACTAGAATTTGATAGTAGCCGAGTCTCGCCTGTTCCAAATGGAGGTTCGCTGTGGGGAGCTCTTAATATTTCTAAATCATTTAATCCAGTATTTGGGTCATCCAAGAAGTTCTTCTCAGCTTCTGTTCCTGGATCCAGAGTTGTTTCCAGTGCAACATCCCCCATTTCAAGGCGCCCCAGCCCACCTCGTTCTACAACGCCAACTCCAACTCTGGGAGGACTTACGTCACCAAAGATTGCTGTAGATGATAGTGCTAAAAGGACCAATGAAAGCCTTAGCCAGGAGGTTATCAAGCTAAGAGCACAGGTAACCACTACTGTTCTTTTCATTTTTCAACAACTACAGCACAGATGTGGGGTCTTTTTTAAAGTTAGTTGTTTATTTTGTATGTTTCCCTTCACCAGTTGATTTGATGAAGTAGAATTTAGGTTTTTCACCCAGTTGTGGGAATCAAGTATCTATTTTTAATTTTTGGAAAGTAATTTCTGTTTTGGCATTTCAACTGATTATCAAATATTTGACCATCTATCGATATCATGATATTGATACATATATCATTGACATGCATTTGGACTTTATGTTATGATTTTGGTAGTCTTGTTGGGTTACACCACTGGATTTTCCTTTCCAGGATCGACTTTTGTAATAAAAATTTCAGTTTCGTTTTGTTTGTTTTATTGTGCGCATTTGGTTGACCAAGTTTGTCTCTTAGGTGGAAACTCTTGCTCGAAAAGCTCAACTACAGGAAGTGGAGCTGGAAAGAACTACTAAACAGCTGAAAGAAGCAATAGCAATTGCAGGTGCAGAGACTGCAAAACGCAATGTCGCAAAGGAAGTAATCCAGTCACTGATTGCACAAGTAAGATGGATATATATGTGCCTGGTTATATTGACCATTTGGTTTTCTTCTGGGATGTACCCTTTAAACTTGACAAGCCTGTTTTATCAAGGATTTATTTTTTTATTTTATATTTTTTATTTTTTTACCAAGGATGTGCATTCAGAGAAATTCCTCAGTAACAAATGAGTGTCAACATATTTCCCACATAAGATATGCCTCAATCTCCTTCTCCCCAGTAAATTATATACCGGACATGCACTAAGTGGTAGCCTATTTCTTGAGTACTGCTTGTAGTGGTTGTAAGTGTACTTTTTTGCAGTAGATTTTAGTTTCTTATCAAAATTAAGTCAAGCTTAGGTAGCCTATTTCCTGTGGACTGCTTGTGTATAGGTGTTGTATCTGTACCTTATTGCAGCAAGTTTTAGTTCTTATCAAAATTAAGTCAAGCTTACATGGTACTGCAGTTCTGGACACAACAAACAAGGGAATTCAGATGTAGCAACTAGAAATGGGAACATAACCAAAGAAAGTGAATCATGTAAGGAGACTGAATGGGTTGAGCAAGATGAGCCTGGTGTATATATTACACTTACTTCCCTACCAGAAGGTGTCAAGGATCTCAAGAGAGTTCGTTTCAGGTATGTTATTCATGCGTACACTAAGAAAACATACATATCTGTTTGTACGTATAAGTTTTTGTATGTGTATATATATATATATATTAAATACTAAACAAAAGTAACCTACATTACAAAACAAGAGGATTAGATCTCAGGACAAGCATCAGATTATGTTGGTCTTAGTCCCATCTTTTATACGACCATGGTAAATTTTAGTCCTAATCTTTAAATTTGAGTGATTCTTTGTCTGTTTGCATTGATTCTGTGTGGGATGTGTTCAGTTTTGGGAGACGATTCCTTCATTGCTGTGAGTTTGCGAGTTTACTGCCCTTGTCATGTTGCTAATACGGTGTTTGGATGATGATGTTTTATTGTATCCCCTAATGACAAGTAGAGATGAGGATATGCTAAGTAGAGACGAGGTAGAGATGAGTTGCTATATAGTTGCTGGTTATATAAGAGTGCATATGATGTTGAAAAATTAAGGCAAATTTCTATATGTTTGGGCAAGATGCTTCTTCATGTTTGCAGGCAGTGTGCAAGCGAACTCTATGGTAGTCATAACATGATGCAGTTTTTCTCTCTTTCTATATATCAGAATTTAGTCGAATTTGAAGAGATTTTACAGTTTATATCATTGCTGCTATATTGCTGGATTTATTCTTCAATCTACTGCACTACTGCCAGTCTGCCATGCATTATAAACAATGAGATTTTCTCCAGCAAGCAAGCTCCCTCTCCTTTTTCCAAGTCAAGATGGAAGCTAATCTTATCATATCAAGTTGTTGGGTTATTGAATTTAGGATACGATCTTGTAAAATGTTCTACATCATGTCATCTTGTGGTTTCTGATTGTGTACTTTGGTGCAACCATTATGCTTGTTACCAAGCGTATGGTTGAGGGGCGGGGGGGGGGGGGGGGGGGGGGGTGTTTACTGTAAGGGTAATTACGACATTTACTATAAATCCCTACCCTATAAAAGCTATGCTATGTACACTGTTCCTTATCATCAAGCAATACACGATGTAGTCCTAAAATCTTCTCCTGCGTTTCGTTACTTTCCTGCTCTGCATCCTTTCAATTCAATAAACCTTGATTCCTATCATGTGACACCAGCCAAGCTCATCCACCAGAAGATACTCACCCAAGGCCTCCAAAACAACACCCTCCTCTCCAAAACCCTCATCGACTTGTACTTGTCTTGCCACTTATACCCTGCTGCAAAGCTTGTTTTCCACTCCATCCCAAACCCATCCACCATTTCCCTCTGGAATTCTCTCATGACGGCCTACACCAAGCACCCTATGTTCATTGACGCTCTTGAGCTCTATGACAAGTTACTGCGCTGCCCCTATCTGTGTCCCGATAGTTACACCTACCCAAGTGTTCTCAAGGCCTGTGCTGCATTGGGTAGAGTCGGTATTGGAAGGATGATCCATAACCATTTGGTGAAGACTGGTTTCGTATCGGATATCGTTGTGGCCAGCTCGCTTGTGGGAATGTACGCGAAATGCAGTGTGTTTGGTTGTGCAATCCAGCTGTTTGATGAAATGCTTCAAAGAGATGTGGCGTGTTGGAATGCTGTGATTTCTTGTTATAATCAAGATGGGCAAGCTGACAAGGCAATGGAGATGTATGACAAGATGACGACTTCCGGGTTTGAGCCTAATGTTGTAACGATTACAACTGTTATTTCATCATGTGCAAGACTTTTGGATTTGGAGAGGGGCAGGGAGATTCATAAAGCGTTGATTAAAAATCGAGTCGATTTGGATTCCTTTGTTAGTTCTGCTCTGGTGGAGATGTATGGGAAATGTGGACGTTTAGATATGGCAAAAGAGGTCTTCGAACAAGTCCCCAGAAAGAATGTCATTGCTTGGAATTCAATGATTGCAGCCTATAGTGTAACAGGTGACGGTAAATCTTGTGTTGATCTTTTAAGAAGGATGATAGATGAAGGAACTAGTCCTTCTTTGATTACTTTTAGCAGCATTTTGTTGGCTTGTTCAAGATCGCTCCAACTTCAACACGGAAAATTCATGCATGGATATATGATAAGGAACCGCGTAGAGGCTGATATCTATATTTACAGCTTGCTTATTGATCTCTACTTCGAGTGTGGAAGTATCTCGTCTGCTGAAAATGTATTTGAAAAGATGCCCAAGACAAATGTAGTTTCTTGGAATGTTATGATTTCTGGATTTGTGAAAGCGGGCAATTATTTCGAGGCTTTAGGTATATATGATGAAATGATAGAAGCTGGTGCAAGGCCAAACGACATCACAGCAACTAGTATCTTATCGGCTTGTTCACAGCTAACAGCACTGGAAAAGGGTAAGGAGATTCACAGAACTGTTGTTGATAGTGAGTTGGAAATCAATGAAATAGTCATGGGGTCTCTCCTTGACATGTATGCTAAATGTGGTGCCGTGGATGAAGCACTTAATGTTTTCAAAAAGTTACCTAGTAGAGATCTTGTGTCATGGGCCTCTATGATCACGGCTTATGGGTCTCATGGTCAGGCTAAAGAGGCTTTAAGGCTTTTCGATGAAATGCAACAGTCCAATGCAAAACCAGATGGAGTTACTCTTCTTGCAGTGCTATCCGCTTGTAGCCACGTTGGACTTGTCAATGAAGGTTGTCATTATTTCATTCAAATGATCGGTAAATATGGGATTGAAACGAGATTAGAACATTACTCTTGCTTAATAGATCTTCTTGGACGTGCTGGTAGGTTGAATGAAGCTTACCAAATCATCCAAAGAACTCCACAAATTAGGGAGGATGTTGAGTTCTTAAGACACTATTGTCTACATGTCTTTTGGGTCTAAATATTGCAAGATTGCTAATTGAGAAGAATCCTGATGATCATTCAACATACATTATGCTATCACATAGTCTTGCTTCTGGAAACAAATGGAATGAGATGCGGAAGGTTAGACTAAAGATGAAAGAACTGGGATTAAGGAAAAATCCTGGGTGTAGCTGGATCGAGGTTAACAGGAGGATCCAGTATTTATTTGTTCAAGACAAGTCCCACCCAGAATCTGAAATGGTCTATCAGTGTCTCAAACTTCTCAAGACTCATATGGATGGAGATGAGTTAGTTTCACACTGGGGATCAGCAATAATCCATACTATTTAGAAGCATTTACTTGAATTTGAGCTTAGGGTAGGATTTGGAGATTACGAATCAGTAGATGGCAGTGGTTAGTTATGAGAATTGATGTCAATTGGGGTAGGGTGTAGCAATTAGATGCATCTTGGCCATTTGGGTTTTGTGAGGAGAAGAAATGTCGCAAACGGATAGGATGGCTTCTGATCTTAGCAGGACCACCTTGTGGAAAGACGCCTCGAGCAGGTATTATATACTATGACCAAGTTTCGGTTCTTTCTGGATTTAGATTCTTTAAATGTGTTGTTTAATGAATTTAGCTTCAAGTTTATATGCTTAGGTTGTAGTGATTTCTTTGATTAATTAAACAATCTTTGTAATCTTAGATTGAGTGGTATTCTCCTTAAATTATTATTAATGTTGATCAATGGAGGCGTTATGATATTATTTGTTGCATTAGCTTTGGTGAAATGGTGTTGAATTAGCAGAAAGTTGGTTGTTCTAATGTTTAGGGCTCTTTGTCAGTTCTCATTGTATGTGTCCAGTGATAAGCTTGTAGTTACCTTGGTTTATATATATCGATAAGCTCAGTCAGTCTGTACTATCTTATTCTATGCTTGTGAATGAACATTTGTGGAACAATGTCATAATGATAATCAAAGAAAGTATACATAACGATTTGGAAATTGGAACTTTTCTCCTCTTCTGGGTCTCTCCTGTTGAATATTTATCCGTAACCTTGTACTGCAATTTGGTCAACCATTGATGGGACTTTGTACGACTGATCCAGGAAGTTACCTGATCACATGATATATGCAAAGCCTGGGCTTATGTCAAGAAAACTCCTCTTTACGCATGGTAAGACGTTTTGTTCTCTTACTAGTTTGGTATCAGAGTCAAGGGACAGCAACAACTTCAGGACTTGTACAACATAAAAGTTGCATGCATGATGGAATTTGCAGGCATGAGCTAACACGTTACCATTTAGGCTATATGTACTGTTCATTTTGTTGTTAGTGACACTGTCTTTTCAATTTAGCACATTGCCAATCTTTCTGGCAACAAGAACTTGGTGTTGCCTGTTCCTGCTTTCAATGTCATCAATGGAGCCATGGAGGTTCACATGCATCAAACAAACTTGCCACATTAAAAAAAAAAACAAAAAAAAAAATTTGCCAATGCAGGAATTATTGGTTATTTTATTTGCCTATTTCTAAATTCTAATATGCTTCTTGATGTACATATGTGTCTGTAGGAGTGCATGATTCTTCCTGTTGGAGTTTCCTCATTCAAAGAGGCCATGAATCAGGGTGTGGAAGTATATCACAATCTAAAGGTATTGCCCATTTTCTTTATGGGAGAAGATAATTTATATATTCACGAAATCTCTAAAAATGCCATGTGTTGTTAAATTTTCTGTTGGGGAACCTGTTGCTTGGGTATTTGAACACGAGTCTTGGACTTGGGATGACCATATTGTTTTTGATACCATAACACAATTTAAACATATACTTCTAGATCTGATGCCCTTCCATTCTTTTCTTTGAAATCTATTCTTCCTATTCACATTCTTAAATTAGCTGATTCAGGATTTATTATTTGTTCTTCATTGTTCTTTTCATTACTTTTCTTCCCAGTTGAAATGTGCTGAAAATGCTCAAGTTGGGTTCGTGATTGATCTTTACAACAGGCCATTACTGCTTTGAAGAAAGGAGCATACTTTCTCAATTACGGGCATGTTTTTCCCCTTCTAACTCTCTAATGTAAATTCACTCCTGAAATTTCAATTGCAAAATCGTCTGTGTGCCTTCTTCATCTTGCTTTAAAAAGAAGAATCTTTTTATTAACCGGAAAGGGTTACAAGTATATTGAGTCATTGAAAGAAACAAAAATCCTTGAAAAGTAGGCTTTACTATACGTCTATACCTGGGAACAGCAATACGTACGAAGATGGAACCTATCTAGACCATTACAACCATGCATCATACCAGTCCAACAATATTAAGGAAACTTGGCACTCCCCAATTTTTGAGAAGTAAATGCTCCTGATGATGCCAAAAACTAACCCTTTCCCTTACACCGCAAGTGCAATTAATGTTATCTTCAAGGTCGCAGACCCCAATGGACAATGTTCTAACATAATTTTACTGCAGCTATCTGCCTTCATAAATGGGTTTCAGGAGTTGATCAATCAATGTGTTCAGGCTACTGTCTTCCATTCAATTTTAAAAGAAAGCGCCATAATTGTTATAATTGTGGTCTTGTTTTCTGTCATTCTTGCAGCAATAAGAAGTCACTCAAGGCTTCAATGGCACCAAATCCCAACAAACCGTATCGAGTCTGTGACAATTGTTTTAGTAAACTGAGAAAAGCTATTGAAACTGATTACTCATCCCAGTCTTCCGTGAGCAGAAGAGGAAGTATCAATCAGGGTTCAAGTGACAGCATTGATAAAGATGATAAATTGGATTCCAGATCTCGTGTGCAACTTGCTAGATTTTCTTCTATGGAATCTCTGAAGAATGTGGAAACACGTTCTTCAAAGAAAAATAAGAAACTAGAATTTGATAATAGCCGAGTCTCGCCTGTTCCAAATGGAGGTTCGCAGTGGGGAGCTCTTAATATTTCTAAATCATTTAATCCAGTATTTGGCTCATCCAAGAAGTTCTTCTCAGCTTCTGTTCCTGGATCCAGAATTGTTTCCAGAGCAACATCCCCCATTTCAAGGCGCCCCAGCCCACCTCGTTCTACAACGCCAACTCCAACTCTGGGAGGACTTACGTCACCAAAGATTGCTGTAGATGATAGTGCTAAAAGGACCAATGAAAGCCTTAGCCAGGAGGTTATCAAGCTAAGAGCACAGGTAACCACTACTGTTCTTTTCATTTTTCAACAACTACAGCACAGATGTGGGGTCTTTTTTAAAGTTAGTTGTTTATTTTGTATGTTTCCCTTCACCAGTTGATTTGATGAAGTAGAATTTAGGTTTTGCACCCAGTTGTGGGAATCAAGTATCTATTTTTAATTTTTGGAAAGTAATTTCTGTTTTGGCATTTCAACTGATTATCAAATATTTGACCATCTATCGATATCATGATACATATATCATTGACATGCATTTGGACTTTATGTTATGATTTTGGTAGTCTTGTTGGGTTACACCACTGGATTTTCCTTTCCAGGATCGACTTTTGTAATAAAAATTTCAGTTTCGTTTTGTTTGTTTTATTGTGCGCATTTGGTTGACCAAGTTTGTCTCTTAGGTGGAAACTCTTGCTCGAAAAGCTCAACTACAGGAAGTGGAGCTGGAAAGAACTACTAAACAGCTGAAAGAAGCAATAGCAATTGCAGGTGCAGAGACTGCAAAACGCAATGTCGCAAAGGAAGTAATCCAGTCACTGACTGCACAAGTAAGATGGATATATATGTGCCTGGTTATATTGACCATTTGGTTTTCTTCTGGGATGTACCCTTTAACCTTGACAAGCCTGTTTTATCAGGGATTTATTTTTTTATTTTTTATTTTTTATTTTTTTATCAAGGATGTGCATTCGGAGAAATTCCTCAGTAACAAACTTCAAAGTTAATAAAACAAATATAAAACAGATTATCAAAAATTATTTCATGTTTTCAATTGCAAACATATATTCTTAGTTTAATAGCTAATTTTATCACTGTTCTCTTGGCTCCATTAGTATCTAGGTGGAGGAAGTGAGATTAATTTAGTTTTCTAGGATTTCCAAAACTCCCATACCAGTTTAATCCTGATTCTGACTTATATTTCATCAGGTAAAGATCAACCATCGTGACACACATCATTTTGGAATAATTTTCGTTAGGTCCTTTTGCTGCAAGTTTGTGTAGCGCTCTTTAAAAATGTGATTCCATTGTATTTCAATTCTAAAATGGTGAATAAATCTGTCAATCTGAGTTATGTTTCATATGGTTTATGGATGATACTCTTTGCTAAAGATCAAACTTATCTCTTCTCATAACAAATGAGTGTCAACATATTTCCCACATAAGATATGCCTCAATCTCATTCTCCCCAGTAAATTATATACCGGACATGCACTAAGTGGTAGCCTATTTCTTGAGTACTGCTTGTAGTGGTTGTAAGTGTACCTTTTTGCAGTAGATTTTAGTTTCTTATCAAAATTAAGTCAAGCTTAGTTAGCCTATTTCCTGTGGACTGCTTGTGTATAGTTGTTGTAACTGTACCTTATTGCAGTAAGTTTTAGTTTCTTATCAAAATTAAGTCAAGCTTACATGGTACTGCGGCATCGGCTCTCACCACTCTTCTTTCTTTGTGTTTTGTATTTGTTGATCAGTTGAAGGACATGGCTGAAAGGTTGCCTGTTGGAGCAGCACGAAATATCAAATCACCCTCTCTTGCTTGTTTGGGCTCTGATCCTTCCAATGAAGTTTCTGATGCTTCTGTTGATCAAATGAATGGTCAAGTAACATGCCAAGGACCAGACTGATATCTATATTTACAGCTTGCTTATTGATCTCTACTTCGAGTGTGGAAGTATCTCGTCTGCTGAAAATGTATTTGAAAAGATGCCCAAGACAAATGTAGTTTCTTGGAATGTTATGATTTCTGGATTTGTGAAAGCGGGCAATTATTTCGAGGCTTTAGGTATATATGATGAAATGATAGAAGCTGGTGCAAGGCCAAACGACATCACAGCAACTAGTATCTTATCGGCTTGTTCACAGCTAACAGCACTGGAAAAGGGTAAGGAGATTCACAGAACTGTTGTTGATAGTGAGTTGGAAATCAATGAAATAGTCATGGGGTCTCTCCTTGACATGTATGCTAAATGTGGTGCCGTGGATGAAGCACTTAATGTTTTCAAAAAGTTACCTAGTAGAGATCTTGTGTCATGGACCTCTATGATCACGGCTTATGGGTCTCATGGTCAGGCTAAAGAGGCTTTAAGGCTTTTCGATGAAATGCAACAGTCCAATGCAAAACCAGATGGAGTTACTCTTCTTGCAGTGCTATCCGCTTGTAGCCACGTTGGACTTGTCAATGAAGGTTGTCATTATTTCATTCAAATGATCGGTAAATATGGGATTGAACCGAGATTAGAACATTACTCTTGCTTAATAGATCTTCTTGGACGTGCTGGTAGGTTGAATGAAGCTTACCAAATCATCCAAAGAACTCCACAAATTAGGGAGGATGTTGAGTTCTTAAGACACTATTGTCTACATGTCTTTTGCATAGAGATCATGATTTGGGTCTAAATATTGCAAGATTGCTAATTGAGAAGAATCCTGATGATCATTCAACATACATTATGTTATCACATAGTCTTGCTTCTGGAAACAAATGGAATGAGATGCGGAAGGTTAGACTAAAGATGAAAGAACTGGGATTAAGGAAAAATCCTGGGTGTAGCTGGATCGAGGTTAACAGGAGGATCCAGTATTTATTTGTTCAAGACAAGTCCCACCCAGAATCTGAAATGGTCTATCAGTGTCTCAAACTTCTCAAGACTCATATGGATGGAGATAGTTTCACACTGGGGATCAGCAATAATCCATACTATTTAGAAGCATTTACTTGAATTTGAGCTTAGGGTAGGATTTGGAGATTACGAATCAGTAGATGGCAGTGGTTAGTTATGAGAATTGATGTCAATTGGGGTAGGGTGTAGCAATTAGATGCATCTTGGCCATTTGGGTTTTGTGAGGAGAAGAAATGTCGCAAACGGATAGGATGGCTTCTGATCTTAGCAGGACCACCTTGTGGAAAGACGCCTCGAGCAGGTATTATATACTATGACCAAGTTTCAGTTCTTTCTGGATTTAGATTCTTTAAATGTGTTGTATAATGAATTTAGCTTCAAGTTTATATGCTTAGGTTGTAGTGATTTCTTTGATTATTTAAACAATCTTTGTAATCTTAGATTGAGTGGTATTCTCCTTAAATTATTATTAATGTTGATCAATGGAGGTGTTATGATATTATTTGTTGCATTAGCTTTGGTGAAATGGTGTTGAATTAGCAGAAAGTTGGTTGTTCTAATGTTTAGGGCTCTTTGTCAGTTCTCATTGTATGTGTCCAGTGATAAGCTTGTAGTTACCTTGGTTTATATATATCGATAAGCTCAGTTAGTCTGTACTATCTTATTCTATGCTTGTGAATGAACATTTGTGGAACAATGTCATAATGATAATCAAAGAAAGTATACATAACGATTTGGAAATTGGAACTTTTCTCCTCTTCTGGGTCTCTCCTGTTGAATATTTATCCGTAACCTTGTACTGCAATTTGGTCAACCATTGATGGGACTTTGTACGACTGATCCAGGAAGTTACCTGATCACATGATATATGCAAAGCCTGGGATTATGTCAAGAAAACTCCTCTTTACACATGGTAAGACGTTTTGTTCTCTTACTAGTTTGGTATCAGAGTTAAGGGACAGCAACAACTTCAGGACTTGTACAACATAAAAGTTGCATGCATGATGGAATTTGCAGGCATGAGCTAACACGTTACCATTTAGGCTATATGTACTGTTCATTTTGTTGTTAGTGACACTGTCTTTTCAATTTAGCACATTGCCAATCTCTGGCAACAAGAACTTGGTGTTGCCTGTTCCTGCTTTCAATGTCATCAATGGAGCCATGGAGGTTCACATGCAGCAAACAAACTTGCCACATTCAAAAAAAAAAATAAAAAAAAAAAAATTTGCCGATGCAGGAATTATTGGTTAATTTATTTGCCTATTTCTAAATTCTAATATGCTTCTTGATGTACATATGTGTCTGTAGGAGTGCATGATTCTTCCTGTTGAAGTTTCCTCATTCAAAGAGGCCATGAATCAGGGTGTGGAAGTATATCACAATCTAAAGGTATTGCCCATTTTCTTTATGGGAGAAGATAATTTATATATTCACGAAATCTCTTAAAATGCCATGTGTTGTTAAATTTTCTGTTGGGGAACCTGTTGCTTGGGTATTTGAACACGAGTCTTGGACTTGGGATGACCATATTGTTTTTGATACCATAACACAATTTAAACATATACTTCTAGATCTGATGCCCTTCCATTCTTTTCTTTGAAATCTATTCTTCCTATTCACATTCTTATTTTTTTTTTTTTTTTGGTGAGAATTCCTATTCACATTCTTAAATTAGCTGATTCAGGGTTTATTATTTGTTCTTCATTGTTCTTTTCATTACATTTCTTCCCAGTTGAAATGTGCTGAAAATGCTCAAGTTGGGTTCGTGATTGATCTTTACAACAGGCCATTACTGCTTTGAAGAAAGGAGCATACTTTCTCAATTACGGGCATGTTTTTCCCCTTCTAACTCTCTAATGTAAGTTCACTCCTGAAATTTCAATTGCAAAATCGTTTGTTTGCCTTCTTCATCTTGCTTTAAAAAGAAGAATCTTTTTATAAACCGGAAAGGGTTACAAGTATATTGAGTCATTGAAAGAAACAAAAATCCTTGAAAAGTAGGCTTTACTATACGTCTATACCTGGGAACAGCAATACATACGAAGAAAGAACCTATCTAGACCATTACAACCATGCATCATACCAGTCCAACAATATTAAGGAAACTTGGCACTCCCCAATTTTTGAGAAGTAAATGCTCCTGATGATGCCAAAAACTAACCCTTTCGCTTACATCTCAAGTGCAATTAATGTTACCTTCAAGGTTGCAGACCCCAATGGGTAATGTTCTAACTTAAATGCTCATGACTTTGACGTCATTGGCTAGATTGTTTTCCTTTTTTTAAGTTATGATGTAATAAGGCATCATTGGAATCCCATGCTTAGTTTTTTTCTTAATTTTTTTTAAGACCCTATATACGCTTTTCAGGGCATTAATAAAAGTACTTTTTGGTTCTTCTTGTCTCTATATGGTTCAAATTGATTTACAAGAAGATGTACATCTACATCTACCTTAGAAAACATGGCATCAACGCCGTCTTTGGTCTCTCCCTTAGAGGAGGTGACGAACGGCACCGTGACTCTCAAGAAGGGTTACCAACGTATTTTTCGGTTCAAGTCTTTTACCCTATAGCGGATTTTCCTTTATCAATTGTTCAACTAGGCTTATCCAAGTTAGTATGATGTCTTAGAATTGTCCGAAATTAAGGAGATAATGGTTTCAAGTGTGCCTCGCACTACTGATCCTCTATGGACATGTCTGGTCATACTTAATTTGGAGTTACCGAAAGATTTTGATTTTGGATTCCCCCTACGTTATTAATTCAATTGTCGTCTTGTAAAAGACGTTAAAGACTTGGCAAAACCGGATCACCGTCGAATCCTCTAGGCTCTCTTAACTTGGATTTGATCATCAACACGTCCCTGTGGCTGAGCATGCGCCTCTATGTCGCTGGCAAGATTCAAAAGCTTCGTTAATGCCAAATCTATGAAAAACAGTAATCTGTTCTCCCTGGACAATCAACTTCGTTTAAGTTTTGTGAACAGCTCTAGACGAACTAGACAATGAGCTTTATATCATTGGAAAGCTCTACGAGTCTAGTTTTCAGAACATTTTACAGTTTGTCCATATCTATTTTAACAAAGAAGTTATGACTGCTTTAGTGTGCAAAAGTCATTCTGCGCGAGAATTTTCTTCAACACTCTCGGGATTGTTGCTACTTTTAGTCTTTTCAATCATTTTACTCATATATCTACTCTCTTTTGTAGGTATGTCTCTTGGAGAGATCGAGTGTGTCACACCTCGGACCCAATGTCGGTGGTTTCCAATCATCTGACACCGAACCCGAGGCGTGAGCGGGAAAAGAAAATGAAAATAAAACAATTTTAAATACTTTTCCAGAAATTATAAAAATAAAAGAAAATAAAACATTTACAAATAACAAAAACAATTACAAAGACAAAAGATGAGCCTTTGCGATCTTTCTCACTTCTAATCTTCTGTAATTCTTCTCGACTCTCGTTCACGTCAACTAATACGTGTCTTTGTACTAACTTGAACAAAAATCTATAGGGGTGAACTTACGCTTAGTAGGGCCAAACCTTTTTAGGTTATACTTAACTACGTCACAAAATTTAGTTATCAAGTAACAAACAATACTTTAAATAAATAACGACAAAAACGATGCATAAATGCTAATGAACTCCCTCCACTCTATTACTAGCTAATTAGTCTATACACCCAAGACATTTGTACCTACACGTCCCATACCGTGTAGATGTCTTGAATATACGGTCGAACAAATCAATAATATATAAACTCCAATACCTCTTTTGGTAGTCTTTTGTTAACCTCATGGTACCTAAACCCGAAACCCGAAAGATCGTTTTATCAACTCATACGTCGAAAGGGCATACATTGCTTACTCATTTGCGCAGGTGGGCTGATCATAGCTACTGGAAGTCCCCATGAGAAAACTTAAGTACACAAAATGTATCTATTCTATTGATCTCGTTCACATCTCTCCATAATCACCAATCTCACTCTTCTCACATCTCCTCACAATGCATTATCAATGCGTGTAATATAATATTAAACATGTTTTTTTATAGAAAACAATAACATCGATCACGTGAGTCAACGATATCAATAATATCGAAAACAATAATAATCAAGAATTAATCGATCAATGTCACACAAATCATTGATAGAAATGTTTTTTATAGAAATGTTTTCTGATAAAGACCTTACCTGGAATCCAAGCACTACTTCCGATGCTAGCTAAAACTAATAACACCGCGACACGCTTTCTGAAATCCTTATACTTCTGCTTCTAAGACTGCAACACGTCTCCAATCCTCGCGTTGAATCCTTGTTTTGAAGTAGCCGACGAATCACCAGACTTCACAATTTACTTTGGACACGTAAATGCGTCATCGTATTCCATTTGCACTCATTTTTATCCAAACTTCTGGAATTACTTTGTACACCCAAAACTGTGCACCCATTACACAATTTAAATTCTACATAGGCATCACATATCCATTTTTTGTGGTCAGCTACACTTCTCCATTTCCATAACAATTATACTTCAAAGCTTTACTCCTTCATATTGTGATATTGAAGCTAAACAATTAATTAGACACAAGTCTGCTAGCCAAACTGACCATATCCAACTACTGCCCAAACTCGAATTCGTCATCTGTCAAAACTCAAAATCAATCACAGCAGCACCAATACATGTTTCTCACCGAGAACTAAACTAAAAAGAATGAACTGCCACCCATGGTGATCACACTGCCCAAAACCCCATATTCTCCAAAACTCCACCAACATCGAATTCAAGCCTCTACAATCTCTCAAACCAATTCCATATGCTCATAAAGCCAGAAATGAATCAAAAGACCTCTACCACCGCCGTGCATGGTGGCACGCACGGCAGTCACCCACTGCCAAAAACCCAACTTCCTCCAGACTCAACAAAAATCAATTTCAAGCATATAAACATGTAGAGCTCGAAGAGAAATACCTGAGACGATACCAAAACTCGTCGATTCTCCCTCACCTGACTTCGTCTCGACAAGCTGAAGCTACAGGGATGTCGAGGATGAGGAAACGAAGCTATCCACACTGGTGAGAGACCACAACTTGGCCGGAATCAGAAACTTGCCGGCGAACCCAGTCTCTCCTTATGCTCGAATCTCTCACTCCAGACTTCTTATTTGAAAATCAAGGACATGGAGATGACCACGAGGACTTGAGGAAGCTGCCGGTACCATTCACGCTCGCCGCCGTCACCGGAATCAGAATCTCACCGGCGAACCCAGAAAACACTTCTCTCTTTATTTTCTCTCTCGTCGGAACTCCTCTTCGAACACGAAGGACATAGTGAGGTCGGGGACGGGGACGGCGAGACGGAGGTGTGGACACAAGACTTACGTCGTGAGGCGGCCTGACGACAGAGTTCCCCTCCAAGCTCACCCGCTGCAGAGCAGCTCGAGACCGAAGTTGGTTTGGGCTGCGTTCTAACGTAGTCCAAGCTAATTCATACCCATATAATCTCAAATGGACGGGCCAGATTTCACCGGCCTTGATTTGCTATTTTTAATTAAATTTTTGGATAATACCAACTTCTAAAAATTATTAAAAATAGTTCTGAAGTCCATACAATGCTCTGAAAAATCCTACGAACTCGTAACGACATCTAGTTTAATCCTATGAGCTCGAAAAACAAAATTCGACAACCAAAAATTTGAATAATTTTCAAAACCCACAAAGAATTTGAAATAATAATAGAAATCGAAATAAAAATAGTTCGAAAATAATTTTCCTTATAAAAATAGAAAACTAAAATTTCAGGATGTTACAGAGTGCCTCGCGGATAGTATCAACCTATACCATTCTAATGAACCGGCAACTATTTATTGAGTTAATGCCTTGTAAATCATCTGTGACGACAATGATTGGATCTTCTCCTATGATCCTTGGGCATGGAACCGCTCGTTTCTTTCTACCTCATGGCACTATGATCCATGTCACAGACGCTCTTTATGCCCCCAAAAGGGCACTGAACTTTGTTGAGCTTTAAGAACATTCGCTCTAATGGCTTTCACTTGGAAACTCATTGTAAAGATGGAACAAAGTTCTTGTGTATAACTTCTCATGATTACGGACGTAAACGTATATTGGAGAAACTCATGAGTCAATCTAGTGGTCTTTACCTTATTACGGTTCGAATTATTGAATCTCATGTAGTCGCCAAACATGATCTTTGGGACTCTGACTCATACAAGCTTTGACATGATCGACTTGGTCATCTCGGAAAGGATATGATGATACGAATTCTGCGAAATTCTCATGGACATCTCTTCTTCAGATCAAAACGAAAATATTTGGGAACTGATGACACTTTGAATCATAGTGGTGACACCACAACTGGTCATCACGGCTCAAAGGGGATTTTGACGTCTCTCGAGCTTGGCACCAACTTCCAAGCTACCGCTCGGCCGACCCCTCAACCAATTGAGGTGCGCCGTTCTTCCCTTGATGTGTCGTTGACTCTTTCAAACGCTTATTGTTCGTTTTGCAAAGCTTGCTCTTTAGCGAAAGTAGTATCGAGATCGTCTTACGCTAACGAGAACATTCCATTTCTACATCGTATCCAAGGTGATATTTATGGATCCATCCATCCTGAATGTGGACCATTTCGATACTTTATGGTTCTAGTGGATGCCTCAACGAGTTAGACACATGTCTTGCTCTTGTCCACATGTAATGATGTATTTCTAAAACTTATAGCACAAATTATTAAACTCCGGGCTCACCACCCGGATTATCCAATTAAGTCAATTTAACTGGATAACAATAGAGAATTTACATCATAGATTTTTGATGACTATTGCATGTCTATCGAGATTGAAGTTGAGCATCTTGTACCCTATGTTCACATGCAAAACAGTCTCGCCAAAGCTACTATCAAGCGGCTTCAGCTTATTGCTCAAGCGTTGGTGATGCGCACCAACCTCCCAATTGCGTCATGGGGCTATGCAATATTGCTTGCAGCCATACTTATTTGTTTCAGACCCACTGCTAAACAATCATATAATGCGTACAAGTTGGTTACTAGATATGAGCCTGACATTTCGTATCTACGCATTTTCGGTTGTTTGGTTTATGTGCCAATTACGCCTCCACTGCGTTTTAAGATGGGTCCTCAGAGACAATTGAGTATTTACGTTGGTTATGAATCTTCAACGATTATCAGATACCTTAAGCGATTAACATATGATTTCTTTACTGCATGGTTTGCAGATTGTCACTTTGATGATATATTCTTCCTGTCGTTAGAGGGAGATACGAACAAACGTGTTCATGTGAATTGTCGTGGTTTGTCCACACTCTCTCGAAATTCAGAAAGTAGCAGATACGATGTTGGACTCTTTCTTCGAGATTGCGAAAGTGACAAGATCATATATACCAGTTGCAAATGTTACTGCTAGGCTCGAAGCCCCTTAAAAGGGCATGACCATCCCCGGGCACGGGACTGCCGCCACCGGCGGCACTGCCCACGGTGGGCAAATGGAGGCCGTGGCTCCCCAAAGGAAAAGGGGGAGGCTTCGGTTGACACGCGTTCGAGAAAGAAACAAACCGACAAGGCATATGTCAATCCCTTAATCATCGATGTTGAGAATCATTCTCACGAGATCATCTCTTATTACAGTTATGTCAACGAATTGATGTTAGAATCTATGAGGGACGCCTCAAAATCAATGTCAACATCAGAGAACATAGAAATCTCTATGTGTTATGATAAAACTTATGAATTGATGAACCGGTCATCAACCCATGTCGATGATATATTTGCTTATTCTGTGGCTCATGAAATCATTGAGCACAATGACAGTGAATCACGCTCTGCTGCAGGATTGGCCTAAATGGAAAGATGCAATCCAGGCAGAATTAAACTTTCTAACAAAGAGACAGGTTTTCGGCTCAATAGTGCTAACTCCGCCGAGTGTAAAGCCTATTGGACATAAATGAGTCTTTGTTAAAAAGCGTAATAAGAAGAATGAGATACTTCGGTATAAGACCTGCCTTGTGGCGCAAAGTTTCTCACAAAGCCCTGAGATTGATTACGAGGAGACTTACTCTCCAGTTATGGACGTCATAACTTTCCACTACTTAGTCAGTTTGGTAGTGTCTGAAAATCTTGACATGTAGCTCATGGATGTGGTTACAACATATCTCTATGGGGATCTAGATTCAGAGATATATATGAAAGTGCCTGATGACATTACATTACCTAAATCAAGTGACTCTAATCCACGGAGTGCGTATGCTATAAGGTTACAATGCTCACTTTACGGATTAAAGCAATCCGGACGAATGTGGTATACTCGTCTAAGTGACTACTTGATTAGGGAGAGATATAAGAACAATGAACTATGCCCGTGCGTGTTCATAAAAAGACAAGTTCCAGATTTGCAATAGTGGCCGTCTATGAACATTATCGGTACTCTTGATGAAATCAAAGAGACCGCGGCTTATTTAAAATCCGAATTTGAGATGAAAGATCTTGGGAAGACTCGATTTTGCTTAGGTCTTGAATTAGAGCGCCAAGCCTATGGAATTTTTATTCACCAGTCTACATATGTCTAAAAGATGCTCAAGCGATGTAATATGGACAAGATGCACCCTGTTAGCACTCTCATGATTGGTCGAAGTCTGGATATAACTAGAGATATATTCCGTCTGAAAGGGGACGACGAATAGGTCTTAGGTGCAGAGGTTCCATACCTTAGTGCAATAAGCGCATTATTGTACTTAGCTCAATGCATTCGATCAGACATTGTCTTCTCAGTCAACTTGTTAGCTAGATTTAGCTCAGCGCCAACCCAACGTCATTGAACCGAAGTCAAGAACATTTTTTGATATCTTAAGGGTATCATTGACTTGAGATTGTTCTTTCCCTACACTGATTCAAGAAGGACAGAAGATGGTCCTATGGCTCATTGAAATCATGGCACCGATCCACCAAGGGACTGGACCGCCGCCATGGACGCTGCCGGTATGGTTGTTGGACACGAGTTCTACGCTGTGCATGCCACCGCCGCCTTGTCCTATGACGAGACACCCAACAATACGTTGGTGGGTTTCGCCGACGCCAAATATTTATTTGAAATGATGTTCTCAAACTAGTTATGTGTTCATTATTAGGAATACGACGATATCTTGGAGGTCTACAAAGCAGACTCTAGTGACGACATCTTTAAATCATGCAGAGATTATAGTTTTGCATGAAGCTGTTTGGGAATGTGTTTGATTGAGATCAATCATTAAACACATTAGAGAGACGAGTGGATTAAATTCTACAACTAATAGACATACATGCATTTATGAGGACAATGCAGCTTGTATTAAGCAAATGAAGTTAGGTTACATCAAATGTGATAATACAAAGCACATTTCACCTACGTTCTTCTACAACCAACAGTAACAGGCGTTTCTTAACATTCAAGTGAACCAAGTTAGTTCCGAAGAAAACGCAGCATACTTATTTATTAAGTACTTACCAAAGTCTACTTTTAAGAAACATGTGAAAAGTATAGGCATGCGTCGGCTATCAAGTCTCTTTGAATAATGTTCACATCAGGGGGAGTATCATCTCAGTGAAGTAGATTGGTGCGTTGTACTCTTTTTCTCCTACGATCAAGGTTCAGTTTTTTTCCCACAAGGTTTTTGTGACTTGACGAGGCAACATGTCAGCACCATCGGCATATCAGCACGCGGCATAAGAGGGAGTGTTATAGGATATTTTGTATCTTTCTAGATATTCCTTATGTGTGTCTTAACCTTATGCCAATATGATATGTAGTTTGACTAGATCTATGTATTTCTAATTCTTACCATATTGGTATTATGTAATTCTCTATATAAAGAGCTCATATCGATGAATAAGATACATATTTTTCACGATTCTCTATTCTCAAATCTCTCTCACTTCATTAGTTTTCACTTTTTTTTTTCATTCTCTCCTAGCTTAGAAAAAATGAAAAATATTTTTTATAATAGACTACCGTGACACATTTTCAAAATTGAAATTTACAAGGTCATTTTCTTACTCTATTTTTTTCCTTCCTTTTCTCTCTCTCCTCTACAAAAACCCAAACGTCTCTAGTTTCCCTTCCCTTCTCCTCTCCCCAGATATGGATCTCTTTTGATCCGATCTTCGGATTGAGAGATGGGGGAGCACGATCTGATCCCTTTTTGCTCATCTGTCTGGTAGTGGTAGATTCCCTTTTCCTCTCTACAGATTTTATCTGTTTTCCCCCACCCTTCAACCGGATCCTTCACCCAAATCTTTGCTATATTTCCTCTTTCTTTTCGAATCCCAGATACTTCGCAATCAAGGTGCACATCCTACTTTCATCAGTGTTTTAAGCGAAAGTTCGCCGACCCAAATTTCTGAGTTTGGCGTCGAATCGTATCTCAAACATAGACGTGTTGGCGTTTTCGCCCTCGACTATTTCGAATCGCCCTTATTTTTTTTTATTGGTTACTCCCCAACCTGGCAATCGTTTGCCTGGTTTTGCCTAATGAGGTTTGCAAATGTTTTGTATGGTTTTGTGTTTTGGATTATGGATTATTGTCGTTGGGTTATGTGTTGGTGTTCATGCGCAGAGATGATTTGGTGGTTATCTCGGCTCTTAATAGAAGCTTTGGTGACGGTTATGTGTCACGCGGTAGTGAAGATCTTGTGTCACACGAGGACTCGTTTGTCAGCGGTGACGGCAATTTCGAGTTCCTCTTCTGTTGAGTTTGCTTTTGGGCTACTTTCCGGATGGATATGGTTGATTTTTGGTTGGCTGTCTGTTTTTGCTTATTTTCCTTCTGGTTATGTTCAGTGGCGGATCCAGGATTCAAAAGTTACCTAGGCTAATTTTCTATGTGCATAATTTTTTTTTCTTTTTAAAGGTTTGGAACCCGGTTGGAGGCTCATCCTCACGCCTTTATAATTTTCAACCATGAGTAAACCATGAGAATAGATTTTTGTACTTTTTGGTTTTCCGACCATCCGTCATCACCTTTTGGCACACCGCAGTCTGCAGAACAGCAGAAGTGCAGAACTCAATCCACTAATCCACTATGGATTCACATCATTCATTTTGTATACAACCATGAGAACAGAAAAGCACTACTTATAGTTATATATACTGTGAACTTGTCTCTGTAAATCTAGTTCAGTAAATCAGTTGTCTAGCTTGTCTTAGCATAAAAATTAAAAACCCCCAATTGAAGCATAACAGAGAAACAACACAATCCCAAATTCCCAATTCAACATTGAAAGCTAAAAAGAAACAATGACTGGGTATTAAGGATTTAGTACCTGGCTGAGAGGAGAGCGCAACGATGTGGACTGCTGAAGCCTGAAGAAGTGAAGAACTTGTGCAAACTAATTAAACCTCTTTTACTCTTTATCTTCTGTCACCGATGTGGTATTGTGGACTGATCATGTGCTGGTGTGCAGTGGATCACTGAAGAACAGAAGAAGTGAAGAGAAGAGAATTGAAGTGAAGTGCGAACCGCGACTGAACTACTGAAGGCTGCTAACATATATTTTTTATTTTTTTTCAAGTGTAATGGGCTACTGGGCTAGTATTTATATATACACCTATAGTTGAAGGTTTTTGGCCCAAATTTCTCTATGGGCTGCAGCCTAGACAGCCCTAGGCGTGGATCCGCCCATGGTTATGTTCATCCAAGTATGGATCTAGATAACCCTATGGATCTATGTAATCTTGCTATGGATCTTTGTGTACGCTTCCCTTTATGAATGTAAGTTTGATTACACTTCTTAAAAAAAAAAAAATCTCATTTTCTCATATTTATTTTAAAAATTGTTTTCGGAAACGTTTAATTACAAGATTATAAAATTATAAGATTATAACATCTTGTCAGTATCATTTGGTCTAATGAAATAGTATTCTTTAAGTAAATAAAAGATTTTGAATTAAATTTAATTGTAATATTTGAATTATTTCTCAGAAAAAAAAAGATTGCAACAGATTATTTGGTTGGTCAGGAAGCATGTCTGATAACTCATCAAGGTTTAATATTTAATTTATTTCCCAACAAAAAAGATTGCAGCACATTGTTTGGTTGTCCATCGGTTCAAATCTAATGACATGTTAATATGAATTTGGTTAAGGGATTTTAATATAAAAAAATCAAAATACCCAAAGAAAATACAAAAACCGTAGTAGAGACGAGAGTTATGTCCAAGCAAAACGACTAAACCCCCACGCCGCTCAAGAGTTCAACAAAACCCCCCGAGGGAGTCCTCACCTAGACAGTAGTCGTTTCTTGTCCCGCAGCTATCTGACGAAACGCACAACCTTTAGAAGCCAATTGAGAAGATGGCCAAGGACAGCTGTTTGAGTCGCATGGCCGCCGGCGCGGCTGTCGGCGGCGCTGTTGGTTGTGCTGTTGGTAATTCTCTTTCATCTCAAACTTTGTTTGCTTTCCTCCATTTGGGTATTTCAGATTTTAGTCTATTTGGTTTGTTTTCGATGTTCATCAGGAAATTTAATGGGTATTGAATTCTAGCTATGAACTGGATGCAGCCACTTTTTGTGTTTGGGGTTTTGAGTTATTAAGTTATGCTTGTCATGTTGAATGAGGCACGCATCATTGTCTTATTAAAAAAATAAAATAAACACTAAGAACATCAAGGTTGAAGATGTCTTCCTTTGTTTCTGTCCGGTCAGTCACCTAGCCTTTGTTCTCTATCCGCAGAAATACTCCTTCCTTTGTGAGGGTAGTCAAAATTTCAATTTCCCGTTTATTTTGTAATTCTCAACATTTGTGTCATGTGAAAAGCTAGAACCAGAACCAGTTGGATCGAAACTGTAAGAAATTGAAACTAAGCATCTCTTGTTAGTAGAATGAGTTGATGATTCATCCTATCCTCCTTACTTTTTTTTTCCCATAGGACCGCTTTTGTTATAAGTTTCTCATTATGACAAGAATTCTAGGATTATTTTTGGTTCACACATGAAAACTAAATGATGTTTAAGATAAGTACATCATCTAGTTTGAGAAAGAGTTATCAGTTTGAAGGTTGAACCTAATGATGTTTTATCTGACTATGTTTCTGTATCCAGGTGTGATGTATGGGTCGTTTGAGGCTATGCGGTGTAAGGTACACTCTCAATCTCATACTGAACAACTCATCTCTTCTTCTTCTTCTTTTTATTTTTTATTTTTTATTTTTTTTTGCAAGTACAAATTACATACTTGGTGCTTGTCACTTTTTATATAACCTCAATTTTCATTCATTCACTCACTGTTTCTTTATTCTTTTTTTATTCCTTTTACCATATGCATTTCTCAATACCAAATGATAATATGGGAGCATTTTAGTCACTGTCAATAGTAATAGTATCGGTATTCTGTAAAACATAAATTTAAAAACTATTATGTTTTGTTATTGTGGTTGAATGGTTCGTAGTCATTCGAAAAGTTTACATTTTGTCTCCAGCAACCAACCGTTTCTGACTTCTTTAAGCTTTTCATCACACCCACCCGGACCAACCACCCATTAACGATTCCAATGAGAGTCCGTCATCGATCAGCAACCCAAAGTAAAAAGGTTGCATTCACAACTGCTGGCAATTAAGCAATGCAAAATTGATGCGTATGGAAACCTAAGATGAGTGTCTTATTTTCCCTTTTCTTAAACTTCAAATACAATGGATTCTTCCACTGAACACAAGTGTGAAAAATGTCGATTGGGATACAAAATTTGTACTTATCCAATATTCGGCGTTGTGAGCAAGAAAACATTTAGTGTAGATCCAGATAACCCAAATAAGAAAAAGATGGAAACTGGTGTCTGCTTCCATATTTGTTTGAAATGTAGCCCAAAAATATGTGCCCAGTCTGCCAGACCAACCTAGGATCATAGTTCATTCTAGTTCAGTTAATCAATCTTAAACCATACATGAGGAACATGTCAACATCATCACAAGGTATTAAATTTCAATGCAGTTGTGTGTCCAGTTGGACAAGCATAGCTCCAGTACTAATACAGTAGCGGTGACTGGGTGATAGAAATATACCCTATAGACCTCATTAACAGACTGGGCTAGTAGGCCTAGAGAAGGTTATTTCTTTTGTATCCCAGTTATTACTGGTGCATCAATTGTAGTTTTGGTTCTTAACTATTTGGCTTAATACCTTTATTATAACCTCATCTACTTCTCCGGTGTTACTCTATTGTTCACATGCAAAAGCAAAGTGGTCATAAGTGTCATGCCTTTGTATTTACTATATGGGAAACTGAAATGAGTATGAATGTGCATTTTATATGTATCTTCTGGCTGATGCAGGTGCCAGGGGTGGAGAAGATCAGGTTTGTTGGACAACGGACGATTGGGACTGCAGCTGTTTTTGGTCTTTTCTTAAGTGCTGGGGCATTAATACATTGTGGAAAGTCATATTAAGCTCGTTTTCTTTCCTGTAGAATCAAAAACGGTTCTTGTTCTATATACAATGGCGTTTTGAATGTTGACTTAGCCAGTGAGGAGTTAAGGGTGATTAGTATTTATGTTCTGTTGTTGTTTATCCTCTTATTGTTATCCGGGCCAGCGAGTTCAGATATCTTTTCACCTCATAGGAGTGGTGTTTTTCTTTTCATCCTGAATTTTTTTCAAATGGCAATTGAGTTCTCAGTATGGATTATGATCTTTTTCTGTAAGGTAATGTTGGTTCCTTATCGACCTGTAGATTTGATTTTCTTAATCGGTTAGATTTAAAACTAATTTGATTATGGTTGTTCTACAAGCCATGAGAAAGCAGGATAGTCATTATAATTCTATGATTGAAGTCATCTGTCTTCATTATGATCAGTGGTCGTACTTATGGAGAATTCTCCCCTAGTGCACTATGTAACCAAGCTCCCTCTGCTGGACGGGTATTGGGTTTTCCGTATTTATGGTCTACCATCGAACTAAAGAATCAGTCTCTCATATTTATCAAAGTGTCACTCTTTTTTCTGGCAAGTCTCTCTAGCCGACCTCCGATGAGTCTTCGGCCAACTCTGATGGGATTTTAGGTGACCTCCGCTGACCACAAAATCCTACTATATTTCACCAGCAACAAATGCAACTGCAACAAAAACTACTCTGAAAATTAAACAGCAGAAAAAATTATTGTCGCTAGCAATGATTCAACGTAAAGTCGAAAACTACTTTGTAAAGATTTTCGGCGACCTTGGGTGAGGTCACTAAGCCACCAATAACAAGAGCTACTGTCGCTACTCGCTAGCAAGGTTAGAGTGAAATAAATTTGAGCATGCAAAGTGGACTTACGTGTACAAGAAATATTAGATAGCTTTAAAACTGTTTTTTTTTTCTTCTTGTTTTATCCCCCACACTTAGCTTTTGCTAATCTCATTGTAAAATCAAAGACACAAAACAAAACTACTCTCGAAAACAACTATAATGTCCTTAACCAATTATCTCAGCAATCCTCTACTTTTATAACACAAAGAATAATACTCAACCAAGAATTAAGCATAAATTCGAGAGTTAATAATGGCTCATGTTCAAACATAGTAAAAGTAAGACTTAGGAGAGAACAATGGTGATGGTCAGAGCTCAACATGCATCAAAAAAATCATGATTTCACCTCTTAAGGATTGCACTATTTCTTCTCTCAAAATTCAAGGTATACTTAAAAGCTTTCAGTCAAGTGTATGTGAAAGATACAAATCAAAAACAAATACATAGCTCACATACATAAGAAAGAAAAAGGTGATACGTCCCGAACCTAGTTATTTTCTTGTTGTTTCACCTTTAATAGAGAGAGCGCTATTTGCAATTAAAGTTTGTTTTACAGTTTCGGATAATTAAAAGTTGACTTTTTACTATTGACTTAATTAGAATATTATGCTTCTAGACTGTGGTAGAGGACTTTAAAACGAACCCGTAGACACATAATTTTCCTGAATTGGAGTTTGTATGTGGTAGTTATGTTATAAAAAAAAAAAGGAAAATTTTAATAACAGTATACCAAGTATGAATGACTGATAATTAAGGTGAATATAGTTTCTATAATATCATAATGGTGTCTGAGGTTAAAACTATTACCCAACTTAAGTACATAACATTAGTCTCTCTGTTAGTCTGTTTGTTTTCCGTTATATTTTTGAAGGCAAACTCGTCTTTTTATGAATGATACAAGAAAAAAACTCATATGCAACTGTGGACACCAAGATTTCCCTCTACATCTATTAATTATCTTCTCCTCCACCATCGCCTACCAACCACAAACAAAATTCTTGAGGGAATCCATTTCTTCCAAAAACAAAACTAAGATTCTCTCAAGAGGGACGAAATCTGATTTGGTCTGTGTTCCTCTTGTCGAAATTCTGGACAGTTTTTGGTTGTTCTTGAAGTTAATCCAGTTCGTGAGGAAGAAAGCAAGAAATTTTCTTGTGTTCATGAATCATGACTTGTTGAGAAAAGAGATATGAAATGGGTTTTGGGTTTTGGGTTGACAAATGGAAAATGGAGATGGGGATGGGATGGAGGCAGAAGGGAGGGAGGGATAGATTGGTTTTTTTTTTATGAAAGAGAGATGAGAGGGTAAGAGTACTAAATCACCCTTCTAATAAATAAATAATTACATAATATTGATAGTGTTAGTAAATGTGTGTCTAAATCGAATAGAGTTTGTAACGTCGGACACCATTGTGATATATTACAAAGTATATTAACCTTAATTCTCAGTCACCCATACTTCATGTACTGTTTTAAAAAATTTTCCTAAAAAAACCTAAGTTCCTTTTTTTGTCCGTGAGTATAAATACCTAAATTTACCATTTGGGGTAGGGATATATATCAGTTGTCTCTCTCTATGTTGACCCGATAACCGGTGACCCAAACCCGACCTGGTTTCTCCATCGTCTGATGATGACTTGGAGCAATGTTGGTGGCGCTAGATTCCTCTCTTCCTCCTCTACCTCTCCATAGTGGTGTTGCGACTTGTCTCGAGCGGAGGAGATTGCAACAGATCGAAAACAGTCCGATTTGAGGCTCCGATCTCAGCGGATTGAAAACAATATGATTTAAGGCTCCTCCACCTCCAACCGTGATTCTTCTTGGGTTTTGTAGCTTTTGGATCGCTTAGCAAACCCTCCAAAGGGCTTGAACCAATTCAAAGCAAGGACGAGAGGAGATGTCATGTGAGGAGAGCTCCGACCGACGACGTACTTACCCTTATATACTGTGGGTGGACACTTTAGTTTTTGAATAAAAATGCATACATGACTTTTGAAATATATCGTTTTATATATTCCATGAAATGGGGTTTTGGATTCAGATGCAAAATTAGCATTGGTTTCTATTTGATACATCAGTTGTTTGCTCTCATTTTACTTGGGAAATTCATCCAAATGGTATCTCATGTTTTGTTTCTTATAAACTTTGGTATCTCATGTTTCAAAAATATTATAATGGTATATCATCTTTTTACCATGATAGAACATTGGTACTCAATGCCGTCAGCTCTGTTACGGAAGTTGCCAACTGATAAGTTTTGAAGGGCATCATAGACATTTTATGTATCAATCTTATCTCGGATTCTCAGTCATGTCCCGATTATTGCCACCGTAAGCTCTCTCCTCCATGCCGCCACCACTAGCATCACCATCAGATCACCACTACCCGACAGAGAAGACCGTGGATGTCGAGGAAAAAGCAGCCATGTACCATGCATGAACTGGAAAAAAAAAAAAAACCTTCGTCCTCCTCAAACCCATCCTCGCCTCACCTTCAATCTCAGCCAGTCACTCAGAAGTGTTATGCTTCTAGTTATACAGGAAAACAAGTATAATTACCTTCTGGAAATGATTTGGAACTCTCTTATCATTCATCAAAACAAATAACCATATAACTAGATATACAAAATCAATTCAGAGATCACAATCAAGAAACATTATAATAAATAGTTATGCACAGAAGCAAATCAACCAAGAAGAATCGACAAGCATTATCTTACCCAGTTCTTCTTATCCAAAAAAAAAATCATACAGTTCAAACTTCAAAATCAGTAGCTCTGTCTCACCATGAATGTTAAGCTAACTCACATAACCCTCATTCTTATATACTTTCATTAAATTATGGCAAAGAGCCAAAGACCCAATTTTAATCAACAAAAGTTCTTCATGCGCCAAATTTCAAAACCATTGAGGGCAAACACAAGACCTTTACCTTAGTGAATTTCTGAATCACAGAAGGAATCTTTCTCAAATAGACTTGAGAAAATAATAATTAAATACTGAGATGAAGATAAGAATGAAGAATGGAGAGTTCAAATGCGATTCCATGGAGAAAGCCATAGATTAATAATGACAATTTCATAACTATCAAAACTAGCCAGTACCTTTCTTTTCTCATACGATGATATGAAGAACAAAATATAGAGAGAGTAGACGGAGTAGTTCTTCTTGAGTCGATGTTCTGGAGAGTGCAAAACATGATCAATATTCAATATCAGGAGAGGCTTGGATCAGTGGGAGTCGAAGAGAAAAGACGATGCGCTAACAAAAAAAGTCAAAAATACCCTTCAGTATATGTTAGTTGTTAGACGGCGTTACTAAGTTAACAGCTCTAGGTACCAATGTTCAGTCGTGATCAGAATATGAGATACCATTCTGATATTTTTGAAACATGAGATACCAAAATTTATAAGAGACAAAAAAATGAGATACCATTCGGACGAATTTCCCTTTTTACTTGATTATTTTTCTAGGTATGATTTAGAATCGTACTTGTTTTATGACTTATGATTTTCGGGGAAACTCATATGATTTATATTTATATTTACTCCATTTTCCATACTTGTTCAATTGTATATATTTTAGGCTAGCATATTGTTCCGCCTTTCAAGACGATATGGCTTTCATGTTGTAAGTGGGGTTACTCAAGCCTTCCCAGTTCAAGTCAGATGAATTCAAGATGATTTTTTAAATTACCTTCATTGTTTTTTTAATTACCTTAATTGTTTTCCTTGTATTTTACTAATCTATTTAATATTTTTTCGTGTATTAGAGACTCTCCATAGTGAACAAGCAGAAGCGTGGGGAGAAGACTATGCACCACCACACAGGGTCTTCTTCTATCATCTACACAATGGAGGAACTCAGAATACAAAGGGATGAACTTCTAATTATCAAAGGTTTTGAGAAGACCTATGTCAAGGCCGGTGATAAAGTTACGACCAAGCATTATGTAAGTGGCTTTCCTTTTACTATTTTATTGTTTGATGCATGCACTTATCAAGTTTATTATGTAAAATGTCAAGTTTATTAGGTACACATAAAATGAGCTATATGTGAATTTATTATGCAAAATGTCAAGTTTATTAAGTACATATAAAATGAGCTATATGTAAATAGTTATCTTTGGTTATTGGTTCTTGTTTCTTGTTTCTGCATAATGTCAAGTTTATTAATTGATGTACTTTAAATGCAAAATGACATAGTTGATGAGGTCAGTAAACGAAATGATGCATTTAAGATATAACACCCTGACGCGACGGAGGATGAGATTATGGAGAGTGTTCAGTCCCAACAAATTGAGGTATTGGGTTTGGTGCTCAAAACTCGGAAAGGAAAGGAGATTAGAGGGATGAGACGAGGAGGCGAGTGAGATTTAAGTCATTCTTCAAATGGTTCTACTTCATGTAGTTGTCCTCCTAGAGTTGATGAGCTGCAACTCCAAGAGGTGCAAGAGCGCTATGAGCCGAGAATAAAGGAATCAGAGGAGCGTGCCCAACAACAATTAAAAGAGGTCCAGCATCGTGCCCTGCGTGCGGAGTCACTGTATAGCGCTATGCAGCCACAGGTTGCAGCCTTACAAAATCATTGTTGCAAGAATTAGGCCTCTTATGCAAAGTTTGATTAGCCCCAACTAAGTGAGCTATGTTCCTAGTAAAAACATTTCTGATAATATAATGATTGCTCAAGAACTTCTCTTTAAGTTTAAAAAATCCTCTGGCAAGTTAGGATTTTTTGCTTGGACGGTTGATTTATCTAAGGCTTATGACAGATTAAGTTGGGATTTTATTGAGATGGTCTCATATGAAGCTAAGTTTCCTCAATCTCTTGTTAAGCTTATTCTGCATTGCATCAGATATGTGAGTTTTCAAATAAGCTTTAATGGTGAGCTTACTGAGTCTTTTCATAGTCAAAGGGGTATCAAGCAGGGTGATCCCCTCTCTCCTTATATCTTTGTGCTTTGCATGGAAAAACTCTCACATTTGATTAACTCTATTGTTGAATCTGGTCATTGGAGAGCTGTTAGAGCTTCTATGTCTGGCCCTAAACTTTCTCATTTATTCTTTGTTGATGACTTACTACTCTTTGATGAAGCTTCTTTTGAGCAAGCTAATCTTCTAGAAAGATGCCTTGATTTGTTTTGCTCTCTATCTGGTCAAGCGGTGAGTTATGAAAAGTCCCTTAATTTTTTGTTCTCCCAATACTTGTGAGTCCATGGCTTCTTATATTAGTTTCATTTGTGGTTCTCCTCTTACAAATGATTTGGATAGCTATCTTGGAATGCCTCTAGTCCATGAGAGAGTTAATCAATTCACTTATGCTAATATTTTTTGTCACATCCCGACCTTTAAATTTTTACATTAATTACTAGCACGGTGGTAATAAAAATTTTACCGTCTTCGTCAGTAAGTGTTTAATTTAATTGGTCCCCAGAGTGGTGTTAGGGGACGATTATTTGCAATGATATATTCGAAAAAAGAAAAAGTGACGACGGTAAAAATGGTAAATTTTGCTAGTAAAAGGTAATTTTTATTGGGGTATTATTTTTGGGGTGTTGAATTTTGGATTGGGTATATGGGAGGTTGGACCCGGCTGGGCCGAGTCCAACCCATCTCTCTCTCTCTCTCTCTCTCTCTCTCTCTCTCTCTCTCTCTCTCTCTCTCTCTCTCTCTCTCTCTCTCTCTCTCTCTCTCTCTCTCTCTCTCTCTCTCTTCCGCGCGTTCAGTTCTTTCTCCCTCTCCCCGACCCGTTTTTTGCCGGAACTTCGCGTCGCCAGCCTGCCGCCGTCCGGCCTCCGTTCGCCGCTGCATTGGTCTCAAACGGTCGGCCTCTGACCCAGCTCTCATTCTTGACCGGTGGCAGCCTCCTTAGCGCTGCCGTGGAGGAGAAATCAACCCCGAAAGGTCCGACTGCTGTGGTAGTTTTCTCGCCTGAACTCCCTCCTCCGGCCGCCATAGCCGGCGAGCCTTGGCTCAAAAGGAAGCTCTCATCCCGTGCAGCAATCCCTCCAAAGGGCCCCCTCCATCTCGAGCTAGGTAAGGAGAAATTGGTAATGAAAATTCTAAAGCTTTTTGTGTGTTTCCGTTTGATTGGCATAGTTAGGCTTAGAATTGTGATTTGTGCTAGTTGGGAAAGTTGTAGAGGAGGTTGAGAGGAATGTGCTATCAAATTTTGGTGGGTATTGGAGATCGTCGGAGCTGGCCGCCGGCGGAGCCGCCGCCGGGAAAAATGTTTTTTGTAGAGAATTTTATGAGAAGTTTAAAGGAATGAGTTTTATAATTTTTGGAGGAGTTTTGGATAGGTTTGGGAATTTTTGAAGTTTGGTATTTTTGGCGGATTATTAAGTTTAAATCCGGCCACGTGATTATCTAAGGTTAGAAATGTGGAAGATGTTTAGAGGATGTCGGTTTAAAGTTTGTGGAGGTTTTTGGTTGGTAGTGAAATTAAGATTTTGGGCGATAGGCTTGGTTGAGCCCCCGGGGCTCCTTTTTGATTTCGCCTATTTTCTTTAAGCGTCGGTGTATTAATTATGGATTTATTTATGTTTTTGGAATAGGACGCGAGGAGGCTCGAGCTGACGAGCCCTCCGACCGACATCAGGCTTAGGCCTATTTTGTAAGTGGACCTTTGTTTTAAATAATGTTTTTAAAATGCTTTTCGTTGAATAATTTTTCCTGTTGTTGGAAATTTCTCGAAATTAAGAATTTCGGTGATTATACTCATATATAGTGGATTATGAGAATAGTATGTGTATGATTAAATGCTAGCTAGCTATACGTGATTTTCTCTCATACTGAGGTACAATTCTACTATGAAGCGACATGAGCGTTAGACGCCAGCGTTGTAGCCTTGTACGACTTTCTATTTTTTTAATTCATTCATAGAATTCGTACAAGAAATCAGCACGTATATATACCACTCGGACGTTTCCCCCATACTGAGGCAGAATTCCAGTATGGGGTGACGTGAGCGTTAGACGTCAGTGTCGTAGTCTTGTACGCTTATCTATTTTTCAAACTTATTCATAGATATCGTACAAGAGATAGTCGAGTGTGAATATATACTGATATATATATATTTGATATTGTAGCCTGAAAGGCGTTCTTTCTTAAAGTTTGGGAGTGTAGCGAGGCTAGACACCAGTTTAGAATTTCTGAGTAAAGCATTTTCGTGGGGAAATATTTATTTGTTGTCGGATTTGCTTTTGTCCACTCACTCTGACGTTTTTCAATATTTTTCCCTGGGCTCTTCGTTTTTAAAATGCCCAGTCTGCAGCGTTCGCGTGAGGTCTAGAAGGCGACGTCGAGGCATAGTGACTCATTTATCAGCTACATTTAGCTAGTAGGTTACCTGTTTAATATATTAGGAGATTGTTAGCATCTGTTGTTATTTTTTTAATTTTTAGTAGCTCTGCATACTGTTGGGATTTTTGTTTAATTTATTTTGGCTATTTTTGGGTTGTAGCGGAGAATGTTTTATTTTATTTTAGTTAATTAAGTGGTTCTTTTCGGTTCTTTCGATTTATGGTTGTCCATTTTCAATGGAGGTTTGCCGAGTCTTTCAGTAAATTTTCCTTGAAGGTGGTCCCCGCAGAACTCACCTCGGTTTCAGGGTAAAATTCGGAGCGGGTCTTGACATTTTTGATAAAGTTCAAAGCAGATCATCAAGTTGGAAAAGTAAAACTTTAAGTATGACAGGAAGACTTGTTCTTATTCAATCTGTTTCTTTTGCCATCTCTAATTATGTTATGCAGACTGCTAAATTTCCCTCTATTCTTTATGATAAGTTGGATAAGCTCAATTGTGATTTTCTATGGGGAGACACTGAAGATAAGAAAAAAGTTCATCTGGTTAACTAGAATATTGTTTGCCAACCAAAACAACTTGGTGGTCTTGGCATTAAAAGAACTTCTGATATGAACCAGGCAATGTTTGCTAAAGCTAGTTGGCCTATTTGGCATGAGGATGTTGGTCTTTGGACTAGCATTTATAAAGCTAAGTATCTGAAAAATCAAAGTTTTGTTGATGAGCATTTTATACCTCCTTCTGATTGTTCTAATACCTGGAGGAGTGTTATGCATGGTGCTACCTTGCTCAAGAAATGTCTTTCTTGGTGCATTGGAGATGGAAAAACAATCAAATTGGTATGACTGCTAGGCTCTTCCTACTACTCTTATTTCTTATGATTTACCAAATATTCATATTAACCATGTTGCTACTGTGTGAGTTTTGGGATGATTTGGTTGGAATTTTGATCTCTTAGCTGCCTCTTTCCCTAGTCATGTTGTTGATGTTATTATTAATATTCCAACTGGTTTTGAGGGTTGTGGAGATGATAATAAAATTTAGGCTGCAACTTCAAATGGTTGTTTTACTGTTAAATCTGCCTACAACTCAATCTTTGATTTTAATCGAGCCACTGATCCTCAATGGAAAAAGATTTAGATTTTAAATATCCCTCCTAAGCAAAAGACTTTTCTATGGGTGATTCTGCATAAAAAGTTGTTGACTAATGTCCAAAGGGCTAGAAGAGGTTTCACCAGTATCTTCTCATGTTCCATTAATTTGTAATGGTGTTGCTGAAACTCTTCTCCATTTGTTTAAAGATTGTCCTCCAGCTCAGTTGGTTTGGAATACTATCTCAAAGCCTGTTTCTATCTCTAATTTTTGATACACGCATTTTATGCTATATTCTTAATGTATTTCCTACCCTATTTAGCTTCGTTATTTCCTTAATAACTCCAATTCTAACATGTTTTGTATTTTAGAGTCAATAAAGGCAGATTTACACAAAAGGATGCTAAAGCACAAGAATTGAGCGAAATCCTAATCAAAGGAGGATTCCTGGTGCAGCAAGGAGTTTCATTAAGTCGCAGAATCAAAGGATAAGTCGTTTAGGAAACTTTCCTGTTTTGAAAAGGGAAAGTTGCCCATTTCATTTTAAAAAACTTTCTTATTTCTGATTTAGGAAACTTACTACTTTTGAATCTTTCCTATTCTGACTTTCCTAAAATATTTAGGAAACTTTCTTTCCTCTTGAGACAGGGATTCCACATGAAGCAAGGAAACTAAATCCTACATGGATTAGGCCGAAATTTTGTCAATAAAAGGAGGAGAATGGCACAATCTTTCCAGCCGAATTTATATGGAGATAATGCAGCAAACATCAAGGAAATTAAGGGAAATTCTTACCTTTTATTTCTCCATATAAATTCCTAATATTCCTAGAGTTTATATCTGATTTATATTCCTTTTCTAGGGACATTAAATGGCACAAATATGGGAAGAATAATCAGCAGCAAATCAGCAATTAACAAGGAGAGATTCAAGCTGATTTCAATTTGGAAAGAACAAGCAATGTATTCAGCCACAATTCCAGCCGAATTCAAACTCTTAATGTGCAAGATATTCTAGAGAATTCTAAGGAATATTCTCTGAAAATATTGTGCTATTATTTGTGGCCATTGGATCAGATTTTAATCAATGGTGTGGAGCAAAACCCTAGGTTGACATGACCACTATAAAAGGGAGGCTTTTGGATCGTTCAGGCATCATTCATTCACATAGAAATCAGAGAAAACACTAGCAGCAGCCGAGCCTCCTCTTCTCCACCTTTGCCGAGTTCATCCTCCCTTGCCAAGCCTTGAAGGACTTCTCCATGAAGGCAGCAACGTTGGTGACTTGAAGAATTGAAGCCGAGCATCCCTTTGGCATCATCAAGCTTTCTTGGAGATTGATCAAAGTGTAAACCTACCTTTACTTTTGTTCAGACTTTTCTAGCAAATTTAATAGCATGTTTCGGATGTTAAGTTTGAGTTTTGGAAGCATGTTTTGTTTGCTTTTGTGTTCTTTGGATTCACAATTTTATAAAGCATGTTAGTATTTCGTTTATGATTTTCCTATGATCTGATCTTGCAACTTTTTGTTGATTGAAAGTTCGCGGTTTTGTTTAAATTACTAAAGCTAGAATGCATGCTAGCTGATTGCCATGATTTGTGCTAAGCTTCTTCAAGTAAGTATAGATCTAAAGTGGTGGAAACTATGTAACAATGGTTGAAAACGTAAACTACAACAATTGCATGTTACGACTTCTCGGATATGTGTTTGTTGTTCAATCTCATTCTAATAAATCGTAATGATTCATGTTTAGTGTGGACGGGTACTTAGAGTCGACGCTAGGTATCGATCGCAGCCTATGCATGAAATGTTCTAAGTTCTAGACTTCTCTGTGCTTAGACAATTAAAGTAGAATTAATGGGATACAATGACTTCTTCAAGCTTGTATTTCGAGATTGTTTCTTTGAATTAGAATTTGCATGACTTCAGATTATTGGGAATGAAACTTGACATTGATGTGTGGTTAGAATTTGAATCTATCTCTGTTTGAAATGTTGAATGAACCGATCACTTGTACATAGTAGTTTAGTACTTTTATTTTCTGTTTTAGTAGGAATGTTAGAACAAACTCTCAAAACCCCCCCCCTTAAAATCATGTAAATGTAATTGTTGTTTATATTCTGTAAATAACTCTTAAAATAGATTCTAATCTGTTTAGTTTTGTAACCGCAGGAGCACCCTAAAGTCCCCGGATTGATCGAACCTTATTTACCAATACTACAATTGTCAAAACAGGGTTCTTAAATTACGCGCCCGGTTTCGAGCGCGTCAATTTTTTCACTCTTGATTGGCAAGATTGTTTGCAAGCTCAGGTTAATTGTAAGCTCATCACTCATACATGAATTAAGTGGTGTGATTTCTTCATTGGTGTTTGTTGGTTTTTATGGAAGTGGAGGAATAAGGGAATTTTTGATACCAGCTTTGTGTTTCCTTCTAATCCTGAAAAAATTATTTTAGGATTAAATTTAGTTTATCTCCTCAAACTTTAAGATTAAAATCAGTTCAGTCTCTCATCTTTTTTTTTAATCAAACTCATCCCTGAACTTCTAAATCGCATCAGTCAACTCTAAATTTTAAATTTCCATATAATTATGACTTAATGCACTGAGTTGGAGCCAAGAAGAGGTTTCATATTTCAGTTTTTGGTATTTATTTTTGCCGAAAAACTCAAACTACCCCTTTATTACTATTTTTCTATTTATCCACTTTTTTTTACTTTATCTTCAAGTTCTTTTCTTTTCTTTCTCTCTCTCTCTCTCTCTCTCTCTCTCTCTCTCTCTCTCTCTTTCTAAATCCTTTTTATTTTTGACCGAAAGAGGAATTTGAATTTGATAGAGAAGAAAGAAAAAAATATGAAGGTTAAAGAAGAAAAAATTTGTTACATGGGTAGTTTAGGTTTTTCAACCAAAATGAGGGTCAAAAACTGAAATGTGGGACCTCTTGTAAATTCCAACTCAACACATGACATCACAATCACACGAAAATTAAAATTTGAAGTTGATTGATGCGATTTAAAAGTTTAGGGATGAATCTGATTAAAAAAAGACGAGGAACTGAATTGATTTTAGCTCTAAAGTTTGAGGAGGTAAACTGAATTTAATCATTTTAAATGTTGTTGCTGAATGAAATTCTACTGCTGTTAAGGCCAAAGTGGTAATGGACTGTGATTACAACGTCCTTACTTGGAAAAAAACCTCCTGAAAATTTTTACAAGCTCAATGTGGATGGTTCTAGATCTTCAACATATGGAAAGATTGCTGCAGGAGGAGTGATAGAGATCATAATGGTCTTTGGATCACAAGTTTTCAAATTAATCTTGGCATTGGTGCCATTGTGAATGCTGAAGCTTGGAGATTGCAACTGGAGATTGAGTCTGATTCTACCATTCTCATGAATCTTCTCCAACGTACTGATCTCTCATGTCATCCTCTTGGATCTCTCATTGCTGGCTATCATTTTCTCAGCTCTAACATGGAAAATACTCAGTCATATCATGCTCCAAGCTGAGAATGTAACATGATTGCTGATTCCCTCGCCAAGATGAGCATCAATCATGCTCCTGGTCTCATTATTCTGGAAGAGCCTCCTATCCATGTTATGTCTGCTTACCTAGATGACTTGAATGGTGTTCTTAGAGCTAGAAGAGCTGAGAATTTAGTTGCTTCTTAGTGTTTTTTTTTTTTGGCCTTAGTGCCCTTTTTATAACAAAAAGGAAAAGAAAAAGGAACATGGCTTTTTGCTTGCGGAAAAAGTTGCTTAAAATATGGGTTAATGAGCATTATGCCAAATAAATAAAAGAAAAATAAAAAGGAAACAACGAAGAAACACAACAAAGATTCAATTTTGTTTTTTTTAGAGATGTCGGAGCTTACAATGCAACTTTTCTGCTGAACCTGTTCGTCCATTGGTCGCCTTCTCTTCTTCGATTTCTCCCTTTCTCCGGCCTCGTGCTACTCTTCTGGTGGCAAATCCGGTTTTCACCTTCTCCGCCCCTCCTCTGGGAGGGGGTAGAGACTCTGTTCCTATGTCTACTCAACATAAACGAAGCAAAAATGGTGGTGATATTTCTTCTGACTTAGAAGCTCTTCAGATGGAGGATCTGGATTCCTTTGTTCAATCTCCGGCTTTTGTTCACCCTCAGGTATCCTATGCTAACACTTTGAAAATCCCTATCGATCGGTTTTCTCAAACCATGTCAGAACCCTTTGAGTTTTCTGAGTATGATGTTTCTTATACTATGGGTAAACATGGATTGAATGTCTCCTTTTCGGAAAAAATTCATAATAAGTTGGATCTGGATTGGCGATGTGTTGTGGTTGTTAAGTTGATGGGAAAACCTAATTCCACAAATTCCTATACTTTATCTTCCGTGGTCTTAGAAGAAAATGGCAGGTCAAGGGAGGATGGAAACTCATTGATTTTCCCAATGATTTTTATGTTGTGAAATTCAATCTGGAAGAGGATATGAAGTACGCTTTGTTTGAAGGTCCTTGGATCTTAGCTGGTCAGACTCTTGTTGTTCGTCAATGGAAGCCTTCATTTGACCCCCTTTCTGAAACAATTGGGAAAATGGCTCTTTGGGTTAGGATTTTTGGTCTCCCCTTGAAGTTTTTTAAGGAGTTTACTGTTGCTAAGATAGGCAACATTCTTGGTGATGTTGTGAAGGTGGATAAACTCACTGTTGGTCAAGCTAGAGGTAAGTTTGCTAGGGTCTGTGTTGAGGTTGATCTAAGTAAGCCACTACGCCCTTTTGTTGAGGTTGAATCTATTGCTTATAATGTGGTTTATGAAAGGATTTCTCTTATCTGTTTTGATTGTGGTTGCTATGGTCATGCTAAGGACAAATGCCCTTCTATTAGGACTGCTGACAATACTTACTCTCCAAATGATGTTGATCCTGTTGTTCCTGTAGTTGATTCTGTTAGCTCTGCTGAGCCTGTTGTTTCTGATGTTGATATGCAACAAGTGAAATTCACTACTTTGCAGTGTGATGTTATTAAAGAGGATATGTGGCCCTGGATGCTAATGAGCTACAAGAATAAAAAGAAAAATGCTGAGAGTTCCAATTCTAAGAAAAGTTCTGCTAGTGGATCCAGGTTCAATGTTTTGCAGAATGAAAATGGGGATGATTTCTGAAACTGTTGTCTCTCCTGTTCCTGAGACTAATTCCAAACCTGTGCCTAATGTTGTGAAAGTTTGGCAGAGTTTTCAGGAGAAAAAAAAGTCTTGGCCTAGTCTTAGCAAAAGCAAAGCTTCTGATAATCCTTTTGACTCTGCTATGACTAATTCTTATGGTGCTGATGTTTTTGTGAAGTCTAAATCCAAAGCTTCTACCTCTAATTTTAGAATTCCTATGATGGATGTGTCCAATGTTGGTGGAAGTAGTGCTCCCAAAGCTGATGTGAAATATCAGAGGAAGTCCAAGGGTCCTATCTCCAAAAATCAAGCTCATGTTTCCAAAAAACTTTCTTTTGAAATTGTGGGTTTTGTGATGCTTGGCAGTGGTATTGCTGCATCTTTTGGGCATTGTCCTCCTGAGGAGCCTCTCAAGGAGTCTGGTATGTCCACTTCTTCTAAGTCTGATACTGACTTGACAAAGACTTTTGATGCTAATGATTCTTTAGCTGCTGAAAATGTTTCTATCTCCCAAGTTGGAGTTGATATGTCTGATATATAGTTGGATCTCCAACCTTTTTTCCTATTTTTATCTATGTCTAGAATCTTATTTTGGAATGCTAGAGGTGCTGCTAGTGACAAGTTTAAATCAGCTTCTGCTGATCTTGTTAAAATGCACTCAATTGATATATTGGCTATCTGTGAGCCAAAAATCCTCTTCCATAAAGCCTGGCCTGCCTTGAAGAAGCTTGGTTTTAATGATTTTAAGGTTGTTGAAGTTCGGGGTTTTTCTGGTGGAATTTGGCTTGTGTGGAATAACAATAATGTGAAGGTTGATTTTATTGATGATAATTTTCAGTCTATTTCTGTTCAAGTCTCTCTCCCTGGTTACTCTCCTTGGATGCTCTCTGTGGTTTATGCTAGTCCTAATAATACCTCAAGAGCTCTCTTATGGACCTACCTTGCAAATCTTGCTGGAAGCACTTCATTGCCTTGGGTTTTAATTGGTGATTTTAATGAACTGATTTCTGTTGATGATATTAGTACTAAGTCCTTGGTTGGTAGATGTGGTGGTTTAAAGAATTGGATTTCTGAGGCTGCCATGATTGATTTGGGTTTTAAGGGTTCTTGCTTCACTTGGAGTAATAACAGAATTAAGGAGAGATTGGATAGAGCTTTTTGCAATATGGATTGGAGATCTATTTTTAGTGAGGCCTTCATCAGACATCTTCCAAGGACTGGATCTGATCATTGTCCTATTCTTCTTCAGCTTTTTTCAAATAATTATATTAATAAAGCTGCTGCTCCTTTTAGATTTCAAGCCATGTGGTTCTCTCATGAGAAGTATTTGGATTTTGTTTATATGACTTGGGCTGCTATGTGGTAATTTTTCTGAAAAAATGAAGGCTCTCTCTGGGGCTCTCTCTAAATGGAATAAAGAGGTTTTTGGCCATCTCTTTCAAAAGAAGAAGCATATTCTTGCTAGACTTGGGGGTATTCAGAAGGCTTGTGACAGGTTTAGCAATCCTTTTCTTGTGAACTTAGAAGCTGACCTGATTCATGAATATGAGCATATTTTGAACCAAGAGAGTCTTTTTTGGAGGCAAAAGTCTAGGGATGATTGGATTAAGGGTGGTGACAGAAACACTAAGTTTTTTCATCTAACCACTTTGGTTAGGAGGAAAAAAAATAAAATTGAGGGCCTTTTTGATGCGTCTGGTAATTGGTTTTCTGATACTGATTCGATGAAAGCTATTGCTGTGGATTTCTTCTCCAAGCTTTTTTCTGGAAGTGATTATGTAGATAGCAGAGTTGTAAGTCTGTGGACTTTGCCCAGAATTGAGCAGCATGATCTTTTTGCCTGTAGTGTCCCTATCTCCATGCTTGAAGTTAAAAATGCCCTTTTTGGTATTGGTGGATTGAAAGCTCCTAGTGTTGATGGGTTTCCTGCCATTTTCTATCAACATCACTGAAAAGACTATGCTTCTGAAATTTTTAATGTGGTCAATACTGCTTTCTCTTCCTGTTCTGTGCCTCCTGATCTGAATCAGACTATCATTTCTCTCATTCCTAAAATTGAAGGTCCTCAACATATGGTTAATTTCAGACCTATCAGTCTTTGTAATACCATCTATAAGGTCATCTCTAAGATTATTGTTGCCAGGATCAGGCCTTTTATGCAACAATTGATCAGTCCTAATCAGGTTAGTTATGTCCCTGGTAGGCACATTTCTGATAACATCATGATTGCTCAAGAATTGCTTTTCAAGTTTAAAAAATCTTGTGGTTCTCTTGGTTTTTTTGCTTGGAAAGTGGATTTATCAAAAGCTTATGACAGACTCAGATGGAGTTTTATTGAGCAGATTTTATTTGAGGCCAAGTTTCCTTCTACCTTGGTTAAACTCATTATGAGCTGCATCACTACTACCAGTTTTCAGATCTATTTCAATGGTGAACTCACCAGTTCGTTTAAATCTCATAGAGGAATTAGGCAAGGGGATCCTCTATCCCCTTATATTTTTGTGTTATGTATGGAAAAGCTTTCCCATCTTATTAATTCTGCTGTGGATATGGGGTATTGGAAGCCTGTCAGAGCTTCTCAATCTGGTCCTAAAGTTTCTCATCTTTTTTTTGCTGATGATCTCATGCTTTTTGCTGAAGCTTCTCCCCAGCAGGCTAGCATTATCAAACATTGTTTGGACTCTTTCTGTGATCTCTCAGGGCAAGCTGTTAGTTATGAAAAATCCCGCATCTTTTGTTCTCCTAATACCTGTAAAAATATGGCTAGCAGTATTAGCAGGACCTGTGGATCTCCTCTCACTGATGACTTGGGAAAATATTTTGGGATGCCTCTTATCCATACTAGAGTCAATAAGCATACCTATGATGAAATTCTAGAAAAAATTCAAAACAGGCTTTCTGGTTGGAGTAGTAAGACGTTGAGTATGGCTGGTAGACTTACCTTGGTGCAGTCTGTTACTGCCTCCATTTCAATTTATGCAATGCAAACTGCCAAGTTGCCTCTAAGTCTTTGTGAAAGTATTGATAAAGCTAACAGGAATTTTCTCTGGGGGGATTCTAATGAAAAAAAGAAGATCCATCTGATTAACTGGGAGTCTGTGTGTAAACCTAAGCATCGTGGGGGTCCTGGATTAAAGAAAACTGCTGATATGAATCAGGCCATGCTCGCTAAGGCCAGTTGGAGAATTTTCCAAAATGATCCTGGTTTATGGGCTGATATTTATAGGAAGAAATATTTGCAAGATAGTTGCATTGAGAGTTCTAATTCTATAGCTCCTGCAGATTGTTCTAATACTTGGAGAGGTATTGTGCATGGTGTTGAGCTGATGAGAAGGAATCTTAAGTGGAGAATCGGTGATGGTGCTAAAATAAAGTTCTGGTGTGACTTGTGGGTGATGGATAAAGCCCTTTTCCATTTTCCCTTCCTCATGTGATTATTGACATGAATGCTACCATTAAAGAGTTCTGGTGTGATACTGGTTGGAGCATCCCTCTTCTCAAATCTGTGCTTCCTGATCATGTTGTTATGCAAATTATCAGTGTCCCTTCTGGGTTTGGTGTTAGTGGTCATGATAAGTTGATTTGGAATGCCACAGCTAATGGTAAATTTTCTGTTAAATCAGCCTATAATTCTTTCTTTGACTCTGCTGGGGTTTCAAATCCCTTGTGGACTCATCTTTGGAAGTTGAATTGTCCTCCTAAGCTGAAAACCTTCATGTGGTCTGTTCTTCATCAGAAAATCCTTACTAATGTGCAAAGAGTCAGAAGAGGTTTCTCTACTATTGCTAGTTGTCCTATTTGCAAAAATGCTGATGAAACCCTTTTGCATTTACTAAGAGACTGTCCAAGATCTCAAGCTATTTGGAACTCTATCCTTAGTCCAGGTTCCATTACTAATTCTTTCTCTCTGGATTGGAATTGTTGGATATCTGCTCAGTTTCATTGTCATGTTGTCATCAAAAATAATATTCAGTGGTGCAATTTGTTTGTCTTTGTTTGTTGGTTTATTTGGAAGTGGAGAAATAAGGTTATTTTTGACCCTGCTTTCATCTTGCCTACTTGCCCTAATAAAGCTATTTGGAACTATGTTGATGAGTGGTTCAGTGCTCAGTCAAAAGCTTCTATGCAGTCTATGTTCAGTTACACCATGTTTTCTTGGTGTAAGCCCCCTGAAAATTTTTATAAGCTGAATATTGATGGATCTAGATCTTCCAGTTCTGGCTGCATTGGTGCTGGTGGTGTGTTAAGGGATCATCTTGGTATCTGGATTGATGGTTTTCAGGTTAACCTTGACACTGGTGAGGTCTTGGATGCTGAGGCTTGGGGCCTGTTCTTTGGCTTAAGAATGGTGGCTATGCATAACATTGTTAACTTGGAAATTGAATCGGACTCTGCTGTCCTTGTCCAGCTTATGTTGAAGTCTGATACTGGTGTCCACCCCCTTGGCTCTCTCCTTGACAGTTGCTCTGTGATGATGTCTAAGTTGCTGAATGTTAGTATCAAGCATATTTTCAGAGAATGCAATATGGTGGCTGATGCCTTGGCCAAAAACAGTATCAACCATGATCTTGGCTTAATCTCCTTTGATGTTGTTCCTGCTCATGCTATTCAGGCTGTTCTTGATGACCTTGCTGGTGTTACTAGAGCAAGAAGGACTGGCTGCTACTCCAGCCTCTAGCTTGTAGTTTTGCTGTTTCGTTTTTTCCTCTTTATTTGGACCTTTTAGGTCCCTTCTGTAACCAAAAAAAAAAGATTCAATTTTGTTTTTGGGCCAAAAGAGGAGTTAGCCCTTAAGAGATCGACCAAAAAGAAAAGAAAAGGCTTTATAGAGCCCCCTCCCGTGCTCAACAACCCAAGCACGCAGCTCAAGCTGAAACGAAAATGGAGGCGAACATTGGGAAATTCTTCGAGTCGGTTGGCAATTTCTTCACTGGTGGCGACCAGATCCCCTGGTGCGAGCGCGACGTCATCGCCGTAACTACTTCTCCTCCTTACTATTTCTTCCATTTTCACTAATTATTTCTCATATTCTTGCTTTCCATATACCTTTGTGAATTGCGTTTATAACCTCAGCTTTGAACTCCCTGTTAGTTTTAGCAAAAAAATATAGAGTATCAGTTTTCTCCTCTATGATATATATAAAATAAAACTCGGCTTGTCATGTTAATTACACAAAGGTATAATCATTTGATTACTTCTTCGCTAAATGGCCCCTCTGAGATGAACTGTCGGCAATTCATCTGTAGTGACTTGTACAGAAACAACTAGATTGTGATTGAGAGCATGTTTAGAATCAACTCTACATGGGTTCTCTTTTTCTTCTTTGGATAAGCAATTTAGATTTAAGATCCTAGGCTACTGGCTATATATGATGCGCTCTCCAAGTTTGTTTTTTTTATTTTGAGTGAAATTATCGCATTGTTATGTACTAGAAACGCAGCAATGACATGTATATGGCATTGAGTATGTTGTGTTTAGATATGTGTGTGTGTGTGTGTGTACATATCTAATTTATTGAATACTTGGACTTTCCCCTGATTTGTGTGTTATCATTCTAATTTATTGTATGCCCAGTGTTATTTCATTGAATACTTGGACATGAGTGAAGCTACTACAGTAGGTGGCTACCAACACACTAACATAAATGGGTAGGCTCGCGAGGAAGTCTGCCCTCTAAAGCGTGGTTAAAATTTTCAGCTGGTCAGAAGCTGAAGTTTTTGAGAACTCACTAATTCTTAGCATAATACATCTCTACAGGGAAATAAATCATGTATAAGAGAAGATTGAATAGATTCAAGAACTGATTTATAAGCTGGAATGAGTATTCAACTACAAATCATGCTGCATATTGCATTAATAAGATGTTTTCCTGTGATCGCATGTTTCTGAACCTATACTATGATATAGGGATGTGAAAGAGAAGTTGCTGAGGCTGAGAAAGGTTCCGAGTTGTTCAAAGAATGTCTCATGCGTCTGTCATGGTCTCTTGTTCATTCAAGGCATCCAGAAGATGTGCTACGTGGAATAGCAATGCTTGAAGGTTCGTCCCTTGTTAGTTAATTTCTAAGTTTCTGTTGTGTATGTTAACTTATTATAGGATGTTCACCTCCATATTGTTCTTGACTTTAGGGATTATTTCTGTACATTGTTCTGATACTGGTGATTTGCAGCTTCTTTGAGTGATGCTAATAGCAGCCCTCTGCAATTGAGAGAGACTATTTATCTTCTTGCTGTTGGGTATTACCGAAGTGGTGACTATTCTAAGAGTAGGGAACTTGTTGAACAGTGTTTAATGGTATGGTATTTAGCTTCTTATATGTTTATGTCCACAATCCAGAGCATACTGCATGATGATGTAATTTCAAATTACTTGTTCTTCATATTTGAGATCGGTCTATCTTCATTGAAGTCCTGCAAAAAGTTAGGCACATTTAGTGGCTAAAACTGACTAGGAATTTCTCTTTCATTATCTGAGTATTAGGCTTTCTTTATGATTTATTACATAAATTGTTTATCGGGTTGTATGTAGGTGAGCCTAATAAGAAAGGGAAAAGAAAACACAATGCTACGAGTGTTGTTGTTGTTGTTTTTCCTTCCCTGAATTCCTTGGAACTATAGTTAAGCTTCTTCTTTTTTCTCGATGAGTAAGTGTTGTAAAGTGCTTCATTAGATTTTTATGGTGTTTTGGTAGATTGCACCTGCTTGGAGACAGGTGCTGACCCTTAAGAAAATGAATGAAGACCGGATCAAAAGAGGTAGAAGTAATAATTGTGAAACTCTGTGTGTGTGTGGCTCAGCCACTAACAAATCTGTCTCCATTTGGTTTAAATGTAGATGGTGCGATAGGGATAGGAATTGCTGCAACTGCTGTTGGACTGATTGCTGGTGGAATTGCCGCAGCCGTGGCTCGGAAGAAGTGATCATGCTTTCAAACCCTGCACCTATCTGCAAATTTATTAGATGAACATGCCTTTTGAATTATGTTGCTTGGCTGCTCTAGTCCATGTTCATAGAATTTGACATTAGACGTAAAATGAATGCTAGCTTATATACACCAGCTTGAAGTTCCGTATGTTATAAAACATGATGTGTTTGTGTTTTCTGTCTTAACTTTGCTGAATTAGGCTCTAAATGTCTGTTTTTGCCTCACGTATGGGGCTATAACAGGCAGGAAATTTATTTGTTCGAGTTTGCTTGTGCAACTTGTTCAACTTTCTGCCAAAGACATGCATGTGAAAGGAGACCCTATTTCTTCTGACCTGGGCAACAGCCTAGGCGTAGATAATAGTAACTATTATTATTCACATTATTCAGATTACCTTCTGCTCAAGACTTTGGATTGTAATATCCAAGTCCTTATAAATCTTTGATGACCGTTTGGCATGGTATTGTCAATTCAGTGCTTCTTTTGGTTTTGAAAGTACTTATTGGTTTTACGACTTTTACAGTTTTACCAACAATAAAAGCTTGTTCTTGGATTTCGTTAATGGTTAGGGCGGCCGTTTAGCCTATTCAAAAAAAAAAAAATTGTTCTTGGTTTTGAGATTGTGTTTGGGTTGGGAAATGCTACTCAAAATGCGGATGCGGCCAGGCTTGTGATTGTGGTTGTGGGATCCATGAGCATTTCTCTGTCCACTTTTTCTGGTCACAAGATAGAAGACCCGAGAAACTGGAAACAAAATGTAAACATGTTGTAAATAGTTTATTTAATGTGTATTTTTGTAACTAGTTTACTAGGGATATCAAGAGATGGTTCCCTATTCAATAATACATACATATTTCATTATTCTTATTCTAAATGTCATTCCTCTTCTCTTTTAGTCTCTTGTATTTTATGTTTTACAACACGTTATCAGCACGAATAGTTCTAACGTTGAGTTTAATTTGATGTTGCATGAAAAGTTCTAAAATTGTTGATCAACTAAGCAAAGGACGATCATTCAACTTGGTTCATGATCATCATAAAGAAGTAATTGGATTGGTTGACAAGCTTTGCACACAACTACGATGAAGATCATTCCCGCTCTGTATTGAGTAAAGTTTTCCAAATCTTAATTTTAATTCATTTCTTCAAGTCATGATTATATAAAAAGCTACACCATGAAGCATAAACCATATTTCATTTATCCCTTCGAAATTTGTATATATATATGCTTATTATTTTGTGTAGCATATAGAAAAATCTCCTTTGATGCATGAACCATCAAATTTATATTATTGATCTATTTGGTTAATATATATATATATATATATATATTGTATATAGATTTGTTCATGTTACAATTTTGGAAAGAAAAATCGGCATTAAAAACCATTGAACGGCCAATAGCCTTCGTAATTATCCACCATCTCCTGCCTGGTAGTGCAAACCAAAAGAGGCATGGATCAACAAGTACATGTATCAAATTCAGGTCACCCTCAAATTCAAGTATATGCATGCGTTCCAGAAGTAATGATCATAACCATTAACTCTGTCATTCATGCTAGACGTTACATATATGCAATATTTATGCCCGAAGTATTTAGTAATATAAACAAATTAATATTGCTTTTAATGAGGTTTGAATAAAATGCGTTTTGAAATGTAACGTCAATGGTACAACGACATTTTAGCATTGATTATGTTATTTACTAATAATTTAAAATGTACATTATGTCAGTTACAGATTTGAATTATGTCAAATTCAATGTCATTAAAAGACATGTAACTAAATGCCCGAAGCATTTACCAAGTTATAGCACATAGATTATGCTACAAGATTATGGGCCAAATTATTGCACAATTTATGATATATAGAAACACAAACATTTTTTATACTTGGACAAGTCCACCCCACACTTATTTCATGCATCACTCCATCATATCTCCATATCGAATGTAAGCTTTGCCAAGTCTCGACGACAAAGGTAAATGATATAACTATTCTAAGCAAAGGATGTTTATGAAGGTGATGAAAGAAAGGCTCAATGTAGGCTCAAAGGGGTTAAACTAAGGGCACAAATTGGGCACATGCTTTGTTTGGCTTTGGTGGTCATCCTAAAGAGATTGTTTTCAATCCTTTTCGCAATCAAGGCATTTTATGATATAAAAGTTTCGAAAATCATCAAGAGTAAGTTCTAGTAAATTCTAGAGTCCATTAAAAACTGTAGCACATAGTCATTGAATATGCAAAGAATGATGAGGTTTCAAAACTGAAATTGCCGAAATTTTTTTTTTAGTCACTCATGAAGAAAGCAATTAGGCTCAAAAGCTCACATGGATTGTTATGAACACAAATTAACCAAGACATGCCTGCTTCCACAATCGATCAAATCTCAAATGTTCATACTGATCCACATTATTCATGAAACTCACAAATTTTCTTAAGTAAATGCAAAACCATCATCTATGCATCCAAAGACATAATCATCATAGACTTTAAGGGCATCCTAAGACTCAAACAAAAACAAAAACACATATTTTTGTGGAACAATTTTCTGATTTCCCGATTTTTTATTTTCTTTTTGGTTTTTATAAATGCAAGAACAAAACTTAAACTGACATGTTAACATATAAACCTACCCCACACTAAGAAAATTACATTGTCCTCAATGTAAGCCCGAAAATAATCATGTAATTCCTAAGCATGCTTCTAAGTTCACACATATAACACATATACAATTCAAACATAAAAGTGAAGGGATAGAAATCGCAAACTCCCGTTGATGGCTCCTCCACAGCTACGGTTGAAATGGGTTGCCTCCCATGCAGCGCTTAATGTTTATAGTCTTATCAGCCTAGACTCTTCATGTGGTCACTCGGCTTGTGGTGCGTCCTCAAGCTGTGTTTCCTCAATTATGTACTCCTCAAAAGGCTCGTAGTAAGGCTTAAGTCGATGACCATTCACCTTAAACGCTTTACCTGTGACAACACTTTGAATTTCAATAGCACCATGAGCAAACACGTTAGTAACAATATATGGACCAACCCAACGAGAACGTAATTTTCCTGGAAAAAGTTTAAGTCTTGTGTGGAATAAAAGAACTTTCTGTCCAACTTCAAACTTCTTCCCTCGAATCATCTTGTCATGATAAGCTCGTGTCTTCTCCTTGTAAATCCATGCGGCATCATAGGCTTCATTCCTTATCTCCTCCAGCTCGTTGAGTTGTAGCTTTCTATGAGTGCCGGCAGCATCTATCTCCATGTTGAATGTCTTCACCGCCCACCATGCTTTGTGCTCTAGCTCCATGGGTAAGTGACATGGCTTCCCATATGTTAGCCGAAACGATGACATCCCAATTGGCGTTTTATACGCTGTTCTGTAAGCCCATAATGCATCGTGTAAACGATCACTCCAATCCTTCCTCAATGGACCTACGGTCTTTTCCAAAATCTGCTTGATCTCTCGATTTGAAACTTCAGCCATTCCACTAGTTTGAGGGTGATAAGGTGTAGACACCTTGTGAGTGACACCATATTTCCTTAGCAAAGCCTCTATGGTTCGGTTACAAAAATGAGAACCTCCATCGCTGATCAAAACGCATGGAACTCCGAACCTACAAAAGATGTTAGCTCTCAAGAAACCTGCAACCACTTTAGAATCATTAGTCTTGGTGGCTTTGGCTTCCACCCATTTCGACACATAATCGACAGCCAATAAAATATAGAGAAAGCCTCTAGATGAAGGAAAAGGTCCCATGAAATCTATACCCCAAACATAAAAAATTTCAACCACAATAATAGGAGAAAGGGGCATTTCATCTCTCTTACCAATGTTACCTGTCCTTTGGCATCTATCACATGTAATGCACGTTATGTATGCATCTTTGAAGATCGTCGGCCAAAAGAAACCACTCTCTAAAACCTTCAAGGCTATCCTCTTTGGTCCAAAGTTACCTCCACACACCTCACTATGGCAGAATGCTAGGATGGATTTATGCTCGTCATCGGGAACACATCGTCGAATGACTTGATCACTACATTGCTTCCACAAGTACGGTTCGTCCCAAATGAACTGTCGAGCTGCCTTCTTAATCCGTATCTTCCTTAAGTTCGGCATTATGCTAGGAAATTTCCTAGACACAAGATAATTCACTATATCAGCATACCAAGGCTCCTTTGCATCCATCCGAAAGAGTTGCTCATCCGGGAAAGTTTCTTGTAGTGGTGTCGGCTCCTCCTCTTGCAAAATTCGGCTCAAATGGTCCGCCACTACGTTTTCACTTCCCTTCTTGTCCTTGATTTCGATGTCAAACTCTTGAAGTAAGAGAATCCACCGAATGAGCCTCGGCTTGGCATCTTTCTTTGTCATGAGATATCTCAAAGCTGCATGATCAGAATATACAACAACTTTAGATTGTAAAAGATAAGATCGAAATTTCTCTAAAGCAAAAATCACAGCTAAGAGTTCTTTTTCAGTTGTGGAATAATTCAGCTGAGCATCGTTGAGAGTTCGTGATGCATAATAGATAGCACACGTCTTCTTCTCCTTCCTTTGGCCGAGCACAGCTCCCACAGCATAATCTGATGCATCACACATGAGCTCAAATGGCAGAGTCCAATCTGGCGGTGATATGATAGGTGCCGATGTCAAGAGCTCCTTCAACCGCACAAATGCTTTCTCACATGCTTCATCCCACACAAATGGAACGTCTTTTTGCAATAGGGAACTGAGTGGTTTCGCCACCATGGAAAAATCCTTGATGAACCTCTTGTAAAAACCTGCATGGCCAAGAAACGAACGAACCTCCCTCACAGTTGTGGGAGAGGGTAAGTGTTGCACAACATCCACTTTAGCCTTATCAACTTCTATTCCCCTTGTCGAAACTATGTGTCCTAAATCTATACCTTGATGAACCATGAAGTGACATTTTTCCCAATTAAGTACAAGGTTAGTTTTGACACACCTCTCCAATATTAACTCTAGATTCTTTAAACATGTATCAAAGTCTTTTCCATATACGCTAAAATCATCCATAAAGACCTCAATAATATTTTCAATGAAATCCGAGAATATAGAGTACATACAACGTTGAAACGTACCTGGTGCGTTGCATAATCCAAAAGGCATTCGTCGATAGGCATACGTACCAAAGGGACATGTAAACGTTGTCTTCTCTTGATCGTCTGGGTGGATCATGATTTGGTTGTAACCGCTGTATCCGTCGAGAAAAAAATAGAACTCATGGCCGGCTAACTCTCAAGCATTTGATCCATGAACGGCAAAGGCATGTGATCCTTCCTTGTTGCCGCATTAAGCTTCCTATAATCGATGCACATCCTATAACCGGTCACCAAACGTTGCGGCACAAGCTCATTCTTGTCATTCTTTACAACCGTGACACCCGACTTCTTCGGGACAACGTGAACAGGTGAGATCCATTGACTATCCGAGATTGGATAAATCACTCCACAATCTTTCAGCTTGATCACCTCATCCTTGACAACTTTTATCATTGGAGGATGCAACCGGCGCTGCCCCTCCCTTGTAGATTTCGCACCGTCTTCCAACAAGATTCGGTGAACACATGTAGTAGGGCTTGTGTCTCTTCAACACATCAGTCAATCCAGAAAACTATTGATTTTGCCTACTCAATCCAGAAAACTAATCGAATACAATCAAGAATACATTGAAACATGCTGCCCTAAATCTAGCACAGAAAATATCACATGAACAAGTTTGTAACTATCGTCATACATAAGTTATAAATATCATAAAATCTGAACATGCTACAAAACCAAATTGGCAACCATAAAAACATACAATCTTCATAGACAAAGTATTGTAAAATTACAGAAACATAACCAGCCATGAAAAGAATGGATCACACTTTGTAGAAACCTTGAATGGTGGCTGCAAAGGTGGTGGAATTGGTGATGAAATTATACAAAGCAAAAAGGGAGGTGGTGGTGGTTTGGCTAGTCTAGTTTCTGTATAGGGTGTATGGTGAAAACTTGGTAGAGTTTCAGCTTGTGTTTGTATGGAAGAAGTGATGATCTTAGAAACACCCAAGGCTGTCTATATATAGAGGAAGCCTTGGTGGAATTTCTCTCCAAAACTGATGTGGGATAGCTGCAGTCTTTATATAGAGGAAGACTTGATGGAACTTTTCACCAAAACTGATGTGGGATAGCTGCAGTCCTTGACTTTTCTCCTTCCATTTTGGGCTTGGGCCTTCTTTCCTTGCACTACATGGGCCTTTTAGGCTTTCTGCATTTTTCTCTTCAATCCTTGGACTTGGGCCTTCACTTCTCTTCTAACCTCTTTGTCCCTTTAGTGCTCCTATCATATTTTGACTTAATGAGACTCCTTGCTGCACCAGGAATCCTTCTTTGATTAGGATTTCTCTCAACACTAGCGTTTTAGCCTTCTTTTGTGCAAAACTGCCTCTTTCGACCTACAAAACAGAGACAAGTTAGAAATGACATTATTAAGGAAATAACAATGCTAAAGAAGGTCGAAAATACTTTAAGAATATAGCATAAAATGCGTGTATCAACAAATTCTGCGTATTCAGCTCATTTTAGCACAATATACAGCCGACTCTACCGTAAACTCTTAACTTAACAAAATGACACAATATTCTCACAATAAGGGTTAAGCAAACTATAAACGGATGTAAAAACATATTAAGAACGTCGCATTTTATGCTCCTATCAAAGTTCCCTGCAGGTATTTGAGAATCCACTTAACAGCATTTCAGTGCTCCTTGCCTGGATTAGATAAAAATCTGTTAACAACACCAATTGCATGTGATATGTTTGGTCTGGTACAAACCATTGCGTACATCAAGCTCCCTACCGCTGAGGCATATGACACTGTTGCCATTTCTTCCTCCTCCTTCTGACTTTTAGGACTCTACTTTGAGCTGAGCTTCATGTGACTGGCAAGTGGAGTAGCAACTGGTTTTGCTTTCTCCATGTGGAACATCTCCAGTACCTTCTCGATGTACTTTTCTTGTGATAACAATAATTTCTTATTCCCTCGATCACAGGCAATCTCTATGCCCAAAATCCGCTTGGTTGGTCTCAAATCCTTCAAATCAAAAAACTTTGACAAATCTGTTTTTAACTGCTGAATCATAACAGTATCTTTGATGACAATCAACATATATACCATCTACATAGAGTAGTAAGATGATAAAATTACCTCTAGTGGATTGTTGAATATACACACACAGATCAGCTGAAGATTTCTTGTACCCATGACTCCCCATAAAGGAGTCAAACTTCTTATACCACTGCCTTGATGCTTGCTTCAATATGTACAAGTTTTTCTTCAACTTGCAAACAATATGCTCTTTTCCATTGACTTCAAAGCTTTTTAGTTGCTCCATGTACATTTCTTCTTCTAAATCACCATGAAGAAATGCAATCTTCACGTCTATTTGCTCCATCTCAAGATCCATGCTCGCAGGCATGCCCAAAATGGCTCTAATTGAAGTCATCTTGACAACAGGTGAGAAAATCTCATCAAAATCGATTCCTTCTTTCTGGCTGAATCCTTTGACAACTAAACAAGCCTTGTACTTCGTCGGCTTCTCATTCTCATCTCGCTTTAGCTTGAACACCCACTTGTTCTTAAGTGTTTTCGGCCTTTAGGAAGCTTCACCAACTCATAGGTGTCGTTCTTCAGTAAAGATTTCATCTCAGACTCCATGGGTAGCCTCCATTTGTCGTGGTCTAGATGAATCTTTGCTTCCTCGTAACTTTCAGGCTCTCCATTACTAGTCAAAAGGATGTAATTTGCATAAGGATCATTTCTATCATTGGTCACCAAAATATATTGTGATGATAGATACTTGGTGGATGGAATCGGGCTCTTGGTGCTTTTGCGAACTGCTACTTGATTATTCACAGGCTGCTCCCCCTGATCAAGCTCCCCCTCATCTTCAGCTTCAGCATCGACCATGTCTGGTACACCTTCAACTCTATTACCTTGTAGCCCAACATTAGAATCCTGCTACAACGATGAATCATAAATGCGGCTGTCAGTTGCTATATTTCTCGATAGTACCTCTTTGTCGAAATCACAATTGATTGGTTTTCATAAAAAACCACATCCTTACTTCTTATGAATTTCTGCGTCTTTGGATCCCACAACCGATAGCCAAACTCTTCATCGCCATAGCCAATACATGTGCATGGCAATGCCTTGTCATCCATCTTTGATCTCTGCTCTTTAGATACATGTGTGAATGTTTTACATCCAAATACTCTCATATGCGAGTATGATGCATCTTTGTCGGTTCAAACTTCATTTGGAGTCTCAAATTCCAAAGGTACACATGGTGCTGTGTTGATGAGGTAACACGCAATCTTCACAACTTCTCCCCAAAACTCTTTTGACAATTTGGCCATCTTCAACATGCATCTGACTTTCTCCATAATGATATGGCTCATCCATTCTACTACGCCATTATGTTGGGGTGTTCTAGGAACCGTGTTCTCATGTCTAATGTCATACTTCACACAATAATCTCTAAATTCATGTGATGTGTACTCTCCACCATTTTCACTAAGAATGCACTTCAATTTTCTTCCAGTCTCCCTTTCCACCATGGTGTGGAAAATTATAAATGTTTGGAACACCTGGTCTTTGGATTTCAGCAAATAAACTCAAACTTTCTGTGAAGCATCATCGATATAAGTAACAAAATACTTATGCATACTCAATTATTCGACTTCCATCGGACCACACACATCCGAATGTACAAGATCTAGAATATTTTCTTTCCTCGTGAAAGACTTCGAAAAACTGATTTTCTTCTGCTTACCAAATAAACAATAATTGCAAGAGTCTAGTGAGTTACCTTTGGCAGCAAGAATTAGCGATTTCTTTGCCAACATCTGCAGTCATTTCTCACTCATGTGGCCAAGACGTCTATGCCACAAACTTGAAGAGGATTTCTCAACTACATTTAGCTCACTCTTGCAAATCTTCCCATAAGTCTTGTAAAGTGTGCAACACATTTTTTCCTCTAGCAACTACAAGAGATCCTTTGGTAAGCTTCTACTTTCCATCACCGCCATGATGATGAAAGCCTTGTTGATCAAGTACACCAGTTGACATAAGATTGAGACGTACACCAGGAACATGTCTCACATCTTTCAATATTAACTGGTAGCCCATATTCGTCTGCAAATAAATATCTCCAATCCCAACAATATTGGAGTAGTTGTCATTGTCCATCTTCACTTTACCAAAGTCACCTGCTTTGTACGTAATGAAGAACTTTACGTGGGACGTGGCATGAAATGAGGCTCTGGAATCAATGGTCCATTGAACTCCAGGATGATCTACCAATAGACATTCACCTCTGAGTGACAGGAACTCACACTCATCATGAGACACTGCAGTAGCAACATTGTTCGTGTCCTCCTTTTGTTGATGAGTAGTGTCTTCTCGCCCTTCTTTGAATTCCCACTTCAACTTGTAACCATTTTTTCTTCATGTGGCCTGGAAAACCACAATGATGACACTTTCCGCTAAACCTTGTTCTGGATTTACTCATACTTCTTCCATGGCCTCTCAGTCCTCTGCTCTTGCTCCTTCCTTTATTCTCCTCAACGAAGAATTGACCATTTTCTGAACTTGACGAAGAACTCCTTCTGGTTTCTTCGTTCATCATATTATCTTTAATATTTTTCATAGATAATACACCATTAGGAGTAAAGTTACTTACGATAACAACAAATATCTCACAGCTATCTGGTAACGACCCGAGCAGCAACAAGGCATGTAACTCATCATCAATCTTCATGCTCATCGTGGCTAATTGATTGAATACACTCTGGAAGTTGTTGAGGTACTCAGTCACTCGAACACCTCCCTGATACTTCATGTTGACGAGCTCTTTATTGAAAAAAGCTTTCTTAGCAGTAGTCTTTTTCTCGAACAAGGACTCCAACTTCAACCATAGCTCATGAGCACTGGTTTCGTTGGCAACATGGTGGAACACATTGTCGTCCACCCATTCCTGAATATGACTGATGGCTTTGCGGTTCATCTTCGTCCAAGTTGTTGGTGTAGTCCCTTCTGGCTTGGCATCATCTCCCTTGATCGGCTCGTGCAAATCTTTGCAATAGAGAATATCATCCATTCTCGGCTTCCACGTAATCCCGTTGGAGTGGTTGAGTCTAATCATGGTACTCCGTGATTCTTCCATTCTAGCAGCTCCCAGTCAAAACCAAGAGCTCTGATACCACTGTTGGGTTATGCGGAAGAATAAACTGTAGAATGGAATGGGAAACTCACAACCACAAATGTAAAATGTAGCGGCAATAAAATGATAAAGAACACCGGAAATTAACGTGGTTCGGTAAAGTGTATACGTTCACGGGGCAACAACAACAAAGAACCTCTACTATACGAATAAAGATTACATTGAGAGAAACACTATTTCAAGACTCACACTTGAAAGGATACACTCTCACACACACTTTGTTTTGCTACACACACAAACTCTCTACTTAGGAGTTTTCTATCTCACTCTTGATGATCACACAAGATGAGCTCCGGTTCTTCTATGTTTTTTACCATTGCAAATGCCTCTATATATAGGCAAATATATGGATGCATTCTTCATGCACGTCCATCACTTGGAAGAGAATTCCACAAGTCTTCCTTGTTTCATGCTCAATGTTTCCATGCCACATTAATGCATGCTCTTCCATTTCAATCTTTACAGCCACCGACAACACCTATATACATAGGTTGCTCTCTTGCATTTCAACAAATGCATGTTGTACCAACTATGCTAGCCATAGAATAGCAACTTGCCTCATTGTAGATTGATAGGCATGAGGCTATTGACTTCTCCTCCAAATAAGGAGGGATGTTTTTACCCATCAGGAGGGTGCTAAAAGGACACTGAAGCAACAAAAACAGGAGTAAAAGAACATACAGTAGAAACTCGAGATAGGAGGTTCAATACAGGAACATCCAAATTACCATGTATTGATTAAGTAGAGAGTTTAAGGAGCCTCAAAAGAGTGCAAGAGGAGGAACAGAATATGCGTTATTTACAAAGCATCTTGAAGCAAATGACAGAATGTGGTAAATGGATTACATGGACAAACATTCATAGCAGCAGCCTGAATCAAACCCTGGAAGGGATGAGAGGAGTGTTGTTCTGCAAGTATGCAGAAGCAGCTGCTACTCCGCTTCCTAGCTTGACCGGGTAGCCCACGTCCCTAAGCACCATCTCAACACCAGCAAGACAGCCCAACAATTGCAACTGCAAACAGAATCTAATATGTGAGAACAGAATGGTTGCAATTTCATATATAGAACTGTATCACAATTGACTTCCCGTAGTGATTATCACATTATATCAAACTTCCCCTTCCTCTTTCAAACAGTCAAAAATAGAGAGCCATGTGAAACAAAACATTATATAAGTTCCAACACAAACACAAACATTATATATGGTGCTCTTTACTCACAAGCCTCAGTTTAGCCAATCATTTAATGATTTTATGCTTGGAATATATGATTAGCGAAAAGTTGGCATTACCTCATTCAGATTGCCGAGATGCCCTATTCTGAAAACCTTGCCAGCGATTTTGTTCAGGCCAAGGCCTAAACTCAGATTGTACCTTTTCCACGCCCTTCTCACAATTTCTGTACTGTCAATATATGGTGGAACAAGGACAGCAGTCACTGTGTCACTGACCCATTCTTCTTTTTGGGTGCAGTTCTTCAAGCCCCATGCCTCCACAGCAAGCCTGCACACAGTTCAAAGTCATAAGAAATGTTTAAATACAGCATTTGATACCATTAAGAAACACCAAAGTTGGAGCAACTCAGACACTGAGTTTCTGAAATTTATGTCCTACACGACATTTAGAGTTGGGTAAAACTGGGAAAACAGACCGGTCTGTACCTTGTTGCTTTTCCCAAACGGCTATGTCTTGCAATCACATTGTCAAGTCCTTCCTCAAACAGAAGATCAAGAGCTGCTCGTAGCCCATACAGCAACTGAACAGAAGGGGTGTATGGCCAATATGTGCCCAACTTATAGAACTTCAAGTAATCATTCCAGTCAAAGAAAACTCTTACTGACTTTGCAGTTTTGGATGCCTCAAGAGCTTTGGGGCTTGCACACACAATCCCTATGCCAGTGGGAAGGGAAAGAGCTTTCTGGGAGCCTGTTAAGGCTACATCTACTCCCCATTCATCCATACGGAAATCAAGAGCACATATGGAAGACACTCCATCAACAAGAAAGAGAGCCGGATGCCTATAGTGGTCTGATGTTCAAAGAAAAATCATGAGAAGCATGTTCGGTGAAGTGAAGGCTAATCAATGTATTACAAGAAAATAACAAGATATGACTTTGTTACTTGTATGCAAATTGCAAAGACATAACACATGCATTTTTATAATGGAAAGACACCTAAATATCAATCCAATTGAGGAGGCAGAGTGGTAGCAAATGGATGACAAAATGGAAGTATGGCCTCACACATGTGCAATATACAGATACATGCTTACCAAGTATTTTTCTCACTGTAGCCAAGTTATTGGTAACTCCAGTTGCTGTCTCGTTGTGAACAATGCATATTGCCTTTATGGTGTGCGCAGTGTCTTCAGCGACTTTTGATGCCAGAATGTCAAGGTTGGCACCTTGGCCCCATTCACTTTCCACAACATCAACCTTGAAATTAAGGCGCTGTTGCTGATCAATCCACAGCAAACTGAATTGGCCAATCAGGAAAGATACGATTCGATCCCCAGGGGACAATGTATTTGTAAGTGCACTCTCCCATGCACCAGTACCTAGAGCAACATTATGTACAAAGCAACTCAGCCATTTACCACAATCATGAATAATAAATCATTCCTAGTTTTTCAGTCTGTATATTTTAATCACTGCAATCATGTTTAACTGATTTACTATCTTGTTACTCGCTAAAGAAACAAAAAGGAAAACGAGAACATCGTAGTTATTAAGAGGATTCCACTGCTTTGAACAGCCAAATATGCATCCATAAAGATGTGAACTCTGGAAGACGAAACCTGAAAAAGGAAAGCTAAAAAATCTTGATAATACATTATCATACCTGTGGTAGGGATCATAAATGGAGTTCCAGTAGTAGTCTTGAAAATCTTCTTGACATCCTCAAGCAGAATTTTTGTCATTGCTGGAATAGCTGGTGAACGGTAGTCCTCATTGTTTCTGTTCATTGCTCGAAGGACAGGTTCCGGGATATTGACTGGTCCCGGAACAAAGAGATGGTTCCTTCCTGGGGCGTAAACATTGTCCATTTTTCCACTTTTTCAGATTCCACAGCCCTCAACTGCAAAACCCATGAATCAAAGTTAAAGGAAAGAAAACATCTATCTAACCGAGTGTCAGACTCATAGAAAAAAAAAATTAAAATTTTTTTTAAACAACTATACCACAACTAGCCATTGAAAAAGACATACTTCTAAGTTCTAACTTTTTAAGTATCTATCTATATGTCCATAATAAGTGCTTTCAGGAACCACCTAAACATCCACTTTGTAACTTGTATTGCATACAACGTACGCTCTAGCTTTCAGTGAGTTGAAGCTTATGGGAACATTGAGATAGAGTCAATCCTAAGCAACTGCTACCAGGAGGTAGCAACACGAGGAATAAAGCAATGAATTCAACTTGGATTCTATTTCTGCAGGCTAATGGTGAGGTTTCTAATTTGTCAGAGGCAGACTAAGTAATGGTTTAGAATGAACCAACTGTTGGTTTACACAACGCTTCTCTTATGTTTTTGTAAAAAGTAGCAAAAATGTTTTGGTCTAGAGTAACAGGTTGCTGATCGAGAACACTGCTGCTTAATTTTTGGAGTATCTATACAACGAGGAAGGAAGCTCATGATATGCAAGTCCTTTCATTCAACAAAGGATCAAGAAAAAGGGTTAGCCGAAATGAACAAACAAGCAATACTGTTTATTTGCTCAGTGTTAGAAAAAACAAAGGGAAAAGAAATATTTCAGGTCAAAGTGAAATTTTCATCTACGAAGGCTAATAGAATTAAAAATACAAATAAATTCATATGTGGAGAAACAAGAACTGTGTTCCACCTCTTCCATTAAGAACGAGAAACAGATGGTAGAAGGACATAAAGAATGAGATTGAACTATAAGGAGGAGGTCTGATTCAATCTGACAATACAGGCAATCAGAGAATTAAGACAGACAGAGAGAGAGAGAGGATTTTACCCTGAAAATATGGAGAACCTAACCACAACTCGGAATGGGGAAGAGTAGTAGTATCGAAGGACAGAGAACAAGAGCCAAAGTGGGTATATATATATTTCACTTCTATATTAAGAGCGCGGGAGAACCAACCAGCCTCCGGGTGTGGGCTCCACCTTTTTCTCATACGTGGCAGATAAGAGCTCTCCCATTGCGTCCATCCTCCTTGGCATCTTGCAACTCAAGCTACGATCTCCGTCAGATTAAAATCATTTCTGGATTTAGCTTTCATTTCCCTTCTTCTTCTTCTTTTTTTCATTTATATTATGATGGAAAAAATCAAGTAAATAGTCTGCTGAATGAATTACGAGATTATAAAACGATCAGTAGTATCTGTTTTGGGCGATGTTCAACCAACCTTACTCTTTCAAAATTGTACCATCTTGTAACCATTTACTTTCAAAAAAAAAAAAAAAAAAGACTCGGAAAATGGAAGCAAACAAGAATCTGAAGCGAGGGCTTTGGATAAATGTAGGCTCGTGCCAACAGCTGAAAACGTATGGTGGCAAAATTAGTGGAGCATAGAGAAATGGGATTATGAGACAACAAAAGAAATAAGAAACACAAGGCTGAGGTTGAGAAAACATGCATGGAGGATAAAGTGATAAAGCCGCTGCACACCACACCAGTTTCTTAGGAACCAATACCACACAAGTCTTCTCATGCTGAATTTACCACGTATTATTGTCCTTGTTTCTATCCGCAACCGCTCTATGAGACTCAACTCTGAACTCTTTGTCCTTCTTGTGTTGGCTTACAACGTTTATGCTGTTCTCACCCTGCAGGGGTTTCAATGAGTTTCCGGGCAACTCACAAGTCAAAAACAAACGGAAAAGCAATGCCAAACAAAACCCGCAAAGACGTTACACCTTTCAACAATGATCAACTGCTTAGAGTGAAATCAAACAAGGAGGAAATAGATGCAAAACCCACATATCCTACACTCCAATCTCAGCAACTATTAGAAACTAATAAATGAATAAGGAAACCAAGAAAAGATGTAGACTAGTAGCGAGAAACCAAGACCATTCATGTCGACAGATTATGGCCCTGAGCTGGAGATTCAAACTTTCAATCCCTATAACACTAAAAGATAGATACATGAGTTTGAATCGCCTCCCCAACAACTTGACCAAAAAGAAATATTGCCTACTCGGACTTGGGGAGTGAAGAAATACCAAAACTTATTTCAAAATTGTTAATGTACAATTTCCTGAATACAAACAACATACGGTACTTCCTTTATGTATGTATGTATGTATATACCGACCAGCTCACAGAAGCATTTCCTTTTTTCTTTTATGAAACTGCTCTATATACATGATCATATACCAACCGAACTCATACACGGGAGGAAATAAAATTTGGAGCACAACTCTTCAACAGGCCTTGCAAATGAGAGGCAATCCTTGGCCTATTTTCCTCCGCCACCTCTAGTTTGATCATGCAATATCCCCTTTGGCAGGTAACCTGTTCTGATCATCTCAGATAGCCAAATAGTAACACTCCAAAAATTTATTCTCATGGTTGAAAAAAATTCCAGAGAATATGTCATAGGTGACAGCCAGTTGCCTTGACCTTTTGATCAGCCGTATTTCTACCACATTGCAACGTAAGACTTTCAGACTTGATCTAAAACCCTATCTTGGTGGTACACCGGTTTGACGAGTCTTATAAGGCTTTTCATTAAGAGAGCGTTTGTTTTCAGATGGTCCGGCACCAAGTATCCCCACTGAGTTTGGATCAGTGGACCGAGAGCCATTAATTAAAGGTCTTTGAGATGGACTATCGGTCTCCCCTCTTCTCCTTCGTTTCCATGCTTCAAATTTAGCTGTATCGAAACCCTTCAGAGGTTCAAATGTTTGGTTATTAATACTTTTGTACCCTCTTTGCCTCTCAGAAAGATGGGAGAAGGAAGTAGGGTCACTGTCTCTGCCAAAAGGGCTGGATGCAGAGCCATTGATGTGGGAAGGACCAGCTTCCTCATCCTGCTCCTGTTTGAGTTTCGAATATATTTGGTGAAGTCTCTCTCCAGATAGGTTTGAAAACGTAGAAACAAAGTTCCACAAGCACGTGGTCATCCCTGTACATGGTAATTTAGTAAACATATGATATATTGACTTGAACAGCATAAATGTAAACAAAATGAGGAAATTGATCTTATATGCAGTCCTCAGGATTGTCTAATGTGTAGTCAGATATGCTACTTGGTCAAGGCAGACATTTTCCTATATTTTCAAGACAAACAATAATTTGATACGTATGCAGTCTAGTAAAAGGTTAGAAACACATTTTGAATACTATGTGAGAGCTGATAGAAATAAGTCATTAGGAAGAAGTACATACTATCCTGTCCATATGGTTCCTCCTCATTGTCCAGAACAATTTGATCTATCCTTCGTCCAAGAAGCTGTAAATAATTGCGAATTTTTGAAAGCACCTGAAACACAAAATATGATAAGAACAATACGAGCATGAAAAAGATGATAAGGACAAAATTGGCAAAGAAGACAATGCAAACTAAGATGAACCTTCTCCTTTGGAAGATTGGCGCTAGTCGTCTGCAACCGATGGAGACGGTTGAGGGTTTTAATTTCACTAGCCATCATCTCTTCACACCATTCCATCCATTTCTCTTCCTTAAACTTCTCATATACTTCTTCATCATCAGACATTTCACCCTCTTCTTTTACTAAAGGTTCAACTCTCTGGGGTTTCAGAGGTTTGTCCTTGATCATTTGGACATTAACTCTAGAAGGACCTACTTTTCCTTTCTTGACCCCAGTGCGAGACACAGGAACAGGGACAGGATTTTCCCTCTCTTTGGAAGCTTTACGACCAACTTTAGCATTTGCATTCTTTCCCCCAAGAGCTGCAAGTTCCTGGTTACAGACATTTTATACATCAATCATGTGAACAATGACCTAAAAAGTTTACTAACATTAGAGAAAAGACTCAATGTTCTTGAGAATTATACAGGCAGAATAAACATGAGAGCAAACACAAAAACTGAAGCCCAAGCAAATAAACAGATTTAACGGAGATAAATTATCAATGTACACCAACCTAGGCACGGATTGACCAACGGAAGAAGAAAAAAAAACAAAAAAACAAAACAAAAACAAAAACATTAGCACAATAACTCCCAATTCAAGAATCTTTATTTCTCCATTCATCAAAGCTTTCTGCTACATGTACACCAAAATGACATCCTCATTATCCAGGCCAGTCTAACATAAAACAAATGATTGGATAACACTAATATAAATCATTGGAAGAGATAAAATCTAGAAAACCTAGTCTACACAAAAATTCAAAGAAAAATAGTTGTTGAGGAAAGTATATTTCAAATTTTCAAGGACAAGAATACATGGATAGGTTTCAAAAGTTCAAATATTATTTGGAACTCTATACGATCTACAATATGCTCAAAAGTTTGACCAAAGCAGAGAGAAGAACCAAATATTTTCCACCTAATATCCTAATGGAGCTCAACAAGAATTTTTCTCGAGTTACAATTCAGAGAATCTGGAGCCTAAGGAAGAAATATAGTTCTATAATTCAGAGGTTAAACATTATGTGATTACTTACCATTTCCAAAAGAGCATTAGCACGATCTCTCAAATTTGGAGCACGGGGTAAGAAAGTTTCATGGTGCTGAAGTTCTACAGGAGCAATCTTCTTCATAAGGCCAAGCCTTTCATCTAATCGTATCTTTTCCCAATTGCCAAACCCATGGTAGTATATTCCGAGAAGTAACCTAGCATCATCAACTATTGAAAACAAAAATGTCACATCAGCGTCATTCTCTTTCACTGGAGGACAAACGGCAAATACATCTGAAGGGAAGCAGTAATACATACTCTGATTCCAGCCACAACCTTTTGACCAGTTTGAAGGTTTGAGGTACATCAACACACGGAACTGGCCAATGGGATCTTCATATCGTATAATGCGCTTCGCTAGGAGCTGAAGTTCTTGAACACGGTTGACCAGATCACTAGCCTTCACAGGGACACCAAAGAAATCAAGCAAGGGTCCCTACAAGTAACAGAAATCTCTCAACACGTCAGCAGCCAAGAAGTTGTCAATCACAGCGGATAATAATGGAACTTAAAATTCAAAAAAGAAGATGAATGAATAGATAATCTCTAAGACAACCTTCTGGTCCAAACTCCCCACTTCCACTGCTTCCCTGCAACCATCGATTAAGCCATTGAAAAGCTCAACCTGGGCTTCAGGTGAAGCTGCTGCAATTGCACCACCGACCTCCTCAACAATCAAGCCAATTTGGCTCTCATTTCCAAACTTCATAACCTTATTTCAGATGGAGAATGAAAGTGTAAACTTAATGGAGTCAGAGATGCCAGAGACATTAAAACTATATGCATGTCAAATTTAAGTGTATCGAAGTGACATAAAGAATAGCTAGTCGTCCAAATGCACAGGTAAATCCCCTTTATTGTGTGTTGTTGTGTGGGTGTGTGTGTGTGTGTCTGTTTTCCCTCAAGGTATAAGAGTAATAGGTCTTTGTTCCTGATCAAATTTGAGTGTTGGCCAATGTAAAACAAAATATGAGCATACTCGGCAAGCCAAACATAGATGTATGAGTAAATAAATAAGAGCATACCGCACGGGAAAACCGCAATGCATCTCGTTTAGACACATTTCCAAATGACCATCCTCTTACTTGAGCAGACGCTCCGTCGATCATTGGTGCTGATGGAACTGAATGATCTGGTTTTCGCCTTTTCTGGACTCTTTCCTGAGGCTCAGATTCTTTCTTTTTCCTTTTATTACTCCTGTCAGGCTGAGCAGCTTCTGCATAGCTCTTGGTATTCCTCGTAGCACGAGGAACAAGAGCTTCCTGAGACAAAAAATAATAGAAAATAATCATTTTATGTAACAATAGGAAATACCTTATACGAATACATGATGTATGGAATTTACTGACATCATTAATAAGTAAAAGAAAGAAGATAACAGAACAGCTTCATACCTCAGCTTGGGATACTGCATCTGGCTTTATCCAACGACTCCAAAAACTTCCATCATCTTCAGCAGTACCAAAATTTGCAACCTGGAGATGTATCCCCAAAATCAGGAGTTTATTAAAATACTTTAACCTACATAACTGCTACTACATAACACCACTCGGTTGCAAACAACCAGAAAAACAAGCACCAAAAAATTACAGGCTGGTAGAAGCATCAGCATAAAAGAGCTAAACTTCACAAACAAAAAAGACTTGAGACATAATTGCATAAACTTGCCTTAAAAGCACTCAGCAATTCATGTCCATCCTCCGTAGTTTCCTTCTCTTCAACCTTCTCTGCCCTCTCAAGAATCTCATCAATATCCATACTCAATAGTCTTTTCTTGCTTTCTTCTTCATTTTTCTCTTCCTTAAACAGCTCCTCTGCCCCAAATCTTAAGATAGCAGAGAGCTCGTTCTGCGATTTAAGATGCAAACAAACTAAGAATTCTCTCTTTCCTTCAACCGACAGAAACCACAGAATCCAAGTTAAAAACAATTAAATCAAGAATGTCCTTACTTTATCAAACAAAGTTCCCTTTTTGGTTTCTTTCTTCTCCAATCTTCCCTCTGCGTTTAACTTTTGAATCACCAAATGGTCAAGCACCTACAGAGTACATGAGAACAAAGAAAAATATCAAATGATCAGCTTGAAAACAAGGATATTATTCACACTCATGTCTAGCCACATACTAATTTGTCACAAATGTAAAACTAGTGTCATGTAATCTACCATCTTTTTCTTAGCTCTCTCCAGGATATCTTCCTCGACGCTCTTGCTTGTTACAAATCTATAGATGTTGACCACTTCCTGTTGCCCAATTCTGTGAGCCCTACTCATTGCCTGTCCAATATTATATAGGCACGGTTATTTACTTACCTCTAAACTAAGCCCAGAAAACTAAATAACAAATAATATGACCAAGATATCATCTGAAAAAAACCTGCAAGTCATTTTGAGGATTCCAATCTGAATCAAAAATTATAACCGTGTCCGCCGTGGCAAGGTTGATTCCTAAGCCACCTGCTCGTGTTGAAAGAAGGAAGCAAAAATCTTCACTACCAGGTGCATTGAAATGTTCCATAGCCTGGTGACGTAAATCAGCCTTCGTACTTCCATCAAGTCGTTGAAATTGAAAACCTCTATGCGACATATACTCAGCTAGTATGTCCAACATTCTTACCATCTGCAATAAGAATGTCAATAATTCAGTATTCATGACATCTGTCTTTACCAGATTTCACTAAAAACATAATCTCAAACCTCAAATTCCCCTTACATTTTATAAATGTACTGTCACATGACACACTTGCAAAACATAAACACAATCAATGAACTTGTGTGCCTCAGTTGCCAGGTAATAAACTTAAGTGTGCAATGCTTCAGCAAGATCATGTATTCTAACACTTCTACATATGCACATATGTAAGATAATGATGCATGAAAAGTGAACATCTTTTCCCCAAAAATTTCATATTCCTTATTTAATCCGTAGTACACTGATATCGTATCATATCATTTCCTCAAACAAAATTTAGATACTTATAGAAATCCATGCTAATATTGTGTCCAGCTGATGGTCCTGGTAATCTCACATCCAAGGAGCATACAAACTTGTATTGCCAACACACCTGGGAAAAGATGAGAACACGGTGCTTCGTCTCATGTAATCTAACAAGAAGCTTATCAAGTATAACCAACTTCCCACTGCTTAAAATAATTCTCTCCAATTTACTGCCATCTTTACTGCTTGAGTCTCCACCATAGCCATGGTCAGCACTTTCAAAAAGGAAGGGATGATTACAGCATTTCTTCAACTCTACTACAATATTCAACAATGAAACCTGGAGAACAATAAAAAGAATATGTTACTAATTTCAGTAACTATCATTCAAAATGTCTGAGCTTCTCTTGACTTAGTATAGACCATTTGTTAACTGTTTCATATCAGACTTGGAAGATGTGGCAAACATTGACTTAAAGGATGACTGAATGAAGATAATGATAATTTGTGTCCAATCCAGAGTCCACATTCTGACCAGGATATCAGCTCATACAAAGCAAAACACTTGTGACTCACTTGAGAAAAGAAGACTAGATTCTTGCAGATTTTCAATTTGGTACATTATGTGTCAAAGGACGCAAATGCCTATACCAGGTTACGATAAGCAACAAGAGATCATCCTGAATAATAACAGAAACCTAATCCTATTTATTGAAACATGCACCAACTAGAAAGGAAGCCAAAATGCTTTTTGATACTCCAGATGGACACTATTGATGGTTAGTAGAGGTGCTAAAAAAAATTAAAGGATTTTTTAGAAGCATAGAGAGGACTTGTGAAGATTGTCTGTCATCATATTAATGGACTTTAATTTCAGTAGATCTTGAAGGTGCTTTTGTAGAACTGGAAGGCATTTTGTTGGATTCTACTACAACAGATTAGCGTTTTCTAGTCTTCTGCCATTTTGTAAAACTGGAAGGCATCGATCAGATAAAGTTCATAATCTATTGCTTTTGTAGTTTATGTGCAGTCCTACCATATATGGACTTCTTGTCCGCAGTTTTCGTTATTACATTTCTTTCTTCTTAAAATAATCAAAAAACTAAGAGCATAGTGGTATGAAAGTTATTTGAAAATAATTTGCGGTCTGTTCAGAATTCTGTAATTCCATATACCAACACCATATTCTTCCTTGGTAAATCTACTCTCCAACAGTGTTCCTATATTCTCTTCAACTTGCACGAGGCAATGTAATTTTCTAGTAACATCCATGTTTCCAGAATAGTATAAACTACTTGCAGGTGAACAGGGAAAGAAAAAAAAAAGCTGAAAATATAAGCGCTACTTGTAGAGGAACAGAGAAAACTGCAGATACGTCACAAAGCCAAAAAAGTTCACCTGATTTCCACGAACTCCTTTGTTCAAGTTATGGAAGTTGCGCTCCAAAATCCACTTGTAGTACCTTAAAAAATGATCCAGCACCAAAGATGCAAATAGTCAAATGTCTGAGTGTTGCATAGTAAAGCCATTTCATTACAAGTTCAATCACTTACTGTTTCTGAAGAGGAGACATTTCAACCCTAAGAATTCGTTCAATTTTTGGAGGTAAAGACTTTTCAACGTCCTTGATAACTCTTCGGAGAATGTGAGGCCTCAATTCCATGTGAAGATTAGCAAGCTAAACATAAACCAAAAACAACATTGATGTGTATACAAAACCAAGGTGTAGGAAGATCTTCCTTTCATCATACTTAAGAAGCAAGATTGTACAAAACTGTCGAACAATACCTCAATCTCATTAAACGAACTGAGATTCTTGTAGTTCTGAACAAATTCATCTTTGTTATTGAACTTGTGGGGGTCGAGGAAGTGAAGCAAGGCCCTAATAAAAAAAATGAAAACTATTAGAAGAATAAAACTGTAGAAACAGACAAGTGGAAAAAACTGTGCACAGAGGAAAATCTCCACATCCCAATGAAGAGATAATGCATCCCCAAATTACTAGTCTTTGTAAACTGATTTATGCAGGCAAAGGAAGCCAAATTATTAGTCTTTCTAAAATGATTTAATAATGGTGAAGAAGGAACTGATTGTAAACAAGTTCAGTGACTACCAGATAGGACATTGGGATTCATGAACATACCACATCTAAATCTCCAACTATCCCCACCCAAACAGGGGAAAACAAACTTTTTGGATCTAGACAGTAAGGACATGCATGGACTTTCCCAGAGACTGGCACCATCATATGATAAGACATAAAACCAAACAGAAGGGAATATCCAAGCAAAATTTTGCCCATATACACAGAGGCATACATGATTTTAAAAACCAATCACAATTTACTATCCATTACTTTAGCATGAACAAGCTGAAATATTACAACAAGAAAACAAAATAATTACCATAACTCTTCCACGCTGTTCTGCAATGGAGTTCCGGTTATAAGCAACTTGTTTTTTGTGCTAAATTCCTGCCACACAAGGATTGAATCATATCAGAAGACAAGATTACAAGATAGTTTTCTATACCACATCTTCAACAATTTATCAACATAATCGTATACCAAGAGAGTTGTGTACAGCTGAGCCTCACTGTTCTTTAGCCTATGAGCTTCATCCACCATCAGATAATTCCACTTGATCTTGGAAAGAACAGCCTTGTCCTTTAAAACCACTTCATACGTTGTCAACAGTGCATTAAATTTTATAGGCCGGCCAATTATTTTCTCATTATGGAATTCATACTGCTGACAAACCTGCAATAAAAAGACAACAACAATGAGATAAATAATTAATAAAGAAACAGCCATATGGACACCACGTATAGCACTGGTTTACAGAATGCCTCTGAAAATGAGAATAGAAGAAAGAGAAAAGAGGGGAAATAATGTCTGCAAAATGATTTTTCCATCACAAAAATGCATTGAACCAGAAGATGCGGGGCAACTGTATTGACCTCACAAACTATAAAGCAATTACTCATTTGACCATGGTCATTACACCAGAAGATATTTACAGTTGCTCCAGACACTGGCAAACATTAAACACAAGATACAATCAACTGCACACCAAATATCCCAGCTGATAGAACCACATTCACCACAGCAACCCGCAAACAATTCTATCCAATATCAGCACCCCTAGAAAATGAAGGACTAGGTTACCAATACCCTCAACTGTCTCTTTCACTCAAGTGGGCAAAGACAAACAGAAGGGCTTTGCTGTTGACCTCACAATTCACTCCCCCTATGAGCAACAGCCACAAGCAAAAACTTCTACCTTAACAGGTAATTTAGCCTACCACATAATAAAAAAGAACTCAAAGAGCACCCATTAAAAAAACTTAAAGAGAAGAAGAAAGTTCCTTCATTTTAACACCACTTAAACTTTGTACAGAATTAAAGTTCCACACTGGAAGCAGACAACCAACCAGCTATTATGGAAGCATTTATTAAATAAATAGGCATTAGAAACTAGAAATAATGAGTACAATATCATTATCAAATGTTAACCATATATGAGCTTTACAACATGTACAAGAAAATCTTACCTCTCGGCTTGCACGGGTACCAACATACACTATAACATTCATATCAGGGAGCCATTTCCTAAACTCTTTTGCCCAATTTGACAGAGTAGATAATGGTACAACAACAAGAAATGGCCCATGGATCTGTTGAGCGTTCTGCAGAACCAAAAGAAAAAAAGTGGCATTGCCCCACTATGTTAGAATTGTTTATACAATACATCTAATAAAGGTTACAAGCCCCAGTCAGCAAAAGAGTACAAGTTTACACCTGTAAAAAACCAAGCATCGAAACTGATTGAACAGTTTTTCCAAGACCCATTTCATCAGCTAAAATGACGTTGGTATCATTTCTCCAACTGCCACATGCCAAGAGCTGCTGGTTAGAAAATTTTGATAGAATGGAATTTTAAGGTATCCACATTCCATTTATACCATCAATTTACTTGAGATTAATAAACAACCCTTACCTATTAACAAGAAAATTCAAACCCTCAAGCTGATAATCACGAAGCTTTCCTCCTTTCAACCATTCAGGCTGTTCATCCAGCTTCCTTAGACTTCCTAAGTAATTAAATTAATATCAACAATAATAAACAATATTACAAGAACAACAATAAAACAAAAAAATGTAGTAAAAAGAGATGAAGATAATGACAATAAGTCAGTAACCAATAATCATAACCATACAATGCTCCATTAACCATACCCAATGATAACAAAGGCCCGATTTTTTTTTTAAATATATAAATATATATACACACAGTCCGGATTAGAGGCGGAAGTCAGCACGCCCTTAAAGTGCGGATGTCCCTCCGTTCTCCACCGTCTGGTGCCGACGACGGCGCACCTCCACCCAAGCGGACACTAGAGGCGTCCCCGATCACTTTCTCTCCCTGGTGAGTCCACCGAATTCTAGTTTTCCGGGCGAGATCGATCTTATCTGAAGTTTTGGGTGGAGGTTGCTGTACAGACCTTCAAATCAATCTCACCGGGAAGAGAATGTGATCAGGGACACCGCTGGTGTCCGCTCGGGTTCTCCAACTTTTTCTACCGAGTTGCTGCTTCTAGACAATCATGCGCCCTTTCTCTTTCCAAGCGTGCCACGTCCGCCCTTAACCTTTCAACCATATCCTCCACTTCTTCCTGTGTGAGGTCATGCATCGTTCCATCCGGGGTCCTTTCCCGGTCATTCCCTACGGGTGTGCCTTCCAGCCTCTCGCCCGATCCTTCATTACGAGCGGCAGTTCCTGGCGTTCTTTCCCCACTGAGGCCGCTTTGGTCTTTTGTCATCACCCTGCTCGTCTACTATTTCACTTGACCTAGCCATCGAGCCTCTGGCTTTTCGTATGATTTCCCACAGACGGCACCAATTGTTTTCGTAAGATCCCGTAGACCTCGTAGAAGCTCTTTGGCGTGACTTGTCCTTGACTGCGTTGACTCGCTATCTGCAAAAGGAGATTGACCGGGGCTTTCCGGTCTTTCTCTCTCTGATGATTAAGTCAGATACAATGTAGGTATAGTGTCGGCACCGGAGGTGGAGAATGGAGGGACATCCGCGGTTGCTGCACAGATCTTCAAATCGATCTCGCCGGGAAGAGAAAGTGATTGGGGACACCGCTGGTGTCCGCTCAGGTGGAGGCGCGCCGTCGTCGGAGCCGTCCGGTGGAGAACGGAGGGACGTCTGCACTTTAAGGGCTGTGCAGACGTCCTCTTTGGAACGGTTGTTATATATATGTGTGTGTGTGTGTGTGTGTAACAGAAGTACAGATACGTTAAACTGAAAACAGAAAAGAAGTTTCAAATTCATTTTCATTCTTCTCTTCTTCGTTCCTAATTCAACTCTTGACCTATAAGGAATGTCATAGACTAAACTAAATCGCAAGAGGTGGAACCAACGAGGCCAATATAGGTAGGTTAGTGGGTTAGATCACATATTGTGGCAATCCAAAGAGGTGTCTCAGAGTTTGGTGATAACAGGTAGCGTCTCTACCTACAATCCAACAACTTAATTAATTAGATGAAAAGAACCAGTAAAATATTAAAAGACAAAAGGTCTTGTTGAATTATTTAGAGCATATTTGTCGAGTCTTTATAAGCATATCCTTGTATGAGTAATTTAAGGCATTGCAATCAATTATTAACAATGGTTCAGTTTATTGAACCAGTGTAATGAATTAATTACAATCTTCTCCCTGTCAGGTTCAAGGCTGGTATGCTCCATGAAATGGATACCACCCATCTTTCTTGCTTCTTCAAAGATACATTCACAAACAATGGATAAAGTACAGAGCAGTTGGTACAAGAAATAACTGAGAAAAAACACACAACTACACCAGCTAAAACATCACCACATCAAACAGAAACAGAAAGTACAGAACAACAAATATGAAATACAGAACAAACAGAAACACGTAAATATACAGCTAAATCATGGATCAGATCAGACAGATACAAAAAGCACAGTTGATGAACCTAACATACATACTGCATTGCAACTGAAAGAGTTGCCAAAAAGAAGTTGTTCCTAACACAATCAGAGCCCATAATTTCCCAGAAAAGCATAAGCTGCCCAAGCTCGCACTCTCAAAAACTCATTGTTCCCCTCCATTCTATTACCATATCCCCAAACCCAACAAGCTATAGTCATCATGTGGCACGTATTGTCACCATTTAAACTAGCAAGACAAATTTATTTATGCAAGGAAACGTATCTCATTGCTAAAATAAGGAGCCCCAGAAATTAAGATTAGCATTTCACAATAGCTGTTCATAGTGAAGCTTGTAGCCATACAAGTTTGTAAACCAAAACACTAACCTTTGCTTTTCTTTCGTTGGAGATCCACCATTTTCCCTTGTACAGCCATTGCAGCCTCACGAGCCTGCTCATAGAGTACAGTCAATAAGCCTTATTAGAATTTATCATCATCCATACATGTGCATCCAAACTCATAAAGAATTAACCTCCATTGAACTGGCAAACAAAAATATTTATCTGATAGAATTAGAGAATGAGAGCGGATGTCCTAGAAACACTTCACAGATAAAATATCTTAACGAACATATTCCCATAAACAATCTATTTTAACACTTACTCATCAGCTATAAACAAAGAATACCAAACATTTTTCTCCTAGGAGAAAGGAAAGCTTGTTCATCATCCTATTCAACAGATGTCATTTCATATTACAAACAGCTGTATGACTTCATTGTATTTCTTTTTCTTGTTTCTCTAAAAGTGGCTTCTGCAAAATGTAAGTCATACATCTAGTGTTTTTCCCACTTGACAGGGCCTCACATGAATTTAACAATGAGACTTCTGTGATCCACAGTAGCTTCATTGGTAACAAATTTGAACTCTATACAAAAGTAAAGTTCAACTACTCTGCACTGTATCCGGGACACCCTTTTATTTAACTAGTTTTGGGCCTTTTCATTTTTACCTCGCAAGAAGATAGTGTAGCCACAATTCCATAATGGTGTAGTTCCAAACTTTTTGTCTCATGTTTACGTTTTACATAGCATCCGTGTCATATGTCATTTAGTTACAATGATATCAGATAACCATAACAGACAATGGCAAAAGTGCATCCTCAAACATCAATGTGGGAAGCATATTGCTCTGTACCATAGTCATATCAAGCATGACATAGAAGTAATGTGTACATGTCAAAGCTAGCACAGACCAAAACATGAAGAGCTTGGTCAGCACAAGCACACAACATCATACAACCACTGTATTAAAAAAAGACAGAAACACAGCTGCCAATGTTCAGGCCCACTTTCTTTCTTTCTTTCCAACCAAGAACAAAAAGAATTTGGTAAACATTATGTAAATTAAGTTGGGACAATACCTTGAACTCATCAATAGCATCTTGTGCAAATGCAATATCGACATCCTTCTCCCTTGCATCACATACCACCAAAAAATATATGATTCATTACTACCACTAAAATTGAACAAACACTAGAGACAAACACTACCTAGTAAATGCACTAGTAATGTCTGAGGGTTAATAACCGATGTATTACAATGATGTAAAAAGTAGCATCCAAACCATACATGGAAGTTATAAGCCTATAGGAAGCATGTAAAAGAAACATTTCTTTCAGAAGTAACAGAGAAACAATCACTAAACTTCAATCAAAATTTACATACCATGTCGCTTCAGCATAAGACAATCCCTGCCACTTGACAAGATACTCTGGTACTACATCACCTGAACTATCTTGCTTGATGCGGTCTGCAATTATTCTCTCCACCTGAGAATTCATTAAAAACCATTGAAAGTGAATCTTACAAATGTAGTTTGAGGAATACAACCCAAAAGAAGTGATGCATGAATGCAAACCTGACTGTTTTGCTTGATAAGATCCAAGTCCATTTCCTTGCTCACGTCATGGACCTCAATCTAGTAGAATATACAGAAACCCAGAAAGAGAAAACTGATGATCAGTTACTTCACATGCAAAACAGGAAATAATAAGGAGCATATTTATGTTGCAAAAGGTTTGCACTGAAACCTCAAATTTAGACAATGATGCCAATAAATGATTTATTTGAAAGAAAAAAAAACATGAATGTCAAAAGAAAACTCTGAGCTGGTCTCAAATAAGAACTTCCATGTGGATACAGGATAGTTTCCCAATCTTTTCCCATGCTCCATTTTTTTTTTTTTTGAAAAGAAATGGCTTTTTATTGAGACAAAAAGCAAAGAACAAGGAGCGGACAAGGAGTACGCTTAAAAAGAAAAGAGGGCAGCTAGGACTTAAAGTATAGAAGCTCATCTTTTAGAACTAAAATTAAACGTAGATATTATATTACAGCTGCTTCCCAGTTAAGAATAATGGAAGAGAGACTATAATCCTTAAATTCCTTAGAATTATAAGCCCATAAAGATGGGTTTGGCTCCTATGCATACGTGTACAGCATACATCAAGCCGTGAACCATCCGATCATTTAGCAATTTAAAATTCAAGAAGACCGGACGGTTCACGGCTTGATGTATGCTATACACATGTATATCAGAAGTCCCTGTAAAGATGCCTAGAACTTGACTCTCTCCCTCCATATTAATGATAATTTTCCAACAGAAGGAACATTGTCGCAATGGGCACACTTTTAAGGAACCAAAGAGCATCAGTACAAACACTAATGACCAAATGGATTTTTTAGTGGAATAGTCACTGCTTTTAAATACACTATTTGTATTCATTGTCTCAATCAATTTACATTTCTCAAAATGATGAGAGCAGCATTTAAGAACAATGCTACTGTAACAAATCTGGCTGGCTGACTATTAATTTTAAAAAAAAATTTAGAAAACCAGTCCAACAACCACAGGGGCAAGAGACCCCCCCCCCCCCCTTTCTTCCCGGGAAAATAAATATGTGATTATAGTATGAATAAAATGTGAATATCTTGACAAAGAAAAGCAGACTTAACTCCATTCAAACTGACAGTAATGAACTAACTCTAGCACCTGCTATCTCCTCTATCATATAAAAAGGAAAGTGTACCTCTTCACGTGAGATGGTCTTCCTGTACCTGGCATCTTCCATCACCTTTTTAGTGTAGTTTACAACCTTCTTGAAACCGCTAAGCTGCAACAGAGAAAACACACAGAGCATCTTAAACAAACCAATCAAAGAAAAATTAAAATTAAAATAATTAAAGAGTGTTGGCATAGCAATTACACTTTCAGATTAATGTATTCATCAGCAGAAAATGTTAGAAAAAGATAAGAATAAAAAAAGACACTAACGATTCAAACCAATTTAGAACTAAAGCACAACGAACAATCAGATTACAAGACATACACTTTGTAGCTCAGAAAATGTTTTCCACTGGCAGTGCAAATGTGACAAGCCCTTCCATTTGATCAAAAATTCTGTATTACTCCAATCTGGCTCAGAGTCAAACAAATGACTTAACAGCAGAGGCTCTGCGGATCTATTATTCCTGATCGCATCTTCAGCCATGCCCTTTGGTTGATGCCAGAGCACCTTTTCAATATAGTCACCATCCTCCTCCTCAATATCCTCCTAAGAGAGCATATTACAAAATTAGAAAGAATGGAGAAGAAATAACAGAACAAGAATGTCTATCAGTCTACCACAGTACATGAAAGTAATTTCACAGAGTAGACTACCTTTTGCGACTTCTTTTTCTTGCCTTCATCTGCTTCATCACTTCCTTCACTTTCAACATATGATACCTTCCGAACAGACCTAGTGGAAGCTCGTACTTCACCATTACGTCCAGAGACATCTGTTGTCCACCCATTACTTTTGCGGATATGTGCACTTTTTCTTCTGGTGCTTTTGAAACCCTCATCACTGTCACTCTCAGAGTCGTCGGCTGAGGACTCATCATCATCAAATGATGATTTTCTTCTCCTTTGTCGACTAGATCCAATGTATGATTTGCGTTCTCTTTTAAGTTTTACAGTATGTGCACCTTTACTACGATGCCTACCCTTTAAATTCTTCACGTAAAAAGAATTATTGTCATCTGACATGTCAAGTTCATCATCACTGTCATTATCTTCATCCGAATCTTGATCATTCCAATCTTTATCCTGGTGTTGTCAAACAACAACTTCATCAGGTGCAAGAGAAAGCAGCACATTATATTACCAGTCAGAACCCTTGAAAATTCTCCATAACACCGATATGTGTCCCCCAAAGAAACACATGACACAGATAGACAGACAGAGACAGAGAGAGAGAGAGAGAACCAAGATATGTAAGTTCATATTTACAGGAACAAACAGAAAAGACACAAATATGTAGAGAGAATGTACTATGATAAGAATATCACAAGCAAAATTAGTATACAGATAATATTCTGTAACCTTTCCGCTTAAAGGAATTCAACAAAAAATGAATATTCTATCAAAGTAAATTGCGATAACATTTGCGAAGATTTGAACTTCATGGTTCACTGGCATATGCGTGCACAATTGATGGTGCATGTATTATGGGGAAGATATAACTGTCCCTTATCAGTTACAAGTAACAGAATTAAATTAAAAACTAAAAAATGGCAAAGGTAGAAGACAATAATTGACTGTTTTCTCTGACAGATTATAGTGTTATAATTAGTGTAAAAAGTGCGAAACATATACTTGCAATATAATTTTCATATATTTAATTATGATTACAACCTTCTTTGCAGCGTAACCGCCCGCAACACCATAATCAGGTTCAAAATCTGCATCATCAGGATCATCTTCTGCAACCAAGAAAACAACATAAACTGAGTTAAGTTCACACTATGAAGAATTGAAGGGTAGTCAAGACTGCAACATCATCGCAGTATATGTCTCTTCAAATTAGAGGTAGTGAGGCAATATTATGATAAATTAAAGTAAATATATATATATATATTCAACGAAAATTACCATCTTCATCCTCTTCTTCGTAATCAGCATCAGCATCAGCACCATCAATATTTTCATTGTCATCTTCGCCGTCATCATAATTTCCATTATTATTTGAAAGTCTAGAAGTCCTATGATTGGTGATAGGGGCTGGCTTTGGTTGTAGTCTGGAAGTGGATCTGACTAAATGATGAAACCCTCTATAATGCATCGAGTCACTCTGTTCTTCCCCATCCTGCTCATAATATTCATCAGACAACATTTCATCTGCAGGTATATCAGAATGTCCCCATTGTCCCTTTCGTACTTTAGGTCCGGCATCATCTTCAGAATCTAATCTATCTTCCCTGACATCAGAAGAATTATCTTCAGATCCAACAGCGTTTCTGTACTCAGACCCACTTTTAGTGTCCTGTCCTGAATCAGATCCACCCTGAGGGCACATAGGTTGACAATCCTTCCAAAAGGTTGAACCCCATTTCCCAGCCACATTCATCCTCCTCCCAGACGACTGGGAATTGGACACTCCTGCACCAGAACCTTCATCAGCAGTTGCCTCATTTTGCAACCCACTAGGACCATCTTGTTCATCTTCACTTTGATACTTCACATCCACATTCATATCAAATTCCTTATCACAAGACATTACATGTGCATCCACATTCCCTGAGGATCTGTGAATTCTGTCATCCCGTGGTCGCTGGCTCTGGTCATCCAGGAAACTTTGCGAAACTGTTTCACTAGAGTAGTTCCTGAAAAACGCCATCCCTTCACATGGAAACTTCTATTGAAGCATTTAAACAATCACTGCCCCTGTAAAGAGTGAAACAAAAAACTAATCAACCACTGCTATAATATAAATTCTCTGGAATGTGAGCTAGTGGAGAAGCGGTAACGGATAAACTATACTCGAGGGGAAAACAAAGAATACTGTGATTACTCTCTTGAGAAGAAAATAAATCACAGTAAATTGTAGGCCAATACAAACCGATTGTCTAGTAGCAGGTAAACTGAAAACGGGAAGAACAAGATATATCTACATCTAACAGCACGAAACAAAAGAAAACAAAGAAGTGTATGGCACGGACAGACGACACCAAAATACTGAATCAAAATTCCATGTTCTTCTTTCCTCACATCTTCACAGCAACCAGACAAGCAGCATCTAATTCTCAATTGATTACGAACACAGCAATAACTCATAAACAGGCAGTACAAGTCAAAATTCCTAACTCAATGCTCAGTGGAGCAGTATACTAAACCAGAAAACCAATTCAACATTCGACAAAATCCGATCCAACAATCCAAAACTCATCAATGGCGCACCACCGATCAGCGCAGGTCATAGATCAAAGAGCGTATTCAAAGAAAAAATGAACAGAATCAGCCGGCAAAGCCCTTGAAAACCAGTTCAAATAAACCCTAAAACTTTAAACGAGCCTAAATCGATGCCTAGAAATAGAGGATGTGCGGCAGTGAGCAATCGGGCGAACCTTCTCCACGTGGACTCGCCGGGAAATGGCCGCCGGCGCGAGAAAAGGTTGTAAATGTTTTGAATTCGGTTTAACGGTTCGGATTACAGGTCGGATTGTAATCAGGGGTCGGCGGCTGAGATGAGCCGGAGATAAAGCGGTCGGGGAATCGGAGAGGAGAGGGAGGAGGTTTCCGGCGACGGTGAGGGAGGAGAGAGAGAGAGAGAGGGATATAAGGAATTGGAGGGTTAAAAATAAAAATTAGAAGAGGGGGATTGGCTTTAATTTTTGGAGAAACGTGTTTATAGAGAGCTCTTTCTCTCTCTTTTTGATACGATTTCTCTGTTTCTCTTAACCACGTGTTTAACTTCTTCGCCATCTTGTAGGTTTCAGTGTGTTACCCAAACAGCCAATCGGGTTTCCCCACGTGGCGGTGCAAGATCCTGCTCTGTTTTATTGTTTCGTTTTCTTTTTGGTACACAGGGAGGGGTTCTAATGAGGACCACTAAGTTAAGGACTAGTTGAGGACTTTCTCATTAATCGTTTATTACACCCACTTTTCAATTACATTTTTCCATCTCCATCGTTCAAATTTTAGGTCTATATAAGTAGATCACTTCCACAAATTTTCAGCAAAATTGGTGATCATTAAGGGATCAAACTAAATCAAATCAATGGACAATCCAAATCTGTCAAACAAGAGCCGTTCAAGTTTATAATTGGTAAATCATATTTATGAATGCCTTAACGATTTTCAATTTGGATGAAAATTTTGTAGAGATGATCACTCATATATATCTACAAACTAGACGGTCGAGATGTGAATATGCGATCGAAAAATGGGTGAAACGAAGAAGTCCTTAACTAGTCCTTAACTTAGTAGTCCTCATTAGAACCCCTCCCTTGGTACACAATGTAAATTTGTTCCCTGAAAAAAAAAAGCAACGATTAGGGTTTTCTAATTGACTAAAAAGAAGATAAAATTCCCATTAGCCTGAATTTTGTGAATTTTTTTCACTAACAAACTCAAATTTTAAAATTCTCATCAGCCTATACACTCTTTAGAGTGTTGTCCCACAAACAAAATTTTCAACATTATACCTATTTTTGCTAACTATAATACCCTCTATTCTCCCAATCTCTCCTCTCTCTTCCTTTTTCGTCTTCTACAGATCTGATCTCTCTCTCTCTCCGGCTGCAAAGATCTAACCAGAGAGAGGAGGTCATCGTTGACGGCAAGGAAGAGGTTGGTGAAGCCCCAGTCGGCGCTGAAATCGGCATTGGCGAAGCCGTCGACGCTCGGTGAGGCCCAATCTGTCATTCGCATCATTCTCAGTACGGCGTTCGCTTTAGATCCACTCAAGGTTTTTAGTTCGGCGAGGTCTCTCACTACCAGAAAATGGGTCTTGGGAAAAATCGTCGCCCAAGGAAAAAAAATCGTCGCCTAAAGTTCAACTTTAGGCGACGAAAATAAAATCGTCGCCTAAGGCTAAATTTCGTCGCCTAATATAGAAACTAGGGCGACGAAACAATATTTTGTCGCCAAAGATATTTATATCGTCGCCTAAGTTTTTTAATCCTTAGGCGACGAAACTCAAATATATCGTCGCCTAAGTATTTTATTTTTTTATTTTTACTTGGCCGACGAAATAAAAGAATTTCGTCGGCCAAGAGTAATCCGAATAATTAAAATAAAATAAAACACATTTAAATTTCATTGTAAAGGATTTTTTATTTTTACTCTTGGGCGACGAATTAAACAAATATCGTCGCCCAAGTATTATCTTGGCCGACGAATTACCCTACTTTCGTCGGCCAAGAGTAATCCGAATACTTAAAATAAAATAAAACACATTTAAATTTCATTGTACAGGATTTTTTATTTTTACTCTTGGGCGACGAATTTAACAAATATCATCGCCCAAGTATTATCTTGGCCGACGAATTACCCTAATTTCGTCGGCCAAGATAATCTGAATAATTAAAATAAATAAAGCACATTTAAATTGTAAGGTAATGTTTTTTATTTTTATAGCCCCGTCAGCATCTCGTCGATTGGAAACTATTCTCAGTTGAAGGTCCGGCCAGATTACGTGATTTGGAGGGTCGAATAGCCGTTTCCGTCCGTTTAGGGGTTTGACCGCGCCGATTGACCGGACGGATCGAGCCCTTATCTTTGTCAGATGGAGCTGAATTTTTGCTCACCTATGTAATTCGTTATGCTGGTCATATCTGACGGTCGGTTTTCAGTTCCTCTTCTCTGATCACCAAACTCACGTTATATGTACTAATGTTGTATAACTTTTTTATATAAGTGTTGAGTTTAAGTTTCGTTTTGAAGACAACGTATACGTAAAGGCCTCAAACGCAAAAAAGTCGTGAAATAAGATATGACCAGAACGGTGAAATACGTCAACCCATGAAAAATGAAGATATTTCGGTAAAATTTCGGTGCCGGTTGTTCCGGTCAACGAATTTCTCTTATTTCTACCTAGTGGTAGCCCTATCCCGGGTATTTATTTTTTACCAAATTTTTATAGTCCCGTCAGCGTCTCGTCGATTGGAAACTATTCTCAGTTGAAGGTCCGGCCAAATTACGTGATTTAGAGGGTTGAATAGCCGTTTCCGTCCGTTTAGGGGTTTGACCGCGCCGATTGACCGGACGGATCGAGCCCTTATTTTTGTCAGATGGAGCTGAATTTTTTCCCACCTATGTAATTCGTTATGCTGGTCATATCTGATGGTCATTTTTCAGTTCCTCTTCTCTGATCACCAAACTCACGTTATATGTACTAATGTTGTATAAATTTTTTATGTAAGTGTTGAGTTTAAGTTTCGTTTTGAAGACAACGTATACGTAGAAGCCTCAAACGCAAAAAAGTCGTGAAATAAGATATGACCGGAACGGTGAAATACGTCAACCCAGAAAAATGAAGATATTTCGGTAAAATTTCGGTGCCGGTTGTTCCGGTCAACGAATTTCTCTTATTTCTACCTAGAGGTAGCCCTATCCCTGGTATTTTTTTTTTACCAAATTTTTATAGCCCCGTCAGCATCTCGTCGATTGGAAACTATTCTCAGTTGAAGTTCCGGCCAGATTACATGATTTGGAGGGTTGAATAGCCGTTTCCGTCTGTTTAGGGGTTTGATCGCGCCGATTGACCGGACGGATCGAGCCCTTATTTTTGTCAGATGGAGCTGAATTTTTTCCCACCTATGTAATTCGTTATGCTGGTCATATCTGACGGTCGGTTTTCAGTTCCTCTTCTCCGATCACCAAACTCACGTTATATGTACTAATGTTGTATAAATTTTTTATACAAGTGTTGAGTTTAAGTTTCGTTTTGAAGACAACGTATACGTAGAAGCCTCAAACGCAAAAAAGTCGTGAAATAAGATATGACCGGAACGGTGAAATACGTCAACCTGTGAAAAATGAAGATATTTCGGTAAAATTTCGGTGCCGGTTGTTCCGGTCAACGAATTTCTCTTATTTCTACCTAGTGGTAGCCCTATCCCGGGTATTTATTTTTTACCAAATTTTTATAGCGCCGTCAGCGTCTCGTCGATTGGAAACTATTCTCAGTTGAAGGTCCGGCCAGATTACGTGATTTGGAGGGTCGAATAGCCGTTTCCGTCCGTTTAGGGGTTTGACCGCGCCGATTGACCGGACGGATCGAGCCCTTGTCTTTGTCAGATGGAGCTGAATTTTTGCCCACCTATGTAATTCGTTATGCTGGTCATATCTGACGGTCGGTTTTCAGTTCCTCTTCTCCGATCACCAAAATCACGATATTCTGAATTTTATGATAGAACTCTTGGCCGACGATTTTCTTCATCTTGGGCAACGAGATTTATAGTGAAGAACATCGTCGCCCAAGTAGAGTATCTTAGGTGACGAATTCAAAAATGGTCGCCCAAGATTGTCTTGGCCGACGATTTTCAAAAAACAGGGCGACGATTTTTACAGAATCGTCGCCCAAGAACGCCAATATAAAAAGCAAAAATTTGGAACCCTAACCATTCGCGCAGCCGCTCACAAATCCAAGCCCTCTCTCTCTCTCTCCGAAAATCCACCGAAGCCCTCTCTCTCTCCCTCTCTCCGACCCCGACCCCGCAACCCGACGCCAACCCCGACCCTGACCATGAAAGAGCTTCTTTTGGGGTTTTCTGGTTTTATTTTTACAACATCCCAACTGGGTTCACCTCTTTATAGAGATTGAAGAAATTGTCTTGGTGTTTTGCTTCATGTACTATATTGTATGTTGTATATTACTCTTCCATAATGAAATATGTATTAAAGGATAAAAATTGACTTGATATTTCATTTTGCAGACATTTTTTTCCCTTTGGTGATTGGAATTTGAGGGCTTACTTTTTTAAGAGCCGTTTCATAAAGATTACCACGTATAGGTCTGAGTAAGCATCTTCAGATTGACCAACATTCTGATTGGTATGACAATTTGTTCAAGATCGTGCTGATTGGCGACTCTGAAGTCGGTAAATCCAACATTCTCTCACGGTTCACTAAAACAAGTTCTGCTTGGAGTCCAAGTCCACCATCGGCATCAAGTTCGCCACCAAAACTCTTCAAGCAACTCCTCTTCTTATTATTCTTCAGTTCCAGTTATGATTGTTTGAATTTTAGTTTTGTTTTCATGGATTCTTATTGGAAGCAAGAACTAGAAGCCTTGACAGAGCAAGAAGGTGGATGAGCCTCCATTGCGTACTGGATGGTTGTTGCCTATCATTGCATATCTGAGCCCTTCAGATGAGGGCAAAGGAAAGCTTTTAGCTTTCGGTACTATTAGCCTAAAATCTCAATTTTAATTTTTGTTATTTAATTCTTAGCAATTCTAGATGTACATCAATTGAGGTCTCTAGGCGGCTATGATTGTTTTCAAAAGGAGCTTTCAAAGGGAGTTAGATAGAGATTTTAAAATGCGGGTGTGTATGTATATTGATTGAGCTTATATGTTTGTAGTGAGGGCTACATGTCAATTAGTCTGTTAGCTTGGATTAAAGTAATTTTGACGTAATGCGCTAATTGATGTATGTGCTTTTTGGTTATAGATAAATAATGAAATTATTTATTTCTATTAAAAAAATAACACCACATTTTGGTAAACTTGAATCACGAAAGTCCATACCCGAGCAAAGTTTAAAAGCTATACACGATTTTATAAGAAATTGATTTGATTTGGATTTTTCTCAAAATGTCTCAACATCATCAGACAAAAAAAAAGAAGAAAAGAAATGTCTCAACATTTTCCTTGCAAATATGTCCCATTATTTTAAGAGGGCATATAACACTATTTTAAAAGACCAGGAAAAAAAAAAGAATTTACCTCGGGCTGTTTTTGGTTGTTGTAAACGCCCAACGGTAAGTTTGAAACGTTGGAAGAGGCTGATTGTAGATAACGCAGTCACAAGTAGTATCCACTCGTCACTTTGCTCCGTCTCTTCAAAGGTTTTAGCCTCTTGAGGTTTTAGGAAAACCAGGCCAAAACCCAGAAACAGGAGAATCTCAGTTTCATTACCTGAATTGATGTACCTGTAACATTCTGTGATGACTCTTGTGCCCAGTCGCCAACTTTACCCAACGAGCTTATTGGAGAGCTCCTTGTCCAAGTTCCATGGCACTCACTTCCACTTGATCAGGTATTCCTCAATTCCCTTCAAGAAGCAAAGTTTCCATGCAACCCAATACTTTATTAGCTCTAGTTTAACTCCTGAGCAAAACCCACCAAGGAAATTGAGTCTGTTGATATGCCAATACAAACCCACCAAGAATTTGTCTAGTTGGCTAGTTGCAGTTGGATTGATAGATGGAATGATTCTAGGAAACAACATGGCCCGAGGCGTCCTCGGGCTGTATTGGACTACCAGAGCAATGAAAGTGGGAATTTGAGTAGTGATGGTAATGATGGTGGTAGTACAATGGACAAAATTGTGGAGAAATTGAAGAAATTTGGGTACATTGCAGAGGATAAGAATGAGGGTAGAGGTGAAGTGAGAGAGAGAGTGATTGAGAAGGGTTCTGTGGAGGATATATTTCATGTTGAGGAAGGAATGTTGCCGAATTCGAGAGGTGGGTTCTCAGGGGTATCACCCTTAGGGACGGAGGATGTGTTTGGAGATGGTGGTGGTGAGGTGAGGTTTCCGTGGGAGAAGCCCAGGGAGAGAGAGAAGGAAGAAGGTGGTTCGATCAGGAGGAGGAGTAGGACTTCATTGGCAGAATTGACTCTTCCTGAGTCAGAGTTGAGGAGGCTAAGGAATCTGACGTTTCAGAAGAAGCACAAGACTAAGATCGGTGGTGCTGGTGTTACTCAAGCAGTAGTGGAGATGATTCATGAGAGATGGAAGACGGCTGAGATTGTGAGATTGAAAATCGAAGGTCCACCTGCACTCAACATGAAGAGAATGCATGAGATATTGGAGGTTTGTTTCATATGAATACTATTACCACTTTCTGTATGCAATTTTGTTTTCTCATTCTTAAATTATACAGATTGGTAGTTTCTTTTTCCTTGTTTTGAGTGGTGACTACTTATCATATCCTAATCAATATAGAGGTGAAGCACTGAAAACATCCAACAAAATTTATAGTTTGTATTTCTGTGGCAATTTGAAATATGCAAGACATTGGGTTAATTAATTTTAATTTAATTTCCTGCTGAAATCCTCGTCAGTTCCTTGTACAAACTCCCTAGGATCAGCAATGGACTAAACAGCTTTTAACAAATTAACAGATGGAGCCAGAAAGTGAAACTCAAGGACTAGAAGTCTCGCTATTCTAGCTTGACCTTGGCTTTTCATATCTGGGATAGAAATGATTTTAGTACTTTGGTCAAACAGACTGCGGAAATACCATCGGAGCCATTATTAAATCTAATTTAGAAGAATGAGAAACCCATTTTCAGAGTTGAGTTTGTTGATAAGGATTTGTCCCCTTCTCCCAACCCCACTAACACTAAGCTAGGATGGAGGCTATATTAAGGATGAAGATCCAGAAACAAGAAAGAAAAAGGATGAGGAATGAAGATGGTGGGAATTCACATTCTTTGCTGTTAATATACATTAACTGATCACATAAGAAACCAATCTTCATTGACTGATTAGCGGGAATGAACATTGCTACATAGAAAATTTTACTTTTACATAAAGGCCTGTTCAGGGGCTGGACTGCAGACTTGCTGACTTCAGCTGAGATGCTGGGACTGTTTGAACAGTGTTGTTATACCGTTCAAATGGTTGAAGAAAATTTTACGAAGTCTGCAAATCTGCCTCAGGTTTTTCTTTACCTACATATGTGTATGTACCTTTAGACAGCTCTCTCCAGTGGATGTAGATATTGGTCTCGTATTTTATTTTTTCCATGTTTTCTTCACATGTTGACCGGCCAGCAATATGTGGACGGTTGGTCAGTGTGTGAACTAATGCTCAATTCCACATGCAGACTTCAGCACCTGATGGCTGTCTTAGGAACATTGGTGGATGTCGATGATTCTCAAGAGTCTTTTCCAAATTCTTGTACAACTAGCATTGTTTTCCACATTACAGCTTCGCTCATGGCCTTTTCATTCATTATTTTCTTCTGCAATGAACATATTTAACCAAGGAAAATGAAGCAGAGTTTTTGGAATTGTATGTTCATTATTTCTAGTATAATTGTTCCGCTGGTTATATAGTTATCTGTTACAATGACAGCGAAAAACAGGTGGGTTGGTGGTCTGGAGGTCTGGCACATCACTTTCTTTGTACAGAGGTGTGAGCTATGAAGTTCCTTCAGTGCAACTAAACAAGCGGATATTCAAGAGAAATGAAATTTCTTCTACATCTTTACCAACTGTAGCTGATAAGTCAGTGGCGGAACCTTATGTGTGTGCTACTTATAGTAATGTAAAGACACCCCTCGAAATGTCAGAGAATGCATCACAGGAGACGGAAGACACAGAACAGTTGCCAGAAGTGAAGTATGAAGATGAAGTAGACGAACTTCTAGATAGCATAGGCCCTCGATTCAAGGATTGGTCAGGATGTGATCCATTACCTGTAGATGCAGACATGCTTCCAGGGATAGTTCCTGGTTTCCAACCACCATTCAGAATACTTCCTTATGGAGTGCGATCAACTCTTGGATTAAAAGAGGCCACATCTTTAAGAAGGCTGGCTCGGGTTCTTCCACCACATTTTGCTTTAGGTAGTTGTTTTCATTTATTATTATTATATTATTTAATATATTTTTTTGGTGATTGCGCATGATATTCAAGGTTCTTATTGATCCTCTGTAATCTTTGCTTATAGGTCGAAATAGGCAACTCCAGGGCTTAGCAGTGGCTATGAGTAAACTATGGGAAAGAAGTTTGATTGCAAAAATTGCACTGAAACGTGGTGTTCAGTTGACTACTAGTGAGAGAATGGCTGAAGACATTAAGGTAATAAAATGTTTTATTTATGACTCACTATGTTGTAATTATCACTAAACTCAATTGTCATGCTCAGTATCTGAATAAGGTGGGTGAATAATATCTTGCACATTTGATTACTGAGACTAGCTTTCAGCATCTTTCATGTGAAATTTCAGTATGCAAATTACTGTGAAACCAGGGCAACTAGAATATGACGTTATTTACCGTGTAGAGTCATAGATTGGCAGTATTGGCCAGCCAGTCACCAGTTATCCAAAAGAAAAGGTTGGCCAACTGGTCCAAGTTTCTTGTTAAAGATTATTTCAGAGGGTAGAATGCCAACATAAGCTTACTTCTTACAGAGGCATTACATTAGAGAGGGATTACATAATGCAACTGAATTTGAGAGACAGGTTGATATTTGCAGAAGGAAATGTAATCTTCATATTTTTTTTCCTTGCATAAGTATCATTCTGGCTGTTGTGTAATCTAGGTAATTACTTATTTTCTGATATCAATCAAATCAACTCTTAAGCATAATACTTGGCCATTCTTTAGGCAGTATATCATCACCCATTGTTACCAAGAAGCTGAAAAAAAAAATGACCTGAAGAAAGGGTGGAAGTATACATATCTATTTGTTACATCTCTTGTAAATACTTCATGAGTGTGCCAGAGAAAATTAGATTTCTTTGTTTTCATAAATTCCTTATTCATCATGTGTGAACATGCTATACTATTAGAGTAACATTGGTCACTAGGTTTATTTTTTTGTAATAAGATAAGAAATTAATGCTGCAAGATTTAGGTTTAGGGTGTGCTGGTCAATTTATTTCAAAGTTTTCTTTTACAATGCTGCGCTTTATAACATGGAATATTAGCTGTTATTAGTTCACTTCACATCTCATCTGAGTTTGTATCAACTCTCTGCTGATAAATGTTGGATATTTACAAGGATCTTATTTTATTTGCTGCAGAAATTGACAGGAGGTGTGCTGCTATCTCGAAACAAGGACTTCCTGGTCTTTTATAGGGGAAATAATTTTTTGTCTGCAGAAGTCACTGAAGCATTAGTGGAAAGGGAGAGATTGGCAAAATCCCTTCAAGATGAAGAGGAACAGGCCCGGTTGAGAGCATCAGCGATGGTTATACCAAGTATTGAACCAGCTCAACATTTTGGTACAGCTGGTACACTTGGGGAGACTTTGGATGCAGATGCTAAGTGGGGAAAGAGGTTGGATGTTCATCATAAGGAAAAGGTGACGCACGAAGCAGGAATATTAAGGCATGCCAAACTAGTTAGAAAGCTTGAACAGAAGCTTGCCTTTGTACGTCCCCTGAAACCTGGTATCATAACTAATCTTGATGGATATGTATAAGAAATATCTTGCAGTCTAACAAAGTGTCCTTCAGTCAATGCCCCTCTATGCTACTTTGATTTCTCACTTGTTTCAGTGCTACAAATTCCTTTAGTTTGAACTTTTTAATTTTGTCTACTAGGCTGAACGAAATCATGAGAGCTGAACAAGCCTTATCTAAGGTAGAGGAATCATTGAAACCATCAAAGCAGCAAGCAGACCCAGAAAGCATTACTGATGAGGAGAGGTTTATGTTTCGTAAGCTTGGTTTGAAGATGAAAGCTTTCCTACTTCTTGGTATAATAATTATCCAACTCCTCATTTAATGTGTCTGTGCTTTTTTTATTTTTATTTTTTATGGCTACTTATGGTAGCTTGATTTACTCAGGTAGACGTGGAGTTTTTGATGGTACAGTGGAGAACATGCATTTGCACTGGAAGTACCGAGAATTGGTCAAGATAATGGTGAATGCTAAAAATTTTGATCAAGTGAAAAAAATTGCATTTGCACTTGAAGCTGAAAGTGGAGGTGTCTTGGTTTCAGTAGACAAAGTCTCCAAAAAATATGCTATAATTGTGTACCGGGGAAATGACTATCAGCGACCTTCTATGCTGAGACCAAAGAATCTTTTGACCAAAAGGAAAGCTTTGGCTCGTTCTATTGAGCTTCAGAGGCAGGAGGTATCACTAGAAATTTAAATGCCATTATTGTAATGCTTTTGGTTTCATAAGAATAGATTAATGATCGTTATACATTTAAATATCACTCCCCTATCATAGCTTTATGAACAATGATTTTCCCGACTAATTTTTTGTTTGTCGAACAGGCTCTTCTGAAACATATTGCAGCTGTGCAGAGCAGGGTGGATAGACTAAGATCTGAAATTGTATGGCTCCTTACACATTTTAGCTATTTCTATATTACTTGTCTAACTATTTCACTTGGCAAGAGAAATTTAGAATACAGTCTTTTTCCTTTTTCATTAAGTGGCTTGTATGCATTTGATAGGAGCAAATGGATACTGTGAAGCACCATGGAGATGAAGCATTGTACAACAGATTAGATTCTTGTTATCCTACTGATGATGAGGATACTGAGGTTTATACTTAGTTGATTTCTGGCTTTACTCTTTTTTGTTAACAATCCACCTTTTGATCTCTTACACGGTTACAACTTTGTTCCCTTTTCTAGGAAGAAGGGGATGCTTATCTTGAAACATATAGCAGCAAAAATGATGGTGAAGAAGACAGCACTTCCTCAGTTCACAGTACTTCCCTGGAAACCAATTTTCCTTTTCATTTGCAGAATGAGGAATCTCAAGCAGAATTGGAATTTCCTAAGCAACGTATACACACATCAAGCAAGGGTATGAGTGTTGGAGCGGATGCAGAAGAGCAAGATAACTGCTTACGATGATGGAATGAACTGAATGTAAGGACAGGGTTCAAATATAGTAACACTAATTCTTGCAGTAGTATTCTTGTTACTTGTCACCATGTACAAATTATCTCCATGTATCTATTTCTTATTAGCTCTTTAGAAGGCAATTTGCCGTGTTTAATTGTGAACCACGAAGAGATGGCTACAGTAAAACAGGATGGAACAACCTAAATTGTGGAAGGAGATGTAGGGTGATTTATATTGTATACGAACTTTACTAATGGAGTTTAGAGTTACATGCACATTAATGATGACATAATTATTCGTCTCAGAAAAGATCGTCAAGATTGACCATTTTCCTTCCTGTCCAAATGGCAAATTACTCGCGTCAAAATCTAAAATACCAAATTAGGGTGTTGATTTGCTAAAAACAACACTCAATTTAAACCTCTTTTGTAGGTGTAGTATCGTTTGGAAAGTAGGGATCGTTCAATCAAAAACGAATTGTGAACACATTGTGTATTGTGTAAATTCTTATCACTTTCCTTAATTACTAGAATATGATGACACACTGTTATTTAACCTCTAGAATTAACCAATCTATCTATAAACGCTATCTTTCAATGAATTATCCTAAGCATTAAGCACATTTAGAAGTTTGATTGAAACAAGTATGCGAACTAGCGTGGAAACACCTATCTAACAAGCAATCATTTTTATTTGATTTCACCTATTGTCCTATAAGTTTTACTACTTTGAAACAAACCTTTTAATTTAGGAGATTAATCGATCAATTTCTAGCCCAACTTACAAGTTCACAATGTTTTATGTTGCACTTACATGAACATAAACAAGCAAGAGCTCACCACAAATCAAAACCAAATAAACAATTTGAAAAAAATTAATAATCCAAAACTAAGGTTCAAAATAGTATCTAGAACATTTTTGGGGTTTCAAACCAACTAAGAGAATCAAGCCACACATGGCTGCAAAAACACACAAAGAAAATATAGTTCGAAAATGACAAAGGTAAACCGTAGATGACAAAGTGATAAATGAGGGCTTGGCGTGTGTGAGGCAGCAACCAATATGCAACAACTAATGGAGGCTATGATGATGTGAGAGTGCAAGGGACATTCTGATCTTATGTTCCTTTCCCATCTTTGCGGCATCATAACTTGTGAATTCCTTCACCTTTCTGGACGATGATTGATACTAAAATAATCTACAAACATCATGCCTATACATATGAACAATTGCCTTCCAGAAAAGTTTACCCAATCCAGATAAGTCTGTTGGAGATTGCTGCTTGAGATACCAACTTGTGGGACTTGTAACAAATGCTTCACACCATCCTTTTGAACAAATTCTTGTAATATATCAACTACTTGTCAAACAGACGATTTCATATGCTCGACTTTTGTAACCAATCTTCAAAGATTGATGACTGCCCATATTAAAGATCAAAGAGGTCTTATAGTAAATGAGCCAGAGTGACTAAGTGATACAAACATAAATAGGTAGAAACTGTACCAATATAATAAAAACCCAACATCTAAATAAGACAGTATATGTGATTTAGTTACCTAATAAGTGAACTTGGTGTGAGCGTAAGGGGATTAGTAGTCACAAATTCACATAGACTAGTTTTATTTTATTTTGTTTTATTTATTTATTATTATTATTTTTTTATGAAATTGATTGATTATTTTGATATGTGAGTGATTTATTAGAAAATAAAAAGAAATTTGGAAAACATAAATTGCGGTGCAGAGTTGTGCGGACAGCGAGCATTGGCCTTATTAGAAGAAAGAGAGAGAAAGAGACGGGTTCTAGTGTTGGTCGGTGCTCCATTCTCTTCAATGGAATGCTCTCCTTCTTCTTCTTCTTCTTCTTCTTCTTCTCTAAGCAGCTTCTGCATACTGCGAAAGCCTTGCCCATCTCTACTGTCAGTCACCACCTTTTATAGGAAGCAGCAGCAGCAGCGACCCCTTACCCAACTCTCTGCAGTTTCCTACAACAAGTTCATTCACTTGGCTTTGGACGAATCCAAACGCCACACCCACTTGGTCCCTTCTCCCCTCCAGGTCACCTTGCTTTACTCTCAACTTGCCATTCTAAAATGAAATGTTGTTCTTCATAGAGTAGAATTATGGTATCTAGACCACCATGATAGCTAATCTTGTTTGAAACTAGTTTTGTGTTTCATGTCTCTGCAACTACATTTTCCCAATTTCACTAGTTTGACTTGGGGTATCAATTTTGAAAAAAAAGAAAAGACACAAAGGGTATACTATTGGGTAAGCAATTTCTTGAACCAGTATATCACCTTTTATGATGTCAGGAACTTTTTGCTGCTTTTGTAGTGGGAGTTTGTACTGTTGTTAATTGAATCTCATTTTGGAGAGGGGGCTGAGGAAGATTTATATCTATAGATAGCGCAGTGCTAAAGGGTATAGAAGAATCTTTTACGAAGAGCAGGGGTGGATTCATTTGTGATGGGGTTTAGTTTTGTTCTATTCAATTTTGATATTCTTGTTTTGTTATTAGGTATGGCTTATTTTTATTTTTGCTTTCATACTGTTAAGTAAAGTCATTTCCAGCTACCAAGTACTCCATTTGTTTATAGGTTGTTCATTGTGAGGTTGCCTGTCAAATTGGTGATGACATCCCATTTGGAAATTTTCTTCAGGAGAATTTTAAAATAGTCTATATGTACATTGATATATGTTGCAAGCGACATGTGTGCAATGGTAGATACTTGAGTGGTTCTCATTTACACTTGGTTAATGCCTGATTACTTCAGAGTAAAGTTTATCTGCCATGCTAAGATTACTTGCAATATAACAATATTACATATTTTTATCTGGCCTCTATAAGTAGGCAATGAGCAGTAGAAGAAGCTGCTCATTTTTTTTGTTTTTTTTGTTTTCGTTATGGAAGCATAATTGCATTGTTTTTAGTCTCATTTAAATTTACATTTGTGATTATATATATATATATATTTTTTTTTTTCCTGTTAGAACCTTTGGGTGACAGCTGATATGTAGTTCCTTAAAAAATGCTAGCATTTCATATTTTCATTAGTGTCTATGTAATATGACTTCATAGAAGTATTAACAGATTTGTAGGTCTGGGGTTAGTAGCAAGTGGTCGGGCCCCAAGTCTGAGCTCGGTCATTTCAGTCAGCAAAGGGGGTTTAGGGATGTCTGGATATCGCATATCAGAAATAAATGACAACACAGTGGGAGAAGTTAAGGAAGGGGGTCAAGAAACTGTATCAAAGGATTTAACACTTGTAATTTCTCTGTATTCAATATTTAGTTAGATGGCGATATATATCTATTTTTACAGCCTTATAATATGTAAGGCATTATATGTGGATCTGAAATTAATATAAAAGTGTTCCCACTGTAGACATTGATATCTTGAACAATAATATATTAGTCTACGAGCTAAAGTTGTTAGGAGATGAAATGAGTATATTAAGATATTGCTCATGGCGTGAGAATGTGAGAATAAGTTTTGCAACCCAGTTTTTCTTTGTAAGATGTGTGTGTATATAGTGTGTTTTGTTATTATTGAAACTCCAACAACTCAATTCACACTTACCTTTGCAGTAACTCTTGTATTCTATATGATTGCAGGTTTTGGATTTCGCTGTCTTCCCAGAACCAGAATATGATATGCCAATATTTTGTGCCAACTTCTTCACCAGTGCAAATGTAAACATAGTTGTACTGTTAGCTCTCTCTATACATAATAATAGGATCAATGCTCTTCTGTATATTAGTTAATTGATTACTGTAGTGTTGTCATCCCTACCAAGTTAGAGCAACAATGGGCTCCCTATATGAGTTATTTAAGAACATTCAGGGAGGAACTAAAAAAAGAACGCTCCAGCCACACACTCCTAAAATAAGGAAAAAGCTAGCTCCTAATTTGAGGAGAAAGTTTCATTTTAAATTTAATAATATGTACGGCTCCCTGGAGTGTTGAGCATGGTTGGAGCAACAATTTTAAGGCTCCCTAAAAGTCAATTTTAATTTAACTTTAAGCTATTTTCTTTTTCAACAAATTTGATGAAAACTAGGGAGTGCCATTGTAGGTGCTCTTACTGTTATCAAATAATTTGCATAACTCTCTGGAAAAAGGATCACTTATGTGTATAGGTGATACCTTATTTGAAAGCTTTACTCTTCAGTGCTTTCACAAATTTGGCCTTCTAACACAGATTTAATATATAACACTACATATGCAGTGCAATATTATCCTTTTTTCTCTTTGGAACGTGCATTGCATTATAACTTATTATCAAGTATCTGTATTTGGTTTCCTGAGTAATGGACAATTGCTTTTGCAAAATTTTTCAATACGTTGCTTTGTCTCGAGAGAAGATAAGTTGTACAATTGATAAAATTAGGTCTCAACATGAGACTTGCATGAAAGAACCGGGCATGCAATATTTGTATTAAATTGAGTCTAGCCGGTTAACACTGTTCAAGCCTATATTACTATCATGTTGAATTGGGTTATAAGCAGTTGGAAGAGCAATGTTGTGATTGAATGTCATTGGAGGTCAAAAACTAATCCCTAGTCTGTTGATTACTTAATTTTCATAAAGAATTTTATTCTATAGTCCTGTCTCCTCCTGTTATTTCATTTCTATTGCTTATATTTGAATAACCTTCTTTTGTGGAAAAAACAAGAACTTAGCTACAGATTCATGATCCTATTGCATTTGATTTGAATAACCTTCTTGTGTGGAAAAAACAGATAAGACTAAAAAGTGATGTGGATAATAATGTTCCAGTACTACTTTTTCTGGCTTGATGTATTTGTACATTGTTATTTTCATAGTTATGATGTGAAATAAAAATTGTTTTACAGCACAATTATTAGTCAGTGCTATTCCTCTGAGGTCATTTTGGTTTTAGTCTATCAAACATTCACATTAAAAATTGAATACTGAAGACTTTGGAGCTTACCGGTATTTTACATTGATAGGGACCTCAATCCTTTGCACAACGTCATTATTGAAAGAGAATACAGAGATAAATACTACAAAAGTCTAACACCTCTTGGTGTTAAATATGCTGAGGTAAGTACAATCAATAGAACTGGCACGTATACTGCACATGTTGATTTCATTGTTATTTCCAATTCCTTTCTAAGATATATGGCATGGTGACTGAACACAGCTTTCATGCAGCTTTTACCATGGGGTGGAAAGCTTACTAGTGAGTCATTGAAATTTTTTTCACCCATTGTGATATGGACAAGATTTACGTCAAGTTCAAACAATTATGAGATTTTATATTCTGCTTTCATGGATTATTACAAGGTACAGTGTCAACGGTTCTTATGGGTTCTGTTGTTTGTGATAGTTTTAATGATGCCATTGATTGGAATTTAATTGTTGACTTCTCTATGCTAGTTTATGTACTAGAGAAGATTGTAATGCATTACAATCCTCTTTCTTCCACAGGCATGGCTTGAGCTGATGGACCAAGCAGTAGTGGAGACAAATGCCTCTCAAATTAAACGTAACCGTGAAGCACAACATCGATATCTAACTTGGAGAGCAGAGAAGGTGATTACTTTTTTGCCTGGTCTTTTCTTCCATGCATGCGGCCATCTGTATCAAATTCTTGTCTTTCTTATAAAACCTTAGAATAGATCTCCTTTCAAAACAGTACTGTTGTGGAATTTCTAAAGGGCTGCATGGTCTTCCTTTTATGGAAGTTCATTAATTTAAGCTGTACCAAAAGTGAAAAATAAGAAACTTATTGAATCTTTGGATCTGATTAAAAAATTTAGGACCTTTCTGTTGATCACCTTTTGTCTTTTCATCAAATTTGGAAACTGGCCACCAACCTTTTCTTAAAATCATACAATAGCTCTCTAGTCAGACAGGCCTGCTCTTATAAATGTTTATTGGTGTTCAAATCCTTGTAAGTTTACATCAACGGTCTTGTAAGTTTACATCAACGGTTTAACCTTCAGTCAATATTTGCAAGTAATTAGGAAATAGGCATTCTGAAATGGTCTGGAATGGTTTATGCTTTTATGAAGCACTTAGCTTGAATTCTAGTTGTCAAGCTTGAGAAAATTTAAGAACTGAAAGGAATTAACTGTAGTGTTGTTAATTTTGACTCGGTCCTTGTCTCATTGGTTGTTTGTTTGACTTATTTGATGAGGTGACATGTTAACAGGATCCTGGACATGGAGTTCTCAAAAGGTTGATTGGGGAGACACAAGCAAAGGTAGTAAACATTGGTTTTGGTTGATTTTCTTACATGACTCCATTTTCTAATTTCTGAGTCGTGATACATAGGATTTGCTGGTGAACTTCCTGTTCAATGGAATTGATAACCTAGGAAGCAAAAGTTTCCTGGAGTACTTCCCAGAGTACTGCTGTGAGGATGGAACTATAAATCAGAATCGTAGTATAATCGGAAAGTCTTATGAAAATCGGCCGTGGGATAGGAAAGGAGAGTTTGTTAGTAACAATTTTGAAAATTAGATGGTAATATAAATTTGTCTTCCTTTTTTTTTTCTTTCTTTTTTTTCATTTGTTTACTTTGTGGAATATTTTTCTGCTTTTTTGAATACAAGACTTGAACAGTCTGAGGTTTATGGAGTACAATTATTTAGTTGTTTGTTTTCACACAGATATCAATCTCTAGTGTGCTTGTTGCGCCTGGTTTCGTAGTTTTGATTAATTTTTATGCAGGGAAAACTAATCTAAAATGATAATCTCCTTGGTGGAGATTGTATGCACTAATCTTTGATTTTTTCTCTATAGCATTAGCAATCATAACTTTTTTTTTGTTCTTTATGTCCAATACACTTGTGGTGTCAAGACTCAGAAATTGACTTGGAAAACAAGTTGGCTCAGAATAAGCAGTGTATTGTGTATGAAAGATTACAATACAAGGTAAAAAGTAGTTATATTGATCCTAGTAATTTAAGAATTCATCTTAAGATTTCATGATAGCTTTGGTGTGAACCAGACCTTGCTACGTTTTTGTTGAAGACCTCCAGTGAGCTGATATTTCAGTGTCTCATCAGCCAAGTTATAAACACCAATTCTATCATCCTTTTCATTGGTAAAGTAGATGCAGTTTCCACTTCCATTGTCACGCCCCAATTTTTGAAGGATAAATTTCAAAGATTGGGCATGATATAACTCACAAATAAGACTACATGAACTGCTCAACAAAACCCTACTAAACTTAAATATTGGAAATGTAAATGTCAATAAAACTCATCGACTGAGTTAAACATTACATCTCTTTATTTACAACTTCAAAAGTCTAGTAAAAAAAAATGCTCCTACGAGCTTAAAACAACTTACATAATATACAAATAAAAAGTACATCATCTAAACCCCAGCCACTATGCCTCTGCCTCAACCCTGTTGATCAAACACCTGCAAGTCTAACCCCTACACCATGAATTGGTGCACCGGGTTGTAAACAACAAACCCGGTAAGCTAAAAAGCTCGTATGAGTAATTCTCAAAATAAACTCCACATTTATCACAGTCCAACACTTTAACACATCCAAATAAATTTTGATAAATGAATAAAAACTACACATTAACAAGACATGTACCCATGAGTCCCAGATATTTAGAAAATACCCCTCATGACCTACAACAACAATATGTGTACCCATGGGTCCCATATACCTTCAAGTATCTCCCATGACCTACACTGACAGACGGACTAGAGCTCTATTCCTAACCGTATCCAATCACCCGGCCAAAGGCTTGGAATCCCGGTTTGACTGTCTAACATCACAACAATAAAAATGATAAATAGCATTAGAACCGCAACCAATCACCCGATTAAAGGCTTGGAACCCGGTTTGGCTATTTAATATCAAAACATAAAAATGATAAATAACATCTTAACCGTAACCAATCACCTAATTAAGGCTTGGAACCCGGTTAGGCTATTTATTCAACAGTCATCATATCACAACTCCAATAACATCACAAGATTTACATCATAAAAATTATATCCTTCACAAGGATATAATTATATGAAAATAAAAATTAATCTAACAACATACTTCTCACAATTTAATAAAATTATGATCATAAGAGTCATAGAGTAACACATAACTAAAAAACTTGTTTTACCTTACCTATGAGCCGTTGACAATCAAGCTCATATATTTTTAAAACCAAACAACATAATATTATTTTTCTTCATTAAATTATTTATTTAAAATCATCAAAATAAATCATCATAAACCTCATCATAGCAATTATCATCATCAAAATCAACATCACAATCATCATCAAAATCATGATCAAAATCAACATCACAATCATCATCAAAATAAATAGGCCACAAAGTGGACCTTAGTGAGATTTTACTCACCTTAACTCCCGCTGCGTCTTCATAAGCACAAACGCAAGCATATCACACAAAACCACACCACAAGTCACCTATTAACAAAACGTTAACCTTAGTAACTAAGAAAACAGCATTATCCGACTCGAACCGAAACTCAAGTCCTAACCCAAAACCTTGTCACTCGAGACAAAACCTCTCCCTATACCTCAAAAAGGTCGCCTGAACATCCTACACAACCTATAAAACCACAAACCAGATTCTAAAAACAGATATACTCAAAAATGGAAACCGAACGAAACCTAGCATTCGAGAGGGAAACCTTAGCATGCATCAACGGTAACCAAAACCTATAAACCACATATCAACACACTCGTATCGAAGAGTATTATCTAACCAAAACCACAAAACACCCCAGACACTACCGGACGCGCCGCCACATGCGGCTGCGAGTGGGCCCCACGCGCCACCACGAAACGTCCGAATTAGGGCAAACTCTAAACATCAAATTTGTAGATTGAGGAGAGAGGAGCATCTTTCATACCTGAGGGTTCAACTAGTTCGGCCGGAAATCACCGGAAAAGCTTAGAATCCACCACCGCCGCTCTCCGTCGTGAGTTGAGCTTCATATCCAGACCGTTTCCATGCTGCGTCGCCGCCGCCGGAGGTAGGAAACCGATCGGGTTTCTCACCCGAACTTCCGAGCTTCGGGTCACCACCTCGGGACCGAAACGGAGCACATCACTACCACAGGTCAGCTCGGACGGAGGAGAGGAAGAGAACCCGACCGGTGCCATCGTCTGGGTCGGCCGGAGATGGCCGGAAAAGTCGGGTCGGGTTGCCGGGTCCGGGTCGGGTCGGCTGGAAAACTCGGGTAGTAAGGGTGAGGCGCGAGAGAGAAAGAGAAGAGGGAAGAAATGGTTCCGGAAAAAATGAAAGGAACCGTAACACTTTTCTTAGTTATACTAAAAATTCCCGATAAGCCACAACTTCTGCTGACCATAACTTTGTCATACGAAGTCCGTTTTACGCGTGCCACGTGTCTACGAACTCGTATCGTCGTGCTCTACAACTTCCGTGAAGGAAGTTTCTCGAGAAACCCAACGGATTAGAAAGTCAACTCTTGACCTTTCAGAACCATAAAACCGGTTCAGGCAAATTATGCATCCGAACCCTTCCGCTCTTCCTTCAAACTTCAAAACACACTAACTTCTAACTCAAAAATTCCTAAATAAAACTAGAAACTAATATCAAATTTCCGGGGTATTACACTCTACCCTCCTTAAAGAAATTTCGTCCCCGAAATTTAAAGATACTAACTCAAAAAGAAACAACTTGGGGTACTTAGCCCTCATATCCGACTCTAACTCCCAAGAATGCATCACCCTCATCTTGGTGACTCCAACACACCTTAACCAAATTGACCTCCTTCCTTCGAAGCCTCTTGGTCGATCTATCCAAGATTTGAACCGGTTCAACAACAACAAGGTTGCATCCGCATTCACCTTGATAGAACTATAATCAATTACATGAGATGCATGCGGAACATACTTCCTCACTATCTCCTTCACATACAACTTGCATAAGGCATCCACCATGTACGACATCGACACGGGAAGGAAATGCGCTGACTTCGTCAAACGGTCCACAATCACCCATATAGCATCATGTCCAAATCTTGGACTTAGGCAGTCCAGTCACAAAGTCCATGGAAATCTGCTCCCATTTCCAAGTAGGAATAGATAATGGCTGCAACAAGCCTCCGGGCCTCTGATGCTCCGCCTTCACCTGCTGACAGGTGAGGCACTTGGACACATACTCTGCTACATCTTTCTTCATCCCATTCCACCAAAACTGCCTACGCATGACTTTATACATCTTGGTGCTCCCTGGGTGCACCGTATAACGAGATCGATGCGCCTCCCATAGGATTTCCCCCTTGAGATCACAACTACCGGGAACACATAATCTCCATCTATACCTCAATCCACCATCTAATCCAACCGACCACTCTGAAGGAAAAACATCCAACAAATCCACCACTAATTTCGCCAACTTTGCACATGAGAACTCGTCATGTGCTTGGCCTTGGATGATCCTAGAAATCAAAGTGGGTTGCACAGAGACGCTTCCAAGGAAAATCCCTTGTTTCCTGCCAGATGGCAGAATGCCAAACTCAGATGCAGTCTCCAACATGAGCCACTCCTGCACCATGATAGAGGCAACTATACCCCTAGGCTTCCTGCTCAATGCATCCACCACCACATTGGCTTTCCCAGGATGATACTCCAAGGTGAAGTCATAGTCCTTAAGGAGCTCCATCTACCTCCTTTGCCTCATGCTCAAATCTTTCTGAGAGAATAAATACTTCAAACTCTTATAATCAGAAAAGAGTTCGAACTTCTCTCCATACAAGTGATGCCTCAAAATCTTCAAGGCAAAAACTATCGCAGCTAGCTCTAGGTCATGAGTAAGATAAATCTTCTCATGAACTTTAAACTGTCTAGAGCCATAAGCCACAACAACACCAAGCTGCATCAACACACAACCAAAGCCTAATAAGAGACATCGCTATAGACGACAAGGTCAACACCACTACTAGGAATGACCAACACTGGGGATGAAGTCTACCTAGTCTTCAACTCCTCAAATGCCTTCTCACACTATCTATCCACACTCCACCTAGTGGAAATTGATCAACCAGAGACACACTTCCCTATATAAAGTCACTAACACCACGTGGCTAACTATACAGAAACAAGGGTTTCTAAGGATGCGAACTAGTTCATCACTCACAATGAGCTAGACCATTCCAAAAATACTCGGCTCACTAAAGTTAACCCTCAACCAACCACTCATAAAATAAAACACGATAACACGTCTCTACAAATTACACTACCACTACTCTGCAAAATGTCAGGACCTACCCGGAATTTTCCTTTGAAATCCGGCATAAACCTTGCGGGACCCACCTCAAGGGAAATTCTACCAAAATTTTGGCATAACCTCCCTTAAAAATTGGGTAACCCTACCTGAAAGAAAATTCACCAAAACCCAACACTTCGAAAACAAAATACTCCACATCTCCTGGAGCCACCCGCTCCCCCAAATAAACATCCACCTCCTCAACAAAAGTAATAATTCAAAATAAATTCATGAATTTAAACTCTCATACAACAAACCAAATAATTCTTTTTCAACACCCTTAAGTTAAGTCGCAAGCCATAACACAACACACAAACTACAGAAGAATGTGAACTCAAAACAAAACAATATCTGCATTGCATCATTGTCAACTCACTATGACACTAAGAGCTCAACCAAACCAAAAACACTCATCCCGCTAGGGTCAAACCTCAACCAACACACATAAGATAAACAATTGAAAGAATAGTAATCCCTGCGCATAGCTTAGTTCAGGTGATTACTAGCAACACTAAGATAATCAAATTCGAATCACAAAAATTAAATACGAAACACACCAGAAAGAACATACAAGAAAACAAATAGTGAATCCTGCAGGTAAACATAGTTCAAGAATTCACTTCATGAGAAATAAGATAAGAAAGTATAATCCCTGCAGGAAATTTAGTTCAGGAGATTACACCACACACAGGAACAATTAGTGATTCGTGCAGAATAGCGTAGTTCAGGAAATCACTAAACATACAAACAAGTCTAAGAAAATAAGAAATCTACATCACAACCATTTAACATAGTCTTTAACCATTAACCCATTTTAAAATCATCTTAATAAATTCCGTTTTACTTACCCATGGACCGTAGTCGATCAAGTCCATTTATTTTGAAAACAAAACATATTTTAACACGATTTAGTTGGTTAATGGCCCTAGACTATGTTAACACTCTCACTACATATTCCCCACCACAAAACAAATAACACAAAACAACCCCAAATTAACACGGCCCTCCTATCCAACAACCTTCTAAAACATTTAATTAAAATCTTATTTTTTTTATACTTACCCATGGACCGTTGAGATTCAAGTCCATATATATAACAAAACAATTAGAATTTTAGAATGCTTTAAAAGTGTTGGATCAAGAATCATGCTAACAGGCTTGTCAACACTATCACACACCCACACTCACAAACATTTCCCAAATGGCCACCGCCATGCAAAACACAAACTCACACGTCATTTGCCAAATGGCCACTGCCAAAGCAAAACACAAACTCACACCACATTTGTCAAATGGCCACCGCCAATGCAAAACACAAACTCACAAACGTTTTTCTGCCAACACGGCCGCCACCAACGTGGACACACTCTCAAACGTTTTGCACACCACATGCCACTCGGGCAACATCACACATAACATTCAACAACAATCCACAATATTGCTGGAAGGTACATTTTATTCCCTTCCGGCCAAACAGGCAAACATCACTTCAACTATACAATTATCCCCCACAAACCTCCAATTTACCGAGGGGTACATTTTATTCCCTCTCGGTCCCATTCTCCTCAATTCAATATAATCCAACAAAATTACACAATATCTTAAAACGATAAATATGCATAACGTAACCAAAAATATAAACAATGATAATATATATATATATACATATCCTTTTACCAATAGATATACATATATATATATATATATATATATATATATATATATATATCACCCAAATACATTCTCACTCTCAAAATAGACAACGACAAATATTTAAAACGAAACTCGCCTAGTTACCGCCAAGGGTAACTAGCTTGAATGTGAGGTTTACTCACTATAACACTACAAACTTTCAATTAACTTGCCACACAACAGAAGACAACTTCCTACGATGCATAACAATGCTCACACATAAGTCAAACACAAGACCTTAACTGCAACACACGACGTTAACTGCATAACTAACTCAAAACACCACACCACCACAACATCACAGAAAAGACACGCCAAAAACATAACTCACTCTCATGAAGAAGAAAAAAGAACAAAATATCTTTCACTCCTAAACTTTGCTAACCAATCACAAATCCTCTAGCTCACCACGGGCAGCTGAAAAGGAGCCAATCTAATGATTCTTATTCCTCAAAAGACTAAACCTCAAGAAACGCTAAACAACTCTCGCACTCCTTACTTACAGAGCAACCAATGCTCTGAGAACCTAACACTCGAGACAACATCCTTGCCTCCTGCATACCCAATGAAAAATCAGTACCTAAGAGTGATGGTGATCCGCTGCAGTCGGGCCATCACTCAAAGATATTGATTATCGCCAAATATGCAACCAGGCTCTGATACCAAATTGTCACGCCCCAATTTTCGAAGGATAAATTTCAAAGATTGGGCATGATATAACTCACAAATAAGACTACATGACCTGCTCAACAAAACCCTACTAAACTTAAATATTGGAAATGTAAATGTCAATAAAACTCATCGACTGAGTTAAACATTACATCTCTTTATTTACAACTTCAAAAGTCTAGTAAAAAAAAATGCTCTCACGAGCTTAAAACAACTTACATAATATACAAATAAAAAGTACATCATCTAAACCCCAGCCACTATGCCTCTGCCTCAACCCTGTTGATCAAACACCTGCAAGTCTAACCCCTACACCATGAATTGGTGCACCGGGTTGTAAACAACAAACCCGGTAAGCTAAAAAGCTCGTATGAGTAATTCTCAAAATAAACTCCACATTTATCACAGTCCAACACTTTAACACATCCAAATAAATTTTGATAAATGAATAAAAACTACACATTAACAAGACATGTACCCATGAGTCCCAGATATTTAGAAAATACCCCTCATGACCTACAACAACAATATGTGTACCCATGGGTCCCATATACCTTCAAGTATCTCCCATGACCTACACTGACAGACGGACTAGAGCTCTATTCCTAACCGTATCCAATCACCCGGCCAAAGGCTTGGAATCCCGGTTTGACTGTCTAACATCACAACAATAAAAATGATAAATAGCATTAGAACCGCAACCAATCACCCGATTAAAGGCTTGGAACCCGGTTTGGCTATTTAATATCAAAACATAAAAATGATAAATAACATCTTAACCGTAACCAATCACCTAATTAAGGCTTGGAACCCGGTTAGACTATTTATTCAACAGTCATCATATCACAACTCCAATAACATCACAAGATTTACATCATAAAAATTATATCCTTCACAAGGATATAATTATATGAAAATAAAAATTAATCTAACAACATACTTCTCACAATTTAATAAAATTATGATCATAAGAGTCATAGAGTAACACATAACTAAAAAACTTGTTTTACCTTACCTATGAGCCGTTGACAATCAAGCTCATATATTTTTAAAACCAAACAACATAATATTATTTTTCTTCATTAAATTATTTATTTAAAATCATCAAAATAAATCATCATAAACCTCATCATAGCAATTATCATCATCAAAATCAACATCACAATCATCATCAAAATCATGATCAAAATCAACATCACAATCATCATCAAAATAAATAGGCCACAAAGTGGACCTTAGTGAGATTTTACTCACCTTAACTCCCGCTGCGTCTTCATAAGCACAAACGCAAGCATATCACACAAAACCACACCACAAGTCACCTATTAACAAAATGTTAACCTTAGTAACTAAGAAAGCAGCATTATCCGACTCGAACCGAAACTCAAGTCCTAACCCAAAACCTTGTCACTCGAGACAAAACCTCTCCATATACCTCAAAAAGGTCGCCTGAACATCCTACACAACCTATAAAACCACAAACCAGATTCTAAAAACAGATATACTCAAAAATGGAAACCGAATGAAACCTAGCATTCGAGAGGGAAACCTTAGCATGCATCAACGGTAACCAAAACCTATAAACCACATATCAACACACTCGTATCGAAGAGTATTATCTAACCAGAACCACAAAACACCCCAGACACTACCGGACGCGCCGCCACATGCGGCGGCGAGTGGGCCCCACGCGCCACCACGAAACGTCTGAATTAGGGCAAACTCTAAACATCAAATTTGTAGATTGAGGAGAGAGGAGCATCTTTCATACCTGAGGGTTCAACTAGTTCGGCCGGAATCGGCCGGAAATCACCGGAAAAGCTTAGAATCCACCACCGCCGCTCTCCGTCGTGAGTTGAGCTTCAATACTACCAGGGATCGAACGAGGACGTCCAACACTTCATATCCCGACCGTTTCCAAGCTGCGTCGCCGCCGCCGGAGGTAGGAAACCGATCGAGTTTCTCACCCGAACTTCCGAGCTTCGGGTCACCACCTCGGGACCGAAACGGCGCACATCACTACCACAGGTTAGCTCGGACGGAGGAGAGGAAGAGAACCCGACCGGTGCCATCGTCTGGATCGGCCGGAGATGGCCGGAAAAGTCGGGTCAGGTTGCCGGGTCCGGGTCGAGTCGGCTGGAAAACTCGGGTAGTAAGGGTGAGGCGCGAGAGAGAAAGAGAAGAGGGAAGAAATGGTTCCGGAAAAAATGAAAGGAACCTTAACACTTTTCGTAGTTATACTAAAAATTCCCGATAAGCCACAACTTCTGCTGACCATAACTTTGTCATACGAAGTCCGTTTTACGCGTGCCACGTGTCTACGAACTCGTATCGTCGTGCTCTACAACTTCCGTGAAGGAAGTTTCTCGAGAAACCCAACGGATTAGAAAGTCAACTCTTGACCTTTCAGAACCATAAAACCGGTTCAGGCAAATTATGCATCCGAATCCTTCCGCTCTTCCTTCAAACTTTAAAACACACTAACTTCTAACTCAAAAATTCCTAAATAAAACTAGAAACTAATATCAAATTTCCGGGTTATTACATCCATGTCCACCAAGCTTGTCTATCACCGGCATTGAGTTGGTTGGTTTTGCCATAGCAATCAAGGTCCTGGCTCCTATGTCACCTATAAAGATCGCTTGCTCTCCAATGTTATTCATCTTTTCATACTTCAACCAACCTTTATCGCTTATAATGCGAATAGTTTTATCCACCTTACACCTTAACACCAATAAGAAAACTTCTCTATCGTTTTCCCATTTTCTCTCATCCTTCAAAACTAGTAGCAGCTCGCCATTGGAGGAAGTGATCAAAGAAAAAGATGGATTATGCATGGTATATCAAGTGCTCTTGAAGAGGGATAACACCTAACAACTTGCCCTTGAAAGCATCAGCCTCGTCACTACCAGAATGAGATTGAGAAAGAACCTCTATGGGATCAAACATAAGTATAGCGTCGATCTTCCTCCCCACCGTCGCATACAACTCTCCCTCATGGAAGTGAAGGTCAGTCAAGCCAAAGCCACCTTTAAGGGGAGTATCGGGTTTATATTGCAAAGTCCATGATGCATCGTTTGGCCTGCAAAACGCCAACCTATGACCATGTAATGTAAGTGCCGCTACAATGCAGTTAGGATCTGTTGGATCTGAAGAGGCTACAGTCTTGACAAAAACTTTCTTATGCCGACGAGTTCTATCGTCTCTGACAAAAAAAGAAAGGTTCGAGTGGGGCGGCAGAGCAATGCGAGCACCCCATACCGGGTTGAAGAAATAGCTCCTGGCCGTCTGTGGTTGCTCGCTTGAAAATACTAGATAGAACGATTATGAGATAAGCAGCGGATTATGTAGAAGAACTTTACTTTACTATTGAATAGAAGATTACAATTACTTGACAACACATGATCAAAAGTAATATATTCTCAAAAGTAAAAATTACTTCACACTTGAAGAACACGGTCAAGTGTAATACAAAGCCACGAAGGTCTTTGTCGCCACGAAGGATGACAACGCCACGGAGGTCGTTGAAGCCACGAAGGTCTTGAAACGCCACGAAGGACTTGAAGCCACGAAGGTCTTCAATGGAGCCACGAAGGTCTCTTGAAACGCCACGAAGGACTTGAAGCCACGAAGGTCTTCAATGGAGCCACGAAGGTCTCTTGCCACACAGGACTATACTATGATCTGAATATTTTTCACACAAAATCTCTAGAGCACACATTCACGAAAACTATATTTTCTACTCAATGTTTTCCTCTTGTGCCTACCATATATATATCTATGTATATATATCTATGTATATATATGAAACCCTAGTACCTCTATCTCCCTATCTCATCAGCCGTACCTAGATATATATAAATATATATATATATATATATATATATATATATATATATATATATATATATATATATATAAACCAAACCCTAGCAGCCGAACCTAGCTGCCCTCTTTTCCATCTAGATCCGAATCACCTCAATGCCATAACAACTTTCTAAATCTAAATTGTATAGAAAAGGAACTAACCTTAAACAGCCTATATCCTAATAAACTGAAAATATATTTGAAAATACATTCCAAATATATCTAGAACTAACCATATAAAAGATGAGAAATATAGAAAGAAATCCCAACCTATATGGCAAGAGACCTTCCGAATAGGAAACTTCAATATCTTCTCTTTGTCACAAGATTGGAAATTTTTGAACTCCATCAACTCATGGAGGCCAATATATCTTCATCGCTACTATGTTCTGCAATTATTAACCAAGAATTACAAGAGCCGGAACAATATGGAGCCGTGCCATCACGATCTACAACTCCCTTTGGAAACCAAAGGTTGTTGGTGGCTCTATCTTCGGCAGGACTATATAAACTATAGTAGTCTTGATAGGGAACAGATTGCAGGATGAATGGGAAACTGTTTTCCAACCTGCGTTTCCAAACTAGTCTCCAAGATGAACAAACAGCAGTACATGATATTGAATCAAATAGCCATAGCCGCTTCACTATCATGTCTACTAATTCATAAGGAAGATCCTTGGACCATCTGTCGTCTACGCTAGAGTCGCTAATGCTCATTGTGTCACAGATTATTGACCGAGAGAAGTCTTTGCAAATTTTCTGATTGAAAAATTAATCAGATATATATGCTAGAGCACCATTACTGATTCTAAAAGGAACATTCAAACTAGGAAAGCACTATTTTTTTTTATCAGAGGAAAGCACTTTCCTAATAGAGCACCATTACTGATTCTAAAAGGAATAACCAAACTAGGAAAGCACTATTTTTTATATTTTTTTTATAGTTTATCAGAGGAAAGCGCTTTCCTAAAGAACAACAATGCAACAATACAAACTTTTATTTTTATTTTTTAAATCTTGCTTTTCATAAATTCTTTAATTCATAAATCTTTCTTTTCAGCTGTATTTAATGTCCCAACCAACAGTTCGTTGGTCTCAAAATAAAAATAAAAATAATAAAATCAACAGTTCGTTGGTGAAATGAGCATTAGTTTAGTGACTAATAATGTTTAGATTTTCAAGCCAATTTTGTAGTTTTCAATATTGAAAATTTTAAAGCATATACACACGAAAAAGGTTAGATACAGAACTTGCAGAATGTGAAAGAACAGAGACAGCATTTACGCACACATATGTAGATATTATATTACTGAGTAATTATTTACAGAGTAGATAATTCACCAAACTCCAGTATAGATAAACAAGGTATCTAATCCTCTTCATGTGACAGAGGTGCCCTCATTTTCATTGTTGTTATAAAGCAGCATCACTGGTAGACATGGGTGCAATAAATGGAGTTTAAGAACCCAGTTATTGACCTTGGGCAGCTTTGAATCGTTCCCGCCACTTCTGCTGATCACTTCCAGGACCTTCTCCCTGAGCAGTACCAGAATTTCAGTAACGAAAATAAATTTCACAAAGCAGCAGGGTAGGAGTTGGTTCATAAATTTCGCAATAACATCAAATGTGTTCCAAATCCATTGATAGAAAACAGCTAAAGCAACGTGTACTTTGAGAAGAAGCCTAAAAGGAACTGATCAAGGAAAGAATCAAGTGACATTCGCAACTCAAATTAAGTTTGGGAGAGTTTGAGACTTACACTCTTTGAACTATAGTTTACTCCAAAGACAGTTAATTTGTTATCCTATCTTGATCATATACTTATCATATAACAGCTACTTGTTTAACCTCCAATATTGTTTCAGCAGCTAAACAAACTTCGAACAGACTTCCAGGATCTAAATCCTTCGAACGGACTTCCAGGATATAAATCCTGGCCAATCTAGGATAGATTCGCATCTCTCCGTTTATTTTTCACACCTCTGTTATGGTTTATGTGCTCATATCGTTTGCTGCTAGGCTAATAACATATATCAATCTTACATGCTACAGTGGTTGAGGACTATACATGTTTCTGAGATACTAACGCACAGCAAGTGATGCTCCAAAAGCTAGGTATGTTCTTTTCTATTAAGATGGTGTTTGAGCCCAGTGGGCATTTTCGGTCCAAGACTCGAGAAAGGTTTTGGATATCATTTGGGCCAGCGCCTGTGGCCTTTTTAGCCCACGAGGGGTGGCGAGGTCTGGCAGCACGCGACGAAGACTTTGTCAAAGATTCTGATACCTCGCGAGATTCGATGTCCTCGCAGGATCCTTATCTCCAGTTCGCATGGGACTCTACAGTGCCTGGCGAGGGTGAGTTGGAAATGAACGATAATGACCTCGGGATAAGGTCGCTTAGTGTTTGAGTTCGCGTACGACACGACAAATGAAATGATGCAAAGCGGTGAACAAGACCTAAGTGGGATAGGTTTGACACGTGTTGCATGGAGCGCATGACTAGCGAGTTAATCGTATCCTTGTGGGATTCTAGTTGTCAGGCCCGAAGTGGATTGTGATTAGGTATCCGCGGGTTGCTTGCGGGTGATTATATAAAGAAGCTTTACAACTTACAAAGAGACACAATCAATCAACAACTCTCTCAAAACAGACGAACACAGTCGAAACCTTCGAGCCTCCTCGAAACCCTTACGTTCTAAGCGCACCCTGCCTTAGATCTCAGAGCCCGTCAGGACTCGTCTCTGATTTCCCTATTGTTGCTCTGCTCGCTCTAACAGTGAGTATCGATCGACAGGTGACAAGAAGATTAAGCTCGTAAATTTCCTCATCCGTGAGGTGGCACCGGAGCTCTCTTTCGCCTGGTTAGAAGTCAGAACGCGCACCGTTCTCTTTCCTCGTCCGCGAGGTGGCAGGCCCCACACACATCGTTTTACTTTTGTTTCCTCTCTACCCCTGCTGAGGACGTGGGCCAAAACATTGGCACGCCCAGTGGGACCAACAAGCTCTTTTCTCTTTGTTCACTAATCACCTCCGCTCCCAGCTAAGGACGTGGGCCAAAACATTGGCACGCCCAGTGAGACCGAGAGTTTAATTTTCTTTTCCAGTCATCATTGGGAAGTCAGACGACTCCCCATACCGGAGGCCTTCGATTTCTTGTTTGAAGCATAAGGCTCCGCAATACAAGCCCCATAACAGCGCGGCTTGCAGATCTCTCACTAAAGAAGAGATTCTCACTCGGTTCGGCAACCCCGACCATACTAAGACGTCAATGACGGATTCACGACCAATCCCAGATGCAGGACCTACTCTGTCCACAGAGGAAGTCCGCAAGATGTTTGAAGAACTAAGGAGCGATCTCAAGAATGAGATCGGCGCGCTCAGGAATGAGCTCGGCTTGAAAGTCGAAGCTACCCAGCAAAACGTCCAAGACCACTCTGCGCAGGTCGCTAAGGACAAGGAAATCTGGCTCGCGAACCAGGAGAACCACGCTAGGCTCAGCGAGGAATTCAACTACGTGGCTGGCACGATCAGGGAGGACAAGGATATATTGACCGGCTCCCTGCAAAGGATCCAGACAGAACTGGATCAGAGCAAGGTGGCCTATACCAAAGCCTTGGAGGTCCAAACCCGTCGCCTGAACGACCACGACACCAAGCTGCAGCAACAGCAGGACACTTTCTTCTTCGGGAGCAAGAATAGCATGGAGAAGCTCGAGGACTACAAAGAGCGCCATGATACCCTGAACACAAGGGTCCTGCAGGTGGAAGACTGGATTCGGGCCCAAGCGCCAAAGAATCACGCTATGAACTATGCCAGTTCAAGCGCAGTTGAGGGCTCAAGGTACATCCCGCCTAATGAGCGCCCTAGAGGAAATCCAAGGGTCGGGGCTCAGAAAGCTCCCCAATTCACATTGGGGGCCAGTTTGTCAAAGACGCCACCCCGTCTACCCTCGCCATGCAGCCCTGGGGTCACACTCAGGGGCGCCGGTGTTTTCCCGTCGCAAGGAATTGGGACACCAGATGACCCAATCGTAGCCTATTCCAGTTCGACCCCTAAGAACGTCGGGCAGGCCCCTAGCCTCTCTGCATGGCATGGCCACGACGAGGGGGCAGATTCCGCACCAGTAACGGCAGTCGACTGGCGCCAGCTCATCTCAAGCATCGTCAAGGAGCACACCGGAAAGGGTGATGCTAGCTTGCACTATCGTGACCCCTATCCTGATAGCGTGCCACAATATCTCTTCCCCCACGGGTTCAAGAACATCGTCTTCACCACATTCTCTGGGGAGACAAGGGAGGATGCAGCAACTCATATGGCCCGTTTCAAGGTCCAATGAGGCCAGTACGGGAATGATGACATGCTCAAGCTCAAGCTCTTCGGGACTTCTCTGTCCGGGGCCGCTTTCACCTGGTACTCCAGATTGAAGCCGGGGTCAATAGCAGATTGGCCCACCATGGAACGTCTCTTCCGGGAGACATATGGCACAATTGAGCCCGAAGTTGGCCTCGACTCCCTCACGTAGATGAGCCAGCAGAGCATGGAGTCCGGAGTTTCTTTCCTCCAACGCTTCAAGATCCAGCAGGCCAAATGCGATTACCTGTTGCCTGAGCAGGAAGCCATTAAGTTGGCTATTCGGGGTCTGGAGCACCGCCAGCGGTTGAAGCACCATGGAGAGCGTTTCAGTTCCATGGGTGACCTGATCAATAAGGTCGGCAGCTACGAGCTCATCCTGAACGAGTTGGACGACAAGGCCAACGCTTCCAAGGGAACCTACGTACCAGGGAAGAACCGGATAGTGGGGGCACTCAGCATGCAGACCCCCGCTCATGATCCATACTATCAAAGGCCGGAGGCAGGTCACACGGAGCAGGATCTGGACGATATCGGCGCGGTAGAGCTGACTGGCAAGCAGGTAGCTCATAAACTGAAGAACCTGAAGATGACCCGCGAGCCAATCACCATCCAGTCCTTTGCCTGGACCAAGCCGGAGTACGAGTCGTACACCTACGACGCCAAAAACGCCCATTTGGTCTTTAATGACCTAATCGAGGCGAAGTATGTGCGCCTGGACCACAAGTTACCGTCTAAGGAGGAGCTGAAGGACAAGAAATACTGTGCCTTCCACAACGTGTACAATCATGACACCAAAGATTGTGTCAAGCTCCGAGACCAGCTGCAGACTTGGTTAAACTCAGGCGAGCTGAGGATGAAGGCACCGGGTAGTACGGCCTCATTGGTCGATATAGACCTTTTCCCGCCCGTAGTAGGCATGGTCGAAGTCAACTGGGCCGATCAGACCCAGGACGACGATCAGCGTCGCGCGCCTAAAAGGGGCCGCGAGGAAGGAGACGTCAGTGCCCGCCAGCCACGTCGCCAGTACACCTACAACGAAAGTTTGGCGCATGAGGTCTTAGACGATCTCAGAGAGGTCGGGCTCGTCACAGTTGCCAGGTCCTTGCCCTACATCGAGTACAAGGAGGGACGCGTTCATTGTAAATTCCATGACAGCTGGGGGCACAGGACCAGCGAATGCCGTCAGCTCCGAGACCAGGTTCAAGACTGGCTCGACCTCGGGTACATCCGCTTTAAGGATGAGGGCGGCTTTACGATCGCAATTGCTGGTTTCGGTTGGCCTTGCGTTTGCCAGCGAATGATCACACTAGACCTGTCACCAAATGCAGGACCACCCGAACCGCCGGGCCGAAATCGCAAACGGCCGGCGAATAACTACATGATCCCAGATAACCAGATGGGGAGCACAGACGACCCTGCTCGACAGTTGGTCGCTAAGCTCGAACCAGACCGCCCATCCTACAAGGATAAGGGCAAAGCAATCATGAGGGACGATAGACCGTTCCCCGTCAAAGGTTCCCAGCCTACGAGCCCTAGGACTCGCGAAGAGCTGGAGAAAAGGATAGCGCGTCTCGAGACGTACGTCGCTGCGCATTGGACGGCAGCGATACCTCCATCCCCTGCCGCAAGCGAGATGGACATGTCAGACTCCAGCAGTGAGAGTCGCAGCAGCGACGCCCCGAGCCCTCGTGAAGGCGTCTTAACCAACCCTTACATTCCCCCGACGTCCAAATCGGCGATCAAGGAAGGGGTCTGGTACATGCAGCAAGGGGGCAAGGCAGTGACCATCAGCAGGTCCAAGAAGCGAAAGCTCCAGAAGCGATACGGCAGCATCCTGCGCGCCTTACGGGCTGTTGACGAGGGCGCTGTACGCCCCTCACAGCTCGCACAGACGCCTGAGCGGATGTGGCGGGAAACAGAAGGTTTGCGCGCAGTCCTTCAAATGCCGCCAGTCACACCTCCAAGAATCTGCGAGCAGTTCAGTGACGAGCCTGCACCCAAGCCAAACGTTTTCTGCCGACTCACGGTTCCACCAAAGCCGGATTCGCAGCCTTCTAGGCGCAGGCCCTCTCCACCACCTGAATGAAGAAGGGTTCCACAGCCTTCCAGGCGCAGGCCATCCCCAGCACCTGAGAGGAGAAGGGATCAACAACCTTCCCGGCGCAGGCCGTCACCCGTACCTGACAGGAGGAGGGATCCACAGCCTGCTAGGCCCAATCCGTCATCAGAACCTGACAGGAGGAGGGATCAGCTGCTTGCCAGGCATAGGCCGTCACCGGAGCCCGAACAAAGCAAGGCTCCGCCTACCGGCCCTAGGCGTAAGTTGTTCATGACTCCGGACTCGAAGTCTAAACGTGAACCGTCTCAGCCCTCACGGCAACGAGACCGTCGAAATCCAGAGGCTGACGCCAGAAGGGAGCCGCCACCGCCACAACAACCTCGGCCACGGCGCACCCCGGAACCAGAGACTAGGATGGTTCCCCGAGTATCTGCCCTGCAGCGGTTGGCGAAAGACGACAACGATAAGGTTTCTGCGGCAGCAGAAAAACAGCCAGCCAAGGACCATCAGCCTCCAACCAAGTCAGTCTGGCGTCCCCGGCAACCCGAGGCTCCAGAACCACCAGCAGCAACACCGGCACCCTCCAGTCCTAACCTCGCTGAACAAATGGCCCAACGTTTTTGCGAGAATGAGGAAGCCGACGAGGCGCACTCAGAACCTCGACTCAACCTAGAGGAAGACCAGGACGAAGAGCAAGCAGAATCATTCACCTGCAATATGGTAGAGGTCTCAGGTTGGGATGCTGCTGAAGGGTTTAGCCGCGAAGCAGACGCCTTCGCAGTGCTCGAAGGGGAACACGGGATCATTGACACACCTTTGGTCCCAGTTTCCGAACAATTCTCTTTTCCGGTCGGGATGGTGTTCTTCATTTCGGAACGATACGCTCTTCCACCAAACACAACCTGCAGCGCGGCGGACATCACCATCAGTAGCGAGGATGACAGCATACCCCCGCCATGCAGCAGCAAAATAGGCCCAGTTCCGGCCCCAGCCGATGATGCCCCACAAGTGGAAAGTACGAGCAGCCTCACCTAAAGGCCGACTCTAACCTTTTCCACGCCAACTCTGGACATGGCTACCCACATGCGACCACTGTATATCACGGCAGAGGTCCAAGGGAAACTGATCAACAAGGTCATGGTCGACACCGGTGCCGCGGTTAATGTTGTCACAACCCGTACCATGGGACTCCTCGACATCCCGCGCTCGATGATCCAGACCACGTCCTTGACAGTGAAGAACTTCACAGGGCAGGTGTCCAGAACCCTAGGCCTGCTGTTTCTACGGGTCAAGGTCGAGCCGGCATCTCGGGTTTACACCTTTTTCGTCGCCGAGTGTGTTTCCTCTTACAGCATGATTCTTGGCCGAGACTGGATCCACAGAAGTTTTTGCGTGCCTTCCTCAATGCACCAAGAGCTCATGATTTGGGACACCGAAAAACGTGAGGCAGTCATCGTCAAGGCCGATCCACGGCCTTTCTCTATTTCTGCCAACCTCAAGGATGCTCGATACTATAATACAGACTTGGGCCCGTTGGACGTTCAAGGCGTCGATCATAAGGGCCGCCCATACGGAGTGACAGCCTCCAATCTAACGCGATGTGGACTTACCCAAGCGAAGGACAATTTGCAACGTCCTCACACCATTGCGACTCTCACACCCCATTTTGATGGATAGTGCCTTCTCAGAGGAGGCACGCGAGGCTGGCGAGTCCTTGTGCGAAAGACTCCTTTCGTACTGGGCAGAACGCGAAGCCTACGACAAGGTCGCGACTATGGAATATGTCGATGAAGTGGTGGATTATTCCGATACCAAGGAGGAAGTCATTCAGTTAGCTCCAGCCGCCTTGGACGACACTCCACCTCAAGTCCGCGACCCCATTTTACAAGTTGACGTGGGGACTGCAGAAAAGCCCTTACTCATCTCCATTAGCGCAAAGTTGGCGGAGGACGAAAAGGAAGCCCTTCTTGACCTATTACGTGAGTACAGGGATTGCTTCGCCGACAAATACGAAGATATGCCCAGCTTATCCCCGGATTTGGTCTGCCACCGGCTACCAACCTATCCCGACCGGCGTCCAGTCCGGCAGGACGGCCGCTTCATGCGAACTGAAACTCAGATCGTGGTTAAGGAAGAGATCGAAAGCATGCACCGATCAGGTATCATTCGCGTGGCTAAATATAACGAGTGGTTGTCCAACGTCATCCCCGTCCGCAAGAAAAATGGCAAGATGCGTGTCTGTGTTGATTACCGAGATCTAAACAACACAACACCAAAGGACATATACCCCATGCCTGTGGCTGACCTACTCATTGATGCCGCCGCGGGGCACGAGGTGTTATCCTTTATGGATGGCACGGCCGGGTACCATCAAATTCCCGTCGCCGAGAAGGATCGACACAAGACCACTTTCCGCTGCCCTGGTTTTGCTGGCGCGTCCGAGTACGTTGTCATGCCCTTCGGTCTTAAAAACGCGGGGGCAACGTACCAGCGCGCCATGAACCTCATCTTCCATGACATGTGGTAGTCAAAACCAAATCGCGAGCAACCCACGTGGAAGACTTGCGGCAGGTGTTCGCACTGATGCGCAGACATAACCTCAAGATGAACCCCGCCAAGTGTGTTTTCTTCGCGGAGGCCGGTGACTTCCTTGGTTTCCTAGTACATCAAAGAGGCATCGAGATCCCAAAGGACAAGGCACAGGCGGTAATCACCGCTTCGCCCCCCACTACCAAGAAGGAGCTCCAACAGCTGCTCGGGCGAATCAACTTTCTCCGTCGCTTCATATCAAACGTGGCAGGGAAGGTCCAACCTTTTTCACCCCTCCTTAAGCTCCAGGGGGCAACCGAGTTCGTATGGGAGCCGCAACACCAACAGACCTTTGATCGAATCAAGGACTACCTTACGAACCCACCAGTCCTGATTCCGCCTCGCGACGGCGCCCCGCTTAAATTTATATCGCCGCTGCCGATCTGTCCATCGACGGACTCCTGGCCCAGGACGATGAGAACGGGGTAGAACATGCCGTCTATTACCTTAGCAGGGTTTTAACGGACTGTGAGACACGCTACTCGCCCATGGAGAAGTTATATCTCGCCCTATACTTTGCAGGGTGCAAGCTGCGCCATTACATGCTTGCCTTTACCACGGTCGTAATCGCTCAGTCCGACCTGGTCAAATACATGCTTTCTCGCCCTATCTTGCGGGGACGCATCGGCAAGTGGATCCTCGCCATGTCCGAATTCTCATTGCAATATGTTCCGCAAAAGGCAGTAAAAGGACAGGCAATAGCGGATTTTCTTGCCATCACCCACCATCAGAGCTCACAGCGTTTCACGAGTTGGACTTCGCTACCGTAACACTCGCTCCCTGGACCCTGTACTTTGATGGTTCATGGACTGATACCGCAACCGGAGCCGGGATAGCCATAGCCAATCCCGCTGGAGATCGCTTCTCCTACTCGTTCCAGCTCGATTTCAAATGCACCAACAACCAGGCTGAGTACGAGGCGCTGATCATCGGCCTAGAGATCTTGTTGGACTTAGGAGTCCGCGAGGTTCAGATCTTTGGCGATTCTTTGTTGGTCGTCAACCAGCTGGTGGAAAAGTTCAAATGTTTAAGCTTGTCAATTGAGCCATACCTGCGCAAGGCATTTGAGGTGTTGGACCGGTTTGACGACGTTTACATCGAGCACATACCACGAGAATTTAACTTCGCCGCCAACGAGCTCGCCCAGATTGCGTCTGGCCTCAGCCTGAGAGACGGAGTGCACGAACGCCTGCTCAAGGTCGAACGCCGTACTCTTCCCTCTTTCATCGCCAGGGAGCAATTTCAGGACGCCATCCTAGAAGTTACAGCCTTGGACCCTATCGACGAGGATTGGCGGCTACCATTTATCGCTTACCTCCAGAACCCCAACGACGCTGCTCATTCCAGGCAAATCCGTTTCCTCGCCTTAAACTTTGTGTTACGCAGTGGCGAACTCCGGCGACGTGGGGAAGACGGTAACGACTTTCGCTGCGTATACGGGAATGAAGCTAAACGTCTCATGCGCGAAGTACATTGCGGAGTTTGCGGCTCGCACCAGGCCGGGCCCAAAATGCGATGGCTGATCCGCCGCCATGGATACTACTGGCCAACCATTCTGAAAGACTGTATTGCCTTCGCCAGAGGTTGCCAAGACTGCCAGGCTCACGGACCAGTACAACATATTCCTAACATCCCGTTGCAGCCTATCATCAAACCCTGGCCGTGTCGCGGATGGGCAATGGATTTCGTGGGCATCATTCATCCCCATTCCTCTGAGCAGCATAAGTTCATTATCGTTGCCACCGATTTCTTTACCAAATGGGTCGAGGTCGAACCACTCAAGGTCGCCTCTGCCAACTTGGTGCGCAACTTCATTTTCCGCAATATCATCTCACGCTTTGGTATCCCGGAGTGCATCGTTACGGACAGGGGGGCAGCTTTCATGACTGATTCAGTTGTTACGTACTTAAACGATTACGGCATCAAGCTTCTCCACTCTACGCCATATTATGCCCAGTCAAACGGTCAAGCGGAGGCTAGTAATAATGTCATCCTTGGCATCCTCCGCAAGATGTTGGAGTTGAACCCGCGCGTCTGGCATGAGGAACTCTACCACACATTGTGGGCCTACCGCACCTCAAAGCGCGGCCCGACGGATACCACCCCGTACGCTCTCATGTACGGTCACGATGCCGTCCTTCCCCTTGAGATCAATATCGCTTCGCTCCGCGTTCAAGAACAGCACCAACTACTTGGCGAGGATTACGTCCAAGCTATGTGGCAGGAGCTTGAGGATCTGGACGAACACTGCGTCGCCGCTTTCAACAATCTCGTCCTCGAGAAACAACGCATCGCCCGCTCTTATGATAAGATCACATGCGGGCAGAGCTATGCTGAGGGCTAGAAGGTGTGGCGTGCGGTACTCCCACTTGGGGACAAAACAGACGGTCGAGGCAAGTGGTTCGCTTGCTGGGATGGACCCTTTATTATTCATCGTATACTTCCCAAGGGGGCATACCACCTGCGCGACTTGGACGGTACCATTCATCGCAACCCTATTAATGGCCGCTTCCTCAAGCGCCACATTGCAGGAGTCTGGGAGCGCAAGGATCCTCTACCTCCGCCAGATCCCGCCACCACAGTCAATAGTGCTACGCGCCATCGCGTTCTCGCTCTGCCGCCTAACACTAGGGGGCAACCCGGGACAGAAGACTAATAGAGTACATTGTAACATACCAGCCTAAAAAGGCTTGTATAAGATTGGGGCCTATTCCAGAGGCCCTAAAAAGTTCTTTTGTTTTCTGCATTCTCTGTAAACGTGCAAAGTCTAAACACAAAGACTAGTACAAGATTGGGGCCTATTCGAGAGGCCCTAAAAAATAAATTCATTTATTTTGCCTTTTTAACTTTGTTCAATACATGTTTCAAACTGTGGCTTTGCGGCCAAAACAATTACATTGACAGAAAGGTGCAATTAGACTATGTTTACATTCAAAAAGCATAGATCTACAGATACTGAAGCCTCATCCCGCGTGTCTCGCAAGGCTAAAGAAAGGCTACCGCCGCGTCCTTCGCTCAAAGTTGACAAACGTCTCGCGTCTTTAGACCAGTATGAGCCTTAACGCCGGCCTGGACCTAAGACAAAGTGTTGGGAAGCGGGAGGCCCAGTGGACCAAGGTCCCTCTTCCTACCGACTGGTCTTTGTTTGAAGGGCAGGCAGAGCCTCACGCGCGGACAGAACAGCCGGCGCAAGGCAGAAGGAACCCAACCATTAGTCAGGCCAGACGAAGGCTTGGCCTGAGTAGATTTCCAGAATCACTCACGGCCTGAGAGTAGATTTTCAGAATCAGCTTAAGCTAAGAGTGTGAATGTGTGGTTGGGGGCTTTGCTCTAAGCAGGGACAAAAGGATGAACAGAAGGGAATAAGAAATCATGGCGAGGGGGCAAAGACTTCACTGATACTTCACCCCGGCCAAGCATTTCTTTTTATAGGCGGAAAGGGCGATTGTACGTTCAACAGTTGTCCTCCACACAATATTTGCTCCGAGATATGAGCTGTGGAGATAAGGTCAGACGCTTTTTTCCATAATGACTACCCGCGTTCCAAGCAAGTAGTTACATTGGAAACCCTCACCAAATCTCGGAAAAAGATTTTTTCCTGACAAGTTATTACGTAACAGTTGGCAAAGAGCGGAAAAATTTCAACTTTAACATTATCACAAAGTTCGTACACAAGGGGGCAAATACGGGCCAAACCTAAACCCGCCAAGAAGCCTTATACAAGTCTAAGAGAAGGCCTTCTAAGGCCAACTCTTCTTCATATGCCTGGGCTTGGGCTTCATCGACAGCAGCAATAGCCGAGTACAAAGCTTCCTGGGTCTCATCTGCGGCCTACAAGCGGGCTTCCACTTCCTCAGCGCGAGCCAAGTTTTGGCGAGCTTGAGCAAGCTGAGCTTGCAGCTCCGCTATCTAGGCTTCCAAGGCCTCCACCTGCCGCGCATAACCAATGCTCGAATTCTCTGAAGATGCTCCCAGGATGTCAACGTCACCAAGCTCGGTTAAAAGGTTTGCCATCTGATTACCTAAGTCTTGGCGAGCTTGCTCGTGGGAAGCTGATTGGGCACTAACATCTTAAACTCGGCGAGCCTGCAACTCGACAACGTCAGCCAGTTCTAACACATGGTCTAGAGCAGAATTGCCGCCAGCGAGTTGCCAACTCAGAGATTTGTGAGCCTCGCGGACGCGCCCCACCAAGTCAAATACGTTCATTCGATGGCCTTGGCGCAATAGTCCGTGAAGGAAACCCCGGGCTAGGCGAATGGGCTCTGGATCAGCAGGCGGGGTAGTCCGGGCCTGAAGACGAGCAGCCCGGGTACCCATGGAAGAAGACGCCTCGCCAGATGTTCTCTGGAACAGGCGGCGGAACCTCAGAACAGGCAGGTTCTATCTCCACTTCGTTGGTCTGATCTGTTGGGTCTGGTTGCAGAGGAGAAAGCTCAAGCAACGGCTGGAAATCCTCTGTGGGAACCGTCAAAGACACTTCACTGGTCTGAGCCGCTCGGACTAATCGTATAGGAGGGGTCCAAAGTACCAATTGGAGATCTTCTGGCGGAAATGCCAAGGAGGCAGTAAAGTCAAAAACCTGGGTGGACTGGTCAAGAACTTCATCAGCGGGAGCCGAGATAGGCTCTGGGATTGGACCAGTTCCGCTTGGAACAACGGTTGGAGAAGCCGGTTGCACGGTGACTTCCTCAATAACCATGTCGACCTCCTCGCTGGCTTCAGCAGATTCTTCGACGACCGTCCCCTCGCTGACTTCAGCAGATTCTTCGACGACTATCTCCTCGCTGGCTTCGACAGCTTCTTCGAGGGCCACCTCCTCGCTGACTTCAGTAATTTCCTCAATGACCGGCTCCGCGCTTGCCACAGTAACCCCTTCGAGGGCCAAGGTCATTTCTCCAACGAGTGGTTCTGGAGGCGGGACTTCCGCTATCACTGGCGCCTCTTCAACGACAGCGAGGCGAGGTCGGCTGCGGCGAACCTGTCAAAGGCAAAGTTAGCGAGTCATTGACTGGCTTAGGAAAATTTAATCCGAAGATGGTTCGCTTACCGGGTTGCTTACCAAGCCATACTCTCGCTGGTACCGCACATCCTCTAGCAAGTCCTCTTCATCCTCAATAAGACGCTTCCGCGAGCTTTCGCCGCTCGTTGACCTGTGAACGACGGGAGCAGTCTCACTGTCGTGACCCGCCACAGATTCCCTTCGGACAGATGCTTTTCCTCTGGCACCCTCAGAGCTGATAATTGTTCTCCGGCGGGAGGCAGACTGAAAAAGTAAACAACAGGGATAGGAAGAAGCACTTTGTCAATATGGCAAAGGAGGTTTGAAATTTACACATTTAGTGACATACCTCGGGTGTGGGATCGCGTTCTCGAATGACGATTCCCGTCGGGCGCGACGAGCAGCAGGAACTGGCGGGAGCGCAAGCCTAGTTCCCATCGCAGCCCCTGAACCCCTCTCCGCACGGTCGCGCTGGGCGTCAAGGATATCGCGGTTTGATTCGCCCAAAGTGTCATATAGAGGACGAAAGATGGCGGCGAAGACAGCATCGTCTGGGAACTCCCAATGGTTGTCAGACAAGGACCGCCACCAAGCGAGGTAGGCGGGGTCGACGCCCTGCAAAGGCTCAATCTCCAGCAAGTTGGGAAAAAGAGGGTAAATGTTTTGCAGCGGGATGACCCGGTCGGACTCGCCAACTTTCCTCCACGAGGTGTACTTATTGACCGAGTGGAGAAGTGGATACGGAATCCCCTGATGGAAACCGAGTTGCCTCGCGAAGTGATTGGGGGCATACAGCTCGAAGCCTTGTTCATCCTCAGCGAGCTGAAGGTCGCAGCACGAAGTTGCTCTCACGAAGGCCGTCTTGGCATCGTTGTCTGAACCAAGGTCCCTCTTCCTACCGATTGGTCTTTGTTTGAAGGGCAGGCAGAGCCTCACGCGCGGACAGAACAGCCGGCGCAAGGCAGAAGGAACCCAACCATTAGTCAGGCCAGACGAAGGCTTGGCCTGAGTAGATTTCCAGAATCACTCACGGCCTGAGAGTAGATTTTCAGAATCAGCTTAAGCTAAGAGTGTGAATGTGTGGTTGGGGGCTTTGCTCTAAGCAGGGACAAAAGGATGAACAGAAGGGAATAAGAAATCATGGCGAGGGGGCAAAGACTTCACTGATACTTCACCCCGGCCAAGCATTTCTTTTTATAGGCGGAAAGGGCCATTGTACGTTCAACAGTTGTCCTCCACACAATATTTGCTCCGAGATATGAGCTGTGGAGATAAGGTCAGACGCTTTTTTCCATAATGACTACCCGCGTTCCAAGCAAGTAGTTACATTGGAAACCCTCACCAAATCTCGAAAAAAGATTTTTTCCTAACAAGTTATTACGTAACAGTTGGCAAAGAGCGGAAAAATTTCAACTTTAACATTATCACAAAGTTCGTACACAAGGGGGCAAATACGGGCCAAACCTAAACCCGCCAAGAAGCCTTATACAAGTCTAAGAGAAGGCCTTCTAAGGCCAACTCTTCTTCATATGTCTGGGCTTGGGCTTCATCGACAGCAGCAATAGCCGAGTCCAAAGCTTCCTGGGTCTCCTCTGCGGCCTACAAGCGGGTTTCCACTTCCTCATCGCGGGCCAAGTTTTGGCGAGCTTAAGCAAGCTGAGCTTGCAGCTCCGCTATCTGGGCTTCCAAGGCCTCCACCTGCCGCGCATAACCAATGCTCGAATTCTCTGAAGATGCTCCCAGGATGTCAACGTCACCAAGCTCGGTTAAAAGGTTTGCCATCTGATTACCTAAGTCTTGGCGAGCTTGCTCGTGGGAAGCTGATTGGGCACTAACATCTTAAACTCGGCGAGCCAGCAACTCGACAACGTCAGCCAGTTCTAACACATGGTCTAGAGCAGAATTGCCGCCAGCGAGTTGCCAACTCAGAGCTTTGTGAGCCTCGCGGACGCGCCCCACCAAATCAAATACGTTCATTGGATGGCCTTGGCGCAATAGTCCGTGAAGGAAAGCCCAGGCTAGGCGAATGGGCTCTGGATCAGCAGGCGGGGTACTCTGGGCCTGAAGACGAGCGGCCCGGGTACCCATGGAAGAAGACGCCTCGCCAGATGTTCTCTGGAACAGGCTGCGGAACCTCAGAACAGGCAGGTTCTATCTCCACTTCGTTGGTCTGATCCATTGGGTCTGGTTGCAGAGGAGAAAGCTCAAGCAACGGCTGGAAATCCTCTGTGGGAACCGTCAAAGACACTTCACTGGTCTGAGCCGCTCGGACTAATCGTATAGGAGGGGTCCAAAGTACCAATTGGAGATCTTCTGGCGGAAATGCCAAGGAGGCAGTAAAGTCAAAAACCTGGGTGGACTGGTCAAGAACTTCATCAGCGGGAGCCGAGATAGGCTCTGGGATTGGACCAGTTCCGCTTGGAACATCGGTTGGAGAAGCCGGTTGCACGGTGACTTCCTCAATAACCATGTCGACCTCCTCGCTGGCTTCAGCAGATTCTTCGACGACCGTCCCCTCGTTGGCTTCAGCAGATTCTTCGACGACTATCTCCTCGCTGGCTTCGACAGCTTCTTCGAAGGCCACCTCCTTGCTGACTTCAGTAATTTCCTCGATGACCGGCTCCGCGCTTGCCACAGTAACCCCTTCGAGGGCCAAGGTCATTTCTCCAACGAGTGGTTCTGGAGGCGGGACTTCCGCTATTGATAAGTGCGTTTTACGCCATGTTCTTAATGTATTTTCACCCCCATTTATACTTTGTTTGTGCCTTAGTATAGTCGCTTTTATTTATTTTAGAGTCAAGAGGGTTTTTCTGTAGAGTTGTGGCTACTAGCCGTTTTTATACAGAAAATTGCACTTAAATGATGAAAACCGTTTTTGGACTATCACTTGAACGTTTTATTATGATTCGTTATTTTGTTACCTTGTCAGTTTTGATGTATTTTGTTTAAATGTGCAGAAGACAGGTAAATACGCTTAACATATCGAGAGTCATGATGAACGGACTCATGAATGACAACAAGTGAGGCCACGGAAAAGAGGAAACACTTTTGGACATTGTTTTGCTCTCGGACAGAATCTGCCAGAAAACGTACATCAACTTCAAAAATTCATATCTGGAGTTCCAGGAGGAGTTAGAAGGCGTGCCACATATGGAATCAAAGCTGTGTGTGTCTACTTTTCAACCCCATTTGGATCGCAGCAATCGGAGTTGAGACGAAGGAGTTATGAGCAAAACAGTGGACAGAGGTCAGGCTGCAAAACTGGGCAGAAACTGCCTAAGTTGTCTAACGAGTTTTGGGAGATGATTCTTCAACAAAAGGCTTCCCAAATTTGTCAATAGATGTATCAAGACCTTAATGAAGTGTTAGGAAGCTGGAAAAAAGAAGAAAATACGAAGAAGCATCAAGGCAGCCATATTTTGGTTAAGTGTAAGGTTTCCCGGTCAAACCGGGAAAGCTGACCTTGCCGGACCTATCACTGGTTTTGGCTGCCATCAAAGCCCAAGATTTCGTACATGAGGCCTACATGGATCCATAAACATGTAGGAAGGTCCAAAAAGTCAGAAGAAGGAGTCCAAATTCGGATAAGAAGCTGCATTAAAGAAGGAATCATGGAGCAACTAGGAAACCTATTTGTAATAGGACAAGGTTTCCTTGCCGATTCAGCTAGGGTTTTCTCCCTTAGTTTCTGTATAAATAGGGCTGTTGTATGTATAGTTTAGGGTCCTTTATCTGCCTTAAGTTTATAGCTAGCCTAAACTCTACCAAAAAACCCTCCACACACAGAAAATACACAAACACAGCCCCCATCCCTTTGCCGCAACACAGCCTTTGCCGACTGCATCCATCCACTTTGCCGACTGCCTCCCACCATCCTAGCCGATCTAAATAGGTAGGTTAGAGATGGATTGACAGGACCCACCCCGAATTTCACCCTGAAACCCCAGGTAAATCCTGCGGGGTCCACCTTCAAGGAAAATTTACCGAAAATTCGGTATAACCTTCCTTAAAAATGGACGACCCTTACCTGAAAAAGTCCAATTTAACACTTCTAAAACCAAACATCCATCTACGACACCTGGAGCCTTCCTGCTCCCCAAGTTCAAAACATCTCCCAATAAAACCATTACTCACTTAAACTAATCCCACAACCAAAAGATAACCAACATTAATTCCCTAACTGATTATCAGAGCATATCTAGAGTTAAATGAAAAACAATAAATAAAGAATAAGCGGAAGCAGTCTCTGACTATGCCTCGACTCCATGTACGCTCGACCTCACCTAGACTGAGCCTGCAATCTGGGCATTTAAAACCAAAGGGCCCAGGGGAAAGTAATTTAAAAACGTTAGAGTGAGTGGACGAAAATAAACATAAGATAAGAAACCGAAATTTAAACACTTTCCCACTTTCCAATATGCCATAAATTCGTTGCATGCAATTGTTAACAAAAATCTTTCATAAAGAAAATCTCAAGAAGATGGACTAGCCCCGCTAGTCGAATTAATGACAAAGATAAATAATAACCTTCATAGAAGAAGGTACCAAAACAAGGGACCAGCCCCGCTAGTCAAATCGATAACTCAAGTAAAATATCCTATATGGCCATATAAGTGAGTCTCCCAGACTCTATTGCCTCCCAGGCATAGTACTCCCATACTCCCTGTACCTTCACGTCGAGTTGACGGATAGGGTACAGGGCTTGCGTGATGCCGCCGGCAACATCACATCACCCGAAGGCGGAAAGGGCTTGCGTGACCCCACTTGAAACATGGGTGTCACATCACCTCGAAAGGTGGAACGACATAATAACATTGACATCATATATTTTCCAAGAATATGGCATAAGGAAAAATATAAATCATATGAGTTTCCCCGAAACTCATAAATAAAATATAAGTACGATTCCCAACCGTACTTGGAAAAATTCTAAGAGCAATATAGTTAATTAAATTCAACGTGTCTCACACGTTAACATACTTAAAATAGATTAACTCAAATCATTTTCAAGATCCATTCAAAGGAGAAATAATAATTTCAACTCAGAAAATTAATGATGATTTTCTAAACAATTCATGCATGCATACTCCTTTAAAAATAAAATGTCCACTCACAGAATGAGGCCTAAGCCTTCCAATGCTCGGAATACTCCTCGAGCGCCGCCTCCAACTAATCACACTCTCTAGCCAATCCCACGTCTGACGATAAACAGAAGAATAAATTGGTCAGACCGGACTCCAATAATCATTAATGATTCAACTTCTTCCTAGTTTGACTAGGTTTACTGAGTTGACCAGAATTGACCAAGTTTGACCAATTGATTTATGATTAGCCAACTAACGATGCCTCGACAATTTCCACTTTAACCTTCGACTTAACAAATCGGGTTACCTTGATTACTCTAACCATCCAATTTAATTCCAACAACCATCTTAACAATTCGATTACAATTGATGCTTCATCCAAACAATCCTCAATCACTTTCTCTCTATACAACCTCACACCATAAATCACTAAGGGCACCCAAAATGGGTTTCCATAAATAGAAAGTTTCCAAAAAAATGAAAATCCCCTTAAATAGAAACTTTCCTAAAATGACAGATTTTACTAAACCGGAAACTACGACTTGAATTAGGAAGAAAAGCCTCGAGAACTACCTTCTCGGTTCTCTGCCGGATTTGCTGCTTCGTCGGATTCCGAATTCCGGCGACTTGCCGGAATATTCTGCCGGATTCTGGCCACTTGCCGGAATTCCGCCATGATCTCCCCACAATCTCTAGAACACCAAGTTCTCGACATGAACGTAAACCAAATAACCACATCAGCTAACAAACACAACAACATCAACACAGTAGCTACATCAGCAAATCCCCTCACCTTAGCCACTGCTGAAAAGTCTTCATGGCCGGATTATCACTTGCAGCACCACCTTCCAACAAGAAATCACACCTCCTTCGTCGGCAGTAGTGTCTCTGCCGGATTCGGGTCTCCACCTACACAGCAGCAGCAACCCTCCTTGCTTCCAAACTAGCTAATCTCGGTCTCCTGAGATAGATACGACGTCGGAAAGAAGAAGAGGAGCACCGAGCAGCCTTGACGGCGTTAATGGCGATGGCTCACCGGAAATCCCAAAGAAAACAGAATTAGGGCTTCCTCCGATTTGGCCACGAATCAAGAAAACAAAGACATAACAAGGAAGAGGGAAGTGAGGAGAACAAGAATATACCTTTCATAGCCGTCGTCCCTGCTGGAGCTCGCCGGAAAATGAAGAACACAGTCGAGCTTTCCTTCGACCAATCACCACCGAATCGAGATGAAAGTGTGATCCATGGACCGGGTTTTGAAGAGGGGAAGGAGAGGAAAAGATCGGTGGTAATTTCTTGACTAGAGGTGGCCGGAATCGGCGACGCCGTGCCGGAGAGAGTGGAGGTAGGCGGAGAAGAAAACAGAGAGAGCTAGCTCGGGTCAACGCCCGAGTGTGGGTTTGACGAGGTCAACCCATCTGTTTTCCCTTTATACCCGAACCAACGGTGCAGATCGAAACCCTAACTGATCAGATGGCCAAGATTAAAAGTTATAAACTTATAATCTGATTTCAGAAAAAAAAATTAACTATAACGCCAAGCCTTCGATAAATCGTAGAAAATAGCTCGAAACTCCAAAAATAATTGGAGGACACCGATGAATTCGTATCGACGCGCACTAAGACCTCGGGTCCATAAAAGAAGAATTTGACATTTTGAGAAAAACTCGACAATAAACTCGAGTGTTAAATTACCAAATTACCGAGCACGGTTAAATTATTCAGTAACTCGTGCAATACTTAGTAAATAGGTAAAATTTGGGTCTGGGATGTTACAATCTCCCCTCCTTATAAAAATTTCGTCCTCGAAATTTACATACCTGACATTAGAAGAGATAGGGATACTGCTACCTCATTTGCTCCTCTGATTCCCAAGTAGCTTTTTCTACTTGGTGACACCTCCACAGAATTTAACAAGAGGAAAAGATTTGCTTTTAACCAGTAGCTCCCTCTGGTTTAAAAACTGAATCGGATCCTCATTAAAGGTCAAATCTTTCTACAAAATAATCGACTGCTCTTGCAACCCATGAGAAGAATTGGCAATAAACTTGCGAAGCATGGATACATGAAACACAATATGTATCCTGGATAACTCTGGAGGCAAAACTAACTGAAACGCAAGAGAGCCAACTTGATCAAAAAAACCCATAAAGACCAATAACTCTTGGACCAAGCTTTGCACGTTACTAAAACGTACCATCCCTTTCCAAAGAGACAATTTCGATAACACTCAAAATACTCACTTGAAACTCATGGTCCTTCCTGTGAACATCTTTAAAACTCTACTAGTTAATAATAGCTGCTTTGAGTCCAACTCTGACTCCTTTAACCTTTTCATCTGAATCCTGAATTATTTCAAATCTTCTCGAAGACTCTAAGTCCTTCGTTGAACTACCACTAACGTTAACACGTAAGTGAGTTCAGTGATACCTATTCCAGAGTACGAGTACCTGTAGGTATGCACACTCTTTCCTGAGCAATGGAAATAGCTAACCCAACTAAAACGCATATATTTGCTATCACCATCGGGATCAAATCTCCTAACGTCACGCAACAACCTCGATAGCACGCTGCTCACAACTCGACAATGAAGCCCACTTGCTAGGAAACTAAAGTTCACGCATTCCCACATGCTCATAGGGTCAAAATTAAGATCCGCTAATCGAACAGATTTAAGGATGCACACACTGCAGAACTGCCACAAACATGACTAATACCGAGGCACTTTGCGGAGTCAAAGCTCTCGCAAGTCCACAAGATAACCTCGCTCTGCCTAAGTGACCAGTCCACCAATAAATGATAACCTCGATTCTCGAAATGCCATTATGAAGAGATCAATACCACATCACTGAGGTCTCTCAGCCAAAACTATAACATTACCATTTTGTGCACCACAACTAGCAACTTATGGGAATTCCAACTCTTTCTTGATTTTGTTATCTCTACTAATCTCCTTACCACAACCCATAAGATAATCTGAAGCATGACTATCATGTGGAATCTAGATATTCCTCCTTGCTCGCCATAAGCAAAACTGACTAATAATGCCCACAAAAAAAAATGGCACAGTCAATTCATGATGCCAAACTTGACGTCGAAATCCACATAAATAGAACACCTTCCTTAAGCATTGACAAAAATTACATCTCCAGCCATGCTACTTATTTGGGTGCAATCGCGACCCCAAGAGCAATAATTAAAAGCACATGGCTCACTCTAATCGAGCCATAAAAATGATTCTAAATACCAAAACCTTTGAACCTGACAAACACACATCTCTTTTTCTACCTCTAATATCGATTAATCTGATAAATAGAAAACGATCTGAAAATCAGATATGCTCAAGTCTCCTACATATTCTAGGCGCCATGGCTTCCCACCAAAAAGATTCTCCGATAATCTGAGCTCACAGTAACAAGTTGACCATCGAATATAAAAGTTAATTTCCATTCCAGGCCCATTACTACACTTGTGGCTCACCAACCAACGAAAACTATAAATCCAAGAAAAAGCCAAAACTCATGGCTAAACTCAGCTCAATTTCCAAAAGAAATAATTTAAAGCACACGAAAGGCAAGTCCTCTAAGTTCGAGCTTAAAAGTTTCACAACTAACCCATTTCGAATATGAACTAGAAACCAACATTTAATAGAGTGGTTTCAACTACTCACCCTGATATCAACGGATGAAAACACATCCAGATATCGATGACCTTCCAAAACAAACCTGGGTTAGCAAGTGGTCCCACCACAATATGATCTCGAGAAAAGACATTGATCGATTTACCGATATCTCTAATAACCACACATTGAAACTCTTAATAAACCTTGACTCTAAAAGCTTCTCGAGTTAACTGGGGAAAACTATCTTCCATAACACTACAACATAAAATATACCTACAACGACACAGACCATCTAATCAACATCACCACAAGAATCTCAGACTACCACAAAGGACTCACAGCTCCACGATTCATCGCTTAATTGAACTCCAGCTCACTTGGGATCACCACTGGATTATTCCGGATCCAAGACTACGACACAACTACCAATTTATCATAAATTCGACAACTAACCAGAATCTCTAACCCTCAAAACATAGAGTTTGAATCCGCACTTCATAAATTCAAGCTCTGAGGATGCCACCCAAAAACCAATAATTTAAATATTCCCACACACACACCACAACCAAAACTTTGCTGCATCTCACCAAATTATATAAGGTGAGTGAACAGATCCTCTCATTGATGTGTCGTAGCTAGTCACCAATCGCTAACGAAATGATGACAATAAACCAACTTCGATCACAAATTCAAGACTTGATTCAATTATTCAAAACGACATTGCTTAAACTTACTATGGACACCCACGCACTCTTGTTTTATGAACCAGTGGGCTTTATTCCACTGTTACCACTTCCATTAACTCCTCACAATTGCTATAGATTACACATGACAACACGTAATAAATTCACCAAGTGTTGTCATAAAACCAGAGTGACCACAACCATTTCACTCTCACTCCACCATTACTTTTCAATTCCATTTACATTTAGTGCCATCAATAAAATTATGAAATTCCCCGACTGTGGCACAACAAGAAGTTGTCACAACGCACTGACGAATGACTTTTCTAAAATCAGTAATCCAAGTCATTCTACTTAGTGCTTTAACATACTTCAACTAACCCACAATAGAGACCAAAATCATCAGAAGCCTACTATTCATCGACTACTAACATCCATCAATTTCAAAATATATTACCACTACCATCTGGATAAAATGCTCTAAGGATATACACATATCCATAATTAGCACTGCAGAAACCAGAACATATACCGCCACAACCAAAATTATCCCAACATGTTCTCAATTGATTTCTACTGCGGACAAACATAGTCGGCAAATTGGCCTTCAATCAAGACTTATCTAAATTGACATTTAACTCTTTATGCAGTAATGCCTTACCACCCAATCACTAACCACAATTTCCCTAAAACCTTATTTAACCCAAGACTAGGGTCCTCAACAACTCATATAGGTACCCCTTTGAATTTCCATTGGATACCTCACCTCATCATTTCAACTAACTTTTTCATCAATAGAAAACACCACTACTTCGAACTTTTCTTCCAACTCAACTCTCTCAGAAGTCACGAAACTCAATATTAAAATCTCCCATCAATCAATTTTTGACTCCAATCTTGCCCACTAAAAATAGTGAACTCCAAGGCTTGAATTAAACTTTTCACCTTCTACAAATTCTCACGAGATGCTCACCCTAGCATCTTAATCATAACACAATCAATCATTGATCAAATGAAAGGAATGCCAACTGAGTTCCCAACTCGCAATTGAACTCTAACAATTTATGCTATCAACTCGATAACCCTTGGAAATGCATAATCCAAATACATCTTTCCTTAATCAAAATAGGATGATCACTTAAGAGGTCGGCGTACAGAGACATAGTCTTAGAGATGAAAACATTTATGGCACACTACTGTCCATAAATAAAATAAGAACAACTACATCACTCACTTAATCAACACATAGTGTCCAAAGCATAAAATGCTAATAGATCCGCCGCAGTCGGACCATCACTCTATAGACACTAAGTGTGACCAAGAATATGAGGTAGTACTAAAAGAGAAAGGAATCGAATAACCTAATGCTCTGATACCAACTGACAGGACCCACCCCGAATTTCACCCTGAAACCCCAGGTAAATCCTGCGGGGTCAACCTTCAAGGAAAATTTACCGAAAATTCGGTATAACCTTCCTTAAAAATGGACGACCCTTACCTGAAAAAGTCCAATTTAACACTTCTAAAACCAAACATCCATCTACGACACCTGGAGCCTTCCTGCTCCCCAAGTTCAAAACATCTCCCAATAAAACCATTACTCACTTAAACTAATCCCACAACCAAAAGATAACCAACATTAATTCCCTAACTGATTATCAGAGCATATCTAGAGTTAAATGAAAAACAATAAATAAAGAATAAGCGGAAGCAGTCTCTGACTATGCCTCGACTCCATGTACGCTCGACCTCACCTAGACTGAGCCTGCAATTTGGGCATTTCAAACCAAAGGGCCCAGGGGAAAGTAATTTAAAAACGTTAGAGTGAGTGGACGAAATAAACATAAGATAAGAAACCGAAATTTAAACACTTTCCCACTTTCCAATATGCCATAAATTCGTTGCATGCAATTGTTAACAAAAATCTTTCATAAAGAAAATCCCAAGAAGATGGACTAGCCCCGCTAGTCGAATTAATGACAAAGATAAATAATAACCTTCATAGAAGAAGGTACCAAAACAAGGGACCAGCCCCGCTAGTCAAATCGATAACTCAAGTAAAATATCCTATATGGCCATATAAGTGAGTCTCCCAGACTCTATTGCCTCCCAGGCATAGTACTCCCATACTCCCTGTACCTTCACGTCGAGTTGACGGATAGGGTACAGGGCTTGCGTGATGCCGCTGACAACATCACATCACCCGAAGACGGAAAGGGCTTGCGTGACCCCACTTGAAACATGGGTGTCACATCACCTTGAAAGGTGGAACAACATAATAACATTGACATCATATATTTTCCAAGAATATGGCATAAGGAAAAATATAAATCATATGAGTTTCCCCGAAACTCATAAATAAAATATAAGTACGATTCCCAACCGTACATGGAAAAATTCTAAGAGCAATATAGTTAATTAAATTCAACGTGTCTCACACGTTAACATACTTAAAATAGATTAACTCAAATCATTTTCAAGATCCATTCAAAGGAGAAATAATAATTTCAACTCAGAAAATTAATGATGATTTTCTAAACAATTCATGCATGCATACTCCTTTAAAAATAAAATGTCCACTCACAGAATGAGGCCTAAGCCTTCCAATGCTCGGAATACTCCTCGAGCATCGCCTCCAACTAATCACACTCTCTAGCCAATCCCACGTCTGACGATAAACAGAAGAATAAATTGGTCAGACCGGACTCCAATAATCATTAATGATTCAACTTCTTCCTAGTTTGACTAGGTTTACTGAGTTGACCAGAATTGACCAAGTTTGACCAATTGATTTATGATTAGCCAACTAACGATGCCTCGACAATTTCCACTTTAACCTTCGACTTAACAAATCGGGTTACCTTGATTACTCTAACCATCCAATTTAATTCCAACAACCATCTTAACAATTCGATTACAATTGATGCTTCATCCAAACAATCCTCAATCACTTTCTCTCTATACAACCTCACACCATAAATCACTAAGGGCACCCAAAATGGGTTTCCATAAATAGAAAGTTTCCAAAAAAATGAAAATCCCCTTAAATAGAAACTTTCCTAAAATGACAGATTTTACTAAACCGGAAACTACGACTTGAATTAGGAAGAAAAACCTCGAGAACTACCTTCTCGGTTCTCTGCCGGATTTGCTGCTTCGTCGGATTCCGGATTCCGGCGACTTGCCGGAATATTCTGCTGGATTCTGGCCACCTGCCGGAATTCCGCCATGATCTCCCCACAATCTCTAGAACACCAAGTTCTCGACATGAACGTAAACCAAATAACCACATCAGCTAACAATCCAAATACAACAACATCAACACAGTAGCTACATCAGCAAATCCCCTCACCTTAGCCACTGCTGAAAAGTCTTCATGGCCGGATTATCACATGCAGCACCACCTTCCAACAAGAAATCACACCTCCTTCGTCGGCAGTAGCGTCTCTGCCGGATTCGGGTCTCCACCTACACAGCAGCAGCAACCCTCCTTGCTTCCAAACTAGCTAATCTCGGTCTCCTGAGATAGATACGACGTCGGAAAGAAGAAGAGGAGCACCGAGCAGCCTTGACGGCGTTAATAGCGATGGCTCACCGGAAATCCCAAAAAAAAAAACAGAATTAGGGCTTCCTCCGATTTGGCCACGAATCAAGAAAACAAAGACATAACAAGGAAGAGGGAAGTGAGGAGAACAAGAATATACCCTTCATAGCTGTCGTCCCTGCCGGAGCTCGCCGGAAAATGAAGAACACAGTCGAGCTTTCCTTCGACCGATCACCACCGAATCGAGATGAAAGTGTGATCCATGGACCGGGTTTTGAAGAGGGGAAGGAGAGGAAAAGATCGGTGGTAATTTCTTGACCAGAGGTGGCCGGAATCGGCGACGCCGTGCCGGAGAGAGTGGAGGTAGGCGGAGAAGAAAACAGAGAGAGCTAGCTCGGGTCAACGCCCGAGTGTGGGTTTGACAAGGTCAACCCATCTGTTTTCCCTTTATACCCGAACCAACGGTCTAGATCGAAACCCTAACTGATCAGATGGCCAAGATTAAAAGTTATAATCTGATTTCAGAAAAAAAATTAACTATAACGCCAAGCCTTCGATAAATCGTAGAAAATAGCTCGAAACTCCAAAAATAATTGGAGGACACCGATGAATTCGTATCGACGCGCACTAAGACCTCGGGTCCATAAAAGAAGAACTTGACATTTTGAGAAAAACTCGACAATAAACTCGAGTGTTAAATTACCAAATTACCGAGCACGGTTAAATTATTCAGTAACTCGTGCAATACTTAGTAAATAGGTAAAATTTGGGTCAGGGATGTTACATGGATACATCAAGGTTGTGTATGTATATTATCTGTGTAAGAACAATGATTTTATTGATATATATTTTCTGGATTTTTAGGTTTTATATGATGCATATGTTTATGACTCTTCTTTGTGATTTGATATGAACATGTTTGTCATGTAACGAATTAGTATGCATGCTAGGATTAAGAATCTGTTAGGATACGAAATTTAGGTTATTAACAAGTGTTAAATTGATTAGTTATCACCTGAGCATGAAGTCGAACCTTAGGTTAATTTGGTGGCCACAAGTTGACTATTAGGGGGGTGTCTAATAAGCCGTAATACTTAGACTAAATTTAGGCCGATAGGAAACTTTTAGTTCTAAGTGTTGCCAAGGGTTGTTAGGGTGAATAACTTGCATAGGTTCGAGGATGGGTGACGCCATTGCTAACGAGTATGTCTCCAACCGACTCAAGAACGGTAAGTGAATTCTTGTTTGTTTTAGGCCGATAGGAAATCTCAAACAGTGGTGTCACATATGTCTATATTCAGGCCGATAGGAAGTTTCTTGTACAACTTGAGAGAGTCTTAGAGGTTGGAATTAGTTTACACTTGTGAAAACTTAGATGAAGTAACTTGATTGTTTCTTAAGACTACTTGTTTACTAATCGGTGTTTTGTCTTGCTATTTGCTTAAACGGTAAAGTGACCATGTATGTAAATATTTGTTTTGTTTATTTTCTGTTTTAATCCATATTGCCGAACCAAACCCCCATATTATTCTTTATGTATATATTTGTGTGAATATTGCTAACTAATTTGTTTTGCAGAAATAAGTTCTTCCCTAGTGTCCCCGGCCTAGAACGATACCCTACTTGCATATACTACTACGATAGGGTTTATTATTGATTAACGTCTTAATTTGACAGGTCAATTTTTGGCGCCGTTGCCGGGGACGCTAAAAAGGATTTATTTATGTATTTATGTATATTATGACTAACTATTTTTATGTTTTATAGGTACATTGCTGAGCTTGGCACGCTATGCCGAGCTTATTTGCATATATATTTCCGAGCTTGTATACTTGTATCTATGTGTTTTTATGTAAAACGTTTTTGTAAAAATTCCATAAGTAGGCCGACATGTTATTGAGTTTAGAGTGCTTATATGGTTTGTTGTTTTGGTGTGTCTAAAGTGAAACATGTAGGTGGAGCCACTTGTGTTAATCTTAGCCTAAACCCTTCTTTTGAGCGATGCTTCTTCGAGTCCTTGACTCTTAAAGGCAACTTAGCTTGTTTGAGGTTGAGGGCGGGTTTGATTAACATAAGGTGACTGATCTAGGGATCCGAGTTTGTTCCTAGCTGAGTAAGGGGTCGTTCTGTCATAGATATAGAATTCAGGTTTGTTCAATTGGATCTCAAGATCATGACTGACCACTCTTCTCGGTGAAGGGGTCGATAGGGGTCCGCCTCCTTGATCACAAACGAGTCCTGCCTGGTTCTTGTAGGGGGTTCGCCCCCCGTGACATTGACACTTGCCTTCTGAAACCACGGAATCCGCTCGACCTAGTCAAAAGCTCGGGCCGTAGCATCACCTTGCTTTAGATTTTAGAAAGCAACTTGGCATATAGGCATTATAACTTCAATTTTGAAATTGGTCTTGATTTTCATGGAGCTGCCGCGCAAGGGAATGCCAACCAAGGGGCTGCCGAGCATGAACATGTTGCCATGCAAGGTGGGAATGTCGAGCCAAGTGGGAGGAATGCCGAGCAAGGAACAGCCGAGCAAGGGACTGCCGAGCCTACACAACACCGAGATCAAGGTACTGAGCAACACAAGCAAGCTAAGCCAAGCAAGGGAGACTTGGACGCTATGAAGAAAAGGGCTCTTGAGAATGACCCTGCTGCCATGGAAGGAAGACATTGGGCTGCCAAAGATGCAGCCATGCCGAGCACTTGTTGTATACCCTTCCCCTCACGTTTCACCAAGAGCAAGCAAGCCAAGTCCAACGAAGAAGTGTTTGATGTTTTTCGAAAGGTGAATGTCAACATCCCCTTGTTGGAGTGTATTACACAAGTACCGAAGTATGCAAAGTTTTTGAAGGAGCTTTGCACCACAAGAAACACAAGGGAGAGAAAGGTTATGAGCATGAGCGAGACCGTGTCCGCCGTGCTACAACGCAAGATGCCGCCAAAGCTTAAAGATCCAGGAAGCTTTTCAATTCCAGTTGTCATCGGCACTACAAGGTTTGAGAAAGTGATGTTTGATCTAAGGGCTTCCATTAATGTCATGCCCTACTCTGTTTACTTGTCTCTAGGTCTTGGTCCACTTCAACATGACGACGTAGTGATCCAATTGGCGGATCGATCAAGCAAATACCCTAAGGGGTATGTGGAGGATGTCCTTGTGCAGGTTAATCACCTGATATTCCCTGCAGACTTTTATGTATTAGAAATGGAGGAGTCAGTTGATTCGACACAGCTTCTGCTAGGAAGACCCTTCATGAGAACCGCAAGGACCAATATCGATGTGGTTGGGGGTAATTTGACTATGGAGTTTGATGGCGAAGTCATTAAGTTCAACATCTTTGACGCCATGAGACATCCAAGTGCCATTCAAGCTGAAGCAAGCAGCCATGCCGAGCCTTATTGTGGGGATGACGCCACTTTTCAAGGAGAAGAGAGAAGAGTCTAGGCTGACAGACTATAAACATTAAAGCGCTGCATGAGAGGCAACTCATTTCAACCGTAGCTGTGGAGGAGTCATCACCGAGAGTTTGAATTTCTTAATCCCTTCACTGTTATTGTTGATATTTTTATATATTTATTATGTGTTTTCGATCCCTACTTAGAAAATTATACATAATTTTGAGCTTACATTGAGAACAATGTAATTTTCTAAGTGTGGGGTAGAGATTACATAATAAATGTATATTTTATTTTTTTTAGCACTTTGCCGAAATTTTAAAATTCCGTTTTTTTTTTGTTTTTGTTTTTATTTCGAGTTTGTTTTATTTTTAAAATATTTTTAATTTTTTTGAGTCTTATACCCTTAGAATGTCTATGATGAAAATTATCTTTTAAAATGCATAATGGATGGTTGAACATTTATCTTAAGAAAATTGCAACTTTTCATGAATTTTGTAAAGTATGAACACTTGAGATTTTTGAAAGAAAAGTTTGCATGTTTTGTTATTTTGTTTCCATAACAACCTTTATGAGATTTTGAGCCTAATATACTTTCTTTTTGAGTGATTAAATTCCATATCCTTTGAAAATTCACGTAAAACCTCATTATTTTCATTATTCAATAACTATGTGCTATAGCTGTTTAATGGACTCTAGAATTTACTAGAACTTATTTATGTGATTTTCAAAGCTTTATAATCATAACTTGTTCTGATTTTGAATAGGATTGCAATTAATCTCAATTAGGATCACCACCAAAGCCAAAATAAGCCTTTGCCCATTTTTGTGCCCGTCGTGAGACTCCTTAGTTAAACCCCTTTGAGCCTACATTATGCCTTTTCTTTCATCACCCTTAAACAGAATTCCTGAGCTTAGTATAGATTATCTTTACCTTGTTGTCAAGACTTGGCAAAGAATTTTCGATGAAGCTGTGCCGTGATGTTAAAGAACAAGTGTGGGGAAGAGTTGAAGTGTGGGGTTGATACACCATTGTTTTATATTGTTATATGCCAACATATGTCTTGTCCGAAATATAAAAAAATGTATTGCAAAAGAAGTTGCCGAAACAAAAGAAAAAAACAAGAAAAAAAAGAAAAAAAAAAAGAAAAGAAATCGGCAAAAGAAAAGAAGAATTTCGGACAAGTATGAAAGAAAAATTCTAAGGCATTATTTAGATGGTGTTTTGTGGATTTGGAGTTGAAATTATTTGAGGGTCCAAAGTTGTATATTTGACCCTTGTCCAATTCATGGAGTGGAGACATAAGGAGGGTGAAGCTTAAATTTGCTAAGTCTTGATATCTTACTATCACCACTTATATCCAAAAAAATTCCTACCTTATGAAACCAAGCCCCGTTACAACCCTTGAAATTATTTCATGATTCTTAAGATGACTAACTTTGATTTGTGGAGATTTTCATATAAGTAAGCATATGGTTTTGGTCCATTATGGCACTTAGTTATTAAATGAGGTTTTTCCATGAAAAACGTTATTCTCAAAAGAGCTTTTATTTCTTGAAATATGCAAGTTATTTGTTATTTATCATCTTTTCTCTTGCATATACTTTTAAGAGGGTACCCTTTTTCGAGTAAAAAAATAAGAGAGTATACCTAAGTGAGTAGGATCAAAATTTCAAACATGTTTTACTTAAGAATATCGAATCTCTCACCTTTTCATGCTATATTACAAGTTTATGAATTTTTGCAATTGTGCTTTTCACTTGAATATTTAAACTTGAAATTATGCATACTTAAGAATCTGAGACAAAAAAATTTCTTAAGGGTATTAGAGTTTTTGTTAGTGTCGTTTTTTGTTTTTGTTTTAACTTTTAGTTACAGTCAGTTTGCTAAGGGACTAGCAAAGCTTAAGTGTGGGGTAGTTTGATAAGTGCGTTTTACGCCATGTTCTTAATGTATTTTCACCCCCATTTATACTTTGTTTGTGCCTTAGTATAGTCGTTTTTACTTATTTTAGAGTCAAGAGGGTTTTTCTGTAGAGTTGTGGCTACTAGCCGTTTTTATACAGAAAATTGCACTTAAATGATGAAAACCGTTTTTGGACTATCACTTGGACGTTTTATTATGATTCGTTATTTTGTTACCTTGTCAGTTTTGATGTATTTTGTTTAAATGTGCAGAAGACAGGTAAATACGCTTAACATATCGAGAATCGTGATGAACGGACTCATGAATGACAACAAGTGAGGCCACGGAAAAGAGGAAACACTTTTGGACATTGTTTTGCTCTCGGACAGAATCTGCCAGAAAACGTACATCAACTTCAAAAATTCATATCTGGAGTTCCAGGAGGAGTTAGAAGGCGTGCCACATATGGAATCAAAGCTGTTTGTGTCTACTTTTCAACCCCATTTGGATCGCAGCAATCGGAGTTGAGACGAAGGAGTTATGAGCAAAACAGTGGACAGAGGTCAGGCTGCAAAACTGGGCAGAAACTGCCTAAGTTGTCTAACGAGTTTTGGGAGATGATTCTTCAACAAAAGGCTTCCCAAATTTGTCAATAGATGTATCAAGACCTTAATGAAGTGTTAGGAAGCTGGACAAAAGAAGAAAATACGAAGAAGCATCAAGGCAGCCATATTTTGGTTAAGTGTAAGGTTTCCCGGTCAAACCGGGAAAGCTGACCTTACCGGACCTATCACTGGTTTTGGCTGCCATCAAAGCCCAAGATTTCGTACATGAGGCCTACATGGATCCATAAACATGTAGGAAGGTCCAAAAAGTCAGAAGAAGGAGTCCAAATTCGGATAAGAAGCTGCATTAAAGAAGGAATCATGGAGCAACTAGGAAACCTATTTGTAATAGGACAAGGTTTCCTTGCCGATTCAGCTAGGGTTTTCTCCCTTAGTTTCTGTATAAATAGGGTTGTTGTATGTATAGTTTAGGGTCCTTTATCTGCCTTAAGTTTATAGCTAGCCTAAACTCTACCTAAAAACCCTCCACACACAGAAAATACACAAACACAGCCGCCATCCCTTTGCCGCAACACAGCCTTTGCCGACTGCATCCATCCACTTTGCCGACTGCCTCCCACCATCCTAGCCGATCTAAATAGGTAGGTTAGAGATGGATACATCAAGGTTGTGTATGTATATTATCTGTGTAAGAACAATGATTTTATTGATATATATTTTCTGGATTTTTAGGTTTTATATGATGCATATGTTTATGACTCTTCTTTGTGATTTGATATGAACATGTTTGTCATGTAACGAATTAGCATGCATGCTAGGATTAAGAATCTGTTAGGATACGAAATTTAGGTTATTAACAAGTGTTAAATTGATTAGTTATCACCTGAGCATGAAGTCGAACCTTAGGTTAATTTGGTGGCCACAAGTTGACTATTAGGGGGGTGTCTAATAAGCCGTAATACTTAGACTAAATTTAGGCCGATAGGAAACTTTTAGTTCTAAGTGTTGCCAAGGGTTGTTAGGGTGAATAACTTGCATAGGTTCGAGGATGGGTGACGTCATTGCTAACGAGTATGTCTCCAACCGACTCAAGAACGGTAAGTGAATTCTTGTTTGTTTTAGGCCGATAGGAAATCTCAAACAGGGGTGTCACATATGTCTAGATTCAGGCCGATAGGAAGTTTCTTGTACAACTTGAGAAAGTCTTAGAGGTTGGAATTAGTTTACACTTGTGAAAACTTAGATGAAGTAACTTGATTGTTTCTTAAGACTACTTGTTTACTAATCGGTGTTTTGTTTTGTTATTTGCTTAAACGGTAAAGTGACCATGTATGTAAATATTTGTTTTGTTTATTTTCTGTTTTAGTCCATATTGCCGAACCAAACCCCCATATTATTCTTTATGTATATATTTGTGTGAATATTGCTAACTAATTTGTTTTGCAGAAATAAGTTCTTCCCTAGTGTCTCCGGCCTAGAACGATACCCTACTTGCATATACTACTACGATAGGGTTTATTATTGATTAACGTCTTATTTTGACAGGTCAGCTATCACTGGCGCCTCTTCAACGACAGCGAGGCGAGGTCGAGTGCGGCGAACCTGTCAAAGGCAAAGTTAGCGAGTCGTTGACTGGCTTAGGAAAATTTAATCCGAAGATGGTTCGCTTACCAGGTTGCTTACCAAGCCATACTCTCGCTGGTACCGCACATCCTCTAGCAAGTCCTCTTCATCCTCAATAAGACGCTTTCGCGAGCTTTCGCCGCTCGTTGACCGGTGAACGACGGGAGTAGTCTCACTGTCGTGGCCCGCCACAGATTCCCTTCGGACAGATGCTTTTCCTCTGGCACCCTCAGAGCTGATGATTGCTCTCCGGCGGGAGGCAGACTGAAAAAGTAAACAATAGGGTTAGGAAGAAGCACTTTGTCAATATGGCAAAGGAGGTTTGAAATTTACACATTTAGTGACATACCTCGGGTGCGGGATCGCGTTCTCGAATGACGATTCCCGTCGGGCGACGAGTAGCAGGAACTGGCGGGAGCGCAAGCCTAGTTCCCATCGTAGCCCCTGAACCCCTCTCCGCACGGTCGCGCTGGGCGTCAAGGATATCGCGGTCTGATTCGCCCAAAGTGTCATATAGAGGACGAAAGATGGCGGCGAAGACAGCATCGTCTGGGAACTCCCAATGGTTGTCAGACAAGGACCGCCACCAAACGAGGTAGGCGAGGTCGACGCCCTGCGAATGCTCAATCTCCAGCAAGTTGGGAGAAAGAGGGTAAATGTTTTGCAGCGGGATGACCCGGTCGGACTCGTCAACTTTCCTCCACGAGGTGTACTTATTGACCGAGTGGAGAAGTGGATACGGAATCCCCTGATGGAAACCGAGTTGCCTCGCGAAGTGATTGGGGGCATACAGCTCGAAGCCTTGTTCATCCTCGGCGAGCTGAAGGTCGCAGCACGAAGTTGCTCTCACGAAGGCCGTCTTGGCATCGTTGTCCGAACCAAGGCGGGGGAAGAAGCCCGTCGATAGGACTTCAGGATGGCGCCGGCGAACCATCATATCCACGGTAGGAGGTGGCTCCAGGTGGTTGTAGATGATGGAAAGGCTGGCGAAGAAGGACAGAGGAGTTCGATTCGCGACGTTCCTGCACACCACAAAGCCAAGCAGCCGGTCCTCGGGCAGGAATTCCACCGGGGCTCGCCGGAAGAGCGGAAAGTACAGCTGCGTCCACAGGTCCAGGATCCACAGAGGGCCGCCAGAAAGATGGAAGGGCCTCAGGGACAGAAAGTGCAAGGTCCGATAGAGCGCGCCCAGTACGGGTTGTCCTAGCCCTACTTCGACTCCAGTATACAGTGCTTCGGCCAGCCGGGTCCATTTCCCGGTGGGTTTGTGAGCACTGCCGCAGAAGACAAATTTGTCGAACCAATACTCCAGAAAGGCAATGTCTCCTTCATGCTGCTCCACGTGGCCTATGTAAAATTTCCTTCACGCCCCATATGAACCTCTCAGGGCGCGGCGGGCCCCCAAGTTGCAGGCGTGTGTGAACTCAGTCGACGCAAAGTCGCCTGGCGCATATGGCTTTGCGTGAATCGGCAGCCCGGCGATGGCGAGGATTTCCAGCAGAGTGATGCCCATCTGCCCGAAGGGGAAGTCGAAGGTATTAGTGACATTGTTCCACAAACAGGCCATGGCAGCGATGGGCGCTCGGTCGGTGTGAGGGGGCAGTGAGAAATTCAGGGCAATGGCTTCACGGATGCCGGTTGCTTCCCAGATCGTTTGGTCGGCTGGGCCACTCCCCGACCCGGATATTTATAGGAGAACGGGCTTGCCAGGTGGAGAAGTTCACCGGTTCTCGCTGTTGGGCCAAGATTGGTCGACGCACGGAGGCGGTGTAATGGTTGAGATCGGCGGCGGACGGAGTCTGTGACGGAGTCGGACCGAGCAAGGCTGCCCCTGTTTCAAGGAAGTAAATAGGTGTTCCTTGAGGCGGGTTGCTGGCGAAACGGCGAGCAAGGTTGGTCGACCAGGAGGTTGCTGCCGTGAGGCTAAGGTTCGGGTCATTAGCAAAAGGTTTGGGAGCCATTGTTTCCGGTCGATGTAAGGTCGGTGTTGGAGTTTGGCTGGTTGCAGAAGGCAAAGGCTGATTGGAAAGTGATGGTGAGATGTGGGGACCCGCATCGAGGTTTATAAAGAGGACGAACCGTAACGTCTCTATCAGTCAATGGCCGCAACGAAAAGACGCAATGACGAACGAAACGTCAGCGCGTTTCAAAATTCAAAAAGCCGTAATGATGAAGGGAGGCGGTGACGCCGAAACGTCAGCACCTTTTGAAATGCGAATTCCCATAAAAAGCTTAATTAGGCCTTTTCGCTTATCCGTTGCGAAATGGATTAAGCTCAAGGCCTAGGGGGCAATGTTTGAGCCCAGTGGGCATTTTCGGTCCAAGACTCGAGAAAGGTTTTGGATATCATTTAGGCCAGCGCCTGTGGCCTTTTTAGCCCACGAGGGGTGGCGAGGTCTGGCAGCACGCGACGAAGACTTTGTCAAAGATTCTGATACCTCGCGAGATTCGATGTCCTCGCGGGATCCTTATCTCCAGTTCGCATGGGACTCTACAGTGCCTGGCGAGGGTGAGTTGGAAATGAACGATAATGACCTCGGGATAAGGTCGCTTAGTGTTTAAGTTCGCGTACAACACGACAAATGAAATGATGCAAAGCGGTGAACAAGACCTAAACGGGATAGGTTTGACATGTGTTGCATGGAGCACATGACTAGCGAGTTAATCGTATCCTTGTGGGATTCTAGTTGCCAGGCCCGAAGTGGATTGTGATTAGATATCCGCGGGTTGCTTGCGGGTGATTATATAAAGAAGCTTTACAGCTTACAAAAGAGACACAATCAATCAATCAAAAACTCTCTCAAAACAGACGAACACAGTCGAAACCTTCGAGCCTCCTCGAAACCCTTACGTTCTAAGCGCACCCTGCCTTAGATCTCAGAGCCCGTCAGGACTCGTCTCCGATTTCCCTATTGTTGCTTTGCTCGCTCTAACAGCGAGTATCGATCGACAGGTGACAAGAAGATTAAGCTCGTAAATTTCCTCATCCGTGAGGTGACACCGGAGCTCTCTTTCGCCTGGTTAGAAGTCAGAACGCGCACCGTTCTCTTTCCTCGTCCGCGAGGTGGCACGCCCCGCACACATCGTTTTACTTTTATTCCCTCTCTACCCCAGCTAAGGACGTGGGCCAAAACAGATGGTAGAAGTAACTGACTTTAAAAAGTATACATAGCAAACCAGAATTTATGTATATCATTAACCCCCTAATTTCTGCAAACGTCTTTTACCTCAACTGAGTTGACTTCAAATATTTTTCCTTCAGTACATTCTATGTCCAGCGCCTGTATGCAAGCTTCCGCAACTACAAGTCTGCTAACCTCACCAACGAGTGTATCTCCTAGATCACAGTAATAATTAACCCATCAAAATAAAGGCATAAGATATAAAGGAACCACAATCACTGTACACAGTCCTTTCCTAAACCTAAAGAATTCCATGCATACCGGGAAAACATAATATATTGGTATCTAGTGCAAAGTTTCTACAGTAATTCCTTATTTATTCACCACACATTCAACCAAACTACATTTGGCTTCCCAGAAATTGAAGGTAGCTCAATGTGTGGCTAATTTCTAGGTTTTGACAACTTATTGCAGAACCAGACCAGATTCACCTAATAAAGAGCATCAATAGTATTGAATTTCAGGGAGCCTAGAATAGACAACTTCAAACAGAAGAAGTGACGTGTATCCTTATTGTTGTGGTATTCCAGCTGGCCTTTCTTATTTTGTTCTTAGGCACATTCATAACTGGATTCAAATGTTTTGAATGACTCAGATAAATGCATTGCAAACCTTGAAGGAGTATTCACACAACAGGATATGACATAAGCAAGCCTATAATTATAGACGCATTATTAAGCCTCTGGTACTAAAAAGATAATTATCTATGTGATGCTTACTAGCTTCCACTTCGGTGAATATATAATCGTACCTTGACCTATTAGGACTGCACGTCGTTGGCCAGCTGTAGCTTTGAGCAATGTATTAAGATCATATGATGTATAAGGTCCATCTGTCAATCTACCAGGTCTGGGAAACATACAATTTATATTCATCATAAACAACAATTGTAAGAACATACAGCTCATTACTAAGCTGAATGCTGTCCTAGTTTAGTTTTTTAGACTGTACCTGATTATTGTAAATGGTAGACCAGAATTACGAAGAATATCCTCCCCCCATCTTCTTATACTTAAGGACACCGAAAAGGTTCATAATGCTACAAAAGATAAAGCATCTTAAATCATTAATCTATGCAAAAAGAAACAGAAAAGGAAAATGAATTGCATATGAGCTGTGGGATGCAGAACATGATTCACTTTGAAATTGAGCTTCTTAAACATGTTTAATCATGAAGAATGGCCAACTCACAATATGATATCTTCATTATGCTTACAGTCCAAATTCAAATCTAAATCAACCATCCACAGAATATTATTCTCAGTACAAGAAAACAGTGTCTGCAAGATTCTTTGATTTGCAAAGAGGGATAGAGACACAGGTAGAAAGAACGAGAGAGAACAGAAGACTTGTTCCTAAATTTTCAATCAGAAATCCTTCATATTCTAGAGGATTTTAGTGATCAGATAAATCTATTGTCTTCAGAATATGGAGGTCAGAGATAATAATGGACCTATTTATATAGAAACTAAGAATTAAAGCTTATAATAAACACATACTATGACACCATGCTACAACATATTTATAAAATCCAACTTTTGCATTCATGAAATTTTGTGATTTCCTATATTGATTGAGTTACTAAGTGTTAGTTATTATAACTTCAACTCTGAGAGAAAGAATTAGTATACTTCATATTGCAAAAGCATATTGATGAATATAAATAGGAAAACTTTCATGGAACTTGTATTAGCTTATAGATCTTTCAAGAGTTCTGCATGAATTAACTTTTACCAACATAAGAAATGAGAAACCCTGGTTACTCTCTTCTCAAAAAAGAAACCCTGGTTACTCCAGTCCCAGCCCTCTATAAGGAACAAGAAATGATAGAAGTATCAAATGTGATGGAAAATGTTCCCAGTATGTTGGTAAATGATACTACAGCACCTTCCCTTGGGCATGCAGAGCTTCCACCCATCAGTCATCTAACCTTCTGTCTTTTGTCTTTTTTATTTAACTTTAGTTCATGGGAGAGGGGAAGGGGCGAATTGAACTCCATCTCATTGAATATTGTGGATGAGAGACACCACTTGGCTGATAATAGGTACTCGGTAATCATATAGGATTCTGGAAAGTTTGTCTAATAAGATTATTTGAAGAAAAATATTGATACACTTTTTCGAGATAGATTACAAGTTTCCAACACTGAAATTGTTCTTTGGTTAACCAGTGTGGTCTCAAAAAAACTGAGAGAATAACAGAATTCTTCTGAAGCTGATCTACACTGTATTCTTGAGAATTATCCCCATTCTACTAATATTTTTTTCTTATAAAGTTTCATTCCTTGCTGGATATTATTGTGGACTTATGCTACTTTCACTCAACTATGCAATATTTAAAAGACCTTAATATGAATTAAGTTACAAAATTTTATCTCCTGTAAGTTCCCACTAATGAAAGAAAATTTGTTTGGTATCAATCCTGATTGATAAAGAGGTGACTTACCTCCATGACAGTTCATTGAACTTGGTTACACCTACTGATGATACATGAACAACTCTCTTCAGTGACCGAGGCAGTGCAGATACCAGATTTCTCACACCCTCCCAATCTTCAATGAAAGCAAACAAAAGTCAAATGTGATGTAAACATATGTATAGATTCTAGATGAGTAAGCAATCCATTTGTGTGAATTTCCATGCATAAATTCATCCATAATTGGTAGTTTGGTACAGGCCCTACCAGAAATATGAATAAATCTATTTGGTATGAAAGGCTGTTCATCGCTTTATTCTCAAAAAAACAATAAATGAGGCAAATTTCTTAAAACAGTGGTGCTCGGTCACTCAGAATGATAAATTTCGAAATAGATAAATCCTAACCAACTTTTTCTGGTGTATTATCCCCACTCCAACGCTTTGAAGGAAAAGCAGTAGTTCCGGTGCAGCAAATCACATGTGTGACGCCCTAAAAGATAAGATGTCAAATAAGAAATTATTAACAAAAGTCCTCATAATCAACCCAGGATGGAAAAACTGTAAGTAACTCAACCAAAAGCACAAACCTCAAAAATAGATGGATCGAGATCATCTGGGTTGCGAGTGTCCCCTTTGACTACCTATCAATTTTAGAAGCTTTATAGACATAGTCAACACTACTCAGGAAAGAAAACACAGTTAAACCAAGACAATGCATCTACTCTCTTACATGTTAGTACGTATAATATACGAGAAGATATGCATTGTAATATTGTATTTGACTGAAAGGAATCTATCTCTTGATCACTAACTTACAGAGAAACTGGTACCTGCAATGTTTCTGGGTCTTGTTCACCAAATAATGCAGTTGCTTTCTCAGTGTCACGCAATAGTAGGCGAGACTTGATATTCCGATCGAGCAATGAAGCCACTACCAGCTGACCTGAAACGAGTTTAAACTACTAAAACTTGCAAAGCAATCAAGAGAAGAGAACTGTTAATGAGATTAATTTAAGGAAAGAATTGGAGTACCAACGCCGCCGGTACCACCGATGACGAGAACGAGCTTCGAAGAGGAACAAGGGGCAGAAGTGGAGTCTGAAGCAGGGGACTGGACCACCTGCTGCTCCTCCTGTTGAACAGCATGAACTGCTCCCGCTTTTGAGGGCGGAAAGGAACTGGAGCAACATTTTAGCTGAAAACCCAGAAGAGGGAGAGGTGGTTGTCGAGGGTGTTTTGGGGTAGAGATTTGGAAATGGGGAGTGGAAGTGAGTGAGAGTCTGAAAGCCATGAATGAGGGAAGAGATCAGAGCTAATTGCAGAGGAGGTATCAAACCAGCAGCAGTTATATGAGGTTGTTATGATTCTAACTCTATTTACCAAAATGCACCCACATTTTTCTTTTTCTATTACCATTTAATTTTGGCAAATTCCTAATTAGGTCAATAAATCCAAAAATAAAAAAAATAAAAAAATCCAATCACAAGATGGATTGCTCATCACCTTGTGAAGATGCATTTTTGATGGTTTTGTGCAAAATAATTCCAAGACTAATGCTGCTACTTTAGACACTATTGTCCTTGTTGTTGTTGTTGTTGTTGTTCCCCTTAGAGAGCTCTTCGGTTTCACTTCAAGTATATCCACGTTGAAGGTGATTCGAAGCTTTTTATACTAGCTTTAGAGACCACTATGATGTTCCTTGGCATTTAAGATTTTCCATCTGAGACATTACATTAACAGTCAGATTATCACTTTCAAGTGATGTGCTTCTCCTACCATCCCTAGGGCAGCCTATCACTCCAAACTTTCAAGTCTGGCTTATGTTCTTCATAATTAGTGACTGTAGATAGAGTAAAAGCTGTCCACATTGAAATTTTATGTCTCTGCAGAGCATATCCTTTGCAGATACAAGTCGTATCAGACATCCTTTCTAAATGGATGTACAACTCATACTTCAACTCTGCAGTGCAACTGAGTTTAGAACATCAAGATTGGAATCATGTAGAATCAACAAACCAAAAACATTCAAATCCTGACTGTTCAGAGATATATATGGCAAAATTTTGAAGCACTCTCTACTGTAAGAAAACGACAAATTGCATGAACTAAAATAGCACTTTCTCAAAAGAGAAATACAAAATGAAAGTAAGCAATGTCTGGTTGACCAGAAGAGAACACGAGGAGCTTTTTTGTGATTTTCATCTACAGTAAAATGTGGATGTGAGTTGCGAAGGTTTCTACTATAGGCTCACCTCATACATAACTCCTTCAAGATTTCCAACAAAGGATCGAGTCCCAGCAAATTCAATTATCTGCATCTTATGTTTTGTTGCTTCACTAATGACCAATGAATCCATGCTACATATAAAATCAAAATTGTATAAGAAATGGAAAACACATAGATATGGAAAAAAAAAATCCTACTACATTGAAATGTGTCGAGTAAACAATGAGACTAGTTTACAGAATATGATTCCAAACCAGCAAAGTTTCAATTCTAATATGTTAAGAGGAGCAACATCCGGCTAAACACAGAAAACAATGAAGAAGTTCTAAAGACTAGCGGCTTTTAAACTCATCCTAGTTGAGTATCGACTATCGACCAAATCAACAATTGGTTAGGCCCAATGGAAGTAAACTAGGAGATACTTCTATAATATGCAAGCATAGGGTAATTCTCTAACCCAGAATAAATGTTGGTTCACTCACCTAAAGATGATAAAAAGAAGTAAATAAAAAAAAGAGTTGGAAAATGGCAAGAAACCTCAAGACTGTTCAAAGTGTCCTAATAGAATTCGGCCAATATCAGGCACAGATAAAGTTTCACCCACTATGATAAGTTATGGCTGTAAGTTGGCTGAACACAGTACAAGTTCAGCTTATGTTCATCCAGTGATTTTGCTCATGTTGAGCCCCACTGAGCTTCAGCTAACGAGAATCAACCGTAAGACACATATGAGCCAACCTGATCATTTACACCCCTAAATTAGTAAATAAATTCAAGATAAACAAAAAAGAAAAAGAAAAGTCTCCCTGGTAAATGCTAGATACTGATAGACTTAAAAGACCCTAGATTAATGCACTTTACAAAAACAAAATAATACATTGAGAAATAGGCTTTCGTGGAGCATGCTTATTACTACAAACACCATGTAAACAATCAAGAAGAGCCGCAACTGACTTCGGGAACACGGAACTTAAAACATGAAACATAACATCACACACGGGCTTATCAGTTCCTCTACACATTCAACACGAGCCCAAAAATATAAAAAAATAAAGTAAATAAAAGATAAAAATTGAAATGAAATTAAAAAAAATTATCTTCCTTTTAGGAGTACCAACCAACTTGTGAAGGTTGGCTCAGAATATGATTGTATTTAAATTTAACTTCTACGTTAATGACTCAGAATATGCTTGTATTTCAAATTAACTTTTAAGCGATTACTCTGTACCAATATATATGAATGCAAGAAATGGCATCTGTGCTGTGCAAAATTATTTCAAGAAAAAGTTCAGGGGAACCACAAAAGCAGTAAATGAAGCAATTCCAGACCTTGTTATTTTGACATTTGACAATGTTAAATATATACTTAAATAAAGAAATGCACAAAATAATAATGAGCTGCTCCTTACGTCTTAGCACAGGACACATAGGCTAGTATGAATTTGCACTTCCCTTCTTTTCTAACTCGAAGAAGTTTTTCCACCGTGTCAAAAAGCACAGTAATGCTCGACTGCTGAAAGCGTATGCATTGTCAAGGAATTTTTTATTTTCTTCCTATATATGTGAGAAGACGCATATCATCATAGGACTGTAGGTTAAAGTAAACCCTTACCCATCTGGATTCTTAAATGTTTCAGTTCGGTCTGTGCATTTCTAATGTGAACAAACTTTACCCTGTAGTTTTGAAAGACGTAAATCTGAACCCTTAAACTATTTGAAGTGATCAGTAAATTCAGACTCACATATCCAGAACTAATCAGTAAATTAGAAACGCAAGAACCAAAATGAACTACACAAGTAAGCATGTACTCTACCCAATATGTTGCAAATGCAGTATGTCAGCAACTCATGGATTGTTTAAGCATGGGCATATAACAGACAATATAACAAATTCATTATAAGAAGTAAACAAAAGCGACAAGGTGCACATAGTAGTAATAGTGTAAGTGTTGGTCTCTGTCATGTCACTGGTATGATGGAACTCCAGAAACATGGAATACAAAACCACAAAACTCCAACTACGTGCCACCAACAACTAAAGACTGTAAATTAAACTAACAAATGCAGTTAGTCCGAAGGCTCATGTCCCCTGACTAGCCGGGAGCTATGAGCACTGAACAGACTTATGGGTTACGGTTTAGATGTTAGCCCTCCCAAATATCTAGGAAAAAGAATAACAATTCAGGATATATATATCGGCTCCAAGAATCAAGTCAAACCATCCTGAATACTTTTGTAATATCTGGGAGATCTGCTCAGAATTTCCCCATTCGAGTTTCTCAGCTGCTAATCCTGCACACACATAGAAGAAAAATATAAACCAGATTCTCTGCATAATATCCACCTTATCTATACTTTATTCTCTCACCAGCACAGTATTCAGGGTTATCAGATGATGCATGCAGCTCTATATTTTTATTCAAGATCTGAGAAACAAAAAACTAGTCAAATAAAGAACACTATAGATGGTCAATCAAATGTCCTCGCATTATTATTTTAATATCATGGCCTTGCCTTGAGCACTTCTTCATTGTGGTCTGTTAAAACAACCTGTCTGCAAAATCTGCTGCATAGTATCCCAGTAATACCTGTATTTAAGAAAACAAAGAGATCAAACCAAGTCTGGATCAGATAATATGACAGCAAATCGGAAATCATTTACTCATCTAGATATGACAGCAAGGTCAGACAAGTCTGGTGTTTGCAACAAACAGTGAAATGATCAATATGTACTTGTGAAGATTAAATGGTCACACAGTTTCTGATTGTAGTGATGATGATGTTGATGATGAATTGCCAAGATAACTTGAGGATTGTGATCTAAACCTTGAACAATTTGAAGTGAACCTAACAATTTGATCCAATTGATACTTGTCAAAATAGATGCACTCTAAGTAGGGAGCATACAGAACAATAGATATACAATGTGCTATCGTGTGTGCGAATGAGTATTTTACGCATAACCGCCATCCATATAATAAAAACATACATGGTAACCAGAGTTACTAAGGATATTCTCTCTAATTATGATAACGTAATGTTTACAAATATCAAAATAAAATAAAATAAAAATAATAATATCGAAAAACAATGCTCAGAAGACCTGTGTTCGATGAATGAAAATCATTCAACTTTTACACGAGCAGCCGATGTTTTTGCAGTCATCTGACTGAATAATTACAGTATATGTCAAAGTTATGGAGAACTAAAATAAATGAAAACTTACTGCAAATAATAAACACGTTACTGAAACAAAACTTGTGCACAACACATTAGCCGTATGACCTTCCTCCAACACCCACAAGGCAAAAGGTGACTTCATGAATTCAACCCCACCCCTGCCTATTTCCAAACCCACTAAACATAGTCATTGCTATATATCTTCTTTGTTAACGTTCAGTACTTTTAAGTCACCTTATAAGAGGCTTAAGAAATTCCTTGTACAGAAAAGGAAGGGAACTCTTAGACTACTGCTTACCGACCGCAGATCCTAACTCAAGAATGCTGCATCCTTGCAGAATCTCTGCATTCTTAGAAAGGTAATCATTCAACAGCATTGCTCCTGGCCACATCAAAATCAGCTGTTCCAAGAAGAGTTAGAATTACAAGTTGAGGCAAGGAACAAATAAAAGGATGACTAACCAAAGCCATCTGGGAGATCTGCTCAGAATTTCCCCATTCGAGTTTCTCAGCTGCTAATCCTGCACACACATAGAAGAAAAATATAAACCAGAGTCTCTGCATAATATCCACCTTATCTATACTTTATTCTCTCACCAGCACAGTATTCAGGGTTATCAGATGATGCATGCAGCTCTATATTTTTATTCAAGATCTGAGAAACAAAAAACTAGTCAAATAAAGAACACTATAGATGGTCAATCAAATGTCCTCGCATTATTATTTTAATATCATGGCCTTGCCTTGAGCACTTCTTCATTGTGGTCTGTTAAAACAACCTGTCTGCAAAATCTGCTGCATAGTATCCCAGTAATACCTGTATTTAAGAAAACAAAGAGATCAAACCAAGTCTGGATCAGATAATATGACAGCAAATCGGAAATCATTTACTCATCTAGATATGACAGCAAAGTCAGACAAGTCTGGTGTTTGCAACAAACAGTGAAATGATCAATATGTACTTGTGAAGATTAAATGGTCACACAGTTTCTGATTGTAGTGATGATGATGTTGATGATGAATTGCCAAGATAACTTGAGGATTGTGATCTAAACCTTGAACAGTTTGAAGTGAACCTAACAATTTGATCCAATTGATACTTGTCAATATAGATGCATTCTAAGTAGGGAGCATACAGAACAATAGATATACAATGTGCTATCGTGTGTGCGAATGAGTATTTTACGCACAACCGCCATCCATATAATAAAAACATACATGGTAACCAGAGTTACTAAGGGCATTCTCTCTAATTATGATAACGTAATGTTTACAAATATCAAAATAAAATAAAAATAATAATATCGAAAAACAATGCTCAGAAGACCTGTGTTCGATGAATGAAAATCATTCAACTTTTACACGAGCAGCCGATGTTTTTGCAGTCATCTGACTGAATAATTACAGTATATGTCAAAGTTATGGAGAACTAAAATAAATGAAAATTTACTGCAAATAATAAACACGTTACTGAAACAAAACTTGTGCACAACACATTAGCCGTATGACCTTCCTCCAACACCCACAAGGCAAAAGGTGACTTCATGAATTCAACCCCACCCCTGCCTATTTCCAAACCCACTAAACATAGTCATTGCTATATATCTTCTTTGTTAACGTTCAGTACTTTTAAGTCACCTTATAAGAGGCTTAAGAAATTCCTTGTACAGAAAAGGAAGGGAACTCTTAGACTACTGCTTACCGACCCCAGATCCTAACTCAAGAATGCTGCATCCTTGCAGAATCTCTGCATTCTTAGAAAGGTAATCATTCAACAGCATTGCTCCTGGCCACATCAAAATCAGCTGTTCCAAGAAGAGTTAGAATTACAAGTTGAGGCAAGGAACAAATAAAAGGATGACTAACCAAAGCCAGAGGACATAAATTTTTAACATGGGATGCATGTTATATACAGCAGGATATTATATGAACAGTAGGGAAAGATATGGGAAGACGTTCCTTGTAAGACTTCACCTCAGAGGTATAAAATCAAAGCATGCACAGGAGACCACCTCACCTTCGATATTTGACCGAGGGATCCTTCAATCTCCCATTCCATTTTGCTGACAACCATGAAACAAAAACTGAACTCTAACAGACACCTCCAACATATTAAAGAGAATTTCGCTAAGATGGCAGAAACATATTTTTAAATTCCATCATTTGAGTGTCCCAAAGAATGAAAGAAAGGCACTAGCAACCGCTTATGCATCGAGGTGAATAATAGCACCAGCCGTAACTGTAAGAAATGCTACATACGGTGATTGCCTTATCAATATTTTGGATACTACGGTTTACAGAAAATGAAACTTCTAAAACATTTCTGTTTGGCAGGAATCGGAAATGATGTTCCAACTATCTATAGTTCATCGGTAACACATCCATACCAACACCAGAAGTTCTCTTTCACATAGAAAATCATGTTTTCATGGTGAGGAATTAAACATAAATCATGGCCCTCAATTAGAGGTTGAGAAGAATACAAGGTCACCAGATGTTACTGTAATTTTTTTTATAGATGGAAAACTTGGCATTTGAAGCTTTTTATACTAGCTTTAGAGACCACTATGATGTTCCTTGGCATTTAAGATTTTCCATCTGAGACACTACATTAACAGTCAGATTATCACTTTCAAGTGATGTGCTTCTCCTACCATCCCTAGGGCAGCCTATTACTCCAAACTTTCAAGTCTGGCTTATGTTCTTCATAATTAGTGACTGTAGATAGAGTAAAAGCTGTCCACATTGAAATTTTATGTCTCTGCAGAGCACATCCTTTGCAGATACAAGTCGTATCAGACATCCTTTCTAAATGGATGTACAACTCATACTTCAACTCTGCTGTGCAACCGAGTTTAGAACATCAAGATTGGAATCATGTAGAATCAACAAACCAAAAACATTCAAATCCTGACTGTTCAGAGATATATATATATATATATATGGCAAAATTTTGAAGCACTCTCTACTGTAAGAAAACGACAAATTGCACACACTAAAATAGCTCTTTCTCAAAAGAGAAATACAAAATGAAAGTAAGCAATGTCTGGTTGATCAGAAGAGAACACGAGGAGCTTTCTTGTGATTTTCATCTACAGTAAAATGTGGATGTGAGTTGCGAAGGTTTCTACTATAGGCTCACCTCATAGATAACTCCTTCAAGATTTCCAACAAAGGATCGAGTCCCAGCTAATTCAATTATCTGCATCTTATGTTTTGTTGCTTAACTAATGACCAATGAATCCATGCTACATATAAAATCAAAATTGTATAAGAAATGGAAAACACATAGATATGGAAAAAAAAAATCCTACTACATTGAAATGTGTCAAGTAAACAATGAGACTAGTTTAGAGAATATGATTCCAAACCAGCAAAGTTTCAATTCTAATATGTTAAGAGGAGCAACATCCGGCTAAACACAGAAAACAATGAAGAAGTTCTAAAGACTAGCGGCTTTTAAACTCAGCCTAGTTGAGTATCGACTATCGACCAAATCAACAATTGGTTAGGCCCAATGGAAGTAAACTAGGAGATACTTCTATAATATGCAAGCATAGGGTAATTCTCTAACCCAGAATAAATGTTGGTTCACAAACCTAAAGATGATAAAAAGAAGTAAATAAAAAAAAAAGTTGGAAAATGGCAAGAAACCTCAAGACTGTTCAAAGTGTCCTCCAATAGAATTCGGCCAATATCAGGCACAGAGAAAGTTTCACCCACTATGATAAGTTATGGCTGTAAGTTGGCTGAACACAGTACAAGTTCAGCTTATGTTCATCCAGTGATTTTGCTCATGTTGAGCCCCACGGAGCTTCAGCTAACGAGAATCAACCGTAAGACACATATGAGCCAAGCTGATCATTTACACCCCTAAATTAGTAAATAAATTCAAGATAAACAAAAAAGAAAAAGAAAAGTCTCCCTGGTAAATGCTAGATACTGATAGACTTAAAAGACCCTAGATTAATGCACTTTACAAAAACAAAATAATACATTGAGAAATAGGCTTTCGTGGAGCATGCTTATTACAACAAACACCATGTAAACAATCAAGAAGAGCCGCAACTGACTTCGGGAACACGGAACTTAAAACATGAAACATAACATCACACACGGGCTTATCAGTTCCTCTACACATTCAACACGAGCCCAAAAATATAAAAAAAAATAAAGTAAATAAAAGATAAAAATTGAAATGAAATAAAAAAAAATTACCTTCCTTTTAGGAGTACCAACCAACTTGTGAAGGTTGGCTCAGAATATGATTGTATTTAAATTTAACTTCTACGTTAATGACTCAGAATATGCTTGTATTTCAAATTAACTTTTAAGCGATTACTCTGTACCAATATATATGAATGCAAGAAATGGCATCTGTGCTGTGCAAAATTATTTCAAGTAAAAGTTCAGGGGAACCACAAAAGCAGTAAATGAAGCAATTCCAGACCTTGTTATTTTGACATTTGACAATGTTAAATATATACTTAAATAAAGAAATGCACAAAATAATAATGAGCTGCTCCTTACGTCTTAGCACGGGACACATAGGCTAGTATGAATTTGCACTTCCCTTCTTTTCTAACTCGAAGAAGTTTTTCCACCGTGTCAAAAAGCGCAGTAATGCTCGACTGCTGAAAGCGTATGCATTGTCAAGGAATTTTTTATTTTCTTCCTATATATGTGAGAAGACGCATATCATCATAGGACTGTAGGTTAAAGTAAACCCTTACCCATCTGGATTCTTAAATGTTTCAGTTCGGTCTGTCCATTTCTAATGTGAACAAACTTTACCCTGTAGTTTTGAAAGACGTAAATCTGAACCCTTAAACTATTTGAAGTGATCAGTAAATTCAGACTCACATATCCAGAACTAATCAGTAAATTAGAAACGCAAGAACCAAAATGAACTACACAAGTAAGCATGTGCTCTACCCAATATGTTGCAAATGCAGTATGTCAGCAACTCATGGATTGTTTAATCATGGGCATATAACAGACAATATAACAAATTCATTATAAGAAGTAAACAAAAGCTACAAGGTGCACATAGTAGTAACAGTGTAAGTGTTGGTCTCTGTCATGTCACTGGTATGATGGAACTCCAGAAACATGGAATACAAAACCATAAAACTCCAACTACGTGCCACCAACAACTAAAGACTGTAAATTAAACTAACAAAAGCAGTTAGTCCGAAGGCTCATGTCCCCTGACTAGCCGGGAGCTATGAGCAATGAACAGACTTGAGGGTTACGGTTTAGATGTTAGCCCTCCCAAATATCTCTTTTATCTAGGAAAAAGAATAACAATTCAGGATATATATATCGGCTCCAAGAATCAAGTCAAACCATCCTGAATACTTTTGTAATATCTGGGAGATCTGCTCAGAATTTCCCCATTCGAGTTTCTCAGCTGCTAATCCTGCACACACATAGAAGAAAAATATAAACCAGATTCTCTGCATAATATCCACCTTATCTATACTTTATTCTCTCACCAGCACAGAATTCAGGGTTATCAGATGATGCATGCAGCTCTATATTTTTATTCAAGATCTGAGAAACAAAAAACTAGTCAAATAAAGAACACTATAGATGGTCAATCAAATGTCCTCGCATTATTATTTTAATATCATGGCCTTGCCTTGAGCACTTCTTCATTGTGGTCTGTTAAAACAACCTGTCTGCAAAATCTGCTGCATAGTATCCCAGTAATACCTGTATTTAAGAAAACAAAGAGATCAAACCAAGTCTGGATCAGATAATATGACAGCAAATCGGAAATCATTTACTCATCTAGATATGACAGCAAAGTCAGACAAGTCTGGTGTTTGCAACAAACAGTGAAATGATCAATATGTACTTGTGAAGATTAAATGGTCACACAGTTTCTGATTGTAGTGATGATGATGTTGATGATGAATTGCCAAGATAACTTGAGGATTGTGATCTAAACCTTGAACAGTTTGAAGTGAACCTAACAATTTGATCCAATTGATACTTGTCAAAATAGATGCATTCTAAGTAGGGAGCATACAGAACAATAGATATACAATGTGCTATCGTGTGTGCGAATGAGTATTTTACGCACAACCGCCATCCATATAATAAAAACATACATGGTAACCAGAGTTACTAAGGGCATTCTCTCTAATTATGATAACGTAATGTTTACAAATATCAAAATAAAATAAAAATAATAATATCGAAAAACAATGCTCAGAAGACCTGTGTTCGATGAATGAAAATCATTCAACTTTTACACGAGCAGCCGATGTTTTTGCAGTCATCTGACTGAATAATTACAGTATATGTCAAAGTTATGGAGAACTAAAATAAATGAAAATTTACTGCAAATAATAAACACGTTACTGAAACAAAACTTGTGCACAACACATTAGCCGTATGACCTTCCTCCAACACCCACAAGGCAAAAGGTGACTTCATGAATTCAACCCCACCCCTGCCTATTTCCAAACCCACTAAACATAGTCATTGCTATATATCTTCTTTGTTAACGTTCAGTACTTTTAAGTCACCTTATAAGAGGCTTAAGAAATTCCTTGTACAGAAAAGGAAGGGAACTCTTAGACTACTGCTTACCGACCCCAGATCCTAACTCAAGAATGCTGCATCCTTGCAGAATCTCTGCATTCTTAGAAAGGTAATCATTCAACAGCATTGCTCCTGGCCACATCAAAATCAGCTGTTCCAAGAAGAGTTAGAATTACAAGTTGAGGCAAGGAACAAATAAAAGGATGACTAACCAAAGCCAGAGGACATAAATTTTTAACATGGGATGCATGTTATATACAGCAGGATATTATATGAACAGTAGGGAAAGATATGGGAAGACGTTCCTTGTAAGACTTCACCTCAGAGGTATAAAATCAAAGCATGCACAGGAGACCACCTCACCTTCGATATTTGACCGAGGGATCCTTCAATCTCCCATTCCATTTTGCTGACAACCATGAAACAAAAACTGAACTCTAACAGACACCTCCAACATATTAAAGAGAATTTCGCTAAGATGGCAGAAACATATTTTTAAATTCCATCATTTGAGTGTCCCAAAGAATGAAAGAAAGGCACTAGCAACCGCTTATGCATCGAGGTGAATAATAGCACCAGCCGTAACTGTAAGAAATGCTACATACGGTGATTGCCTTATCAATATTTTGGATACTACGGTTTACAGAAAATGAAACTTCTAAAACATTTCTGTTTGGCAGGAATCGGAAATGATGTTCCAACTATCTATAGTTCATCGGTAACACATCCATACCAACACCAGAAGTTCTCTTTCACATAGAAAATCATGTTTTCATGGTGAGGAATTAAACATAAATCATGGCCCTCAATTAGAGGTTGAGAAGAATACAAGGTCACCAGATGTTACTGTAATTTTTTTTATAGATGGAAAACTTGGCATTTGAAGCTTTTTATACTAGCTTTAGAGACCACTATGATGTTCCTTGGCATTTAAGATTTTCCATCTGAGACACTACATTAACAGTCAGATTATCACTTTCAAGTGATGTGCTTCTCCTACCATCCCTAGGGCAGCCTATTACTCCAAACTTTCAAGTCTGGCTTATGTTCTTCATAATTAGTGACTGTAGATAGAGTAAAAGCTGTCCACATTGAAATTTTATGTCTCTGCAGAGCACATCCTTTGCAGATACAAGTCGTATCAGACATCCTTTCTAAATGGATGTACAACTCATACTTCAACTCTGCTGTGCAACCGAGTTTAGAACATCAAGATTGGAATCATGTAGAATCAACAAACCAAAAACATTCAAATCCTGACTGTTCAGAGATATATATATATATATATATGGCAAAATTTTGAAGCACTCTCTACTGTAAGAAAACGACAAATTGCACACACTAAAATAGCTCTTTCTCAAAAGAGAAATACAAAATGAAAGTAAGCAATGTCTGGTTGATCAGAAGAGAACACGAGGAGCTTTCTTGTGATTTTCATCTACAGTAAAATGTGGATGTGAGTTGCGAAGGTTTCTACTATAGGCTCACCTCATAGATAACTCCTTCAAGATTTCCAACAAAGGATCGAGTCCCAGCTAATTCAATTATCTGCATCTTATGTTTTGTTGCTTAACTAATGACCAATGAATCCATGCTACATATAAAATCAAAATTGTATAAGAAATGGAAAACACATAGATATGGAAAAAAAAAATCCTACTACATTGAAATGTGTCAAGTAAACAATGAGACTAGTTTAGAGAATATGATTCCAAACCAGCAAAGTTTCAATTCTAATATGTTAAGAGGAGCAACATCCGGCTAAACACAGAAAACAATGAAGAAGTTCTAAAGACTAGCGGCTTTTAAACTCAGCCTAGTTGAGTATCGACTATCGACCAAATCAACAATTGGTTAGGCCCAATGGAAGTAAACTAGGAGATACTTCTATAATATGCAAGCATAGGGTAATTCTCTAACCCAGAATAAATGTTGGTTCACTCACCTAAAGATGATAAAAAGAAGTAAATAAAAAAAAAAGTTGGAAAATGGCAAGACACCTCAAGACTGTTCAAAGTGTCCTCTAATAGAATTCGGCCAATATCAGGCACAGAGAAAGTTTCACCCACTATGATAAGTTATGGCTGTAAGTTGGCTGAACACAGTACAAGTTCAGCTTATGTTCATCCAGTGATTTTGCTCATGTTGAGCCCCACGGAGCTTCAGCTAACGAGAATCAACCGTAAGACACATATGAGCCAAGCTGATCATTTACACCCCTAAATTAGTAAATAAATTCAAGATAAACAAAAAAGAAAAAGAAAAGTCTCCCTGGTAAATGCTAGATACTGATAGACTTAAAAGACCCTAGATTAATGCACTTTACAAAAACAAAATAATACATTGAGAAATAGGCTTTCGTGGAGCATGCTTATTACTACAAACACCATGTAAACAATCAAGAAGAGCCGCAACTGACTTCGGGAACACGGAACTTAAAACATGAAACATAACATCACACACGGGCTTATCAGTTCCTCTACACATTCAACACGAGCCCAAAAATATAAAAAAATAAAGTAAATAAAAGATAAAAATTGAAATGAAATAAAAAAAAAATTATCTTCCTTTTAGGAGTACCAACCAACTTGTGAAGGTTGGCTCAGAATATGATTGTATTTAAATTTAACTTCTACGTTAATGACTCAGAATATGCTTGTATTTCAAATTAACTTTTAAGCGATTACTCTGTACCAATATATATGAATGCAAGAAATGGCATCTGTGCTGTGCAAAATTATTTCAAGTAAAAGTTCAGGGGAACCACAAAAGCAGTAAATGAAGCAATTCCAGACCTTGTTATTTTGACATTTGACAATGTTAAATATATACTTAAATAAAGAAATGCACAAAATAATAATGAGCTGCTCCTTACGTCTTAGCACGGGACACATAGGCTAGTATGAATTTGCACTTCCCTTCTTTTCTAACTCGAAGAAGTTTTTCCACCGTGTCAAAAAGCGCAGTAATGCTCGACTCCTGAAAGCGTATGCATTGTCAAGGAATTTTTTATTTTCTTCCTATATATGTGAGAAGACGCATATCATCATAGGACTGTAGGTTAAAGTAAACCCTTACCCATCTGGATTCTTAAATGTTTCAGTTCGGTCTGTGCATTTCTAATGTGAACAGACTTTACCCTGTAGTTTTGAAAGACGTAAATCTGAACCCTTAAACTATTTGAAGTGATCAGTAAATTCAGACTCACATATCCAGAACTAATCAGTAAATTAGAAACGCAAGAACCAAAATGAACTACACAAGTAAGCATGTACTCTACCCAATATGTTGCAAATGCAGTATGTCAGAAACTCATGGATTGTTTAAGCATGGGCATATAACAGACAATATAACAAATTCATTATAAAAAGTAAACAAAAGCTACAAGGTGCACATAGTAGTAATAGTGTAAGTGTTGGTCTCTGTCATGTCACTGGTATGATGGAACTCCAGAAACATGGAATACAAAACCATAAAACTCCAACTATGTGCCACCAACAACTAAAGACTGTAAATTAAACTAACAAATGCAGTTAGTCCGAAGGCTCATGTCTCCTGACTAGCCGGGAGCTATGAGCAATGAACAGACTTAAGGGTTACGGTTTAGATGTTAGCCCTCCCAAATATCTCTTTTATCTAGGAAAAAGAATAACAAATCAGGATATATATATCGGCTCCAAGAATCAAGTCAAACCATCCTGAATACTCTTGTAATATCTGGGAGATCTGCTCAGAATTTCCCCATTCGAGTTTCTCAGCTGCTAATCCTGCACACACATAGAAGAAAAATATAAACCAGATTCTCTGCATAATATCCACCTTATCTATACTTTATTCTCTCACCAGCACAGTATTCAGGGTTATCAGATGATGCATGCAGCTCTATATTTTTATTCAAGATCTGAGAAACAAAAAACTAGTCAAATAAAGAACACTATAGATGGTCAATCAAATGTCCTCGCATTATTATTTTAATATCATGGCCTTGCCTTGAGCACTTCTTCATTGTGGTCTGTTAAAACAACCTGTCTGCAAAATCTGCTGCATAGTATCCCAGTAATACCTGTATTTAAGAAAACAAAGAGATCAAACCAAGTCTGGATCAGATAATATGACAGCAAATCGGAAATCATTTACTCATCTAGATATGACAGCAAAGTCAGACAAGTCTGGTGTTTGCAACAAACAGTGAAATGATCAATATGTACTTGTGAAGATTAAATGGTCACACAGTTTCTGATTGTAGTGATGATGATGTTGATGATGAATTGCCAAGATAACTTGAGGATTGTGATCTAAACCTTGAACAGTTTGAAGTGAACCTAACAATTTGATCCAATTGATACTTGTCAAAATAGATGCATTCTAAGTAGGGAGCATACAGAACAATAGATATACAATGTGCTATCGTGTGTGCGAATGAGTATTTTACGCACAACCGCCATCCATATAATAAAAACATACATGGTAACCAGAGTTACTAAGGGCATTCTCTCTAATTATGATAACGTAATGTTTACAAATATCAAAATAAAATAAAAATAATAATATCGAAAAACAATGCTCAGAAGACCTGTGTTCGATGAATGAAAATCATTCAACTTTTACACGAGCAGCCGATGTTTTTGCAGTCATCTGACTGAATAATTACAGTATATGTCAAAGTTATGGAGAACTAAAATAAATGAAAATTTACTGCAAATAATAAACACGTTACTGAAACAAAACTTGTGCACAACACATTAGCCGTATGACCTTCCTCCAACACCCACAAGGCAAAAGGTGACTTCATGAATTCAACCCCACCCCTGCCTATTTCCAAACCCACTAAACATAGTCATTGCTATATATCTTCTTTGTTAACGTTCAGTACTTTTAAGTCACCTTATAAGAGGCTTAAGAAATTCCTTGTACAGAAAAGGAAGGGAACTCTTAGACTACTGCTTACCGACCCCAGATCCTAACTCAAGAATGCTGCATCCTTGCAGAATCTCTGCATTCTTAGAAAGGTAATCATTCAACAGCATTGCTCCTGGCCACATCAAAATCAGCTGTTCCAAGAAGAGTTAGAATTACAAGTTGAGGCAAGGAACAAATAAAAGGATGACTAACCAAAGCCAGAGGACATAAATTTTTAACATGGGATGCATGTTATATACAGCAGGATATTATATGAACAGTAGGGAAAGATATGGGAAGACGTTCCTTGTAAGACTTCACCTCAGAGGTATAAAATCAAAGCATGCACAGGAGACCACCTCACCTTCGATATTTGACCGAGGGATCCTTCAATCTCCCATTCCATTTTGCTGACAACCATGAAACAAAAACTGAACTCTAACAGACACCTCCAACATATTAAAGAGAATTTCGCTAAGATGGCAGAAACATATTTTTAAATTCCATCATTTGAGTGTCCCAAAGAATGAAAGAAAGGCACTAGCAACCGCTTATGCATCGAGGTGAATAATAGCACCAGCCGTAACTGTAAGAAATGCTACATACGGTGATTGCCTTATCAATATTTTGGATACTACGGTTTACAGAAAATGAAACTTCTAAAACATTTCTGTTTGGCAGGAATCGGAAATGATGTTCCAACTATCTATAGTTCATCGGTAACACATCCATACCAACACCAGAAGTTCTCTTTCACATAGAAAATCATGTTTTCATGGTGAGGAATTAAACATAAATCATGGCCCTCAATTAGAGGTTGAGAAGAATACAAGGTCACCAGATGTTACTGTAATTCTTTTTATAGATGGAAAACTTGCCATTCAGAAGGAAACTAGAAAAATTTACAATGGGCGAGTTTGCTTCACTGTCAGCGGTGCATGCTTGTTTCCTTCAACAGGGGATACAAGAGGATGGAATTGAGAAAATATAGGGGTAATTTCAATGCAACTGTTATAGCAGCTGTCTTTGCAAAAACCTGAATCTCGTAGAGATTCCTCTTAAGTTCAAGAGCTTGGTTGGTTGGTGTGTATACGACTTAAGTGGTATAAGAAGAGACAAGAAAGGTAACACTTGGGATGAAGGACTGGAAAAGGACTGTCGGAAAGTTGTGGTAAGTTGATATAATGAAAGTCTGTGTCTGTACTCTTATGACTTATCCTTTGAAAGTGAACTTGTTCTCCACTACAATTGTATTTCTTTCAGTTAATAGCATTTCAATTTGGCCTCTGAAATGTAGGACCTCTTTGCCAATCAGTAACTCAATAGCCATTGAGTTGTACACTAAAAGCTTTTCTTGGCTAAGACGTTGTTCAGAATCAAATCACAACATAAATAAATGAGAAAAATAAAACTAAACTAACTGGATAATTTAGGGTTTAGGGTAACAATTGGAATCTGAGATTGGAGGAGGAAAGAACTTACTGGAAGCAGATTGGAGGCAGAGGAGTTGAAGAACTTGAGAGCCAAATGTGAAAGTGGTGAGCTGGTAACTGCATCATCAAACCAAACCCAACCCCATTTGAATTATTAGCATTTGGAATCAAACTGATCCTAGAATTAGAACTCTTTCTTACTTGTCATCGATCTGCGTTCGTTGCCATACAGTCTGGACTCGTATGTATGTTTGGGACCCGTCTCTTTTCGGCACAGGTGAAGCCCAATACCTAGGGGACCTTGAGAACTATTTTTTTCAAGTTCAAGCAAAGCTCTATGCCTTCTCTTTTTTCCTCATATCCGTTCTTTAAAGAAGCTTGTTCCAAATTTTGATGCTCTCGGTCACCGTTAAGGCTTAGATAATTCACTCACATCCAACAATTAAAATACAAGACAAAAGATTACAGATATAGAAATCAAATTATGAGTTCGATTAAAAAAAAAACTTTGGGAAAAAAATTTCAAATTCTGAAGACATAACGATGAGGAGAGGAAGACGGGCTTAGAAGGCTGCTTCTTCCCCAAACTCTCTTGGGTGATGAGAAAATCGCACTCTCCAGAGACGAAATCGAGTGAGACGAAACCAACCTATGAATGAATTCGTGTTTGTTTGGTTGGTTCACTAAAGCACCATGACGAATTCATCACAAAAAATACTCTCCGAATTCGGTTTAGAGTAAATATTTAATTTGTATTCGGTTTAAGGGAATCATCCGCAGTATTTGTTATCCATGTCTCCAACGAAGCAAGATCGATGAGAAAGTAACCCAGAGCTTTAGGATATAGTGGATAGCAAGAGGGAAAATACCAGAACCAAAAAACAAAAAGGGAAAGCGATCTTACACATTCAAACTCGGCAGATGGTGAATGAATTAGCGGAGAGAGCTGGGTTCGATCACAACTGGTTGGAGACAGCCAAACCAAAGAAAGCCACATAGAGAGAGGAGAAAAAGAGAAAAGAAAAATGAGATTCCTCGGGAAGCTTCAGGGAGCGGCCTCCATGATAGAGAGAGGAAGAGAGAGAGCATAGAGATAAGAACAGGAAAAAACATAAGGGCTCAAGATTGCTCTGGAAGTTTCACGAATGGCGAGCTAGAGAAAGGGCGAGAGATGAAGGTCCAACACCGAGGCCCAGCTCACGGGAACAGTAGTTAGTGAACAATGCTGACGTCATCTTAAAGAATAGATATATTAAAATATTTGTATCGCATTCCTCCAAAAAAAAAAAATATATATATATATATATGTATATTTATATCGGTATTTGTTTTCAGTAAAATGGATGTTACTTATGTGGTCAGATAACTTATTCATTAATATGATCGTACAAGATTAAGGTTGAAGGTCACGAGTGACCCTAGTTTACATCAACTGCTCGAATGATTATATGAATAATTAGATAAATCATCTTAAGAGATAACAAAACTAAAATCCTACAAGGAAAATAAAGTCAAAAAAAGTACACACTCAATGCTAAACCAAAAATACGTCTAAAAAAAGGACATCCAAAATTAATTTTTTCGACATAACCCTAATTCTCAGCATCCGTCATGATTAGCTTGGGGCCTAGAGACTTTCATGGTATACCCCTCCGCGCCATCATATCAGTGAACAACCTTAGAATAGGACTACGTAATAAGCCCGATCATAATAACTCATACTTGGAACTCTAGCCTAAAAACAAACTGAGATAGAGAGATAGAGGAAGGAAAATGGTCCATGCCTAAAAGGTCCCAGCCCACTCCCACATACCCCCTCACAACCCTCAACCCGCTTGGACCAGGGAGTCAGATCAGGTACCAGAACGGACCACCATAGCTCTGCCACCTTCAATCTCTATCTAACGGTCTCCCTCTCACGAACCACATTGTGTCAAGAAGTCGGTGGACTCTGACAAACACTGTGCACCCAGAACCCCACTCTTTTACACAGCGATGTCTCCAATCTTATATCGAAGCCTCGCCAGTCTTCCACCTCACCTGGAAAGATTGAATAGTGCACGCCCCACCGCTTACAAACTGCAATGCAGCAAATGCTGACGCCGTTACTCTTGAATTTCCTTGAAACGCTAGATCAAATATGGAGTCCCAAGCCGAAAAGAATCTTTGTCGCTCCAAAGGGACACCAGAGCCACCTCTTCCTCCTCAATTGAGTAGCCCGATGCTTGAGACGTCCTACAGTAGTCGAAAGACTCCCTGAGTCTCCGCCGCCTTGCTCTTGAAACCTAGGGTTTTGGTCTCTCTTTTTTTACGTAATTTTTATCTATCGGTGCTTTCAAAAAGGGAGATATCAGATATATCAGAGACACTGAGGAAAAAATATCAAAAATTCAAGAAGAATTATTTTTTTTCTAAAATATTTAATTGATCAAATTTACATATAAATTATACAAACATCAACTTCATCTATATCTACAAAGAGACTCTAAGTGGTTGAAAAGACGCACGGTAGTTCATAAAAGTACAATAATTAGACCAAAATATGTAACTCATATAATACGAATTGTACTCTTGAATATGACAGTCCTATATATCTTTATAGTTGCTGACTGTTCCCCCTATATCTCTTTTCAAACATTGTTGAAGGCGATATTTCTACGCCTAAATTTTTTACATATTTTTTTTTAATATATCAGATATTTATTCTAAATATCTTAAATATCGGAGAAATTTCTGAGATACGGTAGAAGATATGACATGTACTCCTCTTATATATCAGTCCCTCTAAAAAATGAGATATCGAATATATCCCAGATACTTTAATCCTTGCTCACATCTTCTTTCTTTTCATTCTTGCTTCTTTGACAACATTTTGTCTTGTCGGCCTTCCACAGAGTTAAAGGGTTTCGTGCAAATTAATTGGTGATTAGGCTTGAGAAGCACTAGCCGTGGAATAAACAAATGTTACGACTAGAGGTGCAGATGCATCTTTAAAATAAGGGCGCTCCTTTACCGCCTCCCAACTTTTGTGATGGTTGAATTGCTTTGTAAGCACCTTTATAAACTTTAGGTCAATTTGATGGTCAAACAACTTACCTCACCCAACTATTTGGTGTCGCTTGGTCTGTGAACCTGAACTTGAGTTTTTGCATTGTGTCACTATTTGAGAAACCTCTTGAAAGACTTCAAAATTTAAATGAGCTTAAAGAGTTGCTGGTAGTCGAACTGGGGTTGACCCTATCTAATTTTCAACATAATGTTCACAAAGCTTTGCCACAACCTTAGAAGGTTTTGTTGATTACCGATGACAGATATATGATAACTGCAGCCCATGATTCACATTGAACTTCTTTCTCGGTGGTCTAATCAGTACACGGGCCTACCATTCTGTTGAACGAATAATGAAAATGTCACGCCCCGAACCTTAATTTTTTTACCTTTATTACTGGCATAGTGGTAATAAGAGTTTTTTTACCGTGTTCGTCACTAAGTGTGTAATTTAATTAGTCCCCAGAGGGTGTTGAGGGACTAATATTTTGAGGGAATGATTCTAAGGAAGAAATTTTGACGACGGTAAAAATGGTAATTTTTGCTAGTAAAAGGTAATTTTATTTGGGTATTATTTCGGGGTGTTGAATTTTGGATTTTTTTGGGTTTATAAAGGAGTTGTGGACCGGGTGGGCTGAAGGCCCAAGTCCATTTTTCCTCTCCCTCCCGATTTTCTCTCTTCTCACCCGATTTTCTCCTCTCTACACCCAGAAAAATTCTGGCCGACCGTCCGCCGCCGTCCGGCCACCAACCGCCGCCGCACCGGTCCCGTTCGGTCGACCTCCAACCTAGCAACCTCCCTGGACCGGTGAGAGGAGCCCTAGCTCCGCCGTGAGAGAGCGGTGCCGCCCGAAAGGTCCGACTGTCCAAAACGTCACTTTGCCGGAACTACCTCCTCCGGCCACCAATCCGGGCAAGCTTGGTACGGTTTTGTAGCCCTCCTCCCGTGCAACAACCTCTCCAATCAGCTCGCTCCGTCGTGAGCTAGGTAAGGAGAAATCGGAATTTGAAATTTCTAGGGCTTTTTGTGTATTTCTGTTCGATTGATGTGCTTAGGCTTAGAATTGGAGTTTGTGGTAGTTAGGAATGTTGTAGAGGAGGTTGAGAGGAAGTTTCTGTCATAATTTGGTGACCATTGGAGGTCGCCGGAAAATGGCTGCCGGCCGCCGCCTCCATTTATAAGGAGAAATTTATAAGGAGTTTAATGGTTTAAGTTTTAGAATTTTTGGAAGAGTTTTGGATAGGTTTAAGATTTGTTGAAGTTAAGTATTTTTGACGGATTATTAATTAATAATCCGGCCATTGGATTTTATTTGGTGAAAAGTGTTTTTCGAGGTTGTCGGTAAAATTTGTGGAGTTTGAGGTTGGCAGTGGATTTAAGATTTTGGAGTGTTAGACTTGGTTGAGCGCGAAGCATATTTAATTATGCATGTTTTGCATTTAAACGTCGATGTTTCATTTAAGGTTTTATGTGTATGGAACAGGACGCGAGGAGGCTCGAGCTGAGGAGACCTCCGACCGACGTCAGGCTTAGGCTTAAGTTGTGAGTGGACGTTTATTTTTAAAATAATATGCATGCTATGGTTCATGATTGAACATTTCCTTTTGTTGGGATTTTGACGTCAATTAATTTGACGCTTTTATTTCTCTTGGAGAGATACCGAAAATGAGATTTTCGGTGGATATAAATATGTATTTATGAGAGAGTATGTATAGAAAATGCTAGCTAGCCATATGTGTCTGTCCACCTTAATGGCGTAGCATATAGCCGCATTAAGGCGTGACGTGAGCGTTGGACGTAAGCGTAGTAGCCCTATTTGAGTGTTTAATTCATATAGGGAGTATGGACACATATTTATACACCGTCTGTCCACCTTGATGGCGTAGTGTAGCACCGCATTAAGGCGTGACGTGAGCGTTGGACGCGAGCGTAGTAGCCCTATATAGACCCATGAATCTATATAGGGAGTATGGACGTGTGTAAATACATACATATTTTATAGAGCCTGAGAGGCTCGATATTATGAGATGAAAGTTTTATCGCTTACAGCATGCATTCGATTTTTCTTTAGAAATTGATTTGGGGAAATATTTATTTGTTGTCAGTTCAGTTTTGTCCACTCACTCTGACGTGTTAAATATTTTCCCATGGGCTCTTCGTTTTTTTTTTTAAATGTCCAGTCTGCAGAGTTCGCGTGAGGTCCAGCAGGAGACGTCAAGGCATAGTGACCCAGCTATCAGCTACATTTTGCCAGTAGGTTACCTGTTTAATCTACTAGGAGTTTGTTAGCTTCCGTTGTATTTTATTTTATTTTTAGTAGCTCTGAATACTATTGGAATTCTTATGTTTGTATTCTGGCTACTTTTGGAGTGTAGCTGAAAATTTATCTGTTTTGAATTAAAAGGTGATTTGTAAGTTTTTAAGTTAGGATTGTCCACTTTCGAGGGAGGTGTGCCAAGTCCTTGGTAAATTTTCCTTGGAGGTGGTCTCCGCACGACTTACTCCGGGTTTCAGGGTGAAACTCGGGGTGGGTCGTGTCAGAAAAAGATAGACATACTCACATACATATATTTAATTGAGAAAATAGTGGCCGGATGAGCTACTATTCTGAGGCCGAGAGCAATTTTAGGTATGACCTCTCCTCAAGGGATGTTTTTCACAAGGTAGAGTTTGAACCAACTAGGAGAATTCTTACAACATATGCACCACTTACAACCTAGCATGCTTCCACTAGACCAAATCCATTGTGTTCTGGACATGTATATATTGTTGGATGGGGAAGAAACTTTGTGGAAAATGAATAAATGTTGTATGATATTTATAAAAAGTTTTGTTGATTTTTAAAATATTTTTATTCAATTTTGAGTATAATTTGGTTGAAATTAATAATTACGAGCTGTCAAATATGAATTTTATGGTCTTATGTATGTATAAGCAGGCCCGCTCACCTGCGGGACTCTATTTACGGGACAAAACGAGACAGATGATTTATAACCATTAGATTTAAATGAAACAGATCGACGGCTGAAAAGATCTTCACGAAACATTCTTTGAATCTCCACGACCCACACCCAATTCGGTGCCCATCTTCAAGCCTAATCATTAACATGGTCTTCTGTTCATCATTCCAACCCAGATTGCAAACCCATATCATCTTCTCCTCGTCAAAACATCTTATTTGGGGAAGGAAAACCCGATACATATATATCAGATGGATCATGAATCTTGCCTCAGATACACAAACACCACAAAAAACTACCGTTAGATTTCGTTAGGAGGATTTGGCCGCCACCACTAAAGCTGCCGCGACTACCTCCACTCCCGGCTTGACTCTCTTTATACCCAATTTGATCTTTCTATTTATATTTAATCCCACAATCGAAGTATGCAGCCTTTTAAATTGCAAAATTAGGAATCTTTAGTTGAAGGAGGATAGGAGGAATTGATGGGGTTTGGTCGGGGTAGAGATTGGGATTGGGTGGATACAGGTAAACTCTTACTTTTCTCTTTTCCTTCTTCCCCATCTCTTCCTCTCTAACTCTTGTTGCTTAATTGAAAATTCATCCAGCAAATTCAATATCAAGTAGAGAATCAAACTAGAGAATTGAGAACTGTTGGATCTTTATTGTTCAAATCGAAGAAACCTCAAAGAATCAGACAACATAATTTTCAAATAAAAAAAGCAAAAATCTTGGATATTTGTAGATGAGAAAAGAATGAACCATGATTTTTCCTCAACCCATAATACAGAAGGTTATAGAAATCCTGGATAGCATATACAGGGAGAGAAGGAAGAAAAGGAGAGCGAGCAAGTGAGCAACGAAGGTTGAAGATGGGCACCGAATTGGGTGCGGGTCGTGGAGATTTGTCAAGATCCTTTCAGCTGTATGATCTGTTTCATTTAAATCTAATGGCTATAAGCCATCTATCCCGTTTTATCCCTTAAATTTTAGTCCCGCAGGTGAGCGGGCCTGTATGTATAAGTTCGTGTTAAAAAAATGGTATGTATAAGTTATTTTCTTGGTCAATTTAAATAAAGAAAACGGTTTATATCGATGAAACCAATCATGAAATAAATTGAGCTGACAAGCTCGTGCAGAATATATGAGTTGTAACCTCTCGAAAAAAAAAAAAAATTGAAGATTAGAAATTGGTCCCCCGGTCTCGCAGAAAGAAAGGGGGGTCGGGGTTTTAGCATTTTGACTGATTTGAGTATCAAGCATGGTGTCGTCGTCTTCGGCTCTGTCAAGGCTGTCCAGTATCAGCCGACACTTCAATCCCTCCCACGCAAGCAAGTCCATCAAGATTTCTCCAGAGGTCTCCGAAGCTTTGTCAAATGGGCGTGCCGTCGTTGCTCTCGAGTCCACCATCATCTCCCACGGTGCTTCTCTCTCTCTCTTTCTTTATGCTTCTCAATTATCATCTGCAACTCTGTGTTGTTCTGAACTCTGTGTTTCAGGGATGCCGTATCCCAAGAATTTGGAGACTGCAAAGGAGGTTGAGGCTGTCGTGAGGGAAAACGGGGCTGTTCCTGCCACCATTGCTATCTTGGATGGCACACCTTGCGTAGGTCTCTTGAATTCTGCTTTCTTCTTCTTCTGCATTTATTATTTGTTCTAATTCAATGCACATCATTTTTTTGTTTATGGCTTTATGCTTGGCATCTGTTATTATTTCTCTTGGGGACTAAATTACATGAATTGTCATTTATTTTTTAATTCTGAATTATTTCTCTGCGCATAGGTCTAACTATAAAAGAACTGGAGAAGCTTGCCAAGCTGGGTCCAAGAGCTCAGAAGACAGCCCGAAGAGACATTGCACATGTTGTAAGTATGTTATGCATTGCACTTGTTGTAACAGAAGATATACAAGGCATGCTTAGTTTATGATTACATACATATGCTACCACCATTTATACGGAGAGCGAATAGTAATCATGTTTGGCTTTTTGTTATTTTTTTCCTGTTTCCCTCAAGTTCACCTTTATACTTTTAGAGGTGGGAATGTGCCCAAAACTGGTTATATTATAGGTTCCAAGCAGTTGCATTGCCTTGTATTTGTGTACATGTGAATGTAACTTATTATTGCTTATATTAGAATGCTTGATCCTATAAAAAATAAACTGCATACTTGCATACTGATGGGATTCTCTAACTGTTATTATTATCTATAAACTTTGTGCTTTATTGTTATTCTTTCCTGATACAAGGTTAGTTAACTCTTTACTAGGTGGCAACCAGAGGGAACGGTGCGACTACTGTTTCTGCAACAATGATTTTTGCTCATATGGTAACTACTCTATTGTTTGCTTTCCTTGAGGATACCGAAACCTCCCCCACCCACACACACACTGCATCAGTAGAACGAAAGAATATGTGTTTTCTGTTAAACAATGAGGACGTGAAGTTGTCAAGATATCTTTCTACTATTTTTTGTAGTTTCCTAAAGTGCATAACATTGCAGGTCGGCATCCCATTGTTTGTGACTGGGGGAATTGGAGGAGTACATCAACATGGCGAGAATAGTAAGTCAGTTCTATGTACATATTGATGTTATATATTATTAGATGGATGTCATGTTGGAAGCCTTCTTTTATGATATGCGACTACCTATGCCTTAGTTGTTTGAAAAAGAGCTAATGTCAATAATTTGTCGTCATTCTCTTTGGAAGGTTACCATACTTCATGTTTGGTTACCTTGAATTCTGGGATAATAGGAAATGGATGACAAACTAAGTTGCCGAGTTTTCATCTTCATTAATAAGTTTACATTAGGGAAATGCTGAACTTATGCTACAAACTCAAGCGTATTTGTAAAAGGGAGGCAGATCTTAGATGTTGCATGAATTACATACTGAGGTTGTGGAGGAAAGCCTATGTAGAAGAATTTTCTTTTGGAGTTATGACAAGGCCTATGACCATTTAGATTTAAATTTCTTGATTTTTTGTTTTGAATAAAAGGGTCTCTGGATTGTTTGGAGGAAGTAGATAAGGGGATATTTCATACTGGCAATCATTTCAATTTAATCGAATGAGATGACAAAGGGAATATGGGGTTTATGTACTCCGGTGGTTGACAGTTTGAGCATGCTTAGTGAAGAGCTAAATTGCAACGTTTTTTTAAGGTGACTGGTTATTGGGAGGGATGAAGCGGAGATCTCTCACTTGCTGTTTTTCAGATGATACAGTTTGTTTCCTATCAAAGGGAGATCATATCTGAGAGTTTTGTTTTTCATGCTGGATACTTCAGAGCTGTGGCGGGATATAGGTCCAATATTTGTAAATGTTCAATTGCAGGGATATATACCAAAGAGAGAGATTTAAGGAGTGAGCGATGGTCATAGTGTATGATACAGGTCCATTGGCCTATGAAATGATTTTGACCTGCCTCTTGAAGCCAGTGAGTTTATGAGATCTGATGTTGGACACGGTAGAGAAACAATTGAACAACTGGAGCAAAGTATCTCGATCTAGAGGGGGAAGTGTAACAATGATTTAATCAGTTCTATGCAGCATATTACTTATTTTCTCTTTTCAATAATCCTATTACTGTGGCAAAAAGAATAAAATCTTGATGAAGAATATTACAGGAAGGCATGTTGGAAGGGGCAGAGACCATTTGGGTAAGATAAAATAGAGTCACAGGTGAAGGGAAAGGACTTTGGTGTTTCAAATTTGTAAAGAAAAAGGAGGATAAGGTTTTGCCTTAGAAAATGACTTGTTGCAAAGCATTGGAGTTATGGAAGTTGAAGACTTCTCCGGGAGTATCTCATGCAAATCAACAAAGGATTTCTCTTTCTTTTTGATTCCTCTCATGCAAATTGGAAGACCAAAATATCTCCTTAGCAGGAATACTGTGACATGGTTCAGTGAACCCACAGCTTTGTTTGTGCACAACCCATCCGTGAGGTGTGTAGAAGACGTCCTGAAAGGTGAATCCACATGCTGCTCCATTTTTCATTGCTGTGTCCCTGGAAAGAAGATTGTTTAGGGAAATCCAAGTGATCTGTGACAAATTCAATTCATGTGCTGCCTTAATAAAAGAAAGGCACAAACCCTTGGAGGAAAACAGAGGAGACTGGTGCTAAGGAGAGGTCCTGTGCGGCCAATGTTTTAGTGGTGTGAGCTGGACTTAGGATGATACTTTAGGGAGTAAGGCTGAGAGGTGGATCACTTGTGGGATAAAGATCTTTTTTTGTCCTGCTTTTGTTGTTGGTATTTTCTTGAGCTTAGAGTATTTGCTTTAAACAAATTTGTTATGTGTTTAGTTTGTTTTGGTTTTAGGTATTTTGGTGCTGTATAGTTCTCATGGTATTGACATCTTGTGCCCTGTACTGTATTGTATTTCATGTTTCTTCTAATGAAAGTATTTTTCAAATAAAAAAAAAAGTGTCTACTGAGACTTTACTTGTGCAAAATCATTACTCATATATAAGAACATCAGTGTCCATAACTGAATCGTGCAGGATGTGCAGCCAATTTTTTGAATGAACTGATATTCTATAAGAACTTGTTACTTTTACTTCGGCTCTTTTGTGTCCGTGCTGCAACTCATCCTGATAATGTCTACCATGCATCTGCCTCGTGCGGTTCATATATAGAAATTGATGTCAATGGAATCTCTTGATCTTGGGACAGAAAATTGTCTGTACAAAGCTTAAAAGGTTTAAGAACTGTGCTATTGGGTAAAAAAATGATTTATTTTGTCCTTTGCAGCTATGGACATATCTTCTGATCTGACTGAGCTTGGAAGGACACCTGTAGCTGTCATCTCTGCTGGTGTAAAATCAATTTTGGATATTCCAAGGACCCTTGAATATTTGGTCTGTAATAAACTATCTCCATGTACAAAGTTGAAATTGTATTATCTAACCGATTATCAATTTAAAGTCGCTCCTTTTTTTATATATATAAAAAAAAAACAGGAAACACAGGGAGTTTGTGTTGCTGCTTACAAGACCAATGAATTTCCAGCATTTTTCACAGAAGCAAGTGGATGCAAGGTATTGCTGGTGAATAAAATTCCAATGTAACTTGGTAGTTCTCTAGATACCAAATGTACTGATCCATGTTATGCCAATGGTAACATGAATCCTAGCAGTCTCTGCTTGTGTCCTCCTTATCACTATATTGTTTGGAAATAAGTCTTTATTTGATTGAGTGCTGTATGCCGTTGGGACTTGAACATCTAGGTGCCTTGCCGTGTTGATAGCCCAGATGATTGCGCTCGGCTTATTGGTAAGTGGTGGAAAGAATTCTAATTTTAATTTTTGTTTTTTTTTCTTAGTTCGAAAAAAATTAGAAGTTTAGAGAAATCCCCATTCTCAAATCTTTTCATTTTTCAGATGCAAACCTAAAACTTCAGCTTGGAACTGGAATGTTGATTGCTGTTCCAATTCCTAAAGATCACTCGGCTTCGGGAAGTTTAATTGAGTCTGCAATACAGACATCCCTTAGAGAAGCTAGGTGAACTGTTCCTGCCATTGCATTATCAATATTGATTGTTTCTATTAATAGTATTTAGCGCTCATTTTCTGAGTATACTAAAAGGAATTCACATTGTCAGGGATAAGAACATAACAGGCAATGCTGCAACTCCATTCTTGCTTGCAAGAGTAAATGAACTAACTGGAGGAGCATCTTTGACTTCAAGTATCCTTTATATATTTCTTTCTGAAACCATTTTGCCATATTTATGTTCTCAGTCAAAACAATGCTGGTGACAACCAAGATTTAGCACAGTGGACGCTGACTTGAAAAGATTTCTTACGCATTGCAATACAATTAATAATGCATTTTTCATGTTTTTTTATGTAGCCTCTTTAACCAATATTTAGACATTGCGCTAGTGAAGAACAATGCACTTGTTGGTGCTGAAATTGCTGTAGCACTTTCCCAGATCAGAAAATGTTGTAGAAGAGGTGGGTTGTACTTACGTTTTGGTACTGCCTGTACATGCACTTTTTGTGTTAAAAATTTACCAATTGATACATAGATTTGTCATCCTTTTAGTTGGATAGATTCTGCCTACCGTTAAGTGGTTTCTGTGGCTTTTTTATGTTTTATTTTTCAGTGAGGCTTTACAGGGACCAATCATGCTCTAGTGACGCATTGGTTTCCAAATTGCTTTACAGGGCAAAGCAACTTGGAATGTTAATGCGTCACCGTAGAGCATGATTTTTTGTATGAATAATAATAACATGATCAGTAGAGTGAAAGCATGAGAATAGATGTGGATTGCATATGGCTGCATAGATGGGTTCCATTTATGTATTCATCAGCCAGTTGCTTGGGGAAGTTATTCATATAATTGTATGTCTCATTCTGCTAGGGATGCACAGTAGCTACTGGTTAGCAAGCCAGATATCTAGTTCTAAAATCAAAATGGAGCTTTTGAGAGTAGCCTTTGTGACCCAATTATTTATGTGGCCTTAGGAACACCAAAAGATACACAGACATAACTCTTCATGTTGCCATTCTTTGTTATCTTGACAATTTTCTTGTCGGTGCATTCTAACTATTGCATTTTTAGTTTATAGTAAACGTCTCCTTAGAACCTGCAAATTCAGAAAACCAATAATATTCAGTTGTTTATGAATGAGGTATAGATGATAGAAATCTGTCATCATTCCGATTATAGACATGAGAATTATTAGATAGAACCAGCAGCTGGTTTCCGAACTATTTGAATTTACTTGTACAGTTAAGTTGCCTTTTCATTCACTTATAAATGACTGCTGGTTTTACTTTTGACAGGTGGTTTTGAGTAAGCAACTAGCTGGGGGTTGATGTTTCTCCGTTTCTTTTGCAATTACGATGCTGTATTCTTTTTTTTTTTTTTTTTCTGGATCACATTCTGTAAAATGTTTTGACTTTGAAATAGCTATTGTACTAGTTTCTAAAGTCTATTTTTCGTTGAAGTTTCTCAAATTGTTGCTCTCTCTGCTATGGAAATCTGTTTATGAAGTATCTCTGATTGATTCAAAATGCTTTAGAGTACTGTATATAGATTATCTACACCTGTTTATAGAAAAGACTAGCCGATGCCCGCACGATGCTGCAGTTTGTAGGAAGATGCTCTTGTTTAGGCTAACCATACTAATACGCATATTCATTGCTGAATATAAAATACAAAAACATAGAAAAAAATGCTTTCAAGATCAAGCTCCGTATTCATTGCAGACATTATATTACAGGAGAGATAAAGCTTAAATGGAAACGTTATAATTACAAAAAACCACATCAGTCAGCATGGGATGCATTACAAAAGTAGATGCATTACAAAAGTACAAAATGTGGCACCAGTGCTTGACCTGTTATCAAAAAGACGACAACTTATAAGGGAACTTTTGGCTGCTATCGTGTAACAAAATGAATATACGGAGAAATGTGTGATTGCCAACAGAAACTTTCTCAATAGAAACTATCCCGGAACTTCCCATATCAGCATAGAATGGAAACGAATCCGTAGAGATTATAAATGTTATCAACAATAGAGCTTAACTTGTCACAAATTTCAAACTACTGTTGGTAAGGGACGCAATTTTGGACAGTTTTTTTTTTTGTAGAGTATAAGACACGATTTTGCTAGCCACAACGTCAAATGTCTATATAGTATTGAAGGGTTCATTGCTTTATGAATGTTGTCCTTGTTGTGACTATATATTATCACACACATTTTCACAAAAGACATTATAGTTAAAGCCTTCAAATGTCTGGGTGCTCTAATTTTTTGCTAAAATGGCTTTCTAAAAAAAAACATCACATATCTAATACAAAAAACATTCACAACTTATTTTTGAAAAATAAGTAAATGAAGAAAAGGTTACCACACTAATGGCATAGCGTTACAATGTATTGCATAGTTAGACAGAAAAGATATATTGGATATGCAAAATTTAAATAATGTATAAGGTTGATGTAGCATGAGATTTTAAAATATTTTAAGATATTTGGCAAATGCATTACACATGTTTACTGGAAAAAAAACATTGTAAAAGAAATGCTGATAACGTGTATAAAAGGTGTAAACATAAGAAATTACACTATTTTTGCTAAATTTCACAGTAACATTGTGGACATGTTTTTGTAGATAGCCATTTAAAATTGCAAATTTCATCAATAGAATTGTCATTTTTATTATTTATATTTTATCACAAACTGCAAATCTGCAATGATATAAACGTACATAGACAATGAACATATCAGGAAAGAAAAAGAGTGAACAATGCAGATTATCGATAACAATGGTGTCTGCGTACCTTTGCACCGTTTCCATCCAGTGTTACTTAATTGGACGGGCCGGGGGTGTCAATTCCTGAACCATTGATGAGTTTTTTCTCCAGACTAACCAATCCTTCCTCGATGGCCTTGTTGGGTTAACCTTGAACTGGATGAACGCCTCCTCCTGGAACGGCCAGCACCAACTGTTCTGCGTGATTGATTTTGTGGTGGCCGAATTACAGACTCCCTTGCAAGACAAGTGTTGTCTGCCATGTTTTCAATCTGCTCTATCTCTCCATTGTTGGGAACAAGGGCGGGAGCATCATTGCTATTCATGGTATCGATGAAAATGTAGGGTTAGGTTTTCTGATACTGAAACTCTGAAAGCGGCCGGAAGCGACAGGTTAGGTTTTGATTTATACCTGGAACTCATATTGGGTCTGGGCTTTTTGGAAAAACATGTGTTGGGCCGGACTGCAAATAATTTTCTTGGAAATTTACAATGGGACATTCAAATACCTAAATAAAATTATGTAACTAACATAAGACATAGAATAATTGAAAATTATGTGATATCTATACACACAAACTTTCGCCATTTACTATATATCTATTTGTTGATCACTGTTTATAAGCACTGTTCATCTATAGTGAAAAACAGTAATGCCACATTGAGTTTTAACTGCTTTGGACCTCTATGTTGGACTTTTTATTTTTGGTCGGTGGAGGTTGAGAGTAAATGTGGGAGAGAGAATCGTTCCCTTCCTCTGTTTCTCTTCTGCTTCCAAAAATGAAGGTCGGTTCTTTCTTCCTCCTCTCTTTCTGCTTCCAATTTGTAGGAAAAGTTAGTGAGTTGTACGGTTTAAGTCTCTGAATTGATTTCTGTATTGTTTCTTCTGCGTTTGTTTTGCTTTTGATTTGCGATCTGGGCAGCGATTTATTCGTCACTAAACTGAAAAAATTATTAAAAAACAAATTGACATGGGCGCGAAGTCTGCTGGCGAGATGGGCGTGGAGTCCGCTGACAGAGAAAGGCATGAAGTCCGCTGGCGAGAAGGGCGCAAAGTCTGCTGGCGAGATGGGCGCAGAGTCCGCTAGCGAGATGGGCGCGGAGTTTGATAGAGGAGGAAAATTAGTCCTTCTATGAAAACGACTGCCAAGGAGAGGCATGAGGCGAAGAAGAAGGAGAGGTAGATGGAAGAAGGAGAGGCGACGGTGGCGAAGAAGAAGGAGAAGCAGAGGGAAAACGGCTGCCAACGATGAGGGATGATATGACATCTCTTTCACTTTGTTCGTTTAGATTACCCTGAAATAGACTAAGCTGAATCACAGTGATTGTCAAAAATTTCCTAGCCAGCAGCAACACTCGGGTGATTGACTAGTATAAACTAATGCATGTGTTTATGAATTTTTGAAGAAGCCTCGGATTATGTGAATCAAAAATACCGATTAAAGTATCAATGATTGTAACAATATGTTGATGAATTTAAAATAATAATACAATTATAACATGACAATTGCTATATTTATCGATAAAATTTATGTCATGTTTTTATGCAACATAAATTTGGGTTGTATTTTGATTCGGTGTAAATGAGCTCTGATCAACTGATGAAGTATTGAAGTTAATAGCAATCGTTGGTCCTTATATGAAGACTTTGAATGTATAGATGTATAATAGCATGCAACTAGGAATAAAAGAGTATGAATGTCTTTACAACTTTGTGTTCACGCATCCCCCCTTTCTCCTTGATTTGATATTTTCAGAGGGATTACATGACAGAAGAAACAAGGATGCAGTAATGATTTCAGAATTCAGATATTTCTGTTGCAAACTATCAACTTTCAAAAATCATAATTAAATCTAGGAAAATCTTTTTCAAGAAATTCCAATTCTGAAATAATCGTAAGCATGTCTACTGCAATTTATATGAAGACACCAAGTTCAAAACGCCAACCAAATTGTGCAGTTTTTAGTAAGAAGGTAACTGGTGCAAAACTCGGAAAAAGACTGATCTGTAGAATTTTCTGATGCAAACCCTAGACTTTAAAACATCATAATCAGGGCTGTACATGAGATTTTAAGACTTGAGGCGAGTTTTGGAAATGATGCCCTTTTAACGGTCATAAAAAAACGATCAATCTGTCATAAAAGAACCAAAAATGTTATAAAAATCAATGTAATTTTTTTTAACCAAATAAACAAGAAAAACAAAAACAAATTATTTTACAACAAGCAACGGAGGGACCAAAACAAAAAAAAAACCCAAAGCTTTGTAACAAAAAAACGTATAAATATTGTCTCCAATAAAGAAGTACAAATATAATAAAGAACAAAAGATGATTGTACATAATAGATAATACTAATAGCTAGCAAGTGGGGACCCAAGTATTCAACCCAAAGCTGAAAATTGAATCACCTCACCCGGAAAATTTTGAGAAATAGCCATAATTTGATCATTGAATTGATATTTAACCATACTTTTTTCACTCATTGAAATAATTAGAGAAAATTAGACTACAATACCCTTAAAAATAATTAAAATATCAAAAGACCCATATTATGTTGGGTACAGACTTCTCTTCAATTTGCAAGTCATTTGCAGTGAAGAATATGAATATATGATGCATAACCTCCCTATGTTTGAGATTTTGACACAAAATAGAACTTGCGAGGATTTGAAATCCGGAAAAGCAGCCCTGGAAAACTACATTTGACATCACTATTACGAGCTGGGACGTGGGAGGAAGTTTTGTATGTTGGTTATTTTGTAGCATTTATGGTGATTGTATAATTGATTTACTATAGAAAAGACACCGATGAGATAGGTACTGAATAGAAGAAGCCTGTGCAAGCCTAATGTCATTTAATTCACAATATTTAATATGACGATTTATGAATGATAATAGATTGTGTTGCTACAACATATCAAAAAGATGATTGGAATTCATAAGACTTCATAGACTAGCTAAGCTTCATAATGTCAAGCCTAATGAAGAAGTAAAATACATCATATGGAAAAGAAATCAGAGTACTAGAGTTTAAATACATAAATAGAATTTCAAGTCTCATCATTTGAACATAAGATTAATTTGATCGCATTCCATCAATTAAGTGGAATTGGATTTTTGCAAGTTGCACGATTATGACCTCCTCCACCGCATCTTGTACATCTTTTTCTAATTGCATCTTCACCAACAGAAGGAATTCGCACCGTCTTACGTCTTCCGGCTGCTACTTGTCTTTTTGGTGGTAAGACAATTTTGTTATGCACATCTTCAGGCACATCCCACTCACTTTTATTCTCAACTAGCCAAATAGGCTCTGCATACGCTAGCATAAGTGCATTAGTTGTGTAAAATTGGGAGCACACTATATATAGATATTCCTTTTGTTCTACAAGCAACAGTTGCATGGGCACACCGAAGCTTATCAAGATCAAACTCTCGACATGTACAAGTCATGCTATTTAGGTCCACCACAAATGTCTGACTTTGATCATGTATTTGAAATGCATATAGATCAATTGGAGACACCTAACGTACAATAACACCAAGTTAGCATGATCCTTAAATGAGAAGATAAAAGTAAATATAGTACTAAATATTAGAAAACACCCACCACTAAATATTAGTATGTCTCGGTTCGGATCAGGAGCTGCTAACAGAAGCCAGATTAGAGCTTTCTCCAAATCAATTACCAAACACCCACCACTTCCTTCTAAGTTGGCTTCTTTCTTGGACAAGTGCTCATACGCTTTCTCACTTGGAAAATTCCATGCTCGTATTCTTGCTCTAGGCCTCGCCAACCATACCCTTCTCAACTGCTATCACAAGCTGTCAGAATCCACATGGAACTCAATCCTTGTTGGGTATTACAGAGCTGGTCATTTCGATCAAGTCCTAACAAGGTACATTCATTTGAGGCGGCAATGGAGCATTGGGTTGGACAGTGCTGCCATTACGTTTGCTTGTAAGAGCTGTATTGAGTTGAATCATCTCCAATTGGGTCGAGGAATCCATGTAGATGCAGTCAAGTTTGGGTTGAATGGAAATGGATTTGTGGGTTCGTCGCTTATTGGGTTCTACTGTTAATATGGGAGCATGGGCGATGCGCGTATGGTGTTTGATGAAATTACTTACCCGGATGTTGTTGTGTATACTTCCATTATTACAGGGTACGCTCACATTGGTGATTTTCGGGCTTATGAGGCTTTCGGGATTGCTGTCCGAATGCAGAGGAAAGGTTTGCTTCCTAATAGGGTCACTCTGGTGAGCTTACTTCAGGCAGCTTCACAGTTGGACACACTGAAAGAAGGTCGGTCTGTCCATGGTTATGCTATTAGAAGAGGAATTGGTGGTTTTGACGAAGTTTTCGAGACAAGTCTCATGGACATGTATAACAAGTGTGGGGCACCTAAAATAGCAGCCTGCATTTTTGGCAAAATGAAGAAAAAGACAATTGGTTTGTGGAATGTGATGATCGCAGGTTATCTTAGATCGGAGCAGCCCTTGGAAGCTTTCCGGTGTTTCTGTCAAGCGATGCAAGAAAAATATGTTCCGGATTTGATAACTTTCTCCAATGGTATTTTGTCTTGTGCTCACTTGAGTTATTTGCCTGAGGGAAAGAGTATCCATGGTCACATAATTCGTGTTGGTGTTAAACTTGATGTAGTAGCAACCACTTCTCTGGTCGATCTGTACTCCAAATGCTACAAGTTGATCCAAGCCAGGACATTATTTGATAGAATGGAGAAAAAAGATGCTATCTTTTACGATGTGATGATGAATGGTTATCTGTACAATTATTTTGCCAGTGAAGCTACGCACATTTTTCTGGAAATGGTTCAAGAGGGAATTCAACCAAACCTAGGTTCCATTTTGACTGTACTTTCTGCAATTTCGGAACTGAAAGACTTTAGAAAAGGAAAGTGCATTCATGGATATGTATTGAGATATGGATTTGATTTGAACATTGAAATTGCCAATCAAATGATCTACATGTACTCAAAATTTGGATTAATAGTGTGCGCGAGAAAAGTCTTTAACAAGATAAGATATAGAGACTTGGTCTCATGGACTTCAATGATGATGGTTTATGTTCATCATGGGCATGCTGATGAAGCTATAATATTGTTCCGATTAAAATGCAAAGGGAGCAGGTGGAAGATGATACTGTCGTGCTGTTAACTTTGCTTCAGGCACTTTCTCAGATTGGATGTCTGAATTTAGTGAAGGAAGTCCATTGTCACTTATATAGAGTTAATATAGACAGTGAGATATCTCTCACCGATTCTTTGATCACTACTTATTCCAAGTGTGGGAAGTTAAATATGGCTGCAAATCTTTTTGATCATGCAGTTAAACGGTGTCTGAATTCATGGAATGCAATGATACATGCATATGGGATCGGTGATATTAGTTGCTGGAAGAAAAACCTTGCCTGATGCAAAAAAAAAAACAACAGAATTGCGGAAGAATGTCAGTTTTAGTAAATATCATGACTGATATATAAGTAAAAGTGCTTGTAAATCTTTATATCCATTTCATGTTCAGGGAACATAAAGAACCCCATAATCTGACATATACAATAATTTTCCTGACCCCACTACCACTATGGCCACTCTTATTTCTTTATGCGTTGATTCAAGTTTGGATCAACACATCTGGGTTCAAGTTTTTGGCTTCTGTGAGTCTAGCTTGGTCATTGCTTCCGTTTTAATTCTCTCTAGATTTCAATTCAGTTTATCAATTTCCCCCAATTTCAAAAACCCTAGCCTCAGAACTCTAAGTCCAGTCGTTTCGATTCAACCCACGCACTCATCAGATCGCAGTAGTGGTCATCGTTTCTGGCATCATCGGCACAACTTCCTGGCTTTGATTGTGATTGTTGGATGAGGACTTTGTGTGGAATTGTGGGGTTTGGGTTTCTGATAGTTGATGTAAGGTTGATAGTTGAGGCTTATCGGAGAGTTGATTGTGTTTCCTTAGCTGGTAAACCAAAGTTTGTGTGGACTGTCTGAAAGAATAATCTTTCTAAAAGAGATTATAATCTTTTGTTTAATAAAGACTGTATATTATGATCTTTTTAAAAGAGAAAACTGTGAATGAATAATCTCTAAGCTTATATAATGTCTTCTCCCACATAATCTCCTTGTTCCTTTTTTTTGAATGGCATATCTATCAGATTCAGGTTTGTATAAGCTTGTTTTTGCATCAGCATCTGTTGAGGTTGGATTGAAAACAGAACATGCTAATTTATGCTTCTAGTGTGCTTAAATTAGTGTGTTCTTCCTGTCACTTCTTTAAAAAGTTTAGCAGTACATTCCATACCATGGCCAATTTCTAATCAATTCATGTGCTTTAGTGATGGAATATTGGATGTCTTCCTGGCAGGTTCTTCTGACACCAACTCATTTAGTCATAGTAATGGAGTCTGCTGCTGGTGGAGAACTCTTTGGGAGAATTTGTAATGCTGGTAGATCTAGTGAGAATTATTACTCCATAGTGATGTAATACACTACCACTATGGCCGACGAAATATTTAAAAGTTTAGCCGACGAAATTAATAGTCGTCGGCTAAAGTGCTTTATATTTGCGGATCTGGGCAGCAGCAGCTCATCTGAAAAAAAAACGGGAGAAGAAAAAAGGGGAGAAAAAGTTTGGGTGTTGTCGAAATCTGTCCATAATCAGTTTGTGGAGCCATATATAGGTACGTATATGTATATATATGTTGATTAATTGAGTTTTATTTGAGTTGATCGATTTTAAGTGTGATTAATTGAGTTTATTGATTTTGATTGTGATTGGGTTGATTAATTTTGAGTACGTTGGATGTATATATATATATATATATGTGTTGATCGATTTGGTTGATGATTTGAATTGATAATATATATGAATTAATTTGTTGTTAATAAATAGTAGATATATATATGTTAATTAATTTATAATATTATTGTGTTGATATGCATGGTATGAAGTTGTTGATGATATATATGAGTTCATGATGATTTTGTGATGATGTTGATATATGATTTTGATTGTGATCGAGTTAATTGATTTTGAGTACGTATATTGGATGTATATATATACATATATGTTGATCGATTTGGTTGATGATTTGATATATAATATATATGAAGTTGTTTATAATTAAGTAGTAGATATATATATATATGTTAAGTAATTTATAATATTGTGTTGATGGTATATACCACAATGATGATTTTGTGATGATGTAGATATATATATATGCATGTATAATATTGTTATGTAATTATTAAGTATATATATATATATGTGTGTGTGTTAATTAATTTGTTATTAATTAGTTGTAGTACGTAGAATATATACTAAATGAATTGAGATTTTATATATGGCATGAAATTTCATTAATAATTAGCTAGCAGCGTTATATATATATATATATATATATATATTTTGTTATATTTTCAGGATATGGATAAGAGTTGGATTTCGCTTCCAAAATGGGACAAAAAATACGGTGCAGGAGTTATGAGTTTTATAGAATATGCGCTGGTTAATGCTAACGGGAATACAATTTTCTATTGCCCGTGCACGAAATGTCAGTGTCGCAGCGATATGCATCGATTTTCCATTGACAAAGTATGGCAGCACCTGAGGAGTAACGAGTTTTGGGAGAAGTACAGATGTTGGTTATATCACGGTGAAACATCATCAGGGGGTCCGCATGATCATGGCCAATTTTCTGAGACAGGCAGTGCTAGTACATCCAACGATCCAACAACGGCATTCATCAACGACATGTTTCCTTATGAGAGCGGTGTATGCGCTCAAGGACAGTATATGCCTGACCCGGTGCAGCCCTTCCCTAGAGCTGTGAACACTGCTGGTATTGAAAAGTACAACAAACTGTTTGCTTTCCAACAGACCCCTGTGTACCCCGGTTGTCAGAAGACCGTTCTTGAAAGTGTGATGGACGTAATGAAGATTAAAGTTGAGACAAAATCGACCGTGAAGGCTGTTGATGAGTATCTACAGTACACTGCTTCGATGCTGCCCAACGGTCATCGTCTTCCTACCACTCATCGTAAGGTCCGATGTATCCTGAAAGATCTTGGGCTTTCCTACATCAAGATTCATGCATGCAGATATGACTGCGTTCTCTTTTGGGGTAAAGATCCAGAAGGGAATGACCTTGGTGGCCTCGACGCATGTCTGGTATGTCACACTGACAGATATAAGCTGACTCCTGCAGGCAACAGGAAACCTGTAAAGGTACTTCAGTATTTCCCTTTGACGGATAGGTTGAAGCGGTTGTACATGTCTTCACACACGGCCGAAGCGATGAGATGGCACGCTGATAGGGAATTGCATGACGAAGATACCCTTATACACCCTGCTGACGGGGAGGCTTGGAAGCATATAGACATGGAGTTTCCTCATTTTGCGTCAGAGGTCCGAAATGTGAGGCTCGGGCTCTCATCCGACGGGTTCAACCCTTTTGGCAACATGAGTCTTCAATACAGTATATGGCCGGTGATTTTGGTACCGTACAACCTTCCCCCATGGATGTGCATGAAGAAGGAATACAATATGTTGAGTTTGTTGATTCCGGGGCCCGGTTATCCGGGGAAGTGTCTCGATGTTTATTTGAGACCTTTGATTGAAGAGCTTAAATTTTTGTGGGACGTTAGTCATCCCACTTATGACAAGTACACGCACGAGATGTTCTAGATGCATGGCATGGTTGTTGGTACCATCAGTGATTTTCCTGCCCGTGGGATGTTGTCGGGTAACGTTGTTAGGGGATACAAGGCTTGTCCAGAGTGCCTTAGCGATGAGGGGAGCAGCAGTCATTGCAACAAGATATGCAGATTGGGTCACCGTGCTTTCCTTCCATATGATCACGAATGGCGGTTCGATGACAAGGCATTTGATGGGACCGTAGAACACAATGTGCCTCCCAGAAGATGGACGGGGGAAGAAATTTTAGCAGTGCTTAATGAGTACGATTTTGGGCAGCTCAGCAATCATCCCAACATTGTGGCGGCAATACCTGAAAGACCCGACAGGTACAAATTCTGGACACATAAGAGCATATTCTGGGAACTCCTATACTGGAGTAAGTTGTTGATCAGGCACTACCTAGATGTGATGCACATAGAAAAGAATGTGTGCGACAATGTGGTGGGCACAGTGCTGAACTTGGAGGGGAAGACGAAAGACGGTCCTAAGGCACGTATTGATCTAAAAAAATGCGTACTAAGAAGACATTTGTGGTTGAAAGAAGGGAAGAAAAAAATGCCTCAAGCTCCTTACACCGTGAAGCCTGACCAGAAGAACCTAATTTTCAGGTGGATGAGTTGTGTGAAGTATCATTCAGGCTATGCAGGAAATATAGCCCGGTGTGTGAACTTCCGGGACAATAAAATGTACGGGTTGAAGAGTCATGACTGTCATATCCTGCTACAACGTCTCTTCCCTGTTTTCATTCGACCGTTCCTTCCCCGTCAGGTGGTGGAGCCGTTAGTAGCGTTGGCAAGATTTTTTCAGAAGTTATGCACACGGGAAGTGTCTCGATGTGACCTCCGGGAAATGCAAGAGGACATCATTTATATCATGTGTAAATTTGAGAGGATATTTCCTCCAAATTTTTTTGACATCATGCCTCACCTGATGATCCATCTTCCTGAGCAATTGTTGCTTACCGGTCCAGTACACTACACTTAGATGTATCTCATGGAAAGGTACATTTTTTACACCTGAATTCCTCAATATATATACATGTTCAATAATCATAACATTTTGCAACTTGATTTACAGGCAACTTGGAGACTACAAAGATTATGTGGCTAATAAATCCGCTCCTGAAGGATGTATAGCTGAAGCATATATTGCGCACGAGTGCGTCACCTACATGAAGTTGTATTTAGGAGCGTTGAAGGAAACTCCGCAAACCATGCCGGTAGATGTACCGAAGTTCAATCTTTCCATAGTCTCTAGTGATGTTGAAGTGTATGGAATTTTGCCAGACTCCTACAAGTTGCAACCACATGAGCTAGTCATTGCCCACTGGTGGGTATTGATTAACTGTCCAGAAGTTGAATACTGGAAAGACATCCATCTACATTGTCCAGACATTCAAGGCGATCTCGAGTACCACAACAGCGAGTTCGCAGATTATTTTGGCGGTTGGGTACGTAATTTAATTTTTCTCTACGGGTTTATGTTTATTGCATAATTATCCATATTTACAGTTGAGATGGTTGGTTGCAGATGAACCATATTCAATTTGATGGTCACCCAAATTGGTCGCACGAACTAAGACTTCTAGCGATGAAGCCGATAGTCTCAAGAGTTTATCCGATGTGCAAGGTGAATGGCGTGCAATTTATATGCGAACAAAGAGATAGCAGAAGGAGAACACAGAATTATGGGGTCATGGCACATGGTGGGCGGAATGGAGTTGACTATTACGGTGTTCTTGATTCAGTGGTGGAACTCGTTTATGGGCAAGGCATGACAGTGCACCTCTTCAAGTGTAGATGGTTTGATACTAGGCCGCAGAGCATGAAGACCGATCAGTACGGAATATTATCGGTGAACACTGCTACAAGTTCTTACGAAGATGACCCGTTCGTTTTTGCCACATCGGTAAAACAAGTGTTTTATCTTGATGACCTTGTTAAGGGTGACGCGTGGAAAGTAGTCAACCTTGTGCACCCTCGAAACATTTACCGGGCGGCTACACTTGGAGAGGCCGAAGACGAGGAAGAGGATGTTGCGTATCAAGAGCCCAACGCAATAGGTATTCCTAACTCCTCTACCATTCGCCTTAATAATTTTAAAGCGGGTCGTTCGGTGCGAATTCGTGATGAAGAGCCAAGGCTTGTTGATGTTGATCCAAATCAAGAAACAGACGAAGACTCTGGCGATGAGGAAAGACATATATTACCAGAAATTAATTCTGACACCGAAAAAGACTCATCGGATGATTCCGATTACGAGCCTTAGTTTTAATTTAGAGGACGAAATCCATTAATTTGTATAATTTTTCAAAGACCTTTTCCTTTATAGTTTACACATGTTGAATTCATATTTCAGTTATTTTATATGAATTTTGGTGATACATGATGAACAGGTTTTTTTTAATGTATGGTTTACTAATATCGTATGTTTTTTTTATTGTATTTTTTTACCTTAGCCGACGAAATACACTATAATTCGTCGGCTAAGATGGTTTTTGCCGACGAATTACCTAATATTTCGTCGGCTATTCCGGTATTTTTAATTTTTTAATTACATACTATAGCCGATGAAAAAAGCCTTAATTCGTCAGCCATAGATGTTTTAGCCGACGAAAAAAAACTTAATTTCGTCGGCCATAGATGTTTTTTATTTTTTTATTACACACTTTAGCCGACGAAATACACTGTCATTCGTCGGCTAAGATGGTTTTTGCCGACGAATAACCTAATATTTCGTCGGCTATAGTTATTTTTTAATTTTTTAATTACATACTATAGCCGACGAATACGTTAGGGTATTCGTCGGCTAAACCCTAAAATTTTTCTATTACCTACTATAGCCCTATGTTCGGTGGTTATTTTGCGTAAAACTTTTATACGACTTGTTGCGTGTCATCGGTTTAAAACTATTTTCAGTTGGAGGTCCGGCCAAAATACGTAATTTAGACGGTCGAACGACCTTTCCCGTGCGTTTAGGGGTTTGACTTACGAGATTGACCGTCCGGATCGAGCCCTTATTCTTTTCGGATCAAGTTGAATTTTTTCCCATACATGTATTTTATCATGATGGTCAGATCTGACGGCCGGATTTCTGTTTCTCAAGTTTGATCATCACAATCACAACATGCGTACTAATGTTGTATAACTTGTTTACCAAGTGTTATGTAAATGTTCCGTTTCAAAAACAAACTATACGTAGAACCTTCAAACGCCAAAAAGTCATGAAATAAGATATGACGAGAATGTTGAAATACATCCCCGGTTGAAAAATCACACTATTCCGGTAAATATTCGGTGCCGATAGTTGCGGTCAATGCAATTTTCAATTCTTTCTCCCTATGGGTAGCCCTATGTTCGGTGGTTATTTTGTGTAAAATTTTTAAACGACTTGTTGTGTGTCATCGGGTTAAAACTATTTTCCGTTGGAGGTCCGGCCAAAATACGTAATTTAGACGGTCGAACGACCTTTTCCGTGCGTTTAGGGGCTTGACTTACGAGATTGACCGTCCGGATCGAGCCCTTATTCTTTTCGGATCAAGTTGAATTTTTTCCCATACATGTATTTTATCATGATGGTCAGATCTGACGGCCGGATTTATGTTTCTCAAGTTTGATAATCACAATCACAACATGTCAAATGTATAAAGGTTTAGCCGACGAATTTCAAAGGTTTAGCCGACGAGTTTCAAAGGTTTAGCCGACGAATTTCAAAGGTTTAGCCGACGAATTTATAAAGTTTAGCCGACAAATTTCAAAGTTTTAGCCGACGAGTTTAGAAGGTTTAACCGACGAATTGGTGTATAGCCGACGAAATTTTTATCTTTAGCCGACGAACAAATTATTTCGTCGGCTAAAGTCTTCGGGTTTAACTGCGAAACCCTAGCCTCCTCCCTCATTTCCGCAATTTTTCCCTCCTCCGTCCTCCCTCCCGGTCTCCTCCCTCCTCCCTCCCTCTCCCGTCGCCGCCTCCTCCCTCCTCCCTCCTCCCTGCCTCCCGGTCTCCTCCCTCCTCCCTCCCTCCTCCCTGCCTCCCGCCCTCCTCCCTGCCCTCCGCCCTTCTCCCTGCCTCCCGCCCTCCTCCCTGCCTCCTGCCCTCCTCCCGCCCTCCTCCCTGCCCTCCGCCCTCCTCCCTGCCTCTCGGTCTCCTCCCTCCTCCCCCGATCTCCCGGTCTCCAAAGTTTAATTTGTGTTAATTTAATTTATGTTAATTTAATTTGTGTTAATTTAATTTGTGTTAAGGTTTAATTTGTGTGAATTTAATTTTTGTTACTTTAATTTGTGTTAATTAAATTTGTGTTAATTTAATTTTTGTTAATTTAATTATGTGTTAATTTAATTATGTGTTAATTTAATTATGTGTTAATTTAATTATGTTAATTTATGTGTTTATTTTTGAATATATGTGTTAATTTATTTTTGATTTCGAATTTAGTTTTATGATATGTTAGTTAATTTATGATGATGTTGATATATATAATATTGTTATGTAATTATTAATTAAGTATATCTATATATATATTGGTATGAAGTTATTTTTGATTTCAAATTTACTTTTATGCTATGTTAATTAAGTATATCTATATATATTGTTATGTAATTATTAATTATGTATATCTATTTATTGAATAAGTATAATTTTAAACATGTATAATTTTTTATAAAATAAAGACAACATAATCTAAAGCCTTAGATTAATATTTTAAATAGGATGAGCGGCTTTTTCCGATCGAAGAAGAGTTCGAAGGGCCAAAGGTCCGAATCGTCTGAGGGAACCTCTAGCAACCCTCAAACGACGTTTCAGGGCCAGATGACAGCCAGACGTGCGAGCCTTCTGGAGACGGCGCCAGAGGTGCCCCTTTCATCGAGGCAGGCGGCCGTCCCTCGTTCCTCGAGACAGCTGTGGCCTCAGACCCAGACGGAGGTGTCTGCACCCCGTATGCCCGAGATACACCGGGCGCCCACTCCGGGTCCTACTTCTTCGGATAGTGGGTCATCTAGGGTACAGATGCCGCCGCCTCATCTGTTCCTTCCGCGGATGATACCGGCGTTACCTGTAGTCGATGGCTCAGGGACGCCGATTTATCCACTGCCCCCGCCAGTGGCTCCATCAGCGGCGTACCGATTCGTGCCTTTTGATACGCCTCTTATTTCTGCGAGGGTATCATCATTGGCGACAGAGCCGGAATCAGTCGCGAGCTCCTCAGGTAATCAGTGATGCATGATTATTTATAAAGGGTCATATATATTTTAATAATCAATTTGGCTGAATCATGTGATAGGCACAAAGAAGAAGAGAGGCCCCGTCACAGGGAAGGCCCTCAAGAAGATGGTGGGTACCGTGGGGAGGATCGTCATCGATACTGATGGGGATGGCCACGTAGTATCGAGCGGGAAGTCGAGGACGTACTCCAGCCGCGTTTATGTTTATTGCATAATTATCCATATTTACAGTTGAGATGGTTGGTTGCAGATGAACCATATTCAATTTGATGGTCACCCAAATTGGTCGCACGAACTAAGACTTCTAGCGATGAAGCCGATAGTCTCAAGAGTTTATCCGATGTGCAAGGTGAATGGCGTGCAATTTATATGCGAACAAAGAGATAGCAGAAGGAGAACACAGAATTATGGGGTCATGGCACATGGTGGGCGGAATGGAGTTGACTATTACGGTGTTCTTGATTCAGTGGTGGAACTCGTTTATGGGCAAGGCATGACAGTGCACCTCTTCAAGTGTAGATGGTTTGATACTAGGCCGCAGAGCATGAAGAACGAGCTGCGGACCCATTGGACTACGCACGGGAACGCACGTTCTGGTACCCCTGCTGAGTTCCAGTACAGGGAGTACGAGTGGCGTTGGCTTCTGACATCAGAATTCAACAACCCTCGTAAACAGATATTTAAATAAATTAGTTAGTTAATTTAAAATTAAGTACGTGCATTTTAAAATATTTTACTAATAGTTTACTTTTTTCTTTGAAGGCGGTTTCCCGGGTGAACGCTCAGAACCGGCAACGCAACACAAGGAACCTGTTTTGGCCCACGTCCTCAGCGGAGAAGCGGTGAGGTGATTAGGAACAAAAGTAAAACAATGTGTGCGGGGCGTGCCACCTCGCGGACGAGGAAAGAGAACGGTGCGCGTTCTTGACTTCTAACGGGCTCTGAGATCTAAGGCAGGGTGCGCTTAGAACGTTAGGGTTTTCGAGGACGCTCGAAGGTTTGACTGTGTTCTTCTGTTTGTTTGTTTGTTTGTGTTGTGAGAGTGTGTCTGTGTTTTTTGTGTGTGTAGAGAGTGTGTAAGCCGTGGAGCTTCTTTATATAATCATCTGCAAGCAACCCGCGGAGACCTAATCACAATCCACTTCGGACTCGACAAATAGAATCCCACAAGGATATGATCAACTCGCCAGTCGTGCGCTCCATGCAACACGTGTCAAACCAACCTTGCTTAGGTCTTGTACCGCCTCGCATCGTTTCACTGTAGTGTCATACGCAAACTCAAACACTAAGCGATCTTATCCCGAGGGTATCATCGTCCATTTACAACTCTACCTCGCCATGCACTGTAGAGTCCCACGCGAACTGGAAATAAGGATCCCGCGAGGACATCGAATCTCGCGGGGTATCGGAATCTTTTGGACAAAATCCTCGTCACGTGCTGCCGGACCTCGCCACCCCTCGTGGGCTAAAAAGGCCACAGGTATTGGCCCAAATGCTATCCAAAACCTATCTCGAGTCTTGGACCGAAAATACCCACTGGGCTCAAACAGAACCATCATGCCGGTTCTAGACATCTCTCTATTGGACATCCTTGCCATCGCCGGGCTGCCAATTCACGCAAAGCCATATGCGCCAGGCGACTTTGCTTCGACTGAGTTCACACACGTCTGCAACCTGGGAGCCCGTCGCGTCTTGAAAGGTTCATATGGGGCGTGGAGGAAGTTTTACATTGGCCACGCGGAGCAGCATGAAGGAGGCATCGCCTTTCTTGAGTATTGGCTCGACAAATTTATCTTCTGCGGCAGTGCTCACAAGCCCACAGGGAAATGGACCAGGCTGGCCGAAGCACTGTATAATGGGGTCGAAGTAGGGCTAGGGCAACCCGTACTGGGTGCGCTCTATCGGACCTTGCACCTGCTGTCCCTGAGGCCCTCACTACCAGAAAATTGATCTTGGGCGACGAAAAAAAATCGTCGCCCTGTTAAAAAAATTCGTCGCCTAAGTACTTGGGCGACGACATGTCGTCGCCCAAGACGTCGTCGCCAGAAGTGCGTCGGCCAAGAACTTGGGCGACGAAAATTCAGTCCGTCGTCGCCTAAGAGTAATTCTTAGGCGACGACACGAATTTCGTCGCCTAAGATATTCTTATCGTCGCCCAAAAATATTCGTCGGCCAAGGTGTTAAAATTTTTTCGTCGCTTAAGATGTTATAACCTGGGGCGACGAAACTAAATATTTCGTCGCCTAAGATCACTACATCTTAGGCGACGATAATTTTTTTTCGTCGTCTTATATGGTAAGTCCTTGACCGACGATTTAGCAATTTCGTCGCCTAAGATATATTTAAATTTTTTTAAAAAATATTTAAATAATTTTTTTAAATATATAAATAATGTTTTTTTTAATTTTTGCTGGAATTTTTTTTTCGGCATTTCTTTAAATTTTTCTAGTACTAAAATTTAATTAAAAATAACACAAATTTATAAATTTATAAATAATTTATTACAAAAATTCAGTCCATCTGCATACGGAGAAACTCGAAATCTAACTCATCATTCCCGTTCGGAGGGTCCTGAGGCGGCGGCTGGTCAGGCTGAGGAGGCTGGGGCCACTGAGGTAATGGTATAGGCGTAAGCATGGGCGGAATATCAAGTCCGGCCGCATGTGAAGCGATGCAGGCAGTCATCCACTGTCCCATAGCCGCCTGGTTGGCATTGGTGACTTCATTCACCCGCTCCATATGCGCAGCCACCGCCATCTCCCTCGCTCTTTGGGCTTCCAGCTCAGACTGTAGACATTCGAACTGATCATGTAGCCGACTGTTACTGCTTGAGGCTCCGGCGGCTCCCTTGCGCTGAAATTCTGGCGTCGTCTTCAGGATCCCCTTTCCAGCGCCTCCCATACCCCGGCAGTAGTAGCTGTTGGAACGCTGCGCGAAGGCAGTGGCCATAATCCGCGCCCCAACGGTAGGATCTGAAGTGTCGATCCTGGACATGACCTCTGACATGTCATCCTCTGTCGTGCCCGGCCATGTGTCGTTCACCATGCCTCTCATGACCTCTTGCTCCGCCTCCCTCACCCTCGCCTAATTGGATATATTAAAAAATATATTAATATACATTTAATAAAATGTAATTAAAATTAAAAATTAGAAAATATAAGGAACTTACAAGATCCTCCTCAGAATGAGGATATGCCCTCTGAAAGGTCCCCACATAGGGGTTCTCCTCTGGCCGTTCTCGCCGCACGTCGTCCATGATGGCCGAAAACGGCCTCGAACAACAACAATTTCAAAACAATAATTTCAAACAATTTCACAATTTCAAACAATTTCAAACAATAATTTCAAACAATTTCACAATTTCAAACAATTTCAACAATTTCAACCATTTCAAACAACAACAACAACAATTAAAATTTTCATCAACATAACCAATTTAGGGTTTTAGGGTTATACCTTAAATTGTGGGTCGGCGTCGGCGTCAGGGTCGGGGTCGGGGTCGGGGTCGGGGTCGAGGTCGGCGTCGGGGTCGGCGTCGGGTTGCGTGGTCGGGGTCGGAGAGAGGGAGAGAGAGAGGGCTTCGGTGGATTTTCGGAGAGAGAGGGCTTGGATTTGTGAGCGGCTGCGCGAATGGTTAGGGTTCCGAATTTTTGCCTTTTATATTGGCGTTCTTGGGCGACGATTCTTTAAAAATCGTCGCCCTGTTTTTTGAAAATCGTCGGCCAAGATAATCTTGGGCGACGATTTTTGAAGTCGTCGCCTAAGATACTCTACTTGGGCGACGATGTTCTTCACTATAAATCTCGTCGCCCAAGATGAAGAAAATCGTCGGCCAAGAGTTCTATCATAAAATTCAGAATATCGTGATTTTGGTGATCGGAGAAGAGGAATTGAAAACCGACCGTCAGATATGACCAGCATAACGAATTACGAGGGTGCGAAAAAATTCAGCTCAATCGGACAACTATAAGGGCTCGATCCGTCCGGTCAATCGGCACGGTCAAACCCCTAAACGGACGGAAACGGCTATTCGACCCTCCAAATCAAGTAATCTGGCCGGACCTTCAACTGAGAATAGTTTCCAATCGACGAGACGCTTACGGGGATATAAAAATTTGGTAAAAAATAAATACCCGGGACATGGTTACCACTAGGTAGAAATAAGAGAACAATTCGTTGCCCGGAACAACCGGCACCGAAATTTTACCATAATATCTTCATTTTTCACGGGTTGACGTATTTCACCGTTCCGGTCATATCTTATTTCACGACTTTTTTTTGTTTGAGGCCTCTACGTATACGTTGTCTTCAAAACGAAACTTAAATTCAACACTCGTATAAAAAAGTTATACAACATTAGTACATATATCGTGAGTTTGGTGATCGGAGAAGAGGAACTGAAAACCGAACGTCAGATATGACCAACATAACGAATTACGTGGGTGGGCAAAAATTCAGCTCCATCAGACAACGATAAGGGCTCGATCCGTCCGGTCAATCGGCGCGGTCAAACCCCTAAACGGACGGAAACGGCTATTCGACCCTCCAAATCACGTAATCTGGCCGGACCTTCAACTGATAATAACTTCCAATCGACAAGACTCTTACGGGGCTATAAAAATTTGGTAAGAAATAAATACCCGGGATAGGGCTACCACTAGGTAGAAATAAGAGAAATTCGTTGACCGGAACAACCGGCACAGAAATTTTACCGGAATATCTTCATTTTTCACGGCTTGACGTATTTCACCGTTCCGGTCATATCTTATTTCACAACTTTTTTGTGTTTGAGGCTTCTACGTATACGTTGTCTTCAAAACGACACTTAAACACAACACTTATATAAAAAAGATATACAACATTAGTACATATATCGTGAGTTTGGTGATCGGAGAAGACGAACTGAAAACCTACCATCAGATATGACCAGCATAACTAATTACGTGGGTGGGAAAAAATTTAGCTCCATCGGACAACGATAAGGGCTCGACCGTCTGGTCAATCGGCGCGGTCAATCCCCTAAACGGACGGAAACGGCTATTCGACCCTCCAAATCAAGTAATCTGGCCGGACCTTCAACTGAGAATAGTTTCCAATCGACAAGACTCTTACGGGGCTATAAAAATTTGGTAAAAAATAAATACCCGGGATAGGGCTACCACTAGGTAGAAATAAGAGAAATTCGTTGACCGGAACAACCGGCACAGAAATTTTACCGGAATATCTTCATTTTTCACGGGTTGACGTATTTCACCTTTCCGGTAATATCTTATTTCATGACTTTTTTGCGTTTGAGGCCTCTACGTATACGTTGTCTTCAAAACGACACTTAAACTCAACACTTATATAAAAAAGTTATATAACATTAGTACATATAACGTGAGTTTGGTGATCGGAGAAGAGGAACTGAAAACCTACCGTCAGATATGACCAGCATAACGAATTACGTAGGTGGGAAAAAATTTAGCTCCATCGGACAACGATAAGGGCTCGATCCGTCCGGTTAATCGGCGCGGTCAAACCCCTAAACGGACGGAAACGGCTATTCGACCCTCCAAATCACGTAATCTGGCCGGACCTTCAACTGAGAATAGTTTCCAATCGACGAGACGCTGACGGGACTATAAAAATAAAAAACATTACCTTACAATTTAAATGTGCTTTATTTATTTTAATTATTCGGATTATCTTGGCCGACGAAATTATGGTAATTCGTCGGCTAAGATAATACTTGGGCGACGATATTTGTTAAATTCGTCGCCCAAGAGTAAAATCCTGTACAATGAAATTTAAATGTGTTTTATTTTATTTTAATTATTCGGATTACTCTAGGGTAATTCGTCGGCCAAGATAATACTTGGGCGACGATATTTGTTAAATTCGTCGCCCAAGAGTAAAAATAAAAAATCCTGTACAATGAAATTTAAATGTGTTTTATTTTATTTTAATTATTCGGATTACTCTTGGCCGACGAAATTCTTTTATTTCGTCGGCCAAGTAAAAAAAAAAAAAAAAATACTTAGGCGACGATATATTTGAGTTTCGTCGCCTAAGGATTAAAAAACTTTGGCGACGATATAAATATCTTAGGCGACGAAATATTGTTTCGTCGCCCTAGTTTCTATATTAGGCGACGATTTTATTTTCGTCACCTAAAGTTGAACTTTAGGCGACGATTTTTTTTCCTTGAGCGACGATTTTTTTTTTGTCGCCTAAGTTTTCTCTTAGGCGACGAAAAAAAAAATTGTCGCCCGGTTTTTTTTGTTTCGTCGCCCAAGACTCATTTTCTGGTAGTGCCTTCCATCTCTCTGGTGGCCCTCTGTGGATCCTAGACTTATGGACGCAGCTGTACTTCCCGCTCTTCCGGCGAGCCCCGGTGGAATACCTGCCCGAGGACCGGCTGCTTGGCTTTGTGGTGTGCAGGAACGCTGCGAATCGAACTCCTCTGTCCTTCTTCGCCAGCCTTTCCATCCTGTACAACCACCTTGAGCCGCCTCCTACCATGGATATGATGGTTCGCCGGCGCCACCCTGAGGTCCTATCAACGGGCTTCTTCCCTCGCCCTGATTCGGACAACGATGCCCGGACTGCCTTCTTGAGAGCAACTTCGTGCTGCGACCTTCAGCTCGCCGAGGATGAACAAGGCTTCGAGCTGTATGCCCCCAAACACTTCGCGAGGCAGCTCGGCTTCCATCAAGGGATTTCTTATCCAGTTCTCCACTCGGTTAATAAGTACACCTCGTGGAGGAAGGTTGGCGAGTCCGACCGGGTCACCCCGCTGCAAAACATCTTTCCTCTCTCTCCCAACTTGCTGGAGATTGAGCCTTCGCAGGGCGTCGACCCCGCCTACCTCACTTGGTGGCGGTCCTTATCTGACAACCACTGGGAGTTCCCGGATGACGCGGTCTTCGCCGCCATCTTTCGTCCTTTATACGACACTCTGGGCGAATCAGACTGCGACATCCTCGATGCCCAGCGCGACCGTGTAGAGAGGGGTTCAGGGGCTGCAATGGGAACTAGGCTCGCGCTCCCGCCAGTTCCTGCTACTCGCCGCCCGACGGGGATCGTCATTCGAGAACGCGATCCCATACCCGAGGTATGTCTCTAAATGTGTAAATTTCAAACCTCCTTTGACATATTGACAAAATGCTTCTTCCTAACCCTCTTGTTTACTTTTTCAGTCTGCCCCCCGCCGGAGAACAACCAACAGATCTGAGGGTGCCAGAGGAAAAGCACCTGTCTGGAGGGAAACTGTGGCGGGCCACAACAGTGAGACTGCTCCCGTCGTTTCCCGGCCAACGAGCGGCGAAAGCTCGCGGAAGCGTCCTATTGAGGATGAAGAGGACTTGCTAGAGGATGCGCGGTATCAGCGAGAGTATGCCTTGGTAAGCAACCCGGTAAGCGAACCATCTTCGGATTAAATTTTCCTAAAACCAGTCAACGACTCGCTAACTTTGCCTTTGACAGGTTCGCCACACCCGACCTCGCCTTACTGTCGTTGAAGAGGCGACAGTGATAGCGGAAGTCCCGCCTCCAGAACCACTCGTTAGAGAAGTGACCTTGGCCATCGAGGGGGTTACTGTGGCCGACGAAGAGGTTGGCGCGGCCGTCGAGGACGTTGGCGCGGCCGTCGAGGACGTTGGCGCGGCCAGCGCGGAGATGGAAATCGCTGTAGCCAACGAAGAGATGGCCACTGAGGAAGTTGCTGCGGCCAGCGAGGAGATGGTCATCGAGGAAGTTGGTGCGGCCGCGGAGGAGATGGTCATCGAGGAAGTTGGTACGGCCGCGGAGGAGATCGCCATGGCCATCGAAGAGGCTGGCATGGCTACTGAGGAAGTCACCGTGCAACCGTCTTCTCCAACCGCCGATTCAAGCGAACCTGGTCCAATCCCAGAGCCTATCTCGGCTCCCGCTGAAGATGAAGCTCTTGACCAGTCCACCCAGCTCTCCGACTTTACTGCCCCCTTGGCATTTCTGCCGGAAGACCTCCAATTGGTACTTTGGCTTCCTCCTCTGCGACCAATCCGAGCGGCTCAGACCAGCGAAGTGTCTTCGACGGTTCCAACAGAGGATTTCCAGCCGTTGCTTGAGCTTTCTCCTCTGCAACCAGACCCAACGGCTCAGGCCAACGAAGTGGAGATAGAAACCGCTTGCTCTGACATTCCGCCGCCCATTCCAGAGATTGAGGCGGCTGCTGAGGTTGTACCAACCACTCCGGCCCCAACGAGAACATCTGGCGAGGCGTCTTCTTCCTTGGGTACCCGGGCCACTCGTCTTCGGGCTCGGACTACCCCGCCTGCTGATCCAGAGCTCATTCGCCTAGCCCGGGCTTTCCTTCACGGGCTACTACGCCAAGGCCATCGAATGAACGTATTTGACTTGGTGGGGCGCGTCCGTGAGGCTCACGAAGCTTTGAGTTGGCAACTCACTGGCGGCAATTCTGCTCTAGACCATGTGTTAGAACTGGCTGACGCTGTCGAGTTGCAGGCTCGCCGAGTTCAAGATGTCAGTGCTCAATCAGCTTCCCACGAGCAAGCTCGCCAAGCCTTAGGTAATCAGATGGCAGACCTTTTAACCGAGCTTGGTGACGTTGACATCCTGGGAGCATCTTCAGAGAATCCAAGCATTGGCTATGCTCGGCAGGTGGAGGCCCTGGAAGCCCAGATAGCGGAGCTGCAAGCTCAGCTTGCCCAAGCTCGCCAAAACTTGGCCCGCGCTGAGGAAGTGGAAACCCGCTTGCAGGCCACGGAAGAGACCCAGGAAGCTTTGGGCTCGGCTATTGCTGCTGCCGATGAAGCCCAAGCCCAGGCATATGAAGAAGAGTTGGCCTTAGAAGGCCTTCTCTTAAACTTGTATAAGGCTTCTTGGCAGGTTTAGGTTTGACCCGTGTTTGCCCCCTTGTGTACGAACTTTATGATAATGTTAAAGTTGAATTTTTCCCGCTCTTTGCCAACTGTTACGTAATAACTGTCAGGAAAAAATCTTTTTCCGAGATTTAGTGAGGGTTTCCAATGTAACTACTCGCTTGGAATGCGGGTAGTCATTATGGAAAAACGTGTCTGACCTTATCTCCACAGCTCATATCTCGGAGCAAATATTGTGTGGAGGACAACTGTTGAACGTACAATCGCCCTTTCCGCCTATAAAAAGAAACGCTTGGCCGGGGTGAAGTATCAGTGAAGTCTTTGCCCCCTCGCCATGATTTCTTATTCCCTTCTGTTCATCCTTTTGTCCTTGCTTAAAGCAAAGCCCCCAACCACACATTCTCACTCTTAGCTTAAGCTGATTCTGAAAATCTACTCTCAGGCCGTGAGTGATTCTGGAAATCTACTCTCAAGCCAAGCCTTCGTCTGGCCTGACTAATGGTTGGGTGCCTTCTGCCTTGCGCCGGTTGTTCTGTCCGCGCGTGAGGCTCTGCCTGCCCTTCAAACAAAGACCGGTCGGTAGGAAGAGGGACCTTGGTCCACTGGACCTCTAGCTTCCCAACACTTTGTCTTAGGTCCAGGCCGGCGTCAAGGCTCATGCTGGTCTAAAGAAGCGAGACGTTTGTCAACTTTAAGCGAAGGACGCGGCGGCAGCCTTTCTTTAGCCTTGCGAGACATGCGGGATGAGGCTTCCAGTATCTGTAGATCTATGTTTTTTTGAATGTAAACATAGTCTAATTTCACCTTTTCTGTCAATGTAATTGCTTTGGCCGCAAAGCCACAGTTTGAAACTTGTACTGAATCACATCAAAAAGGCGAAATAAATGAATTCATTTTTTTAGAGCCTCTGGAATAGGCCCCAATCTTGTACTAGTCTTTTGTGTTTAGACTTTGCACGTTTACAGAGAATGGAGAAAACAATAGAGTTATCTTTTTTTTAGGGCCTCTGGAATAGGCCCCAATCTTATACTGGCCTTTTTAGGCTGGTATGTTACAATGTATTCTTATTTTTCTATCCCGGGTTGCCCCCTAGTGTTAGGCGGCGGAGCGAGAACGCGATGGCGCGTAACACTATTGACTGTGGTGGCGGGATCCGGTGGAGGTGGAGGATCCTCGCGCTCCCAAACTCCTGCAATGTGGCGCTTGAGGAAGCGGCCATTAATCGGGTTGCGATGAATAATACCGTCCAAGTCGCGCAGGTGGTATGCCCCCTTGGGAAGTATACGGTGAATAATAAAGGGTCCATCCCAGCGAGCGGACCACTTGCCCCGACCGTCGGTTTTGTCCCCAAGTGGGAGTACTGCACGCCACACCTTCTGGCCCTCAGCATAACTCTGTCCGCGCGTAATCTTATCATAAGAGCGGGCGATGCGTTGTTTTTCGAGGACGAGATTGTTGAAAGCGGCGACGCGGTGCTCGTCCAGATCTTCAAGCTCCTGCCACATAGCTTGGACGTAATCCTCGCCAAGTAGTTGATGCTGTTCCTGAATGCGGAGCGAAGCGATATTGATCTCAAGGGGAAGGACGACATCGTGACCGTACATGAGAGCGTACGGGGTGGTATCCGTTGGGCCGCGCTTTGAGGTACGGTAGGCCCATAATGTGTGGTAGAGTTCTTCGTGCCAGACGCGTGGGATCAACTCCAACATCTTGCAGAGGATGCCAAGGATGACCTTATTACTAGCCTCCGCTTGGCCATTGGACTGGGCATAATATGGCGTGGAGTGGAGAAGCTTGATGTCGTAATCGTTTAAGTACGTAACAACTGAATCGGCCATGAAAGCTGCCCCCCTGTCCGTAACGATGCACTCTGGGATACCAAAGCGTGAGATGATATTGCGGAAAATGAAGTTGCGCACCGAGTTAGCGGAGGCGACTTTGAGAGGTTCGGCCTCGACCCATTTGGTAAAGAAATCGATGGCAACGATTATGAACTTATGCTGCTCAGAGGAATGGGGATGAATGATGCCTACGAAATCCATTGCCTATCCGCGACACGGCCAAGGTTTGATGATGGGCTGCAGCGGGATGTTGGGGATATGTTGCACTGGTCCGTGAGCCTGGCAGTCTTGGCAACCTCTGGCGAAGGCAATACAGTCTTTCAGAATGGTTGGCCAGTAGTATCCATGGCGGCGGATCAGCCAAAGTTGAATTTTGGGCCCGGCCTGGTACGAGCCGCAAACTCCGCAATGCACTTCGCGCATGAGACGTTTAGCTTCGTTCCCGTATACGCAGCGGAAGTCGTTTCCGTCTTCCCCACGCCGCCGGAGTTCGCCATTGCGTAATACAAAGTTTAAGGCGAGGAAACGGATTTGCCTGGAGTGGGCGGCGTCGTTGGGGTTCTGGAGGTAGGCGATAAATGGCAGCCGCCAATCCTCGTCGATGGGGTCCAAGGCTGCAACTTCGGGGATGGCGGCTTGAAATTGCCCCCTGGCGATGAAAGAGGGAAGAGTACGACGTTCGACCTTAAGCAAGCGTTCGCGCACTCCGTCTCTCAGGCTAAGGCCAGACGCTACCTGGGCGAGCTCGTTGGCGGCGAAGTTAAATTCACGTGGTATGTGCTCGATGTAAACGTCGTCAAATCGATCCAATACCTCAAATGCCTTGCGCAGGTATGGCTCAATGGACAAGCTTAAACATTTGAACTTTTCCACCAGCTGGTTAACGACCAACAAAGAATCGCCAAAGATCTGAACCTCGCAGACTCCTAAGTCCAACAAAATCTCTAGGCCGATGATCAACGCCTCGTACTCAGCCTGGTTGTTAGTGCATTTGAAGTCGAGCTGGAACGAGTAGGAGAAGCGATCTCCAGCGGGATTGGCTATGGCTATCCCGGCTCCGGCTGCTGTATCAGTCCGTGAACCATCAAAGTATAGGGTCCAGGGAGCGAGTGTCACGGTAGCGAAGTCCAACTCGCGAAACGCTGTGAGCTCTGATGGTGGGTGATGGGCAAGAAAATCCGCTATTGCCTGTCCTTTTACTGCCTTTTGCGGAACATATTGCAACGAGAATTCAGACATGGCGAGGATCCACTTGCCGATGCGTCCGCGCAAGATAGGGCGAGAAAGCATGTATTTGACCAGGTCGGATTGAGCGATTACGACCGTGGTAAAGGCAAGCATGTAATGGCGCAGCTTGCACCCTGCAAAGTATAGGGCGAGACATAACTTCTCCATGGGCGAATAGAGTGTCTCACAGTCCGTTAAAACTCTGCTAAGGTAATAGACAGCGTGTTCTACCCCGTTCACATCGTCCTGGGCCAGGAGTCCGCCGATGGACAAATCGGCGGCGGCGATATAAAGTTTAAGCGGGGTGCCGTCGCAAGGCGGGATCAGGACTGGTGGGTTCGTAAGGTAGTCCTTGATGCGATTGAAGGCATGTTGATGTTGCGGTTCCCATACGAACTCGGTTGCCCCCTGGAGCTTAAGGAGGGGTGAAAAAGGTTGGACCTTCCCTGCCGCGTTTGATATGAAGCGGCGGAGAAAGTTGATTCGCCCGAGCAGCTGTTGGAGCTCCTTCTTGGTGGTGGGGGGCGAAGCGGTGATTACCGCCTGTGCCTTGTCCTTTGGGATCTCGATGCCTCTTTGATGCACTAGGAAACCAAGGAAGTCCCTGGCCTCCGCGAAGAAAACACACTTGGCGGGGTTCATCTTGAGGTTATGTCTGCGCATCCGTGTGAACACCTGCCGTAGGTCTTCCACGTGGGTTGCTCGCGATTTGGTTTTGACTACCACATCGTCGATGTATACTTCGATCAGCTTGCCCAAGATGTCGTGGAAGATGAGGTTCATGGCGCGCTGGTACGTTGCCCCCGCGTTTTTAAGTCCGAAGGGCATGACTACATATTCGAACACGCCAGCAAAACCAGGGCAGCGGAAAGCGGTCTTGTGTCGATCCTCCTCAGCGACGGGAATTTGATGGTACCCGGCCGTTCCATCCATAAAGGATAACACCTCGTGCCCCGCGACGGCGTCAATGAGTAGGTCAGCCATAGGCATGGAGTATATGTCCTTCAGTGTTGCGTTGTTTAGATCTCGGTAATCAACACAGACACGCATCTTGCCATTTTTCTTGCGGACGGGGACGACGTTGGACAACCACTCGTTATATTTTGCCACGCGAATGATACCCGATCGGTGCATGCTTTCGATCTCTTCCTTGACGACGATCTGAGTTTCAGTTCACATGAATCGGCCGTCCTGCCGGACTGGACGCCGGTCGGGATAGGTTGGTAACCAATGGCAGACAAAGTCCGGGGACAAGCCGGGCATATCTTCGTATTTGTCGGCGAAGCAATCCCTGTACTCGCGTAATAGGGCAAGAAGAGCTTCCTTTTCGTCCTCCGCCAACTTGGCGCTGATGGAAATGAGTAAGGGCTTTTATGCAGTCCCTACGTCAACTTGTAAAGTGGGGTCGCGGACTTGAGGTGGAGTGTCGTCCAAGGCGGCAGGAGCTAACTGAATAACTTCCTCCTTGGTTTCGGAATAATCCACCACTTCATCGACATATTCCATAGTCGCGACCTTGTTGTAGGCTTCGCGTTCTGCCCAGTACGAAAGGAGTCTTTCGCACAAGGATTCGCCAGCCTCGCGTGCCTCCTCTGAGAAGGCACTATCCATCAAAATGGGGTGTGAGAGTCGCGATGGTGTGAGGACGTTGCAAATCGTCCTTCGCCTGGGTAAGTCCCCATCGCGTTAGATTGGAGGCCGTTACTCCGTATGGGCGGCTCTTGTTGTTGACGCCTTGAACGTCCAACGGGCCCAAGTCCGTAGTATAGTATCGGGCATTGTTGAAGTTGGCAGAAATAGAGAAAGGCCGCGGGTCGGCTTTGACGATGACCGCCTCACGTTTCTCGGTGTCCCAGATCATGAGTTCTTGGTGCATTGAGAAAGGCACGCAAAAACTTCTGTGGACCCAATCTCGGCCAAGAATCATGCTGTAAGAGGAAACGCATTCGGCGACAAAAAAGGTGTAAACCCGTGATGCCGGCCCGACCTTGACCCGTAGAAACAGCAAGCCTAGGGTTCTAGACATCTGCCCTGTAAAGTTTTTCACTGTTAAGGACGTGGTTTGGATCATTGAGCGCGGGATGTCGAGGAGTCCCATGGTACGGGTTGTGACAACATTGACCGCGGCACCGGTGTCGACCATGACCTTGTTGATCAGTTTTCTTTGGACTTCTGTTGTGATATACAGTGGCCGCATGTGGGTGGCCATGTCCAAAGTTGGCGTTGAAAATGTTAGAGTCGGCCTTTGTGTGAGGCTGCTCGTACTCTCCACTTATGGGGCGTCATCAGCTAGGGCCGGAACTGGGCCCATTTCGCTGCTGCATGGCGGGGGTATGTTGTTGTCATCCTCACTACTGATGGTGATATCCACCGCGCTGCAGGTTGTGTTTGGTGGAAGACTGTATCTTTCCGAAATGAAGAACACCATCCCGACCTGAAAAGAGAATTGTTCAGGAACTGGGACCAAAGGTGTGTCAATGATCCCGTGTTCTCCTTCGAGCACTGCGAAAGTGTCTGCTTCGCGGCTAAACCCTTCATCAGCATCCCATCCTGAGACCTCTACCATATTGCAGGTGAATGATTCTGCCTGCTCTTCGTCCTGGTCTTCCTCTAGGTCAAGTCGAGGTTCTGAGTGCGCCTCGTCGGCTTCCTCGTTCTCGCGGAAACGTTGGGCCATTTGTTCGGCGAGGTTAGGACTGGATGGTGCCGGTGTCGCTGCTGGTGGCTCTGGAGCCTCGGGTTGCCGCGGACGCCATACTGGCTTGGTTGAAGGCTGATGGTCCCTGGCTGGCTGTTTGTCTGCTACCGCCGGAGCCTTGCCGTTGTCTTCTTTCGCCAACCGCTGCAGGGCAGATACTCGGGGAACCATCCGAGTCTTTGGTTTCGGGGTGCGCCGTGGCCGAGGCTGTTGTGGCAGTGGCGGCTCCCTTCTTGCGTCAGCCTCTGGATTTTGACGTTCTTGTTGTCGTGAGGGCTGAGAGGTTCACGTTTGCACTCTGAGTCCGGGGTCATGAACAACTTACGCCTAGGACCAGAAGGCGGAGCCTTGCGTTGCTCAGGCTCCGGTGATGGCCTGTGTCTGGAAGGCTGCTGATCCCTTCTCCTGTTAGGCTCTGGTGACGGATTGGGCCTAGCAGGCTGTGGATCCCTCCTCCTGTCTGGTACGGGTGACGGCCTGCGCCTGGAAGGTTGCGGATCCCTTCTCCTCTCAGGTGTTGGGGATGGCCCGCGCCTGGAAGGCTGTGGATCCCTCCTTCGTTCAGGAGATGGTGATGGCCTGCGCCTGGAAGGCTGCGAATCTGGCTTCGGTGGAACCGTGAGTCGGCAGAAGACGTTTGCCTTGGGTGCAGGCTCGTCGCTGAACTGCCCACAGATCCTTGGAGGTGTGACTGGCGGCATTTGAAGGACTGCGCGCAGACCCTCTGCTTCCCGCCACATCCGTTCAGGCGTCTGTGCGAGCTGTGAGGGGCGGACGACGCCCTCGTCGACAGCCCGTAAGGCGCGTAGGATGCTGCCGTATCGCTTCTGGAGCTTGCGCTTCTTAGACCTGCTGATGGTAACTGCCTTGCCCCCTGCTGCGTGTACCAAACCCCTTCCTTGATCGCCGATTTGGACGTCGGGGGAATGTAGGGGTTGGTTAAGACGCCTTCACGAGGGCTCGGGGCCTCGCTGCTGTTACGCTCACTGCTGGAGTCTGACATGTCCATCTCGCTTGCGGCAGGGGATGTAGGTATCGCTGCTGCCCAATGCGCAGCGACGTACGTCTCAAGAAGTGCTACCCTTTTTTCCAGCTCTTCGCGAGTCCTAGGGCTCGTAGGCTGGGAATCTTTGACGGGGAACGGTCTATCGTCCCTCATGACTGCTTTGCCCTTATCCTTGCGGGAGGGGCGGTCTGGTTCGAGCTTGACGACCAACTGGCGAGCTGGGTCGTCTGCATTCCCCTTCTGGTTAGTCGGGACCGTATAGTTATTCGCCAGCCGTTTGCGGTTTCGGCCCGGCGGTTCGCGTAAACCTGCATTTGGTGACAGGTCTAATGTGATCCTTCGCTGGCCGACTCGAGGCCAAGCGAAGCCAGGTGTTGCGATCATGAAGTCGCCCTCATCCTTAAAGTGGATGTACCCGAGGTCGAGCCAATCTTGAACCTGGTCCCTAAGCTACTGGCATTCGCTGGTTCTGTGCCCCCAGCTGTTATGGAACTTGCAGTGGATGCGTCCTTCCTTGTATTCGATGTAAGGCAAGGCACCGGCCACCGTGACGAGCCCGTCATCAATGAGATCATCTAAAATCTCATGTGCAAGGTTCTCGTTATAGGTATACTGGCGACGCGGCCGGCGGGAGCTGTCGTCTCCTTCCTCGCGGCCCCTTTTAGGCGCGCAGCGTCGATCGTCGTCCTGGGTCTGATCGGCCCAGTTAACCTCGACCATGCCAACTACGGGCGGGAAAGGGTCTATATCGACCAATGAGGCCGTACTACCAGGTGTCTTCATCTTCAGCTCGCCTGATTTTAACCATGTCTGCAGCTGGTCTCGGAGCTTGACACAATCTTTGGTGTCATGATTGTAGACGTTATGGAAGGCACAGTACTTCTTGTCCTTCAGCTCCTCCTTGGGCGGAATCTTGTGATCCAGGCGCACGTACCTCGCCTCGATTAGGTCATTAAAGACCAAATGGGCGTTTTTGGCATCGTAGGTGTACGACTCGTACTCCGGCTTGGTCCAGGCAAAGGACTGGATGGTGATTGGCTCATGGGTCATCTTCAGGTTCTTCAGTTTATGAGCGACCTGCTTGCCAGTCAGCTCTACCGCGCCAATATCGTCCAGATCCTGATCTGCGTAAGCTGCCTCTGGCCTTTGATAGTATGGATCATGAGCAGGGGTTTGCATGCTGAGTGCTCCCACTATCCGGTTCTTCCCTGGTACGTAGGTTCCCTTGGAAGCGTTGGCCTTGTCGTCCAACTCGTTCAGGATGAGCTCGTAGCTACCGACCTTGTTGATTAGGTCGCCCATGGAGCTGAAACGCTCTACATGATACTTCAGCCGCTGGCGATGCTCCAGCCCCCGGATAGCCAGCTTAATGGCTTCCTGCTCAGGTAGCAGGTAGTCGCATTTGGCTTGCTGGATCTTGAAGCGCTGGAGGAAGGAAACCCCGGACTCCATGCTTTGCTGGCTCATCTGTGTGAGGGAGTCGAGGCCAACCTCTGGCTCAATCGTGCCATATGTCTCCCGGAAGAGGCGTTCCATGGTGGGCCAATCTGCTATTGACCCCGGCTTCAATCTGGAGTACCAGGTGAAAGCGGCCCCGGACAGAGAAGTCCTGAAGAGCTTGAGCTTGAGCATGTCATCATTCCCGTATTGGCCGCATTGGACCTTGAAACGGGCCATGTGAGTTGCTGCATCTTCCCTTGTCTCCCCAGAGAATGTGGTGAAGACGATGTTCTTGAACCCGTGGGGGAAGGGATATTGTGCCACGCTATCTGGATAGGGGTCACGATAGTGCAAGTTAGCATCACCCTTTCCGGTGTGCTCCTTAACTATGCTCGAAATGAGCTGGCGCCAGTCGGCTGCCGTCACTGGTGCGGATTCTGCCCCCTGGTCGTGGCCGTGCCATGCAGAGAGGCTAGGGGCATGCCCGACGTTCTTAGGGGTTGAACTGGAGTAAGCGATAACTGGGTCATCTGGTGTCCAAATTCCTTGAGACGGGCAGACACCGGCGCCCCTGAGTGTGACCCCAGGGTTGCCTGGCGAGGGTAGACGGGGTGGCGTCTTCGACGAACTGGCCCCCAATGTGAATTGGGGAGCTTTCTGGGCCCCGACCTTCGGATTCCCTCTAGGGCGCTCATTAGGCGGGATGTACCTAGAGCCCTCAGCTGCGCTTGAACCAGCATGGTTCATAGCATGATTCTTTGGCGCTTGGGCCCGAATCCAGTCTTCCACTTGCAAGACCCTTGTGTTCAGGGTATCATGTAGTCCTCAAGCTTTTCCATGCTATTCTTGCTCCCGAAGAAGGAAGCGTTCTGCTGCTGTTGCAGCTTGGTGTCGTGGTCGTCCAGGCGACGGGTTTGGACCTCCAAGGCTTTTGTAAAGGCCACCTTGCTCTGATCCAGTTCTGTTTGGATCCTTTGCAGAGAGCCGGTCAACATATCCTTGTCCTCCCTGACTGTGCCAGCCACGTAGTTGAATTCCTCGCTGAGCCTAGCGTGGTTCTCCTGGTTCGCGAGCCAGATCTCCTTATCCTTAGCGACCTGCACGGAGAGGTCTTGGACGTTTTGCTGGGTGGCTTCGACTTTCAAGACGAGCTCACTCCTGAGCGAGCCGATCTCATTCTTGAGATCGCTCCTTAGTTCTTCAAACATCTTGCGGACTTCCTCCGTGGACAGAGTAGGTCCTGCGTCTGAGGTTGGTTGTGAATCTGCCATTGTGGTCTTAGTATGGTCGGAGTTGCCGAACCGAGCGAGGATCTCTTCTTTGGTGAGAGATCTACAAGCCGCGCTCAGCGGAGAAGCGGTGAGGTGATTAGGAACAAAAGTAAAACAATGTGTGCGGGGCGTGCCACCTCGCGGACGAGGAAAGAGAACGGTGCGCGTTCTTGACTTCTAACCAGGTGAAAGAGAGTTCCGGTGCCACCTCGCGGGCGAGGAAATTTACGAGCCTAATCTTCTCGGTCACCTGTCGATCGATACTCACTGTTAGAGCGAACAGAGCAACAAAGGGAAATCGGGGACGAGTCCTGACAGGCTCTGAGATCTAAGGCAGGGTGCGCTTAGAACGTTAGGGTTTTCGAGGACGCTCGAAGGTTTGACTGTGTTCGTCTGTTTGTTTGTTTGTTTGTGTTGTGAGAGAGTGTCTGTGTTTTTTGTGTGTGTAGAGAGTGTGTAAGCCGTGGAGCTTCTTTATATAATCATCTGCAAGCAACCCGCGGAGACCTAATCACAATCCACTTCGGACTCGACAAATAGAATCCCACAAGGATATGATCAACTCGCCAGTCGTGCGCTCCATGCAACACGTGTCAAACCAATTATCCACTGCGTTACCTATAGTCGATGGCTCAAGGACGCCGATTTATCCACTGCCCCCGCCAGTGGCTCCATCAGCGGCGTACCGATTCGTGCCTTTTGATACGCCTCTTATTTCTGCGAGGGTATCATCATTAGCGACAGAGCCGGAATCAGTCGCGAGCTCCTCAGGTAATCAGTGATGCATGATTATTTATAAAGGGTCATATATATTTTAATAATCAATTTGGCCGAATCATGTGATAGGCACAAAGAAGAAGAGAGGCCCCGTCACAGGGAAGGCCCTCAAGAAGATGGTGGGTACCGTGGGGAGGATCGTCATCGATACTGATGGGGATGGCCACGTAGTATCGGGCGGGAAGTCGAGGACGTACTCCGGCCGCGTGGGAGCTCTCATTAGGGATAGAGTCCCTATGTTGTGGTCCGACTGGGGCGAGGTCCCGCAGGAGGTTAAGGACATGGTCCACAACGCGATATCGGTGAGTTTACAAAATAATATTATGTATCAAATTGTTGATTTCTCGAAAAGCTAAACTAATAAACGGTTAAATACAGGTGTGGTTTGAGGTTCTTGAGCACCTGAGGGACAGCTGGGCCGATGTTGTGCATGGGGGAAGGTACGTTGGGAAGTTAATGAAAAACAAAATTGTATGTGATATTAATAATATTTCTAATATTTTTGTTGTATCTGTAGGTACAAGGAGTGGAAGAACGAGCTGCGGACCCATTGGACTACGCACGGGAACGCACGTTCTGGTACCCCTGCTGAGTTCCAGTACAGGGAGTACGAGTGGCGTTGGCTTCTGACATCAGAATTCAACAACCCTCGTAAACAGATATTTAAATAAATTAGTTAGTTAATTTAAAATTAAGTACGTGCGTTTTAAAATATTTTACTAATAGTTTACTTTTTTCTTTGAAGGCGGTTTCCCGGGTGAACGCTCAGAACCGGCAACGCAACACAAGGAACCTGTTTTGGCCCACGTCCTCAGCGGAGAAGCGGTGAGGTGATTAGGAACAAAAGTAAAACAATGTGTGCGGGGCGTGCCACCTCGCGGACGAGGAAAGAGAACGGTGCGCGTTCTTGACTTCTAACCAGGCGAAAGAGAGTTCCGGTGCCACCTCGCGGGCGAGGAAATTTACGAGCCTAATCTTCTCGGTCACCTGTCGATCGATACTCACTGTTACAGCGAGCAGAGCAACAAAGGGAAATCGGGGAGGAGTCCTGACGGGCTCTGAGATCTAAGGCAGGGTGCGCTTAGAACGTTAGGGTTTTCGAGGACGCTCGAAGGTTTGACTGTGTTCTTCTATTTGTTTGTTTGTTTGTGTTGTGAGAGAGTGTCTGTGTTTTTTGTGTGTGTAGAGAGTGTGTAAGCCGTTGAGCTTCTTTATATAATCATCTGCAAGCAACCCGCGGAGACCTAATCACAATCCACTTCGGACTCGACAAATAGAATCCCACAAGGATATGATCAACTCGCCAGTCGTGCGCTCCATGCAACACGTGTCAAACCAACCTTGCTTAGGTCTTGTTCACCGCCTCGCATCGTTTCACTGTAGTGTCATACGTAAACTCAAACACTAAGCGATCTTATCCCGAGGGTATCATCGTCCATTTCCAACTCTACCTCGCCATGCACTGTAGAGTCCCACGCGAACTGGAAATAAGGATCCCGCGAGGACATTGAATCTCGCGGGGTATCGAAATCTTTCTGACAAAATCCTCGTCACGTGCTGCCGGACCTCGCCACCCCTCGTGGGCTAAAAAGGCCACAGGTATTGGCCCAAATGCTATCCAAAACCTATCACGAGTCTTGGACAGAAAATACCCACTGGGTTCAAACAGAACCATCATGCCGGTTCTAGACCGTTCGCTGTCTTCATGGACGAGGCGGCCAGGGAACATCCAGAAGTCAACCCGTACGTCTATACGTACGAGAAGGCATATCCTGACTCCCAGGAGGATATTGTAAGTCACCTTACGTTTTTAAATTTTTAAATTTATGTAAAAATTTTAATTAATAATTTTTTTCCTATCCATATAGGCGAGGGTGAGGGAGGCTAGTGACGAGGTCATGAGTACCGTAGTGAGGGAGACATGGCCGGACACGCAGGAGGAAGAGATGTCCGAAGCCATGTCCCGGATCGACACTTCGGATCCGACGAATGGGGCGAGGATCATGGGCACAGCCTTCCCACCGAGAGCAAACAACTTCTACTGCCGGGGTCTAGGAAAGAGTGGCAAGGGGGTCCTGAAGACCACTCCAGGATTTCAACGAAAGGTAGCCTCGACCAGCAGCAGGACCACGTCCACGATCAACAGGACGACTCAGCTAGAGTCGGAAGTTCAGAGACTACGAGAACAACAAGCTGCTCAGGCTGCCTTTAATGCCGCGCAGGCAGCCTATGTTGCCGAGATACATGCCATCCAGCAGGCCCAGCAGCAGCAGATGTTCCAGTACCTGCAGGACTTTGCAGCTGCCCAGATTCACGGACTTCCGCCTCCGCCCATGACGCTACCCCAGTCGCCGCAACCTCCGCAGCAGCCCCCAGAAGACGACTTTAATTTAGACGATATAGAATTTATGTAGTTGATATATACTTTGATGTGTTTGATACTTTTATGTAATTGATACTTTTATGTAGTTGATATATACTTTTATGTGTTTGTTGTTGGTTATATGATTGTTTTGGTGTTTTTTGCAGCTTGCTTGGAATGGTAATTCAGAAATTTCGGGGTTTTTTTTTTTACTGGAATGGACTTATAGCCGACGAAAAAAGCCTTAATTCGTCGGCTAAATCCCTATAAAGCCGACGAAATATACTATATTTCGTTGGCGATAGACCCATTATTTTTTTTTTTACAATCTTTAGCCGACGAATATTTTAAATTATTCGTCGGCTAAAGTTTGGAAGAAAACCGACGACACAAAATGTCGTCGGCTAAGGTACGGACTATAGCCGACAAAAAATTCGTCGGCTAAAGTATGACTTTAGCCGACGACATTATTTCGTCGGCTATAGTCTGGACTATAGCATATGACATTATTTCGTCGGCTATAGTCATACTTTAGCCGATGAATTTTTTTGTGTCGTCGGCTAAAGTCATCACAGACGACCCTTTCCCGACGACACTATAGCCGACGAAGGTTCGTCGGCTAAGAGCTTCGCCGACGAATTTTTTCAACAGGCCGACAAAAATTTTTCGTCGGCTTAAGTACTTGTCCTGGTAGTGATACTTGAAATCCAGTGATATAGGTTGCACAAAAGAGAAGGATTGCAAAGATAGCGGAGTTCGGCGAGACATCAAAAAAAAAAAAAAAGAAGAAGCTCCGGCGAGATTTGAAGGAGCGTGAAGGTGTGCCGGAGGCTCGGAGAATTCATGAGGCGGTGAGAGAGATGTATTAGGTAGAAGAAGAAGACGCAATGTGGTTTAGTAGGAAGAAGCCTTCTTCGACCCTCACTCGCCTGACTAACGGCCACTAACGCCCAAATTGATGCTGATCCACGTGTTGAAATCAACGGTTCAGATTAATGGTGCAGCTGTCCCAGTGGTGCAGTGAATGGCTACATCAATGAGTTATGGAAAATCTCATAACTACTGAATATTCCCTATGCCATATGTTACCTCAAAACCATTGTCTGATGCAATACAAGATCGAAAAGAGAAAGACATACCTGTTAACTGCAGAGCAGGCATAAACAGAACAAGGAGCAGCAATATGGGAGCCATGAAGGTATTTTCAAGTGTTGTGTAGGAAAAATCCATGAGGAAGAGGAAACAAAACTAACAAACTGATCTGTATAACTTGCTACATCGAGTCTAAGATCCCTGCACACCATTATATAGTATTCTAGAGTACTAGTACAGCTAGAGAGAGCCCCAAGTACTCATTACCCGTCAATCACTCCAAGGATTAGTAATATTATGGGACTAATGGATTGTATGCATTTGCGTTTTCATTGTTGAAAAGTCATAACCATTAGGTTCATGTCGATTGCAGTAGGCTTAGACTGAAGCAAATGGTCCAGAACTGCAGGAAGCCAATGTGTTTTCTAGCCCAAGATTGATCCACGTCTGTAAATTCAACTGAATTGAAGGACCCGTTTCTCTCTGCAAGTTTTAGTCTTGACCCAGCCAGTTTTAATCTCTGGCTTCCAATTTTCCACAAGGTCTAGCAGCAGTAGCGTATGTATCTTGAAGTGCTTAATGGGTTTGAAATTTGGCTGAGGCTGCGAGAAATTATTAACTGTATGTCTTCTTCAACTATGAGCTCCTATTTTGAACTTTCCTGTTTGACAGATACACATACAAACACCTCATTTCAAGTCAATAGAGTCGTTTTAGTTAGATTGCCTCTTTTCATACTCCATTTTAGAATTTAATAGAACTTGGAAGAGGGACTGCAAACTTCAACAGTTATTGAAACTTACATATTGCAAATTCTTGAGCGGAATGCATAACTTCATTGACTAAAAAACACGTTGAACCTTAGCAAAGCCAATTGCAAGAGAACTTCAAGATCTTCAACTAAAAAACACATCTAACTTACATATTGCATATTGTCTCTGCTTAATGAGAACAACATGTAAGAGGATTAGAGGAGATAAAGAAACATTTTGGCCTCTTCATCCCAAATAAACAGCTCAAGTACAGTATAAGATTCAACTAGAGGAGTTAAAAGGGAGGCTCAGACCCATTGTGGCGTTCACCTATTATTTTTGTATATGTCAAATGTTTAATGGTTCAGAACTTCAGATATCTGATACTATGTTTTGAATTGATGGATCATGGACTATTACAATAAGAATCCAAGAGCTCAATCCTTTGATTTTTCTTAGTCTATGGTGAATATTAAACTCATTACCTCACACTTGGGAAGACTTGTGATACTAGACTATATTCTCAGCTTCTTGGGATTTGTCCAACTGACATTTTACCTTTTTCGATTACTCCAATCTATTTCTCTGGAACTCTGATGGTCTAACGGGCTGGAACACAAACACATCTATGAGATTCATAGTTTTGTAGAACATTCTGCTATCTAACAAATGCAGGACAAACAGTGGAATATACACTTTTATGTATAAAGAATCACTTGCTGTACCTATGAGAACAAGAAAAATGCTTTCAACTTCCTCACATTATCACACTAGTTGTTCTTCGATCTTCCTTTCTTCCTTTTCTTTTCTTAATTTCTTTTTCTTTGGTCAGTAGTTTCCTCAAACCTCTCAACCAAATCAAAAACAGAATAGCACAAATCATGTCGTCATTTCTTAATTCTGATACTAAAGGAAATCCTCCTTGTCGCTTCATTTCAGGTTTTGCCTCTTTAGATAACAGCTCCTATGTACACATCCTCTTTTCTTTCACTCTCCTACACACAACCACACATCGCATAGAAGGCATCCTTTCATCCGGTATTTTGATATTCCTGTTACAGCTTGTGATCACCAATCATTCCAAGGAAATAAAGCCTGCTTTTCTCCTTCCCGGTATGCCTTCAGTGCCGGCACAATTGCAATATCACTCGAGCTGTTGAAATTCTGATGCTGCCTGAACCAATTGCAAAGGTTGGCGGATTGGAACTACATATAGAATGCATCAACCAAACAAAGTCATGTGCTCCACGTTCCCCTAATAGCTCATGAAATCCAGGTTCTGATCAGATGATTATAAACAAACTTTTCATGAATATCTATCAGACCATGTCGCTTCTGACCCTCTGGGATATGAGTTGCCATATGATCTCCACGACTCTCTCCACTGTCGGCTACTTCCGCTTCTTTCAAATGGGTAATTTTGAGCATCTGCAGGCATTCTAGCTGCGCTACTTCCACTGCGTTTCTTTTGACCATTCCTAGTCTGCTCTTCAGCATCATACCATGCACGCTGCAAAATGAACAACAAAGTTTCTTGAGATCTTTAAAGAAATAGGAGCTTTTGATCATAATTGAGCGGCCAAAAGGGAAACACTGGCATGATATAGATAATGAAGACAAGCACGACAATGTTGGGAAAGAGAAAATCTTTAAACAACATATTTGAGAAACTGAATAAACATGTCAGCAATCCATTCTTCAAAGCTGATCCCAATTAGTGAAAGATTTCCATGCAATAGACAAAAAAAACGCCCACAAATAAACACTAAATTACCGAAGAGATAAAATCAAACATGAGAGAAGGCTTGTAATAAAAAAAAAATTAACACAAGGTGAACCTTCTCTTCAATAATAGCTTTTTCTTTTATTTTGAAAAGTAACACTTTTCATGGAAAAGGTACACGGTATGTGGACAGAAAGGAGAAGGAAAAAGCAGAAAAGGAAAAATAAAAATAAAAAAACACAACAGCAAGAGTAGCCTAGGATCTAGAAAACACAAACAAAGCTACAGCAGCCTTTTGGTCTTGAATAACAGAAGATGTTGTAGATTTCATGTTCAGTAGAGGTAAAAACCAAATTATTAGAACAAGATACCGACAAAAGATATGTTACATCTGCAATTGTCTTGTATAGATACTTTATTTGGTTAGTCATAGTAACATCAGTTTTTCTTTCAAATTTTTTAAATCGCTAGTAAAAAAATTTCGCAGAATCTAAACAAGTTCAAATACCCATGGTCTATCAAAAAAGAGAAAGGTTCACTCCTAACTTAATTAAGAAGATGGCCCTGACAAAAGGCTGAAATGTTAGCATAATGATAACTGCATTTTTATGCCAATTTCAAAAGCAAGCAAAAGAAATTGAAGGTGCAAAACACACTATATATGGAGAAACAGAGTCTAAATAAGTTCAAATACCCAGGGTATATTGAAAGACAGAAAGGTTCGATCACACCTCAATTAAGAAGATGATGGCGAAGAAAAGCTGAATCGTAGCATAGTGATAAATGCATTCTTATGCCAATCTAAAAGGCAAGCAAAAGAAATCGAAGGTGCTTTCAGAGAGGAGAAATAGAAAATAAAACAAATCAAAAACACAGAATCTTAGAACTAGACCAGGAAACCTTAATTTTTTGTTATTTAATACTCATAGTAGCAACGGTACTGTGGAGCTTCAAAGAGTTTGTGCCCTTCAGAGAAAAGAGGCAAAACACACATTTCAGTAATTAAATATGATTCCCAACAAGAAAAGAATCAGGATTGCTATCTACTTTCTACTTTATTATGAGGATGTGAAACAAATAAAACAAATAAGAAAATGGCCGCATAGGAACTTTTTAAGTCAGATTTAAAATATAAATAAGACAAGATTATATTTATATTTTAAACCTTGGCAGAGTCTGAAAGTACTGCATATGCCTCCCCAATCATTTTAAAAAGCCTGTCAGCATCCTTGTGCACTTCTTCTGCTATCTCCTTCCAGAGCCCATCATCACCAGTTTCACTCCTAGCAAAGAATTGAACAGCCTACAATAGAAATGTGAGAGGTCGGTAACAACAAGCAAGCAATAACCAGCAAGTGATGAGAAGATTCCTAAAAATAGGTTACAACAGAAATAAAGCATACCTTGTCAGGATGATGTCTTAGTGCAGCTTTCCGATAGGCTTTCTTAATTTCTGATGCTGAAATAGATGGTTTGATTCCCCTGCCGTTACAATTGAAATAGAAAAAGATGATTACTACTATTGAATGTTCTCAACATAAACTGCCTGGATAAAGCTACTCGAATTCATTCACAAAAACGCATAAGAGTGATATTAACATGTTCCTGAGAAGTATGATTATCATGAACAGTTTGATTGAGTTACCACAAAATTGATTGAGCCACCATAGATTGATTGTGTGTGTGTGTAGCAGCCACAACAGTGAGGACAGAGATAAACTTTGGTTCCAAAATCACTATTCATGGGTAGGCATATGAATCTAACCAATAAGTCTCTTTTCTCACTGACCATGAGAAGAGAGATAAACTTATGCAATGACCTCTAACTAATCACGAGCCTAGCCAATAAGTTTATCTTTAGCATATAACAATTCACAAACAGCTTTCAACAAGAAGAAAGATAAACTCACAGAATAATGTACATATCCAAGGGGATGTCCTTTCTAGCTTCTTCTTCTACTTCTGAAAGATGAAGACGAGCTTGTTTCAAATCACTTTTGACGCTATTGGATATATCAAAGGTTCCACACTGAATGATATTTTCCTCTAACTGCTTAGTGAGAAGAGATACAAGTCTATTAAGATCTTTAGCTGCTTGTCCATAATCTCTGATCATCTCATATAACGTAGCTCGCCTAGAGATAGCCTACGAAAGTGTAAATGCAATAAATGAAGATCAATAGCAAGGTCATAACCAAGAACCATGTCAAAATGATCAGCTTTGAACAAACCTTTAGATAACTTCTATCAAGAGCTATAGCTAGGCTGCAATCTGCAATAGCATCAGTGATCTGGCCTAACGCTTTGTATGCAGCAGCACGATTGCAAAAACAAACAGCTGTGAAAGGACGTGATTCTGTATTACATGACAAAGCAGTAGTATAATGCTCAACAGCCTCAGTATGCCTCCCTGCCTGAAATGCTTCATTCCCAGCAACCTGTAATGCAAAATGCATACAAATCAACAAATAAATACCAAACTTACACTTTCCGATGTGTGAAATACTGAACACATCAAATATTGAAAAGAATAGTTCAGTAGACACTAAGGAATATAAAGCAAAGGCATCTTTTCTTGCAGTCAACCCATGGCTCACACACAAGCAGAAAATCTCAATATTTTTTTTTTCACAAAGATTACAAATTTTAAAGAGCCCTTCATACATAGAATCATTGAGATCCCCCAAATCCACTTAAATTTCTGAAATGCATAACTGACAATACTTAATACACATGACAACCAAAGAAAATCAAAACATAATAATTTCAAAGTGCATGCCAGACAACAGGGTTTTTTTTTAAAGAAACATCTTTTTATTGAAAAAATAATATACATGGAATTGGACACAGCTTCTGAAAAATACATAATAAACTGTGTGCATTAGACAAGTCTTGTACGTTTCATGAATCGTAATGATATCAAAACCTAGGGTTTGCATATTTCATGCTATCCCTATGTGAAAGTTTGAAAAGTTGAGAACATAGATAGATATGTGGCACAAATTGCATACCTTATGAGATAACAGCTCACGAACAATGAGAACGGGAATAGATGATTCCAGAATTTTTCTCCAATTCCTAGATGATGTAATTAACATTTAGAGACTTCAAAGACATAAAAAAGCAATACTCTTTATATTACCTGAACATATAAGTTTATGGATGAATTACCTATACGTTGTAGATACCTTTTCCTCTTCTTTCTCTAGTGAAGCAAGGCCCTCCTCAAGTTTTCCTAAATGGAAATATGATTTAAAAATCAAACGACACCGCCATAGTCTGAAGTACAAGGTCTTTGAGAGTTCAGAACCATCTAATGAAATGGAGGTATCTACTAAAGGGGAGTTCTTTTCAGCAGAACCAAGGGTCTTCTCACAAAGCTCAATCACCTCTTCATACCTCCGCATCTGCCAGAAAAACATACATGTCAACTCACAACTAACTGAGAAAATGCTGAGTGTGAGTGAATTCTCAAAGTGGACAATATAGTTGACCAATATAAACATTCACAGTATGACCACAAAAAAGAAATATTAAATACTGATAACTCTGACCGTGAAAAGAGCCTCCGCCTTCATTTCATGTAACTTTTCTGAACTAGGGCTTATTGCCAAAGCCTCAGCAATAAGTTCCAAAGCACGCTCTACATTGATAGATGTCTTCCTTTGCATAAGTTCAGCACAAAGATTCAGACATTCTGACACTTTCTGCCAGCAACAAAAAAATATCCATTAGTTCAGGTGCACAAAACACTTCTCAATATGCAGGGAACTTCAAGTCAGGGTCTCCTCACCACCAAACCAAATTTTAACATTGTTCACTCAGAAACCCTTTGAAAACCTCATAATTTGAAACAAAAAAGAAAAAGGAAAACAATAACAAAAAAAAAAAAGACTTTGTAAACGCAGTCCTCTCTAGTTGTCCTGAGTCGGTAATACCAACTTAAAAGAAAAGCATAACTCTCTAATTTGTAGAACAAATTTGGATGTCACAGCTCTTGAGCATCTGCCTCTAAGCGACAGAGATTATGCACTAAACCAAATGCATAGGCATAAGATAAATATTTGAACTAATTATTTTAGGTGACTTGAACGAAAAATTAAACTAGACATGAACGAATCTAATAAAACTAACATATGATATGAAATTCATACATATAACCGTACCTGCGCCTTTTGTAATCCATCAGAGGCTTCTGCTGCAATCTTTTGGTCCACACAGACATCACTTGCCAAGTGGAGGCACCTACTAAAATGTTGTGAAGCATCTTGAACCTCCCCAAGGGTAAGATAACAGCTTCAAGAATTTTATTAAAAAATATATTAGGTGGTGACTGAGAGTACTGCATGCCAGAGCTCAAAAATCAATGCACCAATGTACAATTCGATGATTCTATCAGAAAAAAAACATATACCATATATAAATTTCACAGATCATATGATCATGTAAGTTCTGAGTTCAAACATTACAAGTATAGTAGTCAGAGTCAAAAAGCAAGTACAAAACCATACAGAATTATATATCTAATGATAGCCAAGTAACAAGAGTCAAAAACTTAAAATCAATGGCTTTGAAAATTTACCAAGAGTTTTATCAATCTTTTTCCCCCCAAGTTTCCGAGTACCTCATTCCGAAATCTTTGTCAAACCCACCAGCTAATAGCCAGATATCCTTTACAGTCTCAACCAGTTAGGAGTTAGTTCAATATACATCGATTTACATTTGGGTATTTAGGGTTTCTGACATATGGGGATCTAGGGATTTAGGGATGTGATGCTTCACTTTTAATATGCCTACAACTGAAATCATAATGGTGAAGTGAATAATTCAAATTCAATCAACTAACAGAACTAAATACTTAAATGGGGGTATAATTGGTGCATATAAACTATAAAGTTAGAAACTGATAAAAAAAAAAAAAAAAACCACTTTAAAAGCATAAGGGTTACCGCTGTGAACTGATATATGTAAATCATAAAATTAGAAGATGAAAATACTTACTTGGCAGCTCTAACCTGCACTTTGAGGAAGTTGGGATCTATGGCAGCAGCCATCATACAATCTCCAAGTGCATCTTGAATTCTTCCAAGAGACATACGTGTTGCTGCACGGTTGCTATAGCACAGCATCAGTGCCCTGAGACAACTTCTAGATGTCTCATTTTCATAAACACGATTTACCCCTTCGGTATAGCAGTCCTCGGCCTTAGACAGATCCCCATTAGAATATGCTTGGTTACCCCTGATACATAATATATTCCACAAGTCAGCACACTGTAACAGTCAAACACTTCACATGGAGGTCAAAGTCTAACTAAAATGAAAATTATTAGTTGAATAGCAAGCATACATAAAGATAATTCAAAGTGATATACCTTAGTCGCCACTTCTCACATGCTTCCTGAGCTGCAGCTGTTTCAGCAGACAAAGAGACAGCCTCTTGTTTGATCTCTTTTTCCTTCTGCGCCCCAGAATTATTTTCATTGCATTGTGATATTGGAATTTCATGATGGAGCCCCAGTGTCGAAAGTACTGGAGCTCCAGAATATGGCAAAAACTCTGCAGAGGATGATCCATATGGAACCTTAGCATTTGGAACAAAAGTATTGGCATCTTGACCAATCTTCACCATACTTTTCTTTTTGTGCAAGCGTTTTGATGGTGATAATTGAGATTGAGCAGCAGTAGAGGCAGCAAATGTGAAGTTTAATCCACTTCTATTCGATGAGCTTGCATGAAAGTCAAAGTGTATCCTGCCATCAGTATCGTGTCTCTCCATATTTGGGCTTGGACTTACTTCATTCTCTGCTGAATTAGCCGTGTCACTAATATAGTCTACCTCCTCAGTTGCAGACTTAAAGCTTTCGGTTTCAGCCCCAGAAACATATCCTTCCACGGTTGCATCAGCATTAACACTTCCACCTAAACGGTGCTCAAAAGCTTCGCCTTGCGGCGATCTGCTCATTCCATCAACTTTATTTATAGCAAGACATTCTGTTGCCATAGCAAGATCTTCATCAATAGAATCATTTGAAGCTTTCGGGACTGAATCAGTTTCCAGATAGTCGTTGATGAGACTAAATGATTCAGAAGATGCAGAATTTTCTTTTGAACATTGGTTATCAGCCAATGTTTCTTGATAAGGAGAAATGTCCATTGGTGAATAGGCTTCAGAAGCCTCAAAGTTTACGGGAGAACAAATATTTGAAACAGCACCATGCCCGTGCCCCAGCTGGGATGGAGTAGAGTGCCTTAATTTTCCACTTGGTTTATTCATTCTTGTATCCCTAGACCTTGCTGGCTCCCTCTTTGCATTGAATTCCAATTTCTTGTTTATGCCGGAAAACAAGTTGGCTTTACTGCTTGGTGTTTTAAACTCTACAGAGGATGTGCTCAAATGCTCTTGTTTGCTTGTAAAGTTAAATCCCTCCTCCCTCTCAGGTCTGTCACCGCAGTTTCCAGGTTCCATGTTCTTCACAAGCGTTTCATGGGATGATGTCCCTCTATCTGATTGAGCAGAGTGTCCAGCCTTGGCTCCTATATCCAAACTCTCCATCTTTCTCAACAGAATACTCTCTTTTCTCCCATCGAAACTAAGACCTATGTTCAGATTCTTCATCTGATCTGGAAGTGCCTTCACTGAGCTTCCACCAAAGGACTTGCTAGTACTAAACACAAACTTATTCCCACCATCAGCATTATGTGCCCCGCCCATCTCCACATTCTCATTAATGTTCAATTTCTTCTCCAACTCGTGGAGGAGCTCCGAATCCGCATTTCTACCCAAAGAACCACCCACATTGTCCTTACTCCCCACCCCGAACCCTGTCCTGCTATCAAATCTCCCATCAATACCTCTCTCAACAGCTCCACCACTCCCAGAGCCCTCAATATTCAACTTGCTCATATCCGAGGCAACCCTTTCATCGAAACTAGAACTACTCGTGTTATAATCACTCCCCCCAAACACAAACCCTCCAGCTGAACTCAACCTACTTCCTGAATCATCTTTCGTCTCCATGCCACTCCCAATTCTCAAATCGCTCATTTGCTCAGTCACACCTCTCCCCTTATTCAAATTCGAATCCGAGTTATCCCCGGAGCCTGAACTCCGGAACGGATTGAAGCCGGGAGGAGCCCCGGCCTCCGGCGACGGCGAGGGTTTCAAGACCTGAGAATCGAGGCCTCTCCGGACCTTCAAAAGCCTCGGCCTCGAAAGACCTGAGCGCGACGAAGAATTGAAGCTAAAATCGGAGCCGGCATTCGAAGGGTTCATGATGGTGTTAGATTGATTGAAAAGAGGGAGAGAAAAAGAAATCTGACCGGTGGTGGTTGCCGGAGGTGGGGACTCTAGCAACGCTGGCGACATGTCAACGTGGGAGTCATCAAATCTTGTGGGAGCGATCAAAGCGCCGGAGTTTGTGATCAGTAATTAGAATTTTAATAATAAGAATAGGTAATGAAATGAATGCAAACACAGTAATAAGAAAACGACAGATGATTTTTATTTTCGTGTGGGAGATTTCAGAAAGGGAAAATTTTGTATGCCATTGGTTTCAAGGAAGAAGAAGAAGAAGATCATATGGGGGCTTTTTCACGGGGTACTTGTATCTATCACACTCTCTCTGATTGCATTTTCAAAAAAAAATAAAAGCTTTAGGGTGCCCGGAGAATTTTTGCTTGCCCTACCATCTATAAAAGTTTGCCAATACTACTTTAATGAAATAATTTATTTTCTTGCCTTTAAAAAAATTATTTTTTGTTGTTGAAGGAGAACAGATAACAAGAATAACGGTCTCTTCATTTATTGATAGAAAAACCTATTTATAGGCATTATATAGAGTCTCCCGAAGTATCTAGAACATCTATCAATATTGTAATCTATTCTAATAAGGAAACAATTAGGTCAAGACACATAACAGAATGACAAAAAATATTTTCTTTAAACACTCCTCCTTGTGTCGCGTACATAATACAACATAGTGCATAAGATGTTGCCTCGTTAAAAACCTTGCCAAGTAAAACAAAAACCTCATGGGCAAAACAAAAGACTTGGACGAAGGGAAAAAGAGCGCAACGCACCAACTATAATTGAAGATAACATGTGATATAGACTCCCCATGATGTCTACATAACGACTCCCCCTGATTGGTAATTCAATCTTGGAGTTCAGATAAACGACGCATGTCGATGCTCTTCACATGTTTCTCAAAGGTAAATTTAGGTAGAGATTTGGTGAACAAATTTGTTACATTATCCTCAGAACTTACCTGGTTCACATGGATATTCAAAAACTGTTGTTGCTGCTGATTGTAAAAGAATTTCGGTGAGATATGTTTAGTGTTATCACCCTTAATGTCACCTAACTTCATTTGTTCAATGCAAGCCGTATTATCCTCATAGATGCAAGTTGGTTCAGCCGTAGTAGATGGTAATCCACTAGACTCTCGAATATGAGACACTACAGACCGAAACCAAACACATTCTTTAACTGCTTCATGTAGTGTAATAATCTCAGCATGATTCAAGGAAGCAACAACAAGGGTTTGTTTGGTTAATCTCCAAGATATTGTTGTATTCCCAATTGTGAACACATATCCAGTTTGGGAACGTCCTTTATGTGGGTCAGAGAGATACCCGACATCAGGAAATCCAACTAACACATTATTTGGTGTTTCAGGATAGGGGACTAGTCTACCATGCGCATGAACCGCAACTATGGCAGCGTCGGAAACAGTCTTTTGGTGGGAGGCCGAGGGTTGTGATCCACCGATCCCAGACATGATCTTTTGCTCTCTTGTTTCACTGTAGGGAAAGAACAGGCCTAAGTCAATGGAACCTTTCAAAAACCTGAAGATGTGTTTAACACCATTCCAATGACGATGCGTTGGCGCAGAGCTAAATCTAGCTAACAAGTTCACAGAGAACAATGTCTGGTCTAGTGCACTGAGCCAAATATAACAGAGCTCCAATCGCACTAAGATATGGAGTTTCAGCTCCCAGGATCTCTTCATCGTCATCTTTCGGACGAAACGAATCCTTTTTAATATCCAGACTTAGGGTAATCATGGGAGTGCCAAGAGGATATGCTTTATCCATATTAAATCGCCTGAGCATCTTTTGGACATAAGCTGACTGGTGTATTAAGATTCCAGTCTCTTGATGCTCTAGTTCAATGCCTAGGCAAAATCGAGTCTTCCCAAGATCTTTCATCTCAAACTCAGACATAAGCTAACCGTCTCATTGATTTCATTAAGATTTCCGATGATATTCATATCATCAACATAGACTGCTACAATTGTAAATCCGGAACTTGTTTTTTTTATGAACACGCATGGGCATAAATCATCGTTCTTGTATCCCTTCCCAATCAAGTAATCATTTAGACGAGTGTACCACATTCGTCCTGATTGTTTCAATCCATATAGTGAACGCCTAAATCTGATGGCATAAGCACTCCGTAGTTTAGAGTCACTTGAATTGGGCAACAAAAGGCCGTCAGGCACTTTCATATATATTTCTGTATCAAGATCCCCATAGAGATATGCGGTAACCACATCCATAAGCTGCATATTCAGTTTTTCGGACACTACTAAACTGACCAAGTAGCGGAAAGTAATGACATCCATAACAGAAGAATACGTCTCCTCATAATCAATACCAAGGCGTTGCGAGAATCCTTGTGCCACAAGTCTAGCTTTATATCGCATGACTTCATTCTTCTCATTACGCTTTCAAACAAAGACCCATTTATGTCCAACAAGCTTAACATTTGGTGGGCATGGCACAACCGGACCAAAAACTTGCCTTTTCGATAGGGAGTCTAGTTCAGCCTGGATTGCATCTTTCCATTTTGGCCAATCTGCTCTACATTGACATTCTACAACAGAGCGAGGTTCTATTTCATCGTCGTCAATAATCTCCTGAGCGACGGAATAAGCAAAAGTATCATCAATAAACATGGAAGACCTATCCATAAGAACGTGCGCACTTGTGTAATTTAACGAGATTTATTTGTTCTCTGACATCAACATTGATTCTGAGGCGTCCCCCAAAGGTTTCAATATCGATTCATGGACATAGTTATAGTTAGAGACAATCTCAAGTGATGGATTCATAGTATTGATGATGAGCGGATCATTTTATGCCTTGATGTCTTGCTTTTTCCGCGGCAAGACATCGATTGAACCTTTCTTTGGTCTCCCCCTCTTCCGGATGGGAGCCGAGGTCGTAGCCACCCCTCCACCATGGGCATTAGGTACGCCGGCCACACCGGTGGTGCCTAGCCCGGGTGTGGCATTAACTTGCCTAGTTTTTGGGACTTCCAACCTTGCAGGAACATTTGCAGCAGGGATAGTTAATCTCGTCACTTTCACGATATCAGTAAAGGAGTCAGGCATCGAATCTTCAACTTTCTGAAGATCGAGAATTTTTTGCACTTCAATCTCGCTCTGAGATGTGCGAGGATCATAATGAGACATAGTAAGGACAGACCACGACAATTCCTGTCGTTCAACCGGAACATTATCGTTCATTTCTCCCCCTAACGAAAGTTTTGTCGGCCGATATTGGGTTTTGGTTTTCTAGGGTTAGGGTTTTCTTTTGGCTATGAACTCAGGTTAGAACAACGGGCTGATGACGTGTTGAAAGAGAACATGTAACGAGAATAACGGTCTCCTCATTTATTGATAGAAATGCATATTTATAGGCATTACATAGAGTCTCCCGAAGGATCTAGAACATCTATCAATATTGTAATCTATTCTAATAAGGAAACGATTAGATCAAGACACATAACAGAAGGACATGAAAGTATTTTCCTTAAACACTTCTAATTTTTTTTCTAAATAAAAACAAGTTATACATTTTGTATTAATAGTCTCAAGTCAGAATAGCATCACATGTACTATTATATTATGAAATTGAAGCTTACATAAAATGAGCCTTGCCGAGCTAAACAGTTATCCTACACAAGGATAAGTTTGGTTGAAAACTTCTTTCGTCAAAACGCTCAATTGCGGTACTCCAAAAACTTTTATTGTCAAGGTATGAAAAACTCTCTTAGTCGGCGTTCACACGCCTTGGCCCACTTTTTAATATAGATATATCAAAAATGTCCCTATCTTGGACAACTTGAAGAGTTAGAACATGGATAGTTTTAACATTTCCTTGTAAAAAAATTAAGACGGTGTATGGATTGTAATTTAGGGTGTCTAAATTTCACAAATGCTCAAAAGCTTTAGCTAGATGTATCTTTTCCTGTTATTGTTTTGGGTGACTTTAACTGTATTCTTGAATCTTGATCGATAAAAAGGTGGGCATTTGTCCGCCTCCAGAGTTTGTTCAAAGTAATGACATATCACATATTTCTGACTTCTGAAAACGACTATTGTCTGTGAATCTTCACATCAAAAGTGAAGCTTTTCATCATCTGAAACAACAATTGATTTGCAGAACTGGCTTTCGAAAAAAAAAAGAAGTAAAGTATTTGGTAGAAGGTACAAGCTTAACAGGATGTACCTCTCCAACAGGGTGGACAAGCTGAAGAACTTCAACTTCTACTGCGACTACTGACTACTGTTTGAGTATTACACGTAAATTCCCAACCCTAACTCTTTCGGATTTGTCTCCACCATCCATGCTGGCCTGTTCGAGAACCATAAAGTCTTTAGAAAAGAAAAATGGAATAGCCAATATTATATCAACATCAAAGATAACTAAACTCCATCCATGTGCAGGAAATGAAACAGTCGAAAGTGGGAGCAGTACACAATTCTATGCTACCCATAAGGCAACAATTGACATCACATCCCCTTTATAACCTCACTAGATCCAACAATCCCAGGCTCTTAGATCCATCAGAATAGATATCTAACTCAACCTTCCTCAATGGGCGTCACAAAAATCTTTACCAATATAGATTATGAACCAGACAAAGTAAAAACATCATGAAGGTTGATTATAAGAGCATGGGTTATATGTCAGAGCACAGAAGGTATCGAAAACTTACTTGTTTGTTACAAAATTTATCGTGCCTTGTGCAGCACGTTTGAGCAGGACTTCCCTTGCCTCAATTGCAATTCCTCCAGCCTATACATAGAGAATTTGATAAAAAGGCTTATTGCATCAAAGTGAAATATTTAGGCTTATAAAAACACTTTCAGCTCTATTACACACCTCTTCCGGAAACCAAACCCCAGGTTTTGTGCTTCCCTCAAGAACTGCCAGAACAAATGCAGTTGTTGCAGTTCCAACTGATCTGGAAAACAGAGTCCATTTCAGTCAGATCTCATTCAAATCCTACATTAGGTACTTTCAAAGACATATCTCCCAAGGATTACATCTAAATGTATTATTAAACAGACATTTAAAAACGGGGCCCCAAAATAAAAAAAGATAAATCAATCTTTGGGCAGCTTAAGACTCACACGGAAAGCTTCTTGTGACTGAATACACTCACTGTATTCCGCCCGCCAGAGCAGTCCAAATCAACCTGTCATACCCACACCCAAAAAAAAAAATAAGACGGTAAGAGAAAAGAAAAAAGTTGAATGGTGTAACTACTCGAATCAATGTGCACATTTCTTCTGCTTATCTAATACTGAAAAATTTAGAGATAGATGATGAATAACTAAAGCCTCAAATAGTGCTTCAATTGTCTATATTGCCACACCCGCATTGATACACGCTCTCCAGCAATCTCATCAACTGCTCTGACTACTGGGTCAAACATTTTAACCATCTGTTGGACTTTGCTTCTGTCTCTCAACAACTCCTGCAAAGTTCCGGTCTACATTAGTATAAACATTTTAGTAGGATCTAGCAAAGTATTTTATCGAAGTCGAAATATGATGTTAAGTTATCAGTGAGCACAGTAACAACTTTATATATTTTTTAGTCACCTAAGTAGCATTTGCAAAAGATAAAAACTATAATTTGAATTCTAGAGAATTTACTATGGGGACTATTAAGGATAGTTTCAAATACTACAGCCAGAATTACAAATGAATTGTCTGAACCGATACATGCCACTTTTAATGTCATAGCTTACTGCAGGAAGAAGAGCAGTCATGGCTTCCATTGCCCAATTCCAAAAGAAGGGGGCAGTACCGAACCGGGCACTGACAGTAGGTACTCCTAGGATCTCGTGAGTACTTCTTACCTCTGGCAAATTCCTGAAAGAATTAAGATCATGCTCAGTACAAGTACAACTGCACAAACCTTTTGTTATTGAGGCCAAAACTTCATACTGGGTCGGTAAATCACTACATGATCAGAGAGACAGGAAGTCAGAAAACGAATGGGTCATCTAAATTAAAATCACTATTATTCCAGAAAAATGCGAATGCAGGCACGATCAGATTTCTGAAAAGTGATTCATGTACAAAAACATCTCATGGAGGGCTACTATGCTATCCAAGTCTTAAGATATCTTCTGCAATCCATCAATTGATGCATGAATTGCATCCCCGTATTGATATAATTGACAAACCTCAGAATGGCTATGAGAGAGCTTCTCGTAAATATTCAGCTGTACCACCATTTTGGTAGATAAAAAGTATATACGTTTTGCAATACAATACTTGCAAAACCTGGGAGGGATTTCTTTTATTTATCAATCTTTAATGCGGTTTCTAGTATGGGGATTTTGTCGATCTGATGGTGAATTATTATCATCCATCCATTTTATTGTATCATGGTGATAGGGAGCAGGACAAACTGGTGATGGATATGTTATGACATGAGCAAGAACATACTTAGAAATCAATTAGGATATGGTATGTAGCAATGAGGTCAAGATGTTTCTGTACCCTGCTTATTTGGTGTGGGGGTGGGTGGGGGAGGTTGACTCTGAGACTTATTCACATCATCTTCACACTGACCATATCGGTACTGTTAAATGGTTATTCAGGGGTGGTTTTATATAATTGACTGGACATATGACTCTGAGACTCCAGACTCATGCATAAACTGTAGCTTCTTTGAGAGCAATATCGTCTTGCAGAACTTACAATAGATAAACATCTTTCTTTCCAATGCCTTTCCCAAAGTCAATCTTCAGCATTCCACTATATGGCCTTAGTTTGATCTTTTCTCCTGATTGAGGAGCCCATTATCATGGTTAGGTGTGTGATATACAAAATTCTCGATTAGTCATCAAAAAAAGGAGAAAAAAAAAATTATTGTATGGTTGATACTGACCTTTATTAAATGCAACAACCTCTTCTCCAAGAAGCAGAAAACTAGTAGCTAAGATAGTTGGACCAGCCCCACCAGTACCTGCTGTGTAGTAGAAGAACCTGGCAAGGCCATATTTGCACATAATTTGTTAGGAACAGAATTCACCCTGTAGCCTATTGTAGAGGTAATGAAGAAGTTTCTGAAAATCCGTAAACCCCAAAAGCAATCTTTATCAAAGTGGGTGACGTGAGAAGCTACTTGAGAAAGATTTTTCATGGAGCTTGAGAGGTGTGGTCAAAGAAAGTACATATTTTGATTTAATATGAAAATATGAAATACAGTGTAATTGGAAGACACCACTCAAATTACATAAAACAACAAAAGAGAAATAAAGACCAATTACATGCTAACGATTGGAGATGCATTTGCAACGTCAAGTTTAGATGAATGGCGCACTTAGACTTAGAAAGATCTTAAGGTGATGAAAATTGTTACCTTAGCCTTTCTGGTTTTCCTTTGTTTTCACTTCTTGCGAGACGAACTAGTTCTGCAGCCATCACTGTCATTATAGCAGCAGCAGTCAGTATTCGACAGGGAAATTGCTCCCTTTCACTTTTACATAAAATACTATCTTTTGGCACCTATAAACTTATGAGTACCCTAAATCTTAAATATGTGTTTCAATATCAATGAATGGAAAAGTTGTTAGCAATGTCACATAAACCTAGGCAAAACTTGTGTCTTTGAGTTTTGCTAAACTTGCATCAAAAAGTTTAAACTTATGATACCACATTACAAGTTTCCATTCCTTCAATTTAACATGTGAGTCAACACATCCCCTTCAATTTATTTATCTTCTACTAGGGGTTGCGCAGCTTAGGCTATTCCAGCTCTAAGGCCAGATAGGCTTACATATGTCTATGGATAAGGCAGAGACTGGTATTGCGATTACTAGTTTCTTACATTTAACTTTAGAGGACCTTATCTTTTAAACCTCATCTTGGTCAATCAGTTTCTTTAGTTTTATTGCGAACATAAATCATATATATGCACCAGCTGTTAGTGTACCAAATTTTTGTATTACAAAAATAGATGGGCTGAAGATAGACAGACCATTGCTCACTCCTGGATATATTCCACCAGTTGTTATAGCTGGAACATTAGCTGCAACTGCTCTATCGTGAAAAGATTTTGCACGGAATGCATAGGCTGTATCATCACAAACATCAATATAGGCTGTCTGTGGGAAGACAAAAGACATTGCGAAAGTCATATATCATTTCATAGAAAAGTATGTATATATTTTTCCAAATCAGTGTATCACCTTGGTCTTTAAGGCAGCTTCCAATACGGTGCACTTCTCTGCCTGTTGGAATGGGCCGGCAGCATGAACTACAAGATCGGCATCTACAGAGAGAAGTTGCATAGTACTTTAGGGACATGATAAATTACTTGCTTACAATAAGATCCGATCATCCCTGTTTCATGAAACTCACAATGAGATCACAAAAACCAAATGTACATCCATTTATGTACGCTATAGTATTAAACTAATCAACTGGATTTCCAACTTTCTCCCCAATACCAATAATGAAACAGACACACAATACAGAAAACCCACTGTTTGTACTCGACTCATAAAAGAGAATGTGAAATAGATGTTCTGAACCAAACTAGTAGACAATCTAAACTAAATTTGTGGAATGAAAAACAAAACAAGTTAATTGATCAAACAAAGTAGAAGCAAAACATGTTAGAAAGAAATTAGAACATGATTCACCTTCTAGAGCAGCTTCCAACGATTTTTCATTGTTGATATCGACTTCACAGAACTCCGAGTTCCCCCCAAGAGTAGTCAGCATATCAGCCCCTTTTTCCCTGTATGAAGAAAAGTAAGTAATGCATTTCTATCAATGTATAACAAAACGAATAAGCCATTGTTTTCAAGGAATCATCAAAGCTTAATTGCTACTTTCCCCTATTAATATTATGCAGTGGGATTTTAGACTAGTTTCACCAAAAAACAAAAACAAAATATCCTTCTTCTTTTTTTTGAAACACAAAATATCCTTAAAAAGAGAAACATAACAAGAAGTAAAGTTACATCAACAGCACACTGTTCTGTTAGGAAAGTCTAAAGCCAATACAAGAATACTCATCACCAAATGATCGTAGATTTCATACCTGTTTCGGCCAGCGACGATGATATGGAGGTCGGGGCAGAGGTTGGAGAGGGCAATAGCAGTGGACCCTCCGACCCGACCCGTTCCACCGAGCACCAACACCCTCGAATTCCGGGTCTTGTCTGGGAGCTGGACCCGAGTACTAGTTTGGGTATCGGCAGGACTGGCCACACTAACGATTGTAGAGCTTCTTCTTCTGAGATTCAAATGCAGTGATGATGAGAGTGAAGCTCCTCCCGCCATAACTCAACTTTGTATGAGAGGCTCTACTCTACCCTACGCCAACATCATCCTATCAGTTTCGTTTTCGTGTCTTGGGTCACGACGTGGCATGTTTTGGTGCCTAATTCCATCTTTAATTTACTTTGTTACAGTGGAGACTTGCGTTTTACTGCTCTTACATACTGAGGTCAAAGTCCCGGACTTTAACTTGAACATGTCATCTGCTCCGCGGTGGTGATTCGAAGATGAAGTGGAGGACTGCGTAAGTGCGGAGCCAATTGGTCACTTTTGTAGATGAACCCAATAGTTTAATTAGCATTTTTGGTTCTTTGTCTTGCAATATGTTGCTTCTCTGATTTCTTTTGATTCCATCCACTCTTTTGAATTGCCATATGTCTGCAACCCCTTGTTTAACTATGTCACCTTTTGTTCTTGAGATTGTCTAAACAACAGGAACATTTGGCCTTATAATGCTTGTCTACTGATATGTGTGTATAATTTTGTGACTTACAGAGCACTTGTAGAAAGCAAATGACCAAGTAAATATGAGGGAGGGTTGAAGGACTTGTAAGCATCTTTGTCAAACTGTTTCATGCTTATCTACTGCATTAGATTTTCGATTTATTATGGTGATAGTGATACTATATTCTGCAGTTGTCAAATTTGATATATTCATTTACGGGCAATTTCGCTGATGGGTTGAATATTTCTCAAAGAAAACAACAAGATTTATATAATTCATGACAGGAAGTTTCACATTATTAGTTTTATTTCTCTTCTTGCGGATCAAGTGAATTGAAGTGACATGTTTACTCTTCAAATTTGTAGTAATAGCTTTACTCTTCAAATTGTAAACTAAGTAATTAAAATGTTGAACAAGTCATAAAAATATCCTCATTAAATCGGATGCAGTCCGGTCAATTCCTCAAGCAATTTAGATGCACCGCCTTTCCTTAATGTCTCATTGGCCCCCTACAACGCTCATTGCTCATTTTAAAAGCCTTTTTTTTAGCTAAATTATGAGCGAGACCCTCCTACGCTAAATGACATAAAAGAGAATAATTCATTTTTACATCAAATTATGTAGATCGATACAACCAACTTACAGACACTTTTTTATGTTTTATGGTGTTGGTTGAAGTGTTAACACACTGGTCACGTGTTACACTATTATCTACTGCTTATGCTACTTATACTTCTACGAGCTCATTACTCATTCTTTAAAGAAGTTTATCGGGATATAAGTTGAAGTGTCATGTACCCCATGTTCACACGCAATACGGTCTCACCGAGGCTATCGCCAAGCAACTTTAGCTTGTCGCTCAAACATTATTAATGCGCACCAATCTTTCTATTGCGCTTTGGGGCTATGCAATATTTGCATGCAGCTTTACTATTTATCTACGACCCACCATCATTGAATATTTTTTTACTACAGTTCATGACTGTGTACGAGGATTGACATGAAATTGTAATCCTTGAGCTCGGCAGGATTGAAACGGATCTTCAATCCTTGAGCTTTGCTAGATGTTATTCTAGGTGCCAAATTACACTGTCACTTTGCACAATGATGGGTCATTTGAGATGAATAAGTATTTAGGTTGGATATGAACCTCCACCTATAATCCGCATATGTAGAAACCTTGTCAGGCGATCTCATTCACCTCTAAATTGCGGATTGTCACTTTGATGAGACAATATTCCCACCGTTAGGGGGAGATAAGAACACAAGTGTTCAAGTGAAACGACGTGAATTGTCGTGGTTTGTCCCCACTAAGTCTCATCTTGATCTCAAATGCTTAAAGTGTTAAAGCGACGAGATCACATGCTGCAAATATGTTTGCAAGGATTGATGTCCTATCAAGAGGACATGGCGCGACCAAAAGTAGTTGGTCTTGGCGCCATCACTATAGATGATGAAATAGTGATGCTATATAGTGGTAAAATTGGTGTCACAAGGCTGTGTGGCTCCCCAAAAGGAGGGAGGCCCTTAGGTTCAATATTTTCTCACACTAGGAAGAAAGCGACCTTGGCACAACCTGATCCATTGATCAGTGATACTCAAATCCGTCTCTTGAAGTCTGAATTATGAATATCGTTGGGGGACGCCTCAATGTCAAATCCAATCCATATAGAGATCTCTATAAGTATTACACTAGTGTACATGAGGACGTGGGATAATGAGTCTATTATTGAACCACCATTCGTTGATGGATATCAACTTAGTTGATTGGCCTAATGGAAAGATGCGATCCAACATTAACAAAAAGATAGGTGTTTGGGCAGGTGATGCCGACACCGCAAGCTAAACCTTATCAACTATGTCTTTATTAGATAGCGTAGTGAAAACAAGAGCTTAGACTCATCTTATGGCGCAAGGTCTCTCACTAACACGCACTGAGATCAACTACGATGAGATATGCTCTCGTAATGGATGTCATTGAACTCCACTACTTTATCAGTTTGGTAGTTTCCGAATAATTGAACATGTAGCCTATGAATGTGGTCATAATAACATCTCTATGGGATCAAAGATATACATGAAGGTCTTAAACAAACTTCATTCATCCAAATCAAGTGGCTCCAGACCACATGAGCGCGTTTGCTAAATGTATTGAAACACACATGGACTCTACTTGATTTAGAAGGAATATGGTGAATTATGCATTTGCGTGTTCATTTCGGATTTACATGGACTCTTGATTGAACAAGAGATGTCAATATGTATCAAACATCCGAAGTTATAATGAAAAAGATCTTAGGAAGACACAGTCTCGATAAGGCACTAGATGACTGTATTGATGATAATTTTTCATCAATTGGCTTAGGCGCTCTATAACTAGTGAGGCTTACATATACTCTCATGATTAGTCAAAGTCTTTGCTCTAAAGTGAGATCCGTTATTTTGTTTAAAGCAAGATGACAAATATGTGTTAAGAGATGGAGTTCTTATCTAAGTACAATAAGACGCATCAATGTACTTAACACAATACGAAAGACTTGACATCTCATTCGCTATGAAAAGTTGTAAAGCTAGGTATAGCTATGCGCCTACGCAATGTCTGTCACGCCCCGACTCTTAATTTTTACCTTAATTACTAGCACGGTGGTAATAAGAATTTTACCGTCTTCGCCAGTAAGTGTTTAATTTAATTGGTCCCCAGAGTAGTGTTAGGGGACGATTATTTGGAATGATTTATTCGAAAGAATAAAAAGTGATGACGGTAAAAATGGTAATTTTTGTTAGTAAAAGGTAATTTTTATTGAGGTATTATTTTTGGGGTGTTGAATTTTGGAATGGGTATTTGTTGGTGGGTTGGTTTGGGCCAAGCCCAAACCCATTTTTTTCTTTCTCTCTCTCTTCCGCGCGCCCCTCTCTCTCTCCCCCTCTCCCCGACCCGCTCTCCACCCGGATTTTCCGACCGCCGGTTCGCCACCGTCCGGCCGCCCCAGGCCGCCGGACTGGTTCCGTTCGGACCCTCACCTTTTCTTCTCTCTTCCTGGGCCGATGCCCGCGCACGGAGCGCCGTCGAGAAGCCGTAGCTGAGCCCGGAAGTTCCGACTGCCCGGAACTTCCCGTCGCCGGAACTCCTTCCTCCGGCCGCCATAGCCGGCGAGCCTTGGCTCAAAAAAAAGCCCTCCTCCCGTGCAGCAATCCCTCCAAAGGGCTCCCTCCATCTCGAGCTAGGTAAAGAGAAATCGGTAATAGAAATTTTAGGGCTTTTTGTTTGTTTTTGTTCGATTAGCATAGTTAGGCTTGAAATTAGTGTTTGTGGTAGTTAGGAAAGTTGTATAGGGGGTTGAGAGGAATGTGCTGTCAAATTTTGGTGGGCATTGGCGGGAAAAATGTTTTTGTAGGGAATTTTATAAGGAGTTTATTAGAATGAGTTTTATAATTTTTGGAGGAGTTTTGAATAGGTTTGGGAATTTTTGAAGTTTGGTATTTTTGGCGGATTATTAAGTTAAAATTCGGCCACGTGATTATTTAAGGTTAGAAAGGTGGAAGGTGTTTAGAGGATGTCGATTTAGAATTTGTGGAGGTTTATTGGTTGGTAGTGAAATTAAGATTTTGGGCGATAGGCTTGGTTGAGCGCGCGGAGCTCCTTTTTAATTTCGCATATTTTCTTTAAGCGTCGGTATGTTAATTAAGGATTTATTTATGTTTTTGGAACAGGACGCGAGGAGGCTCGAGCTGACGAGGCCTCCGACCGACATCAGGCTTAGGCCTATTTTATGAGTGGACATTTATTTTAAATAATGTGCTTAAAATGCTTTTTGCTGAATAATTTTCCTATTGTTGGAAATGTCCCGAAATTGAGAATTTCGGTGATTATACTCTTACATAGTGGATTATGAGAATAGTATGTATATGATTAAATGCTAGCTAGCTATACGTGATTTTCCTCCATACTAAGGTATAATTCTAGTATGGGGTGACGTGAGCGTTAGACGCCAGCATTGTAGCTTTGTACGACTTTCTATTCTTTGAATTCATTCATAGAATTCGTACAAGGAATCAGCACGTATATATACCACTCGGACGTTTCCCTCATACTGAGGTACAATTCCAGTATGGGGTGACGTGAGCGTTTGACGTCAGCGTCGTAGTCTTGTACGCTTATCTATTTTCGAGCTAATTCATAGATATCGTACAAGAGATAGTCGAGTGTGAATACATACTGATATATATATATATATATATATATAATATTCTAGCCTGAGATGCCATTTTTCCTAAAGTTTGGGAGTCTAACGAGGCTAGACACCAATTTGGAATTTTCGAGTTCAGCTTTTAAGCTATCGCTGGTGAATCGTTTTCTTTGAAAGTATTTTTGGGGAAATATTTATTTGTTGTAGAAATTGCTTTTGTCCACTCACTCTGACGTTTTTGAATATTTTCCCCTGAGCTCTTCGTTTTTAAAATACCCAGTCTGCAGCATTCGCGTGAGGTCTAGAAGACGACGTCGAGGAATAGTGACTCATCTGTCCGCTACATTTCGCCAGTAGGTTACCTGTTTAATCTACTAGAAGATTGTTAGCTTCCGCTATGTTTTTAATTTTTAGTAGCTCTGAATACTGTTGAGATTTCTGTTTAACTTATTCTGGCTACTTTTGGGTTGTAGCGGAGAATGTTATTTTATTTTAGTTAATTAAGTGGTTCTTTTCTGTTCTTCCGAGTTAGGGTTGTCTATTTTCAAGGGAGGTTTGCCGAGTCATTCGGTAAATTTTTCCTTGGAGGTGGTCCCCGCAGGACTCACCTCGGATTTCAGGGTGAAATTCGGGGTGGGTCTTAACAATGCCAATATAATGGCAGTAACTCCTTTTCTATCCATATATAAGAAAGACACATCAAAAGCGATATCAGAGTCTGCCAAGTTTCGTAGGTCAAGTTCCACAGGATCTACAAGAAATCTCACTCACTTAAAAATGGTGAAATTTATACCATTGGAAATGTCTATGTGTCTACTTTCCAGGGACACCAACCATTTGATCATACCTATCATATTGAGTGAGTTATGGCAGTTTTCATAACGTAGGACGTTTTTGTCTGAGAATCTGATTTTGGCAAAACAGTCAACTTTGACTAGACTTTGTGAACAGCTCCTGACGAACCAGAATGTGTGTAATATACGGTTGGAAAGCTAAATGAGTATAATTTCCAAAATCGTTTACGGTTTGTTCATATGTATTTCCTAGAGGAAGTGACTGTTGTTCTAATACCCGAAAGTTATGCTTCTCGGAAATCTAATTTCCTGCATAAATTTATGTTTTGAGTTCACAAGCGGCCTTCTCCTCAAGATCTAAGTTTAAAAGATCATGTTTGAGGACAATACGGCATGAACTGGATAATCATTGTCTAATGCCACATTTGAAGACATGTTAAAGAGCATTAACATACTAAGTTATTGAAACTTCCGTGATTAGTAAAGATTAGGGGGAGGTGCGAACTTCAGGGGGAGTCTAGCACATACATACATATGTCACTATCAAATGTGAATAGTGCGTTGTACTCTTTTTCTCCTACGATCAAGGTTCAGTTTTTCTCCCACAGGGTTTTTGTGACTTGACGAGGTTTTTGACGAAGCAACAAATCAGCACCATCGGCATATCAGCGCGCGGCATAAGAGGGAGTGTTCAAGGATATTTTGTATCTTTCTATATATTCTTTATGTGTGTCTTGGTCTTATGTCATTAGGATATGTAGTTTGACTAAATTTATGTATTCATTATCCTTACTATATTGGTACTTTGTATTTCTCTATAAAAAAGACTCATTTCAATGAAGAAGATGATGATTTCTCTATTCTCTTGCTATCTCTCTTGTTATCTCTTTTTGTCTCTACACTTTATCCTTCATCATCACCAAAATAATAAGCTCCTTAGATTCCTTCATAGAGCTAAGCTCTTGTGGGAATAGAATAGATAAGTTAGTTATAGGGGACAAAAGAATGTAACACTGTGCGGTAGGGAATGAAATGACCAATTCTTTACTCATGATGAGTAACATATATAGAACCCGCTGCCAAGCACGAGAAAAATGACGAGTGAGATGTTAATGTCACGGGAAGCATGCATGTCTAAGAGGACCAAGACAATTTTAATTCAAAATTTCTAATATATGTTAGAAAATAGAAAATTCTATTATACATATATGATATAACATACCTCACAAAATATGTGGTTATCATTAATTGAATGAGTAACTAGATGACTATGTAATGATCATTTACCCTCTTGAAAAGCTTTCATGTGTCATACAATTAAACACATTTACAATAGACATGTCATACCATATTGTATGATAAACAAACCTAATATCCACCTAGTTTATAACCAATAAAAACATGGTAGTTGACAAATTTAAATCCGGTATTATTTCAATAATTGTATTAGGCAAGGAAACAATGAGTAAAGCTTCATCCAAAACCCAATGATCCCACGAGAATTTAATCTTAGAACCATCACACCATAATAATTTGATTTTGTTATAGTAGAGATGAATTTTGGGTTTTTGACTAGTGAAAAAAAATAAAAGGAAAAGCTAGTGAGAGTGTGAGACAATATCCACTATATTTCTTTTAATTATAGTTTCCGTCTTTTTATTTTATTTTTTAAAAAGAAAAGAACAAAAAAAGTGCAAGTTATATTTCTGAACGCGGAAAAACATCCAAGTCAGAAAGAGGGACTTGTCTCGTCGCAGCAGCAGCGCCTTGCTACTCCATACTCGTTCCTGTATGTCTTCTCTATTTTCTTTAATCTGGGTGATGTTGATTTGTGGGTTTTGTTCATTTGGGATCGATTTTCTAATTCACATAGCAAAAACCCTTGACAGTTTTAAACCCATAGAAGTGGATCTGTTTGTTTAGAATATAACCTACATTACTCTTTGAAGATTTTAGTTGCAGTTTGAGAGCAATTTATTCTCTTTCAGTTTCACATTTCAAATGTTTGTAATGTGCTTTCTTTGGCTGCTATGGCTTCTCATTCTTCAGTATTAACTCTTAAGCTTTGTGACTGAGTACCCAAATTACCCAACATCTTATTTTTCGGACTTGAAGTAGGGTACCAACTGGCATGGAGGTACCACTTATCACAGAGTTTAATCTTTTTACTGTGATTTCTTAGTAATGTGATGGATTGCTTTTATCAGTTTCTGATTGTATTGAAACTTAATAAAATCACTTGGATGTATTTGTTTGTTCAGTTATTTTGTTACAGAGCGTACTTATATAGTTATATGTGTACTCATTGTGCAGATTTGATTTGACTATTTGAGGAAGATTGCTTTGTTTTGTATATTGTTCATAGTTCATTTTTTCCCGTCATGCTTATTTTTAGTTTATAATACAACCACACTCTGTTACACTCATGGCTACTTTTTTCATAATTGAGTTCTTGAATTGTCCCAGGGTCTTGGTTTCACTAAAGAGCCTGAGGTTCACCATCGTCAAGATCTGTTAACATCGTAAACAACATAGAAGGATTAGAACAATGGAAGAAGTAGGCAGAGCAATTGTCATCTCGAGTATTACAGCAATGCAAGGAACAGGCAGAGCAATTGTCATCTCGAGCACATGAATACCTTCAGCAGGTTCCACCTATTCAGATCTATGTTGCTGTTGCCATGTTGCTATTAACCTCATTATTCCTCTTATCTGGTATGCATCCTTCTAATTTTTTTTTTTTTTTTTACTTCATTGGTAAATAAAGTCAAGTTCAATTCTTACAGTTTCTATCTTTTGTTTTGTAGGTAGGTTGTTTAAACGCCAAAAAGCTAATACCATACTGTTGACTGGGCTTAGTGGGAGTGGGAAGACTGTTCTTTTCTATCAAGTAAGCACGGATATTATTGGGTGGTGTTCTTTATACATTATTGTATGGTCCATGTTTAGTAGACTCACCAGTTTAACTATTTCTCTAATTCACTTATGCGATGTTTAATCCATGATATGCATGTGCTCTGGTTAGTTTCTTTAAAAAATTAGATTGTTCAACCTGTACTGATGTAGAACGACTTGCAGAAGAGTTCAAGGAGCAGCTGGAAAAATAATCCTTAGAATAATAGGAAACTTATACTTGCTTACGATGTTGATTTTTTCCAGCTGCTCCTTGAACTCTTCTGCAAGTTGTTCTACATCATGTACTAATGTACTAATTGGGCGTAATGGGGGGCTCTAGTTTCGTCCTGTTTTTCTTTCTGTTGTTGTTATATACAATATTATGTTTATCCTTTGCTTTTAATGCATCATATATTTGTGTTCGTCAATTCAGAATTTTCTGCATATTTTGGTGTAATGCTTTTTCTTGCTTAAAATAAACATTTTTTTGAGTAACAAGACCAAAATTTCTAATGACTTTTTGTAAATCATGTTTTTTTCCGTGTCCTGGTCTCTTAAGCTATGCATTAGCAAGATTGATCTAATTATGTTGACATGATTGGGTGCACTGTTTCAGCTTCAGGATGGCTCCTCTCATCAAGGTACTGTCACATCAATGGAACCAAATGAGGGAACTTTTGTGCTCCATTCTGAAAAATCAAAGGTGATATATCACAGGTTCCTGCATTAATAATGCCAATATCCCTGATCAAAGACATTACTACTACGTCCGCATAAAAATAACATTGTAAACTTTATACCATTGTTTTTTGTATTGTGCTTTCTGAACTTAATCATGCTCAACCCTTCTTTTGGCTTTCCCTGACAGAATGGAAAGGTAAAGCCTGTACATCTTGTTGATGTTCCTGGGCATTCTCACCTTAGACCCAAGCTAGATGAGTTCCTGCCTCAAACAGCTGGTATAGTCTTTGTGGTAGATTCTTTGGAGTTTTTACCGAACTGTCGTTCTGCTTCAGAGTAAAATTTCCTTCCATCTAAGCTATAATAAGATATTGAAAAGTGAATATTTTGCTTGCAATATGCTTTTTCACCAATTTGACCACCGCTTATTAAGGGTGCCAACCTCATTAGTGCTGCTCCCCAGGAGATGATAAGAGATAACCTTTGCTGCTTTAATTGCCACATGTACCTCTATGATATTTTGACCAAGGCAACTGTACTGAAGAAGAAAATTCCCGTTCTTATTCTCTGCAATAAGACGGACAAAGTGACTGCACATAGCAAGGAATTTATTCGAAAACAATTGGAGAAGGAACTGTAAGATATCAAATCTTGTAGTTTTCTATTTTCCTTACAGATTATAATTATTTTATGGAATTTTTTTTGAAAATGACTTGCTGTGATATTGCTAGTTATGCACTTGCAACTGATCTCTTAATGTCCTCCATATTCAAATTTCAGAACAAATATGCTAGATCTTTCAAATTTTGGTAACAGCAATGTCTTCCATAAATCTATTGCTTACACTTTACAGTTTATGCAATTTATTGTGGTTTTCTGTTTATGGGATAAGCTTTTGCATCAACTTTTTCTTTTGTTTAGTGTTTTTTTTTTTTTCCAAATATCCTGGCTCTCTCTAGACTGCTGTTTGATTCCAATTCATTCTGCTTATGATTTATATTTATTAATTGTGCGTTATTGCCTGATTTATATCTCTTAACATATTGCAGTGACAAATTACGAGCATCAAGAAGTGCTATATCAACAGCTGATATTGCAAATGATTTTACTCTTGGGGTAATTGGAGAACCATTTTCATTCCCTCAATGCCAGAACAAAGTTAAAGTAGCTGAAGGTGCTGGTATTGATGATAACTTGATTGAGGTGGAACAGTTTATCAGGGACCATGTAAAATCATAGGTGTGTTATCCGAGTTGTTAAATTTGTGGTGTTTCTTCCCTGAGAGTTGGGTTGATGTTGTCATTTGATCATTGAAAATCCTTAACAAAGGTGCTTATTTGAGCCCAGTGGGCATTTTCGGTCCAAGATTTGAGAAAGGCTTGGATATCATTTGGGCCAGCGCCTGTGGCCTTTTTAGCCCACGAAGGGTGGCGAGGTTTGGCAGCACGTGACGTGAATTTTATCCAGAAGATTCTGATACCTCGCGAGATGCGGTGTCCTCGCGGGATCCTTATCTCCAGTTTGCATGGGACTCTACAGTTCCTGGCGAGGGTGAGTTGGAAATGACTAATAACGTCCTTGGGATAAGGTCGCTTAGTGTTTGAGTTCGCTTACTACACGACAAATGAAATGCAGCGAGGCGGGGAAAGAAACCTAAGCGAGATAGGTTTGACACGTGTTGCATGGAGCGCACGACTGGCGAGTTAATCGTATCCTTGTGGGATTCGGATTGCAGAATCCAAGTGGGTTGTGATTAGGTTTCCTCAGTGTGCTTACGAATGAATATATAAAGAAGCTTTACAGCTTACAGAAGGACACAATCAATCAATCAACAACTCTCTCAAACAGACGAACACAGTCGAAACCCTCGAGCACCCTCGAAACCCTTACGTTCTAAGCGCATCCCGCCTTAGATCCCAGAGCCCGTCAGGACTCGTCTCCGATTTCCCAATTGTTGCTCTGCTCGCTCTTACAGTGAGTATCGATCGACAGGTGATTAGAAGAGTAAGCTCGGAAATATTTCCTCATCAGGTGACACCGGAGCCCTCATTCGCCTGGTCAGAAGTCAGGACGCGCACCGTTCTCTTTCCTCATCCGTGAGGTGGCACGCCCCGCATACACCGTTTACTTTTGTTCCCTCATCACCCCCTTGCTGAGGACTTGGGCCAAAACATTGGCACGCCTAGTGGGACAGGGAGTTTACCTTTCTAGCAATCATTGGGAAGTCCAACGACTCCCCATACCGGAGACCTTCGCTTTCCTGTTTGAAACATAAGGCTCCGCAATACAAGCCCCATAACAGCGCGGCTTGCAGATCTCTCGTTAAAGAAGAGATTCTCACTCGGTTCGGCAACCCCGACCTTACTAAGTCCACAATGGCAAACTCACAACCAACCTCCGAAGCAGGACCTACTCTGTCCGCAGAGGAAGTCCGCAAAATGCTCGAAGAATTGAGGAATGATCTCAAGAATGAGATCGGGGAGCGATCTCAAGAATTGAGGAGCGATTTCAAGAATGAGATCGGCGCGCTCAGGAGTGAGCTCGGCTTAAAAGTCGAAGAAACTCAGCAAACTGTCCAGGACCTCTCTGCGCAGGTCGCTAAGGACAAAGAGATCTGGCTCGCAAACCAGGAGAACCACGCCAGGCTCAGCGAGGAGTTCAACTATGTGGTTGGCACGATCAGGGAGGACAAGGACATAATGACCGGCTCTCTGCAAAGGATCCAAACAGAGCTGGATCAGAGCAAGACGGCCTTTACAAAGGCCTTGGAGGTCCAAACTCGTCGTCTGAACGACCATGACACTAAGCTACAGCAACAGCAGGACGCTTCCTTCTTCGGGAGTAAGAACAGCATGGAAAAGCTCGAAGACTACAAAGAGCGCCATGATACCCTGAGTACAAGGGTCCTGCAGATGGAAGACTGGATTCGGGCCCAAGCGCCAAAGAATCACGCTGTGAACTATACCAGTTCAAGCGCAGCGGAGGGCTCAAGGTGTATCCCGCCTAATGAGCGCCTTAGGGCAAATCCGAGGGTCGGGGCCCAGAAGGCTCCCCAATTCACATTGGGGGCCAGCTCATCAAGGACACCACCCGGTCTACCCTCGCCATGCAGCCTTGGAGTCACACTCAGGGGCGCCGGTGTTTCCCCCTCGCAAGGAATGGGGACACCGGATGACCCGATCGTGGCTTATTCCAATTCGACCCCTAAGAACGTCGGACAGGCCCCTAGCTTTTCTGCATGGCATGGCCACGACCAGGGGGCAGAATCTGCACCAGTAACGGCAGCCGACTGGCGCCAACTCATTTCAAGCATTGTCAAGGAGCACACCGGAAAAGGTGATGCTAGCTTGCACTATCGTGACCCCTATCTAGATAGCGTGGCACAGTATCCCTTCCCCCACGGGTTCAAGAACATCGTCTTCACCACATTTTCTGGGGAGACAAGGGAAGATGCAGCAACTCACATGACCCGCTTCAAGGTCCAATGCGGCCAGTACGAGAATGATGACATGCTCAAGCTCAAGCTCTTCGGGACTTCTCTGTCCGGAGCCGCTTTCACCTGGTATTCCAGACTGAAGCCGGGATCAATTCCAGACTGGCCCACCATGGAACGTCTCTTCCGGGAGACATATGGCACAATTGAGCCCGAAGTCGGCCTCGACTCCCTCACGCAGATGAGCCAGCAGAGCATGGAGTCCGGAGTTTCTTTCCTCCAGCGCTTCAAGATCCAACAGGCCAAATGCGATTACCTGCTGCCTGAGCAAGAAGCCATTAAGTTGGCTATTCGGGGTTTGGAGCACCGCCAGCGGCTGAAGCACCATGGAGAGCGTTTCAGTTCCATGGGTGACCTAATCAACAAGGTTGGCAGCTACGAGCTCATCCTGAACGAGCTGGACGACAAGGCCAACGCTTCCAAGGGAACCTATGTACCAGGGAAGAACCGGATCGTGGGGGCACTCAGCATGCAAACCCCTGCTCACGATCCCTACTATCAAAGGTCGGAGCCAGCCCATGCAGATCAGGACTTGGACGACATTGGCGCGGTAGAGCTGACTGGCAAACAAGTGGCTCATAAATTGAAGAATCTGAAGATGACCCGCGAGCCGATCACCATCCAGTCCTTCGCCTGGACCAAGCCAGAGTACGAGTCGTACACTTACGACGCCAAAAACGCCCATTTGGTCTTCAATGACCTAATCGAGGCGAAGTACGTGCGCCTGGACAACAAAATTCCACCTAAAGAGGAGCTGAAGGACAAGAAATATTGTGCCTTCCACAACGTGTACAATCATGACACCAAAGATTGTGTCAAACTCCGAGACCAACTGCAGACTTGGTTAAACTCAGGCGAGCTGAGGATGAAGGCACCAGGTAGCACGGCCTCATTGGTCGATGTAGACCCTTTTCCACCCGTAGTGGGCATGGTCGAGGTCAACTGGGCTGATCGGGCCCAGGACGACGAGCGACGTCGAGCGCCCAAAAGGGGTCGCGAGGAAGGAGACGACAGTGCCCGCCAGCCGCGTCATCGGTACACCTACAACGAAAGTCTGGCACATGAGGTCTTAGAAGATCTCAAAGAGGCCGGGCTCGTCACACTCAACTCCTTGCCCTACAGCGAGTACAAGGATGGACGCATTCATTGCAGTTTCCATGACAGCTGGGGGCACAGGACCTGCGAATGTCGCCAGCTCCGAGACCAGATCCAAGACTGGCTTGACCTCGGATACATCTGCTTTAAGGACGAGGGCGGCTTTACAATCGCAACTGCTGGATTCGCTTGGCCTCGCGTTGGCCAGCGAATGATCACATTAGACCTGTCACCAAATGCAGGACCATCCGAGCCGCCAGGCCGAAACCGCAAACGGCCGGCGAACAACTACATGCTCCCGGATAACCAGATGCGGAGCACAGACGACCCAGCTCGACAGTTGGTCGCAAGGCTCGAACCAGACCGCCCTTCCTACAAGGATAAGGGCAAAGCGGTAATGAGGGACGATAGACCGTTCCCCGGCAAAGGTTCCCAGCCTACGAGCCCAAGGACTCGCGAAGAGCTGGAGAAAAGGGTAGCGCGCCTTGAGACGTACGTCGCCGCTGCTCATTGGGCAGCAGCGATACCTCCATCCCCTGCCGCAAGCGAGATGGACATGTCAGAATCCAGCAGTGAGAGTCACAGCAGCGGTGCCCCGAGCCCTCGTGACGGCGTCTTAACCAACCCTTACATTCCCCCGACGTCCAAATCGGCGATCAAGGAAGGGGTCTGGTACACGCAGCAAGGGGGCAAGGCAGTGACCATCAGCAGGTCCAAGAAGCGCAAGCTCCAGAAGCGATACGGCAGCATCCTACGCGCCTTACGGGCTGTCGACGAAGGCGCTATACGCCCCTCACAGCTCGCACAGACGCCTGAGCGGATGTGGCGGGAAGCAGAAGGTCTGCGCGCAGTCCTTCAAATGCCGCCGGTCACACCTCCAAGAATCTGCGAGCAGTTCAGTGACGATCCTGCGCCCAAGCCAAATGTTTTCTGCCGACTCACGGTTCCACCAAAGCCGGATTCGCAGCCTCCCAGGCGCAGGCAGTCACCACCACCTGAACAAAGAAGGGATCCGCAGCCTCCTAGGCGCAGGCCATCCCCAATACCTGAAAGGAGAAGGGACTCGCAACCCTCTAGACGCAGGCCGTCACCCGTACCTGACAGGAGAAGGGATCCACAGCCTGCTAGGCCCAATCCATCACCGGAGCCTACCAGGAGGAGGGATCAGCAGCCTTCCAGACGTAGGCCGTCACCGGAGCACGAACAAAGCAAGGCTCCGCCTACCGGCCCTAGGCGTAAGTTGTTCATAACTCCGGACTCAGAGTCTAAACGTGAGCCGTCTCAGCCCTCACGACGACAAGAGCGTCGAGATCCAGAGGCTGACACCAGAAGGGAGCCGCCATCGCCACAACAGCCTCGGCCACGGCGTACCCCGGAACCCGAGACTAGGATGGTTCCCCGGGTATCTGCCCTGCAGCAGTTGGCGAAAGAGGACAACGATAAGGCTCCTGCGGCCGCAGACAAGCAACCAACCAGGGACCAACCGCTGCCAACCAAGGCAGTATGGCGCCCGAGGCAACCTGAGGCTTCAGAGCCACCAGCAGAGACACCGGCATCCTCCAGTCCTAATCTCGCCGAACAAATGGCCCAACGTTTCCGCGAGAATGAGGAAGCCGACGAGGCACACTCAGAACCTCGACTCAACCTAGAGGAAGACCAGGACGAAGAGCAAGCAGAGTCATTTACCTGCAATATGCTAGAGGTCTCCGGTTGGGATGCTGAGGAAGGGTTTAGCCGAGAAGCAGATGCCTTTGCAGTTCTCGAAGGGGAATACGGGATCATCGACACACCTTTGGTCCCAGTCTCCGAACAGTTCTCTTTTCAGGTCGGAATGGTGTTCTTCATTTCAGAACGATACGCCCTTCCACCAAACACAACCTGCAGCGCGGCGGACATCACCATCATCAGCGAGGATGACAGCATACCTCCGCCATGCAGCAGCGAAATGGGCCCCGTACTGGCCCCAGCCGACGACACTCCGCAGGTGGAAAGTACGAGCAGCTTCGCACAAAGGCCAACTATGACCTTTTCTACGCCAACTCTGGACATGGCCACCCACATGCGGCCACTGTATATCACGGCAGAAGTCCAAGGGAAACTGATCAACAAGGTCATGATCGACACCGGTGCCGCGGTTAATGTCGTCACAACCCGCACCATGGGACTCCTCGACATCCCGCGCTCAATGATCCAGACCACGTCCTTAACAGTGAAAAACTTTACAGGACAGGTGTCCAGAACCCTAAGTTTGCTGTTCCTACGGGTAAAGGTCGGGCCAGCATCGCGGGTTTATATCTTTTTTGTCGCCGAGTGCGTTTCCTCTTACAGCATGATCCTCGGCCGAGACTGGATCCACAGAAGTTTTTGCGTGCCTTCCTCAATGCACCAAGAACTCATGATCTGGGATACCGAGAAACGCGAGGCAGTCATCATCAAGGCTGACCCGCGGCCTTTCTCTATTTCCGCCAACCTCAACGATGCCCGGTACTATAATACGGACTTGGGCCCGTTGGATGTTCAAGGCGTCGATCACAAGGGCCGCCCATACGGAGTAACGGCCTCCAATCTAACGCGATGGGGACTTACCCAGGCGAAGGACGATCTGCAACGTCCTCACACCATCGCGACTCTCACACACCATTTCGATGGATAGTGCCTTTTCCGAGGAGGCACGCGAGGCTGGCGAGTCCTTGTGCGAAAGGCTCCTTTCGTACTGGGCAGAACGCGAAGCCTACGACAAGGTCGCGACTATGGAATACGTCGATGAAGTGGTGGATTATTCCGATACCAAGGAAGAAATTATTCAGTTGGCTCCTGCTGCCTTGGACGACACTCCACCTCAAGTCTGCGACCCCACTTTACAAGTTGACGTAGGGACTGCAGAAAAGCCCTTACTCATTTCCATCAGTGCAAAGTTGGCGGAGGAAGAAAAGGAAGCCCTCCTTGACCTATTACGCGAGTACAGGGACTGCTTCGCCGACAAGTACGAAGATATGCCCGGTTTGTCCCCGGACTTGGTCTGCCACCGGCTACCAACCTATCCCGACCGGCGTCCAGTCCGGCAGGACGGCCGTTTCATGCGAACTGAAACCCAGATCGTGGTTAAAGAAGAGATCGAAAGCATGCACCGATCGGGAATCATTCGCGTCGCCAAATATAACGAGTGGTTGTCCAACGTCGTCCCCGTCCGCAAGAAAAATGGCAAGATGCGTGTCTGTGTTGATTACCGAGATCTAAACAACGCAACACCAAAGGACATATACCCCATGCCTGTGGCTGACCTACTTATTGACGCCGCCGCGGGGCACGAGGTGTTGTCCTTTATGGACGGCACGGCCGGGTACCATCAGATTCCCGTCGCCGAGGAGGATCGCCACAAGACCGCTTTTCGCTGTCCTGGTTTTGCTGGCGCGTTCGAGTATGTTGTCATGCCCTTCGGCCTCAAAAACGCGGGGGCAACGTACCAGCGCGCCATGAACCTCATCTTCCACGACATCTTGGGCAAATTGATCGAAGTCTACATCGACGATGTGGTAGTCAAAACCAAATCGCGAGCAACCCACGTGGAAGACCTGCGGCAGGTGTTCACACGGATGCGCAAACATAACCTCAAGATGAACCCCGCCAAGTGTGTTTTCTTCGCGGAGGCTGGGGACTTCCTTGGTTTCCTAGTACATCAAAGAGGCATCGAGATCCCAAAGGACAAAGCGCAAGCAGTAATCACCGCTTCACCTCCCACTACCAAGAAGAAGCTACAACAGCTACTAGGGCGAATCAACTTTCTCCGCCGCTTCATATCAAACGCGGCAGGGAAGGTCCAACCTTTTTCACCTCTGCTTAAGCTCTAGGGGGCAACCGAGTTCGTATGGGAACCGCAACATCAACAAGCCTTTGATCGAATCAAGGATTACCTTACGAACCTACCAGTCCTGATTCCGCCTCGCGACGGCGCCCCGCTTAAACTTTATATCGCCGCCGCCGATTTATCTATCGGAGGACTCCTGGCCCAGGACGATGAGAACGGGGTAGAACATGCCGTCTATTACCTTAGCAGGGTTTTAACAGACTGTGAGACACGCTACTCGGCCATGGAGAAGTTATGTCTCGCCCTCTACTTTGCAGGATGCAAGCTGCGCCATTACATGCTTGCCTTTACCACGGTCGTCATCGCTCAATTCGACTTGGTCAAATACATGCTTTCTCGCCCTATCTTGCGGGGACGCATCGGCAAATGGATCCTCGCCATGTCCGAATTCTCGTTGCAATATGTTCCGCAAAAAGCAGTAAAAGGATAGGCAATAGCGGATTTTCTTGCCCATCACCCACCATCAGAGCTCACAGCGTTTCGCGAGTTGGACTTCGCCACAGTAACACTCGCTCCCTGGACCTTGTATTTTGATGGTTCACGAACCGATACCGCAGCCGGAGCCGAGATAGCCATAGCCAATCCCGCTGGAGATCATTTCTCCTACTCGTTCCAGCTCGACTTCAAATGCACTAACAACCAGGCCGAGTACGAGGCGCTAATCATCGGCCTAGAGATCTTGTTGGACTTAGGAGTCCGCGAGGTCCAGATCTTTGGCGATTCTTTATTGGTCGTTAACCAGCTTGTGGAAAAGTTCAAATGTTTAAGCTTGTCAATTGAGCCATACCTGCGAAAAGCCTTCGAGGTATTGGATCGATTTGATGACGTGTACATTGAGCACATACCACGTGAATTTAACTTCGCCGCCAACGAGCTCGCCCAGATAGCGTCTGGCCTCAGCCTGAGAGACGGAGTGCGCGAACGCCTGCTCAAGGTCGAACGCCGTACTTTTCCCTCTTTCATTGCCAGGGGCAATTTCGGGACGCCATCCCAGAAGTTGCAGCCTTGGACCCCATCGACGAGGATTGGCGGCTACCATTCATCGCCTACCTCCAGAACCCCAACGACGCTGCTCATTCCAGGCAAATCTGCTTCCTCGCCTTAATCTTTGTATTACGCAATGGCGAACTCCGGCGGCGAGGGGAAGACGGCAACGACTTCCGCTGTGTATACGGGAACAAAGCTAAACGTCTCATGCGCGAAGTCCATTGCGGAGTTTGCGGCTCGCACCAGGCCGGGCCCAAAATGCGATGGCTGATCCGCCGCCATGGATACTACTGGCCAACCATTCTGAAAGACTGTATTGCCTTCGCCAGAGGTTGCCAAGATTGCCAAGCTCACGGACCAGTGCAACACATCCCTAACATCCCGCTGCAGCCCATCATCAAACCTTAGCCGTGTCGCGGATGGGCTATGGATTTCGTAGGCATCATCCACCCCCATTCCTCTGAGCAGCACAAGTTCATTATCGTTACCACCGATTTCTTTACCAAATGGGTCGAGGCCGAACCACTCAAAGTCGCCTCCGCCAACTCAGTGCGCAACTTTATTTTCCGCAATATCATCTCCCGCTTTGGTATCCCGGAGTGCATCGTTACAGACAGGGGGGCAGCTTTCATGGCCGATTTCGTTGTTACGTACTTAAACGATTACGGCATCAAGCTTCTCCACTCCACGCCATACTATGCCCAGTCCAATGGCCAAGCGGAGGCTATCAACAAGGTCATCCTTGGCATCCTCCGCAAGATGTTGGAGTTGAACCCACGCGTTTGGCACCAGGAACTCTACCACACTTTGTGGGCCTACCGCACCTCCAAGCGAGGCCCGACGGATACCACACCGTACGCTCTCATGTACGGTCACGACGCCGTCCTTCCCCTTGAGATTAATATCGCTCGCTCCGCGTTCAAGAACAACATCAACTACTTGGCGAGGATTACGTCCAAGCCATGTGGCAGGAGCTTGAAGATCTCAACGAGCACCGCGTCGCCGCTTTCAACAATCTAGTCCTTGAGAAACAACGCATCGCCCGCTCTTATGATAAGATCACGCGCGGACAGAGTTATGCTGAGGGCCACAAAGTGTGGCGCGCCGTCCTCCCGCTTGGAGATAAAACAGATGGTCGAGGCAAGTGGTCCGCTCGCTGGGACGGACCCTTTATTATTCACCGAATACTTCCCAAGGGGGCATACCACTTGCGCGACTTGGACGGCACTATTCACCGCAACTCTATTAATGGCCGCTTCCTCAAGCGCCACGTTGCAGGAGTTTGGGAACGCGAGGATTCTACCCCTCCACCGGATCCCGCCACTACAGTCAATAGTGTTACGCGCCAAACATTTTCACTCCGCCGCCTAACACTAGGGGGCAACTCGGGACAGAAGACTAATAGAATTCATTGTGACGTACCGGCCTAAAAAGGCCAGTACAAGATTGGGGCCTATTTTCAAAGACCCTAAGAAAGTTCTTTTGTTTTCTTCATTCTCTGTAAACGTGCAAAGTCTAAACACAAAGACTAGTACAAGATTCGGGCCTATTCCAAAGGCCCTAAAAAATAAAATTCATTTATTTTTGCCTTTTTGACTTTGTTCAATACATGTTTCAAATTCTGGCTTTGCGGCCAAAGCAATTACATTGATCAGAAAGGGCAAAATTAGACTATGTTTACATTCCAAAAAAGCATAGATCTACAGATAATAGAAGCCTAGTCCCGCATGGCTCGCAAGGCTAAAGAAAAGTCTGCCGCGGCGTCCTTCGCTGAGAAGTTGACAAACGCCTCGCGTCTGTAGACCAGCCTAAACCCCGACGCCGGCCTGGACCTAAGACAAATTGTTGGGAAGCTAAAGGTCCAGTGGGTCAGGGTCCCCCATGCTACCACCGGTCTTCCATTTGAAGGGCCGGCAGAGCCTCACGCGCTGATAGAACAGCAGGCGCAAGGCAGAGGGTACCCAACCTTTGGTCAGGCCGAACAAAGGCTTGGCCTGAGAGTAGATTTCCAGAATCACTCTCGGCCTGAGAGTAGATTTTCAGAATCAACAAAGAATGGGAATGTATGGTTGGGGGCTTTGCTCTAAGCAGGGACAAAAGGATGAATAGAAGAGAATAAGAAATCATGGTGAGGGGGCAAAGACTTCACTGATACTTCACCCCGGCCAGGCGTTTCTTTTTATAGGCGGAAGGGGCGATTGTGCGTTTGACAGTTGTCCCCCATGCAATATTTGCTCCGAGATACGGGCTTTGGAGATAAAGTCAGACGCGTTTTTCAATAATGATTGCCCGCGTTCCGAGCGAGTAGTTACTTTGGAAACCGTCACCAAATCTCGAAAAAAGATTTTTTCCTGACAGTTATTACGTAGCAGTTGGCAAAGAGCGGGAAAGATTCAATTTTGGTATTATCATTAAAGTTCGTACACAAGGGGGCAAATACAAGTTAAACCTACGCACGCCTACAAACCCTATACAAATCTAAGAGCATGCCTTCTAAGGCTATTTCTTCTTCATAGGCTTGGGCTTGAACTTCTTCGGCAGCAGCCACGGCCGAGTCCAAAGCCTCCTGGGCCTCCACTTCCAAAGCGCGGGCCAAGTCTTGGCGAGCCCGAGCAAGTTGAGCCTGCAGCTCTGCTATCTGAGCTTCCAGGGCCTCCACTCGCCGAGCATGGCCAGCACTTGGATTCTCTGAAGACGCTCCCGGGATGCCAGCTTCACCAAGCTCGGCCAAGAGGTTCGCCATCTGATTGTCTAAGTCTCGGCGAGTTTGCTCATGGGAAGCTGATTGAGCACCGATATCCAAAACTCGGCGAGCCTGCGACTCGACAGCATCGGCCATCTCCAGCGCTTGGTCCAGAACAGGATTTCCGCCAATGAGATGTCGATCCAGAGCTTCATGAGCCTCGCGAATACGCCCTACCAAGCCAAATACGTTCGAGCGAGAGCCGTGGTGCAGCAACCCATGAAGGAAAGAGCGAGCTAGGCGGATGGGCTCCGGATCAGCAGGCGGAGTAGTTCGGGCCCAAAGACGAGCGGCCCGGGTGCCGAAGGAAGAAGACTCCTCGCCAGGTTTTCTTGTTGGGGCCGGAGTGACTGGTTCAACCTCGGCAGCCACCTCAATCTCTGGAGAAGGCGGCGGAGTGCCGCGGGCTGTTTCTGTCTCCACCTCTTTGGCCTGAGCCGTCGGATCCGGTTGCAGTGGAGAAAGCTCAAGCAGCGGCTGAAGATCCCTTGTTGGAACCGCCGGAGGCACTTCGCCGGTACGACCCGCTCGGCCCAATCGTAGAGGAGGAACCCAAAGTATCAATTGGAGGCCTTCGGGCGGAAATGCCAAGGGGGCAGTAGGATCGGAGACTTGGTTGGACTGGTCGAGAGCTGCATTTTCAACTGGAGCCAAGGTTGGCTCTAGGATTGGACCAGCTTCGCCCGAAGCGGCGGTTGGAGAGGACGGTCGTATGACTTCCTCAGTAGCCTTGCCAGCCCCCTCGATGACCGTGGTAGTCTCCTTCGCGGCCGCTTCGACAGTCTCTTCGAAGATCACCTCCTCGCTGGATTCAGCAGATTCTTCAACAACCATCTCCGCGCCTGCCACAGCGACTTCCTCGATGACCATCTCTTCGCCGGCTTCAGCAATCACCTCGAGTTCCATCTCCGCGCTTGCCTCAGCGACCCTTTGGAGGGCCAAGTCCATATCGAATGGTTCTGGAGATGGGACTTCCGTTATCACGGGCGCCTCTTCAACAACAGCGAGGCGAGGTCGAGTGCGGCGAACCTGTCAAAAGCAAAGTTAGCGAGTTGTTGACTGGCTTAGGAAAATTTAATTCGAAGTGGTCCGCTTACCGGGTCGCTTACCAAGCCATACTCTCGCTGGTACCGCACATCCTCCAGCAAGTCCTCTTCGTCCTCGATAGGACGCTTCCGCGAGCTTTCGCCGCTCGTTGGCCGAGGAACGACAGGGGCAGTCTCGCTGTCGTGGCCCGCCACAGTTTCCCTCCGGACAGGTGCCTTTCCTCTGGCAACTTCAGACCTGTCAACGGTTCTCCGGCGGGGGCAGACTGAGAAGAAAACAAGAGGGTTAAAGAGAAACATTTTATCAATATGTCAAAGGAAGTTTGAAATTTACACACTTAGTGACATACCGAAGGTGCGGGATCGCGTTCTCGAATGACGATCCCCGTCGGGCGGCGAGTAGCAGGAACTGGCGGAAGCGCGAGCCTAGTTCTTGTCGCAGCCCCTGAACCCCTCTCCGCACTATCGCGCTGGCCATCGAGGATGACACGGTCTGATTCGCCTAAAGTGTCATACAAAGGGCGAAAAATGGCAGCAAAGACAGCATCGTCTGGGAACTCCCAATGGTTGTCAGACAGGGACCGCCACCAAGCGAGGTAAGCGGGGTCAACACCCTGCGAAGGCTCGATCTCCAGCAAGTTGGGAGAAAGAGGATAGATGTTTTGCAGCGGGGTGACCCGATCAGACTCGCCAATTTTCCTCCACGAGGTGTATTTGTTGACCGAATGGAGAAGCGGGTAGGGAATCCCTTGATGGAAGCCAAGTTGCCTCGCGAAGTGGTTGGGGGCATACAGCTCGAAGCCTTGGTCATCCTCGGCGAGCTGAAGGTCGCAGCATGAGGTTGCTCTTACGAAGGCAGTCCTCGCATCGCTGTCCGAATCTTGGCGGGGGAAGAAACCCGTCGATAGGACCTCAGGGTGGCGCCGGCGAACCATCATATCCATGGTCGGAGGTGGCTCGATGTGGTTGTAGAGGATGGAAAGGCTGGCGAAGAAGGACAGAGGAGTCCGATTTGTGGCATTCCTGCACACCACGAAGCCAAGCAGCTGGTCCTCAGGCAGGAATTCCACCGGGGCTCGCCTGAAGAGCGGAAAGTATAGCTGCGTCCACAGGTCCAGGATCCACAGAGGGCCGCCAGATAGGTGGAAAGGCCTCAGGGATAGTAGGTGCATGGTCCGGTAGAGTGCGCCTAGTACAGGTTGCCCTAACCCGACTTCTATCCCATTGTACAGTGCTTCGGCCAGCTTGATCCATTTCCCGGTTGGTTTGTGAGCACTGCCGCAGAGATAAACTTGTCGAGCCAATACTCCAGGAACGCGATGCCTCCTTCGTGCGGCTCCGCGTGGCCCATGTAAAATTTCCTCCACGCCCCGTATGAACTTCTCAGGGCGCGGCGGGCCCCCAAGTTGCAAGCGTATGTAAACTCAGTCGACGCAAAGTCGCTGGGCGCATACGGCTTGGCATGGATCGGCAGCCCGGTGATGGCGAGGATGTCCAGCAGCGTAATGCCCATCTGCCCGAAGGGGAAGTCGAAGGTGTTGGTGGCACTGTTCCACAAACAGGCCACGGCAGCGATAGGCGCCCGGTCGGTGTGAGGGGGCAGCGAGAAGCTCAGGGCAATGGCCTCATGGATGCCGGTGGCTTCCCAGATCGTTTGATCGGTCTGGAGGCGCTCCTCGTACCACGCTCGATCCTCTGTAGTGGCGCTGGGCCACTCCCCGACCCGGACATTTGTATGAGAGCGGGCCTGCCAGGTAGAGAAGTTCCCCGGTTCGCGTCGTTGGGCCAATATTGGCCGACGCACGGAGGCGTTGTAATGGTTGAGATCGGCGTCGGACAGAGGCTTTGAAGGAGTCGGACCGAGCAGGGCCGCCCCTGTGTCAAGGAAATAGATTGGTGTTCCTTGAGGCGGGTTGGTGACGAAACGACTAGCAAGGCTGGTCGACCAGGAGGTCGTCGCCGTAAGGCTGAGGTTTGGGTCATTGGCAAAAGGTTTGGGAGGCATTGTTTCCGGTCGAAATACGGTCGGTGCTGGAGTTTTGTTTGGTTGCAGAAGGCAGAGATTGTTTTGAAAGCGATGGTAAGATGTGGGGACCCGCGTCGAGGTTTATAAAGGAGACGAACCGTAACGTCCCTTTCAATCAATGGTCACAACGAAAAAACGCAATGACGACCGAAACGTCAGCACGTTTCAAAATTCAAAAAGCCGTAATGATGAAGGGAAGCGATAGTGCAAAGCGTCAGCACCTTTTGAAATACGAGTTCCCATAAAAAGCTTATTTAGGCCTCTTCGCTTATCCGTTGCGAAACGGATTAAGCTCAAGGCCTAGGGGGCAATGTTTGAGCCCAGTGGGCATTTTCGGTCCAAGATTTGAGAAAGGCTTGGATATCATTTGGGCCAGCGCCTGTGGCCTTTTTAGCCCACGAAGGGTGGCGAGGTTTGGCAGCACGTGACGTGGATTTTATCCAGAAGATTCTGATACCTCGCGAGATGCGGTGTCCTCGCGGGATCCTTATCTCCAGTTTGCATGGTACTCTACAGTTCCTGGCGAGGGTGAGTTGGAAATGACTAATAACGCCCTTGGGATAAGGTCGCTTAGTGTTTGAGTTCGCTTACTACACGACAAATGAAATGCAGCGAGGCGGGGAAAGAAACCTAAGCGAGATAGGTTTGACACGTGTTGCATGGAGCGCACGACTGGCGAGTTAATCGTATCCTTGTGGGATTCGGATTGCAGAATCCAAGTGGGTTGTGATTAGGTTTCCTCAGTGTGCTTACGAATGAATATATAAAGAAGCTTTACAGCTTACAGAAGGACACAATCAATCAATCAACAACTCTCTCAAACAGACGAACACAGTCGAAACCCTCGAGCACCCTCGAAACCCTTACGTTCTAAGCGCATCCCGCCTTAGATCCCAGAGCCCGTCAGGACTCGTCTCCGATTTCCCAATTGTTGCTCTGCTCGCTCTTACAGTGAGTATCGATCGACAGGTGATTAGAAGAGTAAGCTCGGAAATATTTCCTCATCAGGTGACACCGGAGCCCTCATTCGCCTGGTCAGAAGTCAGGACGCGCACCGTTCTCTTTCCTCATCCGTGAGGTGGCACGCCCCGCATACACCGTTTACTTTTGTTCCCTCATCACCCCCTTGCTGAGGACTTGGGCCAAAACAGTGCTCAAATCAGTTGAACTTCCCAAGGTAAGTGGAGGAAGGAATTTTATGAAATGGATACTAATCATGGTTATGTTGTAGCTGGTAAGTGAAACATGATACCAAAGAACTAACTGTCTGTGGAGGCGTTTTGCTAGTTTGAAAAATCTTGGAACTGACTATAGCTATATAGAGCATTGCTACTGATTTTTGACATTCATTGAGTACTACTGGCTTTAATTAATTTCCTTGCTTTTCAAGGTTTTGGACTCTAGAAAAGTAAGATACGAGGTAATGAGGATGTGTTGTACAAATTATACAGTATTTCGCCCAGCATAGAAAACATTGACAATGAGCATGTTACCATTCGAAATAACGAACCTTATATGTATCATATGCTCCATTCCATAAGAGTAGCATAGTTCTAGTTCAGTTGTCAATATTACAACACGTTATGTAATAAGGCGGTTAGCGGATGGGTTTTTAGCAGGCGGTTAGCAGGTAGCAAGCTGAATTACCAGGATGAGCTGAGATCCTCGTGCCATGCCAACACGTAGTCATACCAAACCTACATGAGAACTCTTACCTCTTTGACTTTTCCTTCGTGTTGCAATGGTGACCTCTCTACCTTGTTCAATTGTCCCTACGTCTCTCATTTCCCTCGCATCCGAACAACCCTTCCCACCCCCACCATGTTCGTCGCTGAGGCCAGTTGTGACCTCGCGGCCAGCAAGGCGAGGTCGTCCAATTGATGCTGATGATGATTTTGGAAGGTTGGTTTGTGTTTGAGTGCTTCTAATGACCATATGACAGTCTGATGTGGTCCTTTATTCAATTTAAAAAAACTATTTTGGGTTTCTTGTTGATTTTTTAAATCCTAAACCCTTAATCTATACCCTAACCATATACCCTATATCAGAACCCTTAAATCTTATACCTTAAACCCTAGGCCAAACTCATAAAAGACTCGTGACGGTCATTTTACAAAATATAAAAAACTTTAGTTTATATTTTAGTTATAATAAATTCACATGTTAAAATTTAACTGATAATAGAGTACCACATCAAACTGCTACACGAGAACATTTAAAATAATGTGTTGTTATCAAAATATATAATTGTAAAAAGATATACACGGAGAGTATTTACTATTTAGTGTTCGATACATGAAAGTAACTTAGATCCGAGACAAGCCAAGCCTAGTCTAACAATGCACGTTTGTATCCATTTAGTTTAGATACGCCAGTCGCCGCCGTGTTAGAGAAAGCAAATGGCGACTGACAGTAAATCCAAGTCGTCCTCAGCACCAAAGTCCAAGAAGAGCAAGACTCGTTATCTTCCTCACAACGTACGTCACTACTTGTCTCTTTGTTTTTTGTGTGTTAGAGATGGTTTGTAATCTTGCTAAATGGTGTGTATGTCTCTGTATCAGAGGGCCGTGAAGAAGAAAGGGGCGTATCCGTTACACCCGGGGGTGCAAGGCTTCTTCATCACTTGCGATGGTGGCAGGGAGCGCCAAGCCGCTCATGAAGCTCTCAACGTTATCGACTCGGTATCTCCTTTCCTTTCTCTCTCTCTCTTGGCTTGCGCTTGTTTAATAACTTGCTATACAATAGACACAGTTTTCTCTGGTTTATTATGAAATTCAATCTCGACACGTTATCGACTCGGTATCTCCTTTCCTTTCTCTCTCTCTCTTGGCTTGCGCTTGTTTAATAACTTGCTATACAATAGACACAGTTTTCTCTGGTTTATTATGAAATTCAATCTCGACATTGGTTCTGTTAGGCCATCCAAATGGATACTAACACATACCCATCATGCTATTGCTCAAGATAAATCGGCCTCTCATTTATGACATCCTTTTGTACTCATGGCCTATGATATGGACAACATAATTGTAGCTTAAGCTGAAATTGGTTCTTGATGAGACCCAGTGACTATATTTTTACATTTCTTCTTTGAAATCTTTCGCAATTATGGATCATAGGAAACCTTCATCCTTTATTGGACAGATCTTGATAGGATTAGTGAATTGATATTATTTGTGATAATGCATGGAATCAGAATACTGATTACACTGAAGCCCAACAGTTGCTGTCATGGAATATGGACTATGATTTTTCTTTTCAATGTCTTCTATTTAGTTTTTCATAATAGGAATTGTCTTAGGAACCTGATCTGTTGGATTGTTTTGGTTTGTCTTGCAGTTTTTTGAAGAGCTTGTACAGGGGAAGGATTCAGCGATAAATCTTTCTGAGGCACCCAGTAAACCTATCAATAAAAAAATTAAGTTCACGTACTCTGATACTTCTAGTAGTGATGATGATGCTGATGATGTTGATAAGAAAGAGGAGGGGGAAACTGAGGAACCTGTTGAAGACAAGGGGTTGGTCAATGAAGAAATAAAATCTGATACTTGTCAAGGTGATGATGGTAGTCAGACATCAGATCTCGAGAAGAAAGACAGTGCTCCCTGTGAAACTAAACCAGAGGAAGATACTAAAGACGACAAAGAGGGTAGTATAAGTAAAGAGATTTCTGCTAAAGAAGTTGAAGAGCCACCAGCAAAGAAACAATGTCTGGGAACAGATTCATCAAAGAGGATCCCGGATAAAGTAGAAGAGAAGTCCATTGATCGATTAATTGAAGATGAGCTCCAAGAACTTAAAGATAAGAACAAGGTGAGCTTCAAATCCCGTGCAATATATTACTGGATTGTTCGTGCTTGTGATTCTTTCGCTTTCCTTTTATCTATATCGGGCGCCAAAATGGTTATCTCTTGAATATAAATCTAGCTGAAGATCATCTTGTAAGAGTGTTGTCTTGCATCCGATATTTATTCTTCTCAGATTATAACCCGTTTGCACGTGGTTGATATTTTGCACACTTTTCTTTTCTCCCCTGCATTAGCTTGCATAAAAAAATAGATCCTCAATTGCACATCTGTCAGGAGTTTTCCATTACTATTTAGCTGGCCATGCATCTGACTGTTTTCTGCTAGTGCATATGTCGTAACTATTCTCTTGTTTCATTGTCTAGTAACTACATATATAAGTAATAGTTTTACCTCCATTAATTTTATCCTGTTGTAATAGTTTTACCAGAACCTGCTAACCAACCCGGTTTAAGAATAGTTACAGCATGTGCACTAGCAGATATAAGTAATACTTTTACCTCCATCAGTCTCACTCGATCTTGTAATAGTTTACCAGAACCTGTTAATCAACCCCGTTTAAGAATGCGTATCGGGTATTAGTTGAGAGTTGCTTCAAATTATGATGGGTGAATATCTTAGCAGTCTCTTTCTCTGTATCAATAACAGAGGGAGGGTATCATTGTGTAAATATTTATCATCAAATGATGTGCAGAGATGATATTGCACCTTGCTCTTATTATCAGCTACTTTTTCAGATCTTCCTCAGCGCCTAAGGCTCATGTCCACACCATTCTTGGTCAAGAAATTTGGAACCTGGATTTTCAATTCGGAATTTAAGGGTTTGTGGTCTGGGTGCAAAAGATTGATTACAATTTATACACGAGGATTCTCGCATTCATTATTGCATTTCTTCTTACTTAAGTATCCAGTGTCATGGTTGTTGTAAGGACTGTACCATTAGAATTAAGGAATGACAAACCATCATGATTTTTATAGCGAAGTTGAGTAAAAAGCATCAAAAAGAGGTTTGGGTAGTCCATAATTACCAAATACCACTTAGCATCAACTTGGAACAAAGATGGATCTGAGAGAAACAAAAGGATGGAGTTTTCCGGTTACCAGAGGCACAAGGTGGGGAAGATTTGGATAGAGGCAGCACTGTTATCTCATCTTTGTGTTTCTCTACTTTGAAATCTTTTCTAAATCATTTGTATAATGGTTGGGGTAGTTTGGAAAACTAAATTAACAAATGAGAAACTGAACTGCAAATTGATATTGAAACTACATAGTCTATTTGGCGAACAAGGCTTTCTGCTAGTAATCATACTCGTCCCTATCTCCATCTCATTTTGTCTGTGCAACCGTCAGCATATTATTTGTTCATGGGTTTGTTTTAGTTAGTTGCAGATTTATATATATTTGGTGTCATAGTTCTTTCTTTCCATATATGTGAGTATCTAGGTGAGATGAACTTCTAATTCCCCCTGTCATTGGTTTCATTTAAAAGTTTCATAATATTAAAAGTTAAGGGGTTTATATCATTTTCTGGGATTTTCTTCTCATGTTGATGTTGGATTATTTTCAGAGGCGCTTTATCAACCTTGAGCCAGGTTGTAATGGTGTCGTCTTCGTTCAAATGCAGAAGAGAGACGGAGATCCTGGCCCCAAAGATATTGTACAGCATATGATGACATCTGCTGCTGCAACAAGGAAACACATGTCGAGGTTGATATGTTGCTTGTTAGGTTAACGTACAAATAACACATAAAACTCATCTCAAATAGGTTGGTAGCTAAATTTTCATGCTGCTTTCATATATAGGTTTATCTTAAGGGTATTACCTGTCGAAGTATCGTGCTATGCATCAGAAGAGGAGATTTCCAAAGCAATTAAACCTCTTCTGGCACAATATTTTCCCTTGGAAACTGATAGTCCTCGGAAGGTAAGACTATATTTCATCATTTCTTATCTCTTTTTTCATGATAATTTGGTTGTTGAGACTGCTAATCTCTTCAATAAGACACATGAACTTGCATAGTTTTTTAAATTTTAATTTATCAATTACTGCTGGAAACTTTGTCTCCACTTATTTGATTTAGCCAGAGTTAGATCATCGTATTTTGTGCCTGCACTAGGCAGGGAGACCTTCTCTCTTGTGAATGATGGGTTTCTTTTCTTGCATTTTTACAGATCTTTGATTTTATTCTGTTTTGTTAAAACTGGAACAATATGATATAAAGATAAAACCAGATGATTCTGGGCATTGTTGAGTGATAAATACAAGTATCTGGATTTTGGAGGGAGAAAAAAGTAAGAGAAATAAGAGAATCTGAAGCGGCAATAACGGAATCACTTGTGGGGATTGGTCGATTTTGGGGATCTTTATGCCATCAGTTTCTTCATAATTCAGAATTAGTTTGTTCCATGCTACTCTGTCGTATCTTTATGAAAAGAACCAATCTGTGAGTTAGCTGTTGTGTATTTTGTTGTTTCATTGTTTGCTGCTATTCTGTGATGAGTACCAAGCAGAGTGATCTATTCAAAAGTATGTCTGCTGTCACCCCACCCCAAAAAACATATACCACAAAACAAAATGATTGGATCGTAGTGTTGTTTGACTTGGTTTGCTTCAAGCATAACTAGAATATTTATGTTTGATAGCCTGAGATGGTTTCTGAGTTTACTTGATCTTCTGACAGTTTGCAGTACTCTATGGAGCACGGGCAAATACTGGTATTGACAGGATGAAAATTATAGATGCAGTGGCAAAGTCCGTGCCTCAACCTCACAAAGTTGACCTTAGCAACCCTGATTTGAATATTGTAGTTGAAATTTGCAAGGTACATGATCTTTTCCTGCAAGTCTTGTTTCATCATTAGGTTCATTGTTGTTTATTTTACTTGCTGAGATGGTAACATGAAGTACATGACACGGTATTTTTGAGTTTTACTTTAGAGTGATCTATACATTTCATTTTATCATTTTGCTTTTATTTATTTTTATTCGTCTTTTTTCCCAAACTGTGCAATTTCAAGTTTTTATTTCATAGCCTATTGCTTTCTTGCAAAATAGTGGGTGCTACATAGTCCACGGGCCTATAATTATCTATATTTATCAACACGAAGCTTTACGTTTAAGCTTCTTGCTGTTATATAGTCTAATTTCGCATTTTGCTTTGATTGGCAGACTATTTGCTTGATTGGTGTTGTTGAAAATTATAAGCAGTTGGCCAAGTACAATCTGAGGCAGCTCACATCACTGAAGCCATAGGAATTCGGGTAGTTATATCACATAAATGATCTGCATTCAGAATATGATAACCGAGAACTCAGCAAATTTGCTTGGCATTGTAGAAGTTAATTAAGTTCCTCTTTTGTTTTTGGCTGAATTATGGTTGTATTCAGTTTGTATGACATTGTGGATTCCTCTTTTCTCACCATAACACAGTTTTAGAAGCGTGAATCTCTCTTGTGATACTGTTGGGTTGGGAAAGATGCATCATGATGCTGGTTTTTTTTTCTTCTTGATATTGACGAAAATACAGAAAAAGCTTCAAGGGTCTTGAATTGAGCTAAAATTTAGCAGATCGCATTTGCCTTCACAATGCCCTTTATGAACTTCTGATACAGGTCAAGGAGTCGACCTAAAATTTGTAATCGTAACATGTTTGAGAAGGTCATTCTACATGTTTATTGACACTAGCTGACTTGTTCTTTGTCCAAACGCTAGTATCAATTTATTGACACTTCCGGTAGTTGGTTTTATTTATTTTTTTTTATTTTTTTCCTCAGTGGTTTTGGCCTCGTATTGAAGATAACATGAATCTGTGCAATTATATAAGAGAGAGAACTTCAACTTTGAATCAATGTTTACACCTCTGAATAATAAGGTCCTTAAAATTTCTAATTTGTTAACAACACGAAACAAATGAACAATGGAACACAACCGAATCATTAATCCTACACTGAAGACTCCTTGCATCTCAATTAAGCGTTTGGAGCCTTGTACAATTTCTCCACCATCTTCCTATATTCTGCAAGAGACAGAAAAGAAACACAGCATAATTTAGACACTGTTTATCATGCAAAACTATCTGAAAACCAAAACAATTGAACAAGTAAAGGAGATCCAAGATTTACCTTCTTGATTGCTCCAAAGTTGCGCTGCTTGGGGGTTCAAAGGTGAGCTTGTGTTTGGTTCTGTAATTCAGCATACAAGACCCAAATTTCATAAGACAGTAGCTTCATGATCCAAGTAGTATTCACACAGCAGTATACACAGAGATAATCAGTACGATATAACACTCAATTTACCTCCGAGAAGACTCTGGATCGATAAGAGGATGGTTCTCACATCATAAGCCGAAGACCATTTATCCTGCAATTGGTTTCAAAGGCACACATCAAATCAAACTATCACGGAAACAAAACACCATCGTAGATACAAGTTCAAAGTACCTGAAGAATATCCAAGCAAATATGGCCGCGAACATCGACATTGGGATGAAAGCAGAAAGTCTCGAACTTGACCTTGGGAGGCTTAAAGGGATAGTCATTGGGGAAAGAGAGCAACAATCTGTATTGAGTCCCTTCGAAAACCGTGTCTTTGCTTCCATTGATGGTCCCTTTCCAGCAGAATATGTTGTCTTCCTCAGGAAACGCAGATATCCCCGAATCTCCACCCATCTATAAATTCAATTTCAATCAATCAAATCACCAAAAACCCTAAAATTGAAAAACCCCCAAACGGAAAACAAACAACAACTCACCATTAGAGCCATCAACTCGGATTGAAGCCTGTTGCAAACACATAAATCAAGATCAGAAACCTTGGAAAACCATGGATTATAAATCTGGTGCGCGAGAGCAAAACCCTAGGAAATTGAAGAATTTCGATTCACCTTTTGAGGACGGATTGGGAATCGGCGGTTTTCGCCGGCGCCTGAGATTTCTTGGACCCGCCGGTGCCTGTGGCGCCTGGGATGTTGTCCTGGTGGTTCACAGACGCCATTGATGAGAGAGAGAGAGAGAGAGAGAGAGAGAGAGAGAGAATGGGGGAAGAGGGGTGAGGGGGTTGGGTTTAAAACGCTGCGAGGGTGGAGCTAAACGGCGTCGTTGAGATAGGGTATTCAAAATTTCCGAACGTTGCAATCACGGTGAGTCGTATATTCTAATCTGGATTTACTTTCTTTGATCTTCAACGGCTAGTTATTATGAATTTTGGTGTTGTACAAACCCTTTTCTTTCCCTTTTATTTCAGGACCTGACTGATCTGATTTTCCACTTTATTAGATCCATGTCACGGAAATTTGCTGTCGGGCTATTAAACTACTCCATGAGAAATAACGAGTAGTAGATTTTCTGGACTTGGTTCATTGAAGTGTTGGATTGATAGCTAATAAACTTTCAGATCTCGATCTACTTGTTAACCTAATTGTTTATGATGACCAAAACAATGAATTAATAAATTCGAGTTCTTCACATTGTTGGATAGACAAAAGTCACACATAACAGCAAGCACAGTTAATGATTATAACATCTGTTCTTTGGGCAAGGACTAAAAGCTAAGAGACTAGGACATAATAGGTGGCGAGTATGCCAACAGAAGTTTCAGAAAAGCACGACACATAAAATGAATGGTACATTGGATCTGTTGAGAGCATGAGGTTAACATTTGAGTAGGGAACTTTGTTTGGTTCCAAGGACTGCTTAGCCAAGACATCAGCTGCAGCATTTGGTCTACAGAAATGCCTAGGATCTCAAAGCTGCCCAACTATGTGTACAACTCTTAAGCACATCACCAACAGGGGGCACAACATTGAAATTCCAAATATGTGGATCAAGGCAACAGACTACAGTTCCACCTCTAGCTTGCTCATTAGGAGTAGATACTTCAATTCAGCTGTTACAATTTCATGTAACCAATCAATAGACAGATGAAAGTCAAGGAATTGACACACCAGCCTTGTTGCAGCTTCAAAATTAAAAACACCTCATCCCCATCACACATCACAGCCTAAACATGGTTCCATCACTCATGCACACCCGAGATAAAAGGCTACCCTTATAAAATCCAATATCTTTTTTTCCCTCTTCCAAGCCCAAAAACTAAACCCCATCCAGTTTCCATGAGAAAAGATCTTTTACTTTCCTAGCGCTGCATGCATGGCGACACACTGTTAACTAAGCATGGTAATCTACTGTTTGCAGAGTCTACTGTACATGAGCTCAGAACTTCACTGCCAGATTTGTACAGAAAAACTGGGATACCGGGAAACTAACTAGGACATCTTAACAACACGGGATACCCTTTCAAAGAAGATAGGCAACATGGTTTTGCTAAACATAAGCTCGTCGTCCATCCACTCTGGGGCCACCCTCTCAAAGGTTCCCAAGGATAAGAAACGGTATAATATTTCTTGATTCCCTGTAGCTCTGTTCACCCATGTCAGAGTGAAGGAGTAACCTGTTACAGCAATATATAGTCATCAGCAACTTTTGAATCCAGAAAACAACTCTTGAGACGCCTACAGTCCATTTAAGTAGAAACAATCAGATAGAAACAGGAAAAACATAAAAGAATATTTCTGTAATAAATCAACTATCAAGACCAATATCCTTGAAGTTTAAATTTGATTCAGCTCTATAGGTCCCAGTGCAAAAAGTTAATTAAATTTGCACCCTTTTTTTTTTTGGTAAAAAAGAAATTTGAAATGACAAGTTCATGCAAATGCTAGAGATGGTTCTAACTTCTTTATTTTTAATGTCATTGATTGTGCTGTTAGTCAGTCTTAGAGGATTAGGGATGTACCTCCAACCATAGACAACTACACTACTTATTACAGCTACACCACCTAAACCCTCGCACCCTCACCTGATTGCAGTTACCAACATAAAAAGAAAATATGCCCCCGAAGGATTCGTTCTGCATGTTGCAGGTGATCCGTCTGGCCCACTCCCTAGAAGTTTTTGCTACTCTCTTAATTTTCACTCTTCTAGCGGGCTTACTCTCTCAAAACTCTCTGGTTCACTAATCTCTCACTCTCTCCTCTCTCTTATATCTCATTGAGTTAAGGCCTGAATGGCTTTGAGGCTAGGTTTCATAACTTGCATTATCAGCAAACCAAGCCTGAATAGTCAACAAGTGGCTTCGGTCATTAGCAGCTCTGGATGAATTCCAACACTGTTCATGCTGCTTTTGGGAAGTGCTAACTAAACATGGGTTGTTACCAATTCATTATTCACTCCTCTAAGTGACCCTGTTGATTCAATGCCATTCTTCCAAAACTGAAAGAACTTAGCTTATTATAAGAGTAATAGGATATAAAAAGAATGGAAAATATCGAGATGGTACTGGCACAGAAAACAAGCAGTCAATTTCATATTACCACTTGATTGATGTACCGCTTTAATGCATGTTTCTTCAGTTTGATCAAGAATTGAGAACTTTAAGCCCCACAAGTGCTCAATAAGCTCTTGGAACAAGCAGTTAGATGTGCCAGTTACACTGCCACCTAGAAATCAAGTATAACACATCATATCACTGAATACCATATGCACAAAGAAAATAACAGGATCTTAATTCCAGACACATACCTGATTCTTCCAGATTTCTACAGCACTGTGACTGAAAGTTTACATTAGTCTGTGAAAGAGAAGACAATAAGTATCTGCTCCAGATATGGAACTCTTTTTTTTTTTTTGTGAAAATATTTCGGAACTTATTGATAATACCTTACGAGAAATAACAAGACATTCCCTGTGCATAGTTTCCTTGTGTAAGTCCTTTGCAGATTCAATTCGTAATACACTATCTTCATGAATCCTAGAAGGCATATCCATGTCCCCTGTCTCTGAACCAGAATGCCTCTTACGTTTATTTGTATCTCTTCTCCTTGCGCTATTGCCTGCTTCTCCTGATACTTCATCACCACCCGACATACACAATTCCTCATTGTCTGTGTTGCTGTCCTTCATTCTGCTGAAGGTTTCCGCCTGTCGCATCTTTTGGAGCTTTCTTAATTCTTCATAAAGCTCTTTATCTGTCGTGAATTTGAGACAGAATACAGATAGGTATTTATTAATCCACATGAAAGCTCAGGAGAAACAAACTACACTTTTTAAATGCACCACACACTTTTACCAACAGTCAGGGACAACTGCTGGAAACAGAAGAGTATTCACAAAATTAATAAATCACTTGATCTCAATAAAGAATACAGATGACATGTTATTAATGTGTGTATCTGTAGACGACATTCTGACTAGTTTAACTGTTCTCCGAATTTTCTGAACAGCTAAATTGAAATTTAACGAAGACATGTTATGTCTTCAAATTTGAAAAGCAAGTCCTTACAAAACAAAACAAAACATATAAACATTCTCATACCATCAAATGGTTTCTTCAATCAGTCTGAATGTTTGACTGAATCACCAAATCATGTCTGCGAAGGTCATGCAAGTTTAACAGATACTGAACATGCCAATGAGTTTTCCATTTGTGTCTTATTAGGGGAAAAAAATTTCCTTGTTACTTTGCATTTTGGGCTGAAAAAAAACGAAATTAAAAAAAAAATTAAGTCATGCAGATTTTAATGATTGTGACACACATAGAATGCACCATATAAACATTATAATTTAGTCAATTTAGTAAACAATCAAGAAGTGAAAATCCAGTAATAATCGAGTAAGCTTATTTCTCAGTAAACTAGAAAGTCCAGTAAGGTTGTGAGGTTTTACTGTGAAACTTCAATTCTACATTATAGCCTCTTAATGAATCAAATAAGACATGATACAATATAATGTGATGAAGTTGAATAAAGTTGTAGGAACCCAAGCAGTTAATATCTATCCAATGCCATTTCTTCCACATTTCGTATAAATCCAACATCCTCTCTCTCTCATTTCTATGAACCTTTCAAGGCCATTCGATTATTTGTTCCTATAAAAACCAGTGAATGACTTAAAGGGTCATCAGAATGTATTAAAAAAAACCCACATTTTCTAAAGATTTGAAGTTGGTCATGTAACACAGATTTACTAGACTCCTGTCGTAAAATCTCAATATCATTCACTTCCGATTTATTTATAGTTCTACGATTGCTTGCTATGAAACATATTCTAAGAGGGCAGAACTTAAGTAGAAAACAGAAAACCTTCATTCAGAAGGGCATAGTCTTCCATTCAAATTAAATGCAGGGTAGCCCAGATATCTTGTAGTAAGTTGCAACTTCAGCAATGACTTATGCACACACACTTCCCATGTTTAATAATATTCACCATATTTACTATTCCATTCTGATAGGGATACACAAAATCAGTCTTCATCAGCATTCCAAAACCTTTACTGAGATATACTTTATTTCCATCAGAATGACAATCAAATAGACCAGGCTACTTACTTTTCTTGTTTTCTTCCATCAAAAGCTTCTGGTACTCGTTAAATTGTTCATCTTTTGCAGACCTGCAAAATTTTAAACAGCCAGTTGTTTAGAATACATTAAATTTGACATAGAAATTCCACTGGAACTCAGATATTGCATACCTGAGAGAAGAGAGTTCACTTCTAAGCTCATTAAGCTGAGAATGCAACCGCTCATTTTCACTTTCTACATGTTGCCTGTACTCCTCCGCAACTGCAATCGATGAAATTAAACAACAAAATAAGCGGCGTTCACGGCATAAAACTAATCCGAAAGCACAAATTCTACAGTGCAGAAAACTCGTACCTTGGATAAAGTTCAAAAACTTGTCTTCTTGAACTTTATTCTTTTCATCCAACTCGGAGAACTTTTCGGTCTGAAGTATCCTAACCAGCACTCACAATTAGCAAAAACAAAGCCCATACTGCAATAGGTACTAAATTCTGAAGTACAGAAGAAGCTCATGATAATTCAGAAACAGAGAAGCAAAAAAAGTACTTGTCATTTCCCCCAAAATCAAAATTTCTGAGTATGGAAAACCGACCTTGAATTGGGAGAACCTGTGGTAGAGTTTCGAATAGAGAGCATCCATCTGCGAACGAAATTAGTGAGGGCTTCGGATTCGGATTAGGTATGAAATGAAAAGTGAGAGGAGCCCTTTGAATCGCTCCAAGGTGGAAACCCTAACCCTAAATTGCTCTCCGGAGGTGGCAGGTGGAAAAAGATGGGGAGGGCGTACTGCTTGGTCTAACTTCAAATTTCAAATAAGATTTATCCTCCAAACTGCCACGTCATTTCGCTAAGTGTTCAGAGAACCTTCTCAAGGTATACGATTTGAATTTACACGGCTGTATGAATTGCCGAAATTAATGAAAATTATATTTTCGTCATTGTTACGTGTCTTGTTTTAATAATAGAATTAGTTAATTTAATTTTTTTATTAAAATAGATTACAGTATATAATTTTTAGATCATTCGGAAGACTTTAGGTAAAGCCTATAAATAGGTATTTTCTATCAATGAATGAGTACACCGTTATTCTCGTTATCTTTTCTCTTTCAACAATTTAATCTTAATATACAAATTATTATGAACGGTTAAAAATGGATCGTGTACTTTTTTATTGAAACATGGATGTAAAGCCTTTAATACCAAACCGAAAAATTATAATTATAACATGACCTATCCGCAAGGGCCGAGAGAATGAAGTTAAGACAACCTAAAAAAACTATCATAGAGTTCAACCAAGCAGAAACTAAAATAAAATAAAACATCAAAAAGACCATTACCAACAGAGCTGGGCATGCCCTAACCTTGATTTATTCTACTGGCCTGAAACCATCATAATTTTTTAGGTGGGCTGAGAGTAACCAAGCCCACCTTATACTTGTCTCATCCCATGGAAACCTTAGCCCAATGTAGCTAGGACTCCCCAGATCTTGTCAATTAGTCGTCGTTGCAACCACTGCCGCTGACGAGGAACCACCATCATCGTCATCGATCTCTTGCTCGCCGACGATGGACCTCAGCCTTCTATTGCTGCCTAGGCAACCCATCACAGCCACTGGATCATACGCTAGGTTCTCTGATTTACCATCAACAACGCTTGGCTTACCGCTGGCATCCTCCAACCACCAACCGAGGCTGTCTCTTGACTTCATCGGAGAGCCCGACCACCATTGTTGTTTCAGATCTGACTCGATGCCCCAATGCACAGCGCTAAGGCAACCATCAATTGTACCCGAACTCAGATAAGTTAACCTCGCCGCCGTAACTAGTGGAGAAGGGAAGCAAGAGGGGAGTAGTCGAGAACCTCTTGATGCTTGAAGCCAACCTGGGTTGTCTTCACCAAGACCCACGCCCCCACCGTCCCAATATCCACCGCTGCTTGCAACTGCTAGGGCAAGGAAGAGAGAGAGAGAGAGAGAGAGAGGGTCGAGGCATTTTTATTTTTTCCCATAAAATCAAATATAGATCGTGTACTTATATCCTATGTATACAACAACAACCTTTTTTTTTCTTTTTCTTTTCTATTTACCCAAAACAAAAGCGAGAAAAGACTTCTCACATCTCACTTCTTTGATCTGGAGTCTAGAAACACCATACAAATCATCTAGAATACTTGAACAATATAAGTAGGAGGATCCCCGAAAATGCTCAAGCCAAGGACAATGTTGAATACTCATCTTGACCAAATGATCAACTGTCGTATTATGCTCTCGAAAAAAATGCTTCAATTTTGGTGTTACCCATGATAGAAACAAAGAAATGACAAATGTTCTGGAGGCCTTTTCCTAGAAATCGTAATGAATTCACATATGATGGACACTTTAGACTTAAGAGCAACAAGTTTCCATTCTTCAGTTATCAAACATGATCTTTTCAGGATTAATAGGAAAAGTGATAATTTGATCAAAAATCTGTTTGTTTTTTCCATTTCCAAATTAACCAATACACAACAATAAACATACTACGAGAGTGGTTCTAATGAGGACCATCTTGTTGAGGACTTCTTCGTTTCACCCCGTTTTTGACCATATATTTACATCTTGACCATCTAGTTTGTAGATATATATAGGTAGATCATTTCTACAAATTTTCATCCAAATTGAAAATCGTTAAGACATTTATAAATGTGTTTTACTGATTATAAACTTGAACGGTTCTTGTTTGACAGATTTGGATCATCCATTGATTGGATTTAGTTCGATTCCTTAATGATCACTAATTTGACTGAAAATTTGTATAAGTGATATTCTTATATAGACCTGAAAACTAAACAGTCGAAATGGAAAAATGCAATTGAAAAGTGGGTATAATAAACCAATAAAGGGAAAAGTCTTCAATAGTCCTCAACAAGATGGTTCTCATTAGAACCCCTCCCAACATGTACCATTTAATACTCTTTTAGGATAAAGACTTAGAGCATCTTTAGCAGACTCTATTTATTAGTTCCTCAACCATTTTAGAGAGCAAATTTAGTTTTTTATCAACTTTACTAGCTCCAGCAGACTAGTAAGTAACTAGTTATTTTAACTTTTAGTTATCTCGGTAGTTAACTATAATTTATGTTAATTCAAAGTATTTATTTTAAGTCATTTTATGTATTATTAAAACACATTTAAATTAAATTTTTTTATTTAATCAAAATAATATAAATAAAACTTTAGTTGAAAAGAGAGTACGAGTGTAGATAGATTTCTAAAATGGCTAGTCATAATGACTTTTTAGCTATTTTAGCTAAAACTTGACTACAAAATAGCTAGCATTGTTAAAGATGCTCTTACAGTTCATTTGAGCAATGATCCAAACATATATACTAGTCAAGTAAGAAAGAGAAAGAAATGGAGCAAGCCAGGTTTATTTAGATCTTGAAAAATCTCTGAAAAGATGAAGAAGGGTCTCATCATGAGCAACAAATAAAACAGGTGCTAACATTGGTGAAGCTACGCCTAACTCTTTAAACATTGGTAAGCAATTTCTTATGAAATCACCCACGACAAGGTATTTTTCTTCCCCGGGGGGAGGAATATCGAAACTCCAAAATTTTCTAATGAGGATCAACAAGTCTACATAAGTCAAATATTGAGTTGTACGTAGATTTGACAGTGAAGCAACACCATTAAATGTTAGTCATCCCAAATTTACACATTATCACCACATCCCTCAAAGCTAGCGGGAGTGGTAATAACTAAATTCACCAACTGAATTGGAATAACATAAGACAGTCCAGCCAAATTCATCTCAAGAATCACAGACAGTAGCATTGTTATTAATTGAAGCAATAGGGAGAGTATAATGATTAAAAGTAATTGGGATTACCCAAGAGTTATTCCACAACTGATGTTTTCACCAGCATCCACACGCCAACTAAGCCTTTTCCTTAAAACTCAGCACCTGAGAAATGCTTCTCTAAGTGCTACAACAGTCTAATAAAGGCTTGTAGTAATGGGATTAACCAATAGTCATGCTACAACTTTAAGTCAAATATAACACGATTTGGAAGAGAATGAATTGTCTGATATATTATTCATCTCACATTGGATGTATATACGGAGGATTACAAGTATATAATTGATAAGTATTAACTACCGTAATTACAATATATTCTAGTCCTAATATTGTACCATGACTCACACTGACACTTCTCCTCAAATTGGTGCATACACATCAACCATGCCCCAACTTACTTAGTGAGTCATAAAACGCCTTCCTGGATACTCCTTTGGTGAGCATATCTGCAAGCTGCTCTTCAATATGAACAAAAGGGAAGCTAATGATATTGACATCCAACTTGTCTTTTATAAAGTGATGATCAACCTCCACATGTTTAATATGATCATGTTGTACTAGATTATGTGATATATCAATTGATGCTTTGTTGTCGCAATACAATTGCATGACACTTTTATGTTAGACACCAAAATCACGTAACAAACTTCCACATAGAGAAGTAAAATAACCTGATGACGACCTCCTATCTGTAATATTTCTAACCTAATCAACATCTGTAAAGCCATAATTTCAAGAGTGTTGTTGCGTTTAGAGAACATTACTCCTTTACCTGGAGCTAACTTCAAGTACCATAAAATTCTCACAACAACATATAAGGATTACAAGTTTAATTATTCAACAACATATAGATTTGCTTTGTATATACTTTCTAAACTAGTTTCTATCACTATATAAGGGCTACAAAAATTAATTATAAAAACAACAAAAAGAAGCATGCATAAATAAGTTGAATGCATATAAAAAAATAGTAAAATATATTCACCCAACGGTTATCATCCAACCAAGCCGTAAGTGGGACCTATATTATGAAATGTTTTTTTTTTGAGAAACATGAAAATCTTTTTATTGATCAGCGTAACCACCATACATAATAATTTACTCATGTAGGATTGACAAAAAAACTATTACCTAAATGGTTCAACCTTTCCAGCCTTGAAGCACTCCAACGTAGTTGAATTTACATCCATAAGTATTAAGGGCTTATATAATAAGAGTGTCAAAGACGCACGTAATAAGAGTTCGGTAACAATCTTTAGCCTTTTAATCCGAAACAAAGTTCAAACGAGTATTTAAATAATAATTAGCTTATTCAAATAATATTAAAGGCTCTTGAAAATTAAACTGCGTCTCCATTAAAGATGTCATTTCAATGATCCTCGGAAAAATCCTTTGGCACAGCCATTCCATAGAATACTACGATACCGACTCCACACATTTCATAACCAGCGCCACCCAATGTTTACTGAAGCATAGCCTTGCACATTTTTCATGGGATTTGTTGAGAAGAAAAAAGAAAAAAGAAAAAAAGGAAGAAAATAAAAGGTAAATAACTAGAATTTGATTTGACCAGAAAAAGAAAAAGAAAAATATCCACTTTTCCGAAGTCTGGGAAATTCTCTCACCAACCCCCCGAGTTTGTCTCGCTTTCGATCGAATCAGCCCCATTTCTCATACTTGAACTAACTATCCATCTCTCGCGACACAGACTCGTCTCCTCTCTCTTTCTCTCTCTGCACGTTGAAACCGTTTCTTTTCTAGAGATAGAAAGTCCTTCCGTTTCTCTCTCAACCCCAAAATTCAATGAGAGACAAAGAGAGGGCTTCCAACTGAAAATGGAGTTCGTCGGAAAAAGTGTCACGAAAGAGCTGGAAGGCCTCGCCGGAACTGTGAAATCCTACTCCGCCTCGTCCGGATTCTTCCAGGTCGTTTTCGAAGACGGAACTTCCGAAGAATTTGACTCCGCCCAGCTCTCTCTTCTCCTCGCCGCCGCCCCCGAACCCGACCCGCTCCAGGTCAAACCGGGCCGACCCGCCCGGAAACCTAGGAAACGACGCCGTACAGGTAATTCTGGTAGCTCTATTTTGGGGGAGGAGCTTGTGAGTAATCCTAGTGATGCCAAGGAGGGGATTGATTTGAATGCGGGGTTTAATTTTAGCCTGAACGACGCTGCTGAGCTTAGTGCCGGTGATAGGGATTGTATTGATTTGAATTTGGATGCCAGTGGCTTTGATTCGGTTGAGAATTTCGATGGGGATGGTTTCGGTGGTTCGAGTGTTGTAGTGACCAAGAGGAGGGGTTGCGATTTCGATTTGAATTTGGAGGTGGGTGAGGAGGATAGAGATGCAGAGGGTGACAGTGTTAGTCCTAAGTTTGAGAGGATTGAAGAGAGTCGAAGTCGAGAGGAGACGAGTGGAGATCCCCAAGGCAATGGTGTTGAGGATGGTAATGCTGATGAGAAACGGAAGCAAGTGTGTATTGATATCAATCAAGATGTTAACTTGGATGGCATTGAGTGTGCTGTTGGGGAAAGAGTTAGTGATGTGAATCGGTGTGGCGGTGGAGATATGAAGGTCAAGTCTTCTGTCCAGGATTTGAATGGTAGTGCTATTGAGGATAATGGCGTGGTGAGAGATGATCCTTCTGAAGCTGTTACTCCAATGACTCTTGGGTGCATAGGTGATTCAGCAAGTCTGAGTGTTCAGAAAAGTAGCCGAAGAAAGAGAAGAAAGCTACCGGAGAATTTGATGTCTGCTACAACAGAGACAGTTTTGAATGTTAACGGTGTGGTGAAAGATGATCTATCTGAAGCTAATACTCCAAAGATTCATGGGCACCTAGGTGATTCCGCTAGTCTAAGCATTCAGAAAAGTAGCCGAAGAACAAGAAGAAAGCTACAGGAGAATTTGATGTCTGCTACAACAGAGACAATTTTGAATATTAACGGTGTGGCGAAAGATGATCTGTCTGAAGCTAATACTCCAATGATTCATGGGCACCTAGGGGATTCCGCAAGTCCAAGCATTCAGAAAAGTAGCCGAAGAACAAGAAGAAAGCTACCGGAGAATTTGATGTCTGCTACAACCGAGACAGTTTTAAATATGAGTGTTGTTAAGGATAATGGTGTGGCGAAAGATGATCTATCTGAAGCTAATACTCCAATGACTCATGGGCGCCTAGGCGATTCAGCAACTCCAAGTGTTCAGAGAAGTAGCCGAAGAACGAGAAGAAAGCTACCAGAGTCTACTACCACTGAGACAGTTTTGAGGAGAAGTTCTCGCAGAGGATCTGTTCAGAATCATGTATCTATTGCATCATCTGGTGTTAGTAATCCAGTGTCGTCTTCAGCAGTTATAACAGAGGATGTACCAGTGATAACTAGCAGTGAAGAAGCAGATGAGCCTAGTGTTGCTCCTCAGAAGCTTGAATTACCCCCTTCATCACAACATTTGAATTTAGAGGGCATCCCCGTACTTGACCTTTTTTCTATTTATGCCTGTTTGAGATCATTTAGTACTCTATTGTTTCTGAGTCCCTTCAAGTTGGAGGATTTTGTGGCAGCACTGCAATGCAAGTCTCCGAGTTTGTTAATTGATTCTGTTCATGTTTCTATTTTGCAAACCCTAAGAAAGCATTTGGAGTCCCTTTCAAATGAAGGTTCTGAATCTGCTTCTGATTGTCTAAGGTATATATATTTTTTTATCCTGGTATTGTTAAATATTCTTTCATCTCTTTGGTGATTTCATACTGCCTGGGTTTGTAGCCTAACGTATTTTTATTTTATATTTTATTGTTTTTGATGTAGGAGTCTTAATTGGGATTTTCTGGACTTAATTACCTGGCCAGTTTTCATGGTTGAGTACTTTCTGATTCATTGTTCAGGATTGAAACCTGGATTTGACCTGGGTCACTTTAAGCTACTAAAAAGTGACTACTACAGTCAGCCTGCTTCTCTAAAGGTTGAGATTCTTTGCTGTCTATGTGATGATTTGATAGAAGGGGGAGCCATAAAATCAGAGATTAATAGAAGGTGTTCGACATCTGAACATGACATGGTTTTTGATCGTGATGTCAACTTTGACGTCTGCAAGAAAAGGAAGGCTTCTGTACAAATTGCTGGTAGCTCCAGTTTGAATGATGAAAATGTTGATGAAACCCCCGACTGGAATAGTGACGAATGCTGCCTCTGTAAGATGGATGGGAACTTAATATGCTGTGATGGCTGTCCAGCAGCTTACCATTCAAGATGTGTAGGAGTTGTCAGTGATCTTTTGCCTGAGGGTGATTGGTATTGCCCTGAGTGTATGATTGATAGGCATAAACCTTGGATGAAACTCTGCAAGTCACTTCGAGGTGCAGAGTTATTAGGAATCGATCCTCATGGTCGGCTGTATTTTAAAAGCTGCGGCTACCTGTTGGTGTAAGTCTTTTCACCTTTGCATGACTCAGTTTAATACTTTAATATCAATGCTGTTGATCCTTTAGCAACATTAATTCCCCTTATTCTTCACTTTGCTCTTAATTTCAAAGTACCCATGCATCTTCCTTTTTCATGAGAAACAAACGCTAATAATATATGACTTCCCTCAAGATATTTCAAAATTCTTTTGGTCGTCCATAAATCATCTTAAGATGCATATTAAGTCATCAAAAATATAATCTCTTAATTGCCAACCAATCAGTTCTATTTACAATTTGGCTGGTTCCTGAAAACCCTCTGCCATCATGTAAAGTCGTCTTATATGTCACCCATTAATGTTACACTTGGATTCCATACAACATCTTTCCTTGTTGTTTCTGCACGCGCAATTGCTTTTGGAAAAAGAGTTGCAGTACCAAGCTATTTTGTAGGAATATGAAACTAACTAAGAGTAGGGAGAAAGGCTTGACTTCTGAATTACTATTTCTGATGGTGAAATATTACTATAGTTTCTCTTAATGAGCATCTGTTTTATGCCGTGAGGCAAGCATGTTGAGATTTTATAGCTCTATTGATTTTACTGGCTACTTTTGGTTAAACTGATATATGTTTGACTTCATCTATTTATGGATTTGTACTTGCAGATCGGGCTTTTGTGAAGATGAATCTGCATTCAGTTACTATCACAGAGATGATCTAAACAAGGTCATTGAAGTGCTAAGGTCTGCAAAATTTTCCTATGATGGGATACTATTGGGAATCTATAAGCACTGGGACATTCCCGCTACCTTTGATGGAGCAGCTAGTGGCAAGCCCCTGGACCAATTGGAATTTTCAGAAACATGTGGTGCTAAAAATGAGATTCAGGAGGATATAAAACTGCAAGAGAAGCTTTGTAATCTTGGTTCTGATGTTTCAAATGAAGCGCTGAGAAGGCCTGTCATTCAGTCTGATTCAAATAAACTTGCTGATATTTTAAATCAATCAGATTTGGTCGGGAAATTTCATCCTGAGGACTCTTCTTTGACATATACTTGCTTAGATGCCAGACAAGAGAGTAATGGTTCTATCCATCTTGGCAATATGTCGTCCACTATAACGACTAAAAAACAGGGCACTTCAGAGGTACAAATCGCAACTGATTACATAAATTACTATAGTTTTGGAAAAATTGCTTCATCTATTGCAGAGGAGTTCAAGTCTAAAGCTTCAGAAAAAAATAGGGAGGGTGCAGTAATTACAGAAGAGGAAATAGTATCTGTGCAGATGAAGACCATTATAAAAAAATCTTCCAAGTTTTCCTGGCCCAATATTGAGAACTTAAATATAGATGTGCAGAAAGAGAAATGTGGTTGGTGCTTCTCTTGCAAATATCCTGCGGATGATAGGGATTGCTTGTATATTATGAGTAAGCAGCCTTTACAGGATGTTTCCAAGACAAATGTAGTTGGACTTAGGTTGAAAAAAACCCCCAAAGATCATCTTAGTGATGTCAGCTGTCAAATTTTGTCCATTCATGATCGCATGCTTGGGCTTTTGTTGGGTCCGTGGTTGAACCCCCATCATACAGAATTTTGGCGGAATAGTCTTCTTAATGCATGCGATCTTGCAACTGTTAAGCATTTGCTGCTCCTGGTAAGCAGTTTCTCTATAAAACTTGTTTAGTATGTAGTTTGTCCATTCAGATCTGTTAAACATTTACAGTAGCATTAATATGAACCTTGTGTTACAATTGTAGTTTGAAGTTTAGAGCCTATCAGTTGTCCTGTTTATCTTGTTCTTACAATACTCAATAGGATCCATTGGAACCCTAGGTTACTTCCTATTTGCATGTGAACAAATTTGTGTACTGTACCTAATTACGCATTTTGTAGCTTGTGTGGAGGTATACTTATGCGTACCATAGCTATTACTTTATTTCATGGAGCCTGTTGCATTGCCATAACTTGTGTGGTAGCTTGACTTTTCCCCTCTGTAGCATCCCTAAAGTTTTGGTGAAATGGTCATGCAGCTAGTGGAAAATTTGCATTATCGTGCATTGTCAGCAGATTGGTTGAAACATGTGGACTCTGTTGTTACCATGGGTTCTGCTTCTCATGTTGTCACTTCATTACGTGCATGCTCAAAGAACATGAACAGCAGAAAGAGGCCCAAGTTTTCAGATATTGATTCGAATCCATCTTCAAATGCTGGCAGTGGATTGGGAATGTTTTGGTGGAGGGGTGGCAGGCTTTCTCGTCAGGTGTTTAGTTGGAAAGTTTTGCCTCGCTCCTTGACATCTAAGGCTGCCAGACAAGGTCTACTGATTGTGTTTTCTTTCTTGTATTTGAGTTTCAGTCGTATTATCTAAAGTTAATCAACTGAATAAATATTCTGAACTTGATTCATGTTATAAAATTCTGCAGGTGGGTGCACTAAAATAATGGGTATATTGTATCCTGAGAATTCAGAATATGCAAAGAGAAGCAAATATATTGCCTGGCGAGCTACTGTTGAAACATCAACTAGTGCAGAACATCTGGCTTTGCAGGTAATCTTGGTTTATGCTCCGGTTTCTTTTAAATGCTGATGTTCAGGTTTTTCAATGACGTAGTTTTCTTTGCTTTCTCTGTCTTGAATGTATTTCATGAGTTTTTTTTTTTTGGCTACCTTAGTGGTTCTAGGCCCAACTGCTCTGACCCTTAAAATTCATGCTCTTCAATAAGCACCATCTAGAACTTTTTGTCCATATAATATTGCAATGGTTTCAGGTTAGGGAGCTTTATTCAATAATTAGGTGGGATGATATTGAGAACACACACCCTCTGCCTATATTGGACAAGGAATCTACAAAATCAATCAAGCTTTTCAGGAAAGTCATTGTCCGCAGGAAGTGCTCTGAAAAGGAAGTGGTAAAATATCTTCTTGATTTTGGCAAGAGAAGAGCAATCCCTGACATTATCAGGAAACATGGTTCTGTGCTTGAAGAACCATCCAGCGAAAAGAAAAAGTATTGGCTTGAAGAATCATATCTTCCACTGCATCTTTTGAAGAATTTTGAGGAGAAAAGAATTGCCCGCAAGTCTAGTGATGGAAAGTCTGGTAAAGCTATTGCGGTTGGTAAAGTAATAAAGCGGCCCCAGGATGAAAAGGGATTTGCTTATTTGTTTGCCAAAGCAGAAAGATCGGAGTATTATATGTGTGGACACTGCCACAAAGATGTCCTTATAAGGTACTAAATCTTAATATTATCTTTTTACATGTTCTTATCATCTCATATTGTATTTTTTCCTGATGTTTTGTTTTCAATTGTATAGCTTGTTTCGGTTAATTGTATTGTTTTGTGAAGAGCATGTCGCTTTGAAAAATTATAATTTTGAAGTTACTATAACTATGAAAGAAATTATTTCCCCAATCTCTGGATATATATAGGATATCGGTCTTGAAGCTTTGTAAGCCTCTGGTTGGGATGCATAAACTGGGACACAAGCAACAAGGAACTGGTAGAACAAAGGGTTTTCAAATAAGACATTAATTACTGGAAGTATTAGGAAGAACTTTGGACCATGTAGTTGTGCAAATTTTGAGGAGTAACTTGTATGATTTGAGCAGATGATCAATCTTTTGTTTTGATAGTCGTGTTAAGTGACCGAGTCTTTGAGATCATCATGAATGTGAAGTGTTGCATTACTTATTCTTTTTATTTTATGTATCATTGACCTTTTTTTGCCCAATTTGACAGGGAAGCTGTGAGTTGTCAATTCTGCCGAGGTGTGGTTTCCTCCTTCCTTTCGTTCTTTCCCTTCATATTGTTCTTATGTGCTTTTGAAATATTGCTTGGTACAATGTGGTATTGGTCATTTGTACACTCTAGGTTTTCTATTATTATTTTATATATTTACACAAAACTAGTTTTATTCTTGTTCTGCGTCGACTGTTTTGTGCACATTGTGCCAATGTTAAAATTTTGCAGGGAAATATTATTTGCCAAACTTTACACCATTTTGGTATTCGCAAACCCTGGCAGTTGCAAAGACTGAAATTGTGACATTTATATATCAGTTAGAACTGTCCATTTTGTGCTGCTAGAATATTAAACTTTTAGCAGAAGTCATATTCATGATGAGTTTGGGGAATCGTAGTTGAAACCTGAGAGATTAGGTCCCTTTCCATTCTGAGTGTGCTTTTTTCTTTGTTTGAGTTGACATGTCACATTTTTCTCATGGTTGGGTTTCCTCTATTTAGCTTTTGATAAAAGAGATGCATTCATTGCAAACAAACAAATAAAGTTGTTGAGCTATAAGGGAGTACTTGGATATTATCAACCTGGATGATGTCCTATGTTTAGTTTTCAATAACACAAAACTTTGCTAGGCTATTTGTTTGTGTCAATGTCTGTAGTATAATTCACTGTAAGGGGCCAATATATTGCTGCCCAATGAGCACATTGGCCAGTTGGATCATATAAATTTTGGAGATTCTGGGTTGAGCTGAGGTAAATCTTGGCCTCTTGTGTATCATCATTAGTTGAGAAACATCGTGGAATGCTAATGATGGTGGTATTGTAGTTCTTAGTGCGATTTGGCAAGAAAGGAAATATGGGAATATTCTGATTTGTAGCTTTATCTACATGGACTCTTTTCTGTGGCGAGAAAATGTTTTTGTTACTGGTTGGAGAGTGTGTATCCTTCATATGATATATTCATCTCCAAAATCTACTGCTTGGTAGACTAACGAAGAAAAAATAGCTTGAAAGAATTTTGCTAGTATTAGGTAAATATGACTTCTTTTTGCTTGTAGTGTAAGCAAACAACCCTTTAAACCATCAAACCATGAAGAATTAGTATGGTATCCCGACCAAAAAGACTGGTCACTAATGTAGCACTTTGCAATGATCATGTTGTCAAAATTGAAGTAGCACACAATCGATGTACACAGAAAACTGGTGCAGCACTATCTCTTTTATACCATCCTTCTTGTTTGGACCATGCCCTCAGGCTGAGACCATTGATCATGATACCTTCTTCCTGGGGATATGTTTTCACATAATCAAACTATTCAAAGATATTAGTAGTCAATGAGACCGCTTATGCAGGCATGCCAACTGACATATGATGTGGTTTTAGGGCTAGCACAGACTCAAAGCTGGGCCATCGTAGATTTGGTGATGTAGCATTAACTCTGGGATATCAATCGTGAAAATCTTGATTACATTAGTATACGTTTTCAATCAACTCATTCAATTCGAACTATGTTTTATTTGTTTATTTATTGTTGCTCCTGCACAATATTTGGCAATTTGTTAGAATTGGAAAATTCTTGGTTAGTTATGATTAAATGATTCGGTTAAGATTGGTATATTGTTCGTGTGTATGGAACACACTAGTTTTTCGTGGAAATCTCTCCTTCCCGTGTATGCACGGTCTCTCTCCCTTCTTGTAAGTGTTCCCTTGTTTTATTTATTTACTTGCTCTTTATTTATTTATTTTTACTATCTTTTTTGGAGTTGGAGGACAAACAATGTAACAACAGTTTATCTTCTCGCAGAATTCTGATAGTAAATTGTTTTGGCTACTTACACATCTTTAATCTATAAGTTGCTTGTTTTGACAACTAATTTTTAAAGGCAACAGTGAGTTGGCACATGATTATCTATCACTTAATTAGCAAGTATCTTGTATCATAATTTCTAATTTCTTTATCATTTTGCAAGCAACAACAGAATTTTTTTTTTCCAATCAATCAAGAAAGCATGTGGCCTATCTAACAACTTTATTTACACAACACCTTCCTTTTGATACTATTTCATACAATTTGTACCCAAATATTATCTCTTTTAGTTGCTATTGCCTATAATTTGTAGGCAAGTATATCATTCTTTTGTCCTTTTCTGTTTACATTATTTACATATAGGGTGGTTAGCATTATATGTTACAAATTGGTTGCTGATGCTGGTTATATAACATATATTTTTAAATTTTTTTATAGTAATGACTTTGTATCCAAATATTGAATCCATTTTCCGAACTACAATACCAGTGAACTTCTCTAGTTGTACAGTTGGCTTATTTCACATTTATTGAAGATAAAGTTACTGTTTTCTGAATCTAGTAATTTATATTTCCTAATTTATTAGTAGTTTATTACAACAAGAATCTTTAAACGCTGAAATTCTTTATTGAGGCTCACCATAAGTTCTTTTCTTTTTGATGATTTGACTTGCTTTAGATTTTTTACATGCTTGTGTATAGTTTTGACAAAAAAGTGCTTTCAACTTTTTTAGACCCAGCTAGTGAAAATGCAGCAATGTGTCATTTATTTTTCATAGGATTGAGAGGGTTTAACTGGAATTTGGCTTTACGAGAAATTAAGATGATGAGGAGACCAAGGAAGTTTCCGATTTGTTGAGGCCCTCTGAGCTTTGAGTCTAGTCGTTCTTGAGCCTTTCTCAGAGGCTTCTCTCTATGAGATTTTCCCGAGGCTTCTCTCAACTGAGGTTTCTTATAACCCAATGTTTTTTCGGTTAGCAATCATTGCTCCTGTTAATGGTCTGAGTTTTCCACCTCTTTCTTTTGCTGGATTTACCAAACAAATACTCAAGTCACCAGTATTACTTTTTTTTTTTGGTGGTGTAGTTAGACTTGTTGTGGTGGATTACCTATAGAACTTCATGCTTGTCACTGATACTCTGTTTTTGTTTATTAAGCTTAGTATCTAATTACTGATATGAATTTCAGGATTTTTCCACAAAAGACATGTGAAGAAGTCTGCCGGGGCCATTGTTTCTGAGTGTACGTATACATGTCACCGATGCCAGAATGGGGGGGTCTCTTCGAAGATTGATAAGAAAAGAGGGAAAGTGGATAAAAAGAGAGGAAAAGTTGGTATCAAAAGAGGGAAAGTTGAAACAAAATTAGTGAAGGTACAGTCCCAGAAATTGAAAAGTTCTCAAACTGATCGCAGATCACAGCGTTTGAAAAGCAAAAGAAAAGCTTTAGCTGGAGGAAGACAGGTACAATTGAAAAATACCAAAAAGGTTCTGGTAACACCTTTACGCCGCTCTCCAAGGAAAGCTAAAAGCTTGACATTGCAAAACAAAAAGCAGAGCAAACGCAAGAAAGGGAAACAGAGCAAATCCAAGAAGGGGACATATAAGAAACAAAAGATAGGGACTTCGTGGCAGAAAAAGAGAACAGAAGTTTGTCGCAGTTACTGGCTAAATGGTCTCCAGTTTTCTAGAAAGCCAGATGATGAACGTGTTGTGCTTTTTAGGGATAAAAAACTACTTGCGAACTCTGGCTGTTCTTCCAACATTCTTAGTCAACTCAAATGCCAGCTTTGTTGCGAATCAGAATATGCATCTACGTTAGATTATATCGGGTGTGAACTATGTGGAGGTAATGATGAGTTCATGCAATTGCACCTTCTAAATGTATAGTTTGATTCCATTGAGATAGTTATAGGTGAATCGGTGATTGTTTGATTCGGTATCTCTTGCACATGATATTATCTTCCCTAACCTGCATGACATGAATTCAATTCCTCTTTAATCTACATATAGGATATCCAACAGAAATAAAAGTTGACTTATTTCCTTATGTTCTACCATGGCAGAGTGGTTTCATGGAGAGGCTTTCGGGCTGGATTCAGAGAACATTGATAAGCTAATTGGATTCAGGTGCCATGTGTGTCGTAAAACAGAACCTCCTGTCTGCCCCCATCTGGTAGTTGTGAAAACTGACGTGTCCCAATTGCCTGAAGCTCAAAATGATGGTTCCGTTAATTGTTCAGAGGACGTACCTAATGCAGTCCCGACTTTGAGTGAGGTATATTCATAAGCTCTAAAACCATAGTAGGAGTCTATTATTCTACTTCCTGAACCCTCAACTTTTCGTGTACAGACTTATTTGGACACAATAACAATTAGCAAACGTGGAATGAATATCTATGGTGTCTTTTATTTAATGCTTAGTTAGTTGGTATTAAATTGTTATTGAATCAATTTTCTTGATGCTGATGTGATGATTAATAGTTGGGTTTACATTTAGAACTAATGGAGTAGCAAGTCAAAACTGCTGCATTTTCTGTCTGTGGATACGTCTAAAATGAGATTCGGTACAACGTTATCCTACAAATTTAGTGAATGCAGTTTCTGCAAGTATCCTATTTGGTTTTGGAATAGAAAAAGTATTAGGGGATTATGTTTTTTTATATTTTTTTTTATATTTTTAAACTTCATCAAAAAGGGTTTAGGTTTGTGATTTATATAATCAAAAACAGCCCTCTTGGTAATGATTTTCTCAAGACAGATCACAGGGGGACATAGGCGAAGTTCGTTGAACCTCAACAACAATTTTTGTGTGGTTTTTCCTTTCGATTGGTCTTGTATGTTAGTATGCATAGTCCTGGCAAAGTGCATTATTCACTACACTTCCTGATTATCTACTATTGCAGATTACATGCAAATGAATTAATTTGCGATTGTAAGCTGGGGTCTTCATTGGGCTTGTGTTCTGATTCATGTGATCTTTAGACGTACATGGAGGGATTCTTATTGGTGGGGTCACTTGCATAATTTTGAAAGGAGTGGGTTTCCCAGTTCATCCACTCAAGATTTCTGATAAGGGGAGAGAATTTTGATAAGGAGAAGTGGAAGTTCAGAAGGTACATCCATGCAATGAAGAAATTTGTGGCGACAAGGACATTTCGAGAACCATCATTACGAGCAAATGTATCGACAGAGCAGGCCAAATTGGTAAAACTCTTACCCTAAAGACATAATTAGTTTGCTCAAAAAAAAGAAGAAAAGGAACTGGTTATAATGTTAGTATCATGCAAGAATAAAATAACTTTCTGTTTCTTTCTACAAGATATGTGTTTTATGTGATCTTATGTTAGCTAAGCTTTATATCAGACGTGTTTTTATTTGTGCATCCATCTGGGAATAAGAGCATACGACATACACACACTCTTTCTCTCTCAAAAATATATTTGTCCATAGGACGGCTATGTAGTCTTAATTCGAAAGAGCATAATACTTATGCAAGGAATCATTTGGGCCATGTGAGTTTGCTTCCATTGTCCTAGACACTCTTAGTGCTGTGCTTAATAATGAATCTTATTTGGCTTTTGTATAGGGTATTGATATTATAACATTCCATCATTTTTGTATTCACATAGTATTGCTTTTAGTTTTTCTGTATCTGCTGATTGGTGTAGGGAGGAGATTGGGTAAAGCTCTCATGTGAAACCTTTGCCTTGCAGGTGAAATTGAAAACTCTTCAGATTGGGTTCCTTAGGGAGGGACTTCATAGAGTTTCCTGACAATACATGATTCGGTTGTGGAAGATCCAGTTTTTTCATCCTGGTCTGATCAAATATTAGTTGGCGGTAATTATGATAATTCTTGCAATTAACTCTAAGTGGAGTAGAGAAGGCAAATAGGTATCTCTTAGGATGGGTAGACATTTTAGATGATGTACAATTTTCTCGGTCAAAATAGATGGACAATAGTAGCAGTTAGATCTTAGGTTGCCATGGTGTTTCGTTTCGGGATGGGGTAGACATTAGACATGTTAGATAATTTACATCTTTTCTTTCAGTGGTATTAGACGATGCCATCACTGAACTTGGCCGTGATGTTCCTGTTAATGCTATCAAATCGTCTCCCCTTTGTGTCCCATTCGTTCCAATTGAATGAGCTGGGAGGGGGTTGTTGTTGTTGTTTTGCATTGTAAACTTTATTTTAATTAAAAAAGAAAAAAAAGGAGTAAATGGACAATAGTAGCAGTTAGATCTTAGGTTCGTAAATGAAGTGGCAAGGCTTGTCAGGTCTGTTTGTAATGATTTTAGTTGCTGACTGGTTGCGTATATGGGTGATGTTATGTGCAATCTAACTGCACAGAGCTTCAGAAAAGAACTGCATGTCATTCGGTCGTTATTTTGGCCAATCCAACCATGGTAATGGGTTAAATCCATAAAACAGGAAACTTCATTTTTGGCTACAAACCATTAGCCAATGCCTGTTGAAATTCTAAATCTATGCATCTGAACAGATTAGCAATCAATTGATGTTTGGATTATTCCACTCTAAAGAATCAAATTGGGAAATCAAGTGTCTGCAACTCTTAATTAATGATACCACCAAGAATTAATCAAATTGCCTAAGATTGCAGAGTCTGATCCAATCTCTAAAATTACTTTTGAATAGGACTGTAATCTTAAAACAAAATAAAAAATAAAAAAAATTAGATTTAGTATATATACTAGATGTTGAGCACGGTTCTGCTGCTGATCATTGAACATGCTGGGGACGTTTACCACAACGGTAAAAAAGTAATAAAAAAATACAAACACGCGCGCCTTGAGGATTGATTCGATTTTTACAGTCCACACCACAGGTATAAAAAGAAGAGCGCCTGGGGGACGCGTGAGGGTAACGCGCTGTGTAGGTTAACGCTAACGCTGGGAGGCGTGTTAGTGAAGTCCAGATATCCAGATAAGAAGAAGCACACCTCATTTCTGCTCCAATGGCTTCTTTCTCCCCCACCTCATTTCTGTACCACCTCCAATCTTCTTCTTCGTCTTCGCTCCTAGTAGCTCCGCCTTTCAAATTACACCACCCCCCCTCCTCCTCTCCACGCGCTTCCGCACCCGTCGCCCTCGCATTTCTGCTTCTGCTACTGCTGTTATTGAGTCTTCTAACGGCGCCGTCGCCGACTACGGACGACAGTTCTTTCCCTTGGCTGCCGTTGTTGGCCAAGTCTCTCTCTTCATTCATCAATGCTTGTTTATTTTTCTGCCAATTGCTTTTCAACTACTCTAAATCTAATTTTTTTTTGCCAATTTAGTATTGTAATACAGGACTGTAGCATTTTCTGGTTCAAGTTGCTGCCCATTTCTTTTGTGTTTTGGATTACTTGTTACCTTGCTTCACAAGATAAATTGTTTTCGTTATCCTCCGGTGCTAAATAGTTTTGGAACTCCTCGATCAATTGTACAAAATCAGATTTTAAGCTAAAGATTTAAGGAGGCCCAACAGCATCCAGAAAGGGTACTTTGCACCTTGCGGATTAGGCATCAGTTTAGTTGTTGTGTATGTGTGTTCGCTTTCAATGTCAATGTGATGGCTTTGGTTGATAATAAGGTAGGCACAATGCAAAGATCAATATATCTGAATTTATATGTAGTGATAAGCCGGGGAGTGTTGACCATGTTGCACTTCACTCCATAGGCATGCTGTTCTATTGTTAGTGAAAGGAATCATATTTTCAATGGAGGGAGTACGGCTAGATTCCAACAAGTTTAAGGATGTTGATTATTGGGTCATATGGATGGAGATGATAGACTGATTTTTGAGGATTATCGAAAGCCAGAGATAGGGGGAGCTGTGGGATAAAGTTATAGTCTGGCCATCTCATGCTCCAGAGATTCACAGACAATTTTTTTGTCTACCCAGAGTTGAGGGAAAGGCTAGTTAGAGTCTTTCTGAAATGTATGTCATTTCCTGGATTCACGAGTCTCAATCTAGATTATGAATGTTTGTCCTGTAAAATTTTAATCTAGGTTATGAGCTGCTGTCCTTTAGATTTCCATTTTTTTTTATGTCGAGTTAGCTTTTTGGATTATTTATATGTTACCAATGTACTCCTGGGTACTTGAATAATTAGTAAAGCTGTCATATATGAACATTAATCAATATTTAATATTTTTTTTTAGGATGCTATTAAAACTGCTCTGTTGCTTGGGGCTATAGACAGTGAAATTGGAGGAATTGCTATCTCCGGAAGGAGGGGAACAGCCAAGACTGTAATGGCCCGTGGTTTGCATGCAATTTTACCACCCATTGAAGCAGTTGTTGGTTCAATAGCAAATGCTGATCCGGCTTGTCCCGAAGAGTAAGGACACTGATTGCTTAGATGTCATTTTGCGATAATAGATAGAGTGGGTTAAGTATGGATTTAAAGTCTGTATTCATGAATGAACTTCAGCTAATGTGACAATGAACTTCAGCTAGTGCTAGTAGAAACCTTCCTTTATTTTGTTATTATTATTTTTTCTGGAAAGGATTACTCAATTGAGTATGTTGAGCCAGAGTTTCAATGGAACACATTTGAAAATTTGCATCTTACTTCTGAAACATCATGTCATTTATCTTTACAATCTATTTTCCCCACCTTCCTGTTTAGGGTATCACCTGTGAATTTACTTAGAATATAGTAAAATACTTGTTTTTCTTTAAAATAAACCCAAATGATAAATGCAAGGCCACTTCATGACCGAGTGAAAAACAGCATAAACATGTTTAGTTTTAAATGTCAATTTTTCTTGTTTCATCCATTTTTTCTTTCCTTTCTTCGTGAAAACTGTTTCAAATGGTTTAAGGATCACATTTCGTTTTTTACTGTTTGAAAGGCCTATTACTTTCTACTGTTAGTACCGTCCGAATTCAACGAACAATTGCTGATAAACTAGTTTATTTCCTGTCCAAAACACGTGGGGTGAGTCTGAGAATGAAGAAAATTTCTATGTAATTGCATACAAGAAATTTTGATCCCAGCACTTTTTAGATTTAATCTTTCATTGGGTCTCTTCTAAAAATAATGAACGGTTTGGTTATGATTCCTAAAGGTGGGAAGATGTTTTACCTGAACGCATGGAGTTTGATTCTGCTGGTAATGTCAAGACTCAGATTGTGAAGTCTCCTTTTGTTCAGGTACTTGTTCTTGAAGAGAATTTCATATTTATAGTGATCTTCATTTATTGTAACAGCCTACATTCATATTGTTAGATTCCGCTTGGAGTCACAGAGGACAGACTCATTGGATCTGTTGATGTTGAGGAGTCCGTACGAACAGGAACCACAGTTTTTCAACCTGGCCTTCTTGCTGAAGCTCATAGAGGTGTACTATATGTTGATGAAATTAATCTTTTGGATGAGGGTATCAGTAATTTGCTTCTCAACGTATTAACTGAAGGAGTTAATATTGTTGAAAGAGAGGGAATGAGCTTTAGGCACCCCTGCAAGCCACTCTTGATTGCTACTTATAATCCAGAAGAGGGTGCTGTGCGTGAACACTTACTAGACCGTATTGCAATCAACTTGAGGTACAGATCTTTCAGTTACCATATGGAACAAGTTGATTATTAGTTATCAGCATTCTCATTCTACTAATGGTGTGATTCTTTTGCAGTGCAGATCTTCCGATGAGTTTTGATGATCATGTTGCAGCCGTGGGGATTGCGACAAAATTTCAGGAATATAGTACTGAAGTCTTTAATATGGTCCAAGAAGAAACAGAATTTGCAAAAACTCAGGTACTCACACTTGAAATAATTTACTTCTTTGTTTGCTTGCTAGATATATATATATATATATATATATATATATATTAGCAAAATGGAGGGGCTGGTTAAAAAGTGACTCTCTCAGTGGAAAAGAATGTTTTAATAATGGCCTTGTGTGTGAATGTGTAAGGGACATATTTACTATATGCCATTCACTACAATATACTTGAGATGGTGGTAGAAGACAAAAATTAGTGTATAATATTAGTAGGGTACCCTATTAGTATAGTATTCTATACAATATAAAGTAAAAGGAGAAACACCAATATCATTGTCATTTTCTTTACAGGTTTTACTTAATTTAAAACATACACTGTTTCCTCTATAAAGTTGTTTATCGACCATTATTTTTGATAAAATAGCAGCGGTACTAAGTTTGTATACAGAAATGCTAAATATATGAGAAGCTTGTCAAAATTCTTTGTTTGAGGAAATTAATACCAACTGTACTCTTAAAATGTGTGTTGCTAAGATGATTGATATAGTCAGATACAATGAATGTATGCCAATAAATTTTAGGGAATTTCCAACTTAGTGTATTGTTACAGTGTTGTAGTTGCAAGATAAAAGCCTTCTGATTTCGATCTGTATATTCACATGATTCAGATCATTTTGGCAAGAGAGTATCTAAAGGACGTCGTTATAAGCAGAGAACAACTCAAGTACCTGGTTTTGGAATCCATTAGAGGTGGTGTCCAGGTTCTTACCGTGAAACCTGTCATTAAAAGGGATTGATTTTGCATTAGTGTTTTTTTTACAATAGTTATTCCCATACATATGTTCCCATGCCTTGTCACCTAGTTTGAGCTACCAGCTTAGTTGAAGATTCATAGTGATGCTAAAGCTCTTACTCTCATATTGCTGCCATTTAATCAAACAATCTGGAGAGGCTTTGCCTAATTTATATAGTATATTTTTCTTGTTTAAATTCTATATTACCCATCGTTCAACTCTGTTATTTCAGCATGCCCTCTTCAGGAGAAGAGTGCAACCCAAAAGAGATATAGTTTTTTCTTATGCATAGGGGGCTATACCATCGTTTGAGTCTACAATCATAGATGTCATTCAAAGAGAAATGCGGGAATTTGTATCAGTTATTGTCTTAGACTCTTAGTGGAGTTTGATAATTATCATGTTTAATAGTGGGTTCATTTTCATACACTTTGGTCACCCATTAAGAAAAGTGCCTTTCTCGCAAAACTTGGTATGCCAGTTTGGAATCATTTCATTATCCCGATTATGTCTGTCATATTTTTGCCCTTATTTGCATGTTAGAACACTCGGGCATGAGGAATGCAAATTCATAGCTGGTAATCATTGAGTCAGATGATAAAATTTCAGTTAAAGTTATGGACATCTGTTACAAATTCACAATCAAGAGCAAATGTTAAGATTTGTGATTTTTGCAGCTTACAAACTAGTCTAAGTTACGAAAACTGTATCCATTATTCAGTACAAAGTCTAGATAAAACATGTGTGAGAGTAAATGGTAACTTAATGTTTTTCTTACAGCTTATGAAATATATGTAAATAAAATTTAAGGGTAAAATATTGTATAGTCCTTGTGGTTTGAAGTCGACATCTGTTTAGTCCTTATGGTTTTATTTTAATCTGAATAGTCCTTAAAGTCATGATTTTTCATCCAAATAGTCTTTATGGCCTTTAACTAAGAAAATAAATCGGAAGGACTATTTGGATGAAAAATCATGACTTTAAGGACTATTCAGATTAAAATAAAACCATAAGGACTATTTGGATGAAAAATTGTGACTTTAAAGACAATTTGGATTAAAATAAAACCACAAGGACTAAACAGATGTTGACTTCAAACCACAAGGACTAAGCAAATTTTAATTCAAAATTTAATTTCAAAGAAATGTTTCCCAAGCGAGCTGTTGGTTATGTGTTTTGGTTGGAGAAACGTCTTCAGTTGCCATACTACGACCCTGTGTTGGCTAGCCCCTTGTGGGTTTTCCTTCTTTTTTTTACCTGTTCGAGCTCAGTATGTCTTGTTGGTTAACCAATGATAAGTACATTTGGTACATTTTAGTGGTCAAGTCTTACCATTTTATCCTGTTATTATGCTTCAGTTATAAGTTGTACGTGTTTGGTGTAACTGGACAAGAAACTAACAATCTAAATTGTTAATGTGATATGTGACTATCAGGGACATAGAGCTGAGCTATATGCTTCCCGAGTTGCAAAGTGCTTAGCTGCTCTAGATGGACGAGAAAAAGTTTATGCTGATGACCTGAAAAAAGCTGTTAAGTATACTTCTGCTTGCATATTTTCTTTCCGTATATATTTACTCTTACTAGTCCTTTTTTGCATGATATGAATATTTAAAACATATTGGCTACATAATTACGTAAGTATTAACTATGATAGAAGTTGAGAGATAATTACTTTTTTGAACCTTTTGATTTTCACACAAAGCAGCACAAAACTTAAGTGTTCTGTTTAGAACAATAATAATATAAATGAATGAAATTGTAGCAGCCTTTTAAATAAGTCAAAAATCCTTATAATATAGATCTTATTTCTTATTAACGATTTGTAAATATTGAAATTACTTTATAATTGAGCCCTTTGCTCTTCTTTTTAGTTGAGTTCTGATGTACGATTGGAGTCCTCCATTATTTTCAAGAATTATTCTGTTGTCTGAAATAACTCCATATGTTCATCATATATGATAAATTTGTGTAACGGAATTACTTTTCACTGATCACCTTTTTGGATTTATCGTCTATCATTATCTGCATTATTACATTTGTTCACATATATGATGAATTTGCATAATGAAATTACTTTTACTGATCACCTTTTTAGTTTTATCGTCTATCATTATCTGCATTATTACATTTTGTTCTGAGATAGTACCTATTTCAGGTAGAACTGGTCATACTTCCTCGTTCAATCCCTAATGAGAACCCACCAGAACAGCAAAATCAACCTCCTCCACCTCCACCACCTCCTCAAAATCAAGAATCTGGGGAAGAGCAAAACGAAGAGGAAGAAGAAAAAGAGGTTTGTTCACATTAATTAAATTTTAAACTTCACAAGCACACAATTGCATAGGGCTTCCTTTTCAGGTGACTGACCGAGTAATAGTTGTGGTGTTCCTCAGTTTTATTGTTCGCTTCAATATTTGCTACCAAAAGATCATAACAGGGAACAAATGTTAGCATTATGTATAATATGTGAGTTGTAACCAGGATGAAAATGATGAGGAGAAGGAAGAGAACGAAGATAATGAACAAGAGCAGGAACAACTACCTGAAGAGTTTGTCTTTGATGCAGAAGGGGGTCTGGTGGATGAGAAGCTTCTCTTCTTCGCACAACAAGCGCAGAGACGTAAAGGGAAAGCTGGGAGAGCAAAGAATGTTATCTTTTCAGAGGATAGAGGTCGATACATTAAGCCAATGCTTCCAAAGGTTAGTCATTCCCATTTCCACTTTCCACCCTCACCATTTAATGTTGCACAAACTTCCCCCTTACTTTTATCCCTTCTCCTACTGACTTGATCAATCAGATGAATAGCATTGGGTGTGAATTTTTTTTTTCTTGATGGAAACTTATATATCAGTTATTTTTTGCTCACCATCTACATTAGTGTAGTAACTAGTGCGTGACTCTGCCTCCCCCTTTCTTCTAGAAGGACATGCAACCTTTCTTTGAATAACTTGCTTGACTGTGTTTGTTTTTGCTAATCACGCTTTATCTTTCACAGGGACCTGTTAAGAGATTAGCTGTTGATGCAACTCTTAGAGTGGCTGCACCTTATCAAAAATTGCGTAGGGAGAAGAACACTCAAGTCGGCAGGAAAGTTTTTGTTGAAAAAACTGACATGCGAGCAAAGAGAATGGCACGGAAAGCAGGAGCACTGGTATTGACACAAAGATCTTTTTCTTCTTATTTTTCTTTTTATTGCAGTCATTTTGCCCTTTTTAAAATATACACATATATTTAGATATGTGGATGTGTCTATGTATATCTGTTGTTTTGGCACTGGTTGCCACACTTGGACCAAGTCAATGGCCCCTTTATAACTACATCTTAGGTTATTTACGTATGTTTCTCATATAATAATGGGAAGTTTCTCAATTTACATGACAGGTTATATTTGTCGTTGATGCAAGTGGAAGCATGGCACTGAACCGAATGCAGAATGCAAAAGGTGCAGCACTCAAGTTACTAGCTGAAAGTTATACGAGCAGAGATCAGGTGACAAGAACTTACATAACTTTAGAGGGATGCAACTACCATGACTCTTGAGTATCATGAGAAAAAAAAAATGTATTGTGCTGAATTGGGGTTTCATTATCTAGTCATTAGCCAAAAAGATCAGAGTAAATGCTGTGAATACCATGCACTTGCACTAGAACATGCTGAGATGGTTTGAAATATATTCAAATGCACACTAGCAACTCAGATGTTGTTTCTCAGCATCCATTTTCTATGATTATGGAGCATCTACTTCATAAAAAGAAAATAGTAGAATTTTATTTAAAATCATATTCTTCCCGAAATCTGTATAACAGTTGGAAATAAGTGTCCTTTTGATCAGCAACCCATCAAAGTAATATCATAAAATAATTATTGCTATTGATCCTTTCCTGGTAATTGTCTTTGTAATATTATCACCTGGTATTTCTGAATAGGTTTCTATTATTCCTTTCCGTGGAGATTGCGCTGAAGTTCTTCTGCCTCCTTCTAGATCAATTGCAATGGCAAGAAATCGTCTTGAGAGACTTCCCTGTGGTGGAGGTTCTCCCCTTGCTCATGGTCTGACAACGGTATGTTGAAATACACACACGAAAGTACAATAAAATAAAATAAGGAAAAAAAAGGGAGTTCGATTGAAGATCCCATTAGACATCCCCAATGGTTATGTTTTTTTGGACGAGTCCTCAAGGCTTATGTTATTGTCAATAATTCATATTTTAATTAGATACTTATAATGACTTCCCATACTGGATGGCTGCTAAGCATGTCTGTTCAAAGTATAATAGAATGACTGTTTGATGTTGGTATTCTAAGCATCCAGGTTTTCTCTAAGCAATTTATGCAAGATTTCTGATGCATGTATTGTTGGTTACTTTATTAATTATACAAGCATCTTGATTACACTACAAGTATCTCATTGTATATAATCACAGCTATCTTTTCTTTTGACCGACTATATTTTCAAATCAAACTGCTTAGGCTGTAAGGGTTGGGCTAAATGCAGAGAAGAGTGGTGATGTTGGACGTGTAATGATTGTTGCAATAACTGATGGTAGAGCCAATATATCACTGAAAAAGTCCAATGACCCTGAGGCTGCTGCTGCTGCTACTGATGCCCCAAGACCTTCGGCAAAGGAGTTGAAGGTAAATTTTGTGCCAGATGTTTTAATATTATGAACCTCCCAACATGTGGTCTAATTAACTGAGGTTTTATGCCAAACCTTAGAACATAGTAAATATAAGGATTAATTACAAAACACCACCCGAACTATGATGTTATTTTCATTTTCATAACTAACTATCAAAAACTTGCATTTTCATACCCGAAGTTTCATTCCGTTAGCATTTTGATGTCCTGACCACTAACACCATTAAATTTTGAGGGCATTTTTGTCATTTCAATAAATATATCATTTTTTACATTTACTTTAACAAAATAATTTATTTTTTGTGGTTATCAAATACAAATAAAATAATTTACTTTAGCCCTCATAAAAAAAAACTCTAAAATTAAATATTTATTTTTGCAACAATAGTGATAAAAGTTAGTAAAACTCTTGTATATTTAACCAAAAATAGATTAACCATGTTTATATAAAATTTGATAAAATTTTCATCGATATTCGACATTTTCTCGATATAATTTATTTTAATTTTTTTTTTTTGCTTAACATGTAACTCCAAAAATATATATACATACAAGAGTTCTGTTAACTTTTATCATTATTGTTGCAAAAATAAATATTTAATTTTGGAGTTATTTTTTTGAATATTTTTGCTAAAGTAAATTATTTTATTTGTATTTGATAACCTCAAAATAAATTATTTTGTTAAAATAAATGTAAAAAATGATATATTTATTGAAATGACGAAAATGTCCTCAAAATTTAACGGTGTTAGTGGTCAGGGTATCAAAATGCTAACGGTATAAAACTTTGAGTATGAAAATGCAAGTTTTTGATAGTTAGGTATGAAAATGAAAATAACATCATAGTTCGGGTGGTGTTTTGTAATTAATCCTAAATATAATATGAAAGAGAAACTGAGACTTCCTGTGGTTTTGCATGTTTGCACTTGACTTCCATAATTGTATTTACTTGTGGAAATTCTTACTACTTGCCTCTTACTGAAGGATGAGATTCTTGAGGTTGCTGGTAAAATATACAAAGCGGGGATGTCTCTTCTCGTCATTGACACTGAAAATAAGTTTGTTTCAACTGGTTTTGCCAAGGAGATTGCAAGAGTTGCTCAAGGTTCCTTTTCAAACTCGTACTAACCATTCACCGCGCATCATGTTTGAAGGCCTGCTCATAATCTCATCATATAATTGCTTTGCAGGAAAATACTATTACTTGCCAAATGCCTCAGATGCTGTAATCTCAGCTGCAACAAAGGACGCTTTGTCAGCATTGAAAAACACATGAAGCATCACATATTGTGGTTTCCTGTTGTGCTGTTGTATGTAGTGATTATCAAAGCAGCTTAGTTTCCTGTCAACATTATTTCTTAATTTTAGTACTACATCTTAACATGTATATTTTGAGAAATTCTTATCGTTACATTCACCAAAGAAAAAGAAAGAAAGTCCTATTCTTGAATCTTACCAAAACCGTTGTTTTTTAACAGTACCGGTACCTTTCACATGCAGTTCATTAAACACGTCAATCGAATTCCTCACATTTCCATTTTTCATGTACACATCAATCATAGTATTCCAGGACATGCATTAGATATACTTTAACTCCATGTCTCCATCCTAGAACCAATTTAGCAAACTGCACACGACCTTAATTTGTAAATGTCTCCACGAACGTCTCTGCATGTTCCTCCTGGGAAAGGAATTGGAGACAGAAGAGTGGTGACATACTCTAGTGAAGTAAGAGTTGGAGAGGAGCTTCTCATGGGGACGGAGAGGAAATGAGGAATGCTCTTCTTGGAACATCAAGAGTTGGTCCGGCCACAATCTGTGGCCTATACTATCCTCAGTGCTCAATGCCTAACAAATTACTTGGTCTAAGACTCCAAGTGCACGCTCAGACAAAGGGAGCTTAGCCATCGTTATGCAGGATGATGATGTAATGGGACTACATATCAAACACAATGGAATACGGGTTCCGATCAAGCCAATTCATGATGCCGTCGTTGTGAATTTGGGAGCTCCCTTTGTTGAGGTACCACATCTTCCTCACAAAGGCTATTTAAAAAACAAACAAACATAAAAAAACCTGCTTTTTAGGAGTTCATCAAGCTCATGATTTTGCAATGGAAATTGGCAGTTCATGAGCAGCTAGCATTAGTGTTTCAGTGGTGGCTTTAAGTCCTACGACACTTCGTTTCATCGTTAGTCACATATATCTGAGGTTCAGTAAAAAGATGTTTGGCCTGAGGGCCTCCAATTGGGGATATTTTTTTTTGGTTTCGCCGAGTTCATATCCTTACAGAACGCAGAACATGAGTGTGCAGGCTGCGTTCTATATTCATACTAAATTTTTAGTGGTTCTATTATCTAATTAAACAAATTCTACCTAGAATATGCATGCTGTCAAGCCTCGTTAGTAAAATTGTCTGGAAGAAACGATGCGAAATGATTTGCACCAAATACTTATCACCAAGGATCTCTAATCTCCATTATATGAATAATCCAAGTTATCATGGTGTTTTCCCATAGTTGGGACCTGGTTCTGAGAGCAATCTTTCACTTTATGAGGTATCATTTTGATAATAATAACCTCTACCATTTGTGCATTGCAAAGATTTTCAGCAGCCTCAAAATGCAAGGCTTTTGATGGAGAAGGGTCTGGCGGTCGAAGTGAAACAAAACAATGAAGGCTCGTTACTAGAGATGACATAGCAAAATCAATGAGGCTGCTTCCGCTGCTAGCCTCAGCAGGTGTGGTAGGAGAGCAGCTGAGAATGAATGAATGAATGAAAGGAAACCGCAGCTGTTGTTGGGTTATCATCATAAAGAAGACTCATCACTCACATTAAGAAATGCATATTTACCCATATTACATTATCATCATATCATCAAATACTTCATGCTTAGACATGCTGGAATTTTGGGTAATCATCACAATTCTTCTATGCTAATTATGGGGGTGTCCTGTGAAAGAAAATGACGTATCCACTGATTTAAGCCGGGAAAAAAAAATAAAGCGGGTGAAGAGACATGGTGAGTTTCTAAACAACAAACACAGAATCACTCCCAGCCCACAACAAACACAAGGAAACACTCCCAGGCTTCACACTGATACTCCCATTACTCCCTTTACTGGAACAACTCCAAAATACTCTGATGATGTTTATTCACCAAGATATGCCTTGACATTTGGCACTTTAAAGTTAAAACTTAACTAATACTTGAGCTACCTCACGTTAACTCCTAAACTAAAACAGAAATTCAGAAAGACGCCAGGCTTAGAGACTTCTAGAATCAGATTCATTAGCCATTCCCTTAAAAGCTGCAGTAATTATCTTGAGAGCAATTAAGCCATGTGGAAAGGGAAGGATTAGGTGCTCTCTTTTCTATCTCTCGCTCATAAACCTTAAAAGGTTTGACTGTGATGTCCTCATCATATATACCCAACAGATGGTCAAATAAATATACATGTATGTCATGGGTAGTATGGCACTAATACAAATTAAAGACTGAATTAGTGCTTTTGTTACAGGACATGAGATTCTAGATATTATGTACATGCTTCATCTGTAATCAACATGTAGCAAACAGAAGACACAGATCAAACAAATGCCTTTTCCTAATTCCTAATACGCCAATTCATTTTATCCTTTATGTATTTGCTTGCCACAATGAGGATAATAGATTATGAGGCCCAGCACACCAAATGATTAAGTTTATGTATATTTATGGATTAGTGCACATAATTTCATGTGTTTTGTAAAAAGAGGCTTTGTAGCATCGAATAAATGTAGGGGAGAACAATCAAAGCTCAAGCAATGTACAGAACATACATCAATCAGATAATGCAAGAAAGAAGCATCACAATCCCAGAAAAATATTAAAACTTGAGGCAAACACATAACAAACCTAACTCAAAGCATTCAGTATTTCCATTCTAACTAAGAGGCATACACATTCCAACAACGTAGAGTAGGAACATACATATTTGATAACTATCTCCATCAATCCGAAATATCATATTAGACATAATCCAAGCATGAAACTAAAGAAGAATACATCTCCGGTCAAAACAAAATTTTGCAAATGGGTATCACAGTCGGACACTTGACAAGAAAAAGTAAAAACAATCCAACAGCTCGTGCCACCAAAAGCTAAAGCTTTCCTGAACTGTTTTCAGACTTCTCCAAAGCAGTGACAAAGGTGCAGTGTCAGTTCCAATAAACTCATCGGCGAAGAAAGACAACAAGAGAAAGAGAGAGAGGACATACTATTGTAGTTGAGAAGCTTCTCAATGAGATCAACATGAGTCATAAGCATGCGCCTGCAGCAATAACGAACCAACCCCAATGCATCAAGTGCATCTCTGCATTCCAAACAGTATTTTGAATCAGTAACCTAAAAATTTCCATCCAATACTTTATTTGAAACAAAAATCAGGCATTCCTTACCCTTCGGTGTAATCTGCTTGGAGAAGGTCAAGATAACTGTCCCATTTGTTACCAATCATCTAGAATCAAACAGAACCGAGTACCCATTTACTAAAGCTCCCATCCTTTTCCCAATTTACTCAACAAAACTATCAAATGTAGACAAATTCAGAGAAATCAAAGATGGGTTACGTGAAGCAGGAGGATTCGTACCTTTCCACAGGTGAAGCAACGCACTGATTATCATCTTCTTTCGCTGTGGACTCTCTCCCTGTATGTAAAATCTTTTTCTCAATTTATTTTACTGTTGAGTTGACCTTGGTTAAAGAGTTTAACTGATAATTTTAAGGTTATAAGTTTAAACCTATAACATAGGTAAGATGCGTGAGTTATTATAAAAACTTAAAAAAAAAAAAACAAAAAAATTCTATTTTGTTTAAACTCAAATTTGCTCTTACATTCTCTTTATATATTTTGTCAAATTCAGATATGCTCAAAATAAGTAAAATCACCAAGTGAACAAAAATTCACATGAAAGTATAAACTCTCAAATTTAACAATTCAATGATATCAGTCGATATCAAGATGCACAATGGTTAAAGTGTTTAACTGACAACTTTGAGGTCATAGGTTTAAACCTCATAACATAGGTAAGATATGTGAGTTATTATGAAAACTTAAAAAAAAAAAAAATTCTATTTTGTTTAAACTCAGATTTGCTCTTACATTCTCTTTATATATTTTGTTAAATTCAGATTTGCTCAAAATAAGTAAAATCACCAAGTGAACAAAAATTCACATGAAAGTATAAACTCTTAAATTTAACAACTCAATAATATCAGTCGATATCAAAATGCACAATGTCTTTAAATGTATCTCTAGTAGCAACACTTTCCATACTTCTAAGTTTCTTGAACTAATCTATCCGTTGTTCATAAATAAGGTACAGTAGTTGTCCATGAGAATTTATATACAAAGTCGCCATGAGAAATAATGAGTAAATGGATAGACGAATCATCAACAAAGAAAAAAAATACAAAACCAGTTTACCTCATTTTCAGGTTCAATATTAGTGTCTGCAGACTCACGACCGAATATGATAAATTTGTGTTTAGAGTTATGAAATTTGTGTTCATCCAAAACAAAAAGATAAAAAAGAAAAAGGAAAAAATATTATAATTTATAACAACTTATTGTCCCTTACTGTAATTTTACATCAATGTATTTTGATATTTTAATAAATCAACAACGTGTCAGAGCAAAGTAATTTGTGGGGTGACAATAGATGCACCTCTAAATTTTTTTGCTTGTAAATTGTAATTTAGCTTATGATGGGAGTAACTCTTAGTTAAAGTTAGCTTCTTCTTTTTTTTTTTCTTACAAGAAAGGGCTAAGAGCCCTAAAACAAACAAACAAAGCAATAATCAACCTTGGTCGTACAAGAGGCGGATTCTCAAAGAAATTGTGTCCCAACTTCAAAGAGTGTCCATAATGAGCTAAGTCATCTGCCGACATATTGCACTCGCGATAGATATGAGTAATAGAGCAATTCAATTTCCTCGACCAAAGACTTAGAAAAAAATCTTTTATTAATAACTCACAGATACTATATATGTCGTGAGATTTGAACTCATGATCTCAAAGTTATTAGTTAAACACCTTAACCAAACAAGTTACAGCTTACCGACCTCTTCAACCAAAAACTTTTTGCACATTGTAAGGCCATGAAGAGGATGAGTATAATCTCACTCCCCTTTAACCAAATTCACTACATGCAAGAGTAGAATCAGGCTCAACCAAAATATGGGTTACATTCTGTCTTGTTGCTATTTTCAAACCAGTGCAAATAGTCCACAATTCGGCCATAAGTATTTATCTTATACCTAGATTAGCGGAAAAAAACCACAAACTCAATCTCCATCACTATTTCTGCTATGGAACCATTAGGAGACGATCTTGAACCATCAATATTAAGCTTTAAAACATCATCACAAGGAGGAGGATATCATTTTAAGACGACCTAATTTCATAAAGACTGAGAAAAAGAGGTTTTATTTTATTAGCATTGAGCCAATCATCTAAAAAGCATTGAATTACTAACCTTAGATTGAAGGGAGGTATGAACTTTCCATTAAACGGCGTTGCAGAATTCATAAAAGGATTGCAGATTTGCTAACAACCAATCATCAAAGCTATAATCAAAAGAATATTTGATGTTAAATTTGGCTTTTTAGCTTATGGTAGAAGTTAGTATAAATGGTCCCCGTGGTTTGGGGTCACAATTATATTTATAATTGTGGTTTAAAAATGTCTAATGTTGATCTTCTTATTTTATATATCAACTAGTTTTGGCTCAAATATAACATTACGTCTAACACTGTTAATGAAGTTCTCATATAGAGTTAATTTCGTCTTTTCCCTTTAACCCTTAATCACCTATTACTTGCTAACCACCGTACGTTTCATCTTCTGTCTTCTAAAAATGTTTAAAGGTAAAAGACAAAATTAACTTAACGTGTGACGGACATGTGAAAACTTCACTAATAGTGTTAGACGTAATGTTATAATTGAGCTAAAGTTAGTCGATATATAAAACACGAGGACTAATATTAGACACTTTTAAACAATGATGATAAACATAACCATTACCCCAAACCACAAGGACAATTTATAACTTTTGCCTATAATTATAAGACTAGCTCCCCCTCTTTTGGCTAGTTGGGGATGTATTTTTTTTTTTTTTAATTTGGTCTCAGTATTGGAATTTATCGGAGTTCTTCTTAATAACCAGTTACTAATTTAGTACTAACTAGAGTTGATACCAACCACATTATATATATTTTACATATGTATAAGAGCTATCACAAAAACAACCTTTATATAACAAAACATCTAGTCTTGTGTTATACACTTCTACCAAAAATATAAATGCTCAAATTGTTTTGATATGTACGTATACAAAGCAGAAGAGAAAATGACAGAAATAGTTCGGTGAAACAGCAGGGTAATAGATTAAAGAGTATTGCTATTAATACACTTATTTTTGCTATTAACACACCTCATCTATTTTTCTATCTACATATTTTTATTTCATTTACAAACTTGTCATTTGAATTTAATTGATGATTGGTTGTCACTATATATAGGGTGTGTTAATAACAAAAATGAGTGTATTAATAGCATCACACATAAATTATCGCGGTAATATATTAATATCTCTAGACTTTTCTGCTTTGTGAGAAATGTTAAAGCTATTTCAAAAAGAGTCTAGAGAGTGAGAAAGATGGAGAAATGTTGGGCTAGAGAGAGTGAGAAGCGGCGAAAAAAATAAAATTTATATCTAAAGTTGAAATGAAAGGTAAATACAGAATTACACAGCCCATCAGCATGGTAAAAAGGTCCGCACACTATTCACACTGTTCACGGTGCCAACATCATTCTCGATACTTCACGATGAAATCCTGAATATATATATATATATATATATGATTAATGACAGTATTGTAGTTTTTTAAAAATAGTAAGGACAAAATGGTCAGCACACAAAAATACACTGTTCACTTGCTTGTGAACAGTCGACCAACAACACAAAAAAATCATTTTTCACTTGCTTGTGAGCAGTCGACCATCCTTTAGCATAATATCTACATTATGCATATTCCACATATGTATAAGAGCTATCACAAAAACAACCTTTATACAACAAAATATATAACTAGTCTTGTGTTCTACTCAAAATATAAATGCTCAAATTGTTTTGATTTGTACGTATACAAAGCAGAAGAGAAAATGACAGAAATAGTTCCGTGAAACAACAAGGTAATAAATTATCACGGTAATAAATTAATATCTCTAGACTCTTATGTTTTGTGAGAAAAGTTGGAGTTATTTCGAGAAGAGTCTAGAGAGTATGAGAAAGATGGAGAAATGTTGGATGAGAGAGAGAGAGCGAGAAGTGGCGGAAAAAAAAATAAAAAATTATACTTAGAGTTGAAACGAAGAGTAAATACAAAATTACATAGCATATCAGCAGGGTAAAAAGGTCTGCACAGTGTTCACAGTGCTTATGAACAGTTAACCAAGTAATAGTATATAGGCACAAAACAGAACAATAGTGAAAGAAATGAAACGAAGCGGCGATATTTTTTGATATGCAAAGACAGAGAGATGAGAGAAATAAAAATAAAGGAGATCTAAAGAGGCAAGATCAATCCGGAAGATTCAAGAGACAGAAGAAAAGTCAAAAATAGAGGGCAAATTTTTTTTTGCGAGAGAGGATGAATGAATGGTTACCTTCTTAGCTTGTGAACCTATTTATATATTGCTTATCAAAAGTCTCTCTCTCTCGACTTACTCTGCCCTGAACCCTAATCACGAAATCGCTAGCTCCTGTGCCCTAAAAGTATTGATTATTTGTTTGATGCCTGGTGCTTCCATGCAATATTACCTTGACCAGCAGCTTAAATCAGCTCTATTAACCCTGCTCATAGGAGCAGGTCCATTGACTCTTTGACCCCGGCCTATTTCCTTAAGGTTATTGAACATCTTCTGCTTCTGTTTCAGCAATCAAGTGTGAGTCTATTTTCCTGTTTTGTGGAAATGGAAGGCAGTGATTAGCTAGGTTTGTTCTTAAGTCTAAGGTCCAAAGTTGAATAAGTTTTTCTCCATGTCTTTGCTACTCTTGTTTCCATCAGCCACTTCAAGGCGTAACCTTCTTTCAGGTAGCCTAGAATCTACCAAATGCGACTAAAATTTTATACTTTGAGCTTCATGCTTCTCAACTTCTCTAGTTAAAACCTCTAGTTCTTGGTTGCTGCTAAGATTTTGTAGACCTTTTATTTGACAGTTCCAACTCCAAGTCTGTTTATCTTTCTATAAGCTTTCATTTCATCTGGTGTTTGAGGTTTTGAACAATTTGCTTTGGTTTTGTTCCATCAAATTGCAAGTATATATATTACAAAGGAATATTATTTATGTATTTAAGTAGTACCTTACTAGTGATCAATTGATCACAATGCATGAAATGTTTATAAACTTGTATGGGAAAGATAGATCAACGGGAAACCGGGATATAGAAATGAAATTTCCACCTTCTAACTAGTCCTAGCTAGCCTCTTGAGTTAAAATGGTTCACACACACACACACACACATTTTACTGTTGAACATACTGTAACTTCAAACTCCTATATCATCATTTACTCGTACATCGTAACAGGAAAGAAAAAATTAAAAGCCAAAAAAAGAAGACCCAAGATCCTTCTGCATATGTTCTATTCGACTGGCGCGACCACTATGAAGTCCGTCGGCGGCGAGGGAAGATATGCAATACATTTATGAGTTGAGCTTTTCAAATGGCACAAAGGGGTTGTTAGCATGTGGGTCAAGTCTCTCTTGAGCTTTAATTTATGTCTAATTTTGTTTGGTCTTCATTATAGGTTCTGTACCCAGAGGACCATAATCATTGTACTCAATCCAATGCCTCATTGCACTCTCTAGTTTAATCAATCAAAACCAGCTGTTGTTCATCCACTTCTCCAATAATTTCTGATGTGGCACCCCTACACAACATTCTACATCAACAATTAATAGAACAATTCGCAAAGATTGGCAAGTATAATGGCACATGATGTCAAATTGAAGTTCAAGATGTGAACGTCATTGGTAAAATTAAATTCGCCTTCTTTTTCTTTCTAAATTTTGAAAATACTCTTGGGCATGATTAGGGGCAAAGACCAGAGTCTATTTCATAGACATGAGAATAAGTTATTAGCCTCTAACTAGTTTTTGTAACATATCCACGACTGACTAAGCAAAGCACCTACAAGCCGCCACAACCTCATGCTTCCAATCCATCAGGTTCCATCGTCTACATTACTATGTGGATATGGAAAGTACGTGAAAAGCAGAAGTTTAAGATCAAAAGTCCCAACCAGATTACAACCCATCAGTTGATCGATAGACCACAATAGATTGCTTTTCGTATAAGTGGATGCACATTCTCTGTTATAACCTCCGCATCCAACTTCTCCATGTGAGGCCATATCTGCCAATAGTTAATACAGAGTCAGGAATTCAGTAGCAAAAATGAAAAATGCATGAATGATTTGATATCTATAAACCTTAATCCACAGCCTAGACTTTTTTCCCATGTCAAATTATAAAAATACATACAGCTAAGGAAACTGAAGGAAAAAAAAAACCATAACTTGACCAGAGAAATAAAAAAAAGGGCTATAGATAATTGTAAAATCTATATTATATATATGATTAATTACAAAACACCACCCGAACTATGATGTTATTTTCATACCTAACTATCAAAAACTTGCATTTTCATACCCGAAGTTTCATTCCGTTAGCATTTTGATACCCTGACCACTAACACCATTAAATTTTGAGGGCATTTTCGTCATTTCAATAAATATATCAGTTTTTACATTTACTTTAACAAAATAATTTAGTTTTTGAGGTTATCAAATACAAATAAAATAATTTACTTTAGAAAAAATATTAAAAAAAAACTCTAAAATTAAATATTTATTTTTGCAACAATAGTGATAAAAGTTAGTAGAACTCTTGTATATTTAACCAAAAATAGATTAACCATATTTATATAAAATTTGATAAAATTTCCATCGATATTTTCTCGATATAATTTATTTTAATTATATATTTTATTTTGTTTTGCTTAACATGTAAGTCCAAAAATATATATACATACAAGAGTTCTACTAACTTTTATCACTATTGTTGCAAAAATAAATATTTAATTTTGGAGTTATTTTTTTTTGAATATTTTTGCTAAAGTAAATTATTTTATTTGTATTGATAACCTCTCAAAATAAATTATTTTGTTAAAGTAAATGTAAAAAATGATATATTTATTGAAATGAAGAAAATGCCCTCAAAATTTAATGATGTTAGTTGTTATGGTATCAAAATGCTAACAGAATGAAACTTCGGGTATGAAAATATAAGTTTTTGATAGTTAGGTATGAAAATAACATCATAGTTTGGGTGGTGTTTTGTAATTAATCCTTAGATATACTTGTATTTTTTTACCTTCTGGAAGATGTAAATTTTGGCATATCTAGTTCAATATATATGTATGAAAGTTCAAAATATGATAGGAGCCTAAGATAATATTCCAGCTATGGGTCAGGAAACAGGAATCATCACCTGGCAAATTGAATGAAAACTTTTTGGGCAATATATGGACTTATGGAGGAATTTCATACATTATACGCACATGAAAAAATATATACCAAAGTTTCCATAACATTTCAACCCATTTAATCTAAATGTATAGGGGAATTGTAAGGAGGCGCACTCCAAACAAAACAAAAGGTATATAAGAAAAGGTCGTGTACTGGGGAGATGAAGAGAACACAAATAATGAAAAACAAATGACAAAACCATTAGAAGAATATTTACCTCAGAAGCATATTGCCTTGAAAAGGCTTTGAGGTAGCCTAATGTTGACAGACACCACTGCTCTTTTTCTCCAACATTATACGTATTACTTGTCCTGGCACCATTCAACTGACTGCCAAGTGAAGGAAACAAGTAACTTTAATGCATTGAAAGAAGAAAAAACTGTATGACATAAAATGAATACAACACGACAATATCCCAACTGAATTGTTGATCCCACATTGACCATCTCACCCACACACTGGCAATGTTATCATGCAAAATCATCTTTCTACTGAGGGCAAAAAAGAAACCTTTTAGATTTTCCGTTCTCATCGTCCACCTCCATTGCAGATGATTCTTCAGGGTCGAATGACATAGGATCTGCATGAATAGACTTTAATCCCTGCAATGTAGCAACTTTTGATGCCTCTGGCAGCCTTTCCATCAAGACATTCAGGAAGTTCTTGTACAAAGAGATAAACAATGCCTGCACATGCCCATGAAGATTAGTGCAAGGAAAAAGAAAAGCAGAAGTTACTTTCAATCGATGAAAAGAATCCACAGGGGAAAGAAGATAAGCTCTTTCAGGCATTGTCTTGTAATTCAAACCATTCTAAGGAGTAGTTTGGTTAGAGATGAAGAAATGGGAGTAAGACGTATAGGTCAGCAAGAGTAATTTCTTTATAAATAGTATTATTAACCCATACAACCTCTACGGGTGTATGGGGTACAGACTCGAAAAAAAATGCATACAGGATATGAAGACGTGTTCACATTACACATTGTCGAACTCAGAAGATATGCTCAATATTTCTGATCAATGCAGCAGATAGGAAAAGGCAAAGTCTTGTAAATATATGAGCTTGACTACCACTTATGAATTATCCAAGGAACATGACACTGATAGGTATAGGAACTACTAAAAGGTACTTAAGAAGCAAGAACAATAACGGCTAATTCATCAGCTAAAATATTTCCGTGAAGTCAAAAACTAAGCAATAACAGTTTTGTGAAATACATTGGGGTTGAACGAATATATTTAGAGATACCCCAATCCTTTTGTTTTGTAAGGTCCGCATAAAAATATTATATTGACATTGGAAAAGTTAAAGCAAAGTCGTGTTTGTATCATTTGTGTGTGGCCAACTCCCCATGTGGTAATTGTATAAATTATCTTCATTCAGTATTTACAAAACGCACCTAGAACTATACTGTTTTTAAAAAACAATATAAAACAATTATTAAATTAATCACACACCCTACATATGTTAGTGAGGTTTGAACCCATGACCTCAAAGTCGACAGTTAAGCTACTTAACCTAGAACAATAAGGTTAACACGAAACATTTGCTTCAGTTTCTTTCTTTGGGAAATAGGTTCCAAGAGACTAATGAGAGAAAGAGTTGTTACTAAATTTAATGAGTGTTGGGTTTCCAGCCCATGTGTTTTTCCTAAGATGTTTCGTCTTAGAGTATAGTATTCCAATAAGGAAAGGATATCCTTATTGATGATGGTATACCTGTAATCTTGGTTGATTACAGAAAAGGAATAAGGCATTATTGCCTACCACTAATAGGAAAAGGATTTCCTATTTGGTGAAGAGATCTGAAGATCCTTATGGCTATATAAGGAGGGGTTCAGCTATAGGGTTTTGTATCGCAGAGACAAAGAGCAAAGTGTGTTCCATTCTCGGTTAGAGGGTGAGAGAGGGCAGAGAGGAGATAGATAGGAAGAGAAGAAAGAGTCCTTGTTTTCTTATTCTTTCTGGTGTACCCATTATTAATATAGTGGAGAGTGTTTTCTGCCAGTGGACGTAGGCAAAAGTTTTGTTGAACCACCTTAAATCTATGTTCTTTGTGTCTTATCTCTGTGGTTGTTTCTTTTGGTTTGCTGTGTTCTTTTGGGGTTCCTTGACATTCATAATTGGCCGATATCTCAACAATGAGTACCTCAAATTCATCAAGGGCTCGGGCAAGCAGAGCCTCCTTAGCCTCTAAAGATTCACGTACGGACACCTCCTCCTCCTTCGCCTTCTCAGCATAGGATTTCAAGCGCTTCAACCTCATAGGGTTTTCACCAAGAACAGGTTCTCCATCCAGAAGTGAGAGCTTTGATTCAGCGGCCACTAACTCTGCTTTTGCAGTTGCTGCAGCTTCTTCAGCGGATACAATATTTTTATTCACGGACAAAATCTCTTTCCTCATATCACATACACGGTTGTATGTCTTGCCAACTGCATTTCTTAAGATCTGTGGAAGGAGGGGCAAACAAACATATAAACAATAAGAAAAGATATAAAAATATAATTCTAGAAAACGTGACATACCTCCCATGAGCGGTCTGATAAATGAAATTGCTCAACATTTTCGGGAGAGAAGACCCATCTGACAATGGCCAAATTAGATAAAAGTCGGTACCCCATCATCCTATCTATTACAAGAGCAGTCATTTGAGCATTGTTCTTCCAGTAAGAATCAATCTCAGTGATCAGCATGACTTGCTTATCCTGGTCAGCACATAGTTTTGCAATGACTTGACCATATCTCTCCAATACAGTAATCAAATGAGTGAAACTTTTAGATCCAATGTCGAGGAGTGTTTGTGCAACCACAGCGAGGGTAACTTCCATACCATGGACAGGAAACAGACTTTCCTCTATCCATAAGATTACTTCACGGGCAGATGCCCTTCCTTTTACCAGATTTCTGAGTTCAACAGAAAGTGCATGCTGTTCATTTCCTTCCATGCTTTCTTCAACACTGAACTTGAAGTTTGGTGTCCCCTTGGGAGGAAGCAACTCTTCTAGACCAGGAGCACTCTCAATACTCTAAAGAGGACAATAAATTAAAATCTATTAGAGAAGCATGTGGAAGTAAATATAATAACAAGAAAAGTATGGCTTTGTATATAAATGACCTAATACCTGCTTCACTTTTTCCCAGTAGGACAAACGAACTTCTCTCTCCAGGACCTCCTGAACAAATACACGTTGTGGGGCCCACTTTGGCAGGTCTAAGACATAAGCCCACTCCTCCCAAGGCCAGATGAATTGAAAGTTGGATCTGTATAGTCAGGAAGCAAATACTAAATGTTAATATCAATTATAAAATACCACCAAACACTATACTTAATCATGCAATTATAAAAAAGACTACATCAATTATACCAATTTTCACTGTTTTACAAAGTTCCACATTCTGTCCATGATTACATGTCTACGTTCTTTGGTAGTAATTTTTTCAGAAAATTTTGAGAAGGAATCAGCTGCTTCTGCTTATGATTTCATTATCAATGTAGGTCTCTATTGATGAAGCTGGATGAGTAATTATTTTGGGTTGATCTGTTTCTCTAACGTGTTCTAGCCTTTGGATGGTCTAGGTTTTTTTACCTTGGTTTTGTTTCCTGATAGACTGCTTTTTTATCTTGCCTGATAGACTGATTTTCTATCTTGCTTCATACATGGATATTTCTCTAATAACTGTCTTGTTTCTCATAAACAGACCACCTCAAAAGATCAAACACAAAACCTAGAGAGCAATGACAATCATGTTACTCCAGTGACACGAAACCAGTAACAAGATAACGTAGATATGAGACGTATTCAACACATGGAAAAGCTGGTGAACTTTATCATGGTGGAACTTACAAGTGGTGAGAAAACCAAAGGATTAGCCGTGTTCGACATTCCATATCGAGATCGGCTATTTTCTCAAAAAGGGCCCGTACAGCACCAGCAACCACTCCCGGAAAGGCTCCAGGAAGAGCCTGAGAATTAAGATTCAAATCAGTTTACTTTATAAAATGCAACAAATTGTTGTCATTCCAACAGTATAAAGTACTGCCAGTAAATCAGACAAAGGAGCAATGCTTAGTCGAGATAAATCATTATTACCTTACAGAGATCCATAATAACCAGTGTGTAATATGTTGGCCTGAAAGGAGGTTGCGGTAGCAGAAGTAACTGCAATGATATTAACACGTCATTTTGATGGAAAGGTTGAACTGTTACATTTCCTCGAACAATTTCCTTTCATTCATTAGAGATATTGCTAGTTTGATAAGCATATTTACTCAAAATAAAAAAATGTTGAAGAATGATCCAGATTCTAATTGTCATTTTCAAAAGCTATGGCAACGATTTTAAACAATTTAGAACCAAATTTCCAATGGCAAAAGGGAGAGGATTGTGGTATAACAAAAGACATAGTAGGGCTTTCCACTGGGAGGTCATCTGTGGTCGTCTACTTTCTGGGAGCTGAATTTGGAAATGTAAATATACAAGGCTAAATGCTTAGAAGAAGGATTTTTTCTAGGTGGGAGGACTTATCTAACTACCTGAGAAATGACAATAAGACACAATTAGAAGGGTGTGCTGACCATCGTACTAGCTGGGAGATGAGACACAAGGAGATGCATGTACGGACAATCGGTAGTTTAAAACTGAAAAAAAAAATTACCTGAGAGAAAATTGTCTCTGCCATAAGATACTCATATCTAAAGGGCACAGGTAGGCCAGCCATGTATGAAGCACATTCCTTTCGACTAGCAGTGCATGAAGGAAGAAAGGAAGACAACAGAGGTTAAGCCCAGATCTCAAATAATACAATACAGATATGATCTTTCAAAAGGAATCAAAAAGCAATACTACAAAGTTCTAATATCACTTGATCTAATTACTGCAGAAAGCAAGTACAATTATGATTCCCATATAACTGATATAAGCAAGAAACATGATAACTAATCAAGTATGACAAGCTTTGATTTTTTTTTTTCAGCTATTACTTAGCATCAAGCATTTAACTTTCCTTCAAACAAATTAAGCATTTACCCAATTACAGTATAATTGCCATCCAACCCACAGCATCTTTGAAAATTCACGAGTCGGTAATTAGTCGAAAAAGAAAAGAAAAAGAATTGAAAAAAGGCAGACTTCGAAGTGATACTACCATGTATCCCATTTACAGAACATAACAAACTGACAAATATTTTATAAATAGGTCAATGAGAGGTACAAACCAGCCATTTAAGAAAAAAAGCACATCTAGCAGATACTCTTCCACAATGAAGCAATCCATGGGTTCAATATCCTAGCACCATCCAAAAAGAAAATTCATCAGCACATCATAACACTGCCAAGTATTATTAAGATCTGTTTTTTTTTTTCTAAAATGCACTTGAAGAAGAGAAAACCCATGAGTGAATGGACATCATGTTAGCGACTCCAATCAAATCAATAGTAACAAGGAAAATACATTCGATGTTGGAAAGTTTTCCATCAAAAAAGAAAACACTTTATAAAAATTCGAATTTTAGTCAACTATAACGGTACCCAATGAAACCAAACTTTAAGTCATTCCAAGTAACTCAGTGATGCGAAAAGATTAATAGTTTCATTTAATACAGCAGTTTCCTTGAGATGCTTTCATATATCTCTTCTAAAGAAACATATAATTTATTTGAACCGCGAAAAGAAAAGCAAAAAAAAAAGAAGATAGGTTTCCACAGCCACGACTACTAAGCTAACAGCTATATAAATCAAAACACCAACTTGCCTCCAATTTAATACAACTGAGACAAAGAGATATCCTTATATATTCTTCACAACATTCTCTGATACCCAAAAACATCCTACAACCCCAAAAGACATTATAATACTCGATAAATTAATAACCTTACTTAATTAATATTTTTTGTCGGTCCCGAAATGAGGAATTAGTGCAAAATTGATCTCGATAATTTAATAACCTTGATTGAATAATACTTTTTACCAGTCCCAACGTTATTAATTTATAGAGGTTTAACTGTATAATCAAATCAAGGAGCAGAAGCAAGTAAACCAATACGAAGTACAGATTGATTGCACATGCCCATCACCCTTTAGAAGGTTAATAAGAATACGAAGTAAAGAAATGCCCTCTCCAATTATGCACATATCTTCCTAGGAAACAGGTTTGCGAGGCATAATTGGGGAGGGCCTTTCTTGCTTGATTCAGACTAGATACTAAAGTGGAAGATTTAAGCTTATACAACATGGCTCCATTGCATTTAAAAAAAATATTAAGAGTGTGAAAGTCCAAACATGATTAATTAACATCAAGAATATGATAGTTCACAATGAGATATTAGATTGAAAACTACCTCCGTTTTATTTGCAGGAAATATATTCAGCCTTCGGATCCGTTGAGGATAAATTGACTCCGCATCATGCTTTTGTTTACCATAAGTAATATTGGAAACTGTCGAAGGCAGCTGAGGTTGGTCAGGACAGCTGATGGGGCCAAACTCATGAGACTTTCCATTGACCAGTTGTGCTTCAAATGATAAGTGAGGTCTTGAAACTAGCAAGTAAAATAATAGAATCAGTGAATTTAATCATGAGAAAACAACAGTCAAAAGAAAGTTGTGGGATATTTGTTCATTACCACTGTCAAGTCTCCATCCATCATTTGATAGAATTTGTATTCGGCCCCACAAATCTTCCAAAAAATCCTACAAGCAAAGAAAGATGAAAGGCAATTAGAATGAAATTTACAACATATGAACAAACAATAAAATACAGATAGACTAACTAGAGATGTGATCTTATGAAGCAGATTGAATGTACTTACTTGATGATTTCTGTTGAGAATAAACACATCTCACATGGGAAATATGGGACTTTGCTAGTGGGTTTATAAGGGGTTTGAGTCAGTCCATCCATTGCCAATTGGTTTTGGATGGGAACCCCAGATAACTTCATCAATTTCCCAAATGATACAATAAAGTAGGAGGTGACGCTTGAAAATGTAACCTCTGAACAGGCGACAAGCTTAATTATTATATTACCAGAAGGAAAAGCAATCTAATCCTAGAAAAGGCTAGACTCATTTGCAGTTGTATGGTGCTAGCTGTAGTTTGGTTGGTCTGGATGGAAAGAAATATTGAGTTTCAGACATCCAAGAGAATTTAAGTTGGCAAGTTGTCAGATATCCAACCAGCTTTTCTTTTCCTTTTTTGCAAACTGTTACTTTCACATTCATGCTGACCAGAAGTTAAGAAACCAAAAGGCTAAACCTCTCTAGAAGACTAGACTAGAAAACATCAAAAAAGTGAGGCCACAAATGACATTTTGAATTTTCAGGAGAAAGGCAAATGTTAGGGTCAAATACCTTATCAGTAGAGATTTTTGCACTGTCATCATCATCCTCAAAAAAAGACAACCCAGTGTCACTAACATGCTTTCTTATGCTCAAATAAGCTTCTACACCAACCATAACTCTTTCAATTTCCTCAGGGACTTGCTGCAAACAAGATCAAAATATGATTATTACAAATCCACACAAAGAAAAAACCATAATTGAAGCATTCAAACAAAGCCTAAGGACCAGCCACACTTTACGAAGCTTGACCATGGTTCATGATTAAAAGAGCCCCCAATGTGTCTGTGACAGACAGAAAACCATAGAACAAAACATCTATTAAAGGGCATGCCGAAGTTCTGCAATTTTAAAGAAAAAAAATAGAAGTACGACACAAAAATGGACAAGGAAAGTACCACACAGAATGGAAAAGGTGCAATTTCTTGCTCAGTGAAGTCAGAGAGAAGACTTGGAGCATAATAACTTTTGATATAAATAATGTCCTTTTGATTGTACAAATGTTTGTAATGAAAATGTAAAAGTTGCAATCTGATGATATAATACAATCTAACTCGAAAAAAACGAAAATGTTGAGAGAATGATGAAACTACATAAAGAAATGCATATGATATCAATTGTGTACTGATGTAAGCATACCACCTAAACGAGCCTTTTTTGTTTTCTAACAAGCGCACAGTACCTCAATCAGTTCTGCTCCTCCCCAAGGGAGACAGGACAAAATGCATGTTATGTAAAAGTCAGCTCGTGATTGCCAGGATGGATTTCCTTTCTCCTCATCAACTGTTGTTGCGGCTGATGATAATAATGTTTCAAAGACGATTACAAGAGAACTAGGATGGAGAACTTTACTGCACATCTGTAGAACATAAAGAAAACAAAAAAACAAAAATTACTGAGATGGAAACCTCACGTTTTAATCAACATGCAGTCAGGCAGGCATAATTACAAGCTTCTAGACATTCCGATTTCTACCTGGGTCAGCATCCAATGTTAACAATGGTGATTATAATATTTAAAAGACAGAATCACATGACTTCCTACAGTGGGAGATGAAAAATCAAAATTTTGCATCTTCTAAAAATACACACCAAAATATATATACTTCTTCCCCACTTTTTAATTAATGATGAAATAGAAACTCCAGCACAAGTACAAAGGCGTCCAAAAGAACCAACAGAAGCCCAATGTTCAACTTTGGATCTAGACAAGCATCATATTTCATCATCTGTTGAGAGTATGAACTTCTACAACTAATAATATAACTGTGTAATATATACTCTGCATATTTTCATTGATTTCATATCAGAAACTGCTAGCAACAAATTACATACCATAGCAGTCAGGAACCTCATCAAAATACGAATCTTGTTGCAATTTCCAGTATCTAAGGCATCCTGAAAATTATCCACAAAGAAAGTTTGAAATAGATTGATATAATGAATGCAGGATCCAGATTTACAAGATGTAAAATCTTTCCATTATTTTTGAACTTGAAAAATAGAATCATAGGAGAAATGAAAAAATTTAGAGAATTAATTGATAAAGATATTTGACTATTCATTACACCAACACAACTTGCAGGTAACTGAAAACTGGGGGATCAATTAGTCCAACTGATACCAAGTAGAGGAAAACTAATCTGAAAGTCATATCATTCTTGTTTTTAGAAGTGACAAAGTAGTTTTTGCTTTAATCGAAAACTGCGATTATCTTAATCACCCTATTCAGACCATGTTATTAGTTTCAAACTCAGGGTAAGCAGGTCCTGATTTCTGGATATCAATAACAGAAAAGGGATGCACATTTACAACTGACGTCCAGCAATGTATCACTCACCTGAAAATGATTGCGTGTCTTCTCCACAACTTTCCTGATAAAATCCTCATTCTCCAAGTTTAACAAGCCAATCTGGAGATATATAGATACAGAGTGAGAGAAACGGGGCAGGGAGGGAGGGAATCAAAAAAAATAAAATCGTACGTGCAAGAAACAACTAGCATTAGTATATATCTTCAAGACCAGTTATTTTTCTCATCACCAAATTACAAAGCATCCTTCTAAATACTTGGGATCTGTGCTTTATACGAATCATGTTATTGGTCCAAAATAAAACAGTCTGATGTACAACCTCTGTGGTGGCCTAGAATAATAATATGTTCTTATCATGGTCCATTCAAGGTTTTTTTTTAGTTGAACCAGTAGTCTAAAAATTAAAAAGTTTAAGCATTCTTCTTCACTTTTTAATGCTCATGTTCATAGATTCTGCGAAACCCATCACATATGTAAATATATTTATTCACACATATGTATGCTATCTCTAGGAATAAAAGAACGCACCAAAACCAGCAAATGCAAAATAAAAGGTGCAAAAGTACTTATTTACATTCTTCAGAGAAGAAGACCATATCCTTATGTATCACCAAATTGGTGTATTATGAGTAGAAAGATGGCAAGCTAGCTCAACTAACATGCTTGTCACAAAATTAGTAGCTCAACAGCTTTGGTCTAAGGTTTTTAGGCATGCTGACATGGCCATCCTCCATAGGGGTCTCAACTGGTGTTGAATACAAGGTTTAGGGGTTTTGGAGGAAGAATTCTTAAACCCTCTGGTGGTGGAAGGACTTGTAGGGAAAGATTGATTATTTGTCCTCTTTTTGGCTTGGTGCTCCCATGCAATATTACCTTGACAAGCAGCTTGATTCAGCCATACTAACCCTGCTCATAGGAGCAGGTCCATTGACTCTTTGACCCTAAGTTCCTTAAGGTTATCGAACATCTTCTGTTTCTGTTTAGTGGTATTGGAAGGCAGTGATTGGCTAGGTTTGTTCTCAATTTTCTGGTTAGTGTTGTCTGATAATATTTCTAACTTCCTTAGCAGGTGTGGACTTCTTGTGTACGGTGAAAATTTTGGATTAATAACGTTCCGTTCTTCTCAAAGTTTTGGACAAAAAAATAACAGTAAATATTTTAGGTGTTTATGTAACATACCACGGTACTGTATAGGGGAATCTTATGAGGCAATTGTTCAGCACACTGGACAAGGAACTGTTAGAAGAAAAGAGAAGGTTAGTATCTCAAAATGTACGTGAAACAAACTTATAAATGAAAAATGGCATGAGGCTGTAACTCTAAAATGATATAGGAATGCAAACTCTTCTATAATAACACAGTCCATATTAGTTTCAAAAAGAAAAAAAAAGTCCATATTATCGGGCATGCATCTTTGAAAATTAGAAACAGTTAAAGAAAATAGAATTGAATGAGCTAGTCTTCTCACTATCACAGTGAAACAAAAAAAAAATGCAGTAATAAGTCTAGAATAAACATCATAGCAATCATTCCTATCAATCATCAAAAGACACTCTTTCCTTTACATTGGCCAATAACGCACTCTATGTCACGAGACATCATATACCGGCAATGAAACAAGATTACAACAAAGACAAATCAAAATCATTTTACAACATTCACCAACTCTGCCTCATTCTTTCGCCTTCTCTTTTCTTTGCAATCAAATAATCTGGTCTATTTCTTCCCAAGTTCAACTACTAAGGAAGATTTCAAAGATTAGTAACCCTCCTCTCTTCCATTATATTCTCATCACTACATAGATTACCAGATATGTACAAGCTAAAACCTAACGAAATTCGGATATTTGAAGAGGAAGCGAAGAGGAAGAATTACTTGCAAAACGTCGTGGGCGGAGTGTTCTAATTCTCTGCGGAGGACGCCGAAGCAAGTCTCCTGCAAATTGAGAAAAACGAATTAGGGTCGGGAGGGTTTCGGAAGTAGAAATTGTAGAGAGAGACTGACAATGTGTTCTTTGAAGTCGGAAGAGGTGCCATAGTCTGGGGAAGCTTCACCAATTCGAAGAAGAAGGCCCTTCCAAACACTCATTCTTCCTCTCACCCACTTTTGCAGAGACGAAACCACTTTCACTGTAAAGTGTAAACACAACCCTGCTGCTTCCGACTTCAACCCTATTTTAAAGCCCCTTCGGGTTTTAATTAACCCGACCCGACCCTTCTATGCCCGTTTCCCAAATTCCTCAATTTCACCCCCACTAATTTCATAAATTTACTATATAACATTTGAAATCTTTGAAAATATTTTTATTTTTAACGTTTTTAGAAATATCTCACCGAATAAATTTTCATCTAATTTTTATTTTTTAAGATTTTAATCTAGTATAGACGAAAAAAAAATGACTCATTATGCTCTGTTAGGGTTTCTCCCTGGCGGCAGCAAAACATTTCTGGCTTGGGTGTTTTCCTCTACCCCCAGTTAGCATGGGAATGATGGTGATGGATTCTTCCGTCGTTGTGCTTCTAAATCACTCGGAGTTCTTCTCCGTTTCTCTCTTATGGCTTTGTTAGCTAGGAATTTGGTCTTTGAACTATTTTGGGTGGGTGAAACCTTGTCGTTCGTCATGACCAGCATAGCCTCCAAGGCAGAAATACATGATTCTTCTGTTTGGAGTGGATCAACCAGACTAGTCGATGGTGTGGTGGTGCGATGCGGCTTCGACTGAGTTGATGATGGCGACGACGACTGTTGACTTAACTGGGCTTCGCTACCGGCAAAGGAAGACGGGGTGCGACTCTTGGTGGATCCAGATGCTGGTATGCTAGAAGCTTTTGCTGTTGGGTTGGTGATTGTCAAGTGGGATGATGTCGACGATCTGAGCAGGGAGGTAGAGAGTTCTTATGATCTTAATGAATTAGGCCTTCTTGCTGGAGGCATGTGAGGGTATAAAATTTTCGGCTTAGGCCCAGCTTAATGAATTAGGCCCGATGATCAAAGCTCATATTGACTAACAAGTAGATAAAAAAAACAGAACGTGAAGCACGATGAGATTATAAAGAACGTGAATACACAACTCCTCCCACTACTCCCACTACTCTCTAAGAAGTGAGGACCAATGAATTAAAGGTCTATAAATTCACACGCTTATGAAGAATAAGAGGAACGATGATGAAGAGGGAGAATCATGGTTAACAACGGTAACAAGTATCAAACCGATTTCTTTTATTGTACTGCTTAAATCGAAATTAATTTTAGCGTCAGAGTGTGTTTTTTTTTTGCAGATACATCTTCTCCCCGTAATCAATTGTCATATAGATGCGTTTAAGGTTTCTCGAAGATCAAAGGAGTGAGATTTTTGTTAAGAAATCTCATTCCCGAATTTTTTTGCACCAACAAAGTAGCTCTGTCAGCTACGGCGGGTTAATGTTTACACATCGTGGTATTGATTTACATGGTCGTGGTGGTGTCAGCAACAACCCACTGGGCGGCGCTGAGGTTGATAAAGTTTTTCTGCTGATGAAGGTTTGGGGCTTTGTCAGCAACGGTGGGTTGATGTTTACATGTCGTAGTATTGATTTACATGGCGGTGGTGACGTCAGCAGTTGCCTACTGGGCGGTGGCAAGGCTGATAAAGTTTTTCTGCTAATGAAGGCTAGGGTTTGGGGACTGTGGGGCTCTTGTTATGGGCTGGGCCCAATTCTCTTTAATGCCTGGATAATATGGATGACATGGCCCAAATTTTAATCTAATCTTGGATCGGGAGCATTAGATTTTTCTCTTTGGTTGTTACATTTTATTCTCTCTTCTAAGGATCGAGTCTAATGTACTCTTGAGCGATACACTGTCTTAGAAGGGAAATGCACTTTTGATTATTAGGGCCCTAGTTGCAACTGGGTGTTTCGTAGTCATAAGAAGTGATTTTTATTATCGGCCCTAATAGGTGGTTACTCTTTGTACTGTTTGCTAAGCAATATATAATTTCACATTCGATTCAAAAATATAAGTATGGAAACGCACCTTAATATTTGATTTCCTAGTTTAGATGATATGAAAAATATTTTTCACAATATCCGAATAAATTTTAAAGTAGAAAATAACAATATCATTTTCTATTTTTATTTAAAAAAAATCATTTTGGAAAATCGGAAAAAATATTTATTTTCACTCATTACTTTAGTTTCCTCAGGACTCTACCAATCTGAACGCCAATTTCTGAACCACGCGGCGGCAACACTTGGGAAACTCTCTCATACAAAAACAATCACAAGGGCTTCAATTATCCCCTCTGTTAAACCGAGAAGACGACTCTTTATACCCGAACAGTGCTCGCCTTCCGCAACCCAACACATGGTAACTCTGCCATTCCATTTCTCGCTTTCTCTTCCTCATTTCATGCACACGCAAATTCTTCGTTTTTAGGGTTTTTCTCTTTACGGAATTTACTGACGATGAAATCTTGATTGGGTTTTGGACGAGTTACAATCGCAGGCGGATATCAGAAAGTGGTTTATGAAGTCCCACGACAAGGGCAATGCCTCCAAACCCGCTCTGTCTCCGGCTGCTTTGCCTAAACAGTCTACACAATCTCAAGAACAGAAAGTGAGTTCATGCCTAATTAGGGTTTAATGTCTTTATTTGGTGTTGCAATCAATTAGTAAGAATTTTCAAGCGATCCTAGTTATGGAATCGGAGAATCTATTCGTGTCTGATCAATTTAGTTTGGGAGTGGAATTTTGGTATAGTTGTTGCCAAGTTGTGGCAATTGCACAATGAGAGCAATTTTTCGGAACTTCGTTAATCATGATAGGTTGCTTTTCTTATTAAATGTTTTGTTTTCTGTGATGATCAGGTCCCTGGAGGTAAAGAAAGTTCAGGCAGAAGGAAAACTAGCAAGCATTTTCCCCCCAATAAACCAAAGCCGGAGCTGGATGAGGAAAAGGAAACAGTTCAAGTGCCAGCAAAGCGAAAGACTCAATCGGGCCCTGCCTCGCCTGCGAAAAAAGTTCAGAAAGTTGAGGATGACGACGATGATGACTTTGTTATGCCTCAATCTAAGAAGAAAGAAGCCACGCCTAGCAAGAAACTGAAGAATGCATCTGGCAAGCAGTTAATAGCCCTTTCACCACAATTGGAAACACCATCTCAGCCTCCTTCATGTCCTTCCCCATGTCAGATTCAATGCTGCTCACTATCAGGAAGTTATTCTTCGGTCGTGTAGTACTACCGGCCGGTGCTAATGCAATTTTATGGGTCTTCCACATAAACATCACCACGTTGTCCCTACCCTTATGAGTTGCATCAACATCCCACTGCCATGGACGACCTAGCAGAATATGACAGACATCCATATCAAGTACATCACAACGTACCTCATCAGAGTAGTGTTTTCCAATCGAAAGAGGCACTTTGCACACTTCTGTAACTCTTTCACAAGGTCTTTTTTTCACCCAACCTAGTGAATAAGGGGCGTTGTGAGCTTCTGTAGCCAACTGTAGATGTGCCACTAGCTTCTTGGACACGAAATTCTCACAACTTCCATTGTCCATTATAAGGTTGCAAACCTTATTCTTCACAGTACAAAAGGATTTGAAAATACTATGACGTTGTCCTTCTTCTTTAGGAGCCAACAACATTCGCTGGAGTACCAAGTTGACTCTTTCTGAACTCTCCTCTGTGGCGAATTCAGCTCCCTCATAAGGATCCGACTCCTCCGACTCTTCTTCTTCGTACCCTTCTGATCCATCCATGATAACTAGTTGCCTTCGACCTTCAGGACACTCATGAGACCTATGACCCTGCTTCAAGCATCTGTAGCAAGTGATTCCAGCAGGCTTAGAATATGGATTTTTATTACCAGTAGGTCCAATTGTAGTTCCCTTCGAAATAGGAGTCTTTGGGGTTACTCCTTGATTCTGAGGGGTTTGTTTTCCTGTTTCTGCTGGGACACTGGATGACGCAGTAGAATTCCTGGAATAAGGAGTTCTCTGATAAGACCTGTTTTTCTCCAACATCTCTGCTTTCGATGCAAAATTCGAAGCATCAGCTATGGTCCACATGTGTTGCATACCGATCTTCTCCTGTATGGACGATCGTAGACCACTGACATACCTTGCTATTCTCTGATTTTCAGTTTCTCCCAAGTGATTACGTTCCGCAAGACGTAAGAAATCGTCTGTGTAGTCGTTCACTGTTCTGCTTCCTTGCACGCACTCGAGGTACAGACAATATAGTTGCTACTCATAGTCCTTAGGCAAGAATCGGTCTTTCAGCAAGCCCTTCATCTTCTTCCATGTGTGAATTTTTGCCTTCCCTTGCCTTGTTCGAGAAGTTTGTACTTGGTCCCACCAGTTTGAAGCACTACTTTTCAGTTTCCACGCAACCATCTTCACCTGTTTGGACTCTGGGATCTCCATGATTTCGAAGAATCTCTCCACTTCTACTAGCCAGTCAAGAAAATCCTCCAACTTCATGTGACCTGAAAAAGTTGGGATTTCTGCCTTGACCCTGTAGTCGCCGCCTCCTACAGCAGGTCGCGCCACTTCTTCCTCAGGTTCTGACTCACTTGAGTCTTGATATTGGGGTTGAGGTCGTGGTTCCCTTCTTCCCCGATTTCCCTGATTGCCCTGATTCTCGTTCAACAACCTTCTCATCTCTCCCATCAGTTGAGTTGTTACCTGGGTGGTAATCTGATTTGTTAAAGCAGCAAGTTCTGCTCTAGTAACAGGACTATCATCGTTACCGGCCATGGATCGTTTCACAAGCGATAGAAGACAGGGAAAACCTGCTCTTGATACCACCTGGCACAGCGGAGTATATAGGTTAACAAGCGATTAACCTAGAAAGAACCAAGATAAACTGGAATCCATCAGAGTTTGAGAAAAGTCTCGTTTTTGATTGATAATATGAAAGATGAGTCTAGCAGCCACAAAGAGGCGCTTAAATACCGAAACAAAACCCTAGGGCGCTAACAAAAGGCGTACTCAAGCCCATGGGTCGAAAATAAAATAAAACCAAAAATAAATAAAGTCTTAAAAAGGCCCAATTCTACTCAGACATGTATTTTACCGATTTTACCTTTCCTGCGAGCAAGCTGTTCTTCAATCTTCAATGCCATCTGTTCTACATCACAAGGGAATTCCACAGGAGCTGAAGTCTGCAGATGAAAGTGATGATGATGAAGCCAAGGATGCTGAGCCTCCTCACAAATCTGGTGGTAGGGGTCGCGGTGGAAGAGGTAGTTCATCGGCTGCTCCAGCTGGTGGAAGAGGCAGAGGCGCTGGACGGGGTGGATTTATGAATTTTGGTGAAAGGAAAGATCCGCCGCACAAAGGGGAAAAGGTATTATGTTTCCAAAATCTTGAATTGATTAATGAACGTAAAATTGTTGATGTTAACAATAATTCTCTTTTCGCATGTTCCAGGATGTTCCTGAAGGTGATCCAAACTGTTTAGCTGGTTTAACTTTTGTAATAAGTGGTACACTTGATAGGTTGGTTTTGTTCTTTATTGACTTTAGCTTTGTTGCAGTCAATATTTAGTTAGGACGATATTCCTGGCTTTTATAGTGTTGTTTATGTTTTTCAGCCTTTAATTGACTTTAAAACTTAATCTTATCAGTTTGGAAAGAGAGGAGGCAGAAGATTTAATAAAACGCCATGGAGGCCGTATCACTGGATCTGTCAGCAAGAAAACGGTTACTGACTTTTTCTGACTCTTTTTGTAAACTAGATAACATTTCTTGCATTTGATTTACACGTCAGTTTGCAGAGCTATCTTTTATGTGATGAAGATATTGAGGGCAGGAAATCCTCAAAAGCCAAAGAACTTGGGTTAGTTATCTTTCATTCATACTGAACAATAGACATTTTCCTATTGCTTCTCCTTTTCATATATATCTTTGTCTTAATGTACCACTAGGACGGCTTTCCTTACCGAGGATGGATTGTTTGATAAGATTCGTGCATCAATTCGTGCTAAAGCACCTATGCAAGAAGCAAAGAAACTTGTGGATAGTGCCCAAGAAAAATCTTTGCCTAATATAAGCCCTAAGAAAGTAGCATTAAAGAGTATGTCTCATGTAGCTACTTACTTTTGGTGTTGTCTTGGTTGTTCTTACCCTCTCGTTCTTCGTAGAAGCTATAATTACTCAGTTAATTGATTATTGAGTGTTTCTTATGAAATTTAGGTTCAGCAGATGGCACTAGCAGCTCCTTGGCATGTAGGGTATCCCAAAAACAGTCATCGTCAGATGCTTCCCTTGCTAGGCGCAAAGAGAAAACTACAGAGCATTCTGCTTTGACATGGACAGAAAAATATAGACCAAGGGTTCCAAATGACATTATTGGTAATCAGTCACTGGTATGTCTGTTCATCATTTTCTTACACCTGTTGCATCTGGTTATATCTCTCTTCAAGTTTGGAACTCATTGACTTAAAGTATCACCAAATTTGCAGGTAAAACAGCTTCATGATTGGTTGGCACGCTGGCATGAGCAATTCCTTGATACTAGAATTAAGAAAAAAGGCAATAAATCAAACAATTCGGGTGCTAAAAAAGCTTTACTGTTAAGTGGAACACCTGGTATAGGGAAAACAACTTCAGCAAAGTTGGTCAGTCAGATGCTCGGTTTTGAGGCAATTGAGGTGTTGTACTAAGCATTTGAATGTCGCTGACTGAAGTTCAACTATACTATATTTTTTATCTATTAAATGCATGCTCATTATTCAGGTAAATGCAAGTGACAGTCGTGGGAAAGCTGATTCCAAGATTGTCAAGGGAGTCGATGGAAGCAATTCAAATTCTGTTAAAGAGCTCATCAGCAATATGGCTCTAAGCATGGATAGGTTAGTTTAACCATATACATACAATTACTTTGGGTGCATTATATGTGCCTTGCGAAATTTTCTTCTCTGAGTTAATTCTTATTTGAAATTGCAGATCTAAGCATCCAAAAACTGTGCTCATTATGGATGAGGTTGATGGGATGTCGGCTGGTGATCGTGGTGGAGTTGCTGATCTTATTGCCAGCATAAAGATTTCTAAAATTCCCATTATCTGCATTTGTAATGATCGTTACAGTCAGAAACTGAAAAGTCTTGTGAACTACTGTTTGCTTCTCAGCTTCCGCAAACCAACTAAGCAACAGGTCACCCCCCCCCCTCCCTCCCTCTCCTTCCCAGTGCATCCATTCTAGTATTTGGTTCTTATCTTATCTCAAGAGCATTGTGATAAAGTTCTTTTACATGAGGTCTACATTGCGACAGTGTTAGTGCGTTGTTGAGTAACCTTAATGGGATGACATAGTTGGCTTCTGATAAAAATTGAAGATGGCTTCTGATAAAAATTGAGTTATTTATTCTGGGATAATGCATAAGTAACCTTGTTCTTGATTATTGTATTTAAAAGCATTCTACTCGATACTTCCATACCTACAATTGAGTGCCAAAATTTGTTTGATTACGAAGTATATGTTTCGACAAGTTAGTTTTGTGGATCCCAAATAGTAATGTTGTTTTTGTTTTTCTCTCACATGTTTGCCACTTTTTCAGTAAACACTCAAATGTTCAATTTAATCAACTTTACAAAGGTCAAAACTAAATTAGTAATGCTTCCCGATCTTGCTCCCTTCGTTTGGTTTTCCTTAGATTGACTTTTGCTGTCTAAAGAAAGGGTGTGATGTTTTTCCCCAAGCATTGCCCCATATTCTTACTGCCTTGTCCTTCTAGACTGTGAATTAAACTCTTTAGACAGTTTCTCTGTTGTTTTTGACTCTGTCATGGGGAAGGCAATATGTACAACTGTTTAGAACCTCTTTTATTTTTTATATTTTGAAGGCATAGCATACATCCTGTTATATGTCTCCCAATTAAATGCAAGCCAAGCTAGTGCCATTTTGAATGTTGTTGGCTTTGTTAGGCAGACCTCAAGTTTCTAAATTACTATGCATACATGGCATGTTGTGGCTGCATGGGAGCTGTTATAAACATGAAAATCGGCATTAATGAGTGCATAGTTGTGTTGTGTTTTGGCTCGTTGATGCAATCTAGACCGTAGGATTTAATAGTTAAAACAGGTGGCTTATTTATTAAGTATTCTTAGGCATTAAGAATTCTTAGGCATTAAGTATTCTTAGGCATTAAGAATACTAGTTGTATAAATAGGAGGCTTGTGGATGAACAAAGAGAGGAGAGGAAAAACACAGAAAATCTGTAGAGAGAGTCAAGGTGATAGAGAGATAAGAACTAGACAGGGAGGGAGTTTTAGGTGTTGCAACAAGTTCTTGTACTACCTAATTTCTTCAATAGTGCTGGTGAATCTCTCAGAAGATATCACTAAGTGGACGTAGGTCAAAGTTAGACCGAACCACTATAAAACTGCTATGTTTTTTCTGTTTTCTGCATTCATCTTATATTGCTGTGCATATTGCTAAGTCCTAAGTAAAGATCTTAAAGGCGCTTACCACAATAAGTGGTATCAGAGCCTGGTTTAGGGATTTCGCAATGGCAAACAACAAGGAAGGAGTTGAAAACGTGAGACTGTCTATCAAGCAATTTAATGGCAAGGACAACTTCACGTTTTGGCAGAGGAAGATGAAGAAACATCCTGATCCAGCAGAAAGTTCATGTAGCCTTAAAAGAAAAGCCTACAACCATGAAGGATGAGGATTGGGAGGAGAAGTGTGAGATAGCAAAGAGCTCCATTGAGCTACATCTAGCGGATAATGTCATGCTTCACATCAGAGAGAAGATGACAGCAAAGGAGGCATGGGACAAGCTAGAAAGCACCTATATGGGTAAAACCATTAGCAACAAGTTGCTCTTGAAGGAACAGCTCTTTAGTCTCAAGATGGAGGAAGGAGATGATCTTCATGATCATATATCCAAGTTTCAGAACTGTATAATAAACTTGGAGAAGGTTGGATCAAAGATGGATGATGAAGACACAGCTATGATGCTATTACAGTCGCTGCCACCATCATTCAAGCACTTAAAAACCACCATGATATTCAACAATGAGACCATCACACTTGCCAAAGTGTGTGAAAATCTGGAACAATATGTCAAGATGCAGAGAGAAGAAGATAACTCTCAACCAAGAGGACTTTATGTCAAAGGCAAGGAGAGAGGAAGGTCTAAGAGTAGAGGTGGATTTGAAGAAAGAGGCAGGTCTAAATCCAAGGGAAAAGGCAAGGAAAAGAAGAATGGTTGCTTCGTGTGTGGTTCACCTGACCACCGGAAAAGAAATTGCAAACAATGGAAGGAGAAGAAGGCGCAGATGCTTGGAGAACACTCTCAGTCAGCCAATGTCGTTATTGGAGATAATAGCGATGATGGAGAGCTTCTCGCAATCTCAACCAGCTCCGGCGCGCCTAGACATTGGACCTTGGACACGGCCTGCACATTCCATATGTGTGCACACAGAGATTGGTTCGACACATATGAGGAGAGGGACACCGGATCAGTTTTGATGGGGAACGATTCGCCAAGCAGAATCATGGGAATCGGCACAGTAAAGATCACCATGTATGATGGAGTTGTAAGAACATTGGGAAGGGTCAGACATGTTCCACACTTAAGCGGAAATCTGATCTCTAAGTTTGTTGGATAGAGAAGGATTGTGGCATAAAGGTAACAACGGAGTGCTCAAGGTTGGAAAGGGTCAGCTGGTCTACATGAAGGGTGTATTGCAACTAGATAACATGTATAAACTTACGGGTTCTACAATAGTAGGTGGAGCAGCAGTTTGTACAGAAGAAGACAAGACTGAGCTTTGGCACAAAAGGCTGGGACACATGAGTCAAAGAGGGCTGCAAGAATTACACAAGAAGAATCAGCTGGAAGGTGTAATGAGCTGCAATCTTGAATTTTGCAAGTACTGCACACTTGGAAAACAGACCAAGGTATCATTCAATGTTGGCAGCAGTGAGAACAAATCCAAAGGAATATTGTATTATATACATACAAATGTATGGGGGCCTGTATCAACTAAGTCGATGGTGGAGCAAGATATTTTGTCTCCTACATAGATGATTTTTCGAGGAAGGTTTGGGTGTACTTTATGAAGACAAAAGATGAGGTTTTCCCTACGTTCAAGGAGTGGAAGGCTGAAGTTGAGAACCAAACAGGCAGAAAAATCAAAGTGTTGAGAAGCGACAATGGAAGTGAATACAGGGATAATCGGTTCCTACAGCTGTGCAAGGATGAAGGCATCACAAGACACTTGACTATTAAGAAGACTCCGCAACAAAACGGTGTCGCAGAGAGAATGAACAGAACTCTCTTGGACAAAGAAAGAAGCATGAGATTTAATGCAGGGCTGCCTGAAGAGTTTTGGGCAGAATCGCTTAACCATGCATGTTATTTGGTTAATCGATCACCTTCAAGGGCTATTAACTTAAAGTGTGCAGAGGAGGTATGGTCTGGAAAACCTGTTGATTATTCTAACTTAAGAGTGTTTGGCTGTAGTGCTTATGCACATATTCCCAAGGATGAAAGAACCAAGCTGGAACCGAAGTCACTTGAATGCGTGTTTATCGGCTTTCAGAAAGGAGTCAAAGGTTATAAATTATGGGATATAGTCAATGAGAAAAAGGTGATCAGCAGAGATGTTGTTTTCGATGAGAAGACTATGCCATTGAACAAGGAAGCTAATAGTAAGAAGGAGAAGATGACTGTTGATGAAGAAGAAACAATCGAAATTTCATTAGCTAAACGATCAGTAGAAGACTCTCAAGCTCAGGTGGATCAAATTGAGCAAGAAGGGAATGATCAGGTAGCTATTGAGGAACCAGAGCAGCAGCAACAGTCATCAGTTAGGGCTCAGGTGGAGCAGTCTCCACAAAGGGATCAGAATCCTCCCAACCCACAAGCACTTGAGCCAGTAAGAAGAGTCATAGCACTTGACAAACCAAAGAGGAATCCAAGAAAGATACAACGGTATGGATTCGAACCAGAAGAAGAAGTGAGTCATGCTCTGACCATAAGTCAAGGAGATCCAACTACTTATGAAGAAGCTATAGAAAGCGCAAAAAGGGAAGGTTGGATTGGTGCTATGGCTGAAGAGATGGAATCTTTGCATAAGAATTCCGTGTGGGAGTTAGTTCATAAACCCAAAGAAAGAAAACTTGTTGGCTGCAAGTGGGTGTTTAGGAAGAAAGAAGGAATACATGATGATGATGCTATAAAGTACAAAGCACGTTTAGTGGCAAAGGGGTACTCGCAGAAAGAAGGAGTGGACTATGACGAGATTTTCTCTCCAGTCGTCAAACACACTTCAATAAGGTTGTTGATGTCTATGGCAGCCCAGTATGATATGGAGATTGAACAGATGGATGTAAAGACTGCGTTTCTTCATGGAGACCTCGAAGAAGACATTTATATGTCGCAGCCAGAGGATTTTGTTGAAACAAGGAAAGAAAATCTAGTTTGTCGATTAAAGAAGTCTTTATATGGACTTAAGCAATCGCCAAGGCAGTGGTATAAGCGTTTCGACACATACAGGCTGAAAATAGGCTACACAAGGTGTCAATATGATTGCTGCGTTTACTACCATGTATTCGAGGATGGGGAAGTAATTCTACTACTGTTATATGTAGATGACATGCTAATTGCATGTAGAGATATGTTGCAGATTCAGAAACTTAAGAAGAAGTTGGGAGCTGAATTTGACATGAAAGATCTTGGAGCTGCACAAAAGATTCTTGGCATTGAAATAAGGAGGGACAGGAACGCAGGCAAAATATGGCTGTCACAAGAGAAGTACATTATGAAGGTACTTGAACGCTTCAACATGGCTGAAGCTAAAGTTGTTTCTATCCCATTAGCTGCACATTTTCGGTTAAGTGTAGAGCAAAGGCCATCAAATCAGAAGGAGATTGATATGATGAAGAATGTTCCATATGCAAGTGCAGTAGGTTGTCTCATGTATGCAATGATTTGCACAATACCAGATTTAGCTCAAGCAATGAGCATCGTCTCTAAGTACATGTCAAATCCGGGTAAGCGCCATTGGGAAGCAGTAAAGTGGATTTTCAGGTACTTGAAGAATACCAGGCAGCTTGGAATTATGTTTGAAAGAAGACAAGGAGAAGCATGTGTGGCTGGTTTTGTGGATTCAGATTTTGCAGGAGACTTGGATAGAAGAAGGTCCACAACAGGTTATGTTTTCACTTGTGGTGGAGGACCAGTGAGCTGGAAAGCAACTCTTCAAGCAGTTACAGCTCTTTCTACTACTGAGGCAGAGTATATGACATTAACCGAAGCTTCAAAAGAACCTATTTGGTTGAATGGGCTGGCAGGTCAGCTGGGTGTTCACCAAGAAGGTGTGGTAGTGAAGTGTGACAGTCAAAGTGCCATACATTTGGCAAAGAATCAGGTGTTTCATGCAAGGATGAAGCACATTGATGTTCGCTATCACAGGATCAGAGATTGGGTAGAAGCTGGAGTTATTATTGTGGAGAAGGTTCACACAGATGACAATGCAGCTGATTTTCTAACAAAGCCAGTTTCTGTAGAGAAGTTCAAGCGCTGCTTGAACTTGCTCAGTATTACAACTTGCTAAGTTGTGGTGGAGCACCTCCTCACTTGAGGTGCAATGAGGCAGGAAGTATTCTGCCAAGGTGAAGGCTCTTGGAGGTTTGTTCGGGGTTACTTCAAGAGGTTCAAGACATCCTGAAGGTATCAGCAATCTATTTGGTATCAACTCACCAAGGTGGAGATTGTTGTGTTTTAGCTCGTTGATGCAATCTAGACCGTAGGATTTAATAGTTAAAACAGGTGGCTTATTTATTAAGTATTCTTAGGCATTAAGAATACTAGTTGTATAAATAGGAGGCTTGTGGATGAACAAAGAGAGGAGAGGAAAAACACAGAAAATCTGTAGAGAGAGTCAAGGTGATAGAGAGATAAGAACTAGACAGGGAGGGAGTTTTAGGTGCTGCAACAAGTTCTTGTACTACCTAATTTCTTCAATAGTGCTGGTGAATCTCTCAGGAGATATCACGAAGTGGACGTAGGTCAAAGTTAGACCGAACCACTATAAAACTGCTGTGTGTTTTTTCTGTTTTCTGCATTCATCTTATATTGCTGTGCATATTGCTAAGTCCTAAGTAAAGATCTTAAAGGCGCTTACCACAATATAGTCCTAAGTAAAGACCTTTAAGTAAAGATCTTAAAGGTTTTCCATTTTTCTGTTTTCGTTATAAATTTTGAAATTTTGAGACACTTATATTTGGCTTACCCATAATCAAGGTTTGGCAGGATGCAATTATTAACATGTTAATGTTTTATCATAGATGGCAAAGAGGTTGAAGCAAGTTGCAAATGCTGAAGGTCTTCAAGTGAATGAGGTATGTGTAACTGCGAGTACTGATTTTCCATGTTGTTTACTTGCTAGAGCATTTTGGTCTCCAAAAATTGTAAAAGGATATCATTAGTGTTAGTGATATGATCTGCCTGACAATTTAACTGTGGAGGAAAATGATGTTGCACGACCTCAAACTTCTTTGTACGAATATACGTATAAATTTTCTTCTTCAGAGAAGAAATACACACTGAATATCACTTTAAATGCAGTATTGTGGAATTATACATCGCAGTATTGTTCACCTGGTCCGTAAATTGGATTTGAAAATGAAACAAATATACGTAACAGTGAATTTTCCATCGATTTACTTGCAAGGGTGGTTGAGCATAATTTCCTTGGTTAATAATGACCTGGTGGGCATTATCGTTATACTTCATTTAATTTATTTTTCATTTTCCAGTAAAAATTATAATATGCAAAATTCTCTGTTCTTCAGTTACAAACTGTTTGGTTTCAGGTCAATTACTTGATGGCTTTTGGAAAAGTGTGTGTAGTTATTTAGCAGTTGCGGTGTCCTCTCCCCTTTTAGTCTCCCTCATTCTTTTCCATGTACGTGGTTATGAGGTGTTACTTTTTAATATACGGTTGTAGGAAAAGGCTGTCTATTGGTCTTCCTTTGTGGAGTGTGTGTCTTCCATTTTGTTGAATTGGAAGCCAGCCATTAGTTGTCATCAAAAATTTTCTTCTTTGTACTCTTTTAGTTTATGTAAATTTCTCTTATTGGGTGGACTTATGGTTCAGAGATTATAGTTTTTGATGTATGTTTCAAAAAAGTATCTTTCTTAATGAGAAAAGAAGAAGTGATGATGCGGTTATGATTTTACGCAGTGGTTTTTACTGTTAAGTGGTAGCTGATATAATTAGTTTCTGCTCTGTGGTTGGCATTGACCAACTTTGTGCCATGTTGATTAATTTGGTTGACGTGTCTCAGATTGGTCTTGAGGAACTTGCAGACAGAGTTAATGGAGATATGCGAATGGCACTTAACCAGTTGCATTACATGAGTCTGTCAATGTCTGTCATCAAATATGAAGATGTAAGGCAACGCCTGCTAAGCAGTGGAAAGGATGAGGACATTTCACCATTCACAGCTGTTGATAAGTATGATTTTATATCTGTATTTGTTCTAAGATTCAGTTATGCTACACGGTTCATTAAGATATAAGCTCGCATGGCTTTCAGTTTGTTCTGATTTACTGCATTTCTCCGTACATGACCACCAAAAAGAAAAAAAGAAGAATAAACAAAAAAAGCTGCTGTGTATACTTGTGGGCAACATATGCTTTGGTTGAAGTATAGATGCAATAAATTGTGAGCTGGTTACATAAATTCAATTTTATAGCTTGGTTTATCTGAGGATAGATCAGAAAATCCATAGTTAATTCTCTTTATGGTGCGTAGGCTAGCTAAACAGAACAACTTACTAGCCTTGGGATCAATCCCGTCTCCAAAAATTATATGTGCCATGTTCCGCACTACCAATCTCCTCGTTTATATGCATTGTTAGTTTAGTTCATCTATCTAGATGGGGACTTATTTTTCTTTCAGATTTACATGTTTAATTGATTTAATTGGTTATCATTTCTTCATAGCTCTTATTTTACATGTGTCCCATCAAGTAATATATTTTTTAATTTGTGTCAAATATTCTGTTAAATTTTCTTAGACATTAGTTAATAATTCTTGAAAGTAATTCCAGTATTTCCATTTTTCTCTACATTTTTATCTTACAACTCATTATAATTCAGGAATTACAGCCCTCTTCTGATTTAATTCCTTCATGTCAAGTCAACTTTGAATCTGGTCACTAGTACTCCGGCCATGAGAATGAGTTTTTTTTGGTCATAGCAGCGGGTGAAGTCGGAAAGCACCACTGTGATTAGTTTCAGAAAGATCCAATACTAATGAAATTTATTATACTATCTACGTGCTATTTTCCTTTTGTCATCATTTAGATTGAGGAATGGAGGATCTTTCACCATGATTCAAATAATCAAATTTGTTTGATCCATTAACCCTTCCACCATGTGATGTGCCTTGTGCTGATTTCTTTAATGCCTCCAGGCTGTTTAATTTCAATGCTGGGAAGTTGCGGATGGATGAGCGGGTTGACCTGAGCATGAGTGACCCAGATCTAGTCCCTCTTCTTATTCAGGTTCCTTCAATGGCTTGATGCTTGTTTTGGTGTTGTGCCATGTACTGAAAATAATGCTATTGTGGGATGACATGATTTGAAAAATATAAAGCTTTATTTAGGAATGCTTTTCAGCTGGTAATCATAATAAATGGGAGCAGGGTCTTTACGGCATACTCACCTTTGTAGGACCACAATTTCTAAGTACTTTTTGGATGATAGTGGGGTAATCATATTAATGGAAGCAGAGTCCCATTTACAACACTTTCTTTAACAAAGAGTGATGACGCCTGCTCTTCATTTCACGTTTGTGAGTTTTCCAAATAGGACTGATATTCTGTGCTACAATTGCTGGCAGGAAAATTATGTTAACTACAGGCCAAGTGCGGCTGCGAAGGATAATAGTGGTGTTGAACGTATGAACTTGATTGCCCGTGCGGCTGAGTCTATTGGCAATGGGGATATTATCAATGTACAAATTAGAAAATATCGCCAATGGCAACTTTCCCAAAGTGGTTCTCTGTCATCCAGCATAATTCCGTATGTTTCTTCACATGAGCTCTTTGTGATGAACACTACTAGTTCCATATAGTTTCAAACAACTCTACTTTCTAATTCATGTATTCTCTTGTACTGTTATTCTTATGTTATGGTTCAGGGCAGCTTTGTTGCGCGGCCAAAGGGAGACGCTTGAGCAGGTACATGTTCTATAAATTCAATAGTGTAGCAGATGCTTTCTCTGGTCTTAGAAATGTTTTTCTTTTCTGTATGTTGTAGTGATTGACATACAATTTCTGCTTCATCAAAACCACCTATATCCTGTTATACATGAACCTTTTCTTTCTTTCGCACATTATACAACTTTCTTATAGCTCTCCATTTTTCACAGAGAAAGTTATGTTTAATTCTTTGAGAGAAGCGTGTGCAAGTTTTGTCCTCAGTTGAATATGTATAGAAAATTGATCTAAGTAGGGTTTTTGTTGTTGGTAGTAATTTTTGATAAATTAAATTTGTTGTTGGTAGATGCCATGCTTAATTGTGCATGAGATATTACATGAACTCTTCATAGTGATTATTCAAGCAAGATAAAAAGCCGAAAATTCTTCTGGGCTGTGGGTGAGCTATAATTTGGGTGGTATGGATGAAAAGAAAATAAAAGGATGTTTGAAAATTGGTGATCGGAAGATCTTTTGCAGAGTTAAGTTCTGGGAAATTCTATGGGCCTCAAATCTGGGGAGTTTAGTTAATAGATTTAAAATAATCTATATTGGGCTACTACGTTTGCGTCCAACGCTCACGTCATGCCTTAATACGGTGCTACATCACGTCATTAAGGTAGACAGATATGTGTATAAATATATGTCCAGACCTCCTATATGCCTACAAAATAATTTACTCAACAGTAAACAACTGCATGCATTTTAATTAAACAAAAGTTTCACCTAAGCCTGATGTCGGTCGAAGGTCTCCTTATGTCTTGTTCCAAAAACATTATTAAATTCTTAATTAAAATACCGACGCTTATAGAAAAATAGGCATAATTAAATATGAGCTTCGCGCGCTCAACCATGCATATCGCCAGAAATCTTAATTTCACCGCAAAAACCGACATCCTGAAAAATCATCTTCCATCGTCCTAACCATAAATAATCCAATGACAAGATTCTAACTTATTAATCCGTCAAAAATACCAAACTTTAAAAATTCTCAAACCTATCCAAAACTCCTCCAAAAATTCTATAATTCATACCAATAAACTCCTTAAAATTTCCCATTAAAAACACTTTTTCAGAAGTGGCGGTCGGCGGCCAGCTCCGGCGACCTCCAATGCCCACCAAATTGACAACACATTTATCTCAACCTCCTCTACAACTTTCCTAACTAGCACAAACACTAATTTCAAGCCTAACTATGCTAATCGAATGAAAACATCAATAAACCCCTAGAAATTCAAACACCGATTTCTCCTTACCTAACTCAAGAGGGAGAGAGTCCTTTGGAAGGATTGCTGCACGAGAGGATGGCTTTCCAAAGAGCCAAGGATCGCTAGCTATGGCGGCCGGAGGAGGGAGTCCCGGTGAGGGGAAGTTCCGGGCTCGGCTGCGGCTTCTCGGTGGCACTAGGGCAGCTGCCACCACCCTAGGGAGATAGCTGGGTCATACCATACATGGCTACTACGCTTACGTCCAATGCTCACATCACACCATAATGCAGTTATATATATGTCATTAAGGTAGACAAACACATATGGCTAGCTAGCATTTATATACATACTCTCCTCACAAATATATATTAATAATCTACCGAAAATCTCATTTTCGGTAACTTTCCACAATAAGTGGAATCGTCAAATAAAAATGACGTCAAAGACTTTAACAAAATAATTTACTCAACAGTAAACAACTGCATGCATTTTAATTAAAACAAAAGTCCACGCACAAATTAAGCCTAAGCCTGATGTCGGTCGGATGTCTCTTCCGCTCGAGTCTCCTCACGTCCTGTTTCAAAAACATAATTAAATCCTTAATTAAAATACCAACGCTTATAGAAAAATAGGCATAATTAAATATGATCTTCGTGCGCTCTCAACCATGCCTATCGCCATAAATCTTAATTTCACTGCAAAAACCGACATCCTGAAAAATCACCTTCCACTGTCCTAACCATAAATAATCCAATGGCCGGATTCTAACATATTACCAAGCCTCATGCTGCTTCGCCAAAGACCGCGAGATCTCGGCTTGCTTCCTTTGTTCAAGCGTCAACTGTTCCTGCGTTTTCTTTACAGTATCTCTCTCAGCATACCACTTTTGCATGGCTGACTCATTAATCCAGCCCACCTAGCGACCAGTTCGGCTCAGATCGTCCTGCCCTTTGTTGTAGGCACCCCACAACTGCTGCTTATATACTTCACTCTCGCGAAACAATCTCTCCCTTACCCCGGCAGCTCACCCACACTTAGCCTTCCAGGACACTTCCAGCTTTGCCAGTGACTGCGTCAACCTCGCCACCACAGCCTCCAAAGATGCCACCATGGCAACCGCTAACTCCCCAGCCTCTACCTGCTCATCCTTCCCCCGCATGGCCTCCTTCAGCTCCACCACTTCTTTCCACGTGGCGGAAGCCTGGTCCCGGAAGACAGCAATGTCTTGCTCCACCTGCTCTAGCCGTTGCGCGAGGGCACAGTTGTTTTCCTCCGCCTCCCTCAACTGCTGACACTTCGCCTCAGCATCCCCCTGCAGGTGCGTAACCGCTTGCTCGCTCGCGGCGTACATTAACAATGTCACCTACAGTTACAAAGCAACACATAAGCCCAAACTCAGAGTAGTAGAAAACAAAAGCTTGCAGATGCTTACCTGAGTCAATTTCTCCTTGGCGAGTGCAATGCCAGCCAGCGGATCCACCTCCTCCAAAGCATGCATGTCGCGGGAGCGATGACGCATGTCGTATGCCATCTGGGCTAAGTACAACTGCACCTCCCCCATCCCTTCCAAAGCTTGGGTGATCCAAGCTTAACTATTTGAACCCCAGAAACGTCCTTCCCGCCGCGACAGCTTAGATTGACCCTTGCAGGCTGGCTCGACTCTCTCCTTCCTCTTCCGAGTCCTTGCCGCACCAATCTCTTCAGCGGGATCCGCTACCTCCTCCACCACGTCTTCGCTACCGGAGCGAGGACCGCCCAAATCCTCCGCAACCAAGTCCTCCACACTCTCTGGCTCCGCAACAGGCTCCCCTACCGGGGACTGACTTTGTTCGCCCTCGCGATCGCCACCCCCTGTTTGCGCTTCCTCGACCTTCACTTCTTGGGCGCCCAACCCGATTCCCTCTACCACCAAGGGGGGCATGTAAGCGTAATCCTCATCCGCCAAGTTCAACCTCAAAAGGTCTTCACAATCACCCAGCCCCACCTCTTTCCCCTCCCCAGTCTCCAAGTCAATATCGTACTGCTTGGCGTGGTCAGCCTTAGTTAGCAACCCTTCCAACATGTCCTTATCCAACACCTTGTCGTATGGACATTCCTTCCACGATTCACCGTCCCATGGCATCGTCACTGAAGCAAGCATAAAAAAGGAAGGTCAAAAAGAGACCTACAAGCATAAAAGGAGGAACGGAGGAACACAACCACCAAAATACAGACCCGGAACCCGGGCATAGCCTAAATGGCTGTATATTCCAAGGCGGCATATCTGGTACAAGCTCCTATACTCGAATGCCCATGTCACCCGGCGAATCCGACGTTCCATCAGCTCTGTCAGATTGTACTCTTAAGGCACTACACAAAGCCAGTTGTCAGCAGGGGCAGAACAGAACAAAGCAAAGAAACACAAGGCACAAGTACATGATACCTATTTTCTAGAATGTCCCGGGAACCCGGAAGGGATGTCTGTGCCACTCTTGCCATTTGCCCCCGACTAGAAAACACTTCCGCCTCCAGTTCTCATTCGTCGACGTGGGCAAGTCTTCCACCAAGATTTTAAACTTCCCCCGGGACTTCATCGTCACGCAGCCCCGGCTGCCCTTCTTTGCACACCACCCCATGTGCCAACAGGCATTGAACTCCTCAAAATTAGGGAACTCCTGCCTCAGTAGGCGAAAAGCACCCCCGTCCCCAATATCTGCCTTAACATATTTAGGGTAACTTGCCCCGGGGCGACATGCAGGCACGCCATGTGTACTGCACAAAAGAGGGCCACATGAACATTAACCCGCATCTTAGTTGGTACTCGTATACCTACATGGAATTTCCCAGCGGGTCTAAAAACTTCACACCCCTACCAAGTGGCTGCAGCAAGACCTCGTCAGAAATACTCCAATTCTGACGAATTGCTTCAAGCTCTGACGATGTCATACTCTCGCCAGGAGGTTCCCAAAATGAATTATCCTCCTCCCGAGATCCCGTCATGCTAAAATCCTCTACCTCTTGCAAGAGAGGGCCAGACGAGGACACGTGAGACCCGACATCCATAACAGGGATGTCTTCCCCTAAATCAAGAGCAATTTCTGCCATAAGCTTATCCAATTCCTCCTCCCACCGATGCAAGGTGTCCGAATCAGAATCAGGCGAACTAGAGACAGCCACAATCTCTTCGCTGGACACCCACATCGGATCTATCATATCTACATCCCCACGAGTTAGACACCCGCTACCTTAACCCTAACCAGCCCAACAGCAAACCAGCAAATCCCTTACTCTAGAATTCCTACCAACATTGCAAACATGCGAACAATCCTAATCGACTCCAGATAACCAAAAACAAAACCCACAAACAAAATAAAAACGGACAAGTTCATACCTTGAAACAGTAGATTCGCTTAGTGGCAGTGAAGCTGGTTGCAAACAGCCGAGCGCTCGCACCCAATCGATCGAGGATGAAATTAGACGTTTTCCAGATTGGATTTCGCAACTTAGCTAAAACCCTATGCAGGGGAAGAAGCGCTCAAGCGCGAACCATTCCACTCGCTAGCGTGAACTGCCATTCCGCTAGCGCGAAATGTTACGCCCCAAGTGTGGACCGCTACGCTAACCATTCCGCTTGCCAGCACGAATTGTTACGCTACCAGCGCAGATCGTTACGCCACAAGCGCGAACCATTCTGCTCGCCAGCGCCAACTGTTACGCCACTAGCGCGAACTGTTACACCACCGGCGCGAACCGCTACGACACAAGCGTGAACCATTCCGCTCGCCAACGTGAACTGTTACGCCACTAGCGCGAACATTTACACCACCAACGCGAACCGCTATGCCACAAGCGTGAACCATTCCGCTCGCTAGCGCAAACCGTTACGCCGCTAGCGCGAACTGTTACGCCACCAGCTCGGACTGTTACGCCCATCAGTGCGAACCATTCCGCCCTCTGGCGCGAACTGTTATGCCGCTAGCGCAAACCGTCACGCCACTAGCGAGATGGTCCGCTTGAGACTCTCGGATCTTTCTCCCGTCACCTCGTGACCCTCGCGTGGGGACTTGGGGACTCGATACCATGCCTCCAACACCCGGGTAAAACATATTCTCGGCATCTAGGGAATAAATCCCCACCCAAGAGTTCTTTCAGACTAGGGACTTGGAGACTTGTTAGTACATAGCCAAAACATTAGGCCAAGCCGAGAATATGACACAATTACCCAGTCGCCGGAGATCATTCTGAGCGAGATAGACCGGCGAGCCCTTCACGGTATCTAAAGAGTGAAGGTCCAGCAGCATTCCACCTGCCAGACCCACTTTCCGGCGGTAAAATACCCCTAAAAGGTAGGTGCCGTAGAGGACCACAGATAGTCTCACATCGGGGACTGAAGCCACAACGCCTGACATTAGCCTATAAAGTAGGCACAGACTCCCAAAAGAGGTAAGTCCACAAGAACTCCTAAACTCCCGTACTTTGCAAGTAATAACTATACACGTACTAACTTAAGTATCGGAGAATCGAAGACTGGGCCACCCCAGTCCCAATTCCTGACGCACTGCTACTTTTGTAGGTGCCAGCCCCGGACTAAGGATTTGACCTCCCAACCCGTGACCTCGGGACATGTAGAAACAACACCCGAGAAGCGTTTCTTGATACCACAAAAGAAGCATGTCCCTTATCATACCCGAGATGGATGTTAGAAGAGAAATTGGTTGATTAGCTTAACATCATTCATAGTGATTTGTATCAATACTTGCAAGAGAGATTAATGGTAGACAATTTGAATCTTAACATCATTCATTAGACCACTAGTTTAGTTTAGATTAATTTAGTTTACATTTGAGCTTGTAGTTTGGTTTAGTTCACAATTTCAAAAACAAAAAATCAAATCACTACTTCCATAATGCACATACTGACCATGAGCCTAGATTTCCTTATGTGTTTAGGTTTATGATTGTACATTTGCATATTCTAGCTCTTTTACCGGCTCTATTTTGTCGTAGCCTGTTTGTGTGAGCTGTTCATTGTAACTTTTTATCATATATGGATTGACTTCTCCTTTCCAAAAAAAAAAACTAACATGCAAGAAGCTTTCAATCCTTTCATGGGGCCGCTAAGGAGCTTATTATTGAAGGCATAAAACTGATGTCAGTTAACCTGCAAGTCAACAATCTAATGGATTCGGTTACAATGCCAATATCTACATTCTTCACTTCTATTAGCTTATGCAGGATATAAGGCATACGTACGTGGATGCATGTGGGTGTTCGGCATGAATAAGTGGTGGTATATGTATGGATCCTATGTAGCGGCAGAACTAGGGCTGCCACTTGGTTTGGTAAATACCAAACCGATCGAAAACCGACCAAAAATTTATGATTTGGTAAACCGAATTTTGGTAATCGAAATCAAAAAAACCGAAACCGAAAAATACCGCAAAAGTTGGTTTGGTTTTTGGTAAATACCGAATTTACCGAAATTTTAATTATTTAAAGACTTATAATCCTATCTCACGTTTTCAATTGTATATACCATTTAGTAAAAAACAAGACAATGAATAGAAAAATTCGATTATACTTGGTAGCATTCGGGTCTCAATTAAAACGATCAACTTTAATTCAATGTTACTTGTTATATAAAAACACTCTTACCTACCCGTCTTAGTCGATTCATCACACACACACATAGACAAACCCACTTAGATGACATGTAACCGCCCATGTAAAAATTTAGGAATATTTTTACCTCTCTTGATGATAGGGCTCCCCATAGGAAGCACAAGCGTAAATAGGGTTAGCAGCCTTGATTAAGGCCAAAACATTATTAAAAATACCTAATTTTTCTACCATAGTCGTATTTCACTATATTGATCACATCATAGTTCACAAGGTTTTTGAAAATTTTGCTTCCTCTTTGTAGTTGGTTCACAAAGTTGTATATATGCATATAACTTACTAAATAAGTTATACCACATTACCAGACATGTTGTGGTTCCAATGATTACAATTCACAAAATTAAAATTCGACCGTCTGATGTGATCATTATAGTATAATATAATTATGATAGAAAATTCAATTGTACTCAATAATGCTCGGGTCTTTGTCAAAGCGGTCAACCATAATTTAACGTCACTTATTACACGAAAAAGCTTTTACTTCCCTTATGTGACTTATTTTGGTCGACTCTTTCACACACATACTTTCACATAGATGACACATAACTTGTTCATATAAAAATTTGGAAACATTTACATCCTGACTATTTCGGTAGAAAATTAAACCATACTCGATAACGTTTGGATCTGAATCAAAGTGTTCAACCTTGCTTGCACTTCCTCGATCAAACAACAGAGTGGCGGGAAATGTTGGCGCGTATTTTAGTTTCGACGACACTTTAAGTCGCCGGAAAATGGTATAATTATTTAAGAGGGGAACAACGATACCGTCGGTAATAATGAAACATTTCCGACAGCAATAACCCTCAGGTTTGTATATATATTATCAGACTCTAGAAACTCAAGTGATATTTAAATTTTATAATTTTGTATTGTTTTGTTATATTTTGAAAATATATTTGTTGTGAAGTTTGGTAATACCGAAAAACCGACATCCGAAGTTGGTAAGATTTATCTTATCCCGAAGTTTTTGGTTTGGTAATTGAAAGTCATATTTCATTACCGAAAATTTTGGTTTTGAAGTTGGTAACATCCATTACCTATTCGAACCAACCGAGTGGCAGCCCTAGGCAGAACCCTAAAGCATATTGGCCCGAGAGAGAGAGGCGCGCATGCGATCGTGTTTTGGCATTTTGTGCTGCCTTCAACCTTTGTTAGCCGTTAGATTATCCCGATGGTAAAAAAAGTTACGGCCCGGATGGACATAAATATACATATATAAAACCCTAAAGACAAAAGCTTAAACCACCGAAAGCTTCCCAACACTTTCTTCGAAAAAAAAGAAGCTTTGCAAAACTTTTCATTATTGATTCCACTCGCAACTGCACCAGCTCCCCTCGGTCAAAAGCACGCTTGCTTGCTCGCCAGGATATAATAGAGCAACCAGATCATAATCGACCATATCCATCAGAACCACCGTACCAATAACTCGATCGATGCAGCCGAAAAACCAAGAACTCTACCGCTTTCTGGCCCAGAACGGCTTAATCAACGGTCATCTGTATGGATCATATACCGGCGGAGTTGCTAACTGTGAGTTTTCATCTTCATCTTCAGCTGTTCCATTGCAGCAGAGCTTCTGCAGCTCCTCCTCTTACTACAGTAATAAGGACGCCTTGAATAATCTGGAGGTGTCTGAGGTACTCAGTACTACTACTACTACACCTCACGATCGAGCCCTAGCTGCTCTCAACAATCACAAGGAGGCCGAGAAGAGAAGGAGAGAGAGAATTAACTCACACCTCGATAAGCTTCGATCACTTCTTCCTTGTAATTCCAAGGTATACGTTTATATTTCGTTTATGAATGAATTTGCAATTTCGCATTTGCATCCATAAGCCGATCGATCTTGTGCTCGCTTGATTAGGTAGGGTATATGAAAATTAACTTGATGGCTTATATTTTGTTTTTGTTTTTTTTTTGTTTTGTTTCTTTTTTGTTGGCAAATATTTGAGTTTCTGTGTTTCTGAGATTCATCAGTCAGTCTCTTTTTTCGTCTTAGATCTGTTGACAGTTGACAAAGGCAGGTTTGCTTTGTTGACTAGTACCTACAGTACATTTGGTTTCTCAGAAAAAGTTAAACAAAAAGGATTGAGAGTACTGCTGCTTAAATCGGAATCCTAGACTTTTCGACCATATAGTTCCTAATTGACGTTAATTAACAAAGTATATTCCAAGTTGAATTGCACGTATTGGATGTATTAACGGTTTGAGTCCTTAATTGCAGTTAAATTAATTTCGTTTATAAACTATACTTTAGGAATGGTTTCTGAGATCTTGGATTCCAACTGCTTGAAGCTTAATTAAAGATGAATATTTGCACTGTGACCACAGCAGTGTATCAGATTCAATTATCCAAATAGAAAAAAGAACCCCAAAAAAACAAAAAAAACAAAAAAATAGAACAATGATCAATGGTAATTTGGGAAAGTTGCTTAACTTTTTCATGCATAGGGTTCTCTTATTCTTATTCTGTTTGTTGGTAACTTTTTGTAATCTCAGACAGACAAAGCCTCGCTGCTAGCAAAGGTGGTCGAACGAGTGAAAGAGCTGAAACAACAAATGTCAGAAATCACAGAACTCGAAACCTTCCCTTCTGAAGCTGATGAAATCACTGTACTCTGCTCCAGTGAGGATGAGTATTCGAACAATGGAGGAATTATTTTCAAAGCCTCATTGTCCTGCGAGGACCGAGCAGAACTCCTGCCTGATCTAATTGAGATACTAAAATCCCTCCATTTGAAGACACTTAAAGCTGAAATGGCAACTCTCGGAGGAAGAATTCGCAGCGTGCTTATCGTTGCCGCCGATAAGGATCACACAATCGAATCAGTTCCTTTCTTGCAGAATGCATTCAAGTCTTTATTAGAACGCTCAAACTCTAGTGAAAGATCAAAGAGGCGTCGCCGTGTTTTAGATCCAACGTTACTCATCTAGCCTAATATCGAATTATACAATTTACTAGCTGATTGCAATACTTTAATTTTCTATTTTCATTTTTTCTTTGATTCATATATTTTTTTCTTGGCTTCTTTTGTGAGTTTATGTGAGTTTGTTTGATGAGAACATGAAGATGAAAATGATAAATTAATGGGGTTTTAATTAATTTCATGATTGAGTGCATGCATGCTTGACATAGTAACCGGTTAATTTGGATTTCAGTCTTCTTCTTCTTTTTTCTTTTATCTTCTTTTTTGCAAAGGTTATATAGGAGTATCATGAATATATGTACAAGTGGATGGTGATTCTACTTAAGACCTACCTTGATAGCATCAGTGGAATGTCTGCATTGCCCCTTGGACGATTAAAACCCTTATTCTGATATATCAAGCATGCATGTAGCTCAATATTTTGTAAACATTACTTTCACCCATATGGCCATATATGGAGGTGGCCAATTTCTCGGCAGACTAGCTATGTCACATGGTATATATCAACGCAGCAACATGCTTTCTATTTGGATATTTATAATGAAAATTTGTAGAATATATGGCTTCTAGTCAAAGCACACGTGCATATAGTGGCTCAATTTTGGTAGGGCAAATAAGAAAGAGTCCGGACACATACATACATACTAATTCGGACGCAAGTATTTTCTATTTCAAAAAACATAACATCAACTTTCAATGGTTGTCATGAGAGAAACTATATATGTACGTGTGTCAAAGACGGGGAGGTGGTTTGAGTTTTAAGGATATGCGTGCATGATTTTAACCTCGCTAGATAAGGATGTTGTATCATTCAGAAAGCTAATGTGCTGTTATCAAAGTTGCTTAAAGATACATATTTTCCTTGCTCTAGTGTTACGCAAGCTGAATTAATTAGAGGCGGGGGCTTCTTATACTTGAGAAGCATTATTGGAAGTCGCGGTAGGTGCTATGTCATTGATTGAGGTTACACGTTGGCACTAGTTGTGACCTCTCTTTTTTCTTTTATTTTTTCTGCTACTTGTCCCTTATGAGTTCAGACCATTTTCACTACCAATCATGGGCTTGGAGGAGTGACAGTTAAGAACCTAATTTATCACAAGGATAAAGTTAGACAAACTTTCTTGTTTAGTGAATTGTTTACTCCATATGAGGTTAACACGATCACCTGTATCCCATTAAGTTTGAGAGATCCTGAGGATCGATTAGTCTAACATTGTGAAATGTGGGTGTTAAGCGTTGAGAAGGGCTAAGATGGTGCCAATTTCAACATCCTCTTCTACAAGTTCATTTAGCGGGTAATTAGGTCGTTACTAGGCAGGTCTATGAAAGGCTAGGGTTTCGGAAAAGATATGTAGGTTGCTTAGTGATATCATTCCTACTCAGACAGCTTTCTTGAGATGTAGAGTGCAAGTAACAAATCTTAATTGTGTGATTTGCAGTATGGAAACTGAAACAAGTCGACATGTTTTCAAGGAACGCTCTGTGGTAAAATTATTCTGGCAAGGACCTCTGAAGTCGGTCATTTTTACACACCTGCCCATTGATCATATACGTGATTGGGTGTGATCCATATTTGATGAATCAAGCATAGATCAGCTAGATATCTTCTTCACCTCGTTATGGGCAGTATGGATAAAAAGAAACAAGACACTTTGGAAGAAAACTTTTCCAATTCAAGTTTCGTGTCTCAATGGGTGTTGCAGTTTTTGGGGGTTTACCAGAAATTTCATTATAAGCCTGAGAAGAAGCAGAAGCGTATGAGGGTGAAGTGGGAGTGCCCTCCAAGGGGACGGCTTAAAATCAATATATTGTTGGGTCGTATAGTGATGGAAGTGCAAGTATTGGGGTAGTTGTGAGAAATGAAGAAGATGTAGGAATCGCAGTTGTGTTTAGGGTTTAGGGTTTAGGGAGAGGATTTATCTGAGTTCCATCGAATGTTGGGTGATTGTAAGGCCTATATGCAGCTTTTCAATCAATCTGAGTTCAAGACATTTATACAGAAGCAAATGGCATAGTGTAGCAGATAGTAGCGCACCTTACTAGTATGGGTTTGCTAGATGATGTTTGGCTAGAGTAGACACCTGCTAGTATTCAGGATGTGTTTTAAAAGGATATTGAAGATGTTTCTAATGCAGCTCGGATTTAGGTGTAATGTCTCCTCCTCCCCCCTCCCAAGCAAAATTTTTAATATTAATTTAATAAATAGAACCGGACGTGAGGCATAGCCTCCCAACTAAGCTAGATTTCATACATTTTTTTTTAAATGAAAAAGAATGCATTCTATTTAGCGGACTTTGGCTTCTCTGCTTGGAGAAGTCTTGCTAAGATTTGCTTAGATTTCAATACCAAGTTGCCACATCACCTAAAACTAATGGGTTAAATATTGTGTATAATCCATGTGGTTTAAAGTCGATATATGTTCAATCCCTATGGTTTCATTTTAATCTAAATGGTCCTTAAAGTCATAATTTTCCTTCTAAATAATCATTCCGTCAATTTTCTTAATTAAATTGCTGACGTGGCCGTTAAAATTTATAATATTTTTAACGGCCACATCAGTATTTTAACGGAGAAAATTGACAAAAGAACCATCTAGAAGGAAAATCGTGACTTTAAAGACTATTTAGATTAATATAAAAACACAAGGACTAAACATATGTCAACTTCAAACTACAAGGACTAAACAAATTTGAATTCAAAACTAATCCAAGGGCCAGTAGCGAAAAGTTCACAAGAAAAAACCTGAGGCCACCCATATCAGATCAGTCTCTTCCTCTTTATCTTTTCTCAGCTTTCTGCTATGCCTCTAAGTTGTAATCAGGAAAACAAACTCAATCTATATGATTCCAGTTTCGGGAAGACACATACATATATAAATCCTGAGACACTTAACCAAAGACGTACACATATATATTCAGAAATGATGAAACTCTAAGAAAGAACCCAAAACCTAGTTTGTTGTCATTGTGGGGTTGTTTTTGTTTTTGGTTCATGTGATTGGTTGGTTACAAGGAGCTGTATTGTTTGGCTTGCTGAGAAGGGAGGATGGTTTTAAACCTAGAACCTTTGTTTTTTTTTTTGGAACTAGGCATTGATTTGGGATGCGGTAGAGGCCTGACCAAACGTGGCTGATAGGATTTGAATTTTTAGGGTCTTGTCTTAATCTACGTTCAAGGTTGTAAAAGATCTTTGATTTTTTTTTTCTTTGACCCGCTTTGAATAAATTATGAATTTCTCATCAAAAATGCAACTTTTGATCTGGGTTTTTTTTGGAAACAAGAGTAAATTTGTTTTTTTAAAAAAAAAATTATATTAATAACTCAAACACCCTATATATATCGTGAGGTTTGAACTCATGACCTCAAAGTTATCAGTTAAACACTTTAACCAACCAAGTCACAGCTCATAGACAAGAATAAATTTGAATAAGAGGATTTGAATCTTCAAGTAAATTTACTTGAACAAGAGTAAATTTGTTTGAATCATCAAGTAAATTTATTTTCTTGTACAATCATCATATACATATATACAGAGAGTGGGAGAGATTTCTGTGGCTGATTCCAATGGATCGAGGCAAAAACACCAAAATCTGAGCAGTTGCAACTGAGGAACAATTTATGTGGAGAGAGAGAGGGAGAGAGAGAGAGAAGAGATCTTGTAACATCTCAAAAATTCAATTTTTGTTATAAACTAAGAATGAGATAGAGATAAAAGAGAAGAACAAAATGTAGGAGGAGGAAGAAGTGTTATTTTCATTTTCATTAGGCTGCTTTATATAGAAATATAATTTACATCTTAATGACATAACTAATGAGTCTTTACAAGGACATCCATATATATTATAATATTTACAACACTCCCCCTTAGATGTCTATTAATAATATGATGTTGGACTCATGTTGTCTCGTTAAAAATCTTGCCAGGTAATAAAAACCCCGTGGGTAAAAACAACTCTAGTCGAAGGAGAAAAAGAGTACAACGCGCATATGTCCTAGGTAACATATACTTCTGGATGCTCCCCCTGATGAGATTCTCCCCCTGATTGTTGCAAGCTTCATGTACAGTAAATAGCGGCTTGATTTGTCTATCACTGAAGTGAGATCTTGTTGGTTTTGCATACATGGGCTCATCACAAGATTTTCATACCTGCAAAGTGAAGGCAATACCAACAAAGCTATACAATTTAATAGGTCTTACCTCATGTAATAATATTAGAAACAACCTCACATGTTCAAATTCATACATTATGTAATAACTAAGCAATAAAAGCCAATTAACACATTACTATGTATAGTTCAAAACCACTGGAAGATCAGCATGACATATCTAACTACTCATATCAATATCTTCGTTTATTGATACATCTCATATATGCTCTTCAAGAGCTTTAAGCAATTTATAACTTCACAAAAGTTAGAATATGTAGCAACATAATCCGAACTCGGTTTTGTAGTCCAATTATAATACTCATTGAAGCAATTTTGATCACGTTAACTATAACAAAATAAGTATATATGAGCTAGCTTTAGACTATCAATTGTATGAGTTAACTTTAGTTTAACAGCCAAACATAATGAAATATGCTCGCCTTTGGGCCTCCCCCTCATGGCTTTCTTCTTGGGTTCTAACCCAAGACACATCTCACTAATGTGAGTTGTGTTTGCATGTATAAGACACATTACGTCATGTCGCTTAGGCGATGAGGAATCTCATATTTAGACTCTCTCAAGTATTTGTGAATCGATTTACATTCGAATTATTCATGTACTTGGATCCTTTAAGGATTTGATAAGCGATATGCTTATAATGACGCTTTACTTTTGAGATTTTGCTTTTAATAAAGTCTCCTCATAATATACGATGACAACTGCCGTAAGTCTCCCGTCAATAGATATATGTAGCACTGTACTTACAGAAATTGTCACGTATAAGGAAAGATATTCGTAATCCTCATGTGTAGTACACAATGTGCCATATGTAGTGATTTATTTTCACTGTGATTAATACTTTTTTGTATCATGTAGGGTTAAAAGTCTAAGTATCTCATCACGTTTCATATATTCAGTTCATTGGAATTGCCTCTATCTAATTTGGCCAATAATATGTTTTATCGACATTCATAATGAAATGTGGTATTGCATCATATAGTCTTTAATGGTTTTTGGTAGCTACCATATGTAAATTTTCATCGATGATCATTATTCATAGATCTCACACATTCTTATATGCATGCATTAGCTACTATGAGCTTATTAATATTGGATACCTATGCCACTTATGGGGCAAATATTGTCACTTCTACAACAAACATCTCTCATAGATGAATTATGTTTAGCGAATGTGGATCTATATTCATAATACCATAAAACATTATAGGACATGTATAATCTTCCATTTTTATGAGCTTAAAACATTAGACCAGGTGGATACATTCCACTCTAAATTTACTCCATTATTGAAATGACAGTAGTCTTTTCTCTCCCCCTAATGGCAGGAACACCGTCTCATTATGACCATGCATAAAATACGTTTAAATGTATGTCACTTCCTTTTGAGTGAAGATATCTATTGGCTGGTGGCGAACCTAAACCAAGTTTAAGGTAAAAAAAATATTAAAGCCATGAGTATCAACCATATTGATGTATAATTGTATCACTAAGATATCATCCTTTGATGATGTACTTTTAACCTTTATATGTGTAATATTGTAGCGGGAATATTCTGTTCGTCGGCTAAATTCTGTGAGTAAAGCCGACCAATATTCTGTTCGTCGGCTTAAGTCTGAGAGTATAGACGACGACACAGGACGTCGTCGGCTAAAGTCTGGAACAATAGCCGACGAATTATTTTTCGTCGGCTAAAGTCTGGAACAATAGCCGACAAAAAATAGTTCGTCGGCTAAAGTCTGGAACAATAGCCGACAAAAAATAGTTCGTCGACTAAAGTCGGACAATAGCCGACGACGGTTTTTAGATTCGTCAGTTAAAGCCATCACCGACGACCCTTTCCCAACGACACTATAGCCGACGAAGGCTCGTCGGCTAAGACCTTAGCCGAAGAATTAGGATAACAGGCCGACGAAAATTTTTCTTCGGCTAAAGTACTTTTCCTGGTAGTGTTAGGAACTCAGACATTTTTAATGACATTCTCGTCAAGAGAACTATGTCACTTAATACTCATTCTTCCGACAAATCGAACGGGGCAAGGTTATTTTTGTTAATATGGTTGGTCTCAGGAATTTTACCCAAGTAAATTTTCTTCCGCTAGCATATAATTTTGTCATCAATAGTTTTTATTAAGTCACTAGCTGTGATATTCCCGAAGCTCAAAATGAGACAATAGGTAAATATTCCACAACAATTCATGTTGTTCTTCAGGAACAATCTTTCTCCCTTTCATAACAAGGGAAGTATCTCATTAAAGTGACAAACCAACAAAAAAAATGTAGCAAATAAATAATTTGCTATGAGTAGCGTTAGCTAGCAGGCATCAAAAGTTGTTACTGATTTCAAGCAACACTGTAGGTAAAATATGATGTAACTAGTCATGCCAAAATAATTAATTTGGTTCAATTAAATTTTGGTTCATGACATTATGTGTCTCACTATATTGTAGTATTTAACACACGTAATAGGCGACATAGCAAGATACTGTCGGTTTTGGACTTCACTCGCTCTATAATTTTGTGCTTGAGTTGCCAACCCAAAATTAGTCTCACTATGGAGAGGTATGTTTGCAATACATCTCCTCCCCTCCTTCGAGAGATGTGGGATCTCAATACATAATCTGGAACCATATTGAAGCCACTTCTTGTAAAGAGGGAATATTATTTGCTCTTCTGGAGTCATCAATCATATGTGTAATCGAATCTTCAAGTTCAAATTTATATTGTTAGAACTACAAGTTCTCATATTTCATATGTTGAACTTCTAGTTCAAATAAATCTGGTGCCGGAAACTTCAGGTTCCAGATAACTAAACTGAAACTAATTTAATTTACATACTCAGCTTCGGGTTTTAGTTTTTACCATTAGAACTTATATTCTAGAATTCAGTAATTTGAACTTCTAGTTCAAAAACATGACATTTGAAATTCATATGTTCGTGCTATAAAGTTGTTGGCCCGTATGAGTAACAATAATATTTTAAACAAGAAAATAATTAACAAACTCTAAAATGGTAAGGAACAAGGATAAGTAAAATGTGAGAATGGAAACTTATAGTTCTATTGGTGAAAAAGTACAAGAACTTCTAGTCTAGTTACTTTCACAAATATGATAATCTTGTTTCTCTCCTCTAATTTCACAATAACTTTGTATCAAAATAAATTGGAGCTTCATGCTCTCATATAATTAGGGATCACAAGAAAACCATATTGTATAGCTCTAAGGAGTTTCTGGTCCTTGTTAAGTACATAAGTTTTGAGAAACTTTATTTCAATAATTTGACAATATCACTTTCAAAGAACTTCAAGCTCTCATATAGTTTGATCAAGAAACTCCGGGTTTCGATCAATTTTAATTACAAAACCGAATAAAGTTAAGAAAAATAAAACATACTTAAATTCCATGACCTCATACCATAATATTGTTTTTTCAATATATGTGGGCCGAATTAGTCATATTCTCATGACCTGCACAATGAGTGTATTTGCAATGAGTACATGCAGAGCTTAAATAGCTACGTGTTTCCTTTGATTCTCATAAATATGCATAAGGACTATCTTTCAACAAGATGAGTAATCGAGAAAAAAATTGTCGGTAGTCATATTTTTGACAAAAACATCTTGCCAATAGTCAGATACTCTGGACAACATTACAAAATATGCCCGGTATAGGAAAGACAACAATATATGTGCCCTTTTCTATATGAACCTCTAATATTTCCACTCAAGTATAAGGCAAGGAAGTCTTAGCCTACAAAGGACCGAGAAACATTGTCACATGAGAACACCTCTTATGTCCTTCCTTTATGTCCATGGTGTTACCATGATAAACTACATCTCCCCACTTATCATATTACTAGTGAGGAACTTCATGCCCTCTATAGTTGGATAAAGAGGTTTTAGATCTCGATTATCGAGTTCACTATAATTCATAAAACGAAGTATGTCGTGAAATGAATAGATATTAAATTCAAATAAAGAAATGGAAAAATACATACCTTAGTCCCTTTAATAAATTGATATTATGGAAACAATAAGTTTTATGAAAGACCAATACCACAACAAATAGGCTTTAAAAAACCAATTACTAGACCTGAATTGATAAAACAATAAATAAAGGTTATCAATGGTCATAAAACTCAAAAACTACTACTTGTTATGGAAACATCCATCTAGGCTATGTAATGAAACCAATAAAATGTAATTAATATACATACAATTCAAATCCTAAGAATGAAGATGTTTTGGGCTGTTAATGGGCAAAACCGCATAAAGAAACGGATGAATTTTCATGTTTTTAATAGCTGAAATTTGGTAAATATAAATGCACGTAAATGGTGCACATAATTGTGAACAATGGCCTTTGATTGCCAAATTATGATCTGAAAAGTATTTGTGTGCACATATTGGGAAGTAAAGTAACCATATTCACTCATATAATAACCTTAAATTAAAGCACTCATATCAATCACAATAATTCGGTGTCCAGAATACCATTATAATAGACTTAATATTAATCGGTGTTAAGAACACCCTCATTGATCATGTCTTTAACATTTCAATGTAGCCACAAAAACATTGTCAACTTGGGTGAAGTGACATCCACTCATGGCTCAAATTTCCCAAGAGACTGATTAATAATTAATTTTGGTCTTATTGCCATTCAGAAAGGGCTCTGTAAAGTGTCACTAAATGTTAGGACATGCGTCAATAGGCTGAAAATGGTTAAGCCATAACTATAGCCATATTATAATCCATATTAGAAGGCGCAAATGCGTCCACTCATATCGTGCTCTTAGTAATCGATCGACTAATGCTTGCCAAAACTCAAGCGGATCTTTCACTGTTAGATACATATCTTTCATACTCTTTTTCAAGACCACATCGATCATCATGGATCTAATTATATTGTTTAGAACTTCATGTTCATATGAAATAAATATCAATATTGAACTTCATGTTCGAATTTTGTGAACAATGGATCACATGTACATGCACAAAACTTCAGATTTATGCAAACAATTAAACTTGCAATTCTAATGTAATATTTGAACTTCAGGTTTATAATCTCAAAAATTTCAAATTAGAGTATTATTAGCTAAACTTCTGGCTCACTAATATAAGTAATTGTAAATATAGTATTGAGCAATATAAACAAAGTATACGGGGAACTGTTCATCGTCTTGCATGATAGCTTTGCCCTTATCTTTCCTTGAAAGGCGATCAGGCTGTGGTCTGGTGACTAACTGCCTTGTCAGGTCATGGTTCCCGCTCTGGTTCTCCAGCACGGTATAGTCATTCACCGGTCTCTTACAGTTTCGACCTGGCGGTTCACGCGTGTTTGCGTTTAGAGAGATGTCCAATGTGATCACGCGCTGGTCGATGCGAGGCCAAGCGATGTCAATAGTTGCGATCATGAAGCCGCTTTTATCCTTAAAGCGAATGTACTTGAGGTCGAGCCAATCCTGGACTTGCTCGCGAAGCTGATAGCACTCATGAGTTCTGTGTCCCCAACTATTATGGAACTTGCAGTGCACATGGCCTTCCTTGTATTCCATGTAGGGTAGGGCCCCAACCACTGTGACAAGTCCGTCATGGATAAGGTCATCTAGAACCTCATGTGCGAGGTTGACGTTGTATGTATATTGGCGAGATGGCCGAGCTGCATCAACATTGTCCTCCTCGCGGCCTCTCTTAGATGCCTGGCGCGGATTGTCATCCTCTAGGTGTTCAGACAAGTCCAAGGTGACTCTCCGCTGGCCTGGCTTAGACGCGCAGCGGCGACTGTTCTCCTCTGACTAGTCGTTCCAGTTTACTTCGACCATACCGACCACGGCTGGGAAGGGATCCACATCCACCAAAGAGGATGTGCTCCCTGGCGTCTTCATTTTAAAAGCGCCAGAGTTCAACCAAGTTTGCAATTGGTCGCGAAGCTTGACATAGTATTTGGTGTCGTGATTGTAGACGTTATGGAAGCTACAATACTTCTTGTCCTTCAGCTCTTCCTTGGATGGGATCTTGTGATCCAAGCGCACGTACTTCGTCTCGATCAAGTCATTAAAGACAATATGGGCATTTTTCTCATCATACGTGTATGACTCATATTCAGGCTTGGTTCATGCAAAAGACTGAATGGTGATTAGCTCGCGGGTCATTTTGAGATTCTTCAGTTTGTGAGCCAACGGTTTTCCAATCAGTTCAACTGCTCCGACATCATCATACTCTTGCGCGGCCTCAGTCTCCTCCTGCCTTTGGTAGTAAGGATCAAACGTGTGGGATTGGAGGCTTAGTGCCCCCACTGTCATGTTTCTCCCTGATACGTACGTCCCCTTGGAGGCATTCGTCTTCTCATCCATTTCATTGAGGATCAGCTCATAACTGCCGACCTTGTTGATCAGGTCGCTCATAGATGTGAAGCGCTCCCTATGGTGCTTCAGCCGCTGGCGATGCTCGAGGCCACGGACAGCCAACTTAATGGCTTCCTACTCAGGTAGGAGGAAATCACACTTGGCCTGTTAGATCTTGAAACGTTGGAGGAAGGAGACTCCCGACTCCATGCTCTGCTGCCTCATTTGAGTGAGAGAATCAAGGCCAAGCTCTGGCTCAATGGTACCGTAGGTCTCCCGGAACAGTCTCTCCATGGTAGGCCAGCCCGCAATGGATCCTGGCTTCAACTTGGAGTACCAACTGAAAGCAGCTCCAAACAGAGAAGTCCCAAAGAGCTTGAGTTTGAGAATGTCATTGTTCCCATATTGGCCGCACTGAACTTTATTGGAATAAGGATTCAATATTATAATGCGAGTATTGATATTCATTGACATACATAATGTATTATGAGGAATTGTAAGAAATAGTGAGAATGGTGATTCTGGAGAGGAGAATGAGATCGATAGAAAAGATACATTTTGTGTAGTTGAGTTTCCTCATGGGGACTTCTAGTAGCTATGATCAGCCCACCTGCGCAAATGAGTAGGGAAAATATGCCTTTTTGACAAGTCGATAAAACGATCTTTCGGGTTTCGAGATTGAGGACCATGAGGTTAACAAAATAACTAACAAAAGAGGTACTAGAGTTTATATATTACAGATTTGTTAGGTCGTATATTCGAGACATCTACACGGTATGGGACGTGTAGGTATATATGTCTTGGGTGTATGGACTAATTAGCCAGTAATTGAGTGGAGGGAGTATATTAACATTTATACATCGATTTGTTGTTATTTATTTAAAGTATTGTTTGATAACTTGATTGTGTGACATAGTTAAGAATAACTCAAGAGGTTTGGTCCTACTGAGCGTAAACTCATCCTTATAAATTATTGTTCAGGTTTGTACGAGGACACGTATTTCTAGAATGGTAACAGTGACGGTAGTTTACATGTACAAGAGTCGAGAGTTACAGAAGATTATAAGTGAGATAGACTGCAAGACCTTGTTTTGTCTTTGTAATTGTATGTTATTGTAAATGTTTTCTATTTTTGACGATTTTTGAAAATGTATTTGAGTTTGTTTTATTTTCTTTTCTTTTACTTTTCTCACTTACGCCTCTGATTCGGTGTCAAGTGCTTGGAAACCATCGACATTGGATCTAGGGTGTAACAGATTTGGTGCTATTTGTGAATTTTGAGAAGTAACAACAATTTACATTCTATCCATTCGATTTCAATGAAATGACGTGGCATGATCCTATGGCTTTCCAAGCAAATCCAAGCAGTGGCTTCCCAGGCAGAGAAGCCAAGTCTGTATTTAGCTTTGTTGTTTATATAGGAGTCTCTATTTTCTTCCACATACAATGTGATTTTTTTTTTGGTAAGCAGGTTAAGGACTAATGTTTACTCGTATTACCCGAAAATTTATTAATAACAAAACAAATGACATAGCCTGGGGGACTAATTAGTAGTTGTCGCTTAAGTAATTTTTCTACTATTATAATCCAAGATCTTGCCAGATAATCGTACGTACATAAGAACAAACCAAGAACCAATTACAAATAAATTTTGAGCCTTTGATTAAATTTGACAAAATCTCTTCTTTTTAATACAATATAGCATTATATTAGTTAATGTTTGGGGTTATCTCTGAGAAAAGCGTTATTTTTAATTTTCCGAAAGATAATAACGGCATGACGTTTTATATCTTTCTCAGATCTACATGTTACAAAAAGCTTTGTCATTTCTTTTCTCTCTTTATGTCTCACTCTCTCTTTCTCTCTCACTTCTCCCTCCTTCATTATGTTCTTCACCCTCGAAGCTCTGCACCGCCCTGTATCCTTCATCAATAAGACGAGAACCTCAATCCTAGAGATTGTGATTGATAATCCGAGGACAATGAAGGTATGCGTATTCAAGTTAATAATCTTGCAACTTTTGACGATTCAGTATATTGCCGGATCTGTATGTGTTTGTATCTTGCTTTTACACACCTAGATGTAATAATAATCAAACTCAAAGTAGGGACTTTATGGTTTTATAACATCATACATGCATTACTTTGAATGATTATGCAAAACAAGGACAAAAAGCAATAAGTTGAAGAATTCTTATGTAATAATTTTTCGGAAGTTTCTTCCATAATTAAAAAGATTATAAATGTCTCTCCCGGTGTATCCTTCCATCATATGCAATCTTGTATTTGACTAAAAGGAACAAAAACTATGGAAATGATAAGAGTTGTGATCGTAGTCATGAAATCTTCTATAGAACGAATAGGGAAAACTATTCCTTATACGCTTTGAGGCAGTCGGCAATCTCGTTGAAATTGTAACATGCTTATTTATGCAACCCGAAAATCACCCAAAGCGATTTACCAAAAAAAAGAAACCACCAAAAGCATCTCAAAAAAATGTCTTGTCCCTCAACTATCAAAGATTACATGAAAACATTAAGTAGCTAAGCACTATAATGCAAACTATATTAGTGAGAACCATTCTCTTCCCCAAACAAGTTGATGTTAACAGAGTATCCACGAGTAAAAGATATGAGAACTTTTAACTGAGTTTATATATGAAAAATTTAGGATTACAGATCTTGGAAATGAATGCAGAAATTATTATTTTGGGTCTTCTCCTAATGGCCTTTTTTCTGCCATGAAGTAGGCTATAACCATTCTCAATTTATTTTATTTGCTAATTACCATTTAGTCCTTCTCTCAAAAACAAAACTACCATTTAGTCCTACCACTGGTATATCCGTATATAAACGATTGAAAGCTTTAGCATATGTCCTTAAGTTCAAGTGTTCAACTCCTTCCAGTCTCAGTAAATAAATTATAGATTAGTGTATGTTAAAAACGAAATGATCTTCGTGCAGAAAAATTTCTTGAGGACCCTTTAGTGACAATCATATTTTTAAGAGAAGAAAGTTTATGGATAAACATATTAAGGGGATCTCACCTAAAGTATCCTTGCTCTATTAAAACCCCAGGAATGAGGTGACCTAACAAACAAGGGTATGAAGGCACATCAGAAAAGTTACAACAGCAAATAGCAAATATCGGTTGAAGCTACTAACCGATAGAGCAATATTGCAAATGTAACGGAAAACATGCAGGAAAAAAATGGTGTGCCACAATTCGCTATATATATATATATATATATATATATATATATATATATATATATATATATATATATATATATATCAACCGACTGAATTATTTAATTTACACCGACAAGAAATCTTCGATTAGAAATCATCGAGTTATCTAATCTGCACTAACAATGAGTCTTCGGTTAGAAATCACTTAAATCCAAAAACCACCAAGATGAGCACTGTCTTTACAAAAACAAAAACAAAAAAAAAAAGTATCAAACGCATGCACATTGGCATTTTCCCTGCCCCATTTACTCCCTTTCCGTTTCGGTTTCCCTGTCCTCGTTGAAACGCAAACCTTGAAAGCGTTACACATTTTTGTGTAGAAAAACAAAGAAGAAAAGGCATAGAACACGAGCGGAGCACATGAAGAAGATGAAGGGGCTCTGGCTTCCAGAAAAACAAAGATTCAGAAACAAACATATTTTCCCATCTTAGAAACCGAAGAGAAAGTGAGAGGGAGTGTGATAAACATCCCATGTGAGGGCCTCTTGTTCCTTTCCCCCCGCATTGGTTTTTTTACGGTAACAAAAGACAATGTGTGACGAAATCCCATCCCTCAAATCCTGGCTTTCATCAAATTTATCTGAAAATCCCCTTTCTACCCTGCACTCGGTGACCATGTGAGTGAGACTGCAACATGAGACACAAGTAACCATCATCATTCATGACCCAAGAGGCCAGGACAAAACAAAGCTAGAGCCTTTCCCATCTATATCATCATATTGTGCTGCCGCTGTTTCTAAATCAGCAGCAGCTACTTCAAACTTTTGCTGGGTATTTATCAACAGCGTAAACCCAATTCCGAAACAACCTAGAAGGGTTTAGAAGGATAAAATGGTACGAGAAGAGCAGAGAATGTAGTAGAGAACGAGAAGTTGTTTATATAGGAGATAATTGTCATACAAAGGATACAATACCAGTTAATATTATACTAGTTCTGCTCTAGCTTGTGTGGTCGGAGCACACACCTACAGAGATGGTACAAGAGAAAGAGAGATATCCTACTCTTTCACTAGTCCCATTATGTATGGAAATATCTATTTTGCTTGCTGTTAGCAGTATGTTGTATTCACGACACTGGAGAACTCGTTGTGGTCGAGATCTTCTCTATGGATCTACTCTTTGATGTAGGTATTGTTCAGCTATACATCTAGAGGCTGTCTTCCTTTTATGTGCTTCTCCTACTTTTCTGCATAAGGAGAAGATAAGAAAACATAAGCTAACATCAGAACAATGATGATTATTTGATTGCACAAGCATCCTTAAATAATCTAGGGTATTTGAGACAACAAAAATAATCTATCATACCCTAGGTCAATCCCTGCTGCCATGCTCACCATTATTAGCTACACTTCAAAAGCTTCATGCACACAGCCAAAAGAAAACCCAAGTCAGAACTAATCTCTATTTGAATCAACCATCTTTTCCTAAAAGGATAGGGAGAGTTCTCACAATGGAAAGCAACGGCAGCCCCTTGGCATTAGGAGGAGCACTACTGAGAAGCCACGCAAGTGGCAGAATTGACTGTTGATGAGTTGTTTTCAGAAACTACGATAGTCACATTAGGATTTTTGGCTGTAGTATGATCTCCACCTGAATTCTTAGGAGAAGCAAAAAGGCTATCAGGAAGGACCTGCTCCACACTGCTTTCATGAAAAAACCACAAACAGAAATAATGCAAAACAATATTAGAAAATGGAGAAGGAACCTGAACTTAAACAGAAGTTCAACTATAAAATACAGTTCCACAGAACCTAGATATACTAATGAACTATACCGTTCTTGAAGATCATGAGCTTCAACATCTGAGCTTTGCTCCTTGCCTTCATCATTGGCATTGTTAACTTGCTTCTGAAGTTGCTGCTGCTCAGAAACTGTGGCAGACATAGAAAATGAGGCAGTTGGCATATCATTGAGGCCTGCAACCATAACATTTATATTCAATACCACAAAGTTTCACTTGAATATCAAGTATATGTTCAACCATTACAGTCAAATTCAAATACCTTCTGCAAGTTCTTGTTTGAAGCTATCAAATGGAATGACATTTTGATTGATCTGGGCATGAGATTGAGGGCTCAAGGGAACAGGAGCACCCATAGATAGACTGCGAAAGTGATGGGGTATATAGTGCTGGGGTAAGCGGTTATTCTTGAAATCAGGCAGCTGCAGATTCATTAATCTTCTCCCTTGGAGTTCAATGGCTTGCTGCAATTCAGCCTGCTCCTCTAATTTTCTTCTCAATAGCATCTCCTGTGTATCAAAGAGCATTCTACCTCCTACATAAGCCAATCAAACAGTTAGTCATCTCTTTTCTCAGTGTGATCCGAAATAAAAGCATTTTGTTCTAGATTTACTTACCAAGTTGGAGTTCATATGGATCTCTGGAATCAAGACCAGCAGGGCTCAAACATGGAGAAAATTCTCCCCTCTCTTGATTCTGTTGTTGCCTCCTGCAGACATTCAGCAATTAAATCATTAAGCGAATAAAGGAAAAGCATAAATCCAAATAAAAAGGGAGTTTTGATGAACATACTTATCCAGGATTTTTCCCTTCTCCTTATAGGGCTTGACAAGCACACGCGACTCACATATAAAATGTGGATTCCCTTTTGACAGTATGAGCCTGACAGTTTCTGGGTAGACAAATGTAACGAACCCAAACATTCTTTTCTGCTGGTATGGAATTCGTACATCTTGAACTGGCCCATACTTGCTTCAAAGTATAAAACAGAACCCTTTTTAATAGCAATCTTTAACTCTGAATCTTTAAAACATTATAGTAACAAGAGTATGAGAATCACTTCTCTTGTAAACTTAATAACTCCATCACTTTGTAACAATAACAAAGCAACAACACATGGCCAAGTCATTTGATAGATACAAACAATGACATGCCTTTGATTTAGCAAGGCAGGAAAGGTATATCTAACTCATGCAAACAACAAAGCACCTGATCTGGCATGTGATATGCTAGTTCACAAAGACAACTCCTGACCCTTTCTCTTGGCTTTTCTTCCATCGCTTTTCCCCTCCCACAAGGGGCAAACTGAAGGTCAAAACTGTTTTGCTGAACCTATTTCTTAATCAGAACTACCTTGTTATAGACTATACTTATTGGGTAATGTGGTAGTTAGATGAAATTAACACAAGCCAAACATCCTACCTTTAAATTCTAGACAATCAGATTGTTCGTTTGGCTAGTAATGAAATAATTGAGCTTCGATCACAGTTAGAGAAATGACCGAGCAGCTTTTAAAAGGTCAAAACGGTTTGGGGAAAATAGGAGCTCAGACATTGTGCAAAAATGTCTACTAGAGAAAGGTATTGTAGGAGGTCAAGAGGAAATTTATACCTGTGCTACTTAACTTTCGAAACAGTTGTTAGATATGTACTCTTCAGAAAAGTATAATGCTACCTGAAGTATTCTGAAACATCTTCATCTCTAAAGGTGCTCTCAGCTGGAAATGTCAAGTAGATCTGCCTGGAAGCAGAAGTGGCCTTTTCAACAGAAGCAATTGCCAGAAGGTCGTTCCTTTCAGGTCGGCACCGTCCATATTTGTAAAAGTCTTCCGCCATCATGATTGCCGCAGCTCTAAAATGCAACAGAATGCACCCAAAAAATAACAAGTTACACCAAACAGAAAATGACTCAATAACCAAACATAGTCACAATCAACAACATTTACATGTATACAGCAAAATGGACTGTCTCAAACATACTCCCAATTACCAAGTAGTACACGCAAAAGCAAGCTATCCAAACAAAAAAAAGGTCCATTTCTAGAATACCTTTGGGGATCGTTTTGCTGTTGCAAGAGGAAATTCATATACTTGTTGTAAGGAGACGATGGGACTCCAGCCATAAACTGAGAAGCAGCAGCAGCAGCAACTAATCTCTGCTGATGAGCAGCAGCCTTCAACCTCAGCATCTCCTCCTTCTGTAGCTGCTCAAAACCATCAAACTTACTCGGGGAGCCCACAATGCCACCACCGGCCGCATCCACTGACTCGCCAAAACCGCCATGCACAAACTTGCAATTGCTCCCATTCTTGCAAAACCCTCTAGCAAAGTAGAGGCACAGCTTGAACCCCTCTCCCAGGGCGGCATCTTCAGTCCCAAAACAGGCATCACTTGCCGAATAGCTCCTCCTGTGCAAAGGAGAGTCACCATTGTTGAGAGAATGAGCCCAGTCCGGAATCCCATGACCCAATTCAAGCCGGGGATCAATGAAATCGTCAGGCCTGGAAGAGGAGGAGGACTCATTCAAGAATGATAAGTACTCATTGAGTTGGTGCTCGTCAATGAGATCATTCCCGGACCAAACATCACCATCTTTGCCGGAATGCCTGGAATGCACGGGAAGTGAAACCGACCCCGCTCCTCCAGCCCCGGCGCGGATGTTGTCATAGGAAAGCAGAGGACTGGACTTGGGGCTAATGGAGTTGGAGGGGAAGGCAGAAAGAGGCCAAGAATTGGAGGAAGGAGAAGATGGGTTTTTACCATAGTCAAAACCACCGTTTGGGATTCTTGGGGAGGACTGAGAGAATGGGTTGGAGGCGCTGGTGGGTCTGGCTATTGGGTTCAGAGGGGAAGGAGAAGAGGGAGTGGAAGATGCAGTAGAAGATGAAGTGTTGGAAGTAAGTCCCAACTGGATTTTAGCCCTGACAATCAGAGAGTGCAAAAGGGTATCTGGGCCATAAGCCAACCGCATCAAATCATTCTCACCGAGATCTTGTATGAGAAGATAACCCATGATTTTGATGGCATTTTCAGGCTCCAAAGCCTTGATCTTTCCGAGCAGTAGGTTAGTGACTTCATACTGTAAAGAACCCATGAAGGGGGGTTTGCCTTCTCTCTCTGAAACAGAGAGGAAGCAAAAGCAAAACAAGTGAAGAAGAAGCAGAAGAACAAGAATGGTTTGTTCTTGGGAGTGAAGAGTAGCAAAACAAGCAGGTCTTTTGTTTGAGTAGAGTTGGAAAGTCCCTCTCTTTCTCTCTCTAATCTAATCTTTATATTTTGAGGGAGACGGGGGGAGAGACGAGACTACTACTAGGAGAGAGAGAGAGAGAGTGGTAGATTCCAGATCTACTTCAAGGTTAATTGTCAACACCACCCCAGCCCTTGTCATTGTTTGTGTTCTTTAGTGGATCCATTATCATATAATTACACTAATCGTTGTATACATTGTACACATAATCCTTATCATAAACCCTACTCCCAACATTGTCCCACGCACACACCCATCTTCTTATTCCTTTTGTTTTTCCTTTTCTTTTTTTTTAGAAATTGCCCATTGCTTTTTCTAGTCATAAAAATCCTAAAAGTATTCAACTTTTTTCTATAAATACCCAAAAAGAATTTCAAATTTTGAATATAAAAATTGGGTCAAAAACATTTGGGTACAAAACTGTGCCAAATTGATAAGTTCAAGAGTCCAACACCCATTTTTAAGGGGGAATTAAAATATTCTTAGTTTTTTGGGTAAATGAATTGATTATGGCTTAGTGCCTACATTTCCATTCAAAATTATTGCATTTAATGCTTTGGTGCACTCATCTTGTTTTTACTGGATGTTACTACCGTTTGGTAAAATATTTCATGTGGGTTTGGAGGAAAATGACAGCAATGTCTAAGCCAGTGAGCATGGCAGCAAGTAGCTAGTTTTCAATGTTGGAGTCTCCTTAAAATTGACTGCTTATTATTCCACACAATCACCTATTTTGTCTTTTTGATTTCTTATAAATAATGTTTAACTTTTATTTTTTTTTTGAAATTTAATGTTTAACTTTTATTGTCTACTTTGAAAATTGTATTTACAATTTTACCATGAGCAGGTAACTGTTAAAACAAGTTTGTTTTGGCATCTTTATCCTTTTGTTCCCCTAGTTTCTGCTTTCTTGGGCACCTAGTTGGATAGTTCCACTCTCCCTTCTTGGCGACCCACCACCCTTGCTAGGCAACAACCACGACATGCATCATGGTGCAACACCTTACGTTTATTTTCATTGTTGCTTAGTCAAAGAAATTTAAACGAAATAAATATACAAGTACTTAATAAGAGAAAGTATAGTGAGATGATATATTACAGAAGATTTTGAGAGATGGGAAACAAACTTTCATAGCGTCTCACTGGTAAATTGAACGAATTCAGTACTGGTATCAAATTTCTTTTCAAGAAAACGCTTATTATCTCTAAATTTAAAGATTTTTTTCCCACAAACAATAACAAATCCTAAAATTCCCACTAATCCTAAGACTCTTATAGATATAGAGATCTCATTGCAAGCTTTGGGGTATCCATACCTTGTCTAGGTGGCATTAACTCTGTTAGCTGACTCACTAACTCCGTGGCATTAACTATGTTAGCTGACTCACTAACTCCGTTAACTTACTCACTAACTTCGTTAAGATTTTTTTTTCCTTCAGTTAATCCTCAGTTTTTTTTAACATCTCTCTCTCTCTTACAAAAACACACCGGAAAACACAGCAACCCTGCTCAGTAGCTACGAAGTCACTTACCACCACTTAATACCTCTGAAGTCGACCCAGGTCATCAGAAGAAGTAGAGGACGCCAGAAAGCCTCGTCGGCATCCACCACAGCAGCTCGCTAGAAAACTCAAAATCGACAGTAAATGGGTTATTAAGATTTGTAAAAGATTTGAGGGATTAAGGGCACTAGGGTGCAGAGAATGAAGGGAAAAGTTCGAATATGCTAGTTCCAAGCCAAGTCGTCGCTGAAGACGGCGAAAACAGACGAACACAGTCGAAGCTTCTCGCCGTCGATTTGTCTTTGAATCAGTATGTGCGATTCACAGGCTAGGTTATGTAGAGGGGAAAGAAAGAAGAAATTTGGTGGTGGTTTTGTGGAAAATGGTGGCCGGAGTCGGCCAGGCGGCGTCGGAGAAGACAGTCGGGGACGGAGAGCTTCTCAACTCTCGTCATACTCGAAAGAGGAGTGTTTGACCCGACTTGGGTCAGTTAACCTTGGTTGGGATTCCAAAGAAGGAATCAATGGTCAGGATTAAAAGAGAACGAGATCAACGGTCAAGATCTAAAAATGATATTTTCTAGTTTTCTGAAAAATAAATTGTTTTACTGAAATTTCGATGTTGCTTTGTATATATATAATTTATGGTTTATGACGATCGACCAATAGTCAGCTCTAGTGTATACGTGATATATGATAATCAAGCACTAGTCACCTTTAGTGTATATTGGGTTTATGATGATTGAGTACAAAAACGCCTACCTGTTTATGAAGACTAACATACATGTTTTGTTTACATGGTGTACAATACGTTTGATCCTTAACTCATGATACACGTAGACCATCTCGATAGTGTCCAAAATTCACAAACACTTAAAGAATTCACAAACACTTGAAGAATTCTTGAGATGTCTACCTGTTTACGAAGCCTGATCTGCTTATTTCCGAGTAATGGTCTACTTTTTTAGTGAGACAAAATAGTCTACATGTTTACAAAGACTAACCTACCTGTTTTGTTTACATGGTGTACGATATGTTCGATCCTTGACTCATGATATGCGTAGACCAACTCGATAGTGTACAGAAATCACAGAGACTTGAAGAATTTTTAAGAAATCTACATGTTTACGAAACCTGGTCTGCTTATTTACGAGTAAATGTCAACCTTTTTTTTTGAGACAAAATGGTCTACATGTTTATGAAGACTAATCTACCTGTTTTGTGAACATGGTGTACAAGATTTTCAAACCATTGACTCATACTACGCGTAGACCAACTTTAAAGTGTCCAAAATTCACAGACACTTGAAGAATCCTTGAGAGGTCTACATATTTATAAAGTCTGGTCTGCTTATTTTCGAGTAAGGGTCTACTTTTTTAGTGAGACAAAATGGTCTACCTGTTTACGAAGACTAACCTGCCTGTTTTGTGAACATGGTGTGCAAGGTTTTCAAATCATTGACTCATACTACGCGTAGATCAACTCTAAAGTTTCAAGAATTCACACACTTGAAGAATTCTTGAGAGGTCTACCTGTTTATGAAGCTTGGTTTGTTTATTTTCGAGTAAGGGTCTACTTTTTTTATGAGACAAAATGATCTACTTGTTTACGAAGACTAACCTACATGTTTTGTGAACATGGCGTACAAGGTGTTCGATCCTTGACTCATGATATGCGTAGACCAACTCTAAAGTGTCCAGAATTCACAGACACTTGAAGAATTCTTGAGAGATCTACCTGTTCACGAAGTCTGGTCTGTTTATTTCCAAGTAATGGTCTACTTTTTTTGTGAGACAAAATAGTCTATCTATTTACAAAGACTAACCTACCTGTTATGTGAACATTGGTGTACAAAGTTTTCGAATCATTGACTCATGATATGCGTAGACCAACTCGAAAGTGTCCAGAATTCATAGACCCTTGAAGAATTCTTGAGAGGTCTACCTGTTTACAAAGGTAGGTCTGCTTATTTCCGTGTAAGGGTCTATTTTTTTAGTGAGACAAAATGGTCTACCTGTTTAAGATGACTAACCTACCTATTTTGTGAACATGATGTACAAGGTTTTCGAATCATTAACTCATCCTACGCGTAGACCAAATATAAAATGTCCAGAATTGACAAACACATGAGAGGTTTATCTGTTCACGAAGCATGGTCTTCTTATTTTCGAGTAAGGTACTCAAGGCATTTCATATATTCCAGTCCTGCTCAACCTTTGGGTCCAGAAGACTTGGTTTGGAGAATGATATGATCTTCTTGCTCCGTAAACCAGAACTGTGATGCATTAGTGTTCAATGCAGTTGCATGTAGTGTCCTATCCCAGGTTTAGAATGATTGATTTAGTTTTGTTCCTGTGCATGTGGTGCAACAGATGGTTGGCAAGTTGGTGAACATCAAGCTTCATGATAGGAGATCTCAGCGTGTTGTGAAAGAGTTGAGAAGCATCTGCACTTGCAATTGCAGACGCCCCAGCTCCACCACCTTAGGTCACTCGTTGTAATTATAAAATATCTAGGCATATTCACCTACTGTTGCTGCAGGTGTCGTATCCTTTTGGTGTTAGGGATCTGTTATTCATAGTGGAAATTTGATAATCACTGCCATTGAATACGTGTAATTGGTTTGTGTCTCAGTACCCCCTGATATTTTGTAGCTAGTAGCCAGGGAAGGCCATAGTATCTCTACATCTCTAATTCTCTATCTTTGGATCAATAAGATCATATTGCCCTCGATAGGAAGTCGTATTAACCCTAATAGGAGATCCTACTCACCCCAATAGATGGTCTTACTGCCCCTAATAGGTGGTCGTACTGCCCCCATTAAAAAGTCGTACTGACCCTAGTAGAAGGCCCTACTGCCCCTACTAGGTGGTCATACTGCCCCCAGTAGGTGGTCATATTTACTCCAGTAGGAGGTCCTACTGACCCAAATAGGTGATGGTACTGCCCCCAATATGAGGTCGTACTGCCCTCAATAGGAGGTCGTACTACCCCCAATAGGGACCCAAACACACAATTAAGTTTAAGGGTCATACTGTCCTTAGTAGGAGGTTATACCGCCCCCAATAGGAGGCCATATTGCCCTAGTAGGTGGTCATACTGCCCCCAGTAGGAGGTCCTACTAACCCCAATAGGAGGTCTGACTGACCCTAATAGACCCCTCGACACACCCCTTATTACTCCCAATAGACCTCCTGACAAACTCCCTATCTCCTCGAATAGACCCCTTACCACCTCTAATAGACCCCCTACTACCCCCAATAGACACCTTATTGTCGAAATTCGGTCAACGGCCTCCAAAAAGACTTCATATTGCCCCTAATAAACGCCCTATTACCCCCAATAGACCATTTACTGTCCCCTCGCCGGAATCCGGTTAGCGGTCCCCGGAGTTCGGTCAACAGCCCTCGGAGTACAGTCAACGGTTCCCAGAGCCCAGTCAACAGCCCTCAGAGTTCGGTCAACGACCCCCGGAGCCCAGTCAACATCATTGGTAGTGGGAATCTAATTATAAAAACTTTATTTTATAATACTCTTATCAATTATTGTAGTTTATTTAATTCATTAAGGATATAATTGTCTTTTTGTTGTTTAAGTTGGCTCTTGAGAATTTTAAAATCTGATTTTGTTAATGAAAATAAAATTCTTAAAATTAAGGCTAGTAGACATCATCCCTTTCTTTTCAGTATAACACCAATCTATCACTTGGTTAAAGATAATAACAGAAAGTAACAGAGAGTTGGTAGGATTATCTAATGTCATGGGTTCAGAAAGTAACTTTTATTCACGAAATACTTAACTCTTTTCTAAATCTGCTTAGTTAAGCTCGGGGGTTTACAAAAGTAATTATTGAATCATTTATCAAGATTGCAGTAACATAGTTTATGACAAGATACATGAACAGTCAAAACATTAAGAGATTGTTAGTTTATATTTGTAGAATCCGGTTGTGTGGAGGCATTATCAGACATAGGAAATCCTCAAACGTTGGATAATGCTGAAGCTTTCATTATGGATGATATCATCAGTATACTTGCGATGCTAAAATGTCAAGGATAGTTCATACATCAAGGTTGTGTAATACAGTGGCGCATAGGCTTGCAACAATAGTAAAATGAGAATCGGTTCAACCAAGCTCTTGAATGTATTCTAGACCTTCTAGTGAGGGACTACTGTAATCACACACGAGTATCGCATCGCAGGTATAAAGACTAGTAAAACGCAAGTGCGTGCATAAATATGAAGCATAACCACAGCCTCCAATCAATCTTCTAGTATGTTTTCATAACAAGTTTTCCTATCAGATTGTGACAATTTGATGCAACAACTACATGAGGGCATGATGCTCACCCCTAGAGTCACAGAATGTCACCAGACCAAAATGACTTGGAATTTTCACTAATCTCCCTAATTATAAGCCTGATTTTGACACCACACGTGATTTAATATAAAAAAATATGACTTAATCTCCATCTCCGAAGGAGAAAAACAGAGGGAAAAAATACCAATTTGCCCATGTGTAGTTTTGATACTTTATCCAGGCTGTGGTGGCCAGCTATATTATTTGAAAGAATGTGGAGATTTAATGATGCTGACATCTTAACCCACATTTAGATTCAAGTTTTATGCAAACATGAAACACTTTTGTAGTGGACCTGTGCTCCTCCTGGTGCTTGTTCTATATTCATGTTGGACTAAACATGGGCAACAACACTACTACTACAAGAACAGACTCCTCTAAAGTGGACACTAATGCAATTTATGGGAAAACCTGTCCTGGAACAATTCATGTGCTCCAAAGCTTCTATAATTCATTCCTATTTAGAAAGTAAACCAAAAGTTGTTAACCAATCAATCCCTCTACCCTCTCTTAACTATATGCTCTACTCAACAACAGCAACAAATAAAAGGGCCTTGGTATCAAACAATATATCAACATCCATGTTTTGACTATTGCTTCAGATGGTGTTGTACATGGGGAGGCAAAGAAGCAAGGGGCTATTTCAAAAACCCATAAATCACCTCAAATTCCTTCTCTCTATTTTTTTTTTTCTCCCTAACATAATAATCTCAAATTATGGCCAGTAACAAGTATTAAAACTCATTATCAAAAAAAAAAAAAAAGTATTAAAACTGGGAAAGGGAGTGAAAGGCTGAAGCTGAAAGGGGAAGGAGAGTGTGTGTGGTACCCAGATAGGTAGATACCACCATTCAATGGTGTCAGAGAGCATGGTGGGAATGAATGAAACTGTGGCCCTAAACCTTTCACAATTCACATCCCATATCAAAAAAGAAATCACAAAATGAGACAAAAGTGTCCTCTAAAGTAAACCCTTTACTCACATGAAAGAGTGACCAACCAACCCTTTTCAATTGGGAGTTTTTTTTCTCTCTTAATATGGTTATCTGAGTTATATAACTAATAGGTAATAACTTAACTTGTCTGGTCTTTTCAGCTCTGCCCTAGCTGGCTAGCCCAAGCCTTTTATAATCTAATTTTGTGTGTGTGGCGGGGGGGGGGGGGGGCTAAGTTAGATGCTGCAAAAAATCTAAAGAAGGCGGCAGAGGCACAGCTTTTTACCCTCCACTGACTCATCCCCACTGCCTTTTCCATTTTGGGGCTCATATCAGACCAGTTGTTGTGCTTCTGCTACCGTTGATCACCACAGATCAAGAAGGTCCGAGTCTCAAACAGTACAGGGACTTCATACTATACACACCTCAGTGAAACTGACCTCACATAGAAAAGGTCGTAAAAGATGACTAAAGTAAATTCAATTATTATAAAACGATATCATATATGAAAAATTTACCACTACTCTACTAGGATACTGTCCCAGCCCCTCTTTGGTATGATACAGTGCCTACTTAGTTACTGTGGTCCAGCACATATCTAAAGAGAGAAATTAGAGAAAGAGTACACACAAGTATATAGGCCCCAGTCCCATAAATCAATCCCTGTTATTCTACCGTATACAATTAGGTAATTATTGTAACTAGTATAAATATATATAATGATGAAGGTGATCTTGCTTAGATCTTGTCCAACAAGTTTCTTTGACGAGGGTATGATTTTTCGGCTTCCCAATTGTTTCTGCATTTAAGAAACCCAAAAAAAAAAAAAAAACACAGAAGACAAAATTAGAGTAATGATCATTCCCTTTTGACCCAAAACTGTTATTCTTTTTCTTCAGGAGAACAGTAAAATCAGCAAAACTTACCATAGAAAAAAGTCTAAGTTTCCCCATTGCTGGCCATGATCAACTTTCTTAGTTGCATTCCAGTGGTTCCATACCCAAAAGAAAACCTATAAAGTTCACAATTAATAGTTTAAGTTGACAAAGAACTACATTGGCAAATGGCAAAGTAACGACTACTATTGGGCGTGTGGTTTTGCTTGTTAAACAAGGAAAGAAGTAAGTAGTACCTGGGCTGGATAGAACAGATTTTGGGGAAGTTGCAATGGAGGTAGAAGCAGAAGTGGTTGGCAGTAAATTGTTATTATTGCTATTGCTATTGGAAGATGAAGATATTGCTGAGGCGCTATCATTGAATTGTGCAGAAGCAGTTGAGAAGACATTAATGTGGTCTCCAGCTACTCTGGTGAAGCAAACAGGTTCTCAGGGAGATTGTGCTCCACACTGTTGTTCGAAACAAAGGTAACATTCAATAATAGAGAATATATATATATATATATATATATATATATATATGGACACTGAGAAAAAATTATATTCATATGTATAGTGCTGCAACCATATACAATCAAGTTGAATACCTTTGATGGAGGTCACACTCTTCAGCATTGGATTGGTTCTTGCCACTCTTCTCCTCTTGTTGTTCACCATCTAAAGCATAAGTTTGGGAAATGATCGAGACTGAGACAATGTCACAAAGGAGAAATGAATTAACTACCATTAACTTTAACTTTTTACTGCATCAAGAGCTCAAGAACATGTTGAAGCCTAGCTAACCTTCTAAGATATCTGTGAGGGGTTGATTTTTAGGTGTAAGTGATAAAGTTGGGGAGGGAAATGGAAACCCTTCTGATTGACCTTGATAGTATTGATGATGATTGTTATTCTTGATGCCTAGAAGATGCATGTTCATAAGTCTTCTTTCTTGGAGTTCAATAGCATGCTCCAAATTAGCTTGGTCCTCTAATTTCCTTCGTAACATCATCTCTTGGGTACTGTAATACATTCTTGATCCTGCAACAACATGAAAAAACGCCCTCAATTTACAGGGAGTTGCTAATCTTCACCATTTACAGAAGCAAAGAGACCAGGTGAGAAAATTTATTTTTACCAAGATTAAAGTCATATGGCTCCCTAGAATCAACTCCGGATACGCTTGAACACAGAGAATAGTCTCCCCTCTCCAAATGTTGGTGTAGCTTCCTGAAATTGTATAATACAAAGAAAGATTTGGCAATGTGGGAGAAGACCAGATTTGGCAAAATAAAACAAATCTGATGAGTTCAAGATTGTTCAGTACTTGTCTGGAATTTTCCCCTTCTCCTTATACGGCTTGACAAGCACCCGAGAATCACATACAAAATGAGGGTTCCCTTTGGCCAAAATGATCCTCACAGTTTCCGAATATACAAATGTAACAAACCCAAACATTCTCTTCTGCTGGTATGGAATCCTCACATCTTGCACGGGTCCAAACATGCTTCAAAAACCAAACAATCATGCTTCAAACCTACATACCTCATTGCTAGAAGGAAAAGGCTGATATAAAAAAAATAATGATTACTTACTTGAAATAATTAGAGACATCTTCTTCTCTAAATGTACTATCAGCTGGGAATGTCAAGTAGATCTGCCTTGAACTGGGAATTACATTTCCACCCAAACTCGAAATATCATTTCTCTCATGCTGGTATCTCCCAAACTTGTGAAGCTCTTCTCCCATCATCAATGACCTGAAACACATCAAAATGCTATCATAATTCATCATCAATCCCAAACCAAAAACTGAAGGTCCCTAATTACAAGTATGAGGAATATACCTTTGTGCGTCATTTTGTTGTTGCTGCATCAGAAAGTTGAGGCACTTGTTGTAAGGCAAAGAAGAACCATTAGACATGAACTGTGAGACTGCAGCAAGTTTGTGTTGCTGAGCAGCAGCATTGGATCTGAGCAAGTCTTCACACTGCTCAAGCATACTGACATTTCCAGGAAAACCATCACCGTGGAGAAAACGGCAACTATTTCCATTTTTACAAAACCCTCTTGCAAAATACGAGCAGGGCTTCCATCCCAGCCCGGAATTCACATCTTCAGAACCAAAAGCACACTCACAGTGAGCAGAGTGGCTATGCTTGTTCATGGAGTTCGTACCATAAACACCTTCAAGGCCTCCATCGAAAAACTCCTCGGTCCTCGGATCATTGAGGAAAGAAAACTGGAAGTTGTCAACAAGCTCAGTGGCACTAGAAGAGTCATTGATGGATGGCGATAAAGACCCAGAAGCTAGGTTAGTGCTTTTGCTAACAACATTGGCATAAGAAGGGGAACAAGTGGAGCTGGGACTAATGGGGTTGCTGAGGCTCCAAAGATTCGAGGTTGGAGAAGATGAAAGGGAAAGTGGGTTGGGCCTGGAAATGGGGTTGAAGGATGGAGTCTTGGAATGAACAAGACCCAGTTGGGTTTTGGCATTGATGATGAGATTGTGAAGCAGAGTCTCTGGTCCAAATGCCAAGCGTATCATCTCCTTCTCACTCTGGTCCTGAATCAAAAGGTACCCCATGATTTTCGACGCACTTTCACAATCCAAGCTCTGGATTCTCGAGAAAACGATCTTGGTAGCCTCGTATGAATCCATGGGAGGCGAAACAGAGAAACCCAGTCCAACTAAAAACCCAGAGAGATGAATAAGAGAAACGGAAGAAGCAGAGAAAGAGGGAGAGAGTGAACTGGGCCAAGCTAGCTGGTTATAAAAAGAAGCAATAATGGGTGTGGGTATAATTTAGTATAATCATTACGAGTTGGGTACTGTTTGGTTCTGAACTGTGAAGATGATTGACGAAGACGAAGAAGATGATCATGAAGCTACTCCTCTTGGATACTAGCTTAGAACCACAAGCTCAACATAATAGGTACATTGATGAAGGATGACACTGTACAGAAGTTGCAGACTTGGGAGAGTAAACTCACTGTCACACACACAGAGTGGGACACTGGGTTCATTATTTTTTCTTCTTCTTTTGAAATGTGTTGGTGTCTTTACAGAAAGAGACAAAGAGTGAGAGAACGGGTTCAAAAATACAAGCTAACGAAAAGACCCCTGAGCTAGTCTCTGTTTCCCCTCCTTTGTGAGCGTTCCCTGAGCCAGTCTCAGCCCCGGGGAGTTTCATCTTCCTCTACTTCTTCAACAACCCAGTTTCAATTATCACAACCACCCCTACACAAGAGGCAACCCTCTGGGCTCAAACACAGACCATTTATTTATCATAACTACCTTTTGTTTCACTTGAATTGATTCCCATTCTCCATTCCGAAACTGTGTAGTCTAAACCCTATTTTCAAACCTCTCTTCAATGCATCCAAGCTAGTCCCCGTTGTCTCCCTTTAATTTCAAGTCAAACTCGCCAATGCCTATTAATTAGTTTTTTCCCCTCTTCTTTCCTGTCTTCCTGGTGTTTGGTCTGAACACAGAACTCTTATATCAAAGAAGCAAGTAAGGCCTGGCTTGCCTTGCTATTCTGGTGATACAACAGAAAATTGCATCTGATCTCCTCTCTTCGAAACTCCTTCAGCCCCTCTTTCAAGTGCTTAGTCATACATAGTGAGTTGTCTTCAAGTCCTTACAAAGATGGGAACCACAATGCATATATCTACCCTTCTTCCCCATCGACCCAAACACACAACCTCTTCGTTTCTTCTCTTTCTCTATCTTATCACAGCCTTATACCACTCCCCTTCCACAAAACCCTCCCAAGCCTTAGAGATGGAAAGTGAAAATCCTGATACCCAAGATCTCGTTATCCGAATGAGAGAAAAGCTTAGCCTTCAAACACTAGACCGATCTGTTCGTCTTGCAGCTGTAATTTTTGCAGACAAAGTTCCCCATAAGCCATCTACCATTGATATGATGAAAATAGCCTGGCTCTCCTTCGGTGTAGTGGGAATCACTGCCAGAGATGAGAGAGATCCCACTGATCGATTATTTGTTGTCACTGTTCGTAACGAGGAAGCAGCCAAAGACATCATGGAGAATTCACCATGGTCTGTAAAGGGCTATTCGGTTCATGTTCAACTTTGGCCAGACCACCTAGCCATTGAGGAACTGCCCACAAACAAAATTGCAGTCTGGATCCAGATGAGGGGAGTACCCCCATACATGTACTCCATCACAAATGTAGAAGAGATGGTGGAACACTTTGGTGTGTTCATCACAATGGATGATCCAGTGGAAAGTGGTGACGGTTCCTACTGCTTCCTCCGAGTCCGTGTGATGCTTGATGTTAGAAGGCCATTGCCCACTGGTTTTACCCTTCCAAGAGAGGATGGGAGCCCATCCTGGGTCGAGTTCAAGTATGAACGATTATCTCGATTCTGTTTTTGCTGTGGACGTCTTGGACACATTGAAACCACCCAGAATCCGTGTCCAAATAGTGAAGAGCAGAGGCGAGATGATATTGTCTATGGCGAGTGGATGATTACAAGTGCCTTCCGGCGACCGGGACAAGTTGCACAGGTAATCCGACCAGCAAGAAGCCGGAGAAGTGCAGGCCAAAGAATCGTTCCGGCAGGCCACCAACAGATTGGACAAAGCTCACAACCCAAGAGTAACCAGAGGAGGGAGTCTAGTCCACATCACAGCCGGCCTATGAGGGCAGGAAAATTTTGTGACCTGACCTCATCGAACCCCTCCACCTATCAGTCGCTACCACTGCTATCACTAGGCATCTACAACGGTCAAAAACATGTGAACCAGACAAATCAAAAGGTATATCCTGGACCACCACCACAAACTAACCACTTCATCACTACCCAAAACCCTTTACCCAATGCAAATGCGATGCTCTCCCCCCAACACCTCAATCATGTGACCACTCCCACAGAGTCTACACCGGCCCATGTGGCTTCACCAATTGGGTCACATGAACCATCCCACCCAAACCTCTAAGAGGTCCATTTCCATGGAAACAAGTGAGCCTGCAACCCAAAAGAAAGCAAAGACAAGCATTAAACTCGGACATTTTGTCAAGTCTGGGGGAACAAAAAGTACTAGTAGGCAGTACTCAAACTCAGGAACTCTTCAGGCTGATGAGTCGATTGGAGGCGATCTCCTCCAAGGCGGTGGTGGCTGGCCAACAGCCTCAAGGCCTCAATGATTCAACTCTCTTGGAATTGTCATGGCTTGGGGCGTGCCATGACTAGCCAAGCTCTTAAGGAGCTAATTTTCAAATTCCGCCCTACTTTTGTGTTCCTTTCCGAAACTAGAATGAATCAGAAAAATCTCAAAAAAGAGAATGGAATGCAAATTTTCTCACGGAATCTTTGTTAGTCCAGTGGGTACAGGAGGAGGCTTGGCACTTTGGTGGAGTGATTGTGTTTCAGTCCAAGTACTATCAAAATCTGTAAACCTCATTGACACGATTGTCACGTTCAAAGTAGATGGGTCCAGTGTCAGGATGTCTTGGTTTTATGGTCCACCGAAGAAGGAAAAGAAAGCAGCATTCTGAAATAGTATAATGAGCCTTGAAGGAGCTATCGACTTGCCCTGGATTTGCTCAGGAGACTTCAATGAATTTATCTGGCCTCATGAAAAAGAAGGGGGAAATCCTTGGAATACAGGCAAAAGAAGATACCTAAGAGAGTTTATGCAAGCTAACAATCTAATTGATATCTAGTTTAAGGGGCAACAATTCACATGGAGCAACAATTGGCCAAATGGGGGACTAATCAAAATCAGACTTGATCGAAGTGTTGTTAATGCAAATTGGCTTGAGAGATGGCCTGCCTCAAGCGTTTTTCATTTCCCTATGATTGGCTCTGATCATTGCCCACTAGTCATTGACACTGATCCCCCAAGTAAAAAAGATCCCAAGCCTTTCAAATTTGAGCCTAGTTGGATTGAAGATCCTGAGTGCTTGGATATTATCTCAGAAGCATGGTCTGACCAAGCTATAGACAATCTTGCGCAACAACAATGGACAACAAATCTCCAGCAGTGTAGTAAAAGCCTAAAGCAATGGAGCAAAAAGTTCTCAAACAATAGAAGAATGATTGATTCCAACATTGAGAAGCTCCAAGTTCTACAGCAAAGTCCCGATCCGGAAGCCGGTCAGCTTGCTACCAGCCTCACCGATAAACTTGCATCCCTTTGGGACAAACATGAAAAGTATTGGGCTCAAAGATCTCGGATTAAATGGCTGAAAACAAGAGACTCTAACTCAAGATTTTTTCACCTTACCACCATCGAGGCAAAGAAATAAGGTGGTAAAGTTAAAAGTTAGTGAGAGTACCTGGCTGGAGAAGGAAGAGAGCATTAGAGATGAATTTGAGGGATATTTCCAAAATTTATTTACTGGAGTTGGGCCAAGAAACTGGACAGAAGCTCTTGAGGCAATTAATCCAGTTATTTCGGAGGACACAAATACCAATCTGACCCAGCCAATCTCAATTGAAGAGATCAAGGATGTAGCGTTTCAAATGGGTGCTCATAAATCCCTAGGCCCAGACGGTTTTCACTGCATATTCTACCAAAGCTTTTGGAGAAACGTGAACGAGATTATTGATGGGGCAGCAAAAGAGTTTTTCAGCTCGGGAGAAATTCTGGAAGACCTGAATCGCACAAACATTGTTCTGATCCCAAAGGTGCCAAACCCAGAATTGGTTAGTCAATTTTGCCCTATCTCTTTGTGTAATTATTCCTATAAGATTCTCTCCAAGGTGTTGGCAAACCGTCTCAAGCTTGTTCTGCCAGATATTATATCTCCCATCCAAGAAGCTTTTGTTCTTGGTCGGCAGATCTAGGATAACATCCTAGTTGCCCATGAAGCCTACCACTATCTAAAGTTGAGAAAAAGTGGAGACACCCATGAACTAGCCCTCAAGCTTGACATGAGCAAGGCTTATGATAGGGTTGAGTGTGACTTTTTTGAGGCCATCATGTTGAAATTAGGATTTGGAAGAAGGTGGGTATCATTGATTATGGGTTGTGTCAAATCTGTCACTTTTACGGTAACCATCAATGGAAAGACAGGAGAGTATTTCAAACCTGCAAGGGGGCTTAGGCAAGGAGACCCCATATCTCCTTACCTTTTCCTCTTCACTACAGAGGTCTTCTCTTCTCTCCTTCAAAGAGCTGGTGATCAAGGAACCTTAAATGGTATCTATCTAAGTAGATTCACACCCCCCTGACCCATCTCTTTTTTGCCGATGACTCACTTTTTTTCCTCAAGGCTACAGAAAAAGACTGTGAGGAGTTGATGAGAATCATAAATCTCTATTGTGATGCATCTGGTCAAAGGGTCAACCTAGAAAAGTCAAGCCTATTCTGTACGTCAAACACCCCGGATAATCTAGTGGAATTGTTGAGAGAGATCCTACATGTGCCCTTGACTCTGAACCCAGGAAAATATCTTGGACTCCCGACAGTGTGGGGTCGCTCAAAGAAAACTTCTCTGTCATTTACCAAAGACAGATTGTTAGATAAGTTACAAGGTTGGAAGATGGGGAATTTATCTACAGCGGGTAGGGAGGTCCTAATCAAATCAGTGGCATAGGCGGTTCCCAACTATCCGATGCACTGCTTCAAATTCCCGGCTACTCTTTGCAAGGAGATTGATGTTGTAATAGCAAAGTTCTGGTGGGGTCAGAAGAAGGATGCAAACAAAATTCATTGGAAAAGCTGGGATTATCTGGGTCTGCCAAAATCAAGTGGAGGAATGGGCTTTAAAAACCTAGAAGATTTCAACACTGCACTCATAGCAAAGCAAATCTGGAGGTTACACACAGAACCAAAATCTTTTTGGGCAAAGATGATGAAGGGCGTATATTATCCCCATTCAGATGTGCCACAAGCTGGGAAAGGATCCAGAGCTTCTTGGGCTTGGAGTAGTCTCCTGGAAGGCAAGACTCTCATTGAAGAAGGAGCTAGGTGGATGATTGGAAATGACCGTTCTATTGACATTTTGAAAGACAAATGGATCATGAACTCCGATTTGGGTTTCATTCGTCCGATTATGCCCGTTCCCCAATTTGTGCCTACCAAAGTTTATGATCTTATTGATTGGGAATCCTATTCTTGGCAGCTCCAGCTGATAAATGGTCTAGTTACTGAGAGAGATATGCAAGACATTGAGATACATATGTTTAGTGATGTGCATGCTGAAGACAAGTTGATTTGGCCCGCAACTAAGAATGGTTGTTATTCTGTGAAATCCGGGTATAATCTATTCCACTCCCTAAAGTCTATGCCCACTGGACAGTTGAGTCACTCATCTCACAGGGTCAACCAGATTGTTTGGAATGCTATATGGTCTATCAAAACCCTCCCCAAGATCAGACATTTTTTATGGCAAGCGGTTAGCAATGCAATCTCTTCTTATGCTAATCTATTCCACAGAAAAATTGTCCTCTCCCCCATTTGTCCAAGGTGTGCCCTAGCCTCAGAAACAATTGAGCATATTATCCTACTCTGCCCTAATGCTATATGCACTTGGTTTGTCTGCTCTTTAAATTATAAAATCAATGTTCAAGAAGTTACATCTTTTGATAGATGGATTGAACAAATTCTCAAGCTAGCAGGCCCTAATAAGAAGCTTCAAAGTAATTGTCTTACCACCATTTCCTTCATCTGTTGGGAGCTTTGGAAGAGTAGATGTCAGTCCATTTACCAGGCCACCACTATTCATCCCCTGCTGATTGCATTTCGAGCAGAAAAAGCCGCTGTGGAATTCCTGAAAGCGAACAATCTTGGTGATCATCATGAACTAGGTATGCCTTCTAACTTACACACTCTTCTTCCTCCCTTCCTTGTACCCCCCCCCCCCCCCGGCTCCCCATTCATAATCCAAATTATAATTCCACACAAACCCTAGCTATTACCAACCTGTCACTCTCCTTCTCACAACTACTACATCCCTTACCAATTCCCCTCTCCACCAACACTCAACTTCAACAAGTCTTAGAGCATCCAGCCTCACACATCAACAGATGCAATCATCACACCCGCCTGCAAGACCCAAACCATTCTTTTCCCCACTCACGCACTACCCCAAATCTATCCCACCAAATCCAAACTTCTCAAATTCATAACCACACCTTAACTAATTCATACCCTGCCAACCTTCCCTCAAACCCTCATGCATCTCACAATCAAACCACACCACAGATAACCCATCATCCACATTCCCAAATCCCTAACACAAACCATAACCCTCAAAATCCAAAAATCACTTGGACAAAGCCACCCATTGGGGGCATCAAAATCAATTTCGATAACAAAACCAACCTGGCTGGTCTCGGTGTTGTAGTGCAGAATGACAATGGAGCTCTTGTTGATGGTGCATCTCATTATTGCCGGTCAAGTTCGGCAATCGAAGCTGAAGGAAAAGCCGCCATCGTTGCTCTCTCTCTTGCACATAAGTATATTCACCTCCCTGTTCAAATTGAATCGGACTGTGAATAGTTAGTGAAAGGCATTAATGATATCAACTCTGATAGGGATTGGAAAATCTCACCTGTGATTGCTCGGATTCGAGTAGCTCCCCCTCCATGCAGACTAATCTCTTGGTCTTGGATTCCCAGAAAAGCGAATTGCGTAGCCCATCACGTTGCGTCGCTTAGCGTGAGGAAGACGTGCCCGGATGTCTGGATTGATAGGCCCCCGTCTTCCCTGGTCCATGTTCTCTCTTGTGACGACTTGCCGTGTCCACCGCCGACGTCAATGGCATAGCAAAGACTGTAGTCTTCTTTTCTCTTTACGTCGTTTGGTTTCTGCCTTTTTCTCTGTTTTTCTTTCTTCTGTTGTCGTTTTCTTTTAGGCTTATCTAGTCGTGCCTGTAATTGGGCTTTGTGACTATGAAAGCTAGCTTGTTCCTTTTGCTGCGCCTCGTGCCTGGTCTGTTCTCTCTGCCCTCTTGGGCTTTTATGCATATTTGTCCACGACCAAAAAAAAAAATTACTTGTTTAAACAAGGGGAGAGAGAGAGAGAGAGAGAGAGAGAGAGAGGAACAGTAAGATCCCTCGTTACCCAAAAAGCAAATCACTGCTTTATTTCAAGTCACTTCCTCAAATCAATCACACGAGGAGCTGTAGTTTTTGAGAAATTTTTCTTCCTCAGAAAGTTAATACAGCTGTAACTGAAATCTTACACGACCACAGTAAAAAGTACAAAAGTTACTGAGCAGGTCATCTTCTTTGACAAGTAAAAGAAAAGGTTTTGGTAAGTTTTGTTACCAAGACGTGGAAGAAATTGTATATAGATCCCTACATCATATATTAATTTGAAATTATGTTTAAATATACAGGGACAATAATATAAATAACAAAGTAACAATGAAGAAATTTTTTTTTAACTCATATATGCAGTAATTTCTCAGTTAACCACTAATATGTGATTAATAATGTAATGCAATTTTCTGATAGTCCAAAGACAAGTCATTATATAGTTTCGTTTAATTTTAATAAAAGACCTGAAAATTTGTTTTTTTTTTTAAAAAAAATATTTATAAAATTGAAGCTAGATGTGTGTGATAATATATATGAACTGACAAGGGATGGTGGCGGAGGGAGCTAACCGTGTATAGACAAGGAATAGTTACAGAGGGAGCTGGGTGTGTGAAATGAAGCTTAGTGTTGTTTGTCATTTCTTTGTGGTGAGGACCTATTCTGCTTTAAGTCATTTAATCTTTTGTATTCTCGGCTTAGAATGTGTATTCATAATACTTGTATGCTTTGTCAGCTTTAAACGGTGTAATATCGTTTTAAAACTTGACACTTAAGCCGTCACTTTACGTTTTAAACTCATATTCATGAAGCAAATATTTCTTTACTTCAAATACTAAATAACATTATTCAAAAAGCCTCGTGAATTTAGGTTAGCGGGTTGTTGGGTCGGCTTTTGACATGTCAGTCGCTCGTTGACTTATGATCACTATGCTGCGAATTTTCCTTATGTTGGGCTGTCACATAGATTTTCCGAATTTGGTTTCAAAAAGTTATTACGTAAATATAAGTTTTACTCTAAGTGTGTTTCCGTTTTAACTTTTGCATTTGAAAGTTTGCGAAATGTTTCTTTTTAACTATATTTTGGATTTTAAAAGTTGGGTTTCGTTCAAGTAATCCGAAAATGTTCTCTAAACTATTTTTTCAAACAAATATTTTAAGATGTTTAGAAAGATTTGCTTCATATAAAACGTTTCTTTTATAATCTTACAAGTTTGACGTTCAGAAACCAAGCCGACAATCAAGAAGTATTGCAAGTAAAATGATTTGGTAAAGTTTGTTCTTTTGTTTTAACGACATTGGACTTCTGATGTTTGAAGGTTTTCAAAGTTTCAAGGTTTCAAGTATCGGAAAGATCTAAAAAATGTTCGAGGTTAGTTTTTAAACTCAAATCTCATTACTATTTAGTGACAACATTAATGTTGTTCTTACATAGTGTGCATGATCCTAGAAATCTCTATTTTTTTAGAACTTTGATTCGTTGCTAGTTGAAACCGAATAAAAATATTATTTCAAATTTGGAATTGTGACCTTGTTCAAAAGGTTATAGAATCGTGCATTTTTAAATTATCTCGTAACAAGTTTTCATTGTCAAATGTTAATCGTGTTTTGATTTTAAAGTTTGGATCACATTGAGTTATGGGATCCGGATCATTTCCTAAGAATTCTCTCCTAACATTGTCTTATAAGTGCATCTTTGCCGTCCAATATTAATCAACGGCCAAGATTTCTCCTCTTTAACTTAAAACTATTTTCTCATCTGAACTTCCATCTCTCTCGAATCAAATTCTCGTTCTCTTCAAATTATCTCGTCACCACCATCTCCTGAGTCCAGACCCTTCCTCTCCACCACCACCACAACCCCCCTTCTATGTCGTTGCATTTCGACCCCTACTCCCCATCTCCTCCGTCGCCGACTGAAACCAACCCATTTCTCTCCGCCGGTCATTCACCCAATAAGACTTCCTCGCCTCGCCGTCGCCGACCACTTCAACTCCTCCTCTATGCCGCCTCTCTGTCCAGACCCTTCTGTTTTAGATCTCAACCTCTCTCTGGCCGAGACCTTCTCCCGTATCTCCAACTCTGATGAGATTTCCCGCCGACGCTCCTAATTCCAAACTCTGATTCTTTATGAACTCCATGCGTTTGTTAAAATCCCTCTTTCAGATTCTTGGGTTTATGAAATTTGAAGCTTCTTCTATTCTTTTATATTTTTGGGTTTATGAAATTGAAACCTTCTTTCTTTTATGTTTCTGGGTATATGAAACCTGAAGCTTCTTTCTTTTGAGGTTGATCTACATTAAAATTACAAAGTTATGGTCTTAACATCTTCTTTATAGTCAGAAAGTAAATCACAATACAGAAACAGCCTCATGTTAATAGGAGAAATACCAGTTAACAAATAAAAAGTACTTAATAAACCACAGCTGAACGATACTGAGGGATCCTTGGCAAATTGAGATGAATCCGTAAATAGGTGAAAATTGCACACATCAACCTGAATCTTAAACTCCATGATAAAATATGAAAACTCGCTGCTCAAAATCCAAACCTCCTCACAATACCATGCATGCAACTTTAGAATCTCCTCCTAGGACTCCTTGAGCGACGATCTCGTAGTTGTCTACAGAAACAAGATATACACAAGTATCAGAGTATGCTAACTGATGATAAAAAGTAAGCTTGATAAGACTAACAGATAAAAAGCATCAAAAGAGAAATCCAATATATAGATAGCCCCAGCGGAAATAGAAAATTCATGTTCCACTGTCATAAGATTAAAGGCATCATTTATTTTTTTGGATGCAGATTAAAGGCATCTAGGTCCTTAACCGGACCAATCACAAAAGAGATCCCCCTATTGACCAAAAAAATAAAAGAGATACCCCAAATATTCAGTACCATTATGTCAAATACATAGTATGAGGCAAGGATAAATGCTACCACAATAACACTACTAGTTCAAATGTCATGCATTATATCATAAAACCGCACATTTATATGGGCTTCCCCTTCAAATTCTTAAAGACAACCTTAAACTAATATCTTCTCAACTCCTAGATGCAAATAACCTTTGGCATTCAAATTCATCTCCTGATATAAAAATTACAATGTGAAAAGGAACATCCCTAAATTAGATGAAATAAAGATTCCGTGCAAGACATACCTTAGGTTCTTCTTTCTTGACCCATCAAGGAAGGATCCATTGGTGAAGGCCCAGTCCACATTAACAATCTGTGTAAGTACACTGTTTCCATCCATGCTGGAAATTGCAGCTTGCGCCTCCGCAAAATTCTCATATTCAATAAGCGCATACCCCTGGTAGAAAAATAAGTGCATTAGCGCACCAAAAGAGCAATCATTACAAAGAAAAGCCTTTGAGGTGGATACGAGCTTGCCAACAAAAAACAAATAAATAATTAAACCACCAATTCAGTACATAAGGAATCAGTCTATGAATGTCCAGTCCATATACATCATCCTTTTCACCACATTTATTCTGTCAACTGTTGTTTTCATTTTACACTGTTAGGAGTTATGACCATGCCAAATATATGGCACACGCACATCTATTTGATTCCCTAAAAAGATATGCTACATACCATGTATGCAACAGGTAATGCACTGTAAAGTTGAAGGGAAGCTATTTGTTGTTATACAAAACCAGCTGAATATGTTGACAGAGACAACCACAAATAGGGAACTGAATTTGCACTCGTTTTACAATCGACACTCATGATTTCCTCTTTTGTTTAAGTTAAGTTTTGTCTCCAGTAACATGTGTGTTGTCTCTATATAAAAGTTTCAACCAAAAAGGGCAAAGAGGAGTGTGTATTGTAAAATTGAGAGTGCACATGTCAGTTCCCTTCAAATAATGTCTTGTTAGTCATGAACACATACAAACCCACTCATATCACACTTTTTTATTATGTTCACTATAATGTATTTCAGATGATTCTATGTACATCCTATGGCCTCAGCATTTTGTACCAACAACATATGTTCATGTTCACCCTTGATATAGACAAGGTCATATTCTGCTGATTAACAGATTGCATGATTTACTATCAGTTTCTTTAATCATGCATTGAAGATGAACACCTGTAAATTAGATTCCATGATATTAAACATCGTATAAGTTGTGTCAATACCTTCACAAATCCAGTACGGCGATCAAGATTTAAATGCAAATTCTTTATCTGCCCAAATTCACCAAATGTAGCATGAAGATCATCTTCTTGCGCTTCCTCATGAATTCCAGTAACCAGAATAATCCATCCCTCGACGGCTGCAGTCATAAAATGTTATCAAAATGAAAGGCCAGATACATGTAACTATATGATGCATCCTCATTACCTTATGATTAGAAAATATAGGAATTACAATAGTATATGAAATCAACTCAAACAACAATAAATAAGGTTCTATCTGAAACAGAGAAAGCAATATTATTATTTTTGATATACCAAACCAAAAGTGGGATAGATCTACGCATCCAGTGATATAGTAATGTACACAAATAATCAAATTACTCTTTCCTTGTTCACCAAAACTAAAATTTTAGCCTACAAATCTTATACAAGAAGAAGAAACAATCCCCACAAGCTTAACCAGCAAAGAAAATATAATAAATAAGCTATTATTCTAGTATATCCCAGCATCCCTCAAGAAGACGAACTTATAATATTTGACCCCCTCTAACAGTTTTACCCAATCAAATAATTTATTCCAATCGAGATAGTGTGCAAACTATTTAGATATCCATTTCAACAATTTGGACATTCTACAAAACCACAATTATGATTATGTACCTGAATATCGTATGAAACATAAATCTCATCAAGCACACAAAATTTGGAAGAGAGACTAAAACCGTAGATACACCAACTCGTCCAAACCCTAATAAAAAAAAGACGGGGAAGGAGGGGGTTCATACATCGCTGGGGCTCGAGGCCGTCTAGGGCGTGGAGGCCGTCCAAGTCAGAGACAGCGAGGCGGGTGTTGCGCTCGGCATTGGGATCTTCGCGAAACCCTCGACCTTTAGTCTTCTTGGGAGCGGAGAGAGAGGCGGAGCCGGTGATTGCAGACTTGAGCTTGTGGGGTGGGGCCCGGGGGGAGGCGGAGGGCTCGGCGTCGACTGCGCCGTCCTCGTCCATGAGGTCATCGTCCTCGGGCTCGAAGTCGACAGCTTCCACGTCTGCGTTGTTCGCCATACCTAATTTCTGAGCTCTCACTACTGCTGCTGCTGCTGCTGCAGGAATTTGGGGTTTGGAAGGATTAAGGGATTTATGGAATTTTGATTCGGTGCGACTTCACTTATAGGTTGTACTGATATTTGGGCCTCCACTTGCGTTAACTTTGGGCCTCTCTCTCTCTCGGCTCTTTATACAAATACTTGGCTTGAAAATACGAAAGAATACTGATAAAACTAGAGGTGTAATTTTGAAACCGAAAACCTAAAAAAATCGAGCCAAAAACCAAACCAAAAGAGGAAAAAAAAAAAAAAAACAAACCAAATTAAGAAAAACCAAACCGAACCTCATTAGTTTGGTTTGGTTTTAGGTTTCTGCCCTTGAAAACCAAACCGAACCGAACCGAAAAATCAAATCCCTCTAAACGACGTCGTTTTTTGTCTGTATTTTCTTATTAAATATTTGATTTGAAGAATATGATTTTTAGTTTTATGTTCTATATAATTATATGTTTATCTTTTCTAATATTTTGCTTTTTATTTTCATTTTATGTACATATATAAATGTTTTAAGTGTTGTGTATGAAAATTATAAGGAGTGATATGTTACCTCTAAAATCGAAGATCTCATTTTTGTGAGCTTTAGATGATGGACTATAATATTTAATTTATTTTTTTCTTTTTTATTCAAATTTATAATTTTAAAATTTTAAAATTCAGAATTTATTTGGATGGACTTTAAACTATAGAGTCTATATTTTGTGTTCAAGATGAACTTAGAAGTTTTAAAATTATAGTTTCATAAGTATTAAATATTTAGTGTGGTCAATTCCAATACTTATGAAAATATTGAGTATTAAACTTTCAAAGTATTTATTTGGTTTATAGATTGTTGGTTTGTTAGAGAATCATTGTCATAAATTTTATTGATATATTATATGCCTTTATAAAAACAAGTAATAGAAGAAAAAAAAAAGACAACATACAAATTATAAGAAAAATTATTTTAAAAAAGAAGAAGAAAAACCGAAACCGAAACCGAACCACGGTTTGGTTTGGTTTCCGGTTCAATGTCTCAAAAAATGTCTAACTGAACCGAATCTTTTATTTGATTTGGTTTCTGGTTTTAGGTAAAAACCGAACCCACCCCTAGATAAAATCGTTACAAATATCACGGAGCAATTCCAAAACATATCAAAAGCATATGAGAAGTCCATGGAGAGAATGAGGAAGTCTATAGAAGAATACCAAACACGAAAAATGCATATATGATTTCAATGGTTTTTTGTCTAGCTCACCATTCATCCAATTCGGTGAAGAAATGTGCAGTTCAATTGTAGAAGATAAAGTCAGCCAAGAAACTTCACAGCTAGCGTAATCAAAGAGTTATGAGCCCAAAATTTGTCATGTGCACTCGAAAAATAGACAATCATTTGTCTGAGTGCGAAGTTAATTTTGCGGAAGACGTTTAATATCTTGACATAATTGTTGGAGATCAAGCTAACTTAGGAAAATCACAATTGGCTAAACTTGAAGTAAAAACTGAGGTTGGTTATTCAAGTTCAGATCCAAAGCTTGAAACATTGGCCTACATTGTTGGTGAAAATCAAGAACCGGCCTCCATATACTTGAAAGTTGAAACAAAGGACGCAGACGCGAAAATTTTAAACTTTTCAATAAAGCATCGTTGGCCACCTCCATTTTGACTGCATTATTTTGTTTTATTTTTATTCTTCAATGAAAAAATAAAAGTGATTTGAGAGAAGATAGCAAAGAGAATCGTGAAACAGTCGTATATTATTCATTAATAGGAGCCATGTATATAGGGAATTACACAATACACTACCAGGACAAGCACTTTAGCCGACGAAAAATTTTTGTCGGCCTGTTATCTTAATTCGTCGGCTATAGTGTCGTCGGGAAAGGGTCGTCGGTGATGACTTTAGCCGACGAATTTTTTTTTTTTCGTCGGCTATAGTCCCACAGTTAGCCGACGAAAAACATGTCGTCGGTTTTTTTCCCAGACTTTAGCCGACGAACCAATTAAGATATTCGTCGGCTAAAGTGCGTAATAAATAATTAAAAAATAACTATAGCCGACGAAATTTAGTATATTTCGTCGGCTAAACCTTGTAAAAAAATTTAAAAAAATAACTATAGCCGACGAAATATAAAATATTTCGTCGGCTAAACCTTATAAAAAAATTAAAAAATAACTATAGCCGACGAATATAGTGTTTAAATATCGTTGGCTAAAGTTGTTGGGTTTTGAAAAAAAAAACTGTAGAAACTTTCGGCCACCTCCAATCACGACCAAAATTTGACAGAATCTTCCTCTCAACATTTCGAACAACTTTCTAGAAGAAGTCGAAGCTCAATTCTAAGCCTAAACAGGTCAATCGACTGAAAATATAAAAATCCCCAATTTTAAACCCTAAAAATTTCAAATCTTCGATTCTCTTCAAACACACCGAATCGAGCTACCAAATTCTAGGGGAATGTAGTACTAATCAAACTCAACTTATCCATATATAGAACTCACCAAATGGTGACCTAAGGAAGGAGAAATTCGATCGACACCGAATCCGAACCGGCGGAGTTTTGGAGCTCGATTTATCCCTCACGGCGGCGCCACTCGATGCACCACCTATCCAGCAATGAAGTAGAGACGATGGCGAAGCTTTTGGGATAAGTGTGACGGTCTCCGGTGGCTTGACGGCGGAGCTAGGCCGAGAAGAAAATCTGGCAGATAATAGACTTCTTACCATCCATCTTCGCCTATATAAAGAACTTTAGCCGACAAAATTCTTTATTTTCGTCGGCTAAACTCTTTTGAAAATTTTGGTTGAAAATTTTAAAAAATTTTCGACTTTAGCCGACGACTTTTCATATATTTTCGTCGGCTAAAGTCCTTTGAAAATTTCGTCGGCTAAAGATACCAATTTCGTCGGCTATACACCAATTCGTCGGCTAAACCTTCTAAACTCGTCGGCTAAACTTTATAAATTCATCGGCTAAACCTTTGAAATTCGTCGGCTAAACCTTTGAAATTCGTCGGCTAAAAGTATTTTTATACATTTGGCATGTTGTGATTGTGATGATCAAACTTGAGAAACAGAAATCCAACCGTCAGATCTGACCATCATGATAAAATACATGTATGGGAAAAAATTTAACTTGATCCGAAAAGAATAAGGGCTCGATCCGGACGGTCAATCTCGTAAGTCAAACCCCTAAACGCACGAAAAAGGTCGTTCGACCGTCTAAATTACGTATTTTGGCCGGACCTCCAACTGAAAATAGTTTTAAACCGATGACACGCAACAAGTCGTATAAAAATTTTACGCAAAATAACCACCGAATATAGGGCTACTCAGAGGGGGGAAAAATGAAAAATTGCATTGACCGCAACTATCGGCACCGAATATTTACCGAAATAGTGTGATTTTTCAACTGTGGTTGTATTTCAACATTCTCGTCATATCTTATTTCATGACTTTTTGGCGTTTGAAGGTTTTACGTATAGTTTGTTTTTGAAACGGAACATTTACATAACACTTGGTAAACAAGTTATACAACATTAGTATGCATGTTGTGATTGTGATGATCAAACTTGAGAAACAGAAATCCGACCGTCAGATCTGACCATCATGATAAAATACATGTATGGGAAGAAATTCAACTTGATCCGAAAAGAATAAGGGCTCGATCCGGACGGTCAATCTCGTAAGTCAAACCCCTAAACTCACGAAAAAGGTCGTTCGACCGTCTAAATTACGTATTTTGGCCGGACCTCCAACTGAAAATAGTTTTAAACCGATGACACGTAACAAGTCGTATAAAAATTTTACGTAAAATAACCACCGAATATAGGGCTATAGTAGGTAATAGAAAAATTTTAGCGTTTAGCCGACGAATACCCTAACGTATTCGTCGGCTATAGTATGTAATTAAAAAATTAAAAAATAACTATAGCCGACGAAATATTAGGTTATTCGTCGGCAAAAACCATCTTAGCCGACGAATTATAGTGTATTTCGTCGGCTAAATGAAAAAAATACATTAAAAAAAACAGACGATATTAGTAAACCATACTAACTTCTTGTCATCTTTAGCCGACGAAATTATATTTTCGTCGGCTATAGTCGTCTTTAGCCGACGAAATTTTAATTTCGTCGATTAAAGAAAGTTTAAAGTCGTCGGCTAAAGTCACAGACTTTAGCCGACGAAAATAAATTCTTTAGCCGACGAAATTTTAATTTCGTCTTCGTCGGCTAAAATCTACTTTAGCCTACGAAAAATTTATTCGGCGGCCTGGTTTTTTTTTTTCGTCGGCTAAAGTCTTTCTTCTTGTAGTGATACCTTTTAGGTATAAAGAAGGAATACATAATCTTATTCTAACATGTAAGCCTATCAAATCCTAGTAGCATAATACCAAGGCACACATAACAGAATATCCTGGAACACTCTCCCTTGTGCCGTGCGCCTTCATGTTGATGGTGCTCCATGTGTTGCCTTGTCAAAAACCTGGTCAAGTAACAAAAACCATGTGGGAGGAACTAAACCTTGATCTTAGAAGAAAAAAAGTACAACACACCATTCACATTTGATAGTAACATGTGTTAGACTCCCTCTGAAGTCTACATCAATCATATGGTTCTTCCTGATTCTTTTTAATTACGGAAGTTTCGATAACTTGACATATCAATGCTCTTCAACATGTCTTCAAATGTGGCATTAGACAATAATTGTATAAATCATGCCATTTGTCCTCAATTCTGATCTTTAACACTTTGATCGAGTAGGCTGCTTGAGAACTCAAAATACAAGTTTGCGCTGAAAATCATATTCTCGCGTAGCATGACCTTCAAGTATTAAAAGGCCGTAACTTTCTCTAAGAAATAGATATGGATGACCTGTAAGCGGTTCTAAAAAGTAGACATCCATACCTTTCTAACCATATGTTACATACTTTCTAGTTTGTCCCGAGCTGTTCACAAAGCTACATTGAACTTGGCTGTTTAGAAAATACAAATTTTCTTATTTCGTTTTTAATGCATCTTTCTTTATGCATCTCTTTAATATTGTGTTAAGTATATTGATGCGTCTTATTGTACTTAAATGAGAATTCCTTCTCTTAACACATCTTAGTCATCTTTCTTTAGAAGAAACAACGAATCTCTCTTTAGAGTAAAGACTTTGACTAATCATGAGAGTATATGTAGGTCTCACTTTCGTTAGAGCGCCTAAGCCGATTGCTGGAAGATCATCATCAATACGGTCCTCGAGCTCCTATTCGAGATCGTGTCTTTCCAAGATCTTTTTCATTCTTAATTGTTTGATACATATTGACATCTCTTAAACTATTAAGAGTTCATGTAAATTCGGAATGAACACGCAAGAGTATAATTCACCATATCCTTTCCAAATCAAGTAGAGTTCATATGTGTTTTAATACTTTTAGCAAATGTGCACTCTTGTGGTCTAGAATGAGTCACTTGATTTGGGTGAATGAAGTTCATTCAGAACCTTCATGTATATCTCTGATCCCATAGAGATGTGTTTATAACCACATTCATAAACTGCATGTTCAGTTATTTGGAAACTACCAAATTGATAAAGTAGTGGAGTGCAATGACATACATTACAAGAGCATATCTCATTGTAGTCGATCGCAGTATGTGTTAGTGAGAGATCTTGCATCATAAGGTGAGTCTAAGCTCTTGTTCTCACTACCATATCTAACCAAGACATATTTGATAAGGTTACACTTGCAGTGTCGACATCACCTGCCCAAGAACCTATCTCTTTGTTATGCTAGATCACATCTTTCATTTAGGCCAATCTACTACGTCGTAGATTTATTAACAAAATGTGGATCGATAGACTCATTATTCCATGTCCTCATATATACTAGTATAAGTATTCATAGAGATCTCTATATTCTTGAGATTGAATTTGACATTGAGGTGTCCCCTAACGATAATCACAATCCAAATTTCATGAGACGGATTTGAGTATCACTGATTAATGGATCAAGATGTGCCAAGCTCGCTTTCTTCCTAGTGTGAGAAAGTATCGAACCTAAGGGCCTACCTCCTTATGAGGAGCCACACGGCCTTGTGACACCAATTTTGCCATTAGATGGCGTCACCCTATCACCATATAATGTGATAGAGCCAAGACCAACTTCTTTTGGTCGCGACATGTCCTCCTGATAGGATATCAATCATTGCAGACATATTTACGACATGTGATCACGTCACTTTAACAATAAGCATTTGGGGATCAAGATGAGCCTAAGTGGGGACAAACCACGACAATTCATGTTGTTCTACTTGAACACTTGTGTTCTAACGGCGAGAATACTATCTTATCAAAATGATAATCCTTAATATAGTGGTAAAAGATATCGCCTGACATGGTTTCTACTTTCTACATAAGCAGACTATAGGTGTAGGTTCATATCCAACAAAAATACATATTCATCTCAAATGACCCAACATTGTGCGCAGTGGCAATGCGATATGGCACCTAGAAATAACATATAACCAAGCTCAAGGATTGGAATTTTGTGTTAATCCTCCCACAAAGTCATGACCTGAGTACAAAAATATTCAATGATGGTGGGTCGTAGACGAATAGTAAAGATGCATGCAATATTGCATAATCTCATGATGCAATATGAAGATTGGTGCGCATCACTAATTTTTGAGTGACAAGGGGTATGAGTCGCTTCAACTTCTATCCTAATAAAACTTCTTGAAAGAATGGGTAGTGAACCCGCAGAAGTATAAGTAGCATAAGTAGTGGATGAAATTGTAACGCGTGACTAGTGTGTTGACACTTCAACCAACACTATAAAACATAAAAGATGTCAACAAGTTGGTTGTATCTATTTACATAATCCTTTTTAGATTTGTTGTAAGAATGAAATGTTCTCATTTGTGTCATTAGCGTAGGAGAGTCTCTCCTAATTTAGCTAAAAAATAGGCTTTGAAAATGAACATGAGCATTCTAAAGAGTTAATAAGACATCGAGGGAAGGCTAATGCGCCTCAATTGCATGAGAAATTGACCGGACAGCGTCCGAGACATTGGGGCCGTGTCCGGTTGATATCAATGTCTCTTGGGAGCCACCACTTACAACCATGGTGTCATGACCATGCTTCCTGGTGATGCTAGTTCCCAAATGTTACATGGCATGGAAAAGAGAAAACATACTAGCCAATGACGTCAAAGTCAAGCGGTATCTCGGTTAGAATTTGATCGTTTGAAGTCTGCAATTGTGAGATTGACATTTTTGTCATCTCCTTGATTCTCTGTACAATTGATCTCTAGCGATTCTTTGTACTTTTTGTATGTTGTCACGAATTTAGAATATTAGCTTGACAGTTCTTGAACCAGTGATCACTTGATCCACAACGGTTGCACTGTTATGTGCTGGCGTGATTAGATTTGACAGGCTAGTGTAAGGCCAGCGGCGCCTCCCCCTTTTTTCTAGACATTGGCGAAGCTTCTTCTATTGTTGTTGTGACCCACATTGCCTTCACCACACTAGGGGATAATCCTACGTGTGCAGGCTAATACGCTTATCTCATTAGCGTATAGTATGATCATTCGACCAAAGATTTATGGAACATGATGACATGAAATATTATCGAAGATATGCAGTCAAATAAGTGGTGAACAATCCACTGGACTGATAACTCAACAAGTAGAGTTATATGAACATTCTAAGAAATGTTTCATGAGTGCATCTACAATACTTTATGGTTATTATTTTTTTACACATATTGCCATTGAAGGCATTTGTCGATGTGGTGCCTCAAAAACTAAAGCGCGAGAGACTTTAAATCTTGGCATCTAGGCTTATTAGCCTTGGGGTCAAAATATATGGTGAAATCCTTTATAATGAAAGGTTCCACAGATAGCCAACGATGATTTGCCTGGGGCATTGAGTGTGTCAAATCTATAAGTGAGCAGAATGGTCCATTGCTCATCATGCATACAAAAACCAAGTGTAATAAGTATTGAGACCAGAGGTCACTAAATATGGTGCTTTTCAATGGTTTGTCTCTTCTCGAGGATCGATCAAACACATTCCAAAGAAAGGTCAGGGTTGATCACGCACAACTCGAACAAGGAAACAAGAGTGATCAAACACACTCTGGACCCGCGAATAAAGTTCTGAGTTTTTTACCTGCAAAGACACAAACCCAAGGAAGGGAGTAAAACACTTTATCCTCCCCGAGTTATTTAAACGGAAATAATTTGAAACTTACCATTGAACGTACCTGAGAATCCTCAATACTTGAAACCAAAAACTATTATTGGAAAATATTGATTGATAGCCGGAAATGGATGACAAGAGGCTGGACTTCTATGATGGCGTGCGGGTAAAACAGAGTCGATCGAGAAGAATAGGGGGCCGGTTGGTGCCGGAGGATGTCAGACGGCGGCCAGGGGTAGAAGGCTTCTTCGGAACGAAAAATTAGGGTATGGTAGTTTTGAAGGTGGTGGTGGCTATCAGCTCAAGAGCTGTTGATAAAGTGAAAAAGTAAAAGTAATTTAAGAGAAGATAGCAAAGAGAATTGTGAAACAATCGTATATTATTCATTGATAGGAGCCTTTTATATAGGGAATTACAGAGTGCCTTTTAGGTATGAAGAAGGAATACATAATTATATTCTAACCTATAAACCTATTAAATCCTAGTAGCATAATGCCAACGCACACACAACAGAATATCCTAGAGTTTGGTTGGCCGAGTATTTAAGAGTCGGTTGAGGTTTTGAAGTGTCAGACGAGCTTAGAAGTCGGCTGAGCTTCATGATCGAATTTTAGGTGTTGGTTGAGTATTAACCAAGAGTTTGGTTGGCCGAAGTGCTTTAGAAGTCGTTCGAGTAAACAAAGAATTTGATTGGTCAAAGTGAAAGAAATCTCGACCGAGGCAACTTAGAGTTTACAATCAAGATAAAGAAGATGTTTTGGTCGAACTTTAACCACGAGTTCGGTCCGCCCAGATAGACTAAGAATTTTGTTTGCCCGAATTTAAAAGTCGGCTAAGTCAACCAATATTTTGGTTAGTTGGAGTAAAATGAGATATAAGCCAATTTAACCAAGAAATATTGTCAAAAGTCGGCCGAATCGACCAAGATTATGTTAAGCTAAAGCAAGATGAAATATCGGCCCTGGCGACCAAGAGTTGGGACTATTGAGGTAAAGAAGAACTGTCGGCCGAGTTTTAACCAAAAGTTAGGTCGGGTGAAGTTCTTCAGAAGTCACCTGAAGTAGACCTAGAATTTGGTTTGGTTGAAATTCAAAAGTCAGCTAAATCATTTGGTTAGATAAAGTTAAAAACAAAAAGAATAACAGCCGAGTTAGCTAAAAGTTTGGTTGACATTTGAGTTTGACCGAAACAAGTTTCTAAGTTTGATTGACATTTCAGTTTGGTCGAAATATATTAATGTGTATTACATTTGAGTTCGTTGAGACAAGTTTTAAAGTTTGGTTTTGTTTCGGCCCATTTGCCCGGATAGTTCGGGCAAAACTTGTAATGAGTTTAATGTGCTTTATTGCAACAAATAACGAAGTTTTACGTCCAAATCGGTAGTAACAAATGCGATCTTTAATCACCATTGAACATGGCCATATGCGAGCTTTTAGCTGTGTTAATGTGCTATAACTTGACCGAAACGTGTTACCATCCTCGGCCAAATACTTATTTAAGTCGTGATTGAGACTGTCGAATTCAAGAAACAGAGTTATATATGACTTTGTTTTCACGTAAATGAGTTATTATCCACGAATTTCTCATCGCAAGATCGATGTACTCTCAGATATTATAGTTTCATACCCGCTCGGCTTGAGAGCCAATGTCCATGAGACTTGGGGGGGGGGGGGGGTGGTATGTTTGCACCTAAATTTGGCAGCAATCCTTGGTGATGGTCAAATTGATTTAGCGGTTTTACCTTAAAATGAAGACAGTCGGTCATTTGGCCGAGAATGACGACATTTGGTCATTTGGCTGAAAGTGAAGGCGTTCTGTCATTTGGTCGAGAGTGAAGGCGTTCGGCCATTTAGCCGAGAGTGAAGGCATTTGGCCATTTGGCTAAGAGTTAAGCATTTCGGTCATTTGGCCAATTGTAAGGGCATTCGGTCATTTGGCCGAGAGTAAGGGCATTCAGCCATTTGGCCGAGAGTGAAGGTATCCGACCATTTAGCTGAGATTACGAATAGTTTGTCAAGAATAAAAAGAGTTAGTCATTCGCTGGAGAGTGAAGATGTTCTTTGGTTGAGAATAAGAATAGTTAGTCATCTAGGGTGAGAAAAATGACCCATGGCGTCATTTTATTTGGACAATTCAAATAAACCGATGTGCAAATGGGCCGAGGTAATATCTAAGAGTAATCAGCCGAGCCCAAACAATAATTCTGGCTGAGAGCTCATTCAAGGAATAAATTTCTGTAAGGAAACACTTCAGTCAAATTGAAGATTTCAAATGCGAGTATCTTAGACATTAGTCAAATTAAAACATTTATGCATTTAATCTAAAAAGGAAGTGGAATATCTTTGTGATTTCATGACCTAAAAAGCAAGTTAACTAGGGTTTCTGATATGTACATATAGAACATTGTAACTCATTGTAAATGGTCTCGCACCAACAAATCAATATACAACTTTGAAATGTACATATACAACATTGTAACTCATTATAAAAGGTCTCGCACCAACAAATCAATATACAACTTTCACACAAACTTATCTCTATCTATCGCATAGGTACTTAGTTCAACATTCCAACTTACCACTACCAGAAAATGGATCTTGGGCGACGAAAAAAAATCGTCGCCCTGTTAAAAAATTTCGTCGCCTAAGTACTTAGGCGACGACATGTCGTCGGCCAAGACGTCGTCGCCAGAAGTGCGTCGGCCAAGAACTTGGGTGACGAAAATTCAGTCCGTCGTCGCCTAAGAGTAATTCTTAGGCGACGACACGAATTTCGTCGCCTAAGATCTAACACCTTGGCCGACGAAAATATTCGTCCGTCGTCGCCAAAAATATTCGTCGCCCAAGATTTAACACCTTGGCCGACGAAAAATTTTTTCGTCGCTTAAGATGTTATAACCTGGGGCGACGAAACTAAATATTTCGTCGCCTAAGATCACTACATCTTAGGCGACGATAATTTTTTTTCGTCGTCTTATATGGTAAGTCCTTGACCGACGATTTAGCAATTTCGTCGCCTAAGATATATTTAAATTTTTTTTAAAATATTTAAATAATTTTTTTAAATATATAAATAATGTTTTTTTAATTTTTGCTGGAATTTTTTTTTCGGCATTTCTTTAAATTTTTCTAATACTAAAATTTAATTAAAAATAACACAAATTTATAAATTTATAAATAATTTATTACAAAAATTCAGTCCATCTGCCTACGGAGAAACTCGAAATCTAACGCCTCGTGCGGTGCCACATGCGGGAGCAGCTCCCGAATCGGTCGACCCTTCTCATCAACGCGAGGTATCGCCGGTATCGTCGGAGGAAGGAAGAGGCCGGACGGCACCGTAGGGACCCCGGATGACCCGCCTTCACCGTCGGTCGGGGACGACTGTGTGGGGGCGGTGATAGATCGCGACCGGGGAAGTATCTCTGGATGACGAGGGGCCGTCGCTGCGGGACCCGGCTGCCCAGCAGAACGCGAGCCGCTCGCGCCACCCCTAAGCGCCGCATGTCGGGCCGTCATCTGCCACGGGCCGTCATCTCCTCGCACCAGGACGTTGTCCAGAAGTTCTCCTCATGCCCATCCTGTTTAAAATAACCATAAATTTATTAAAAATATTTTACCGTCTTATAATTAATTTAACAAAAAATAACCATAAATTTCGAAAAATTTATCAACAATAATAGCACAAATAAAAAGTAATAGTTATTATAGGATTTATTATTTTTTTAATTCACATAACAAATTATTTACATTAATTCAGAATTATTACATCACAAAAATTAATTTACGAATATTTACATCCTTACTCAAAAATAATCCATTATTTTTTACAAAATTTCCACAATATATTTACAATTATAATTTATATTATTTAATTATTTAATCAAAAATTATTTAATCATTTACAATATATTTACAAATTATTTCCACAAATCCTAAACCCTAAACCCTAAACCGTAAACCCTAATATTTTACAATTATCATTTACATCACAATTTACCATAATTTACCCTAAAATCCTACCATAATTTACACAAATTTACCCTAATTTACCATTAATTTCCTAAATTACAACAACAACAATAATTTCACCAACAATTTCACAACACAACAATAATTTTGTAAGATAAAACAAAACAAGTTTTACTGAAAATTTAACAGGGAATGGCCAAGAGTGAATGATTAAGATATCCTAAAGTTTTATTACCATGTCTTCTTTTTGTCTTAAATATTGTAAATTACAGGAAATGAGCTTTGCATAACTTTCCTATCTATGCTTCACTGAACATCTACAAGGAGAAATTGTTAAGAAATAGAAGAATACATGAAGAGTTATTACGTTCCAATTTCAGGTTGTTTGCAAAAGTTTTCAATTTTGAGATACAGTAACACTGAGATATCATCCATATCATCTACAGAAACTTACACTAATTTATCTGGAACATCTTTGGGTGCAAAAATTTGGGGCAGGAGAATCATCACATCCTCCTGATCAATACCCATAAGACTTCATCTGTGTACAAACAGATAGATAAATAATGTATAGAGATTTAGGCAAGATAGAAGCTAGCAAAACAAAGCTGCAGTGAAGATACATAAATTGATACCAAGCCGGGGTCGGGGCCGGGGCCGGGGTCGGCGTCGGGTTGCGGGGTCGGGGTCGGAGAGAGGGAGAGAGAGAGGGCTTCGGTGGATTTTCGGAGAGAGAGAGAGTGTAATACCCTAGATTTCTTAATTGTTTTCCTTGTAGTATTCCTTTATTTAATGAAGGATTATTCATGAAATTTCTTGGGTTTATGCGAAGTTGAAGTTTCGGGAGTTTATTTAAGTTGCCTTGATTTTTATTAGACCAAAAGTTGACTTTATTTTCCGTAAGTTATCTTCGAAAACTTCCTTCGTGAAAGTTGTTGAGCTTGTCGATACGAGTTCGTAGACACGCGGCACACTTAAATCGGAAGTTGTGAGAGAAAGTTGTGGTCAAAGGAAGTTAGGTTACGGGTGTGGAAAGTGTTTAAGTGGGAATTTGTGTGTGGGTTATTTTTTTGGAAACCCTAGCATTTAAAGCAGCTCTCTCTCTCTTCTCACGCACCCCACCCGACCTCACTTTTTCTTTTTCTTTCTCTCTTCTTTTTCCCTTCACTCTTTTCTCTCTCCCGAACTCACCCGCACGCCAAACTTCCACCGGAGCTAGCTCTGCCGTCCGACCGCCATTTGGACCGCCGCTGGTCCCGTTCGACTCCCACAAGTGCCCTCTTCAAGGCTGGGCAGCTGCTGCTCGGAGTAGGACGCCGGAAACGACGTTTTGGCCGGCAAAAAGGGGCTGTTGTGCCACCGGTCGGAACCGCCGTGTACGGCGGCGACGGGGTACTTTCTTTGGTGAGTTTTGATCCTCTCCTTCCCCTGGTAATGTTTAGGCTTGGATTGAAGCAAGTTTTTAAGGTTTTAAGGCCGGTTTTGCAGATTTGGCTTCGAAAATTCTGGTCACTGTGCGGGCGGTTTTCCGGCCAGTTCCGGCCATTTTTGGTCGAAGTTTCAGGTATGAAAGTTGCTCCCCTTGCTTCAAGCTTCAACTTTGCTGTTGGGAGTTTTCCCAAATTCGGAAGTATGGGGTGGCGCGTGAGGCCACTCGCCGCCGCCTGTGGCGGCGCGTCCGGTTGAGTTGCAGCCCTAGTTTTCTGTGTTTGGTAGTCCTTACTGCTGTGAGCCTGTTGAGTGGTAGTTTGGTTAGTTTTTAAGAAGTGTTGGCATGTTAGAACGTTAAATGTGATTTTAGGTTTGGTGGAGGTTTGAGTTAGGAATGGGGGATTAGAGGCAACCTTTGTGGGTCTCTAAGTTCGACAACTCTGGAAAGTTGTCATCTATTGATTTAAGGGATTAGTTGAGGGTTTTGTGTTAGCCTTTAGTATTTTTAGTTACTAAGGTTTTGATTGTGTGTTTTGTTAGGTGGTTGTGAAGTTGTGTTCGTTTGCTAATTTTGGTTGTGGAAATTGCAGCTGGATATCTAGGTGAGTAAATCTCACCAAGGTTCACTTTTGAACCTAAGGATATTATGGTTATATAATGATAATGATGATGATGTTGGTTTTAATATTATGCTTTTAAATTGTTTTAAAATTACATGAGCTTGATCGCCAACGGCTCATAGGTAAGATAAAAACAAGTTTTCTTTATATTATGATGTTGTGATTAATGATGCGATATATTTTATGTTGTTGAGAATAATAATTGTGATCTTGTGTTGTTGTGGATAATGTTGTGAAAATTTTTATGATTGTTGGATAAATAGCCAAACCGGGTTCCAAGCCCTTTTTGGGTGATTGGTTGCGGTTAAAGATGCTATTTATCATTTTTGTGGTGATGTTAGACAGTCAAACCGGGATCCCAAGCCTTTGGCCGGGTGATTGGGTACGGTAGGAATAGAGCTCTAGTCCGTCTGTCAGTGTAGGTCATGGGAGATACTGTATAGTATCTGGGACCCATGGGTACACATAGTGTTGTTGTAGGTCATGAGAGGTATTTTATTAAATATCTGGGACTCATGGGTACATCTTTTGGAAATGTGTTTGATGTGTGGTTTTGAAATTACTGATCCAATCTCTCTTATGAATATTGGATGTGATAAATGTTGTGATGTTTTTGAGTTTACTCATACGAGCTTTTTAGCTTACCGGGTTTGTTGTTTACAACCCGGTGCACCATATTTTGGTGTAGGGGTTAGACCTGCAGGTGAGGATCAGCAGGGTTGAGATGGAGGCGTAGTGGCAGGGTTTTTTGTTGGGTTTGGGGTGTGTTTGTACATTCTTTTATATTCATGGGGATATGAATTGTTAAACTTTTGTGAGCGTATCCTCTCTTGTTCTCAAGTTATGTAAAACAAGGAAATGTAATATCTAGCTCAATTTGGGGTTGTGTGTAGATTTACTTTACGCATTGAGTTTATTTTCCTTGGCTGTTTTGTTGAAACAGGTTTTGGGATGTTAATATTTTAGGATATATCATGCCAAAATTTTTGAAATTATCTTTCAAAAAATAGGGGCGTGACAGAGAGAGGGCTTGGATTTGTGAGCGGCTGCGCGAATGGTTAGGGTTCCGAATTTTTGCCTTTTATATTGGCGTTCTTGGGCGACGATTCTATAAAAATCGTCGCCCTGTTTTTTAAAAATCGTCGGCCAAGATAATCTTCGGCGACGATTTTTGAAGTCGTCACCTAAGATACTCTACTTGGGCGACGATGTTCTTCACTATAAATCTCGTCGCCCAAGATGAAGAAAATCGTCGGCCAAGAGTTCTATCATAAAATTCAGAATATCGTGATTTTGGTGATCAGAGAAGAGGAACTGAAAACCGACCGTCAGATATGACCAGCATAACAAATTACGTGGGTGGAAAAAAATTCAGCTCCATCGGACAAAGACAAGGGCTCGATCCGTCCAGTCAATCGGCGCGGTCAAAACCCTAAACGGACGGAAACGGCTATTCGACCCTCCAAATCACGTAATCTGGCCGGACCTTCAACTGAGAATAGTTTCCAATCGACGAGACTCTTACGGGGCTATAAAAATTTGGTAAAAAATAAATACCCGGGATAGGGCTACCACTAGGTAGAAATAAGAGAAATTCGTTGACCGGAACAACCGGCACCGAAATTTTACCGAAATATCTTCATTTTTCACGGGTTGACGTATTTCACCGTTCCGGTCATATCTTATTTCACGACTTTTTTGCGTTTGAGGCCTCTACGTATACGTTGTCTTCAAAACGAAACTTAAACTCAACACTTATATAAAAATGTTATACAACATTAGTACATATATCGTGAGTTTGGTGATCGGAGAAGAGGAACTGAAAACCGACCGTCAGATATGACCAGCATAATGAATTACGTAGGTGGGCAAAAATTCAGCTCCATCTGACAAAGATAAGGGCTCGATCCGTTCGGTCAATCGGCGCGGTCAAACCCCTAAACGGACGGAAACGGCTATTCGACCCTCCAAATCACGTAATCTGGCCGGACCTTCAACTGAGAATACTTTCCAATCGACGAGACTCTTACGGGCTAATAAAAATTTGGTAAAAAATAAATACCCGGGATAGGGCTACCATTAGGTAGAAATAAGAGAAATTCGTTGACCGGAACAACCGGCACCGAAATTTTACCGAAATATCTTCATTTTTCACGGGTTGACGTATTTCACCGTTCCGGTCATATCTTATTTCCCGACTTTTTTGCGTTTGAGGCATCTACGTATACGTTGTCTTCAAAACGAAACTTAAACTCAACACTTATATAAAAAAGTTATACAACATTAGTACATATATCGTGAGTTTGGTGATTGGAGAAGAGGAACTGAAAACCGACCGTCAGATATGACCAGCATAACGAATTAAGTAGGTGGGAAAAAATTCAGCTCCATCTGACAAAGATAAGGGCTCGATCCGTTCGGTCAATCGGCGCGGTCAAACCCCTAAACGGACGGAAACGGCTATTCGACCCTCCAAATCACGTAATCTGGCCGGACCTTCAACTGAGAATAGTTTCCAATCGATGAGACGCTTACGGGGCTATAAAAATTTGGTAAAAAATAGAACCCGGGATAGGGCTACCACTAGGTAGAAATAAGAGAAAAATTCGTTGACCGGAACAACCGGCACCGAAATTTTACCGGAATATCTTCATTTTTCACGGGTTGACGTATTTCACCGTTCCGGTCATATCTTATTTCACCACTTTTTTGCGTTTGAGGCTTCTACGTATACGTTGTCTTCAAAACGAAACTTAAACTCAACACTTCTATAAAAAAGTTATACAACATTAGTACATAGTTCTATAAACCGACCGTCAGATATGACCAGCATAACAAATTACGGGGGTGGACAAAAATTCAGCTCCATCGGACAACGATAAGGGCTCGATCCGTCCGGTCAATCGGCGCGGTCAAACCCCTAAACGGACGGAAACGGCTATTCGACCCTCCAAATCACGTAATCTGGCCGGACCTTCAACTGAGAATAGTTTCCAATCGACGAGACACTGACGGGGCTATAAAAATAAAAAACATTTCCTTACAATTTAAATGTGCTTTATTTATTTTAATTATTCAGATTATCTTGGCCGACGAAATTAGGGTAATTCGTCGGCCAAGATAATACTTGGGCGACGATATTTCTTAAATTCGTCGCCCAAGAGTAAAAATAAAAAATCCTGTACAATGAAATTTAAATGTGCTTTATTTATTTTAATTATTCGGATTATCTTGGCCGACGAAATTAGGGTAATTCGTCGGCCAAGATAATACTTGGGCGACGATATTTGTTAAATTTGTCGCCCAAGAGTAAAAATAAAAAATCCTGTACAATGAAATTTAAATGTGCTTTATTTATTTTAATTATTTGGATTATCTTGGCCGACGAAATTAGGGGAATTCGTCGGCCAAGATAATACTTGGGCGACGATATTTGTTAAATTCGCCGCCCAAGAGTAAAAATAAAAAATTCTGTACAATGAAATTTAAATGTGCTTTATTTATTTTAATTATTCGGATTCTCTTGGCCGACGAAATTAGGGTAATTCGTCGGCCAAGATAATACTTGGGCGACGATATTTGTTAAATTCGTCGCCCAAGAGTAAAAATAAAAAATCCTGTACAATGAAATTTAAATGTGTTTTATTTTATTTTAATTATTCGGATTACTCTTGGCCGACGAAATGAGTATAATTCGTCGGTCAAGATTGTATTAGGCCGACGAAATTATTGTATTTCGTCGGCCAATTAAAAATAAAAAAATAAAATACTTAGGCGACGATATATTTGAGTTTCGTCGCCTAAGGATTAAAAAACTTAGGCGACGATATAAATATCTTAGGCGACGAAATATTGTTTCGTCGCCCTAGTTTCTATATTAGGCGACGAAATTTAGCCTTAGGCGACGATTTTATTTTCGTCGCCTAAGTTCCCTCTTAGGCGACGAAAAAAAAAATTGTCGCCCGATTTTTTTCATTTCGTCGCCTAAAGCCTTATTTTTGGTAGTGTACATTTATTTGAAAGCTTTATTTTGACTTAGTTCTTTACATTTTAGCATTTTAATTTTCTTGTTTTTACTTTACATGCACTTTACTTATCGCATTTAGTAGTTGTAAGATATAGTTTCTTATCCATTAATCTCTTTCGACCAGTCTGAATTGGATCGATGCGATCACAACGTTTCAATAACTGAGACTACTTCATCACCATGTTCACGATGATTTCAAAGTATCTTCACCCGAAAGATCTCTCGCATGTGACCCGAACATTCGAGTTCACCCAGTGAGTATTAACGCCTAGTTGAAAGTCCTTGCAACAGAGGCATCAGAACTTTACGGCTGAGATGGTTCCTTCCTCGACCTATAATAATTTGTGAAGAAGTTAGATCAAGTTCAAATTTTACTTAAAACCTCGCTAATTGGCCAATAGGTTGCGAGTTGACACACCCGTGCAATTCAGAAGGAAGATTGTACCACAAGTCCATCGGCCATCATTTTGATACGATTTTGAGGCAAACACAGTGGTGGTGGGTTGGTTGATTTAAACGATGAGGTTGTTGCCTCGCACGTTGTATACATTTGTTGGAGTTCAAGTTACGTCCATCACAATTATTTTGATGGTTTATCGAAAACATGGTATTCATCTATTAGTTGTTCATGTGTTTGATTATTGTCAGATAGTCATTTATGGATTTTGAACAACTTTGAGCAAAGATACTTTTCCAAGGGCCTATAGTATTATTGTGTGCTATGTACAAAAGGGTGGCTAGCTTCGTTCTATGTAGCTAACCGTTAGCTTTAGACAAAGTGTACTGTTTCCTATAGTATTATTGTCTCAGTGCTCGTGTGTGTGTGGATATATATGGTTTTATATGTTTTGTAATTTGTAGTGTGTATATTTACAGAGTGTACTGTTGCTGCTATTTCATGATGCCAATGCTGTCCTGTAACTAGCTGTGCATAAGCTCGTTGGAGTGCCTATGATTCGGGACCATAACCAATTTGTGCCTTCAATTCGTTGTATTTCAGCTAACTGTGGAGTAAAATCAAAATCAGTAATGATAATGTTGTTGCTTATTACTGTCTATTAGGATAATAATTAGAACCAGGTAGATCAATGATGGTAGATTCTTACTCTGCCATCTTTCAGCTCAAAGATTACAGAATCCTGAGCAAACATAATTGGTCGTATCGGTGCCACCTGCATAAGATTATACCAACGAACATTAACAGTTCACATTAGGCAGTAAAGCCATTACTACTTGTTGTTACTAACCTCTGGATTACAGTCACTGCTTAGGTGGTTAGCATTTTCAAACTCCTTCCTGGAACTAGATGCAAGATCTTCGTTGATGCAGAACTTTGCGTTCTTGTTATTTCCTTCCTCTTGTCTTTTATCTTCAGCAATTGAATTTCCCAAAAATGGGAAACCACAGTTTTTCCACTTCCATGTCATCTGCTCCATGTACCTCAGATAAACATTTCCATTTGACCCAATAAGAAACAGTTGATTACCTTCTAGGGATGGCCCTGGAGAACCAACCAATGTCACAACTTCATGTGGAGTTCCATGTTCCACCCAGTTCCATCCATCCATTGCATTCCAGTGATATTCAACTAGGCCCCCATCTACTGATAGCATGAACAATGAACCTGTTAGTGAAAGCAATGATGGCCTCATTGCAGTTCCAGGTAGTCTTGACAGAACCAAATGCCGAGACTGGTAATGCTCATGCCATAGTTCAGTCACTTTGTTGTACTGATACAGTCGACCATTCCTCCCAATGACAAACACTATTTTTTCCCTGAACAGTTCCTGATCAATTATTGATGCAATCTTGGTATTCGGAGGGTTTCTGCAATCTTTCCATTTGAACTTCCTCAGGGCAACCTACAGAAGACAAAAAGTCAGTTTGTAGCCAACCGGAGCATTTCTAATTATATATGGAAATTGTAGCTGAATTAATACATGCATTGGACATGATATAATGATCTATCCGCAGTCACTATCTAATGATTCAGGCAAAGTGAAATTCAAGGTGACTGAATCATCAAACTTAACTTACAGTGAACTGAAGTAGTCTGCCATTTCTGCTCACGAAGAAGAGTGCATCCTCTACTGTTGCTTTCATAGATATACCCGGCATTGCATCCCATGGAGGGCCTCCAACAACTTGCCTTCCTTTCCTTGATGAAGTGCAGTTGATCCATGCTAGCTCACTGCCACTCCTTTCCCTTATAAACAAACTTCCATAAGTGTCAACGACATACAAGCTTCCATTGTAGTTTCCTACTGCACCTTTAATAGCTGTTGAGTGCTCATGCCTCAGCCATATCCATACATTTTCCCTATGAAGATACTCAAAGGTAAAACCACCATCTGTTATAAGAAAAAATGATATGCCTCCATGCATCGCTCTCAAATGGAAATTTGAGTTAATCCAGTTGTCTGGTAAATTATGTTCTTCTGACGATTTTGCTAGGCCAGTACCCGACGGCCCTGGGGTTAAGTACTGCTGTTGCGACTGACTTTCTTTTCGTCTTCTCATCACTGTTCTTGCAATTCCAAGATCATTTTGCTCATCTTTTATCCCTGTGATGCAATTCGTGGGTCCTCGCTGTTCTGTGCAGTACTCTGCATTCCAACCTTCAGTCTCTGGGGCATCTAGTATTGACCATACATACTTGACTGTTGCTTTCTTTCTGAACATTAGTTGATGAGATGGACCTGAGATTTCACCACCTAAGCCAGGTAAATGCAGTTCTGCAAGTCTTCCATCATCTAGTGGGAATAGAATTCTTCCATGTTGAATTTGTACACCAGCAATACCTGTAGCAACTTTTGCATGTATGGGATGCATATGGCTCACCCATGCTTCTGGACTCTGGTTTTCTTGAGCTATTCCTACATTAACGTGGACAACTTTTACAATCAAAATTAAGTTGTGTACCTTCATATAGACATTACTCTCCTTGCAACCTTTGAAGGACCATATTAGCATGAGTCCACTAGAAGATTTAGGTTGACATTTGAGTTGAAGTAGTTTATCAGTCCATTGACTCCATTCGAAGAATAAATTTTGGAAGTTCATGGCTAAGTCTGTTATATAGGTTTTTGGTGCATGATATATGCAGGGACAAATACCACATAACTTTCTTGATCAATACAGGTGGGGAACTAGCTCTAATGTATCAACAACAAAAATTGTGGGAAGTTGTCTGACTTGTCTCAGGGTTCATGATACAGAAAGTTTTAGTAATTAACTATTTTTAATCTGCACTCACCTGATTGTTTTGGTATTTGATATTCAAAAACAGATCCGGTAGATGTAGTGAAGAACAGCGATAATTTTTTTTCATATGTGTCATCATGCAGGACTGGTGTTATAGATGTCAGGTATTGATCCTTTGGATTTCCAAATACTAACCATTTCCACTTCCTTTGATGTAATCGTCTCTCAACCAGTTGACCACCCTGTTGAGTCAAATTTTAAAAGAAATTAAGAAGACAATGATGCCAGACTAACAAAGGTTTCAGGATTTGGGATTGTAGGTTATCTTTGATGACTTGAAGTAAAAATTTTAAGACTAACAAAGCATTGAGGACAATTTTCTGCTTTTCTACATAAAAAATAACTGTTATCATTGAATAGTGTGACATGTGTTGTAGTCCAATCTCAAAGTGAAAACTCTGCTGGATATTCAAGATTAAAGGAAAGTTGATCATCCTGAGGTTCACTAGTTAATTGATAGTTATGATTAATGTTATTATTGTGAATCATTATTCCCAGATTGTCATTAGAGCTTTTGTTAAAGAAATAGAGGAAACTCTCCTTGGTTTTCTTTTCCACCCTACACATGTTCTTCAAATTTATCTAATTATCTCATTTCAATAATGCTAAATATATTTTGAAACTCGGAAATGATTAATATTATGCACCTTTGTTAGAAGAAACAGTGATATAGAATGGTCTCCATTCAAGCCATGTAATGTACTCCCAGTTAGTGGCATTAAGGAAGCATCCTGAGCTGTTTCTTCTCTCCATATATGCTTCTTCCAATATGGTTTTGAGCGCCAGTCATATTCATAAAGATCACCTGCAGAACTGCATTTTACAGTTGCATGTTATGCTGCATTTTGTAAATTGTAATATGGGACTAAAACTTTCGATCAGCTGCCTTTATATTATTCATGAAGCGATCATAGAAGGGTATATCGAGTTTCACTGACTTCACTATATTTTGAGTAATGAAAATATGCAGGCAGGCATCGTAAGAGAGAAATTACCTTATGGTATAGATTACATCTGTTCTAATACTAGCAGCATCGGCTATTGCTGCAACATTTGCACCAGGGGGTTGTCCATGATTTACCCATCTGTTCTATGTTTATGGCACAAACGTCCAAGTGAAATTAGAGTCTCCCCATCATCTACAGAATAAATAGAGACTGAAATTCAAATTTAAGACTTAGCCTTGGGTGTGATGCTTGTTCTTGTCTCTATATATGTGATTCTTTACCTTGGAGGTTCAATTTCTTTAAGTTCTAACAGAGTCCCATTTTTTGTGCAGAAATAAACTCTCCTGGCAGGCAATGCAGCAAAACAAAGGAGTTGTTAGGAGACAGCTTTCAAAAATTGGTGCGGTGAAGGAATTCGGTTATGCTTTTCGCAGTATAAAAATCACTCTAAAAGTGAAATTATACTCACTGTCCATCATATGAGACAACCCCAGACTTAATTAGGATGATAGAACTTTGTTCTCCTTCTTTATCTGTGCTTTGACCGAGTGGAGGTGCAAACTCTACCCAAACAGGTTGTGAGCTCTCACTGAGTTGCATCTGAAATTTAGAGTTTCAAAACTTATATAAATATGATGACCAGTATATAAGGGTGAAAGGTTTATTCAAGACTGTCATGATGAGTTTGGGACTTGAAAGACTTTTATTTTTCATTTAACAAGAATGATATATCTGTAAGTTTTCTTATGACATGGGCATAACTAGTAGATCATATATTTATGATGATAAAGTTTAAAGAATCTTTTCAACTGTAGGCGCTATTTGAAAAGATTTGATCAAATGTCTTACCAGTTCATGTTTGAAGATTGATTCCCCTCCCAACCTCATTAAAATTTGTAAACATGCATGAAGAAGCTTACCAATAACAAGATATAGATTTCAGGAAGCTGAATAAGATTAGATCATATTCAACAAAGGGTATATGTGAGCATCTGTTGGGTTGTAGTGTTGGTACCTGATAGATAATTCCTGCTTCAGATAGAGCAAGAATTTTCTGATTGAATAAGAAGACAGAGATTGCATGAGCTCCAGATATTGGTAAATCATGGGGGGCTATGACCCACTGTACCCCATTCCAGAACCTCTCATAGATAGACCCACTTTGACCAGTGATCCAGATTGATGCATCAGTCATTTTGGTCAATGAAACTCTCTTTCTCAGAACCTCCTTGTCATAACCATCCACTTTGTTTTTCAAGCTCTCCCTCAATCTTGGAACATCCTCAGATTGGGTTTCTACAGGCTCTTCTTTTTTATTGGTTGGACTGATTGAAGCCACCACAGTACAGTTATCATTAACACAAGAGACCAGATCATAAGGTAATTCAACTTCAACCCAGCTGTTGGTTTGCTCCTTGAACTCCCAGAACCTATCTGTTTTCTGCTGAAATTGTCCACCGGGTTGTGGGAAAAAGTGGTGGCCTTGGCACCATGAAGCAGAAGATGGAGAGTCAAGACCCTCAAAACACTTGACTGTCAGAAGGACCCAGATGAAAAATATCAGATGGAATAATATGGACATGGTGGGGTGGCTGAGAACCTTAAAAAAACGTTGAATGATAGAAAGAGAAAGAAGTTCCAGTTACATAAACACACAAACAAAGAAAGACTTGAAAGCTACGATACATCTATCTATACAAGTGGTTGATGCCAAGGACAAGCTTGATTGGTTTTGAATCTTTTCTGATGGCGCATATGGACCATATCTCAAAAGGCTCATAGTAACTAACTAAACAAAGGACTACTAACTACCAGTTTTGGAAACACAGCCTCCATACTTCAGACTTCAGAGAATCATATGGAGAGAGAGAGTTGTGGGGGCTTCATATAAGCTTACGCTGTAGAAAATGATATAGAATTTTTTGGAACTCACTGACCGCAGTAGCGTAACCTCTTATGCTGATTTGTCAAAACCAGGTGATGTTAGCTAGACGAGTGAAACGGGATTAACTTACCTAATTCTGATGACTTTTTGGTTCAATAATGATGTGTTATTGCACTGGCCCAAGCATGCTGACTAGTCTCTTTGCTTTTTATTTTTTTTCCCCAGATTACAACAAGTCTCTTTGCTTTGCTTTTCCGGAGCCCTACATGGGTCCATTTTGGGAGGACTGGTTAATTTTTAATCAGGCTCTAAGAATAATCGGCTGTTAAATTAAGTTGTCGAGTGTTTGGTAAATTATGATTTTAGAAGTGCTGCGAGTACAACGACCTGTAATTATAGATTTTTGTAGGAATGTGTTATGGTGTATAGATCATAACCGGTCATTCTAATATGATGTATTATTTTTATTATTAATAATTTTTTTTCTAAAAAAAACAGTAGTTATATGTCTAGTATACAAGTGAGTTGAGTGTAGACAATGACCAAAACAGGCATGAATCAAAAATTAACTGAAATGGTCCAAGTTCACCACCATGTGATCATGGCTGTTCAAATGAGTTTAAGGAGAGTGTGTGTGTATATATATATATTACTTATTCAGAGCGAAGCTTCGCTCTGAAATTAAAGTGTGAAGTTTCTTATTTGACACATTTTTCGGTCATATTTCAACATCTTTACCGTTCAGTTTGTAGAACCAAATGCATAGATCACTTCTGCTAAGTATCAATGAATTTGATGATCGTTTAGATGTTCATAATCGTGATTTACACAAATAGTTATGGTTAGATATATTTATGGTCCGTTCATTTATTTAACTTAATTCGGTACATAAACGATTATCAATTTGAATAAAATTTTACATGAATGATCTATATATTAATATTAATAAACAGAACAGTATAGATATTGAAATATGACTGAAAAATGTGTCAAATAAGGAACTTCACACTTTAATTTCAGATAGGAATTGTATATATAATTTTACATGAATGATCTATATAATAATATCAATAAACTGAACGGTAAAGATATTGAAATATGACCGAAAAATGTGTTAAATAAGGAATTTCACACTTTAATTTCAGAACTAAGCTTCGCTATGAATAGGAACTGTATATATATAGTTCCCTTCCAGAGCGGTGTCATGCTTTGAAATTAAAGTGTGGACCTCCTTATTTCGCTCACTTTCAGGTCTCATCTCCACATCTCAACCGTACAATGTCTAGAACACAGTGTGTAGATCATTTTTGCAAAGTTTCATCCAATTTGAAGATCATTTGAGCTTCCGTAATCGTGATTTACACGAACGGTTCTGTTTGAACAGTTTTTATTCTGTTGATTTATTTAATCTAATTTGATACCCAAATGATCTTTAAATTAAATAAAACTTTGCAGGAATGATCTACACACTGTGTTTTAGACATTGTACAGTTGAGATGTGGAAATGCGACCCGAAAGTGAGCGAAATAAGGATGTCCACACTTTAATTTCCAAGCGGGACACCACTCTGGAAGGGAATTATGTGTGTGTATATATATATATATATTTTAAATATTTAGATATATATAATTTTGCAAGAATGATCTATACATTAATATTAATAAACTGAACGGTAGAGATATTGAAATATGACTGAAAAATGTGTCAAATAAGGAACTTCACACTTTAATTTCATAGCGAAGCTTCGTTCTGGATAAGAACTGTATATATATATATATATATATATATATATATATATATATATATATATATATATATAAGTGTCCTGCTTTGAAATTAAAGTGTGGACCTCCTTATTTCGCTCACTTTCAGGTCTCATGTCCACATCTCAACCGTACAATGTCTATAACACATTGTGTAGATCATTTTTGTAAAGTTTCATCCAATTTAAAGATCATTTGAGCTTTCGTAATCGTGATTTACACGAACGGTTCTGTTTGAACAGTTTTTATTCTGTTGATTTATTTAATCTAATTCAGTACACAAATGATCTTTAAATTGGATAAAACTTTCCAGGAATGATCTACACACTGTGTTTTAGACATTGTACGTTTGAGATGTGGAAATGCGACCTGAAAGTGAGCGAAATAAGGAGGTCCACACTTTAATTTCCAAGCGGGACACCACTCTCGAAGGGAATTGTGTATATATATATATATTTTAAATATTCTGATAAGGATTATGCGATATCAGCTCCTCTGTAGCAGTCCGTTGGATGACAGAGCATCCGCTCTACCCCAAAAGGGATTGCTACAACCAAGAACCCACCGACCGTGTCTTATCAAATTTTTATTAATAATAAAAATTAAAAGGGTTGGATCTGTGGCATACAAGATTATAATCAAAATTATAACCAAAATATCAATCATTAGATCTAATAACAACTAACGGTTGAGATTAGTTATACGTAAGTTGGGGAATGTGGTACTAGGCCAAAACCATTCCAAAAACAAACCAAAACAACATATCAACAAGCATAAAGACATTGTCTTATTACTTTTTCCTACCCATAAAAACCAGACAAACCTCTAACTATGAAAAACTATAATTTGAAAAACTCAAATAATCCACCAGTAAAAACTTATTGAGCTCAGTAGAAGGATTATCATACCAAGTAAATGTTGCATTTGACAGCCCCCAAGTTTGCCAACTTGTCAGCCACCATATTTCCTTCTCTAAAAATATAACTACAACATTAGTTCATGTGGCAGATTATAGAAAAACAATTGCGCCAACGAACTCATAAGTTCCATGAAGGAGAAAAAGACCTAGAAGAGAAGCAAGCTACCACACTAACAAAGTCACTTTCCAACCATAAATAGAACCACCCTCTAGCATGAGCAATTTCAATTGCCGAGATAACAACATAAAGTTCAGAATAAAGGAAGTATTTCATTCAAGTGAATGACAAAAACTCTCTAAAAACCACCCAAGGCATCACGAAACACACCCCCACAAGATACTGAACCTGGATTACCTTTTGCCAAACCGTAAACGTTTACTTTGATCCAAGAAAAAATCGGTGACTGCCATATAAGACATACTGGGATCCTTACCACATTTAGGAGCAACTCCAAGAGATGTCAATAATTGGGCATCAAGAACACCCTTATAGCGATTGTGAGCAAAAAAAACTAATTTGCCAAATCCATGTCATAATTGAGCCTACAAAAAGATCCTTATAAATCTTCTCCAGCTACTGCAAAGATCTAATCAGAGAGAGGAGATCGTCGTTGACGGCAAGGAATAGGTTGGTGAAGCCCCAGTCGGCGTCGTCGTTGGCGAAGCCGTCGACGCTCGGCGAGGCCCAATCCGGCGTTCGCATCATTCTCAGTACGGCGTTCGCTTCAGATCCATTCATGGTTCTCAATCCGGCATCGTCCTTCTCAATCAAAAAACTTCGACCCAACGACCGTCCTCATCATCTGAGTCCGATCTACTTCGAGTTCGGACCACACCGGCGCCAATCCAAAGATTCTCTCTCCTATTCCAACCTCTTTAACCTTGAGGTACCTCAATTCTCCTCCTTCTTTACTTTCTGATCCGGCACGTTCTTGTTAGACTCTGTAATGTCGAATTTGATTGTGTTTTACTTTTGGTTTATGTAATGGGCTGGGGTCAATATGTATTCGATATTCAACAATTTTTCCTTTACTTCTGCAGGGTAATGGTCTTTCAGATGAGCACATGCATCATGATGGGTCTGCCGAGTAGTATGTCTTCTTATGTTTCTAATGTGCATATGTATCAATTACAAGAGTCCCATAATTATGATTGCTTATAATGGGTATACTCTGTTTGATCTATATTTGGTGTGCCTCTTATTGCAGTTCCTCTCTAGTCGCATCTCATGGTGACCCTCTTGATTCTGAGCTTGTTGTTTCTATAAATGGTGATGACTTGAAGCAACAGGAAGAGGAATCTAGACGTAGAATTGAAATCGATCAAGGAAGAGGAAAGAAAACTTGAAGAAACTTCAGAGTATCAGGGACAAATTGAGAAGAAAGCTAAGCAGAAGCAGTTTGCTGAGCAAAGTAAGAAATCTACTCAAACACATCCGGATAAAGTGGTAGTGTTGAAATTTTGAATATGAGAATTGTATTGATTGTGAAGAACGTACATGATACAACACATATAGATAGACCGGTATGAACACAAGCTAGATACCAGCATTCCAACAACTTCCCTAAATACTAGAAAGGCTAAAATCCTAGAAGTCAATAATATTGTAGAGTATGGTGATCCCTTAAAGTCAACGACACCCTTAAAACATGGAGAGGATGATAGTCTATCATGTAGTGATGGACATGATGGAGTGTAGGTAACATTAACCCTTACACACTAGTCAGAAGCTTTCAATACTCCCCCTCAAGCTGGATCGAGAGAGTTCCTCGATCCAGCTTGGAAAGTAGTCGTTCAAATTGTGCGGAAGCAAGAACCTTAGTGAAAACATCTACAAGTTGATCACATGATCTAGTGTAGACTGTTTCAATGAGCTTAGCTTGGACTTTATTTCGAACAAAGTGACAATCAACCTCAATATGTTTGGTACGTTCATGAAAAACTAGATTAGCTGTGATATGCATAGCAGCTTGGTTGTCACAATGCAAAGGAATAGGTGCAGTGCTTTGAAAGCCTAAGTCTGCCGACAAACTTTTCTGTCAAATGAGCTCACAAGTTGTGGATGTCATGGCACGATGCTCAGCTTCAACGCTTGATCTTGCAACCACCGTTTGTTTTTTACTTTTCCAAGTGACAAAGTTACCTCCAATAAATGTGCAATATCCAGTTGTGGATTTTCTATCAATTGCATTTCTTGCCCAATCTGAGTCGGAGTATCCTGCCCATCTTGAAATGAGAATTGTTTCTTATCACTATTCCTCTACTAACTGTGCCATTTAGATAATGCATAATTCTTTTTACAATCGAGAGATAATGAGTTGTGGGAGAATGCATACATTGACTGACCAAGCTTACTGCATAAGTGAGATCTGGTCTTGTGATTGTCAGATAGATCAACTTGCCTACTAGACGCTTGTAGCTACAAACATCATTGAGATTTTCTCCTGTAATGTCTAGTTTGAGTTTGCTATCGAGAGAAGTACGAGTAGGCTTGCTATCCTTCATTCCTGCTTCATCTAAGAGATCAACAACATATTTTCGTTGATTTAGAAAGAGACCGTGTGGTGATTGATCTATTTCAATTCCCAGAAAATACTTCAATGGACCAAGATCTTTAATGGCAAAAGTGTTATGTAACACAATTTTGAGAGCTGTGATTTCATCCATATTCTCCCCAGTGATGATGAGATCATCTACATACAAAAGGACAACTAGCTTTTCAGCTTTACTGTTGCACACAAATAAGGAGGAATCTGCATTACTTCTTTGGAACCCTGATGCAAGAAGCACATAACTCTATTTCGAGTACCATGCACGAGGAGATTATTTCAATCCATATAGCGCCTTGTGAAGTTTACACACCATGACAACTTCTTTTTCACGAGGATGACTAGGAGGCAATCTCATATACACATCTTCTTCTAGATCTCCATGCAAGAACGCATTCTTGACATCCATTTGATAAAGAGACCAGCCAACATTTACAACAATCGACAATAAGACTCGAACTGTATTCATTTTGGCAACTGAAGTAAAGGTCTCCTTATAATCAACACCAAATGTTTAAGTGAAGCCACGAGCAACTAACCTTGCTTTATGACGCTTAAGGGAACCATCTAAGTTATACTTGAGTTTGTTGATCCATCTTGCTCCAACTAGCTTTTGACCTTTTGGAAGAGGGACAATGCTCCAAGTTTTGTTATCATCAGGAATTTGGAGCTCGTCATGCATAGCTTGTCTCCATATGGAAGACTGATTGGCTTCATCAAAGCTCATTGGTTCAGTCTCAATAAGAGTTTTTCTTAAAAAAGCACAATGTGTAGAGGTGGCACCATGAAGTCCTAACTCAAGAGGGTAACGTGAAGAGTAAGTTACATACTGTTGGAGCCTTGGTGGAGGTTGTCTAACCCTTGGAGGGTTTCTTCGAGGAGATGGAGGATGTGGTACTTCCTCATGTGGTTCTTTCTCCACTTCATGAACTATTTCTTCATTTACATTTGGTCAAATTGGAGCTTGTTGTGCAAGAGGGATATCTGATGCATTTTCAGCAACAATTGGTGTTGGAAACATCTCTCGAAGCTTGTATGTTAAAGCCTACATGAGTCGATATCTCAATTCTCACTCAGTGGTGACAACAGTGACAACAACTGATTCAATTAACCGAATCATAGTGACTCATGAATGTTGCACATTCATTATAGTGATACATAAGAAATTCTCATCAATTCTCATAATATGTTTTCAGGTGATAAATGTTGGCGTGAATATCATTAAGTCATAGCATGTTTGATTCCTTCCTTATGCATAAAGAGCATGTGTGACTTGAATCACAACGCTATTAGGCATTGAAACTTGAGCATTAATCCGCTCTTTGATTATTTCTGATGATCTAGTCATCGTAGAGACACAACGGATTTATAAAGAACTAAATCCATGAATAGTTGTATATTTCTTGCAATAAGCTAAGCATTCAATCTCTCTACAATACATTCGTATACAATAATGTAGAGACGAATGTAGAGACAACAGTCTTATGTCAAGACATAGAAACCGAAATATGTTAACAATTTCTATGGAGATTGAAAAAAATGTATTGGAATCTCTTAGAGTGTATTATGTGACGTGTAATACTACATAAATGGACGAAACAATGCTTAGAACATGCCAAAACTTGGCAAAATTGCTTGTGAGCATCCACGGCCCACTATTGAATCTTGTAGAGAAAGAAGATGATTTTTCAACATCCAATTTTGGATGCCATTTAGCGTAACGCAAATTTCTTTTTTGTAATTATGAATCCGCTAAAGAGTGTAGAAGACTACTCTTGTTTATAATGTCTTTGCAATTGTATAAGTGTGCATTCTGCCACACTTGACATTACAAATCCTTTTTTGATCCAAAATTGATGTGCATTGTGCAACATCATGATATGTCGAGTGTATAGAAGACTACTATTGTTTGTAATGTCTTTGCAATTGTATAAGTGTGCATTGTGTCACACTTTACATTACAAATCCTTTTTTGATCCAAAACTGATGTGCATTGCGCAACATCATGATATGTCGAGTGTGCATTGCGCCACACTTGGTTTAATTTATGATGCCCAAGTATGCATTGCGCTATACTTGGTGCGATTTCAGCCTTTATAAACTTCACCTTATAGTAATTGGTGGTCTTTTGTAGTCCAATGTAGTGTCATATTGTAATGCGATATATTACATTAACATATAGCTTATGTAGACCGAACCATATGTGCCAGACAAAATTTGAATATATATGCCAACAATGATAACGAAGTCTTCACCATAATTTAATTCAAAACATAACGACTAAGAAACTTAAGTTAAATATGTGAGATATATGCCTTCACAAAATTTGGAAAAATAAACGGGTTAGTAGTCACTTAGACTATTAAACCGAAGTCATATGCTTCTTATATTCCACAATATACCTTTTGCTTTTAAAATCCATAACTGTGAGAATAATGTTCTCATCTTCTTCTATATAGTGAGTTTCTTGTTGCAAGAACTCTATATATTTTGTATACATTGACCATAATATTGCTTTCATTGCAATTAGTGAACCGATGTAGAACCACATCAATAACATGATTTTTCTTTCATTTACTGGCCCAATCTTTTTATGACATATGGGGTGCGAGGCGTTGCCTCTCCCTCTTTTCAGAATTTGTGATACGAAATTCGTCACATTTTTGTTTTATGTCAAATTCATGGCTAATGATTCGGTCAATTATTTTAAACGACAAGATGAAAGATTGACTATTATCGATATACGATAATTAATTCCAAGTATTGAATTTGGTCAAGACTAAGGTTTATGGTAACTTAATTCAATGTAAACCGTGACAAATTCTGTCACAAATCAATATTAACCGTGACAATTTCCATCACAAATCGATGTTAACCGCGACAATTTCCGTCGTGAATCAATGTTAACAGCGACAATTTCCGTCGCAAATCAATGTTTATCCCTTTATTAACCACGACAATATTTTGTCGTAACACTGTAACTTGTCAAACCATCACAAATTTCAACTTTGATATGAGGGGTCCCAATTTCTCACATCAACCCACATTATAAGAAAAGTGGGGGTAGAAGAAGACAACTAAGCCCGGCTATGAAATTAAAATTCAAAAGCGGCAACTTTTATAAAAACTTACTGGCTAGTTTGCCAAATAAACTGCTTTTAACAGAAGTTGCTCTTACAATTTTCATGTGTACTTCTACGTGCGTATAAAAGTTACGCTCGTAATTCCATCGCGATCCGTCGCGCGAAAAATTTCATGAAATGAAAATATATGTTTAGTAATATTCACCATATATATAAAAACAGTAAAACTAATTAAATAGTTACTACTGTAAATAAACTGTTTTTACTGTAAGGTAAAAACTTTTTACCCGGAGAGGGAAATTTTACCGTTTAGCCTCTTGTAAAAAAAGTGAGGTAAACCAGGTAGGGCTCTGTCGCCGGATTTGGGTCGAGCAAGACCCGATCAAAATTGGGTTGCTGTGGCTGAGGCGCAACGACGGCCGGAGGGGCCGCAAGGATTGAGCGTGTGCGTGCTGTTGCAGATCGAGGGCCGAGCACTGACAAGTTGGACAGTCGGAGATCCTGCTGGGTTCACTCGATCACGGTGGGGCTGTGCACGCCGGTGATGCATGCTGAGGGTGGGGCTGGGTAAGCGTTGATGTGGTTGCTGAAATCTGGGGTGGTGCAAGGCAGGGGGCTGCCAGATCTGGGTTGTAGTCAAAAGGTAAGGTTCGCCGGAAAGATGGGTTGGGTGCCCCCAAAGCAAATTTCTGGGGTGCCCAAGTCAAGGTCGATAGGGGTACAGCAGCAGAAAATTTTAGGGTTTGTCTTAGGGTTTCGTTATCAAGCTCAGGTTAGAACACAGTGTTAATAATGTGTTAAAGGAGAAAAGATAATGAGAATAACAGTCTACTTATTCATTGATAGAAAGACCTATTTGTAAGTATTAAATAGAGTCTCCCGAAAGATCTAAAAGATCTATCAACTGTAATCTATTCTAATAAGGAAACCGGGAAACATAATTTCCTTAAACATGAATAAAAATTTTAAAATTAAGGTTAGTGGGCATTGTTCCAAATAAAAGTACAGTTTCTGCAAATAAAACTCAAACAGAAACTTCCTATTTCGTTCGGAATGAACTTTCCTAAGCAAAAGTGACTAATTACATAAACTGCATGTTCGTAGAGATTATTACTCTGAATAGAGGCAAAGCATATATTGTTGCATATAAACCTCTCAGTATTACATATAAGCTGCTTCTAATTGAGCGGAGAGTTAAGACCTTCTTGAGAAGATAGTGAGTGAAGAGGTTGGTGCCTGTTGGAAGGGAAAGATGGTTTTTTTCTGAAGGATGGTCGCTTGTCAAGATGGTGTAGTGTTCTCTTTGCATAGTGTTTGAAACAATGGCGATGCACTCTCCTTGAACTTGAGAATTAGGAAAAAGAGAACCCGGTATGAAACAAGAATAGCAAGAATAGCAACCAAGTCCCACCACTTGGAATGTTCCAATGGAATACCAAATGTATGTGTAACCACATACTCGCCTGACAATTTTGGTTCACCAGCTATCATGGGCTCAAACTCAAGGCCAAGGAAGTCATTTTTATAGGCTCCCTGTCAAACCATTTTAATAGATTAATACATCAGATGACACACTTGGCCCGGCTAGTATGGTGACTTGTGGGAGAATCTTGTGGAAGAATCTTTTCTAAATACATGGCACACAAAGGAATTACCTGTATTGACCATGAGCCATAACTGAGAAATGAAATCGGGTAGCGCCAGAATGGTTTGGGAAGATCCGGCAGTAAGCGGAAGAAACCAGCAGTCATCATCAGGATGCCCTGCAGATACAACCATTCAGTTGGAAAAGGATGCTTTGACTAGACGGATGCAGAAACAGAAAATATGATCAAAATTTTAGTTGATATATGTACTTACCATGATTCCAGCTCCTGTTATGATTCCCATGAGGAAGTTGGGAACCAGAGAAGCTACTACCATCATGAGGCTCTCTATCACAGAAATGCAGAGAAATATATTGAGACTGAAGTAGACATAATGAGAAAATTCCGTCCGAAATTTCACTAAATAGTAGGTGATAGTCCCAGTAGAGAGAGTAATTGCAACCAAGAACGGAAATGAAGAGAGGAAGTTGGATATGATGAACACCAAAACTCCATAATACCCATTGAGCCTTTCTCTATGAAATACCTGTTACAAGAATAAAACAGAGTATGAGAAAAAACCCTATAGTAACTACACAAGTATTCCGGTGTCTATATTAGCCTACCTTCATTTCTTCTATAAAGGACGGGAAACCTCCAATCGACATGAATGTCATGAAGCCTGTTATGAATGCACCACAAGCTGCCCGCGCAAAGATTGCAGTATAACCGGTGCCAACATGGAAAAAGATAGTACCAACACATACTGATACGAATATATAGATGCATATCCTTAACCAGTAATAACCCACATCTCTAGACATGTTCAAAGACGATCTTCGGAGCAAGGTTGAAAGTTGCCTCCACCAGCTTGCTTGACTTCCACTTTGCATGTCGATGACATGATCTTCCTGCAGCATATGGACTAGTTCATATACGCTTATGATAATATCATTACTATTGAATTTATAATGTCATTACTACTAGAAGTCAAAAACTATAATTTCTGGCTTTCTACTGTAAGAAACTTTTGCTGAAGCCAAAATGAACATTGTACAACCTGCTACATTGGTATGTCGTGAGGATGTATGAAAAGTTCACCAAGACATTTATTAAGAAAAATTCAAGGTTATCAAAAGAAGTTTAAATTGTTTACACCTAGAATGTTCTAATTGCACAACCTGCTACATTGGTATTTAGTGAGGATGTTTAAAAAGTTCACCAACACGTTTTTTAAGAAAAATTCAAGGTCATCAAAAAAGTTTAAATTGTTTAAACCTAAAATTTTCTAATTGTACTTTCAATTAAAAGTTTTAATTGAAAGATTTAAAACAATGTGAAGAAATTTCTATCTTCAAAACACAACATCAAACTTTGATTTTTTATGAGCTGTGGCTTGGTTGGTTAAGGTGTTAACTAACAACTTAGAGGTTACAGGTTCAAACCTATGAGTTTATTTAAAACAAAAAAAAAACTTTGATTTTTTATAAAACAAGCAGAAGCAAGGGATTGCATTTTGATGAGGTCTACTAAGTTCTACAATCATGAAATGCATTGAGACTTACAATTGCTGATATTTCCTGCATCCTAGCTTTCGCCCTATGTGCGTACTTTGAACGCCTATATTTCTCAACAAGCCTAGCTTTGATCTCTGCCGTTTCCAAATTCATGAGGGGATCTGCTGATGTCGGGACATCCTAATACAAGTTGATCACAAATTGACCTTAGTATACGAAAAAAAGATATCAAACAATATCGAAAAGAAAAGGTGCAGACCAACGCAAGATGAAAAAGGAAACAACAAACTAAATGGGGTAGAAAGTGACAAAGAATGACTTCATTCCAACACAATCAGGTCAATAGATAAAGTTTCCTAAATTGTGGGATTCTTGTTTGTAAATTCAATTTTAGTGTTTCTGGATGCGACTCATTTTACCTTCTCTGTTTGTAAAATGTATTGTTACTATTTTAAGTATAAAATTGATAACCCGGAGAATCACAGAAGGATTACAAGCATATTATTTCATCGGCAATGTGGAAAGTTATAGGTGGTGGTGATGCACAAATGGTGCTACAGAAATAATGCTTACACGAATTCTTTGAGATCCTTTCAGTGTGGCAGTAACTTTGTCAAAGTCTGAGTTTATGCAGCGTAGGAAGTGATCAGAGGGATTCCTTCTACTAGGACATGGGACACCCGCTTCAGCAAAGAACTACAAAACGAAAATGATTTTAACAAGAATCACCAAGAATGAAGAATTTGCATTGAGAGTCGAGCTAGATTTTCCATCTTACATCTATAGCCGTCTTTGCATCTCCGAAATAAACAGTTTCACCACCAGATAGTAAGAAGAGGTCATCAAAGAGTGCAAATACTTCACTACTTGGCTGGTGAACTGATGAAATAACTGTTCTCCCATCACGAGCAATGCTTCGGAGTGTTTGAATAACAAAGAATGCCGAGGCACTATCTAGACCACTAGTAGGTTCATCAAGGAACAATATGCGAGGCCTTGTCAGAATTTCAAGTGCCACCACCACTAATGCCTCTTAAGTGCCAGTTTCCAATAGAGCGATCTGCGCAGTCGAGGAGGCCCATTTCATTGATTGTTCCTTCGACAATGCTCCTGACCTCTTCTCTGGTGTAACTACTTGGAAGCCTCAAGTATGCTGAGTATGTAATTGTTTCTCTAACTGTCAACGTTCCTAACAACACATCCTCTTGCGTGACATAAGCCTGAAATTGCACAATAGTTTATTATGAGTTCATTAAGTATTAATATAATGAAAGCAAAAAGAAAATTTTCTATCCAGCTCTCGTAGCTCAGTTGGTTAGAGCACCCGTTTAGTAAGAGGGAGGTCTTGAGTTCGACTCTCAACGAGAGCGGAATTGTATTCCTTCTATTTTACCCACACAAAACTTTTGATTTAGAATTATACTTACAACAACACCATAGACCAGTCTTTTCTTCTTCCCATTGAAAAGTATACTTCCAGTCATGACCACATTTCTTGACAGTCTACCTGTCTCCACAAAATTTAAAAGAAAATTATAACCATTTAGTTCATGATAACTGGAATTGGAGAGGAGAGATCCCATATTGGAAAAGTGACAAATAAAATATAACTTATAAGTGGGTGGATCATTCCTAATTGTACCGAGGCCTTTTGTGATTAAAACCCAACACCTTAAAGGTGGTTAAGTTGGGATAATATCGGTACAAGGATGATCCACGAGCCACGCTTATCGCTGTTTTGACATGGTATCAGAGCGGGTCCCTCTCCAGTTGCGTCTCCATAAGCCCGGGTTGGTTCTTTCAGGGGTCATGGCCCTGGTTTGGTTCTTTCGAGTTTGGAGTTAATTCAGCCTGGTTTGGTTCTTTCAGTTGTCACTGGAAGTCTGGGAGTTTGGGGTTCTTTTGGTTATCATGGGGCCCGGGTTTAGTTTGTTAATCAGTTTCACGTGCAGACCTAAAAAGTTAGGTTGCACGTGAGGGAGAGTGTTGGAGAGGAGAGATCCCACATTGGAAAAGTGACAAATAAAATATAACTTATAAGTGGGTGGATCATTCCTAATTGTACCGAGGCCTTTTGTGATTAAAACCCAATACCTTAAAGGTGGTTAAGTTGGGACAATATCGGTACAAGGATGATCCACGAGCCACGCTTGTCGCTGTTTGACAAGTAGCTACCATGTTCAACCCAAAAAAGACGGAAAACTCATAACAAAATCTGAAGCTGGTCAAGTGCCACCTCAATGACCATTAAGAAGGGCAGCTCAGAATCCCATGTTAGCATTTAGGGATGGTCCCTGCTGATGAAAATTACTCTGGTTATACAGCACTCAATTTTGTCTTCCTGTCTCTCAGTTTCCAATCCATCATAAATGAATTGAAAAGGAGTTGTCCAATACGGCAACAAGTGTGGTGGAATTGGTAAAAGACTCTTTACCATTCAGTCAAACTGCCTTGTTTGGATAAAAATTCTTCTACTTGTAAAATCTAATTTATTGCTTATAGGTGGATCTTGATGGCAGTAGCATAAATGTTGAGGGATCAAGAGTAAAGCCATGTGATGCCTCAACCCTCAAATGGGAAAAAAACCAAGAATATACAGGTAGGATTTCTAATTGTTCTTCACTTCTTCTTGATCTTTCAACATCCAAATCCAAAATTTATCTAAAAGACACTAAAAACATCATTTCTGGAGTAAGTGTGAAATTCATGAAAATTGATAAATATTAACAATTTTTTCTTTTACAGAAGCAGGAATTTCACCTAGAGTCCCAATTCTATCTGGATCTCATTTCTCAATTCCATTTAACTTGACACATTAGCTCAGTTTAATAAAAACTACTTTTCATGTTGTCCCATAACCATTCCAGAGACTTGGGCGCTCCTCTGGTTGCTTAAAAAGCATTTGTTTGCTCATAGTAGCACCAAAAGTGATAACAAATACCAAAATTACTCTATGAATTAGATTAAACATAAAAAGAAAACTGGGTTCTCCTTGTATTAGGTTAAAGTGATTAAACAGTATTGGGTTGCACAACTTTCACATAAAAAGCACCAAAAGTCCAAAACTGAACAATCAAATTCCACAGGTGAATCATATAACTACATATATGCAGTGTTCATGGTGAGTGAGAGAAGGAGAGAGATGAAGAACCTGCAAGAGTATCAAGGAGTGTTGATTTTCCAGAGCCAGAAGGACCCATAATAGCCATGATCCTACCAGGCTCAGCAAACCCACTCAGACCATTGAGCAACCTCCTTGTTGGGACATTCTTTGAAAAATTTGGTAGCACCACGCTTAGATCTTCCCAGACCAAGTAAGCACCTCTTCCTCCTCCACCGCCACCGCCTCTCGCCGCCTCTATCTCCATTATCAGACTCCCGGATCAATGATCAGCTAATAATTGTAAGATGTTTTAAGCGCAAAAGAGGAAGGGAACCTGGAGAATGAGATTAAGAAGAAGGAAGATTTGGAGACATGTCCATGTAATATGATTGAAGCTAACAAACACTATTTAACAGACAACAAACAACTGAAAATATCAATGCAAGCTAGCTGGTAATATAGAATATCAAAGAGGGAAAGAGAGGGTTGCATGAGGAATGAATGAGGGGAGAGAAAGATGACGATGGAGTTAATGGGTTTGCTGTGTGATTCAAGATTAGTTTAGTTCAAAACAGGTGGGTGGGAAAGTGAAGGAAATAAATGTGACCATTATTATGAGCAAGACACTCTCATCCCTTCCCTTCCCTTTCTGGTATGTCTGCAGACTCTGAGAGCAAGTCTAATAGATTTTTTAGATTCTTTAAGTTATTTAATTTTTTTATTTTAAAAAATATTTGGTCATTTTTCACTTCAATCGCTTTCTTATCTCATTCCTTAAAATAAATAAAGAGATGAAAGAAAAGTTTTACTTCCTTATATTTACAGATTCCCTAAAAATATTTAGGGAAAAAAGAATTGAATGTTGCACATTCTTCAAGACTCAAAGATAAGAAAAAAAACATAATTTATTCTAAAAAATAAACTTTTAAATTTTTATACTGATTATTATATTTTAATAAATATGGATTGTTGTTGTAGTAAATATTTAAATTTTTAAAAGAGAAAAACGGTTGGATTTGATATATAATTTTTTTAGAGATTTTAAGTTTTACTTTCCCATTATGTAGAAAATATAAGAAAGTTATTGGACTTGCTTTGAGAGGCTAAGCTGGTAATAAGCAAACAGGGGCTCTAAATGGCTCCATCTTCCAACTAATAGCTAGATTGTTGTGATAGGTGGATACTGGGTAGGAATTGTTCACAATTACAGTGATAGGTCCATGTGTGCTGCATTTTCAGTACATTTTGGGAGGCATGAGTTTGACCAATTTTTACATGTAAATGGCTCCAAACTTTATGAAATAACTGAAAAATTAAATGTATGACCTTATTTACAAGTTTCCTCGAGGACTGCTCCAATACCGCTGGACATCAAACTCAAAGTGGTTCTCTTCCTTTCACATTTCACATGAAAAGACTTTGCAGTCGCTTTTGGGCATATCTATTCCTGTATTATTGCTCGAGTAATAGTCAAATTGTGACAAACATGAAAGATATATTTTATATGCAAGCAAGCACATAAATTGGATTAATGAAGATATACTACTTGAAAATGAATTCTCTTGTTTCACACATCAAGCATTTCACAACCAGGTCTTGGGAAAACACTACTATATTTCACCATCCGATGCAGCAGAAAAAATTTGTGTGTGAGTGAGAGGCCGTGAGTCCGATTAACAGTAAACTAGTTATAGCATATTAATTGCTTATTTGTTAAGAAAAAATAGTTAATGCTCATATACCAAATTGGCTTAATTGTCTCAACACGGTGGTATTTACGCCAAGAGGGTTGCTGATCGGTGACAAGCGGTAATAAGTGGGGTGTGGCGGCATGTGTTTCATGCTCTTCATATTGAGATCCACTAGTATGACAATAACCAGAAAAGTAGGGGGGTTGACAACGAGGACTCGGAGGAAGATGCCTTAGTGACCCCGGTGATCCTAGACGGCTACATGGATTAACAGCCTAGTCCACACAGCTAAAATATTGTCTTTTTTCCCCACCAGCCCTCATAGTTTTGTTCTTAAGATTTCACCCAAAATGTGTCTCAATGTAAGGAGCCAACTTTGCACACGTAAGCAAGAAAACTTGTTTGCCGCGAGTAATGTGGAACGTGTGCATCTACTAGTTTCCAGTGCCCTCAAGCACCTGCTTAATCAGTTACCACAATCCACTCTCTTTAAGGGGCTTGACGTCCACATCTGCACACTTCTAGCAAGGGACATGTTGATATCATCTGTAACAGCCCAGTCCACACAGCTAAGGTATTGTTTGCTTTAAGCCAACCGACTTCACACTTTTGTTCTTAAGGTTTTACCTCAAACCACGTCTTAATGTAAGAAGCTGATTCTGCACATATAAGCTCAGAAACTTACTTCTATTGAGCGATGTAATGCCCCGTACCTAATTTTACCTATTTACTAGGTATTCTAAGAGTTATTGAGGAATTTAATCGTGTTCGGTAATCTAGTAAATTAACGCTTGAGTTTATTTTTGAATTTTACTCAAAATATCAAATTCTTCTTTTAAGGCCTCGATGTTGTAGTACGTGTTGACACGAGTTCACCGGTACCTTCGGATTATTTTTCAGAGCTTCAAGGTATTTTCTACGTTTTGTCGAATGTTTGGTATTATAATTAATTTGGGAAAGCAAAATGTTTTATTTAATTATTTGACACTCATAACCTTATTTTTGTCCACTCACTCTAACGTTTTCAAATGCTTCTCTCCTAGGCCCTTCATTTTTAAATGTCCAGTTTACAGGTTAGCATAGTTGAGGTCGAGCGTATATGGAGACGAGATATAGTCAATAATATAGCTTCCGCTCATTTATATATTTATGTTTCTTTTCTTCACTATTAGAGTCGCTATAAACTTATGAATGTTGGTTGTGAGATTAATTACTTAGATTAGTGAATAATTTGGGAGATGTTGTGAATTTGGGGAGTACGAAGGCTCCAGGAGCATATAAGTTTGGAGATGGAATTTTTTTAAGCACGAAGGCTGTAGGAGTATATAAGGTTGGAGATGAAATTTTTTGGAGTGTTTGTAGGTATTTTAGGAAGGGTTGTCCATTTTCAAGAAATGTTATGTCGAATTTTCAGTAAAATTTCCTTTGGAGGTGATCCCTATAGGGTTTACTTAGAATTTCAGGGTGAAATTCAGGATGAATCCTAACAGTTAGTATCAGAGCATTAGATTATTCGGTTTCTTCATTTTTTTTATTACTACCTCATATACTTGGTCATACTTAATGTTTATAGAGTGATAGTTCGACCGCGGCAGATCCATTAGCATTATATGCTTTAGATGCTATGTGTTGAATAAGTTTATGAGGTAGTTGTTCTTGTCTTATTTATAGTAAGAATTATGCCATAAATGTCTATATCTTAAAGACTATGTCTCTGTATGTCGACATCTTGAGTGATCTTCCTGCTTTGAGTATTAAAAGATGTTTAGATGTCCAAGGGTTATGGATTTGATATCATAATTGTTAGAGTTCTATGCAAGTTGGGACTCAAGTTGGGAACTCACAAGCTTGATAGTATTTCTTTCTTTGTCCAACAATTGATTGGTCTATGATTAAGATGCTAGGTTGGGCAACTTGTGTGAATATGTAGTAGGTGAATTTTTTGATTCATGCCTTGGAGTTTCCATGTTCAGCGGACAAGATTAGAGTCCAAATAGACTGATGGGAGATCTTGGAATCAATTATGTGTTTTTTGGGAGAGAAGAGTTTGTAGGAAGGTTCAAAGTAGTTGTGTGTTTTGTAGATGTAAAAGCTAAGGTTGAAGTAGTGTAGTGGGGTACCCGTAGTAATTTCAAGAGGTACCTTTACGAGTTGTTGAGGGCCCTAATCCTGAGAGAATTAATCACGTGGGATTTGTGACTAGTATTGGGTTGCATGAAGTTGCTACGTAAAAAGATAAATATCAATTTAGATAAGTCATGATTGAAGGCTAATTTGCCGACTATTTTTATCCGCAACAAAAATCAGTTGGGAACATGTTGGGATAATGCTGGTTGTGGCGGAACATGTTCTGGTCTCTTTACAGCTCTATTAGAGGATATGTTTTTATCCTTGGATTATCCTATTAAAGAGTATAATTAGAGCATTTTGGAGAAAGAGGTTAATAATAGTCAATAAATATCAATATATCTGATGACTACGTCTATATTTTGGATTAATTGAAGTTGGTTGAGGTGTTCAACATAATGACTCCAAGATTAATTTCCTTGGATTGTTGGCTTTACAAGAGTCATTGAGCATAGCGTTGTGAAAAACTTGTTGTTGTGCCACAGTTAGGGAATTTTAGAAATTGAATGGGGTCACTACATGTTTCAAATTTCAAGTAAGCTTAGAATCGTTGAGTGATAACTGCCGGTAATAGTATTTTAATCGTGGGGCCATTATGGATTCCTCCGGAATTCTATGTGTTGAAGTTTGGTTTCCAGATTTGTTGAGTGTTTTGGGAAGACGATAAATGTAAATGGCTTTGAAACGTAATGGTAGAGTGGAAGTGAGATGGTTGTGGTGGCTCCGGCTTTACGACAACCGATGGTGAATTTAATACGTATTGTCATAGGTATTTTAAGACAGTCGTGTGGAGCTGGTGATAGTGGCAGCGGTGGAGCAAAGCTCACTAAATTATGGAGCAAGAGTGTGTGGGTGTCCATAGTAAATTCAAGCAGTGTAGTTTTAGATTAGTTGATACAAGCCTTGAATTTGTGATCGAAGTTTGTTTTCTAAGATCACTTTGTTCGTAATCACTGACTAACTACGACACATCAAAGTGACAATCCATTTACCCACCCAATTGCTAATTCGATAATTTAGATTTGAGTTCTTGTTGTGATGTTCTTGGGAATATCTAAATTGTTCATGCTGCGGTTTTGGATAGCAATCATTCTCAGATCTTGAAACTATGGAGTGCGGGCGCTATAATTTTTAGGTTAGAGATTTTGGTTAGGTTGTCGAATTTTTGAAGTAAATAAAGAATTTGATTGTTGTGTTGTAGTCAGGGATCATAGATAAATCCAGTGACGACTCTAAGTGAACCGGAGTTCGATTAAGTGAAGAACTTTGGAGCCGTAAGTTCTATGTGGTAGTTTGGGAGTCGTGTTGATATGTTAAATTGATGGTAGGTGTGACGTTGTGTTGACGTGTGGTGTAACCTTAAGGGAGAGAGTTTCCTTGTTGACTTAAAAAACATTTCGAGTCAATGTCTATTAAGAGTTTTAATATTGAGGGTAGTATATTTAATGATAAGTTGAACGACGTCCTTTCTAGGGATCGAATTGTGGTGGGACCACTTACTGATCCAAGTATGACCTGGGAGGTCATCGTTGGTTAGACGAGTGTTTTTTTTCTAGTGTCGGTAGTTTTGGTTGAAACCTTTTTATACGATTTTGGTTTTACGGATGGTTGAGTCATTAATGAAGGTTGAAGATATGTAAAACTTTTGAGTTCGAAATGGACTTATTTCTTTCATATTCTAAGTGATATTCTCACGAGTGTGAGCCGAGAATAGCCATGAGAGTCGATTTCTTTCTGCTCTTACAGTTTTTGACGGCTGATGAACCACTAATTGAAGTACTAGCTTTAGAGTGGAATCTAATTTGCCACCCGATAGTTAACTTGGTGTTATTACGATGCTCAGCTTATCAGTGGGATCAAACTAAATGAGCTGTTAAATCTTGTTTTTGGATGTCACCACCTATGACTATCAATGTAAGTTCGTTATTGCCAAACGCTGGTCAGAAGTTTTTGGGGCTTAGCAGACGAAGCAACAAGCGTGTGCAAGAGTTTTAACCAAAAATGATTTGAGGATCTTGTTTTGCAGTCATATTAATTGATAAGGGAAATAGAAAGAGAAATGTGTTTGTTTAGTTCAACAGTTCTGGCATTTAGAATCTTTTTTATAGAACGGTTAGAGTGAGCCTTGTGATTTTTACTAATGAATTTGGAGTCGCGGTTGAACCCTAATAAGTAGTGTGGCTTGAGATACAGATTTTGCTAATGCCTAAGAAAAATGGTTTGTTTATGTTGATTTCAATGTTAAGTCAGGCAACATGAATTAACTATGCTATCTTTCGTGGGCATTAATCAGTCAGTTTTGTTTGCAGCAAGAAGAAGAAGGAATAACTCATGTTCACATGATAGTCATGCTTCAGATTATCTCTTGGTTTGTGGTGAAGAGATTTATAGAGATAACAGGATCAGGAGAGAGAACTTGAATTTCGATAAGTTGCCACATTGTATGCACAAAAATTAGTAATGTCATAGTTTTGGTGGAGAGACCTAAGTGACGTAATTATTGACCACTATAAAATTTCATTCGGACAATTGAGGTTAAACTCTTTTTGGAATAATCACTTAGGCGAAGATGGGTTGTCTTGTAGTTTTGTGTGAGCTTTGACTCCGCGAAGTATCTTAGTATTAGAAGTGATTATTGCAGTTTTTTCAATGTACAAATCCTCAATCCGTTCAAGTAGCAGGTCTTTAGATCACTATGAGCATGTGTGAATGCGTGAACTTTAGCATCTTAACAAGTGGACTTCAACGTCAAAATGGTACGCATTGTATTGTCGAGTTCGTTACATGACGTAGAAAATTTATGCCCGACGTCGAAACCGAACATTTCTCTTCGAGTGTGTTAGCTACTTTCATTGCATGGAAAAGCGTGAACATACCTATAGGTATTCATGTTTTGGCTTAGGCACCGTGGAACTGTTTTCAAAGGAAGTTCGCGGTATATTATAGGTTTGTAGACAGCTAGGAGAAATGCTACTTGTGAGCAGAAGTTCGTAATTTGATGAAGATACAGAGTTTATGAAAAAAAAAAGTTTTAGTCATGCCAAGTGTGGAACTGGTGAACCAGGGTTCAATGTTTAAATTGTGGCGACATCAAGCGTAGATGGCAGAGTCGAGCCATTAAGTTTCTTAGTGAAACAAACTATGTTGTCGACCAATGATCGTTGACCTTGGCTCGTTCAGTTTGAAATTTCGAGGACGAAATTTTTATAAGAGGGGGGAGATTGTAACGCCCCGTACCCGATTTTACCTATTTACTGGGTATTCTACGAGTTACTGAAGAATTTAATCGTGCTCGGTAATCTAGTAAGTTAAAGCTTGAGTTTATTTTCGAATTTTACTCAAAATGTCAAATTCTTCTTTTAAGGTTCTGATGTCGTAGTACACGTCGATACGAGTTCACCGGTACATTCGGATTATTTTTCAGAGCTTCAAAAAATTTTCTACGTTTTATCAAAGGTTTGGTATTATAATTAATTTTCTGAAATCAGAATATAATTTTTAATCTAGGCCGATAGATCAACTTGGGCTTTGATCTAGACCATTGGTTTAAAGGTAAAGGAAAGAGAAGAGGTTGAGTTGGTCAAAAACTGAGTTCGGGCGTTGACCGAAGTCTCTCTTATCACGTCCCTCACTTCCTCCGTCGTTGCCGCGCCGGAGCGACACCGACCAGCCACCTCCCACCGCGAGACCACCACTAGTTTCTTTCTCTTCTTATTCTCTATCAAACTCCCAAAGCAAATCACTCAAGTGAACCAGATCAGAGGAGATCGAAGTTGGCGAACACGAATGTGTTCGTCGGATTCCGGTAAGCTTAGGCGACGAGGCGGCTACCGGCAGGTAGGGTTTTGTTCCTCTCCTATTCTGCTTCAATTTCATGTCTTTAATCTTTTGATTCGTGCCCTAATCGGAGGAACCCCATTTCTTCTGTTTTTGGGTTTTCACAGCGTATCTCTGAATACTGAGTTTTTGAAGTTTTCGGCCTCTCCTCCATGTTCTAACGAGCAAGGCTACTTCCTGGCGGACCCAGTGGCCGAGTGGAGGAGGTGGTTGGAGTTTGGTAGCCGATGGAATTTTTCTGATCGGGGACAGTGAGAGGCAAAGAGTTGTAGGTCAATCTTCGGCAAGGAGAGGTTGCTGGGTTTGAGTGGTGAGCAGATTGGAGGTAAAGATTACGTTTTATTCGGCTGTGTTGTTATGGTGTTACGGTTTTGAGTTGAGTTGTGGCTGAAATTGTTGTTGTGGTTGTTGTTTTGTCGAGAACTTGGTGTTTTGAAAAGTACGGGGAGGTCATGGCCAATTTCTGGCAAGTTGCCGAAATACGGTAAATATTTCAGTAAGTCGCCGGAATCCGGCAAAGGAGCAGTTTTTCCGGCAATAGCCGATGAGGTAGTTTTCGAGGACTTTCTTTCTAATTTGAATTGTAGTTTTGAAAAGGGGGGAAATTCGAGTTGTAATTGGAAAATTTACTAAGTTAGGAAAGTTTCTGTTTTGGGAAACTTTCCCTTTATAGAAACTTCCCATTTATGAAAACTCGTTGGGTGTCTTTAGTGATTCATGAATTATTAATCGAGGTCTAAGTTTTTAATGGTTAGTACTTAGTAAGGCGTCTAGTGAATTGACCCGAATTGTTAAGTCAAAGGTTAATTTGGAAAATGTCGAAACATCGTTAGTTGGCCAACCCTAAGTCAATTGGTCAAACTTGGTCAATCCTAGTCAAATTAGGAAGAAGTCGAATCAATGATTATTATGGAGTCCGGTCTGACCGATTTGTTCTACTGCTTAGTGAATAATTTGGGAGGTGATTATTAGTGAATAATTTGGGAGGTGTTGTGAATTTAGGGAGCACGAACGCTCCAGGAGTATATAAGTTAGAGATGAAATTTTTTGAAGTGTTTGCAGGTATTGTAGGAAGGGTTGTCCATTTTCAAGGGAGGTTATGTCGAATTTTTGGTAAAATTTCCTTTGGAGATGGTTCCCGCAAGGTTTATTTAGGATTTCAGGGTGAAATTCGGGATGGGTCTTAACAAGCGATGTGGGACACGTGCACCTGCTAGCTTCCAATGCCCTTAAGCACCTGTTAGCTCACCACAATTAACTCATCCCTCCTTTTAAAGGTCTGATGTCCTAGTTGCCATACTTTTGGCACAAGATGTATATGCTCTAATATCATTTGTAACAGCTCAGTGCACACAACTGAGATATTGTCCGCTTTGGGCCCATCGACTAGCTTCTAGTTCTCTCAAGCACCTACTCAGTCAGGTCACCACACCGGTTAGGGCAATGTTTTCTTCCACTAGCTCCTTTAAATTTGTTTGGTTCAGGGAGCCCGTTTACCATTCGATCCTACTTCACTCTAAAAAAACTGCAATGTTAGTCCGCAAGCCCATTCTCGCCATGTTGCGACCTCGACCATGCTCTATGGCATGAATGATAATGCTCTGGTCATTTCGTTCTTCTTCTTGCCTCCGAGTAACTAACCCATGTTAGTACACTTGCTTTTTTGGTTCTAGATTCTCATAAACAACCCCGATGTTAATTTATGCAATTACGCTGTTTTTATCTACTTTCTTTCAGGCCAGAATATTGTCCTATCACTTGTTAAAGGAATGGAAATGCACCACGTTCAGATGTTACATTGGGCCAATTGAGCTATTCTTGTTGTTTGCTTAAGTCAGCTATGTATGCTAGCTTTCACTGTTTGGTTGTTCTTTGTTTTTTTTTCCCTATGAATAGAAAATTAAAGCTACAATGAAAAATACATAGGGCAACCAGTTTAAGAAGAATCTAACTAAAAAGCACCAAAAGCTTGGGGAGGAAAACGACCAACCCAAATCTTCGACACTTGAGACCATGACCTAAACACCATGTGTGCTGTAGCTTTTGATTTATTCAGGAGTGTCATTCGCACCATTTGGCGGCTCTCCACCCCTATGGAGGTGCAGGTAAAAGGCAATGGCTTCCTTTTCACCTTTTGCAATGAGCGTGATATGAACCGGGTGAAGAAGGGAGAGCCATGGGGTTATCAAAAAGCAATGATCCTGATCAATGATTATGATGAATTTTCTGACATTATGGTTGTCCCTTTGGACTTTGTTTGGATATGGGTGGAGATTGAAGGACTCATTGGGGCTTTGACGACAATGCCAACAACTAGACTGATTGAAGAAACAATTGGAGAGGTACTGCAAGTTGAGAATGTCAGATTCAGCAAGGGGGTGGCTAGGGTTCGTCTTACCCTACCTCTTAACAATGTTATATTCTTATACGGATTGAAAGGAGAATTGAGGTTTCATCCGAAGATGTTCTGCTGTTGGTGAAGTTAAAGTACGAATGACTTCTTCGTCGTTGTAGATTGAACATGTTGGATGATCAACCATGGTGGCCGACTGTGTCAGCAGGAGGCAGACAATGCAGTTGCAAAGTGGACGGCTTCGCCTGCGCCTCCAACCTAGGGATGGCAATGGGAAGGGAAGGGTAAGGGCTCAAAAAACAATACCCATACTTTGTTTCATTATCCATCCCAGTAATCCCCCAAATCCCCATAATAAGATAATAGGGATTCCATCTCCCCATCCCCGTTAGGGATAAGTTCTCATATCTGCCTGGATTCCCGTTAGCAATATGACTAATATTTTATGTGCTAAAGTAATTTAAAAAAAAATGAAATATATAAGTATGAATTTAAAATCAAATGCCAAAACAAAATAAGTTCCTTGATTCAATTCAATATAAACAAATACAAGTCTGAGTTAAAAAGAACAGTAACAGTAAATAAATGTCTATGCATATTGGACAAAAAATTGCACAATGCATTCTTGAGATTTTTACATAAATATTTATTTATAAATTATATATATATATAAATTATATAATAAACTTTCCACCCTTATATGGTATATAGTCGGGGATGGGGACGAAGGTTAAAATACTATATAACCGCCCCGTACCCGATTTAAGAATTCGGATACTAAAGATCCCCACCTCGTTACCCATTTATCCCCATATTTCTCCTCTTTTAGGGTCGAATACCTGTGGGTCACTACCTGCGGGAGATTTTTGACATCCTTACTCCAGCTCTGACACTAATGGTGTTTTGGGCTAATACCTCGCAGGCCTGGGTTCCCCGATCACAATTGCTGCCCTCCCTCTCTTCCATGTTTACCAAAGAGAAAAGATCAGTGCAGATCCGCGTCGTACCAGAATTTCCCTATCTGGTGAAGTTTGCAGGTGTTTGGCGATCCAAGGAAGAGACCGACATAGAAGCATGAAAGCGTGCCGATTATAGTCCGGCAAAAGTTCCATTCCAACTTGAACTTGAAGACCTAAGTTTGTGGTAATTGGGACAGATGGTGCGTTGGGTATCCTGAAGAAGTCACCAAAGAAGAGGGGACATCCTCGTAGTAGTGAGAACAAGAAGTTGTGCTGCAGACGCCATCAGATTCCATGGCTTCGGGTACGGGTGCGTAGGAGACGAATGCCTCTACTGAGGCAGGTGAGGAGTAAGTGCCTTTTGGAAGATAAACAGAACCCTACACCAACTAATTAAAGTGGCACATATTCTTGTACATGAGTTCACCCTAGCCTGACCTAGCAATAATTGACTTAAAACTAATGAAATTATTCATTTATCTCAAGAAAAATCAATTTTATTTTACAAATAACCTCCTTAACTTAGGGTTTGAATTCAATAAACAAAAACTTAGGTCTAGAAAAGTTTGGAACTATTTTAACCTTTTTATTTAGGATGTTGCTATTAACACACCATCTTTTGCTATTAACACACTCTGACCCATTTTTGTTTACAAACTACCCAAATTACCCTCATTTAAATTTCTTTTCTGTTTTTATTTTTAACAACTACATTATCTTGAAATCATAAACTCACTTGCTTAAACAGTCATTCATCTGTCAAAACTCATCTACTTTAAATCAAAACCCACTTCGCGCAGACCCGTCATTCCTCTTCGTCGAAATCTATTAACTTCGAAGCAATCATGGAAGAAGACTTCGAAGCAATCATGGAAGAAGACTCCGAAGTAATCATGGAAGAAGAAGAAGCAGATTTAAACCCATCTTTGGAGGAAGTTATATCTGTGATTTGCAATGGAGACACAACAGAAGATCAAGACTTTAGTGATCATTCGAACCCCCTTAAATCAATCGTTCCTGGTAAGATTTTAAACGATATCATTATGTATATTTGGTTTTGGTTTTGGTGTATTTCAATCTATCTATCTATCTATCTCTCTCTCTCTCTCTCAGTTATTTCAGTCTTACTCGTTTTATTGACTTGAGTTGATTGATAATATTGAAATTGTTATGCTTTTCTAGTTTTGGTTATTCGATTGCTTCAAGCTGTATTGGAATTGTTGATACCCAACTTTTGTTTGTATATATAGCCTTTTGATTAGATAAGTCTTAGGGTGTTCTGTTCCGGCTAAGTATAATTGACCTAGTTCTTTCTCTGTATCCCGTTTCTCATTCTATATCAAACTAAAATGACTAAAACCCAATGCTAGAACAGAACAATCTTATCAGCAAGAACTGAGATAAAATTTAGAGGTAGCTGAAACAATCTTATTAGCTAAAGCATATAGTTAAATTCATGTTGCCTTCAATCCTTTGTATGATGTCCAAAGAAAAACAGAAACTTGACTACATAATAAACCTGGGAATGTTTAGTGTTGGAGGGGTATTGATACTTTCATACACGATTCAATAGAGAGCTAGCCAAACATAGAAGTACGTAAGAACATAGTTCTGGTGTTGTTTCAAAAAATAATGTAGTAGACCTTCAATAAACATACCATAGACCATGTTAAGCTTTTACTAGTGCAGCATCATTATGGCTTTGCCTTTGATTCGTAACTACAATGTTTATTTGTGGTACCTTTATATTTCTACTCACCTTGGGAGATAAAGATGGTTTGTTAACATTGTTTAATTTGCATTACCTTTATATTATTTTGGTGACTTTATTTATGAATGGCTTTATTTTTTGGTGTTTTAGGAAGTCAAGTAGAGATTAATGAAGTAAACAAAACGAGTTCTTTGTTGGAAGTAAATTTTAATAATCGAGATGATCTTCTTGTTGATGTTCATAAAATTGCATCCATGGAAGGGTTTGTAACTATTATAAGAAGATCAAAACTTGATAAGAGTGTGTTCGTCGGTTGTGATAGAGGTGGTAATTACCAAGCCACTAGAATGGTTCCATTAGAGAAGAGGAAAAGGAAGACATCATCTCGCCTAATCAACCCTTTTGAAATTGTGGGGAGAAGAAAACCTGAAGGTTTTTGGAAGGTAGATATAAAAAATTCAACACATAACCATGAACCTTCAAGAGATATGTTTGGGCATCCTTAATCTCGTCGGTTTTCAAAAGAGGAAATCCTGAAGATTAAAGAAATGAGTAAGGCTGGCATATCACCACGCCAAATAATGTCTTCACTTCAATAGAGTAATCCAGATTTTCCAGAAATAGCCAAAAACATCTATAATGAAAAGCATAGAATTATGAAAGAGTATTTAGCAGCTCGTACGATTATTCAAGCCTTATTGGAAGAACTCGGGCAAGCTGGTTTCTACTATAACATTGAGTATGATCAAGATAGTCGGTTGACTCATTTGATGTTTGCTCATCCACTTTTCATTGCTTTGACTAAGAGCTATACAAATGTCTTTGTGATGGATTGTACTTACAAGACTAACAAGTACAAGATATCATTACTAGACATTGTGGGAGTCACAAGCTTCAATACATCTTTTTATTCTTGCTTTGTATTCATGCAAAAAGAGAAAGAAGAAGACTTATGTGTGGGCTTTAACAATGTTTAGCAAAATATTGGGAGTTGATGTTAATCCATTGGTGATCGTATATGATAGGGAATTGGAGGATTGATGCAAGATCATTTAATCATGGTGCAAGCTTGGATGATGGAGATGAGATAAATGTTCTTTTATCTGAATTCAAGTTCAAGTATGAAACAATCCCTCTTACTCAAAAAGACAATACCAAAAGGAAACTGGCTTAGTTTCTTGGTGTTTCTCTATCATTACTACTGGAGCCTAATGTTCAATCTCGGAAATGTGGTCTTTGTCGTCTTGGCGGTCATAATGCTCATAGATGTCCACTTAAAAACAAAGCTGCTAGGGCTTCCTTTGGTCCTACAAATCTTGCCTAAGTAAAGTTACTAATGTAAGTTTTGTTTATATAATTGATTCTTTTAGTCACCTAACTTTACTGAATGTTAGAGATGTCTACAACTCTTGTACAATAATTATGATCTTATTAGCAGCTACTTTAGCAACTATATAATAGTTATTTCATTGAGATGTTATGCTTGTATTTCTTTGATGTCTCCATTCATATTACCAAAAATTCTTGACACTTTAACTATTATTGAACAGAAAACCAACTGGGATGGTGAATTAGTGTAGACTCTGACAAGCTAGAGTGGTGACAGAATATGTTATATCAGTACAAGAGCAATTTTAATACATAATGGGATATGTTCAGCTTCTTATTTAGATTGATGGCAATGTTTTTGTTGTGTAACAGATTCGACACTCCAGTTGTCTTAAATCTAACTTGATCGTTCATGTTTTTTGATTAATAGCAGTTGTGGTTTAAGATGATCCTTGTGGCATTAAATTAGTGGTTTTAGAATTCAGATTTATGGACCAGGTGGCTTTAACGTGAGAGCATCAAGGTTTTTTTTTTTTACCAGGGTTGTTCAAATTATTCCTCAAATTTAAGGTTACAAATATGCAGTACTATACAAATATTAGCATCTGATCGGCAATTAGGGCTGCAATACTACAATAATAACTTTAGTTAGATTTACCGTAAGAGAATTGATTAAATGTATTAATGATGGGTGTGTGAATAGAAATTTACTGCACAAGTAGATTTAAGATTTCAAGATAATGCAGTTGTTAAAAATAAAAATAGAAAAAAAATTTAAATGAGGGTAATTTGAGTAGTTTGTAAACAAAAATGGGTTAATGTGTGTTAATAACAAAAGATGGTGTGTTTTGTTTATTGAATTCTGCCTTTGCGTGTTTTGTTTATTGAATTCTGCGTTTGCATTTAACTTTTGAAAGCCCCAGTTACTAATTTTAATCTTCTAGAAGCGGCGAAACTTACTTAGAGTTTGGAACTATTATTCAATAAATAGAGAGAAAATAGAAACTGTAGAAACAAATAAGGTTTAAATAGCACCTTATTTCCACGTGTCCAACCACAATCAGTTAAATGGAGACGTCAGCATGCTCAAATTCGTCAAGAGGTCAAACATGTCGATTGACAGTAATGTATTTCTTCTGATTTTAGAAACATATATAGGTATAGGATCGCCAAATAAGGAGCTCGTACGTGCATACTATGTTTTCTTTCTCTCGCTCAAGTACTGATCAGTGAACTAATAATCAAGATAATTGTAGTTACTGGTTTCAAAGGGCTCATTGCGCTTCCATTCTAAGATGATTAGGTATCTGGGTGCAGGATGTTATGAATGACAGAATCAATCACTGCTTGAGCCATGTTGCTGGAGGTACAGGTGAGTGTGCTGTTTGTGTTGGAACAGGCAAATGCCAGCTCCATTGATTTATGCATGTTCATACCAAAACAGTCTGGGGTAAAGGCACCATTTCAGTTTATTTGTTGAAACCAAGTGATCTTGCCACTTGGATAGCCATATATAGAGAGCTCCGGTGCTTATTGAGGCTGTGTATGTGCTTTTGAAAGGATCATTCAGCTAACTCAAATAGTTGGAAACAGGCTTTATTCTGAAAATTGTAGAATTTCCTGGATACTGATTGGACTTATGTAAATGACACCTTTGACATTAATGTTCTTTCATATTTCGAAATAATTGCAGTGAAGCTAACCACATAGAACTGTATAGTCGGCATTAGATATAGCCTTGTGGCCAACTTCAGTACAGATCCAACTGAGAACATGCATTTTCTAAATAGGCCATAGTCACCTTTGGCTGAGGTTGTTACAAGAGAACTAACTGCGTTTAGGAAAAGAACGCCCTCTTAGTTTTCTTCACTTCATAGTTTGTACTGAGTTCCATGGCTTCCATTTACAGCCCTTGCATCTGCATTCGCCGTCTTTGTATATGTTATGCTGCCCGGCTTTTCTACTTTTGTACTCGTGATACTTCCATCTTGCTGGTCTTGCATCTAACACAGAATCTTAAAAGGAGGACATACCAAAAATGGTTATAATGGATCGAGAAGAAGCGAAAAACAAATTTAAAGGCTTGAGCAATAAGATAAGTAAAGGTTCACCGTCAGTATATTTCACTGGTACATCCTAAAATCCTACAATTTAAACCGTTAATCTCGTAAGCTTATAATATCAAGTTATCAACACTGAACTCTAATCCGATTATGGAGCAAAAAGGACTTCGAAACTTGAGAAGACTGTTGCTCCTATATACACGAATAATTAGGGTTTTGTTATCTTCAACTTTGTGTCAATCAAAATGTCTGGTAGCCATTCGTACGTAGAAGCCTAGCAGACGTTGAAGGCGTGACTATGTATATTTTAGTTCTACGTAGATTTTGGCCAAGAACACTACATTTTAGAGTGTTGCCGCTTGCATTTCAAATGAATAACAACGAGGATAAGAAGGCATGCAGTCCTAACTTGCCTCCTTGGACACCAAGTTGGCCAAGAAGGAAATTTAAGAACAACAACAATAGTACAGAGGAGAATATGGAAGACAAAAATGGTGAGATGAACAAGTTCCACAGCCCGGAGATTTCTCCACCGCAGCCCTTGGGTAGTTCTACTTCCACCTGGTGATAATCTTAGTTACTCTACTTACTGTAGCACATGGAAATTGTGAAACTAGGGTGATAACGATGTTCTTTTGAATGTGCACTTGTCTACCAAATTTTGTTTCATATATACCAATCGAATCAAATATTAATGAATATTACACAAATGGGAGATAATAATGAAAAATGATCTACAATGCAAAATTTTGGTAACATGGGGACCTCAAAGATTTTTCCCAAAACAAGGCTAACTTCGAAGATTACAGATTTTCCAAGGAAAACATTGATAAGTTGTGAGGCTGCTCCATGTAGATAGTGCCTATGCCAGTGTTCAAATTAAACTTTTAGATAGCACATCTGCAACCATGTTAACTTCTCGATATACATGAGCTACAATGCAATAATGCATTCTTCAAACCCATCTTTTATTTGAATGCAACTATTGATAACACTCTTCAGAGGATGGAAGTGTCGTACGTACGTGTGCATGTTGTTGGTCACCTCACAAGCCGTTCAGTACTGAGCGCGTGGCTACCAGAAGAGCTACAGGTATGAGGAAGAAATCAAAGAGAGCTTAAGATGGAGCTTTGCTCTTAAAAGAATCAGTTACATTAGTTCAGAAATCTTAACTTCTACTTCATTTTTTGTCCTCCTTTCTATATTCTGTTCTTTTCTTTGTGGTGTTCTTATTTCACAAAACACATAAAATGAAATTAACTACGTGTTTTCCCCGTGTTTTCCTTCTTCTGACATTCATCAAAATTTTAATTATGACGAAGACCATCATAGGGAAAAGAAATTACTCATGTTATATCCAGTTTCTTTCAGTACGTACATATCAGGTTGAGTCTGCATAAAGTATATGATGGTTTTGTAGATGATTAGGAAAACAGAATACTCTCATGTTATATCCCAGCCACGATAATCTTCTATATTTGTACAAATATATAATCATAGCATCTTGGTTAGTCATTACTTGATAATCTCTTAAGTTATAAGTATACTTGCAGGAAATGAGGCTATGAGAGGAAGAGGCAGAAGAGGCTGCTCATGCAGAAATGGCTGGAAACTTGGAAACGAGGTGCGTTTGAAATAAACAACCTTTTAATTATATGTATGTGAAAACAGTACAAATATATAAACAATGACATGCGATTTTCTAAATTGCATGAGAGTATGTGAAGGTGAGCAACATTTGAAGGTGAGCATGACAAATACAACAGAAAGCGGAAGAGGTAGATTTGTCGGTGTGAGCAACAAAATCATCATATATATATGCTGTGATTAAAAAATAAAAAAATTGAAATGTGTTTTCTGCTCAACATTTCAAAATTTGTGAAAACTCAAGATTCCGGATTTCGGAATTATGCGTGCAGTTGGCTGTGATACTTTTGTATATTTAGAATGTTTGCTTTTCTACTGCATATACCATAGCCTCTGCTAAATAATTTTGTGTATTGCTTACTCTGGTAAAAATCAGAATCATACATTGTAGAAAGAGCTACTGTGAGTTGAAAACCACGTCACAGTTCAGGTACATGAAGAAGAAAAAATGAATATACATATGCTGGATAACAATTACTTTTTGAGGAATCTCAGCAACTATTCTGCAATCAGAACTCAGAAGTACATTCTGCGCGCGGTTTGAATGAACTACGTAGTGCATATTTGTTAATCCAATTCCAATGTATGTCGACCTGCGATTTGCATACACTTTTCTTCTCTCTCATATTCTTCTACTCCATCAACAAAAATTTAACCGCAGCAGAGCCAGGGCTACACTTTCTAAAGTACAAATCAATTAAAACTGGATTCGTCTAGCAGCTATGTCGCTTGTCAAGATCAGAAATATAATTTTCAGTAACGGAAACGATCTTGTAATCTTGAAAACGATAATTATGTATACATGTGCATCTATACCTCCTATACTAATTCAAGTAATGATGGTAGTTTGGTGAAACAGTTTCTGCATACTTATTACTCACTTACTTCCCACAGTAACTAATCACCGGTATTGGACCAGAAAGTGGGGCTTAGGACCACGTTTTATCTGTAATTTGCCTCTACATATTTAGTTTTACTGCCCCAGTGGAATTAAATCAGAGCAAGGACAGTGCTCATATTATGTTATATATATGAAGAGGGACTATGCTGGCCTATTTATATGCAAGCTTAAAACAACCTGTTGTGTGCCATATATATATATATATAGAATAGCAAGCTCCTTGGATATATCATATATGCTGGCTAGCTATGGAGTTAGAGGAACATAGTGGATCTCGTTCTGTAGAATCTTCAGATATATGTGGCCGTGGTGGTGGCGGACGGCGGGCTGGTGAAGGTGGCAATAAGGGCTTGATGTATTTGGTGTGGGAAGACGTGAGTGTTGTGCTTCCGAATTTTGGGATTGGAAATAATAGCAAAAAAGGAAATCACACCAGAAGATTGCTTGATGGCCTCACTGGTTTTGCTGAGCCGGGTAGGATCATGGCTATTATGGGTCCTTCTGGCTCTGGAAAATCAACCCTTCTTGATGCTTTAGCAGGCAAGTCTCTCTCTCTCTCTCTCTCTCTCTCTCTCTCTCTCAGATTGATGAATATTAGAAATACAACACAATGGATGTAGAAGACAGTAGGTGGCCATTTGGAGTGAAGGTGGTTAAATTCTTCCAAGAGTATCTGAACTTCTAAAGATCATTAGCGTGTATTTTTCGGGTTTTTGTTGGACAAAGCAGGTTGATTTAGTAGGTACATACAGAATTACTGAAACCAATTATTTCTTAATCATAAGTTGAAAGACATTAAGTTTCCATTGATGTTATTAATGATTTGGGTTAGAAGTTGTTACAAGTTTGTAACCCTAGCTAGCTAAAATTAATTTCATCTTTGATTAGTAACTTTCCAACTTGATAGTTTTTGTACTTGATTTGTATTTGATTCAAGCTCAATCTGGTCATATACACACACACATATATATGAAACTGATAGTACGTACGTACCATATATACGCATACTGCAGAGATCGAGTTGGTTCATATAAGAGGGGACTTAATTCTTTGGGGTTGGGTTAGTTGGAATGAGTGAAGTGCGTTTAATTCTTAACACGTATAGATGCATGGAGTGGCATTCAATAACCAAAACTGAGCAAACCTGCCTGCCCCTGCCCACCTACTTAGCTAAGAAATCTCTTCGAATCGGACCCCTCGACTTGATGAAGTACTCTATCTGCTGCACCTGTCTCTATCTTACTATCTCTATCTCTATTTAGCAGACCTTCCATCAATGACCTACACAACAATTAAGTTACTCGATCACTGTATATATGCACCAAGCACGAGAGAGAGAGAGAGAGAGAGAGAGAGAGAGAGAGAGAGAGATTAGGGTTTTGTGATCATATTTGAATATATACGTCATTTGTTTTCAGAGTACTCGTTTCATTGTTCCTAGTAAGGAGCAACTACATCATCAAGAAACACTTTGATCTGTTTAGTTTCTCTCTCAGAACTATGTAATAATTGACATGTCTTTCATCAATTCTTGTTGGTGTGGATGGTGAAATGATGGTAATTTTCTTCTGATTTCATTCATTAGGGCTTTTGGGGTTGTTGCATTCACTTGCTTTATATGCTTTCCATATTTTACTCACTCTAGCCGACTCTAATTTTCACCGGGACACATTGTATATATGATATTTTTCACACCATTTGATCTGCAATAATATGAAGCATGGACAATGCTTCCCAAAAGTAGTAACAATGAAACTGATAACGCATTTCTTAAATTAACTGGGAATTATGTAGGTAGACTGTCACGCAATGTTGTCATGACAGGAAATGTTCATCTTAATGGAAAGAAGAGACGACTTGACTATGGTGTCGCTGTAAGTAAAGTTCATACCAAGTTTTTCGATGTTGCTTTCAGATGTCAAGTATGTTAGAGGCACAGAATGTTTACTATTTTGGAATTTCAGGCTTATGTGACCCAAGAAAATGTCCTGCTGGGAACTCTAACAGTACGAGAAACCATAACTTACTCGGCTCATCTGAGGCTCCCAACTAGTCTTACCAAACAAGAGATCAATGACATTGTTGATGCCACAATCACCGATATGGGTCTGCAAGACTGCTCTCACAGGCTTATCGGAAACTGGCATTTGAGGGGCATAAGTGGAGGAGAGAAGAAGAGGCTGAGCATTGCACTTGAGATTCTCACAAAGCCAAGGCTCTTGTTTCTCGACGAACCTACCAGTGGCCTCGACAGTGCTGCGGCTTTCCTTGTTGTTCAAATCCTCAGATACATTGCTCAAGATGGCAGAACCGTTATTTCTTCGATTCATCAGCCCAGTAGTGAAGTCTTTGCTCTCTTTGATGATCTTGTTCTGCTTTCTGGTGGCCAAACAGTTTATTCTGGTCAAGCCAACAAGGCAGTTGAGGTACCTATAGCATGGCTTTACTTATTTGTGTTTAACTCAATCTCATACTGCACTGTAAATGTGACAGTTCTTTGCCAAAGCTGGAGTCCCATGCCCGAGTCGAAGAAACCCTTCTGATCACTTTCTTCGTTGTATTAATTCAGACTTTGACAAAGTCACAATGAACAGCTCGCACAATATACGTGTATGTTTCTCAAACTTCTCCATCAAACTACTACTGTTGCTTATTTGCTGCTTTACTTAACATGTTTGTGCTCTCTGGCCATGTTCTTCACCTTTTTATCAGGGCCGGCCCAATGTTTAGAGGGGCCCTGTGCCAAAAAAAAAATTGTGCCCTTTGTGTTGGGGAAAAAAAAAAAAAAACTTGAAATAACACTGAATCGAACCTATGACCTATTTGCAAGAGGAAATAAGAAGGGCCCTCACCAACTGAGCTACTTATAGTTCGTGGATATGGGCACTAATTATAATATATATACACTTTCTACCGAACAAAAAAAAAAGGGGCCTCTTGCCGACCGGGGGCCCTGTGCGGCCGCACGGCTCGCACCACCCCAGGGCCGGCAAAAAGTTTTTATGTTGAACAAAACTTGGTGGTTGGTTTCATTCATCGCCTCATAATACAAAACTCTACCTTCTTGGTGTTTGCAATGCAGGAAGTCCCAAACGCATCTGAACCTTTAATGAACATTGCTACAGCAGAGATAAAAGCAATGCTTGTTGAGAAGTACAGTCGCTCAGAGTATGCAACCAGCACAAGAATCAGGATTCGAGAAATATTGTTCATGGTAAAGCATAATGTTTACATTTTACAGCTTACACTCTTAAGGTATTCCCATGATTGAACGAAAAACTTGTTTGGCAGGAAGGACTTGGGGTAGAAAAGAGTGGGAGCCAAGCAAAATGGTGGAAGCAACTCTCAATATTGACACGGAGATCTTTCCTCAACATGTCTAGGGACATGGGGTATTACTGGGTGAGAATCGTCATCTATATACTCTTGTCTCTATGCGTTGGTACAATTTTCTACGACCTGGGAACAAATTACACTTCAATATTTGCAAGAGGAGCTTGTGCTGGATTTGTTTCTGGTTTCATGACTTTCATGTCCATTGGAGGCTTCCCATCTTTCCTTGAAGAAATGAAGGTAAAAGTAACAGAGATGTGATTTTGTAACAGACATGTGAATTCCAACTTACATTTGGCAACTCCATTTTCTGTTTTTTTTGTTCTTCAAACAGGTTTTTCATAGAGAAAGGCACAATGGGCATTATGGAGTTGCTGTCTTTACTCTGTCAAATTTCCTCTCTTCTTTCCCATTCTTGGCTTTGATGTCAACCGCATCCGCAACTATAACTTACTTCATGGTGGAAAAGGATACTCATTTCTCCGAGTATGCGTTCATGTGCCTTGATCTTCTCAGCGCCATTGCAGCAGTAGAAAGCGCCATGATGATCATTGCTTCTCTTGTTCCAAACTACTTAATGGGAGTAATTATTGGAGCAGGATACTTGGTCAGACCACATCAAACTTGCGTAGCTTCCTGTTTTTCATCTTCATAAGCACCATTGGAGCTCTAACTGTCATCTATTACCATGTTTCATTAGGGAATCATGATGATGACTGCTGGATTCTTCCGCTTCTTGCCTGACCTTCCCAAACCAGTTTGGCGATATCCGGTCTCATATCTAAACTACGCTGCATGGGCGCTGCAGGTACAAAGCAATAATATCTGATCAGACTACACATTAGAAGAAATAACAGTCTTAACAATCAACATCTTGGTTTTTAGTTTGCATTATCTAAAATCTAAAGGGCTAGTGTTAGAGTTGAACTAATGAAAAACGAAATGACTTGATCTTGAGAACCTTGGATTCTAGATATCAAGCAATTCTAAAACAATGAAATGATCCAAATTATACTGGGTATGCAGGGAGAATTCAAGAACGGATTGATTGGCCGTGAGTTTGATTCTCGTACACCCAATGGCCCAAAGCTGAAAGGCGAGGATATACTCACAACTCTGCTGGGTATTCAACCAGATCAATCGAAGTGGTGGGATTTGGCTGCAGTCATTGCCATTGTTGCTTCTTTCAGATTTACTTTCTTCATCATCCTTAAGATCAAAGAGAGAGCTTCACCTCTTTTCCGAGCATGTTATGCCAAGCAAACTATAAAGCATCTCAAGAAGCGACCCTCATTCAGAAAAGATGGACCTCTTTTCCCTTCCATGAGACATCAACCTCTCCATCCCTTGTCCTTCCAAGAAGGTCTCAACTCTCCACTGCAGTAGAAGCAGAAACTGAAATCCTGTCGTTTTCGCTACCTTTTTTTTATTTCCAGTGGTACCTGAAATACAGAAACACCTTGATGTATTATGTCTAATATGGTACAGAATTTCAAACGAGAGAGACTGAAGTGAGAGAGTGAGGAGCACAATAACAAATCAAGAAAAGTAAAAGTTGTCTTATCAGAATCTCAATAGAACAAATGTTTGGGATACAGAGCCACCATCAGAAACGGTGTCATAATGATAGTAGAAACCGTAGATAGAGGGTATGTTAAGCTCCAAGTATAGCAATTCCCTACATTGTGATACTTCAAGAGAATGATTATTAATCGTTCTCAAAAAAAAAAGAAAAAAAGAATGATTATTAATAAATTCACAGAAACTATGAAACTACATAACAGTATGTAACTTAGTAATATCATACTACACAACATTCCAGGATATCATAGTCAGCAAAACAACTCAGATCGAGAAATGCAAAATTACAAGGTGTCAGATTATTGTATTAGTCTGATTGAGCATTCCTCAGTAATTAGCTTCTACATTCAACATAAACACATTCGCTACTCAACCAAGAGCTGATGAAAAGCTACTGAGCTTTCTTTAAGCAATAAAGCACGGGTTTTGCAGGTCAAAGTAGAAACCTTATAATCCTATATGGCTTGTTTTTTCCACATTCTATGTCAACCCTGATCAGCCAAAAGACTACGAAGACTTTAAACTCATTGACTGCTTGAACCAAGATCCCTCAACCTCAGATTTACCTCCAAGCCAAGTTGGTGGGATTTGCTGGCTACACTTGAGACATGCTCATCCCAGGCAAGTGGATCAAATTGTGCTCAATAAGACGTAGAAAGCTAAAGAAAAATAAATAATGCAAACATCCAACAGGGATTCAATAACTGAGCTTTACTGTCACACAGCAGCTCAAAAATAAGCTACTGGAACAAATAAGTATAAGTAAAAAACTGCTGTTACTCTTGTCATTTCTTTCTGCAATCAAACCTTAAATTTCTCGAGGGTGAGTCAAGCCACGAAAGGTTGGTGTCAACTATGAAGGGGACAGTACTCAAACTTTGATGTCTTCTAAAGATCCAATCTGACTGTACCAATGACTTCTGTTGCTGGGCACATAGCCCTAACTCGATTAGAGGTACCGACATGGCACTTGATTAGGGCTTCTCAGTTGCAACTGCTAGAGTCAATCAATCTGAAACTTGTCTTGAAGTGTTGACAGCTATCGAGGTCCTATCTAGTACTAACCAATGTCAGTCTTTGGGAGCTATTCAACCCTAGTATAAGATAACTAAGACCTAATATATCCTCAGCCTGGAACTCGGAGGCTCCTAGAATGACATCAATATTAATACTTAATAATTAAGGCTACATGGCATTACAAATTCTATAGAATGACTTAGGTAGCTAGTTTATAAGCTGACTTATGACCTAAGTTAGGTCATAAGATTATTGGTTCTTTACTATAGCTAAAGGCCTAAAAATTAGTAGGTTCCTAGAGACTTAATACTTGAGGGTGTATCTACAGATTACTTAGTGGTCAAGGAGATAGACCCCTACTGTCACAAAAAAAAAAGTAGGAGATTTTGGGGCCTTGGGGGTTCCTTCCTCTGTTCCTTACAAGAGGAACATCCAAATAGGTAACAAGTTTCCACAAAATAAACCACCCCCTTTGAAGATTTATAGATCCAATATACAAATGATGAGTTAAAACATGAATTTGCTATATTGATCCATGCCCTTTTCCATTTATGAGTAACACACTACAATATGCAGCAGAAGTTATGACAAGTTGTAATTATCTTGCGGTTAGCATCATAAAATTGTTGCAAAATTCTTCAACATAGCAGGACTGAACTTAGAGAATATGAGAAAGCAAGAGAGAGACCTTCCGGTTTAGGTACCAGGAACAGAAAAATTAGTGTTTCAGTATCCCATCTCCTGCCGACCAACAAGGATCAATTATAATTCCAGAACAGAGCAGAGATGAGGCATGCTAGGGTACTGCAAAAAGACAAAAGTTGGAAGATCATAAAAATTTAAACATAAAGCAAATAAATAGTGAAATTATAGGCATAGTTTTAAATACAGCTACCGTTTAGCTTATAAGAATCTAGAAAGAAGAGCATGCATTCAACCAATGCCTAAGGACTGAGAATTTAAAACAAACTAGCATCGCTTATAACAAACTCATATGCCACTGACGCACAAGCAGTAAGCACCAGGAATATCAATATCAACAGTAATCAGAAAATCAGGCTTATAGAATATCAATATATATTTCTCAAGCGGCGTCTGTCAGATAAAAGTAAAGCATACAGTGATTTTCATGTTCTGATTTTAGCAACAATTTAGATTACAAATGAATCCTGCACTCATTGCCATCTCCTAAATCCATGATCAACGTTCTTCTTTACTGCATGGTTGAAAGGCACTTCTTTCTGGCTAATTGTTCTTCTCATTGGACACTCCATTTTCAGTGCGGTTTTCAAACCCATGATAAGGAACTTCAGCCATGGGCTTGGGCATTGGACGTCCATTGAAGTCTTCTGGAAAAAATTCAAAATGAGGACCAAAGTTGAACTTGACCACACAATTTGGTTGATGGGGAAGAGTATACATTGAAGCAGCAGGATAGTAACGACCACCATATAGATCTTTAAAAGCAATGCCTTGGCATACCCCATTTTTAAAAAAATATATCTCACTTCCTGCACAGCAAATCAATAGCCATTCCAACGGTTACGTTTACATAAAAAACACACATCGTATCAGTGATTCTACTTCACAAAAAGAGGATAAAATCCTTTTTGCATTTAAATTCCAAGAAAGTGCTTGTTGAACCCTGATAAAGCAATGAAGTGGCAGGTTGGTGGAAGCAAGTCAAAGATGACCCCAGATAAAATGTATATGTTGCTGCTTAGTTTAAATAAATTAACACAATAGAGAGTTTGCAATGACTTTTTATCAAACACAAAATAAGTAAAATGGGTGTTGTAATTGGCTGGTATCACCACAACAAAAGTCTCGACTCTTTTATCTCCGGGAACAAAAGAGTAACGGCCAATACATGCAATGGCCTCTCTCAGTACCTAGCAGCTGGTCCAAAGATCCACCTCTAGTCTAAAGACTAAAGAGGATAGACTCAAGCAGTGCAGATCACCCCACTTCAGCATAGTCAATTGCCGAATTCACTTCAAATTTCCTCATTCACAAAAATTTGATAATCAACCTAAATCATGTATACCCTAGTTACAATCTCCTGGAAAGACTGATTTCAACCTCTAAGCTTTTCCCCTAAGTGAGAAAACTAAATGATACACTGCAATAAGATCAGCTTTTCTCTCTCTTCTTCACTGTTCCCTCAGACTAAAGTTAACCCAAAAAATATAACAAAAATTTAGAAACAGATGATGGTGCAAGTAGCAAATGCAGTATAATATGCTAAGGTTTAGTTCAACTCTGTTATGGTGTCGGCATTCAAAAGCATAGAAAGATTGACTTATATATATTCGTAATGCAATGGCATATTCATAACCGAAACAGAATGTCTATGCAAGTAAAATTAAAACCAAGATAATGAAAGGCGTGAACACATGAGAAAAACATCAAGATTGCTCTCACCAGGCACTACTTTCACATCATCCTCTTTGGCTTCAGTTGCGGTAGCATACCTCTGCCCCTTGTACCAAACCAAATGTGGAGGTTTGGGGGCATAAGACCCCCCATCCGGCAAGTTTATATAAAAACCTATAACATCACCATCCTTGTACCCTTCCTCTCCATACTTCTCCCTCAATGCCTTGTGCACCTTACTCCCATCAATGTCCATATACCCGAAGCTGTTCCCATCATACCCTACCGGCGCCTGAAGGTCCCCTTTGTCATTGGACCACCCGAGCCTTGTGTGGCCGGTCTCTCCTAAGCTCATTACCCTTATTTCAAAGTACCAAGCGCCTTCCACAACTCCCCTAGTGGCCCTCACCATCCTATACCCTTTGGTGCTGCCAGCGCTCATCCGGTCGTCGCTGACCTCGACTTTCTCGGCCTTGTAGACCTTGGAAAGGCAGATGGTCATCCCGGGCGTGTCGTCGGACTTGTCCGGGAACCTGGCCACCGGAGTGACGAGGACCTTGTCCTCTCCGGGGAGGTTGGTATTGTTGTTGGCGTTGGGCTTTGTCTTCTTCTTCCCTTTCCGGGTCGACTTTGTGACCCACACATTGTTGTTCTTCTTCTTCGACTTCTTGGGTTGCTGCTGCGCCGGGTTCGATTCGGGTACGGGTTGGGCCGGGTCCGGGGCCTGAAAAGCCGGCGCGGATGCGGTGGGGGTGAGAGAAGAGAGATTCTTCTGCTTCTTGGGATGAGGGTCTTCATCGTCGTTGTCGTCGTCGTCGATTTCGATGTCGTTGTCTTGGGATTTGAGAGACTCGGAGAGATCTTCGGAGGCTTCGGTTTCGGTTTTGTTGCCGTTGAGAGGGTCGGTGGCCGGTGGTGGTGGTGGTGGTGGTGGTGGGTTGATAATAAGCTCGGGTTCTGCTAATGTAATGGGCTCGGCGGTTGCGGCGGCGGAGGTGGGTTTGGATTGTCCGTCTTCTTCCATGTAGTTGGATTGGAGGTTGGCCATGATGATAGTTGTTGATGTGAGAATGTGGATTTTGAGAGCTGAAAAGTTGAGACGAGGCGCTTCTGTCTTCCATCGCTAAGTGTCAGGTGCGTTGCAGGTGGTTCTGATTCTGAGGGCTTTTTTGTAAAACGCAATGTTTCTGGGCTCCTCCAAATTCTGGTTTTCCCTCCAAATTGTGTTTTACAAAATTGAGAGTTCCAAATTTTTTCTACCCCCGAGTTAACCCTTGAAATTGTTTCTTCAGATTTATTTTTCCTGTGGCAGCAGTTTGTATAAATTGAATAAGCATCATGATGTTTTTTTTAGAAGAAAAGTACAACGCATCAAAGAGAGGAGATAATACCGTCCAAAACCCAACCAAATTCCTGGAGAATCAAGGGCAGCCTAAATCCGCCACAACATCTGCTAGGAAATTAGCTTCACAAAATATATGATTGAAGTTACCAGCAATCATCCCAACGTCCCGAATAGTAGACTTCAACCTCCAAGGAGTCTCGCAAACTTTTTTGGCACAATTGATAGTGATTAGAGTCACCCTCAACCATAATAGAGGAGTAGTTGAAGCCCTTAGCAGCAAGAAGACCATCTTTAAGAGAAGAGATTTATGTTAGGAGACCATCTTTAAGAAAAGAGATTTATGTTAGGGGAGCTTAATCAAATGGGGCAACGATCAAACTTCATTCTAGCCAAATGAACAACACAAGCATCAAGGAATGAAAGTCTCCAATTACTATTGCAGAAGCTCTGTCAAGCCTTTCTTTAACAAAATTTGTTTTCCAGGTGAAATCAGCCCCTTGGTACCCCATATCAATCAGACCATTCTGCAAACCCAATTTTGCATACCTCCGAACCTACAGCCACAGGGTTACTTTCTGATTTCAAAATCATGTGAGTTTAACTTGACACATGACATGGTAATTTTCTGTTGTGTCGCAGTGAACAGCAAACATGGGGCACTCACAATGTCAAGCAAGAAGTAACACAAGGATTGATAATTAGAATCATGATTTGTGACAAGTAAAACTTGGAGAGGAAAAAAAAAAAAAAAAAAAAACTTGGAGCAAATTGAAAGACCTGGCGTTCTTGTATGAAACTTCAATAGAAATTTACTAGCTGAGACTATGCTATCAATGCAACTTTAACATACCAAAACTTGAGCTGGGAGAACTTCAGCTAATGTATGTATGAATAAATCAATGAGTTCAGAGATTCACTCATGTCTTCTGAGAGTTTAGAAAAGTTCTGCATTAGTGTCTTCGGATGATAGTGTGACAGCAAGAGTTTCAGACCACTCAACGTTAAAACAGATAGCAAAACTAGGGCATATTCAGGTCAGATTAAAATCATGGCAGTTATCGCAAACTATCGCATGCCAGCCTGTTCAAGTATATGGTTTCATTGAAGGATAAGTATAGATAACTAGATATAACTTCAGATAATCAATCCCCTTGAGATATTTGGCTGTAAAAAGTTTCACCCAATGAAGAGTTCAGGACCAATAAATTACGGACTTACCGTCTAAGCTTACCAAGGAGGCACAGTATATATAGAACTCATCCAATTTAAAATATAGACTCTAATAGATGTGTTCCCCCCATGAAATTACAGTTCCATCGACTAGTTACTCGGCAACAGCTCTAATTGATTAAGAGTTTAAACGAGTCATTAAAATTGTAATGAGCATCTACCTGCTCACACAACTACACAAGTATAGCCGTATAGGTGACTCCATCTACTGCTCTTTCTGGTAAATGAATTGAACCTCCAGCACCTAAAAACATGACATGAAAGTACGTTTAAGAATAAATAAAAAATTGCTGAACCACTATATCTTTTGCCAAAAACTGGAGGCTTGTTCTTTCTTTTTCATACAAATTTGATCCATAGTGCATACAGGGAGTATTCCAAAAGTGCTCATTTGTAAATGAATGAGATTTAAGAGCCTAACCTATGGTGGTCTGCCCACTCTCACATAGTAGTATCTCCATGTTGCTGGCCAAAAATAAAATCTTGGCTGAGAAAGTCAAAAACTAAGCCTCCTTTGGCACATTACATCATGTCCGGGTCACGAAAACACTACTTCATTGCTCGCCTCTTTCTTTTCTTGCTGTCCAAGTTAAGGTCAGAAAAATTTTCTCGCTTAAATTTTTGAACCATAGTGTATACCTGCACCAGCATAACAACTAGAGGGTAAAGTGCAATATAAAAATTTCTTATCAAGGGAATACAAAAACCATTTTAATCCATTCTCTGCACCCCTTCAAAATAAAGAGCTATGGAAAATCCAAAATTATTTGCAACTGTTTCTTTGAAATTACTTTATAAGTCAAGGTCAAGAACATTACTGAGTAGAAATATCAGATCACCTTTTTTACACCAGATGTCAATCCCATGTTTGAAAGTACCTCGGCATCCACACATTTCCAAGGCACAATGTCTTTGTCCCGCTTGCTAACCAGGCCATTTATCCCACCTTCATTTTAATGAAAAGCAAAGTATGATGTGAATACCAGATACAAAGAGCAAGATCAGTACTTTTTGTTTCCTGTGACGGCAATTAAATGTGTAACAAAAGTGGAATTATTTCCTCGTTTTTTATTTTATCATTCTTTTGTGTACATAAATTACAGTAAATCCAAACATAACAGAGTTTTTTTTTATCAAATGCACAATTATTGTGCTACAATACAATATTGTGAGTTCAACTCATGACCTCTCGCTTACAAGGAGAGACTTATGCCACTAGACCAAATGGTACTGGGCAATATAACAGAGTTTTAACTAATACATAAAAAGCAAGTTTGTATTCAAAGCAGCTCGTTGTACAATAAAAATGTGTGTGTGTGTGTGTGTGTGGGAGAGAGAGAGAGAGAGAGAGAGAGAGATCAGACCTTCAACACGTAAAATCAACAATTCCACATACATCTTGAGTCGGATATGAGAGAAAACATGGACATATTCTCCCATATGTTCCCTGGAAACTATGTCACAGGTCTTTCTGGGTTGAAGTGTGAAATACTTCTTCAAATATTGGTCAATTGCCTTTCTCCTAGGAAGCAAGTCCACTTCTCCTGCCAATGAGACAGATGGGAACTCCCAGAGGCCAGCAAGCAACCCTTCATCTGGCCTTTTTACCAGAAGAAACCCATTGTTGATCTGGTGTCTTTTTAATGATTCCTCATCTCCCACTACTTCCACAACACATACAGCAGAAAACTTGTGTCTTTGTTTAGCCTTTACCACCTTAATTGGATAATCTGTAACCACCACTGAACTATCATGCCTAGACACTGTTAGTGCACAACATTGGTCAGATACAGGACATGTGCCGCAACTTGGACTTGATGGCGTACATACAGTTGCACCAAGCTCCATTAGAGCCTGATTGAAGTCCCCAGGCTGGAAAGGGTCAACTAATTGGGCTGCTAGTTTCCTATTCATATAAACATGAATAAGGTGATCATCACATTAGTTAGCATTAGACAGAATTTTAAGGCCGAGACTTACAAATGGTTCTGTGGTTTGAGCTTATAATTAATTCTGCCCCTTTACTTTTAACTGTTACTTTAGTCAATTTTGTTCCACAGTACACATATTCTTCATTTTTACCCAAAGAACCCGTGTTATATAGAATGTAAAAAATGCAATTAACTTTATGCATCTCCTTGATTCCCTTAAGTAGTTATAGCCTGAACTTTGTAGAAAAAAGAAGAAGGAAGAATTTGTTTAATTTGGACCAAGATTGACTATATAGCAAACTAGAGGGTGCTGGACACTTTTAACGCACAGCAGCAACATCAATAATTATCCAAAACCACAGACCATTCAAAATTTTCAGCCAATATAAACACAATGCCACCAAAATGATTGCATGCTTTTGTCAAATAATATTTGCCGCACAAGGTTTCCTTCCCTTAATATATCAATTGGAAGAAGTAAACAAGGGTATGTTTACTAACCTGGAATGGAATTGAGAATGGTATAATTGATTACATAATTGGTGAATTCTGGCGTTTACTAACATGTCATGGTATTGGAATGGATGTGGGTCCCACTTGTTTATCAGGAATTGATTCCTGATGAAACCCCTTATTCGATACCCAAGGGGGGAGATGGGTATCAGAATTAAAGTAATGGAATCAATTTTTCCTCCCCAAAATATCCTCACATAATTATAATATTTTTAAATTACCCAACCCTAAAAATAGATATTGTATTTTAGGGGTATTTTAAATTCATTTCTTGTAGGGGTATTATAGTAATCAAACTAATTTTAATTCTGATTCCATATGGTAAGTAAAAACATTAATTGTAATTAGTTTCACTCCTGTTTTGATTTCTTATAGTAAGTAAACAGTAGAATGGTATGAAATATTCTCATACCGATTGTTGTTGATACTAATTCATGATAATTTCCATTCCAAGTTAGTAAACGTGCCCTAAGTTCCTATAGGTACTACAACTAGAACAAGCTATAAGGATAAGGATCCTAAATGCCATAATGCAATCCACATCAATATATGTCTGAAGCAATCAAATTGCAAAACATTTATGGTAAGTAAACAGTAGAATGGTTTGAAATATTCTCATACAGATTGTTGTTGATACCAATTCATGATAATTTCCATTCCAAGTTAGTAAACGTGCCCTAAGTTCCTATAGGTACTACAACTAGAACAAGCTGTAAGGATAAGGATCCTAAATGCCATAATGCAATCCACATCAATATATGTCTGAAGCAATCAAATTGCAAAACATTTATGTGCAGCTATGGAATTTCACAGATAAGGATATAACATACATTAGCAGAGAAAAGGATTTTATTAACTGGAAAAGAAAAGTTTATAAACATTAAAAATGGATATATTAACAGCAAAAAAAAAAAACAGATGACAGTCCTTCCCATTAAAAGAGCAATGAAGTTCAAGAGTAGTGTCCTGATCACCTGGTGACCAAGGAATTGGGAGTAACTTATCCAATGGTAGTTAATAACAAGAAAGCATGGGTTTTACCACCGTCGTTAGATCCAATGGTGACTGACCGCAAATTCCTTGATCAGCAGGTTACAAGGAGAACACTCCTCTTACATTCAAAATAACTTGCCATCCATAAAAATATAAAACAAAAACTCACCAAAATTTCTTGACAGTCAAAGAATCTTTTGGATTGGCAGAAATAGCCTTTAGTCTAGCAGTCACCCTTATAACATTTCCATCCACCACTGGAACTGCCTGATATAATCACCCTTAGAAAATGCTCAATTGTGAAAAAACAAAATTAGAGAACGAGAAGTTACTTACCTCTTTTAATGCAATTGAGGCAATTGCTCCAGCCGTATAGTCTCCGATTCCTGGTATTTTTCGTAGCTGAGAAACTGTTTTAGGAAATTGATCTCCTTCTGCAACAATCTTCCTGGCTCCCTTACAACATGAACATCAAAGATTTAAGCTAGGGTAACTTCATTTATAAGATTAGGAAAGGAGCGCTGCTTGTTCTGTTCAAATCTGCTTCTAAGTTATATTCCTTACAACTAGAAACACTTTCCTGTATTGAAATTGGTGGAGCGCACAATTCATGATGACCATAAAAAACATCAAGGATCTTGTCTAACTTTTCATTAGTGGTTTCCGTTCTAGAATAAAAGTCTGGCGAAAGTTCATCTAAGCATTGAATGAATCATAGATTGTCAAACATCAAAAATTTCCTTGATGTTTCTATCAAAAATTTCCTTGATAGTTCATCAATCTTTTTAAACACTTTGATTCCTTTACCAGATAACAGAAGCAAAGTTTCATCAATTAATTTATCCAACAGAAAAAAGCCTATTTATGGACAATATTCATGAAATATGTAAATGAATATTTTCTTTCATAGACTCAACCTTCTTCCAGCGTGGCTGATATACACCATAAACTTCTATATATCAGACTCAACCCTAGAATTCTAATGCTAAACCAGAAATGTTACAACCATCACTTTCTTATCTCTTCTTTTTCTTTTTTTTCTTCTTTTTTTTTTTCATTCATAAAGAAAGCAAATATTGATAACAATATTTTCAGTCTTCTAAAGCAAACCCAACATATTGCTTCTAATACCAAAATGAAGCATGAACTGGCTTATCCAACCCTACCCCTGTGTAATTTCCAAAGATTTTCCTATCCTCTCGATCAAACTGACCCAGGACATAGCAAATATGCTGCACCCAAAAGGACTCCTGCAATGTTTCTCCACTGAAAAGAAGCATGCTTTCACTTAACAAAGAGTGGCACTTTCCAACTTCCTGTACATGGTTGCCTTGATTGCCAGTGATAACCCTATCATGTAGAGTAAGAGAACCTATAAGCTTAACCTTCTCAGGTGCCTCAGCCACCCATATGGACCCAGCTGTTGAAAAGCCTGGATACAAAATATTTTCACACAAACACCTAATGAAAAAGTTCCAAGAATACCTGACAAGAGACAACTCCAACTTCCATCTTCTCACATCTCTCCTCTAATATCAAAAAGTCCGACTCCTAGCAACATTAACAGGGAAGATAACTTCCACAACTCCAAATCATTTAAAATCTTCAAATCCGAACCCCAAATTCCTGATAAAATACTTTAAGCCAACATGGCACAATGAAGATTTAATAACAGAAACCTCTGGAATAAGCTCTTGAAAGAAAATCACCCACCCAAATGTCTTTCCAAAACATCACTCTTCCTCCATTTCCTGTCAACAGTTAGCAGCACTGAAAAGCAGCTCATATGTTCCCTGTGCTACAGCTTGATCGCCAATAGCTGGTCTTTCACAAAACATTTCCATCATAAACATGTTATGTCCAGATGCTGGATTCCCACTTCCCCAAAAAAGCTTTAGTCCCGACAAGGCAGGTTTCAACCCCACTCCCTCTCCTTCCTCTTCTGTTGTGATACCACATCCCTTCCTGCCTAACAAACTGCTCCATCTTACCCTCCTATAATCCATGCCGTAAAAATATGTATAGATAAATAAATAAAACATCAGGTTGTCTATCCTTGCAGTTCTAAATAATAACAGGTGATATGTCTGCAAGCTGCCAGGTGCTTGGAGATGTTAGCTAACCACCCATAGAGAAATGCCTTTTCATCCCTTTGATATTGTCTCCCAAAGGGATCCCAAACTATTTCATGGGCCAAAAACCTACCCCACAAGGCCACAACCCAAGACTGCTGCTAACCTCTCAATCTTCCTCTCTTCCGTATTTATTCGACCAAAGAGCACCGGACAGCACTCAATAACACTCCAGTAGTAAAACTAAACTTGAGTGTTTAGCAACATAACCAAGCTGTCAGAAGTCACCTTATTCTACAACATTTCACCTCACACCTTTCCTGGGAAGATAAAAGATCTGAAGTTCTAAGTTTGTCACTTGTTGTAAGTTAAGTAGACTTCCATTAACACCATGGGCTATCAACAGCATATATTTGACAAAACAAAAGGCAATCTTCTCCTCCCACCTATTAATCTAACAAAACTTGTAACACAATTGATAACATTATTAAACACCAATGTAAACGAATATCATCGATGACAACAAATAGGACATGTTATTAGCAATGAGCAGAGACAGCACCTCTAAAAGAAATCGTGCACGTCGGTAGTATTCCAAACCAGCCCACATTTCATTCACCTCCTACAAACAAAATTGAAAAAGTAGTGAATTACTAATCAAAATGTGAATGTGACTGTCAATCTAGAAAGAGAGAGACCTCAAGAGAAGCCTGGGCTAGGGTGTGAGCCACTTGCTCATCCAACGATTAAAGTAGTGAATCACAGCGTCTGCTGCAGCATCACTTCCGAGACCCAAACCCTGTACACACGCACCTCCACGTCATCCTCTTGTTCTCTCCAAGGCAGGTCCCTGCGGTTGAGGCCGTACCATGTCAGCAGAGACGCCCTGATTTTCTGGGTCTCGTCTTGGCTGAACAAGTCTTCTATGTCTTGCTCCGACGATTGAGGGTTTTTGTTTGGTTGGCGACGGCTGCAGTGGCGGTCTTCTTCTTCTTCTTGTTGTTGACTACCATGGTTTGAGGACGGAGTCGGAGTGTCGAATCGAAGGGGATTGCATTTATGTTCATCTAATAACAGAGAACACACGAATTGAATGAGACAACAACCCTAGACTTACCTAGCTAGTAAGTTTTTTCTCTTTATTTATAACGTAAGCATATGATGTGGATGGGACAAATATGACGTCTTTTTCAAATTATAACCCCTTGTAATTATTATTTTTTAAGTTATATCTTTTATATAACGTCAGACAATGTACATTATCAACCCGAATTTAATGTCTATTATAAGTTTATCGACAAAAAATAACACAAATTCAATATATTTTTTTTAGGTCTTTTTTATGTATACTTTTCGTTGAGTAACAAAACATGATGCCCCATTCGGATGACAAGGATCCTGCGGTGACGGGGACAAAAAAAAAACCTCCAAAAGTTTGGCAAGGTCAAGATGTGCGGCACGCCAGTTGTAGCGTTGTTGTTTGGTGAAGGGAGAGTAGTTGGGGTTGACTTGGTAATGCCGTGTAAACCTGAACACAAAGCAAGTACAGAACTAGGGCTGCCACTTGGTTTGGTAAATACCAAACCAATCGAAAACCGACCGAAAATTTATGATTTGGTAAACCGAATTTTGGTAATCGAAATCGAAAAAACCGAAACCGAGAAATACCGAAAAAGTTGGTTTGGTTTTTGGTAAATACCGAATTTACCGAAATTCTAATTATTTAAAGACTTATATTTCTAAAAACACACAGACTAATAATTTTATCTCACGTTTTCAATTGTATATATCATTTAGTAAAAAACAAAACAATGAATAGAAAAATTCAACTATACTTGGTAGCATTCGGGTCTCAATTAAAGCGATCAACTTTAATTCAATATTACTTGTTATATAAAAACGCTCTTACCTACCCGTCTTAGTCGATTTATCACACACACACATAGACAAACCCACTTAGATGACATGTAACTGCCCATGTAAAAATTTAGGAATGTTTTTACCTCTCTTGATGATAGGACTCCCCATAGGAAGCACAAGCGTAAATAGGGTTAGCCGCCTTGATCAAGGCCAAAAAATTATCAAAAATACCTAATTTTTCTACCATAGTCGTATTTCACTATATTGATCACATCATAGTTCACAAGGTTTTTGAAAATTTTGCTTCCTCTTTGTAGTTGGTTCACAAAGATGTACATATGCATATAACTTACTAAATAGGTTATACCACATTACCAGGCATGTTGTGGTTCCAATAATTACAATTCATAAAATTAAAATTCGACCGTCTGATGTGATCATTATAGTATAATACAATTATGATAGAAAATTCAATTGTACTCAATAATGCTCGGGTCTTGATTAAAGCGGTCAACCATAATTTAACGTCACTTATTACACGAAAAAGCTTTTACTGCCCTTATGTGACTTATTTTGGTCGACTCTTCCACACACATACTTTCACATAGATGACACATAACTTGTTCATATAAAAATTTGGAAACATTTACATCCTGACTATTTCGGTAGAAAATTAAACCATACTCGATAATGTGTACTGAAATGACTATCTTTTGTATATGTATTATCAGACTCTAGAAACTCAAGTGATATTTAAATTTTATAGTTTTGTATTGTTTTGTTATATTTTGAAAATATATTTGTTGTGAAGTTTGGTAATACCGAAAAACCGACATCCGAAGTTGGTAAGATTTATCTCATACCGAAGTTTTTGGTTTGGTAATTGAAAGTCATATTTCATTACCGAAAGCTTTGGTTTTGAAGTTGGTAACGCCCATTACCGATTCGAACCGACCGAGTGGCAGCCCTATACAGAACCAAAACAAAAAGAAAAAAAGAAAAGAAATATCAGTTAACCAAGCACGTTGGCCTGCCCTCCGCCACGCGTCGCGTGTGGCCCCCTACGCAAATCCCACTCTATCTGTAGACTCAGTGTAGGTCTCTCTCTCCAAAATATCAGACAAATCTCTCTCTGTGGAATCTCTCTCTCTCTTCTCTCAGAGATGGCGATGGTGATGGTGGCGGTGTTATCGGAATAAATAGAGCTCTCTGTGTGTGTTAGAACATTTGTGGAAAGAAAAGAGGGGATCTCTCTATTCTTTTCTCTCTTGAGCTCAGCCATATCCATGGCTCCAAGCAAGTCCAATTCTAAGGTAAGCACCTCTCTCTCTCTCTCTCCTCTCAATGTTTCGCGTTCGAACATTGTTTTGGAAATCTGGAGTTGTGAATTTTTGTAGTGCTATTTCTGGTTTGCATGTAGCATTTCTAAGGTGCGATCCTGGTTTCTTTTCTAGGATTTTGATTCAAGCTTTGTATAGATTGTGGATACTCCGAGATTTTGGGGGGTGATTCTGTTATTGCAGTGAAAGGACTACTGTTGTATCCGTTATTCTTTACTGATCATGATGATGATCCTCCTGAAACTGGAGGCGTTTTCACTAATGTGCTGCGAATTCAAATCTTGGCCATTTTAGATGAGTCCACTAATATTGCCCAGCGTGCTTGTCATCTAATGAAGCTGGTTGAATTTTGTAAGGACTAGGTTTGAGTCTATGAAAGTAGCCGATGACTTACAGATAAGAACTTGAGTTAGACAGGAACATGAATCCTCACAAATTAGATAGGTCAGGAAGGTCAATTGTACAAATTCCCATATTCATTTTTGGTGTCATTGTGTCTAGATAATCATTACTTATAGGAAACTCCATGCACTCGAAACATGATTCTTCTGCATATATTTTTGACTTCTTTTTGATCTATTAGCTATAAGCACATGTGTGTCGCGGACAGATTTGTTGGATTCGTTTTTGTGAATCATGATGTGCTCTTAATTAAGATTTCTGTGGACAGGGTGATGCAAGTGTTTCATGCCCACAAGAGAATGGTGGTCTCAATTCACTTTCCCTCTTAAGTTCAGAGAAGGCGGTCCAGGAACTTCTAGAGCAATCCACTCTTCAGGAAACAGATGACCACCTCATAGAGTTCTCAGAGGCTATGAGAAGTATGGTCATTTTTCAAAACTCTAGTGCTTTATAGTAATCATCTGAAACTATCTTTCTCACTGTGCGTGTGTGTGTAACTATAGTTTATATGTTGGTATATATGTATCATTTGATACAATGCTGATATTTCATCCAATTTTCTCTAGCGGTTGCAAAGGCCCTTAGACGAGCTGCCGAAGGAAAGGCTTCTGCACATGCTGAAGCAGCTGAATGGAAGCGCAAATATGAACTGGAGAGGGTGCGCAATCTGCATCTAGAACATAAAGGTTCTTTTTTTTGAATGATTGAACAACATGCATTAATTGTTATATGCTGGTTTTATTCATTCATTTATTTTATGTTATAGTTTCTGGTGATGCAATTATCCATTATTTCTGTTCTATTATCATAACTGTTAGAAGCCTTGCATAAGTACTTGAGTTCCATGGGTATTTGTGTCCTATAGTTTTCGTCTGCAATATTTTATATGCGTACTAATCCATCATTCTCTTTACAGCTTCATGTTTCTTCTGAAATTTTCTCTATATCGTGTTGGTCTTTGATCAGTGCCAAAGAAAACCTTCTCACTACTAAGTTGTTGGTCTTGATTTCTTGTTACTTAACCATTCTAGTTGATAATCTAATCTTCATTGCTTCGACCATCTCACTTCATCCAATGTTCATTATTATTTAGCTTCTCGTACTGCTTTTCATTTCATTATGATGACTTATATTTATGAAGTATCCGTATTTTACTGTATGTGTTGTCTATTTAGTAATGATTAAATCAGATCCATGTTAAGAATGGCATTGCCTATATACTATTTCATTATGGATCTCAGTTTCATTCCTTAAGACAAAAACCGGTACCGTACTAGGCTGCAGTTCTCGCGTTTCCTGGAAACTATTGGCTTAGTGAGGACAAAAATAAAAGAGAGCAACTAAACAGTGTTACATAGGAATCCTGGCCCATGTTTTCTTGATGTTGGATAGTTTCTGATGCATCTCAGGAGAGACAAAAAATTGATCTCCTTTTTGTAAATAATGGCACTTTATAAATTTTAAACAGTACTTATAGAAACTTTAGGAGAGGACTATATCTTTCAACCAAGATTCATTCAAATAGAGAACATTTCATCCTACTCTCCAAGACTTGTCCTAGAACAAAAACCTTTACGGATCAAAGAGTAAGTAGTCTACTAATAGTTCTATAAGATAAAGTCGGAGTGAACCTCTGAGTTAGTACCAGTTACTAGTAACAGTTCATGCCATAAAATAACTTGATGTCTTTATAGTCTTGAAGGATAATCTGACTTTTGATACAGAGGTTTTTGAGTTCTTTCAGATGTTTCTAAATAAGGCCACTCATATAAGTCACAGGAAGAAGATTGGAATGGAAAAATATGATTATTCATCGGAGGATTGGAGCCTTGTATTTTTTGCTACCTTTGTAGCAAGTTGCAATTACAGCAGCCTCAGATCTTTTTATTTTTTTTATTTCTTTTATTTTTTCCGTTTCAGTCTTTGTTTGTTCGTAGATGCATCATCAGAACTCCAGAGTTAAGCTTGCTTGGGCGAGAGTAGTATTAGGATGGGTGTGCCTCGTGTTGCACCCCTCTTTTTCAATTATTCAAAAAAAAAAAAGAAGCATATCTTCTGACGCTTTTGATGTCGTAAGGTTCTCATATTTATTTTTTTTGAACAATATGTTATAAGGTTTCTAAAGCTTATGGAAAATGTCTTGTTTTAGAGGGTCCCTTGTATCATACAAAATTACACAATTTTCTCAAAGATTTCTTTGTTTTTCTACTTTCGTTTAGTATTAGCTGTCCATTTCTTTCCTTTTGTTTAGCGTTTATTACGTATGTTCTGAAAAGAAACATTTTGTTCTTAAAAAACTACATATAGTAACTCACTTTGAGTGGGTGAAAATCTTATCGGTCACATTTCTTAGTTACTTGAAATGTCTGCAAATAATTAAAACTGTTGGGTTACTCCTTGGTGTTGTTCTCATGCTAATCAAATTGGACTCATTATCAACAAAGTGGGTGTTATTATTAGACTACAACTTTTATGAAAAGCTTCAGAGTTGTTGGACTTGGCGTCCTTGTTAGGCAAAAATTGTGAACAACTGTATATACCCAACATAACTTCACCCTGTCTTATCGACTAAGATAGGGTTTTGATTTTTTATCTGGTTCGACCCATTCAGAATAAAATAAATTAAATTCTTTAATTACAACCCCTGCATTTCATAGAAAAACCCTTTGATTCGATTACAAAGTACCAACGAGAACTGTGTATGTTTGAGGGTGTTTGGACTGGAAGAATTTGACTGGTGGTGTCAGGGATTCTGTTTGGAATTTTGGTTGCATCTAGTGGGTTGCTAGACTGCCTACGTACCCCTTTGTGAGATCAAACCGACCGTAGTTCAAAAGAGGTTTGTAGGCTTTTGGCTTAATGCCGGCTTTTGGTTTTAACAAACGTATTTGTGAGTCTGTTGTCTTGTGTTTTTTTTTGTGGACACTCAATTTGGTAGTGTCTGTTGTGTTATCTAGAAGAGGTGAGGCAGTGGCGTGACAAAAGGCTTGAACTGTGTGCAGGCGAACTGCTCCTTCATGCAGACTCCACGTGTGTGTCAGCGAGCGAACTCTGCGTGTGTGTCTGAGAGTGTATTCCGCGTATGTATCTGTGGGCGGAGGCCGCGCGTATATATGTAGGCGGACTCCGCGTGTTCACTTGTGGGCGGACTCCGCGTGTATGTCAGTAAGCGGACTCCGCGTGTTCACTTTTGAGCGGACTCTGCGTGCATGTCTCCGCGACTTGCTTCGTCTTTTGCATGATTAGATCTCACGCTGCTTGCGTCATCATCTCGCCTCGTCTGGGCTTAGAGCTTCTGAATTAGCTCGTCACCTCTTATGCTTCTGCCTTTGTTTGAATATCAGCTCGCCACCCCTTAGGGTTCCTGCCTTGGCTTGGATGTTGGCTCGCCACCCCTTAGGGTTCCTGTCTTGGCTTGGATGTTGGTTCGCCACCCCTTAGGGTTCCTACCTTGGCGCGAATGTTGGCTCGCCACCCTTTAGGGTCCCTGCCTTGGCGCGAATGTTGGCTCGCCACCCCTTAGGGCTAAGTAACCTCGCCACCCCGTAGGGTTAAGTAACCTCGCCACCCCTTAGGGTAAATGTCACCTCGCCACCCCTTAGGGTAAAAGTCACCTCGCCACCCTTTAGGGTTAAGTAACGTCGCTACCGCTTAGGGTTAGGTAACCTGCTTCTGCTTTGGCGGGGTGTCCGTTCGCCGCTGCCTTAGGGCTTCGGGCCCGTCTCGCCAGGGCGCGCGGACTCTGGTTCGCAGGACTCTATCATATTTTCCTTGATTGAGTCGTCTTTCCTTTGATGGAGTTGATGAGATCCAGACACCTATCCCTTGTTTGATTGGGAGTTGGATTTGAGGAAACTGCTCTTCTATAAATTGAGGTGTCATCTCCTTCTTTTTCATCTGGTCAAGGATTTGTTGAATCATCAAAGGTGAGTTCCTGCTTTCTGAATCCGCGTTGATTATTTGTTTACTTCCCCTTGCATGGCTTGTTATGCGAGCTGCATGGCCATATGTTTGTTGTAACAAGGGAGAAAGGGGGCGAGGTAGCCTCGCCTTTAGACTTGGTGACTACCTCCCTTTAGACTTGGTGACTACCTCGCGGGGTCACGCGAGGGAGGGAAGAGGACATCGCTTTCGGGCTTTCAGCAGAGTGATACAGAAAGACAAAGGCAACTGCAAAAAAGAAAAGAAAGTTAGAACGGGTGTCCACCTTTTGTCTGGCTCGCCGCTTGTCTTCTGCTTTTCTTTCTTCCTCCTCTGCGCTTCGCCTTCTTCTCTCTGTTTCTCTCTCTGGTTTCTCCTTCTTTGTGCCTTGTGCTTTCCCTCTGCTTCTCTCTCTCTCTCTCTTGTGCGTGGTCCCTGGTCCGTCTATGGTCCGTGGTCCGTGGTCCGTGGTCCGTTTTTTCTCTTCTCCTTGTGCCTCTTTATATAGAGTGCACGGCTTTGGAAGATGAGTTTGTATTGGACATTTGTTGTCCAGCCGTTTGCAAGAGTTGTATTTGAACTCTGAAACATTGTGCATGTAGCACAAGAAAAGTATTTATGCATTTATATATTTTTAAATACTTTTCTTTTCTTTTTTATTTATGCATATTTTTTGCTGATCAACAGTCCTCTTCGTAATGCGATTAGAACCATAGGAATTATGCTTCCGTGTCTCATCTGCTTGGACATTTGCAGAAAGGAAAATTTCTGAAGGTATTTACTTTGTCTTAAAACAAATAAAGTCATAGCGATACTTCGATAAAGAACATGCGGAAAGGTTTTAACTGAAGACGGTTTCCTTTTAACCTCTTTGATGAGTCAATATCAAGAAAAGAAAATAAGATACAGCTTTACTTAATGAGACCGACCACAACAGGAGGCTGTTGCTTAAATCAGACGGTCTTGTATAAAAATGCAAATTGCTGACCGTTAATTAAGGCAGTGTTGTTTACTTTTGGTTGAAGGTGCTACAAGGACCAGATACTGTTTAACAACTAGGCAGGAAAGGAATTTATAGTAACTGTCATTGATAAGAGTGTTAGTGTAGATTTATTACTGTATTGTGTTCCAACAGTGCATTCATGTGAACTAGTTTCATCACTTTATGATCAAGTGATTGAAGCTAGACACCCCTAATGCCAGAAGTGTTCGCTCTGAACACTGCTCACGATAGAAATAATCAAAATTGATTTTGGAAAGGGGGTAAGAGTTTCTGATATTCTTGCCAACTTATTTTGAATGCATTGGCGTTTTTTTGGTTTTAGGTTCATCATCATTTGTCATGGGTAAAGATAGTGTAATATATGATCATAGTAATTGGTTGTATTTTCTCCAGTATGATTAAATTAGATGCCTATATGGTGATTAGTACAGAGAAGTTTTATTACTGTACATTGTTTAGCATCCAGCAAATATGTTGTGATACTTGATTTATTTCCTTCCGTGATTGGACACTTCGAGTTGTGTCGTCATTCCCATAAACCAAAGAATACTATGTTTCATTTCAGAATAGTGTTTTTCTCTATTTTTGTGCTACTTGTAATTGTTCTGTATGTTACAGGGCCATCACATAGAGAGAGTAACAGGGATGATGAGAGGATAGAGAACTTGGCCAGGAGATCAAATGACCAATCTGAACAATGTTGTGGGAGTAATGGGATATGCTCTCATGAAGTTCTTCGGGATGGTGAATGTGATTCTGATTCAAAATTGCTTCTCCATAAGTTTGCAAGAAAGGTAAGGTGCCTCTTTTTCTCCGGTCCATTCACATCTTTGGCTTGTTAAGGTTTACGGTCTCATTCATTGGATCTAATTTGATTTCTGTTAGAACTAGCTATTGATTTTGCATTGTAATTCCAGGAACTTTGTCATTCATCACTATTTCATTATCAATTCAGACTGTACTTTTCCCTGCCATGAGCCAATTGCATCATATTTCCAAATTTAAGCTGCATATATTCCCGTGAAACATACATGTCTTTTAGCCTAATAACAATTTTTGGATAACAAGTCTTGGTTATATTAATCAATAGTACAATATTTATGTTCACACTGCTGCTTCTAATAGTTATATATTTTCATAAGGACCTGTTGGTTTTTCTTTTGTTGCTTTTAGTGCAAAAAATTTCGCACATGTAATCATAGCATTCATGTTTCCACAGGCATCATTCAAACTTTCATGGTGCTGCAAAGGTGACCAGAGTGACCAGCACAAGCATGACATTGTCTCTTTCGAAAGAGGAAACATAACAACTGCAGAGCGCAGTAGTAAACAGGTATAACCTATCATGTTTAGCATTCTGCTTGTAGTTTTCCACTACTCTGCCTTTTGAATGAATTGACATATTTCTGTTAGGCTTAGGGTTGAATTGAATGTATCTAATTCACATTTTTTTTTTCCAGATTTCTTTGAAGTGGGAAACTCACCCACAGACTGTGCTTATATTGACAAAACCAAATTCAAATTCTGTTCGAATTCTTTGTGCCGAAATGGTCAGGTGTGGATCTTATCCTCTGTCACTTCTAAAATCAGATTTAATTATTTATTTGAATAAGTTGATTTGGTATGTGATACCTCAATCCACCGTAAGTTCCGGAAGAGGTTTAATCCAAGTCGTCTCTTTCAAATGGTGCTTCTTTTAGAGGAAATGCATAGATGCATGCTTCTTGCTTCTCTTTCATCTTTCGTCTTAATGAAATGAAACACTTGTTTTTGAATTGTATTTGTGTTCCAAGTCATTCAACATACTATATTTGAATGTATTATATGCACCTACATTGTGAAAATGACTATCATTTATATCAAGTCTCATGCAAATATTCGGATAACTAGGGTCTTATAGCTACTTAACCTTCACAATCTTGCAAGCCTACTCTATAATTGAATGTCGGTATGTGTTATTACTTTTCTCAGTCCTCATTTTCTGTTTCCAGATGGTTGAGAGAGCAGAGAGGGTTAGATATTTATGTGGAGCCACGTGTGAGAGGTGAACTTGTAACAGAATCATCATACTACAACTTTGTCCATACATGGAAAGAAGGTGAGTACCACAAAAAGGGTTGCTTCTTTCCTGCTATAAAATGGAAGAATCTCTTTTAGATATGTGATAAATTCCAAGACTTGGTGTCCATGTGCTTTTGCTAAATCCTTTGTATACTGTGTATATTCCCTATTTATTTAATTTTACATGCAAGATGGATCTACATAGGTGCTCCTTGCTTCAATTTTTTTATTTTTTATTTTTTTTTCTGTTAGAAAATTTTTCATTGAAAATGGAGGAGTATGAAGTTGCTAGCAGAACATTTGAAAAACAAAAGCAATAGAACATGTCCAGGAAAGAACAAAATCAATCTTAAATAATAGTCTTTGAATCCCTAAAAAGAGATTTGGAGTGAGTGTACATGTAATCTTGCTCATGATATTTCATCTAAATACATTTGCCTAATCAATTGTACTTGTTTCATCTAAATGAAGAAAAAAGTACAATTAGGCATTTAGTTGTTTTGCTTGTGATTTTGCTATTAACTGTATAAAATTTGATACTTTGCTTGACAGACACCGAGATTATGCTCCTGCACACAAGAGTTGACCTTGTGGTGACTCTTGGTGGGGATGGAACCGTCCTTTCGGTATGTGTGGATGTTTTTTTTAATTTATTTTGATTTTTAATTTTTTGTTTTTTGAAAGCTTTAGGTTGACTTTGCTTTTAGAGCATTCGAGTGCTTTGGGTCGGGGAATTTGAAGTTATCATATTCAGAGATGCTACAGTATATGGAGAACATCTGCTTCCTTTTGGTGCTTCATAATATTGTTTCCCTTTCTATATAGAATTATGCTGAGTGATTTGTAGGAATATAATTAGAATGGATATTATTTATAAGTCATATGAACTTCACAGATGGTTGATAAATTGATAGAAGGTTCATCAGCAGAGTCTGATCTAGTACGTTATTTAACTTTTTGCTTGTCCATTGGATGATGTTCTTCATTACTATTATTCCTTAGGAGACCACTAGAATAGTTTTTAGTAAGACATTATTACTTTTTTTTTTCTATCAGTTGTGCAAGTTACTTCAGCTACAAGCTCCATCAAAATTAACTTTCCTGGCTATTTGGGCCTTGGGAACTGAACGCGGGCCTACCTTGGTTTGCAATGTTAAATTGCCCTCTTTTCTTACTTTACAGGCAGCATCCATGTTCAAAGGACCAGTTCCACCTGTCGTGCCGTTTTCTTTAGGGTCTCTGGGATTTATGACTCCATTTCGTATCCTCTCATCATATTCTATGATTGAATTACTTACTAAAAGAACATATACAAAGTATTTCTTAAAAATACTCTACACCAGATTTATTCTTAAAAAGAAGAAAAAACAAAAAAGCTCTAAATATTTGCCTGCCTTAATCTTTTAGTATTAACACTTTTCTCTGTTCTCACTATTTCTATGTCTCATAAAGAAGTGATCCTTAACATGATTCAGACAGTGAACGTTACCGGGATTATCTCGATTCACTTTTAAAAGGTCCCATTAGTATCACACTACGACACCGGTTGCAGTGCCATGTTATTAGAGAAGCAGCTAAAAATGAGTACGAAACTGAAGGGCCAATACTTGTTTTAAATGAGATTACAATTGACCGTGGAATATCATCTTATCTCACAAATTTGGAATGCTATTGTGACAACTCTTTTGTCACGTGCGTCCAAGGTGATGGGCTGATATTATCAACAACATCAGGCAGTACTGCGTATTCATTAGCAGCTGGAGGATCAATGGTCCATCCCCAGGTATGTTACTATATTTTCATGTTTGGTGCCTTATTACCACTAATTATAAAGTAGATTTGTATTCTACACTTACTGGTATCTTGTCCTAGTATGGTTGTTCCTAATGAGAGAAAAAAAAAATACCTATATATATATATATATATATATTATACCTATCAAGTATACACCGAATTTTTTTTCAACAGTAATCAACTATCTTCCAATTCAGTCAAGTCTCTCATCCTATATAACTCTGGTTCTCGCTTCCTACCATCCATAAGCTTTTGATGATTTATATATTACTGTTATGGTTGAGGTGTACGGGGTTAGTGTTTTTTAATAATGGGATACCGCTACTATAGTTGGATGGTGTAATTTATCATATAAGTCGTCTGATGATTGCTATTAGGTTTTGTAACAATTGTGACGAATTGCTATAAAATGATTTTCAAGTAAGCTATGAAAACTCAGCTAAACAGTACAATTTTCATTGAAGTTTAAGGAGATTCTAGAGCAATATATTAGGGCAAAATGGGAATACTTGAAATTGTCCATTTTAAAAATGATTTTCAAAGTTTTACCAGTATACTTGCAACCTGCAATCAAAGTCTTTAATGGATGCATGCTATTGATGTCTGCTGTATTGATTGTTCTCCATGATTTCAGGTTCCAGGCATCCTCTTTACCCCTATTTGTCCACATTCCTTATCATTCCGACCTCTGATATTACCCGAGTATGTGACGTTGCGAGTACAAGTACCTTATAACAGCAGAAGCCATGCATGGGCATCATTTGATGGCAAGGACAGGAAACGGCTTGCAGCTGGCGATGCACTTGTGTGCAGTATGGCTCCTTGGCCCGTCCCAACGGCATGTCAAGTTGATTCGACTAATGATTTCTTGACCAGCATTCATGATGGCCTGCACTGGAATCTGAGAAAGACTCAGTCTTTTGATGGCCCTAGGGATATATAATACATGATCCATATTTTGCCTTTTGTATATTAGTGTATGTAGTTCACAGTAGATCTGGTTAGAATGTTAATCTTGTGCAATATAGAAGGGAATACAAGGTGGGGTTTAAGTGAGGGTGGAGAGAAATTTTTTTTAGAGATTCATATAATGATTCATATTTTATATTTATCGCCTCTAAAGAGGACCTTATGTGCTTTCTCCTCCAATAAGTTGAAGCAGAACGCCTGTTAGGTGTAAGATCGAATGTAACAGCGAATGCCATAGTACATGCTTACTGATTTGTTGTTGTACACAAGAAATTGGAAATGGTGGAATGGATATAGATGAAGACTCATTTTAACCATTAAAGAGAGCTTTGATGTAGAAATTTAGTAGTTATTAAAGAGAGCTTTGATGAAGATTCAAGTTATTATAATCCAGTAATCCACAGCTTTGAGAATTTGAGTTGAACAGGATAGTTAAGTTTGAACTTGGACACAGTGAAAATATGACTTGTGATCTGGTGGGGTTTGGCGGAGTTCATCGGGCGAAAATCTCAAGGGTGAAAATAAAATCATGTAGAAAAGACGTTGAACGTGCTTATCATAATGCACAATATGATTAGCGAGGAATAGATGAGCGTGATTTAATAGCTCCGATTAGGGAATTTAATCATGCGCTTGTCCCTACTGTTGAATTGCTTGGTGAAGAAGATGCATGATTTAGTCAGTTTAGACAAATCAAAGACAAGAATGCTCATTTTGAACTTAGGGATGCGTTGATTGATTATCTATGGGATCGTCACGGTAGATATGAAGCTTAAAGTGTCGCATTAGAAGTTTAATTTAGCGTTTTTTTTATATACGTACGTACATGGCCGGTCCTGAGAATTCAGGAGTGCGAAACTTGAAAGGGGGTCTAAACGGAAATGACATGGTTCTCCTGAAGAGAATGATATGATACAATGTTATAGTTCCTAATACAGCTACACATACAAATGTTATATGTACACCATTAGAGAATGATATTTTGGTGGATATTAATGAATATAATATTTTTGACCTCATACTTGGTTTAGGTTCGCCACCAGCCAATAAACATCTCACTCGAAAAAAAGTGATAGAGATTTAAACGCATATTTACGGATGGTCATAACATGACAGTCTTCCCGCTGTTAGGAGGAGAATAAGACTATTATCATTTGAATAACGGCGTGAATTTAAGTGGAATGTATCCACCAAGTCTAAAGTTTTAAGCTCCTGAAAATAGAAAATTATACAAGTCTTTTAATGGTCTACATGATATTACAAGTAAAAGATCCATATTCATTAGATAATATTTGTCCAAGAAGTGACAAAATTTGCCCCAGAAGTGGCACGGGTACCCAATATCAAAAATGCATGTATATAAGAATGTGTGGGATATATGAATGATGGTTATCTATGACAATTTATAAATGGTAGCTACCAAAGACCATTAAGGACTGTATTGTCGACAAAGCATATTATTGGCCAAATTGGAAAGAGACAATTCCAATGAAACTAAATATTTGAAAAGTGATGAGATACTTTGACCTTTAACCCTATAGATACAAAAAGGTATTTACCACAATGAAAATAAATCACTATGATTTAATGTCTACAAAAGACATGAGATTATGAATCTGCCCTTATACGAATGATATTTTTCTATAAGTACAGTGTTACATGTTATTGTTACATGGACGAGAGACTTATGACATGTTGTCATCGTATATTACGAGGGTCTTTAAAGATACATTGATAAACCAAATTCCCAGAAGTGAAGTGTCATTATCAGCGTATCACTGGTTAAATCCTCAAAGGATTCAAGTACATGAATGATTCTAATGTAATTCGATCCATGAATACTTGAGAGAGCTTGAAGCTAATTCATAGAATCAAATAGTCTAAAGTTAACTCATATATACTCATTTTTTTATAGCTAACGTGATCGAAATTGCCTCAATGAGTATTATGATCAGACTACACAATTGAATTTGAATTATGATCATTATGTTGCTACATATTCTAACTCTTGGGAAGTTATGAATTACTCAGAGCTCTTAAAGAGCTTATATGAGATGTATCACTACACAAAGATAGTAATGTGTATGACTAAATATGCCATGAGATATTTCAATGTTTTAATGCCAATTTGCTTATCTTGTTTAGCTATTACTTAGTGTATGAATTTGGTCATACGACTCAATGAGGTAAGACCTATTTATAATCATTTAGATTTGTTAGTATTGTTTTAACTTTGTAGGTACACAATTTCATGATGAGCCCCTATATCCAAAGCACACATGGTCTCCTTTAATGATGAGAAAATCAAACCGTTATTTACGGCCCATGAAGCTTGTAACGTTCAAGGAGAGATTCTCATCAGGGGGAGCATCCAGAAGTATGCTACTTAAGACATATGCGTGTTATACTCTTGTCTCCTTCGACCAAGGTTATTTTTCTCCCACTGGGATTTTGTTACCTGACAAGGTTTTTAACGAGACAACATTAAACGCAACCAATTTCATCATTCATTGGTGGACATCCAAGGGAGAGTGTTATAAATATTATAGTCTATGTGGCTGTCCACGTAATTACTCATTAGTTATGTACTATGATATAAGGAGACTAATGAGAATGAATGAGAACACTTTTACCTCCTCCAAACTATTCTTCTCTTCTTCTTTTCTTTACTTTATAACACTATCTAATTTCTTTTGTATGATTATATATATATATATATATATATATAATTTGTCAAAATAAAAAAAACAATTTCGTCTAGAAAAAAAATTACATATATATATATATATACAGTCTCCTTCTAGAGTGGGATCATGCTTTGAAATTAAAGTGCGGGACTCCTTATTTCGTTTACTTTCAAGTCGTATTTCCACATCTTAACCATACAATGTCTAAAACACAGTGTGTAGATCATTCCTACAAAGTTTAATCAAATTTGAAGATCATTTGGGCTTCCGTAATCGTAATTTACACGAACGGTTCTGTTTAGAACAACTTTTGTTCTGTTGATTTATTTAATCTAATTCGTTACCCAAATGATCTTAAAATTTGATGAAACTTTGCAGGAATGATCTGCATAGTGTGTTTTAAACATTGTACGGTTGAGATGTGGAAATACGACATGAAAGTGAGTGAAATAAGGAGTCCCGCACTTTAATTTCAAAGCGGGATCACGCTGTAAGGGGACTGTTGTACATATATATATATATATATATATATATATTCATAAGAATTCACGTTTTTGAACAAGTATTCTCAGAAATATATGTATTTTCACATTATATTTCAGGAGGGCGGATCTATGACATACAAAATTATAATCAAAATTATAACCAGAATATAAATCATTAGATCTATTAACAACTAACGGTTGATATTAGCCATAAAACTAAATCTTTTTTCTTTTTCTTTTCTTTTTATTTTAATCAATTAAGGAAATCTATATATTAAAAACATAATAAAAATTGATGATTACCTACTCTAATTTTGGAATACAATTAATTAACAGGAAATTAATGGTTTTCTATCAAAAGGAGAAATTTTTAGATGTTACAGGAGGACCACGTGGCAGTATGACGTGATCTTACATTCCAATCAAATATTGACACGTGGATTTATTACAACTAAAATATAAACTAAAGTTTTCTATTTTTTGTGAAATAACCTTCATGGGTTTTTGTTGAGTTTGGACTAGGGTTTAGGGTTTGGGGTTTGGGGTTAGGGTTTAGTGTTTAGGGGTTAGAGGTTAGGGGTTAGGGATTAGGGTTTGGGGTTAGAGGTTAGGGGTTAGGAGTTAGGGTTTAGGGTTTAAGGTTTAGGGTTTAGAGTTTATAGTTTAGGGTTTAGAGTTTATAGTTTAGGGTTTAAAAAACAACAACAAACCTAAAATTGTATTTGACAAAATATCTGATGTAATTTGTTATTAATAAAATTCATGTGTCAATATTTGATTGGAATGTAGGACCATGTCATATTGCCACGTAGCCCTCCCGTAGCGCTGAAAAATCTCTCATCATTTACTAGATAAAAGGGTTTCATCTGATATAAACTAAAATATATTTCTAGCCTCTTCTTTCTCTTTTCCTTTTCATCACAATCATGCTTAGATTGAACACTAAAATATGAGGACAGATCTGTGACATACAAGATTATAATCAAAATTATAACCAAAATATCATCTATTAGATCTATTAACAACTAACGGTTGAGATTAGTCATATTTGATGAAACTAAAGGGAAAAAATAAATATTAGATGAAACTCATTTATTAGAGAATACCATCATCATCTACCCCTTCTTCTTCAAAAGAAAAAAAAAATTATCAAGTGATGTCTGCCATAACACGTTGGAAAACTTCTGATCAGATTATGTATGAAAGTATTCATATTATCTTGTGCTATGAACAACAAGAAGCTTTTGATAAAAATTAAAAAAATTAAAAAACAATAAGAAGTTGAAATAAGTAAGTCTAAGGTGCACTAAATGACACTTTCGACTACAGTCAATTTTTTAACGTAATATTTGAGACTTAATTTGTTTTATTTCCTCTCTAGTAATAAGTTTCAATAGGAAACGAATTATTTCCTCTTAATTATATTCTAAATGGAGAATAGTAATCATCAATTTTTATTTAGATAGATTTCATAAATTGAATGAAAGAAAAAGAAAAGAAAAAAAAATTTAGTTTTATGACTAATCTCAACCGTTAGTTGTTAATAGATCTAATAGATTATATTCTGGTTATAATTTTGATTATAATCTTGTATGCTACGGATCCACCCCTATATTTTAGTGTTCAATCTAAGTATAATTGTGATGAATAGGAAAAGAGAAAGAAGAGGCTAGAAATATATTTCTATTTTAAGTATAAAAAAAGACAATTTTTTAATAAAAAGACAAAAATAATCTAGAGTAATTGGATTTGGAAAAATAAGATTGTCTTTTTGCTTAAGAATAACATGCTAATATCTTTTTAACTGAGTGATGTGTTTAGGTGACATGCTAAGATTAAAACCACAAATCTTAAGCCTAAAACCAAAAATCATTTTCCTTCTCATTAATTAATTTGTAGCTTGTATGTGCTTGGAATTCAAATTTTTGGACCACTTCTCTTTACTCGTTAATTAATTAAAAGAAGACTTCCAAAACAACTCGTGCTAGCAATTAGCTACAGCTTTGTCTAAAACCAAGCTTCTAAAAGGCCTCGCCTAGGACCGCCTAATCCCCGCCTAGGCTAGCTCTAGCTAGGCTGCAAAGAGCCGCCTCGTTTTTCTTCTAGGCCTTTGTGCTAGGCTATGGGCAATTAGGCAGCCACCTAAACGCCGCCTAGCCTGCCTAGGCTACTAAGCTCTTCGGTTAAATTGTTTTCTTTTTGTGGTGGGGTTGATATTGTGGGGAGTTTGAGAGTACAAAAGTGAATGATGTGTTTAGAATTATAAGTGTATAAGGAAGTTACGCTAAATTTTGGATAAATTTATCCTATAAATGGGTCTCATAAGATTTATGTTGAATAATTTAACAATATTTGACTGTTTTCAAATAGGGTGCATCTATTGCCACTCTACAAACCACTTTATTCACCCCACACGTTGTTGATTTATTAAATAACTAATATACCATAATGTAAAATTACAGTACGGGATAATAAGTTGTTACAAATTATAATTTTTTTTTATGATAAACACATACTTCATAAATCTTAACCCATAATTTATCATATTCGATCTTTTATGAAGTTTGAAAAACACACTAGCATTCAACTGAAAATGAGGTGAACTGTTAGTATTTTTTTTTCTTTGTTGATGCTTCGTCTATCCATTTACTCATTATTTCTCTTATTGATTTTGTATGTAAATTTTCATGTCTAGTCGTTCACTTATATATATTCGATTTGTTGTTTTTTCATCGGCGTCACAACTTTTTAGCATTCAATTGAAAATGAGATGAACTATTTGTATTTTTTTTTTCTTTGTTGATGTTTCGTCTATCATTTACTCTTTATTTCTCATATCGATTTTTTATATAACACTACCAGAACATCTACTTTAGCCGATGAAAAATTTTCGTCGGCCTGTTAAAAAAATCGTCGGCTAAGACCTTAGCCGACGAGCATTCGTCGGCTATAGTGTCGTCGGGAAAAGGCCGTCTGTGATGACTTTAGCCGACGAAATTTTTTTTTTGTCGGCTATAGTCCCACTTTAGCCGACGAAAAATATGTCGTCGGCTATAGTCCCAGACTTTAGCCGACGAAATATTCGTCGGCTAAAGTGCGTAATAAATAATAAAAAAATAACTATAGCCGACGAAATATTTTATATTTCGTCGGCTAAACGTTGTAAAAAAAATTTAAAAAATAACTATAGCCGACGAAATATAAAATATTTCGTCGGCTAAACCTAATAAAAAAAATTAAAAAATAATTATAGCCGACGAAATATTAGGTTATTCGTCGGCTAAACCTTATTAAAAAAATTAAAAAATACTATAGCCGACGAAATATTAGGTTATTCGTCGGCTAAACCTTATAAAAAAATTAAAAAAAAATAACTATAGCCGACGAAATATTAGGTTATTCGTCGGCTAAACCTTATTGAAAAAAAATTAAAAAATACTATAGCCGACGAATATAACGTTTGAATATCGTCGGCTAAAGTTGCTGGGTTTTGAAAAAAAAACTGCAGAAACTTTCGGCTAAACTCATGGTACATGTAATTATAAGCCATGATTGATTATTAGGAAGCAATCCAAAGTATTATGATCGCGCAAAACACTGTAAAAGAAAAAAAAAATCTCCGGCGGAGGTTAGTGGTCGCGCAAAACACTGCAAAACACTGTAAAGCAATCCAAATGCAAATGGCGGAGGTTGGTCATGTGAGCCACCGAAACCGGCAACACGCCGGTGAGGTTGTTGTTGTAGAGGTCGAGAACACGGAGGTTAGTGAGGTTGGAGAGCTCCGGCGGGAACGTGCGGTTGAAGACGATGTTGGAGAGATTGAGGAGGCGGAGAGCGGAGAGAGCGGAGATCTCAGGCGGGATGGGACCGGAGAGGTTGTTCTCGGCGAGGGTGAGATTGGAGAGGTAGACAAGGAAGGTTAGTGAGATTGCAGAGGTTTACCATCTTCGGCTATATAAAGAACTTTAGGCGACGAAATTCTTTATTTTCGTCAGCTAAACTCTTTGGTTGACCGCCAAAAAATTTTGGTTCAAAATTTTGAAAATTTTTCAACTTTAGGCGACGACTTTTCATATATTTTCGTCGGCTAAAGTCCTTTGAAAATTTTGGTTGACCGCCAAAAAATTTTGGTTGAAAATTTCGAAAATTTTTCGACTTTAGCCGACGACTTTCATATATTTTCGTCGGCTAAAGTCCTTTGAAAATTTCGTCGGCTAAAGGTACCAATTTCGTCGGCTAAAACTTGGAAATTCGTCAGCTAAATCTTTGAAATTCGTCGGCTAAAAGTATTTTTATACATTTGGTATGTTGTGATTGTGATGATCAAACTTGAGAAACAGAAATCCAACCGTCAGATCTGACCATCATGATAAAATACATGTATGGGAAGAAATTCAACTTGATCCGAAAAGAATAAGGGCTCGATCCGGACGGTCAATCTCGTAAGTCAAACTCCTAAACGCACGGAAAAGGTCGTTCGACCGTCTAAATTACGTATTTTGGCCGGACCTCCAACTGAAACTAGTTTTAAACCGATGACACGCAACAAGTCGTATAAAAATTTTACGCAAAATAACCACCGAATATAGGGCTACTCATACGGGGAAAAAATGAAAAATTGCATTGACCGCAACTATCGGCACCGAATATTTACCGGAATAGTGTGATTTTTCAACCGTGGATGTATTTCAATATTCTCGTCATATCTTATTTCATGACTTTTTAGCGTTTGAAGGTTTTACGTATAGTTTGTTTTTGAAACGGAACATTTACATAACACTTGGTAAACAAGTTATACAACATTAGTATGCATGTTGTGATTGTGATGATCAAACTTGAGAGACAGAATTCCGACCGTCAGATCTGACCATCATGATAAAATACATGTATGGGAAAAAATTCAACTTGATCCGAAAAGAATAAGGGCTCGATCCGGACGGTCAATCTCGTAAGTCAAACCCCTAAACGCACGGAAAAGGTCGTTCGACCGTCTAAATTACGTATTTTGGCCGGACCTCCAACTGAAAATAGTTTTAAACCGATGACACGCAACAAGTCGTATAAAAATTTTACTCAAAATAACCACCGAACATAGGGCTATAGTAGGTAATAGAAAAATTTTAGGGTTTAGCCGACGAATACCCTAACGTATTCGTCGGCTATAGTATGTAATTAAAAAATTAAAAAATAACTATAGCCGACGAAATATTAGGTTATTCGTCGGCAAAAACCATCTTAGCCGACGAATTATAGTGTATTTCGTCGGCTAAAGTGTGTAATAAAAAAAAATAAAAAACATCTATGGCCGACGAAATTAAGGCTTTTTTCGTCGGCTAAAACTTATTTAAAAAACCTTAGCCGACGAATTTTCATATATTTTCGTCGGCTAAAGTCCTTTGAAAATTTTACTCCAACTTTGGTTTACCGCCTAAAAAATTTTGAAATTTTTTGATCTTAGCTGACGACTTTTCATATATTTTCGTCGGTTAAAGTCTATAAATTCACGAAAACACTCATATCTCCCCATATATTACGTAGTTTGGTCAAATCTTCCACACGAAAAAACTCTCACGTAGATGAGACGCAACCACCTATATAAAAATTTTGAAACATTTACCTTTCGACGATAGGGCTCCCCTTAAGAAATAATAACGGTAAATAGGGTTGACCGCTACTATCGGCTCCGAGACTTTACTCGATTTACGTGATTTTTGAACCATAGCCGTATTTCACCATTCTGAACACATCTTATTTCACGAGATTTTTAATAATTTTGCTTCCTATGTAGAGTTGGTTCACAAAGTTGTATAACCTACTAAACAAGTTATACAACATTAGTAGACACATTGTGATTCCGATGACTAAAATTCACAAACAAAAATTCGACCGTCAGATATGATCATTCTGACGAAATATGTCTATGGTAAAAAATTCAATTGGATCCGACAACGTTAAGGGCTCGATCGAAACGGTCAACTCTAATCGAAAATAAGAAAACTGCATTTTGAAGCCATAAACGGACTCGGATGGCCAAAAAAGCCTATACGTCATGGAATAGCGATGAGTTTGACTCGTAGGGCCGTTACGCTTCCGGAAAGGTATCACAATAGTCAATCGGACACCAAAAACCAAATCTGCAGCATAGTGAATAATAAGGGTAAGTCAACTATCAGCACCGAGACTTTACCGGAATACCGTCATTTTTCAACCGTAGATGTATTTCACCATTCTAGTCATATCTTATTTCTACGAGGGTATCATCATCGGCGACAGAGACAGAATCCACCGCGAGCTCCTCAGGTAATCAGTGATGCATGATTATTTTTAAAGGGTCATATATTTTAATAATCAATTTGGCCGAATCATGTGATAGGCACAAAGAAGAAGAGAGGCCCCGTCACAGGGAAGGTTCTCTAGAAGATCGTGGGTACCGTGGGGAGGATCGTCATCGATACTGACGGGGATGGCCACATAGTATCGGGCGGGAAGTCGAGGACGTACTCCGGCCGCGTGGGAGCTGTCATTAGGGATAGAGTCCCTATGTTGTGGTCAGACTGGGGCGAGGTCCCGCAGGAGGTTAAGGACATTGTCCACAACGCGATATCGGTGAGTTTACAAAATAATATTATGTATTACATTGTTCATTTCTCGAAAAGCTAAACTAATAAACGGTTAAATGCATGTGTGGTTTGAGGTTCCCGAGCACCTGAGGGACAGCTGGGCCGACGTTGTGCATGGGGGAAGGTACGTTGGGAAGTTAATGAAAAACAAAATTGTATGTGATATTAATAATATTTCTAATATTTTTGTTGTATATGTAGGTACAAGGAGTGGAAGAACGAGTTGCGGACCCATTGGACTACGCACGGGAACGCACGTTCTGGTACCCCTGCTGAGTTCCAGTACAGGGAGTACGAGTGGCGTTGGCTTCTGACATCAGAATTCAACAACCCTCGTAAACAGGTATTTAAATAAATTAGTTAGTTAATTTATCATTAAGTACATGCGTTTTAAAATATTTTACTAATAGTTTACTTTTTTCTTTGAAGGCGGTTTCCCAGGTGAACGCTCAGAACCGGCAACACAACATAAGGAACCATCATGCCGGTTCTAGACCGTTCGCTGTCTTCATGGACGAGGCGGCCAGGGAACATCCAAAAGTCAACCAGTACGTCTATACGTACGAGAGGGCATATCCTGACTCCCAGGAAGATATTGTAAGTCACCTTGCGTTTTTAAATTTTTAAATTTATGTAAAAATGTTAATTAATAATTTTTTCCCTATCCATATAGGCGAAGGTGAGGGAGGCTAGTGACGAGGTCATGAGTGCCTTAGTGAGGGAGACATGGCCGGACACGCAGGAGGAAGAGATGTCCGAAGCCATGTCCCGGATCGACACTTCGGATCTGACGATTGGGGTGAGGATCATGGGCACAGCCTTCCCACCGAGAGCAAACAACTTCTACTGCCGGGGTCTAGGAAAGAGAGGCGAGGGGGTCCTGAAGACCACTCCAGGATTTCAACGAAAGGCAGCCTCGACCAGCAGAGGTACCACGTCCTCGATCGCCAGGACGACTCAGCTAGAGTCGGAAGTTCAGAGACTACGAGAACAGCAAGCTGCTCAGGCTGCCTATAATGCCGCGCATGCAGCCTATGTTGCCGAGATACATGCCATCCAGCAGGCCCAGCAGCAGCAGATGTTCCAGTACATGCAGGACTTTACAGCTGCCCAGATTCACGGACTTCCGCCAACGCCCATGCCTCCGCCTATGTCGCTACCCCAACCGCCGCAACCTCCACAGCAGCCCCCAGAAGCGGATATTAATTTAGACGATATAGAATTTATGTAGTTGATATATACTTTTATACTTTTATGTAATTAATACTTTTATGTAGTTGATATATACTTTTATGTGTTTGTTGTTGGTTATATGAAATTGTTTTGGTGTATTTTGCAGCTTGCTTGGAATGATAATTTAGAAATTTCGGGGGTTTTTTTTTACTGGAATGGACTTATAGCCGACGAAAAAAGCCTTAATTCGTCGGCTAAAGTTTTTTTATAAAACACCTATGGCCGACGAAATATGCTTTAATTCGTCGGCTTAATCCCTATAAAGCGGACGAAATATACTATATTTCGTCGGCCATAGGTGTTTTATATTTTTTTATTACAACCTTTAGCCAACGAATATTTTAAATTATTCGTCGGCTAAAGTATGGAAGATAACCGACGACACAAAATGTCGTCGGCTAAGGTATGGACTATAGCCGACGAAATAATGTCGTCTGCTATAGTCCAGACTTTAGCCAACGACATTATTTCGTCGGCTAAAGTCTGGACTATAGCAGACGACATTATTTCGTCGGCTATAGTCCATACCTTAGCCGACGACATTTTGTGTGTCGTCGGCTAAAGTCATCACAGACGACCCTTTCCCGACGACACTATAGCCGACGAAGGGTCGTCGGCTAAGATCTTAGCCGACGAATTTTTTTAACAGGGATTTTTCGTCAGCTAAAGTACTTGTCCTGGTAGTGGCGGTTTAACACAGATCAATGACACTACCAACCCTGCAGAAGTTAGTAATTTAAATAACCAGATCATAAGTTTTCAATAACAAGAATGACACGAAAATAAGTTATGCAAATCTTATAAACAACTTAAGAACATAACTTTATAAATCTGAAAATTAATATAACTATATTCTCAACATCAATCTCAATCCAAAACGCATAAGTTCTAAAAATCTAACAAAAGTGTAACAATGCCTCAATCGATTTCTCTCTGTTCTGTAGTATTTTCTTCTGTTAGATTTTTAGAACTTATGTGTTTTGTAATTGAGTTATACTTCCGGTTATTAAAAATGGAGTTTTTATTCATACCTCCAAAATTAGTACTTGGACCTCTATTTATTTTTAAATAGTGGTTGACTTTGTTACCTTACATGAAATGACAGATGGGGACAACAAAGATAGAATTAACACATCATAGTTCTTTACCTCCATATTTCCAGCAAATTATTTTGCCATGTTCAAACAAAGATTGAATCAAGTTTATGATCTTTCAAAAGACATAATTTCACCATCAATCTCCTTCAACATTGAAAATATGGAGAAAAAAAGTGACAATCTAATAATTATGAAGAGGCAAATCATGATTTTGAATTTTTTTTTTCGATAAAAAATCTCAGCAAATCTTCTTCTCAGAAGCATGAGAAAAAAAATATATCATGTGTAAAGAAATTGATTGTACTTACATAAAGCCCATCATCAGGAGCAAGCTAGATTGCTTTGTATGTGTTTGCTCGAGTAATTTTCAAATTTGTAAGTTTTTTCTTTAGATAAAGTGCACCTCTAATTTTCCTTGTTTCTATAAAATCTCAGTCTTGCTTGCCGTAGATGCACTTTGCGGTGGAATTCTGTTCACTTGACACCACAGATAATTAGGAGCAGTGAAATTCTTTTTCAAAAGAACTAAACAATACAATGGAAAAGTTAGAGATCAAGGGTAGTTTGGGTAAACTAAGGAGGTCTAGTTAGCATATTAAGGATCTAAAAAAAGTAATTAGGATGTGTAAAAGGTGAATTCAGATTCTCTGTTTGGATTTAAGTTGTTTGAATTTATTTTGATGTCTTATAACCATTAGATATGGTAAATATGACATTATGGTTTTAGATTGTACTCAATTCAATAGTTAGAAGTCATCTAAGCAACTCTAACTAAAGAAACCAAATTCGTAAAATGTAAGGAGGTGCAAGTACAATTTTGAAGGTATTAATAGAAACTCCATATTAAAAAAAAGAAAAAATAGATAAAAGAGAGAGGTCAAAATTAAGAGTAAAAGGAAATATTAGTGTGTGACTCATTGGGCGTGTGAGCCAAGTGGCGACCGCAGAAGGCATAAACAAGATCAAATTCTGATATAAAGGAGAGGAGTTGATATAAAACAACCCAACAACCAAGTGTGAATTCCCGGCAGAGAGAGAATGAGCAAGGTCGTCTGCGTCACCGGTGCTTCCGGTTACATTGCTTCATGGCTCGTCAAGCTCCTCCTCCAACGCGGCTACACTGTCAAGGCCTCTGTTCGCAACCCAAGTCAGTTTTTCTTTTTTCCTTTTGTCTTGATCAGCCAATCCTTTGTGATAGTTTTCATTCTGCTTTTTTTTATTTGATTAATGCGTCCAACAACAACGACCCTCTCTCAGATTATGCCTCTGGATTGAAAATTTTGATGCTTTCTGTATAGGGTTTGTGGTCTATTTAGGGGCCTAAATGTTGGAATTGGGTTTCAGGTTTTGATGTCAATCATCATGTGATTTAGCTACATCAGATATGAATGGAGACAATGGTGTTATTGAATCATCAAGTCATGTTATTTGCTACATCTGTGTCCCAAATTTGAGAAAACCGAATTATGTTATACTAGGGCGGTTTGCATGCTTACTTTTAGCCGGTCCATGACATATTCCCAACCCTATACAAAAAAAAAAGAGACATGACATATTCCCATGTTTATGCTTGCAAAGCAAACCAGCACGTCGATTGAGTTCAGATTTCATGCATCTAATCACATGCTCAGCTTGATTCTAACTTTAAAGTCATGACATGAATCTGACCCTTCTTAGTTTATTTGGTATCTTTGTTGTGGTCGGCTAGAATTGGAAGCAAAAAGCAGAACAAAAAGAACTAACTCATCAATCCAAGATTATTAAATGCAGTGATAACCAACACCAGAAATAAGTGGTTGGATAAAATTCATAGTGTCCAACAGGTTAGGATCAACAATCTCTTCCACTATATTGGTGTCTACCAAGCTTTGAACATGAGATTTGATGAACAACTAAAAAATCAAGACCAAAAAGACGGAAAAACTCTATTGCCTCTCTCAATTGCTTTCACTCATACCTTAAGTGTTATTGCGTCTTCTGTCATTGAAGGGGAATGTACTGCAGCCAGCCACTCATGCTTGTCTCTCCTAACAGGCACAATAATAGCATCAATGAGACTCCCTGTTTGAGCCTTTTCTTTTGTTTAAGTAACTAGGCTCTAAGGCAATCAATTATCAATTAGGATTTAGAATATTCCTTCCTTATTGGCATCAAAAAACTACCAATAGGAGTCCAATTACATTGTTATGATTTCTTGTTTTCTATCGTAGAATACCACTTACCTTGGTAAATCAATAGTGGGCTGAATCATCAAGTCCCCAAATCTTATCATCATTTTCCTGCATTCTCAAATTTTGCATATTCCTCTGCTATTCAGTGTTTTCTGTTCACATAAAACTGAGTCCATGTCTATTTTAGTCCTAATGTTGTAATTTCACACAGATGATCCAACAAAGACGGAGCACTTGCTTGCATTTGATGGAGCTAAGGAGAGACTTCACTTTTTTAAAGCAGATCTATTAGAAGAAGGTTCTTTTGATTCTGGTGTTGAGGGCTGTGAATGTGTATTCCACACTGCGTCTCCCTTTTATCATGATGTGACAGACCCAAAGGTTCTCCCCTTATACTTTGGCTTTTATGTCCTTCAGATTTCCATTTAAACATTAGAAGGTATAAGGCTTTTTCTTGTTTTATTTAGAGTCAATTATAAATTATTAAAATCTTCCAGACCAAGTAATTTTGGGTAGGGATGGAATTTTGAAACCGAAAAAAATCAAACCGAATTAAGAAAAACCGAACCGAACCAAATTAGTTTGGTTTGATTTTTGGTTTCGGCCCTTGAAAAACCGAATCTCTCTAAAACGATGTCGTTTTTTGTATTAAATATTTGACTTGAACAATATGATTTTAGGTTTTATGTTCTATATAATTATATGTTTGTTTTTTCTAATATTTTGCTTTTTATTTTCGTTTTATGTACATATAAAAATGTTTTAGGTGTTGTGTATGCGAAATATAGAGAGTGATATGTTACCTCTAATATCGAAGACCTTATTCTTGCGAACTTTAGATGATAGACTCTAATATTTAATTTATTTTTCTTTAAAATTCAGAATTTATTTGGATGGACTTTAAACTATGGAGTCTATATTTTGTGTTCAAGATGAACTTAGAAGTTTTAAAATTATGGTTTCATGGTGTGCTAGTATGGTCAATTCCCAATACTTTCGAAATTATTAAGTATTAAACTTTCAAAGTATCTATTTGGTTTATAAATTGTTGGTTTGTTGAAGAATCATTGCCAAAATTTTTATTAATATATTATATGTGCTTATAAAAACAAGTATTGGAAGAAAAAAAAGGACCTAAAATACGATAATTTTTACTAAGCCAAAAGCATACAAATTTTAAGAAAATTATTTTAAAAAAGAAAAAAAAACTGAAACCGAACCGAACCACGGTTTGGTTTGGTTTCCGGTTCAAGGTCTCAAAAAATAACAAACCGAACCGAACCGAATTTTTTATTCAGTTTGGTTTTCGGTTTTAGGTGAAAACTGAACCGAACAAAACCGAACCCACCCCTAATTTCGGGATCAGAGCAGGCAGATATGCTCATTATATGATCTCTTTTTCACAATTCATATGAGGAAAAGTAGTTTTCATTTCCCATGTCATGGAAACCCTTTTTGTTCCATCTGGACTATTATAACTAGTACTAAGTAGTAATTACCAACAGACTATTGATAATGCAACCAAATATGCATGTATGATAAATTCATCTTAATACAAATGCAAATTGAATGTATTTTTTTTATGCGGGGACGAATCGGTAGAAGATGATAACTAGAACAACATAGATACATCTAAAGAAAGGAGATTGATAAAGAGAGCAAAACTCTATTTTTCTTAATAGAAATATTCATAAACAAAATCTATCTTTCTCATACGAGGATGTTCCTTTTTAAAGAGCTAACCCAACCCTCTAATAAATGCTAATACAATGCACAATCCCCTTTTTCTTCTAATACATTCTAGAATACCCACTTCCCAATCCCACATTAAATCATGCTCATTCAACAAGTCTAGTAAATAGACATATTTTGAAATAATATCTATTAATTAAATTTAAATATGGACTCTTTGAAATTCCAAATGGGTTAAATGAGTTAACCCCCATTTTTGCACTGCATCATTTTTTCCCATAATCAGGTTATTTGCTCATGCATTGATTTTAGAATTTACCATTTCTGTATATTCTTGGCCAAAAGTACATAGCCTCTTGATATGTTGAAAACTAATTTCAGTAACATTATCTCATCTAATCTTCAAATTGGTAAATTGTGCAAGTCATGAAATATATAGTTGAGGGAAAAATAGAAAGACTATGAAGGAGTATAAAGACATCTATAAGAGGGATCTTTTAAATTTCAAGGGGACAGGTGCCCCTTAGCCTATGTGGCTCTGCCCTTGTGGACATGCCTTCTCTTATCAACAGCTCATGATGCAAACTAGTATTTTAGAATCTCTTGGACCGTGAATCAAATGTTGCTGGAGATCATTGTTTAGTGTACCAATGAATATAAGAGAAACGGGATTGATCTTTCCATAACAAATACAACTTTTTCAGCAGAATGCGAAGATTTGTTTTCCATCCTCATTGTGTTTTCAATATGGCAGCAGGCTAAGGTCTTGGCCTCTGGTTTTTTGGTTTTTTCTAAAAATTACATCCGAGCTGCAAGTCCTACCTGCTTTTTGTTAATTTATTTTTTGTTTGAATTATTTTTTTCTACTATCATTAATTAAGCAACCAAGGGTTAGAATACATTTTCAATGACATTCTAATACTTCGAAATATTAGGACCCTTATATTTCAAAATGACATTCCTTAGACATTCTAATATTAGGACCTCTTGCATCTTTCCAATCTAAGCTTCCTGTGATGCAGGAGTTAACCTGTAAAAGATAGAGTTCCTAAGAAGTCTTTTTTTTTTAATGATATCATTGTGGAAAGGGCCCCCTTTGTTTCTTGGATTGATGAATAGTATGATGGGTTGTTTTGTTTCTAACTGTTACATAATTGTTGCCTAGTTCAGGCGGAACTACTTGATCCTGCAGTAAAGGGAACACTTAATGTTCTGAACTCGTGTTCAAAATCCTCATCTATCAAACGGGTGGTTTTAACATCTTCTATAGCCGCGGTTGCATATAATGGAAAGCCTCGAACTCCTGATGTAGTTGTTGATGAGACATGGTTTACTGATCCAGATGTCTGTAAGGAACAGAAGGTATGCATCATTTCTAGTGATAATATGGAGGGAAATGAGTAATCACTTGTTGGAATTGATTTCCATTCCCTAAGATGTATATTTTGCTTGAGTATGAATGAAGAATAGGTCTGTTCATAATATGCAAGTAGCTTTTATTATTCTATAAATGGGGGCTAAGGAATGCGTACAATGGAGAACATTAGGAAATTTCACTTTTTTGGCACATTTCTCAAGACCAAGCTTTTCTAACATATATGATCATGTCAAAGATATTAGCATCCCACCAATAGGGGAATAGGATAGAACTACCAGCATCACAGCAGTAGGGTTTCCACACATCGCAGCTGGAGGGCTTAGGCATTACAACGATGGTTAGTGATGTGATGCTACTGGGCTGTGTATTTATGCATGCATGTATTAGTTAGATGGAAAATGTGAAATTTTTGTTTCCACCTAATTAGGGGCTTAGCTGACCCTGTTAAATAAACAAGGGTGTGTCTCCTTGTGTGTGTATCTTTCTGTGTATGCGCCATTCACATGTGGCAAAAGGAGCTTATTTTATTTCATCTAGAGTTAGCCATACAGAGACAAGCTGGAGTTATTATTCAGTTCCAATGTAGGGTGTGTCTCCTTGTGTGTGTACCTTTCTATGTATGCACCATTCACATGTGGCAAAAGGGGCTTATTTTCTTTCATCTGGAGTTAGCTATACAGAGACAAGCTGGAGTTATTATTAAGTTCCAATATAGGGGAGAAACTTCAAGTTATCATAAATTTGAAAAGGCATTTGTATTAACCATAAAAGTTTATTTTAATGCTGTAACATGTCTTTTCATCTTAATTCTTCTGTCTATTATATTGCCTTGTGCTATATGTTACTTACCTGTAACATCTGAAACCTTATAATTGACTGCATTACTTGCACTTGCTGAATTTGAGTAATGAGGCTTCTTTCCTGATTAATGGTTACTTCTTAAGAGTTCAGGCGATTCTAATGTGTGACTCCTACACCCATAATAGTAATCTAGCGATTAAACATTTAGGTATTCTGTTTTGTTCTTGAAGCCATCTATTATCTTAAGGTTAATCATGTGGGGTACCAGACATTCTCATATCATGCATTTGACTGCCTGGTCATAGTTTATTTGTATCGGCTTATGGGCTAATACAGGGAATGCTATCTCGAAAAATGACCAACGTAATGAATAATTATTAATTTAATTCTTTCTTTTCCCTCCATTTCTGGCAGCTATGGTATGTGCTTTCAAAGACTTTGGTGGAGGATGCTGCCTGGAAATTTGTAAAGGAGAAGGGAATTGACATGGTTACCATTAATCCTGCAATGGTGATTGGTCCTCTATTACAGCCAACGCTAAATACAAGTGCTGCTGCAGTTCTGAATGTTATTAAGGGTAACATTTCATATTCTTATATCTGGGTTTGTCATCATTTTGTTTTTGCTCTGTGGGGTGAGAAGTCTCAGAAAGCACAGAGAACTTGCAAACACACATGCACAAACTAAAAGCACCAGAAATGGCCTAGCAACCAGAATATCATGCCCCCAGAGAGACAGGAAGGAGGGGGTTATGTAAATTTGACACACCTGAGCAAAGTTCAATTCCCAGGCTAGCTGTGTCTTCCATGATTCTTTTCTCTTTAATTTGATTAACCTAGTGTGCCTGCATGTCAGTCCCTAGCTAACTAACTTCTGCAACCTCTAACGGTGGATGAGCTGTGAAAGGAATGTTGGCCTCTTCCATTTTGTGCACCAGATGTGAGAAGGATTAAAAAACATGTTAATGAGACTATATATATGTGTGTGTGTGTGTTAATTTAATTGATGCTTCTTCATGTTGAGTGAAAATGCTGTTCTGGTGGTGGGCTTTGAGCCCCATTCTTGTGTACTATACATCTCAAGAAATATATTCAAGTTATGTTAGTTACGAAACTTATTTTGAAACTCATAGGATATAGTTATTTGCATAGTGTTCAGTCTATAGTAGAGGTTTTAATTATGTATATTAGCAAATGGTTGCAAGTGCCAGTGTAACATCAACTAGCAGAATGTTTACCCATTTTGTTCCATGCAGGAGCTCGAACATATCCTAATGCAAGTTTTGGATGGATTAATGTCAAAGATGTTGCCAATGCACATGTTCAAGCATTTGAGAATCCTTCGGCAAGCGGAAGATATTGTTTAGTCGAGAGAGTTGCACACTTTTCAGAAGTTGTGCAAATTTTACATGAGCTGTACCCTGATTTGCAACTTCCGGAAAAGTAAGTTTTTATTTTCCAGCTAATTTAGCAATTGTTGCTTCATTTCCATGTCAACATGGTCCCATGATTCTGATATAATTACATGTGTTCCTTCATTTAATCGGAATTGATTATTTAAAACATTTCGTATGTCTTGTTTTTAATACATCTCTGAAATATAGGTTCTTTTCCTGACACTCTTGCTTCCTCACACATGACCTTCATTTTTCTGTTTTTTATGTTGTTGATGTTGTGAATATGGTTTAGCAGTGAATGCATAAATTCATTAAGGCTAGGGTGTTTGTTCATCCTTATATGTTGCTTCTTGAATTACATCCGTTGTCAAGATATATTTTAGTTTCTCAGTTCATGTATATTCCAACTTGTGGAAACAAGCCATGAGTTGAAGAGGATTAATCAAAGAGGCATTTAGCTGTAGATTCTTGTATTAGTGAGTAGGATTTAATATAGTATCATTACATGTAAATGGTTTGACTTGCTCAAAATTTACTCCATAGTCTCTTTGTCAAGTTGCTCTAGCTACACTTTTTCTGCCTATGGATGTACTTTGTCAAGTGCAGGATAGCTTGTGTCATTGATGACCTCTATGATTAGCAAGTGCATTTGTTGCTGAGTTGCACTATTTAATGGATTTAAAAGACGTAGAAGTTATGGTACAATAAAATAATGTAGAATTCTAGAATGATTCTTTGTTGGTGCATTTAATATATTTTCCTTCAGATTAATTAAAAAAAAAAATCTAGCAGGTCTGTTGTGCTAATATATTATTATTAAGGGGTTTGATCCAATGACTGATTGCTGCCACTGTTGTATAAAATCGATGCTTGGTAATCTCCTCTAAACTAACACACATTGGTTCTCCCTTTCAAATGGCTTTGGCAGATGTTCAGATGATAAACCTCTTGTCCCGACATATCAGGTGTCCAAGGAAAAGGCAAAGAGCTTGGGTATTGAATTTGTTCCGTTAGACATTAGCCTCAAGGAAACAGTTGAAAGCTTGAAGGAAAAGAGTTTCATCAGCTTCTGAGTCGTGCACTACATGCAGTTAGGTATTTGAAATAAAGTTAGTGATATGGTAAAACAAGTTCTAGTCTAAGAACCAGAGAAGATTTCAGTTGATGTTTTTGATCTAGCTTTCAAGTTGTTGATTCCTGTATACAGAGAATAAATGATAAAAATAAATAAATCAACTATGTATTGTTTACGTCCTGAATAAAGTATTGGATTACTGAATCTGATTATGAGATTGATGCTTTTGCTGCAAGTTCGTCGTTGTTATTCCCCCTCCCTGTATTCTCCTTTGCCTTGAGGGCATGATGGATATCTTTTATGCTTGTCTAAGCCAATATATATGTGTTGAGTTGAGATTTTCCCTCTGGCCTTGGCCTCCATGTCACCCAAAGAAAATAGAAAAAAATGCCCATTTAGTCAAAGGGATCCCCTTGCAAGGTATGCATACATTGCCTAGTTGGCGCCTAAGAGGCAATAACTCTGTTAGATGATTGATTAACCTTATTAGCTAATCCCATTAACCCCGTTAACTAACCACACTAACACCGTTAACTAACTCTTGCTAACCGGGTTAGCTAACTTCAATTTTAAATTTTCAGGACTAACACAACTTAACTGATCTCAATCCCTTCTCCCCTTCAGCTTCCAACTCCCAGTTTCAAACTTAGACCCTCTCCCTCTCTCGATTTTTGTTGTCTCTCAAAGAACAACCCAGAAGCAACCTTACCTCTAAAGTCTTAAGAATCTCTATCCCAATCTCAAACTCGGACACACTCTCTCTCTCTCTCTCTCTCTCTCTCTCTCTCTCTCTTTCTCGTCTCGCATCCACATCTGAACCCGTCAATTCTAAACCCTGATTCCCCTTCTGAATCTCTAACCATGCCCCCTAAAAAGAAAACTGACCCTCCAACTCAAGGGGTTGATCAGAGCCATGATCTAGGGGTAGACGAGGGAGGTACGAGAAGGAGTAGTAGGCTCCATGGTCATGTTCCAAGCAGCAGCGAAAACACAATCTCTGACTATCGGACCACAATTATTGAAGGATCGAAAGCGGCGGCCATTGAAGCAAACCCTAAACGAGGAAGACCCTCCAAAAAGGGGGCATCCAACAGAGCTGTGGCAGCTGATTCGATGAATGAATCTGCAGTGATTGGCCAGATTACAAAATAAATTGTGGCTGGGTCATCGAGACCCGAAAGGACGGGAGCTTCATCTCTCCAAGCAAATATGTTCAGATTGGGAAGAAAATGAGGGCCTATCATGGTTCGAGCTTGTTCAATTACATGTAAGTATATTCTAACTGGTGTGAATTTCTGAGAATTTTGATTGAGCACGGATTGTGGGTTACTAATATGATGTTAAGTGTATCAGGATATAAGTAGAATAGGTTGGTGTAATGAGTGTGATAAATTGTAAACCTCTTGCATACATAAATTTATAAATTAATTGAGAAATATATTCAGACACCATTTGAGGACAGATAAACAGATTTCTAGACTTATACATACCGGAATAGTTTTGCCTTTGCCTTTATGGGATGGTGTGGGGGAGAGCCTAGCCCTCTTGGATGATGTGCCTCTATCAGAATACGAACGAGAAGGCGAGGAAGATGCCAAGACCTTGCATACATATTTTCATAGATCAATTGAGAAATCTATTCAGACACCATTTGAGGATAGATAAACAGATTTCCAGACTTATACATACAGGAATAGCTTTGCCTTCGCCTTTATGGGATGGTGTGGGGGAAAGCCTAGCCCTCTTAGATGATGTGCCTCTCTTAGAATACGAACGAGAAGGCGAGGAAGATGCCGAGACCTTGCATACATAAATTCATAAATCAATTGAGAAATCTATTCAGACACCATTTCAGGATAGATAAACAGATTTCCAGACTTATACATACTGAAATAGCTTTGCCTTTGCCTTTATGGGATGGTGTGGGGGAGAGCCTAGCCCTCTTAGATGATGTTCCTCTCTCAGAATACGAATGAGAAGGCGAGGAAGATGACGAGTCCTTGCATATATAAATTCATAATCATTTTACAATCCAATTTAGCAACAAATTAAGAAACCAATAAACAAAGGAACAAAATAGAGCAACTAGTATATACCGCAAGAGCGGGTGTAAGGCATTGAGCTGCATCTGAAGATGAAGACCTTGAAGGTGAAGCATCATGAGAGGGGGAGCTATGGCTGATTTCAATCACTGGAGCTGAAGCACCATGACGGTAAAGAGGAATACCGATCATGCGAGTGGTCAGCTTTTGCCGGGCCATGGTTTCTGAAACGTTCGTTCACAATTTGGGGTTTAGAGAGAAGAGAACATGAGTTGCAGAGAATTTTATGGCGGTGCGGTTTATACTGCTTGTTTAGGGTTAGGATTTATGTGTTGCGTCTAAAACCCTTTTAGTTTCAATACAAAATTTGAGATGAATATGGAAAAAAAAAACTCGCTAAATGAAAATGAAAGGGAGACCACTAAATGCCTACCTATCCAAGTCCATATTTCAAATTTCAAGCACGTGAAGGAAGATTTTGGAAAAAAGAAATTTCGAAAATCACGCCTACTACACAAATAGAGAGACAAGTGTACTCTTCTATCGAAGTCAAGGGTTATATATAATTACCGGTTTTGACTGTGCTTATGCTTACTTTATATTGCACACAAACCCCCCTAAACCCTAAACCCTAAACCAACATTGGTAGTGCATGCATAAAAATGTTGTGTTCCAGATACTATATAGAGATTAAATCAAACATTATAAATGACATCTGAAACCGTACATAGGTGAAGTTAGCACTAGCATTATAAACATCAAATGCTATATACATGATATGTGACGTTAGCTCGATCATCATAAGCACTATATACAAATACAAGAAACTCAAGAACTAAAGTCAAGCATTGTACTTGTAAATGAACGTTATATTCTCCATCGATCACAACATATATAAGCATAATGAAGATATAATTGTGATCGAAGTGGAAATCCCGATACAAATAGGAGTATATAAGCGTGATCGATCATACTTTAAAGGTCACATTACTTAGAAGATTGAAAACCTAAAACCCTATATACGAGATAGGTGACATTAGCTCCATTATCAATCATAAGCACTATATACATTAAACTCAAGCCCTAAAATGAAGCATTTTTTTTTTAAGAAAATAATTTCCATACACATTAGCTCCAAAAGTACAGACAAATAAATCATGGGGAAGTAAATTACAGTCTGATCTGACAAACCTCATGTTACTAATGAAAACCTCTACTTACAAGTCAACAAAACATCTTGTAATTCAAATCTCAGTCTAGATCAAGGAAATGCACTGATGTATGCGGTAGTAAGTCTCAAAGATAAGGGATAAATAGACGACCATTTTCAAGGAATTCATCCCTCATTGGTACAGTACTGAAATTGCCTTCTTCAACTCGCTTTCCAAGGAAGGGATCATTCAGTATCACTTCCTAAAATTCATCTTCTTAGAGCATCTCCCATGGTAGGCTAAATCCTTAGCCAAATTTGGCTTAAAAAACAAGAATATTCTGTGGAATCTTTTTTTAGCCTATCAAAGTCTCCCACCATAAGCTAAATCTTTAGCCAAATTTATAGCCTTTTGACTTTAAAAAACACTCCCACCATAAGCTAAATCTCAAGGTAAAGCCATTTCTAATTATTTTGTCATATATATGTAATGTTATATTTCTATGCATTTTGTTTTGTCTCATATATATAAATATATATAATATTTAAAAAAATTTGAAACTACAAATATTGAGAATGACATACATGAATTTTATTCCTTCAATATATTATAAACATTTATTCCTTCAATTTATTTGAAAACAAAATATTTATTTAGAAATAAACATTTAACAATCACGATTTCAAACTTATGTTCTTCCATGTCGCTGCCAAATATGTTCAATCAAAGCATCTCGAAGTTCATAATGAGCTTTCTTATCTTTAATTTTTCTATGGCGATCAAGAAATTATTGGTTAAATCTTGTTGTTTCATCAATCACCATCTCAACAGTAGGGGCGGGTGCTTCATTAAATTCCCCAATCGGAGCCGATAAATCTCGCTCATCCTCGATAATCATGTTGTGCATTATGATGCATGTAGTCATTATATCATGTAAGACACGTTTATCCCAAAATCGTGCTAGTCCTTTAATAATTGCCCAACGTGATTGAATTCCATTTCGGATCCGAAAGATCGTGAGTATTTTGAGATGAGAAAAAATGAAATTAGGCAAAGAAGAGCTCGTGAATCCCAACAACAGCAATCACCCATGACGTTTGGCTATGACAATTTTGCTAACATGAATCCGTTCCAAGGTGACACACAAGCTACATTCAACTCTGGAAGCTTTGGTAATGCACTTCAAGTTTCAAGTCAATATGGATCAAGTGGTGAATACGGAGCAACGCCAAATTATGGAGGAATTAGTGACTATGGAGGAATGAGTCTTTATGAAGGACCTTTTGGATATGGAAAAGGTAAAAACTATGGAGGAAGCGGAGGTACTGGAACAAGCGATGGACATGGAGGAGCCCCGTAACGAAAGCGGTGTAGTACTGAATTGATGGTTATTATAATATCGGTTTTTTTATTGAAAAATAATATGTGTTTTTAATAAGTCTAGCATTTTATGTTATTTCGTTATGTTGTTATTTTGTTAAGTCTAGCATTTTGTGTTGTTTACGTACGTTTTAATAAGTAACGTAACATTTTTCATGAATAAGCTATGTACTTTTTTTAATTCAATAATGAATCAAGTATATGATTTTATCTAAATATATTAGATATGGGGCTTACATGAAATGTCTCGTCGAGATCTTCGTAATGGTAAAAAAATTAAATAGAAACGAGTTTTTAATTATGTAGTTGTGAGGGATTAAAGATTTTTAGTTTAAATTTAAAAAGGATATAAAATGAAATAAGATGATAGATAAAAGGGCAAATCTGGAAAAAAAAAAACTGAATAAAATATTATTTGGCTTTAGCTTAAACCATCTCCCATGGTAGGCTAAAGCCAAATTTAGCCTATGAAAATGGAAGGCCAAATTTGGCTTACAAAATTGCTTAGGCTAAATTTTTTGCCTTGGAAATTGAAATTTGGCTTATGGTGAGAGTAACCATAGGCTAAATTTGGCTTTTTAGCCTACCATGGGAGATGGTCTTATGTGCACCATCAAAGTCATAATTAACATAAACACATGCCATAATTAACATAAACACATGTCAAAAACTCCTGAATCAGGGGCGAACTGAAATTTTTGGAATCAATAATTTCCTTGAGGCGGTTAAGCTCCTCAAGATCGATATCCCAGTTTTGCATCAGTATCTCAGCTACCAGCTTTCCCCACAAAGCACTGAGACTCCTCTAGCTGTTGGTGCATAAAGCCCTGTACTGAGTCTAATAATCAGGAGCACCAGATTAGTTACCGCACTCAAACTAAAATTTGGCATATTGATACAATGCGGGGTTAGGTCATGCTCTGCCATCTCTCTCTCTCTCTCTCTCTCTCTCTCTCTCTCTCTCTCTGAACATATATGATTTTATGACATATATAAGCGTAGTGAACATATAAAATGAATTTTTATATAGGGTCCATCACATATATAAGCGTAGTGAATATATAATAGTGACTGAAATTCCATAACAAGTAGGAGATTAATTACAATGTGCTTCTCCACACTAAAAAGCTAAAATGACATCTATATGGTCCATTAGGTATATAAGCATAGTGAGGCTTCATCATCATATACCCTATACCCATTGTACACTAGAAGTGACTAGAGTGCTCGATCATTATAAACTAACCCTATATAAATGCAAGGTTACTAGTACTTTATCCATCATCCCAAACCCTAATCCCAAATAGGAATAATTTCCTTATTGGTCTACTGAAATGAATGTTGCATTAAATTTCGTGTGCTTTTATTAACATTAAATAATCCATGTATTTATGATAATCATTAATTATGTTCATTGTAATAATTATGTCCATCATTACCATCTACTTACATCAATATATTTCAGCTTAGAGCCTATATTCATGCAAAGTTACTAGTGCTCCATCATTGTAAACCTTACACTAGTGGATGATAATTGTTCGACAGTATTGAATGGGCTACTTTTTCTGCAAAGACGTTCTACTTTTTGTTTTGATAAAAGCATCATACAATGTAGACTTTCTGGAAATGTGTTCTTCATAGTGTTACCTTATTAGCTCTACATTTATTACATAATCATCTACTTCTCTTATGGACAGTTTCTTTACTTCATGTAGACTTTCTGAAAAAGTGTCCTACGGCAAGATAGACCATTCACAAAGCAAAAACATAAACAAGGAAACTAAATTCACGTTGACATTACTGAAATCCCAAACACAGAGTACACGAAATTTGAACTACAACTATAACTAAGATCAGCACCTATATCACCAAAATAAGGAATCACTCCTCAGATGTGGGAGAGGCGTCTCCATTTTTTGTTTTGTTTGGGCATCTATGGTGTGTGCCCGGCTCCTTACGTACTACAGTGAATAGTTCTCTTTACAGGTGTCACAACCAAAGGAGGAGGATCATTGCTTGTTCCTGCAACATTTTCGTTTATCTTCTCAGCTTTTTCTTTCTCTTTCCTAACATCACATCTTTGAGTATTGTGTCTAGATCGTTTGCAATAATCACATGATCTCTTTGCAAGTGTTGCAACTGAAGGACGAGGGCCAGTGTTTCGTTCGTCATTTTCATTGCTCTTCTCAGCTTTCTCTTTCTCCTTCCTAACATTACATGTTTGCCTGTTGTGTCCAATACCTTGGCAATAACCACAAGTAATCGGTCGTCTGGGAGCCTCAGTCTTCTTGTCATTTTTTTCTCTGCCTTTTCCTAACTGGAATATGGTCTCTCACAACATTACCTTTCATGTTGCTAGGTGTGGCCGGAGCTTGAAATTTTTCTTTTTCTTTGGCAAAACCTTCCACAATTGATGAGAGTCTACTGATCTCCTTTCGCAACAAGTTGTAGCCTGCATCTGTCTTTGAAGCATAAAAGGACAATCGATTGCATTCAGCAGATAGAGCACCATGCCTGCTCACTTCCAATGCTTCTATGGGCATAGATTGATCCGGATAAGGGATTTCACACACAGTTCTTGCGTCCTTTGACCATATCTTGACGATCAATGAATTGTGAAGCTCAAAAATATGTTCGTTTTTCATCACCGTGAACATGTGACGACATGGTACTGCCCTGTACTGAAACATTCTGCAAGAACACACCATAATCGGGTCTTCTGCACTGTCAGTCTCTTTCTGAAAGTGGTAAACAACAGCGTGGTCAAATTTAGGCCAATTCTAAACTGATACCTTGTAAACACGACTACCATCTACATGACATTCTGCTCCTTGCTTTAGTGTAATAAAGCTCTCTTTCATGATCTCTCTTACAATCCACTTAAACACATCGTGTGTGAATATAGAAGAGGCTTGTATCTCTAAATCTACCAAGTGAATTATGGCACCAGAAAAAGAATTCATATTGATGAATTCATCCCTTTCTTGATTGTGTCTCAGTTTCATAAGTAATCTGTATACCAACGCAACAAGCTCCACAAGGGATTTCCCTTTACCAAGAACCCTCTTGAATTCTTTATTCATGCCCTCACACCTTTGTGTGCTTTTCATTCCGGCCATAAATATGTCACCGAAGAATGCTTGACAAAACTTGTCTCTCTTTTCATACATATTCCCCATCCAAATATCGTCATGGAGATCAAGTTCGTTAATCATTTCTTGCCACTACCTGTCAAATTGCTCAACTGTCTGAGTCCTCACACATCTGTAAAAAGCCTTCAACTTTTCCTCAGACTTTAAGTGGGTAAAGGCATTTTTTCCTATGTGCCAAATACATAGACAGTGCCTTGCTTCTAGCATCATAGTTTGAATTGCCTTATGCATGGCCTTGTCACTGTCTGTTAGTACCGCCTTTAGCATCTTCCCGTTCATCGACTCCAAAAATCTACGAAGCAACCAAGTGTATGTCTCCTCAGTCTCATCCGAAATAAGGGCAGCACCGAAAATAATACTACCTCGATGGTTGTTCGTCCCAACAAACAAAACCAACGGCATGTTATAAACATTGGTTTTGTATATGCTATCGAATATCAGCACATCCCCATAACACTGATAATCAACAAACGAATGCCCATCTCGCCAAAAAATGTCCACTAACCTGTCTTCCAAATCTGTAGTGAATCTGCATATGAAGTGTGGGTATTTTTCTACCAATGCTCTCATGTAGGAAAGCGCTCCTTCGGAATCACTCTCAAATGGGGAGGTCTGTCGTTGTTGGTTAAGCGTGTTGTAGAGGTCCTTCATGGTGAATCCCACTACCGAATATCCCCCAGCTTGCTCCACCATATACTCATACGTGTGACATGGTCTAATTGAAACACTTGTCATTGTGTTTGTCAAAGCCAAAGCTGTGTTGCTGACATGACGATGAGCACAAACGAATGCAATATGGTTCCCAGTAGCTAGTTCATGATTATGCTTTGGAACAAATATCTTCACCATATTACAATCCACCCCCCTTGGGAGTCCGACGCCCTCGTCGGCACACTCGCGCCACACGGCAGAGTGGCTCTGATACCATTTGTCACATCCCAGGACCCATTCCGTCGTAACACGATATTGTCCGCTTTGGGCCCACCAGCCCTCACGGTTTTGTTTCCGGCAGCTTAAGAGCAGCTTCCCAGTAGGTCACCCATCCTGGGATTGCTCTAGCATCAACATGCTTAACTTCGGAGTACCCAACCCCTCTGAAGCCGCTGAGCCACCAAAAGGCCTCGTGTTAGATTGGAGGTGAGCATGTACATATACAGCACATAACCCCTCTCCGTTGGACGATGTGGGATATTACATACTGCCTCCACCGAATCAAACCGTTAGACTCTCCCTTGTCATCCCTCCTACATCCAAATCCAATTGCTGCTGAATATGCAGAGTAGAATCTCTCTGCCTCATCCACTGTTTCGAAGGTCAAAGCTCGCACATCGGCGATCATCAGGCTTCCAAATCCGAGAACATCTACTGCCACATCCTCTACACCCTTGTTCGGCTGTTTTTCATTCTCAGACGCATCCATCGCTGGTTGTACCTGTATTTCAACTTCAATATCAGTATATACGATTTCTTTCTTATTAAAATGTGTATTGAATATAAAATAGAAAATTACGAAGATAAAGTAGACCTATTAAGCAATGACGAACCGCTTGTGTTATATCGATTGGTCTACTCAATTTTATGAGTTAAACTACTTCTTTCATGAAACAATCTATGAAATCTATGATTCACATGTTATTTATGATTCACATATTACCTCTTTTGAATGAATCATGAATCATGATAGTAGAAAAGAAGACCTAAAATAGTAGTATTTTCTATATGAAGAAATATATACAAGATTCACAAATCAAATAAGGGAACTGAAACAAGGCATCAAACAAACACCATGAGACTATGGAACTAAAACAAGATCATGAAGAAACAAAACTCACCAAACTAGGCAAAAGAGGAGAAGATTCAGCGTGACAGGAACGTCTTGATTAGATTGAATAATCAAGACTCTCGATGAGTTTGAAGGATCAAGAGATACAAAGAGTGATTCTATGTTATAGAGAGCAACATATAGAGAGAGAGAGAGAAACAGAGAGAGTCCGACCAGGTTTAAGAGACGTTGAGAGAGAGAGAGAAAGAGAGAAAGAAATAGTTGTTTAGGTTTAATGATCGAAAGAGAAAAAGAGAGACAGTCGTCTAGGGTTCGTTCCAATCGAGAAGACAGAGAAGAATGCCCGTCTGGGTTCTGTTTGATTGAGAAGAACAGCCATCTTTGCGGACATTTGTGGACGTCTACTTCACACTGTTAACGTGACTAACTGCCACTGTTAACATGACTAACTGCCCTCTTCCATTTTTAAAGCAACTATCCTACGTGGACTTACATGGACCAATATAATAATAACACCTTGTAAGGTATTAATACCCCAATGCACCTAAGTCTTTCCCTTAGTCAAGAAAACAACAAAACCAAATCTCATTTCAATAAAAATCTTTTGTCCATGCCTATTCCAATGATTTTCAAGAAAAAAACGTCTATACCCTTGATTATCACACAGTTATCTCCTCTCTCCCCTCCCCCAATCTGAAACGCGCTCTCTCTCTCTCTTATCCCTCAGATCAAGACGATCCTGGCCGGATTCGTCGACGACGACCGCGCGGTTGGAAACTCGGTCAATGTGGCCATGGTGATGATGCAAGTAAGCTCTTTACAACTCTGTTCCTCGAGGTATTGTCCCCCATCTCTCTCTCTCTCTCTCTCTCTCGCTCTCTCTCTCGCTCTCTCTCTCTCTCCTCTAGAGCAGAATTCGATGTCGACGCAGGCAGTGAGGTAGAGCTTTGAGCCAATCTGAGAGTTGAGGTCCTGCTCCACCGCCAGCATGTCCATCAACGGCTTTAGAAAAAACACGACAAGCTCACCATGGCTATGACGTGATTTGAATCCTCCACTGCCAGAGCTGTTGTCCTGCCGTTTAGGAGGCCGTCGATGAAGGCCGGGTGCCCGGGTCAGATATGAGGGAAGGAGAGCTTTCGTGAGGTGGATGGAGATTTGTGTGTGGCTGTGGGTGTTAGGGAGGGACTAGAAGTAGAGGAAAGGGACGTATGAGTAGAAGTAGAAGACGAGCAGTCAAAGTCTGCATGATGTAATGTTTTGTTGGTATTCAATGACTAGCTAATTACTGGAGGTCGGTAGCTGATTATTATGGATTACAACGAGTCAGTAACTCGATTACTGGGGATCAGTAACAAATTATTGAGGCCGGTAACTGATTACTAAAGGTTACTGGGGTCAGTAACTCAATTACTAGGGGCCAATAACTAATTATTGGGGTCGGTAACTGAAAACTAGAGGTCAGTAATTGATTACTGGGACCAGTAACTGAGTGGTCGAAGAAAATTTGGCGGCCGAAGTATGACGGCCGAGTTACTAGGGGTTAGTAATCGAGTGATCGGTGACCGAAAGCTGGCAATCGGAGTCCGGCGATTGGTGACCGGGGACCAGAGTCCGGTAAGATTCCGGCAATGTCTTCTCACTCTTTCACTTTCACTCTCCCTATACATGTTGAAGTGGTGAAGGTAAAATTGTCTTTAAAATATACAAAAATTATTATTTTTATTATGACTTTAATATAGATTTGTGTATTTAGGCATAAGTAAGAACACATTATATTGGAATTGGCTCATGTCTATTAGATTCATTGAAATGGACAATAAGAGATTTAAATTAGTACTAAATAGGCATTTAAATAGCCAAGAATTTCTCTATTGTGCCTTCATTTAAGTTTTGCAACTGAGAAGAAGGCCGTGCCACGCGTCCTGTGCAACCCACCAGTCACAGGATGACACGTGTTTTTTTTTTGTTCACAACTTTGATTCTTCCTTCCTCTCTCTTCTCTGGCAAAACCGATCCCTCTAGTGGGGAAGCTTCTTTTAGATAGCAGGTTCTTTTCCTCTGCCCAGCTGCCGCCTCAAACCTGGAACCCCCGTGGCCTCCACCTTAAGCCTCACCGCTGCCATAGCCTTGCAGAAACATGCCGTCGTCGAGCCGCGCCTCCACCACTCACGCCTCAACCAACCCATATAAAACCAGCTGCCACAAATCTTTGTCACCTGTCGTTGGCTTGTCGTACATCCAAACGTAGCTTCGCCAGAGAAGAGAGAGGAAGGAAGAAGAAGAGTTGTGAAAAAAAAAAACACATGTCGTCTTGTGACTGGTGGGTCACACAGGACGAGTGACATGGCCGTCGCACGTAAGATTTTCTCTTTACAACCGTGAAGTTTTAGATATATATATATATATATATATATATATATTTATATAATACCTCCCAATTTTCCTTAATTTATGTCTCCTTTTTCACCTTGTATACCAAACTATTCAAATTTTTGCCCTTTGGATAAAGTAAATCAGAGTACCTAAAAAAAATAAAAAATATAGTGAAGGAAGGAGGTGGATTTTTTATGATTTATTTAAGTCTCTTTGTTAATGACATATAATAACAGAATCGAACAAGAAAGAAAAAAATCATAATCGAAATATGATGATTGTTTTGTAATAAAAAAGAAAAAGCAAATTTAGCAACAACAAATGCTATCAGATAAAGGTAAACCCTTTAGAAGATAGTTTCAAATTTATTAACATGATAGTTATCATAAACACTTACAGTATTTTAATCCTATCTCAACTGAACTCTCCAACTAAAAATCAGGTGTATCCCATCTTTTGAGGACTTCCATTTAAATTCGTTTCTGACTTAAACTCGTGTAGAGTCCAAAGAATATCTCAACGAGAGAGAGAGAGACTTGCGTCTCCGTCAATGTTTTCTCCCTCAAAGAGTCCAACTATGGAGCCTCCTGTTCAACAAAGTCATCCGCATCCCAAGGCTTCGAATTCTGTTACCGAAGCTACTGCTCACAGTGGTAGCCCTAGTCCTAAGCCACTGCAACAAATTCCACATGAAGCAGCATCTCGTACTCATCATCATGTTGCCCATTATAATGGTGCCTTATCGGTTGATCATCATCAGTTCTCCGATGAGGAAGAGGAGCTGAACAACTTCAACAACAATCAGAAGAGTGGAGAGGCGAGGCGAGGAGAGGATAGGCGAGGCGAGGAGGAGACGGGCGAGGAGAGGAGAGGCGAGACGGGCGAGGCGAACCCGCTGCAAAGCTTCCGCATTCGCGGAGGGAGGATCAGCTAGAGTGGAGAGGCGAGGCGAGGAGAGGAGAGGAGAGATGGGCGAGGCGAGAAGAGGATAGGCGGGGCGAGGAGGAGACAGACGAGGAGAGACGAGGCGAGGCGAGGCGAACCCGCTGCAACGCTTCCGCGTTCGCGGAGGGAGGATCAGCTAGAGTGGCGAGGCGAGGCGAACCCGCTGCAAAGCTTCCGCGTTCGCCGAGGGAGGATCAGCGAGAGTCGTCTTCTCCATGCGCCAAAACTACTCCGATCAATACTTGACACGTGGAGCAGACACCCGCAGTACGTTGAGTACTGCGTACATTCCAGAACACACCATTAGCTATAACTATACAAATGTTTTCCATGCACTGTATACACCGCGGCAAGACAATGGTTTTGTGAACAACGATATTGTGTGTTGTATAAGCGACTGTTCGTAAGCAAGTGAACAGTGGCGGAGTAAAAACCCCGAGCGGACACTCGGAGTCAGTCTCGCAGATAGTTTTTTTTTTTCTCGTGCTAACTGTCCCTCATCGTTGTAGAGAAGGGCGCAGACTTCGCCCACGAGACAAGAAATGATGCGGTTCACTGTTCACAAGCCAGTGAACAAGATTCTTCCAAAAAAAAATAGTGATCTCGCCCAAGAGATAGAAAATCTAGAGAGACTGAGAGAGAGTTCGTAAAAAAAAAGGTAATCTCCAAGCAGACTCTGCGCCCTTCTCTTGGCGGAGAAATAGAAAAAACTAGAGAGACTGAGAAAGAGTTCGTCGAAAAAAAAAAGTTATCTCGCCCAAGAGATAGAAAAATCTAAAGAGATTAAGAGAGAGTTTGTCCAAAAAAAAGTGATCTCCAAACGGACTCCGTGCCCTTCTCTGGGGCGGAGAATTAGAAAAATCTAGAGAGAGTGATAAAAAGTTCGTCGAAAAACAAATGATCTCGCCTAAGAGATAGAAAAATCTAAAGAGATTAAGAGAAAGTTTGTCCAAAAAAAATAAAAAATTGATCTCGCCTAAGAGATAGAAAAATCTAAAGAGATTAAGAGAGAGTTTGTCCAAAAAAAAAGTGATCTCCAAACGGACTCCACGCCCCTCTCTGGGACGGAGAAATAGAAAAATCTAGAGAGAGTGATAAAGAGAGTTTGGGTGCCAGATCAGAGATAGAGGGATGACAGAGGTCGCGCGCGCATACACTTGCAGAAATAGAGAGAGGAGAGAGTTCGTCCAAGAGATAGAAAAATCTAGAAAGAGTTCGTAAAAAAAAAAGTTATCAACCAGCGGACTCCAAGCACGCGGAGTCTGCTCTCATCTCGCATGCGGACTCCGCACCCTTCTCTTGGCGGAGAAAGAGTTCGTCCAAAAAATAAAAATAAATAAGAAATAGTGATTTTGCGGGGCGGATACCGCGCCATTCTCTTGGGCGAAGAGAGAGTTCGTCAAAAAATATAAAAAAATCTGCCAGCGGACTTAAGGTCCATCTCATGGGAGGACTCCGCGCCCTTCTCTTGGGCGAAGAGAGAGAGTTTGTCCAAAAAATTTAAAAAATCCGCCAACGGAGTCCGCGCGCTTCTCTTTTACAAAGAGAGAGAGTTCGTAAAAAAAAATTAAAAACTAAATTAAAAAATTAAATTAAAAACTTAATCTAAACCCTAAACACCGTGCCAAAGCGCAGGTATCTTCCTAGTATATATCTATTGGTTGGTCTACTGTTCACATAACTAAATTTACTGTTCACAACATTGTTCATAATTACTGTTCACATAACTAAATTTACTGTTTACAACATTGTTCATAATTATTGTTCACAATATGTTTCTTCATTTGATTTTTTTTAAGATTTGGTTTGATCTAACATTAATTAAGACGTAATTAAGTTTGCTCATTCTATTGAATTGAGTCTAGAAGAGTTAGGACTAAAACATCAAAATTATGCATAGCGATGTTTTTTTTTCTTCTCTTTATAATATATTTAAGTATATACTAAATGATGATCTATTGTTTATAAGCTGGTGGATCGACTGCTTGTGAACAATATTTTTTTTAATAGGTAATTTAGATTTTTCTATATAGGCTCTCTCTCGGCAAAATTTTTTTTACCCTCCATTTAACTATATACTAAAAGACGATCTACTGTGCTGCTGGGTCGACTGTGAACAGTAATTTTTTTAAAAATATATATTTTTAATAGGTAATTTATATTTTGTCTGGATAGTCTTTCTCTCGGCAAAGAATTTTTTGTCTTCCATTTTTCTTAAAGCTTGATTAACTATTAATAGGCATATGAGCAATGTACTGACCATTTTACCTCTGTTATTTTTAGGAAACCACAATATTGCCATTAATCCTAGATATATAATTAATATAACAACTATCTATAATTTGCATGTATAACATTCTATGAAGTATATATCAGAAACATTTTCATCAATCAATTAACCGATTAACTAGCTTCATAACATTGATTTTGGATAAAGTAATTTTAATGTCCATAGAAATTTTAAAATCATGAGAATTACAATTCTATAAATTTAAATCTTATTAATTGAGAATTTCATTGTTTAGATTTCATGACTTAGAGTTTTAAAATGATAAGAATTTCTATTTAGACTGACTTTAATTAAAGGAATTGACAAATGACGCTTATTTTGTAAATAATTCTAGTCTGAAATTTAAACTCTCAAATTTCACTATTATTTTTCCGTGGAAATTACTAATTTCACGGGATAAGTATTCAAACGAGAAAAACCGTCTTAAGAAATTAAGAATTTTTTATTTTTAAATAAATTCTTTAGAATTTACCCGTATCCAAACACATCGTAAATGTATGCACCATTCTAGTAACATATTAGCCTAAATAAAAATGGGCAGAATTAGATTGTCCAACAAAGTGTATTGACACGTATTCTAAACAGTATGTACCAATCTGTCCAATTGATCATACTGAGGAAAAATACCCGTTTCCGGTACTTGGAAATTAGAACATTTCAATATTTGCGGTAACATTAACACAATCGGATCCAACCAGGCAGAGAAGAGAGGGAAATGGCAGGGAGACAAATGGAAGAAATACAGCGGAAGCTGGCGGTGCTGAACTATCCCAGAGCGAATGCGGCCGCTCAGTCCCTCCTCTTCGCCGGCCTCGAACGCTACTCTCTTTTTGAGTGGCTCTTCTTCCGGTATATACATTTGCACCTTTTCCTTGTTGCCCTTTTTCTTTCTCATTCTTTTGTCCTTCATTTGCGCGCAGCTTGTTGGGGGACAAGTCACCCTTCTCCCACCAAATCCTTCAAGGCGACGAAGAGACTTCCCGCATTCAGTGTAAGCCTCAAATTCAATTCCAGTTTGGTTATTTCTACTGAATCTGAGTTGAGAGTTTTAGTTGATTAATGTTTTAGGGTCGTGTCTTTATTTGTAAGAAGGGTTTAGAGGAGCCATGTGATAGGGTGAAAGAGCTGAAAATACTCGAAATAGCTATGCACAGCGTTCGGGTTTATGGATTCCTCTTTTAGACCACTCTTTTTATGATGGAAATGCAGCTGTGATTTTAGTTTTGTTTTTGTTACTTTGCAGCTGTGATTTTAGTTTTGTTTTTGTTGATGACCTCTGTTTTGCAGATTTGGCAGAGATTGCAAAGTTTTTGGGTATTACTAATACAATAGACACAGAAGCGATCCAAGTTAGTTATCTCATGTTGATATATGAGTATTTTTTTTTTTGGCAGAAAGATGATTTATGGGTGAAACTGATTTCATACTGTTTATTTCCGTATTAACTGCATTTTACGTGTGTAAGCACTCATTCAATTTGTATCAAGTTATCACTATTTGGCCATGCACTTATGCGTTTACTTTCTAAATTTTTTAAACTAGTGCTAATACGGATAGTATCACAGGTTGAAATGCCCTCCGTGATCAAATCTTTCATATTAGTCAACCAAATCCTCTAGTCAAAGATCAATCTCCATAGAAATGTCCTTGGGAACAGGTTTCATTTTCATTTATCCTTGTAGATCAGGACAAACATATAATGCAATAGAAGGTACACTAGACAGCATAATAGGAAAGATTAGTTAAACGTTTATTGCAACCGGTGCTCTATGCATCTTATTGGGACTCTAGACTAGAAAAATATAGATGGAATCATAACTTCAATTGGAGCTTCATGATTTCTGCATCTTGTTGGGACTTTAGACAAGATTTTGCTTTCTGAGTTTCTCAACTTTTACTAGTGCACTGCCTTCTATTGTAGGGACGAGGAAGCTATGAAGATCGTACTGAAATGCTTCGTCTAATTGTAGATCTTGTGGAGGCAAGCATGTTTGCTGATAATCAAGAATGGAGGTAATGATATTAATCAAATGTTGCATTTGGCACAAATTGTTTGCTTGATATAGAAAATGCTAGGGTGCCTATAACTGCAAACACCATTTGCCTATAAAAATCTGCCGGCGATTTGTCTTTTGATTCTAATAACTAGTCTAGCCAGAGATCTAGTATTAACTTTGATTTTTGCAGTATTGATGAGCAGGTAGCAAAGGATATACAGCTGATTGATTCCATTGCTGAAAAGCAAGCTCAAATATTCTCTGAAGATTGCAAATTGTTTCCTGCTGATGTTCAGATTCAAGCTATATATCCATTGTAAGAATGTCTATTTGGCCATTTATGTTTCATTTCCTCCCTGAATGAAAAGAATAATGGCTTCATTTAAGTCTATAGCACCATATGTTTGAACCAGAAAATCATAAAATATATATATATATATATATATATATATATTTTCATATCGTTGGTAAATTTGATATGCCTTAGATTCTCAGTTTGAGGATTCCTAGTGTAACCCTTATTAAGCACCGACAGGATTCCTGGTAAGGAAGTCTACCTTGAATTCAGTATTGACTAAAACATGATGGTAGCAACCATATATCTGGCAAGGAGGCTAGATAAGTCTTGGCGAACTTTATCTCACTGGTATTGAAAGACAGATGACTGTAGTTAGGTGCTACACTAACTTGTTTGGTAGATTCATTTAAACAGCAATTATTAAGTCAATTATTGAATGGTTCCATAACAGATGGCATTGATCATGAAAGTTGTAGCATCGATCAGCACAAATAAAAGCACTCCTATAATAATCAACTTATCATGAAACATTTTTACCATAAAAAACTACATAATACAGTCCAAAGTAGTTAGAAACTTAGAATAAAAGGCTAATGAGGCAACTCAGGTGAGTATACCACTGAAGTTAGAATAACTTTCTCCATTAAATATAGTAATATTTTTATTGTTAATCAAAGTTCATTTGCAGACCTAATGTTTCTGAGCTGGAGCAAAAGCTTTCAGAACAATCAAAGACACTCTTACATCTTCAACAAAAGGTTGATGATTTGGCATCAAAGGTTTGTATGTTTCCTTTATGTAGAAGTTCTCGGTTTGGACAGTATTGATTATTTGTTTCATCTCTTGTATTCTTGAGTTCTCGTTTATTTGTCAAATCATAATGCTTATGTTTGAAGTATTTTTTTCTGCTGGAGCTGAGATTACTGCTGATCAGTGGCAGATCAGGATCCGAGTTTCGTCTAGGTGAATAAAACTGTAACAGTTGCTAATACCAATTTTTTTTTTTCGATACATTTCCCTATTGTCAAACTCAATTTTCTTAGGAGGGGGAAAATTGGGGAGGTTGGGGGTGTGTGGGGGGGGGGGGGGGGGTGGTTGTGTGGAATTATGAAGGAAAGTAAAAAAGTAAAAAAGGAGGGAAGACAATAAGAAGGAAAGTAAGAAATACTTGTAGAAAGTGGGATAATATTGTACGAAATCAAAAACAAAGAAAAGAAAATGCAGAGGAGAAAGAAAAAAGGTCAGGAGTAAGGAAAAACAGGGGGAAGAAAAGGTGAGGAGTAAGGGAATAGGGAGAAGAAAAAGGGGAGGGGAGAAGAAAAGGGGGAAGGGGAGGACTTGAACCGATGACCTCTTGTTCCATAACTTAGCACCCAGCCAACTCAGCTAAGACAACTTTTTTTTTAAACATATAGCACATGGCTTATGAAGAACTGAGGGAATTCTTGTCCATGCTGCAGCCCAAAAATCCCACCAAGTAGATCCACCACCGCTCCTGATGATTGCTGCTGCAAATATGCCAAATTAGTTGATAAGTCCAGTGGATTTAATGTCCATTCTTTCGTAGTAGTTCATTTCTCCAATGCAATTTTGTATTCTATCAACAAGAAAAATTATGTCCCATCTGTGGTATATAGTTATCGCTATTATATGTCAGTTTTTCTTTTGAAAAAAAACTTATAACTCAAATTACGAATAAATTCATCTTCATTTTGAGAAGTTGTCCTGCCCATTGTTGTTTCTCCTTTTGATGTTAGCCCCACTACTGTCATCCCCTCTACCATAGACTCAAAGAGTCAGAGAGTTACACAAGGGTACTTGAGTTTTATCACTCTCTAACACATAATCTACCTTGTTACCTTCCTTTTCCTTCTGAAGTCCAACGATGCCCAAAGATTCATTTTCATTTTAGCACATTGGTTTTAAGATTCTTTTTGTTTTTCGTGAACTTCTTTGTCCTCCCCCTCCCCCCAAAGCCTCAAGTCCATCTGATTACCGGTACTTAATACTCTTGCAATTTTGGGTTGCCTGGAATCTTATGTACTTAACGTTTTTCCCTAGTTGTTATATTTAATGCTTTCTTTTTATTGTTGTGGTAAGTAACTCTACTGATTGCAGCATGCTTACAACCCACATGAGGACTTTGCAGCGGTGGAATCCGCATTGCGTTCCCATTTGGAATCTTTTCTGGAAACTGCAAGATCATTCAATATGATTTACACCAAGGTTTGGTCTGCTTTCCCTTTAATATAAGCTGTTGCTTTTATGTTCATATATCTTCAATTGTATATTATTCAACTGATAGAAATTGGGCACTTATGTTACTGAGAATGTCACCATGATGAAGGTTATACTTTTACTCCTTGGTCTGTTCCATATTTACATATCAGTTTTGGTTGGTGCAGGAGAAAATCTTTTCATGTGTGTTTTCCTGCTCCTTGCTAATTGAAAATTTCACTTTTTAGCTTCTTCAATTGGATGCTACTGTTTATTTTGATGTGCTAGAATTCAAAATACCTTTTTCATTTTTGATATGTGTGCAGGAAATACGTCCCTGGACACACATGATGGAGGTACCGCAGCTCCATGGGTTCGGGCCTGCTGCCAATCGCTTGTTGGAGGCATATAAGATGCTTTTGAAGGTACTCATTGACTATGAAATTATATGTCCTTTAATTTCTTCATGGTACATTATGCAGTGTTTTAGACTAATACAACAACATGCGTAGCAATTTTTTGATTAATTTCATATACTACCACTAATATAATTTGATGCTTTGTAGATATAAGAGACGTAACATTTACAGTTACAATAATTTAATCTGTTTGTCTACCTTTTATATACTGTGATATCTGTGTTTTCTGTAAGTATCAGCCAAGAATTTCCAAAGTTTCTTAAGTCTTCAGTTGGTAAAACTTATTCCTCCTACTAGTGAACTTTATAAGGATAAAGGTGGGTATCCATGTGAAATATTAAACATAGGCAGGTTGGTCTCTTATGCATGATTGCTGGTGTAGGATCTAGGCCTGAGGGACGTTGTTGAAAATGGTTGGGTGAAAACTAGCTATAAGTTGTTTGTACATGTGACATTCTGCTTGCGCATGCAGTTACCTGAGAAGTATATCATCTTTCTTTTTCTGGAGGTAAATTATTGGTCCAGTAGAATATTATTTTTCATTAGTATCTAGGAAGGAATCATGGCAATAGATTTCTTTCATTACCGGGCCATCTGTTTTTGTTTGTGGGTTTTTATGTTTTTGTTTTTGTTTTGTTGTAACATCAATCTTTGGTCTCTTATGTTTGTGCTCATCATATTAATGCCTTTTCTTGCTGTCCTATGCGAATGCTGTGGCGGTTAATCACTTATTTACGTAGACTTGGACTGATTTCAAATCTAAATGGTATTTCTTGAAGTTTTTCATATTGAATAGGAAAAAAAGAAAAGAGATTTGTGCTATAAATAAGTGAATTGAAGGGAAGGAATGTGAAGGAAAGAGAGAAGGAAGAGGTGGAAAAGTTATTGGTTTTGGGAGTAGGAGGGGGGAATGGAAGAGAAACGGGAGAGGTACTTCTCCTTCAAACGGGGAAAGCATTTCCCTTCTTTATACACAGAAAATGAATACTACAAACAAACTGCAATATGGTAACTGAACAAATTCAGAATGTAAGCATATCTTGTCTCCTATCACTAGACAGATAAATCTATTCTCCCCATCTCTCCACGAATGTTCTCCATTGGTTTTCTTCTCCTACCATTCTCTTTCTTGCTATCTACTTGGTATCACTTCCTGGTGACCTTGTCTGTGTTTGTTTATGGTCAGACTAGTAAATATAAAGTTTTAGGTAGTCATAGGCGTGATTAGTTGTTCATGGATTACTCTATGTATTTCTACACTGGAACCTTATCAATAGACTTGTCTTGACGCTGCTTGGCTTCCTTGTTTTTGTGAGGAAAAAGAAACGTGAAAAGAGCATTACAAGAGAATTTTAGTCATCAAATCTATCTTTTACATACTTATAAAGTTGTTGTAGTTGTTACTGGTACTGGAGGTGTTTGTTGTTCCTGTTCATTGGATATAGGCAGAGCGCTAAACCACGTTGTCTTGTCCTGCTTCCTTGTTTTTTGTTTTTTCATTAGATCCTAACATTATTATGAATGGTGCAAAATGATGCCGCACATTTACAAGGCATGGCCATGAATTTATAATGACGTATCTTCCTCTTTTTTTGTTTGTATTCATTGCAGTTTCTAGGGAACTTGAGGAATCTTAGAGATTCGCATGCAGCTCTCGCTCTTGGATCATCTGACTCAGTTACCAGTGAGCCCTCTTCTGTGACGAGAATAATCTCAGAATGTGAATCTGCAGTGACATTCTTAAATCATGACCTTGGGATTCTTTCTGCTTCGGTTGCTAGAGAGCAAGGTGAGGATGTCAATTTGTGTTGAGGTCCTATTGTTGGGTTGTATGTGGCTTGGAAAATCTAGTGTGTGGTTCATAAAATGTATTTTGATTCATGTATTGATAGCACATAGTTGTTGGTGCAACCATTTAGCCACTAAATGTTTACAATGAAGCCATATTGATGTAATTGAAACATTTGATCCCTTCAGAAATAATCATTAGACTTTGACAGGTTTTTTTTTCTTCGATGACATGAAAACAATAACAACAAGAACAAACTACAACAAAAAACCAGAAGTAACGCTGATCTAAATGGAACGTTGGGTACACAGATAGGGGTAAACAAAAAAACCAAACTAGTGGAGAACCAGCAGTAAGCCCCAAGGATGTCACTTTGTCTGCAACAAAATTAGCCTCATGATGGACATGACAAAAATAGCAGGAATTGAAATGAGATGCCAACCATTGAATATCGCACAGTAGTGATCTGAGAGACCATGGAGTAGCAGCTCGACCATTGAGACAATCTATAAGCACCTTGCAGTCACCTTCGACAATAACATGAGTAAATTGTTGCAACCAAGCAACGTGAAGAGCTTCTTTTAAAGCGGGTTTTTCAGCCAAGAGTACCTGGGTATCTCTAATGTATTTTAGCATCTCCAATGTATTTTAGCAGCTGCCGTGACAGGGTTAACTCGAAACACAAAACCAATAGCTGCTCTACTGCTTTGAACAGTAGCATCAAAGTTAATTTTGATATACCCAAGATCAGGAGGATGCCAACCAGAGAACTGGCATCAAAGAGGTACTGAAATTGGTGGGAGTTGAATTTTGCTCCCTTTTTGTTGTTTATTTCTTATTACAAAACCATGATACGACGCCGTAGATTTCTGAAATTCCCTCCTTGTTTTAAGCGGGAGGTCAGTACGGGTTTCCATGCTTCAATCTTTCATTTCAAATTCTCTCTTTTTAGGGTTTCCTTCAGAAATTATGTGAGAATTTTAAACACTAAATACAAGAATGACAAGCAATTGGGGATTCCCCAAGTTGATTTAGGATTTCAAATCCAGTAATTCGACTGAAAGAACAAAGCTTTGTTCTGTTTTAAGAACTAATTTAAATTTGGTATAAAAAGGATTGAAATTTTCATTGATTTGTGTGTTCATACATAACCTGTTCTGTTTGTTTATGTCTCTGCTGTGAATTACCCAAGCGACTTGTATAGGTTTATTTAGAATTAGCAACAAGTGAACTGAGTTGCAGTATATAGTTTCTGATTTCTACATATTAAACTGAAACTGTAAGTCATGATTGAATTGAAAACTGTTTTAGTATATACTCATACTGTGGGTTGCTTATGGATCTAATTCCAAATGTTTTTATTCTGTGCTTATGTTAGGGGAACGAATGGGGATCCGGGTCCAGTTGATAAGTCTGTGCTTTATGATCAAGAGAACCATATTTCTTCAGCAATTTGGGAGGGGCAGGTTAGATATTCTCGACTTCACATTTTACATATAGTTGTTAATGTTAATACATTAATTCTGTATAATGTCTCCACTGCAGGAGCGTAATGTGCTTAGATGTCACGAGCACACGTCAATGCTTGAACAATGGAGGCTTACACCTAAACAAATTGAGTTGGTTGACAAGGCTGGTTTTGGATACTTCACAATGATTCCAACAATTAGCCTTGACAATGCACTTATCTCCGCGCTTGTTGAAAGGTGGAGGAAGGAGACGAACACATTTCATTTGCCTGTTGGAGAAATGACCATAACACTTGAAGATGTTGCGCTCATACTTGGGCTACCTATTGATGGTAAACCTGTTATGGGGGTAACTAGGCCACCTGGGAAAATATATGAAACTTTACTAGGGAAAGTACCAGAAGACCTAACTGGTGGAATGTTGAAGCTAACTTGGTTGAAAGAGAGATTTTCTAAATGTCCTGAAGATGCACCGATTGAAGAAATTGAGCGTCATACACGTGCTTATCTACTATATCTTGTTGGCTGTACTATATTCTCTACAACAACTGGGAATAAAGTCTCTGCCATGTATCTCCCATTGTTTAAGAATTTTGATGAAGCTGGAAAATTTGCATGGGGTGCTGCAGCATTGGCATTTCTCTATAGAGCTCTTGGTAATGCCTCCCTTAAATCACAAAGTACCATAAGTGGTTCTTTGACACTCTTGCAAGTATGCATATTATTATTTCTCGTTAATACCTGAAACAGCTTAAGTTGTAAAGCAGAGGGCTGTCATTGCTTGATCTCAATGGTTTTCAGTTAAAATGTTGACTCTGATTATACATTTATTCCTTTCTAGTGTTGGAGTTATTATCGCCTCAATGTCGGTAATCCAAAGTTTAATCAGGAGCCAAATGATGGTTTCTTTCCTCTCGCACTTCGGTGGAAAGGTAGAGCTACTGGACCAAGATCAAACAGTAATATTGTTACCTACCGCAAGGCCTTGGATTCTCTTCAACCTTCAAATGTAAGTCGAATAGATATGTGGTCAGTTTCTGTTGTGAACTTGTGATATCCTGCTAATTAGGACATGATGGCACCAATTAATATGTTGATGACATACAGGTTAAGTGGCTCCCATACCTTTTGAATTATTCACCCGAACTGGAAGATATTAAGGAGAGTTTGATATTGTGGGCATCAGAGACTGTGCTTATATGCTTTGATAAGGCTGAAAGACACCTTCCTGATCGTTGCCTTAGGCAGTTTGGCATGTTTCAACCGATACCGAAAGATGTACAGCGATGGGAGAGAAAGATTCGATTTTCGGATCAGGGGTTAGATGAGACAAAGGAAACAATTTTGCAGCTCAAAGGGAAGAATCAAGCAGAGCTGAAGGAATGGATAAACCGTCGACGTCGTATCATCCCATATGAGAAAATTGTGGATGAAAGTATGTACATGGAGTGGTACGACAGAATTACCCGGAAGTTTGTGGGCAGGCCTGAATCTTTAGAATCTGAGTTTCAGAGAATAGTAAGTAAGCTTATGCTTAATTGATCAGTCCAATTTATATGATCATTTTATTGACAATGCATACTTGTTTACATAACTTATTTTATTGACTATGCATTCTTGTTTACAGGTTACTGCTATGAGAGAAATTGCAGATATAGCAGATTCATTATCGAATGATGAGATAGGTTTCCGGGACAGGCAATCCCTTGATGAGATCAAGAACACTTCACGCAGTAGCCTGATGGATGTGGTTGAAGACTCAAAGAGGAGTAGACGTAAGATAGCCACAAAACGTAAAAGGGAAGATGATCCAAGTCCAACTACTGGCAAGGACGTAGCACTTGATGTTTGGATGTACTGAGAGTTCTTTCATGAACTGCATAGTTTCTATCAATTGTGTCTTCTGGAATCAAGATGTCAAAAAGTGTGTATGTACTAAACTACTGATGTGTTATTAGCATTTGCAGGTAAGTCAAAGTTCACTGTCACAGTTTTCATGTTTATATTATGTGTTTGCAGCTCAAAGTTTACTACCTCCGGTGTTTTTTTTTTTTTTTTTTTTTTTTCAGTTCAATCGTCGTTTGAAACCCTTTTAACATTTTTATTATCAATTATTTAAACCACTTTGGGCTGTAAACCTTTGGCGATTTACTCTACACTCGAGACTTTTCTTAGTATCTTCCCCATTTGTTGGTATCGCCATGACACAGTGTTCATCTCTCCAAGTAATTGAATCAGTAACACAGAACTGAATATTGCAGAGAAATTGTGGATTTTCTTATGTATTATTAAAAATACTACGAAGTGCAGTATGCATTATGCATCAAAGTATTATTTTTCAGCAGAATAGAAACGCAAATCGTTGTAGTAGTTGCGAATCCATCCTGCGATGATCCCAAGTTCTATGTTCCGCTGCAGAACTAACCATCTGGGATCATTTATCCTTGCAGGCAATATGTCCAAGCAATGAGAACCTACAGGCATATATGCAAGCACCTTTCAAATATCATCATTCATTCCATTTATTCAGAGGAACTCAATAATTGCCATTGATTAATTACCTTGAGATGTTGTCACGGCTACTACGCTGGGCGATATATTTGTCAATACCCTGTCATAAAAGCAACAAGGAGCTATATTATATTGGATCAAGTGAAATGATAATGAGCATGTATATCGAAACTATTGAAGTTACCCGGCAGCACTAAAAGGATCACGGCGGCCATTTGAGAAGATGATGTTACTGGCAAACTTCTCCAAGGTCATCCTGATATGCTACATTATGAACATTAGAAGAAAAAGAAAGAGAGGTTAAGGGTTGCACTTTCATTTCCTTCATAATATCCAGTCATTTACATGCTTCTGTATGTATTAAGATACGTACATGCCCTCCATAATAGGTTGTGATCCAATTGGGTCTCAGGCGGGAACCTTGATATAGCTGGCGGCACATTCGACTGTAGGAATCGACATCAAATGGTTCTGCCTGGAACATAGTCTCGTTTGTTTCTCGACCAATTGGCATTAGAAGTTCAGTACATGCCTATAATTTTTAGATAGTGATCGATTCAATTTTCGCATAAGCAGTTTGGTTAGAAGCACATAGAATTTTTCATTAGAAGTTCAAGTATATGGTCCCTGCATATTCTATCTCTCGGAAGCACGTAGTAATCTTTCTTTCTGTTAAATGCAAGAAAATACTGCATTACCTGCCATAACCAGTTCAAACCATTAACTGTATCACCTGATGGGCGAAGTTCGCTACTTAGTTCCAAGCATCGACCACTATTCTCTCCTGGACGAGTTAAATTATTAACAGCCGAGGCGATTCGATCAATGGTATCATCTCCTCTTGCTGCTGCTTCTTCAATACTGTTGCAGATCTGACTGACTGGATATGTTGGAGGGTCATCATACTGAGATGCAGTTATATATAGGTTCTCCAAGTAGGTCTTTAGCTCGAGTTCATCTCCATCCTCCAAAGGTCTAGTTACCAAAAAAAACAAATATAATACATCAAGAATATGCCACCAAATTTGACTTCTACCAAATATAATACATCAAGAATCTTACTCGCAAGTTCGAAATTTCTCAGTGAGCATGTCAATACCATTGTCTTGGTCAAGAACCATTCTATCGATCTCAGACCATGATTTCTTTATGGTATTGTAGCAATTCTCACTCGCTTCCTGCATGAATTTTCTTTCAAAGAAAGTCTGATCATGCACTCAGACATAAATAATAGCCCGGAACTTATTCAAAGTAAAGAAGAACACCCTTAATTCTCACCATGAAGTTGTCTGAGACCACAGAATGAAACCCATCTGATGGTGTAATGTCATCGAAGTAAAGAAGCGGGGCAGAAGAGGCCAATGCCCCCATAGCAATGTGCGGGTATTTGAGGCGAAACCATGCTGCAAGCACTGATTGATCGAGATACAGAAAGTTCATGTGGATTTTGTCAAGCAAGTAGGCAAAACTTCGACAACCAATAAAGCATAACCTTTGTAAATATATAGTGAACATGCTTTTGTTGTTCATGCTTTATATCTTACTTCCACCATAAGAGCCTCCAATGACAATTACTGGAGAAGCCTCGGCGGATAAATTCCTCTTCAAGTGTAGTATAATATCTGCATAATCGGCTAGAGCTTGGCTGAAATTCAGGTATCCTAGACTGGTAGTATTGTATATATCTTGCATGTTATCTCTAGAAGGAATTGATTTCCCATAGTACCGATGCTGTGCATAGAATGCAAGTGCTCAAAAAGTAAGTGACCTACTAATTAACTGTTTAACAAGTTAGGTAAGAATCACATCTAACAAATTAAAACAAGAAGAATAATTTTTATCCAGTTAACAATTTGGCTTGAGGAATGGACGTCGTTCCTGTTACTGACCTCTAAATATACCATTAGAGCACCAAATTTTTGCGCATTGTCGGTGAGAAATCCGATGGAACCAATACCTTCATCCAAGGACTCCTCCCCACCAAGGTAGACGAATACAGGAGCGGCTGCAAGGGCACCTCTCCAATGCATAGAGCTTACCATGTAACGCTGCAGAAAGGTGGTATAACTCGCTGGCTCGTAGCTGAAGTGGTCTAGTGTTTGAGCATAAAAGTATGTCCGGAAACGGTGGCGGACGGCAACAGAGTTGCTGTGGTTTCGAAAAGTAATAGGTCTTTGTAGGATGCTGAGCCTCGGTATTTTTCTTAAGGGAGGAGAATAACAAGAACTGATCATGAAGGTTGAAAAGAGGAAAATAAGTTGTAGTAGCCATGGGAGGTCAACAGCTTGGATTCTTGGACCTCTGCTGGCCATTGAGCGATGTATGAATGAGAAGATCTGTTCCTGTATGGTAATGGAAATTCGTAATGGTGCCTTTGAACCTCTTTTATACAGGGGGTAAGAGATTTTTGTATCTAATTGGTTTGACACACATCATGTGTGCGAAGATGAAAATGTAAAAATAAAAATTACATGAAAAGACTGGAAGCAATATTGGTTTGGATCACAGGAAGGGGATTGATGGTATTAAAATGCTCATCTGTTATAATAGATGGACCAGCAATTTTAATTTTTTAGGTGGAAAGAGAAGAGAAGAGAAGAGAAGAGAAGCTTGATCGATCTCCTGAAGAAACCAGTAACACGTACTTCACCTGTTCGTTTAATTTAGAGTTCTATACTGAATTAAAAACTATGAATTTTTCTCCTGAAGTCGAGCTTCAAAAAGATGACTGAATTACATGAACAAGCACCAGTGCATCACGAGTCAGCCCCAAAGAATCATAAACGTCGATGAAGGTCCTAGAGGGAGCCGGGGGGGGGGGGGGGGGGGGGTGAATACACCCTTAACAACTTTTTTCCGTATAAATTCGTTCTCAAGGATAGCAAGGGTTAGTTATCATAAATAACAACTACACAATGACAATAAATAAAAGTTGCAGTAATATAACAATGAGAAACCCTGTTAAATAAAAGTTGCAGTAATATAACAATGACAACTATTTTTTACTCGCAGAAACCCTGCAACCAGGGAGAAAAACTGCGTGCCCCTAACTCTTAAGGAACAAACCTTTTCATTATGTAAAACTCACTTCTTACAAGATTATAGTCTAGAGATACATCAACAACTTGCTCTCCTGCCTAAACTACCCACTAGTCTAGATCTATATTTTCCTATGCTGTGTTCTAATTTGTTTCAGCTCGCCCTCACCCAGACATCATCCAGCATTTTCATCAAAGGGGAGCAGATGAAATTTGAACTCACAGACAATGACCTTGAAGCCTCCAAATTATATCCCAATTACAAGTACACTTCTATTGATAACTACCTTGACATTTGCTTGGTCGATCCTCCCCGACATCAAATTAGCAGCATTGTAACAAGTTTTTATGCATTTGGTGCAAGAATTGATATTGGCGTTATTGCTGTAAGGATTGATATTGGCCTTAATGCTGATTGTAATAATTTTTTGAAAAAGGCTAATAACTACATATACATGTAAATCCCCGCAGGGTTAACCGTCAAAGTAATTGAATTTGTTGAGAACATGAAGCAGGAGATGAAACGGCAGCATTCAGAAGCACAACATTTGGTTACCCAGTACAATTTAGAAAAAACATAACCACAGCAACGCCCGGAGTGCTATCAACACATTGAATTTAAAACAAAGGGCCAGTTCCAAATAGCCACCAAAAGGAAATTTCACAAAAAAATGCCAGCCATGGTTTAGGGTGAAAGAAATAAGAGCAACATGCCACTCTTACATACAGTGAGAAACTTATTAGAATGACTTTGTAGAGAAGTGAAAGAAACTCATCTCATCAACTTGTATGCCCAAGGGAACGTTTCACAAATCTGACTGGGATTTGACAATAAAATTCTGGCGACTGATGGGGTTCATTACAACGGGAGGTCCTGCAGTGCGAGGCCAGGCCTGGAATTTCTTGTCAGTTTCTTCCCACCATCCCTTGTTTGAAACAGTTCCGGGAGTAGTACCTGTTTATCAAGTCAAGAACGTTAAATCTGAATAGAAATTTCACCATGAAAAAGTTCATCAAACTCCTTCACCAAAATTTACCTCCAAATATCTTTCTGTCAGAGATAGTGGTGTCACAAACATATGCAACTCCAAAGGATGCCAGGATAGATCCTATGATGTACTTCGCCGACATTTTTCAACTGCAACAATCAAGAACATGAGGATATGCAATAATGAAAAGAAGACATGCCCTAGCCAAAAGCCGGTTGTATCAAATATATTTTGATTTTGGGGACCGTTTAGTACCTAGGATAAGACAGGATTATTATTATTAATAATTGTCATGGACTGTGGTGGCTCAACTAAACTGCACTAACAGTAACCTCTGTTTTGTTAACTCAGCATTTTCTGGTTGTGTTTTTCTATGAAATAAAGAACAAATACCTATTTCTCTTTATTCCATCATGTCTTCTTTTGAGAAATGAAGAATAAAAAACTAGCAGGAAAAAAAACAACAAAAGAAGAAGCATGATGAGACCCAAAAGTCAAATTTCAATAACTGATAGTCAGATACCAAGCTCAAACCAAAGATGAATTACTTAGGATCCATCTTGTTCTCTCTCTATTTATTTCACAATTCAACCAACAAAATAAATAAAAAACTAGACAGAATCAGAGACCAAAAATAGACACCTCCACAGAGTGTCTTCCTCCTTAATCAGGTTCCACAGATTGGAGCGGTCTTCTGCTGCTAAGTTATACTAGGTTCAAAATTGAAAGAAAGAAAGAAGAGCAGAACTTTGAAGTGTTGTCATGCTTAGCAATTTTTTTCTTTCTTTTTTTTTTCAAGAGACATTTACAATTCTGGATTGAGCAGCTGGTTTTGGGTAAATTTTATTTGATTTTTGCTGATATTACTTGGTCTCATCGTGAGTACGCCTTATCAAACAAGGCAGGCTGAGGGGGTTGTAATCATAACACGGTGCTATCTTTTACCATTTAAGTTAGTACTTGTGTACAACAAACATAGCCCAAAGCAATCTATAATTCGTATTTCAAATCATACCGGTAAATCCTAATAGTGACAAAATGGAGATATCATGTAGAACAGGTTTTTATGCCAAAGTTGGTGATTTTAAGTGTTTACCCAACTTAGAAATCAGCTATACCCTGTAATATATACATGGTCAAACATTGTGCCGAATACAAATGAATGACTATGAATATTGGCCAAACCAGCATCAGAGACTATCACTATAAAGAAATAGAAATGTTGACAATCAAATGACAACACAATCTTGAATTATATCTTCTAGTTATGTACTAGATCTAACTTATACCCCTCATATTCATGTACAACACCAACAAGAGATGATACAAAGTCTTGGACCAACTGGATAAGAATTCAGGCCCAGCTTTAGTGTTGTGCAACATAAACTTACGGCCACGCAAGTCATTCAAAGGCACAAAGGCGAGGCTAGAAAGAAGAAAACTAAGGTTATATTATTGATTTGCATGACCACATGAATAGCAAAAGAATTATTTGCATAAGCATTTTATTAACAGCTCCATAAGTACTTCTGTAAGCTTCTTGTATAAATTCTAGACAGATTACTTGAGTCAATTGACGATCACCTAATCCAACAAGGCTGTTATTTTCAGATGCACGTCAGCTGAATGTGAATGGTCACATTACAAGCAAGCCTCTGGTTACATTACGTGGGATTCACATCCTGTTCTACATTTTCTTATCACACCAATAGAAACAGATATTTCTGAGAAAGCCATTTCGAAAAGAAAGGGATTCTAGAACCAGGATTTGTTTAACCACGTATTGCAATCCAGAAGGATAAGGACCACAGCCGTCATTCCAACCCCATGTTATCTACAATTAGAATCCTTCAAGTTATTGTCGATACACTCTCCTTTCAATATAATCCACATCATTTCTCCCCAAAAACGACATCCATTAGAGACCAGACTTAATTCATAAAAGAGTCAAGTTTTTTATCTTCAATCAGAAACACAAAATTAGAGTTAGTAATATTGATTACATCTATATCTTAAAAATAATAATAATAATAAATAAATAAACTGAGAATGAGTGCAGCTCCATAAAACTGAAATTAAATTCTCATCAAATACCCAGATCAATCGGATAAAATCACAATCGGATACTATCACAGCATACAGACCAGAGATATATGAATCTGAGAATATCGTAAACATAGAAAGCGAAACCCTAGATCCCATTAGCAGGTATTTATATATAAAGAGAGAGATATACAGCGTGAGGTTGTTCGATTGAGAATGAAAACTTACATGAAGCTGGAGAAATCGAAGCAGAAATGCAAATGGGTGGGAGGCTAAAAACGACCAAGCTTGTGAGACGGAGAATAGTAGAGTCGAGGAATTGCAGATTCAATATGTAGACTGCTGAAATCGAGCCAGGATAGTGGCCCAGCCCAGTTGCCTTATTTTCAGATTTTTTTTTTTTTTTTGAAAACATACTCACCAACCCTAAATCTAGAGATTTTAAAAAATTGGACGCAGGTGCTACTAAATTTACCCAATAAATTTCTAAATACACTTAGCAATTAACTTTTTAGACCTAAATATCCAAATTTATCAGGAGCCATCCTAATGAGGATCCTTAAGTTGAAAACTAGCTGAGGATTTTTCGGCTTATCACACTTTTCGATTTTAAAACATCTCCAACAGCTTCCTTAAAATTTCTCTATAATGGGAAAGCAAAAGTTAATGTTTCAAACAATTAATGACCGGGATTGGCATTCGACCTTGGAATGCCAATCTCTCAGTGGAGTGCCAATCTCAAGGTCAAATGCCAATCCCGGTCGAATGTCAATCTCTCGATCGAATGACAATCTCGGTGGAATGACAATCTCTCGGTGGTTTCTCAGTCTAATCATGAAGACTTGGAACTCTCATATGCGACGTCTGGGAGGCAAAATAAGATATCAACATACATTTTCCCCAAACAAATTTGAATAGACAATAGTTGATCATGGACTGCATGTTATATAGTCCATACTAGTTACAACAATGCATGTTAAGCCAACGTTAACATGATTTAATTGTGGAACATAATCAACAATATATAATTTTTCAAATTGAAACATGGAGCAGTAGCACATAAATAATGCCATATGTGCTTCTATGGTACTGATGATCTTTCATCGGTACCATACTAGCATGTGGTACCGATATAGGTGCTCTCTCAACGAGATCACCTCTATCGTGCTTCTATGGTGTTATACTAGCATGTGTGCCATAACCTGCATGCATATTTCCCAAATTCATATTATAGATTGTCATAATGTCTCATCACTTGCATGCATACTTCCACAAATTCATATTATAGATTTCTGTGTAATGGTGGAATTAACTGCATGTGCATGAGCAAACGAGTGTGCTAGTACCATTGATTAGCATACTAGCAAATTGTATAAGCATTTCTTAACCATGTACTACTAATATGAAACAAGACATCTATATTGCTCATAAGCATGTTCAGGCCACTTCATATCATATATACGTGAAGCATGCTTTGTATTTTCATAAGAGACAATCAAATGAAAGACTTATCTGTGAAAAAAGTTGCCGAATGTATGCACATATGAGGTGTAGTAGTGTGGACATATTCATGTTAGAATCCCGTAAAATCATGTTGCACCTGGAGAGGAGTCACTGGGAGAGGCAATGCTTAACCTTACTTGATCACTTACTCTAGCACCGGGAGAGGAGTCACCGGGAGAGGTTTACTTGATCACTTACTCTAGCACCAAGAGAAAAGTCACCAGGAGAGGAGCCATCGGGAAAGGCTTACTTGATCACTTACTCTAGCACCGGGAGAGGAGTCACTGGGAGAGGCAATGCTTAGCCTTACTTGATCACTTACTCTTGCACTGAGAGAGGAGTCACTGGGAGAGACGATGCTTGATCACTTACTCTAGCACCGGGAGAAGAGTCACTGGGAGAGGAGTCATCGAGAGAGGCTTACTTGATCACTTATTCTAGCATAGGGAGAGGAGTCACCGGGAGAGGTAATGCTTAGCGTTACTTGATCACTTACTCTTGCACCAGGAGAGACAATGTTTAGCCTTACTTGATCATTTACTCTTACACAGGGAGAGAAGTCACCAGGAGAGGCAATGCTTGATCACTTACTCTAACACCGGGAGAGGAGCCATCGGGATTCATTGAACACGAAACTCCTCCTTAATTGACCTATCCCAATCGGGATGGCTGACCCGATGACTTAACCCGATGGTTGTTGGAACTGGCCAGGCACTTGCTAGGCTTGGGACAACCCGATAGACCTATTGTTCATGGACTTTTGAGTGGACTATCTCTTGGATGCAGAGCAACGTGACTTTTTGTAATGATTCCCACAGACAGCGCCAAATGTTTCTGCATAATCTCGGAGACTATGTAGAAGCATGATAGAACATAATAAACAATCATGAACAAGAGACAATGACATATAGTGGTTCACCATGCCATCGGAGGACATGGCTACGTCCACTTAAGATCCAACTATCATGGCCAATAGGCCTTTGGTGTTACAAGAGTTCTCTAAGAGATCCATCGATCGATCATTTCTACATATGGGAAGCCTTCATTTTATAGCTAAGGAATGTTCCCTCTTATTACATATTACCGATGTGGGACTAACTACACATATATTTTATCATGGTGCCTTCTTATGGAGTTTGGAGGATTATCTTTCTGATGTGGTACCGATGATCTTTCACCATGACGAGGGAGCTCGGATGTCGGTCTATAGGAAGTATGTCAGGGGCGGGGCCCTTCGTGGCCGGAAAACAGTCTACGAGGTTGTTGCTTATGCTTGGCAGTATATATACATACAACACTTTTATATCCACATCTTAACCGTTCAATTTATATGTATTTATGAGTAGATTATTTCTACAAATATTCAACCATATTGAAAATCGTTAAGACACTCATAAGTGTGATTTACCAATTATGAACTTGAACGGTTCATATTTGACAGATTTTGTTTGTCTATTAATTTGATCAAGTTTGTTACCTTAACGATCACTGATTTGGCTGAAAATTTGTAGGACTGATCTACTTATATAGACCTAAAAACTAAACGGATGAGATGTCAAGATGTGATCGAAAAATAAATATTTTAAACCATAAACCAAAAAGTCTTCAACTAGTCCTCAACATAAGGGTCATTACTAGAATGACTCCCTTAAAAACAATAGAAAAATAAGAAATTTTTAAGGCCTAAAGGGTGGGCTTTTAAGGCCGGGTCGAGCTTGTCCCTAAATGACTCAATAAGGTATGGTCAGGTTTCATTTGCTTGACATTTGTCATACCCTAATTGAAAACGGAGAGCTGGGTAAGGCTTCGACCTTATATGGTAGGGCGGGTTTTAGAGGGCGGTAGGACCGAAGGGTCAAATGATAAGGCCTACTCTTATGAATAATCTTAAAAAATAATAATAATAAATAAATAAATAAACAAAACTTGAGAAATTTAGAGATTTTTTTTTCATTAACAAAAGAGAATTTAAAATTATCACTAGCCCCATAGAGTCTAAAAGGTGTTGTTCCCATCCGCCCAGCTTTCATTCCAGTTTAAGTACACAACAACCTCTTCTGGGGTGAAAATTTTTGGTGTTAGAGGAATCTCAAGAAAATGCTTAGGTGAAAGATATGTTACGAAGATCATTGATTCTCTCTCAAGTCTATGGGATTTGCTCGGTTCAAAGTGTGTGGTGAAGTGTTAAGTGTTCGTATTTAAAGCTGCCTTTGTAGTTTTTATTTCCAAGTACCAAATGCACGTAAACCACTGTACCTTCGGTTTCACCATATTTTAGTTTTCTTTTAGCTTCAAGTGGCTTCCTCTAGTGGGCCTACTCTACTAATACTATTTTATCATTTTTCTTTAATTTTCGTGTACTAATCCACGAAGATTATCATGCTTTCATCAACAAAATTGTGTCAAGGCATAAGCGGATGATTATCAACAATATAATTGAATTTTTCCTTCACTTCTCCTTGGGCTCTCATCTTGTTGGCCACTGTCATGACTTGAGCAAAATATGTAGTGTTGCCTTCACCTGTCTTCATCTCAAACTCCTTCCTCAAGGTCTAAAGAATTGATCGCTTCACTCTGGCGTTGCCCTTTTTATCATTTCATTGCCCTCATATCTTCACTCACACAAAAATCATAATCTTGATCTCATGTTCATCATCTCCTAATACTTCTGCATTTCTAGTGAAATCCCAAGACCCATATCAACTTTAAATCCTGGTGTTAGGGTGGGTAAAATCCACAAACAACGAAATACAATCATCACACACTTCTAACTTGTTGTTATCTATATCAATAGGTGAGTCAATCCCATTTGATCCCAATGCTTTGTTTTCATAGAGGCTCGCGATTCGCGCTTCCGAAGCGGAATCAAACTAGAAGCACCGTGGAAGCGCCCAGAAGCGCGATTCTAAACTGGAAACGCGGTGACTGAGATTGGAAATGACAGTGAGAGATGATTGAATTTTGGGGGTTCTTGATCTGGTTTTTGATTCGTTCTTAATCTGGGTTTGAGAAAGAACCATTGACAATAAAAAGCAATCTTCTTGATCGCGATTCCAATTCTTAATTCTCGATTCTTGATCACGATTCTAATTCTTCTAACCCTCCATGACAATAAAATGAAATATTCTTACCTTTTAGATGTGAGAATTTGGGACTGGAATAAATGAATTAGCGATTAGGTCTGTGAGGAAGGGAGAGAATCAAATGAGTATGATCATCAAGGTAGTGTGTGAGGAAGAGAGAGTTTGATAGGGTATGATTGTGAAGCTCGTCTGCGGCTCTTGTCAAGAGAGTAAGAGATTAAGTGCGGCTGAGACACACCCTTGTTGAGAGAGAGAGTAAATCTAAAAGAAGATGAGGAGATCTAAAAGAAGTTGCGGAGAGAGAGAGATGAGAGATTGGAATGGTAATTTGGTCAGTGAAAATATAGAAAAGATGAAAGTTGGGCGGTTAGAGACTGTCCTGAGTCTAGTTTAGTTAGTACCGTGTTTGGTGTTACTAGGCACTAAAATAAATGAGCTTACGTAACATTTTATTTTCATTCTAGCCTCTTAGATGTTGTTCTTATGGGTACTCAAATATGTCATCCTTATATAACACAATTTTTCTAAAACATAAACCAAACAAACTAGCTTCTAATCTTATGTAACATCAAACATGAGTTAATATTAGTACATCTTACGACATTCTACTTAAGTACAAAACAGTCTTAAAAAATAAAAATATATAATATAGTCCCGGTATAAACCTAGACTCCTACGGGGCAAGTGAAAATTTTAAATTCTCCTTTTGTTAGGTTAGGTGTAGTGAGCATATTTTGAAATTTGTACTTTGTAGGCTTAAATTTGGGAGTTGCAAGTATCTTACAAGCTCACCGAGCACTGAGAAAGAGCCGTTCTTCATCTTTTTCTGCTAGCTCTCAACTCTCTTCAGCCAGCAATCCTCTCTCTCTCTCTCTCTCTCTCTCACTTCCCCCATCTCTCTGCACTGATGCTCGCCTACCATAGCTTCTCTGGGATATTCTTCATTTCGGGTTAGGGTTTCGCTGGGCTACGGTAACCCCTACCTCCCTTCCATGTTCTGAGGTTTCAATTCCACTCCTTTCTCACTAATTTTCAATTTTGGGTTTTCTTTCTGTAATTTAGTTTCTTTTAATTTTACTCATTTTAGAGTTGGGAAGATGGCTGAAGATGAGAAAATGGTTGAAGAGTTTAGGAACGAATCTAAAGCTTCGGAATTGGGTGCTCAGAGAGAAGATGAGGGAATGTTTGAAGATGGTGGGGTTGAGAGGAAGGTTGAAGATGGTATGAATGAGGCCGAACCATTCGAATCAAGTCGGAGAGACGATGGAGTTGGAAATGATGAGCTGGAGAAGGGCGAAGATGGTCGATATTATGAGTTTTGTGTGGGTGATATTGTATGGGTTGAGACGAAAATGAAGACGTGGTGGCCTGGCAGAATTCATGATCCTGTAGATGCATCCAAGCTGGGGATGGTTAGTGATCAAGAAGGCTATTTACTAGTTGGCTACTTTGGGATGGGACATGTTGCTTGGTGCGGTCGACACCAACTGAAGCCTTTCGTGCAGTTCTTTGAGCAGATTTCAGGGAAAAGCATGGCTAGGATTTTCGTTAGAGCTGTTGAGAAAGCCCTTGAAGAGTTTGGTGGCCGTGTTAGATTGAATATGACTTGTGCCTGTGTATTGAAACAAAATGGACTGTCGGTTGATGATGCAGTGTCTGAGGAAGGAGTTACAGTTCCTGACCGCCTCTGTGGTGAACTTGGTGAATTATCAGTTACTCATTTTGATTCTGTAGTGTTCTTGTCACATCTGAAAAGTCTTGCACGGGTTGTTTCCAAAGTTGGCACACTTGATTTTATTGTTATGCAGAATCGATTATCTGCCTTCTATAGCTCCACAGGGCACTATCAGCTTCCTATGCATCTAATTCAGGAAGGAAATGATGCTGGAAGCAGTGCAGATGGAACAATGCTGAACCAAACAGAGGAAATTGGTTTTCATCAAGAACAGAATGATGATAATGAAGGTTTTGCAAAGGTTTTTGGTGAGGGTAGTGCCGATAGAACTTCCATCTCAAGTTCAAAGGTCAGAAAGGGAAAGATGAAGTGGGGTTCTGAAATTGAAGAGACTGGCCTCCTAATATCACCAACAGTGAAAGAGAGAAATGCTTCTGGTATAGGATATGGTGATGGCAGAAATGAAGGAGTGATTGAAACTGGCGCAGAGTCTAGAGAGCGGAAAAGGAGTAGGTACTTGTCTTACCCATTCATAAACTTGGGGCAGATAGGATCATCTGCAGGTATTGATGATGGACAACCTTCAAATTTTAAAAGCCCTGGTGATAAGTTCTGGAGGAAATGGTATAAGAGGTTTACCGGTGTGAGTAACATATCTGGTAATTCATATTTGAAAAATACATCTTCTGCTGAGTTGCTTTCTGAATTCTGCTCTGCTGCCATCAACTGCCAGTATCCATTTGAAAATAAAGCATTTGATTCAGTTGCTTGGTTTATATCTAACTTCAGGATATCTGTATTTCATGACGAGCCTATTTGTGAAACCTATAGTAAGAACATGGCTGGTCAGGATGAGGATAAATATGCTGAATCTTGCCTGTTGGAAAATGTTGACCAGATTGAGGGTAAATCTGAGCCAAAGAAAAGAAGTAAAAAGGCTGTTTCAAAGAATGCAGAGGGTGAAGACGCTGCCAACACCTCAAGTTTATTTCAAAGCCCTGCAACTGCTGTACAGGGTATGAATGTAAACATTGGCAAGAAAAAGGGACGTCCAAAGTTAGGGAAATCCAAGACTAAATCTCTTTCTGGGATGCCAGATATCAATACCAGCATTGCCCCTGATGGGCAAAAGATACAAGATTCTTTAGCTGTTGGACCACTGGTGCCCTGTGATATGCTTGAACAAAAGAAAAGAGAGAAGGTGGAATGCACAAGTCAAGCTAGTTTGCAGACTAAACAAACAATTGGTATACCTGATTTGAATGGTAACACTGTTATACCTACCGTTCTGGTTAATGATCAACAGAGCATTGGTCATGCTGCTATTGTAGGTAATGTTAAGCGTGAAAAGAGATTGGGGACTGAAGCTGCTTCAGAGCATTCAAAATCCAATGTGGCTCCTGGCTTAGTAGATGCCAATGGAAACAATTTGAAACCTGGTACATTGGTTGTTGATCTGGGGATTCCTGCTCCAGCTTTTCCATGCCTGGACTCTAACCAGGTTACCGGCTTGCTCTCATCTGTAAGTAAACCTGCCCCGAAGAAGAGAAAGAGAAAGGAGAAAGTAAATCCCGGGATTCCTGTACAAGCTGACAGTGTTCCAGATTTGAATGGAAATGGTACTGAATGCCTTGCACCTCCAAGTAAACCAGAACGGAAGAGGAGGAGGAGAAAAGGAGAAGCTCTAGCAACTGCTCTCCTCTTGAGCTTCGCCCCAGGAGTTCCAATGCCTTCAAAAGATGATTTGATTTCAACATTTTGTAGGTTTGGACCCTTGAAAGAATCAGAGACACAGTTCTTAAAAGATCCTAGTAGTGCACAGGTTGTGTTCATGGAAAGTGCTGATGCTGGAGAAGCATTTCAGAGTTTAGAGAAGAACAACCCTTTTGGCACAAACCTTGTTGGTTACAAGCGCTTTAATCTTCCATCAGTTTCCAAGGTGTTGGCCACAAGCCTAGCTTCTCCGCCTACAAAGAGATTGCTGATTCCTGTACAATCACCTGCTAAAGGACCTTGCCTTGACGTCATAAGGCAGAATCTTCAGATGATGACCTCAATGCTGGAAAAGTCGGGTGATACTCTTTCTCCAGAGATGAGAGCCAAGCTGGAGTGTGAAATAAAAGGCCTCCTACAGAAGGTGAGCTCCACAGATGGTTCTTCCTCTGCTTGATTACCTTTTATGAAGGTTGTCGATGTAGTGACGTTTTTGGGCAGGCTCTTTCGGTCATTTTTTGATGCTAAAAAAACCTCTTTGATAGGAGTGGGAATGAGCAGTGACTCATTTGCATTGGAGCTGCCATGTATGTCTTCTTTTAGCCGGTGAATGATCAGAAGCATGTATTCTGGATCGTCTTTGTAACTTTTTCAGTTGGTGAATGATCAGACCATATGTACCTCTATTAGTATGAACCTCTTTGTTAAGAACCTCTTTCTAACTTGTTTGTTTCAAATTTTAGATCTGAGTAAAGCAATATTTGTTTATGACTTTACTAGTCACTTGGTAAGGCTCCTGGAGCTCATACTTGTGTGATGACTGATGTTTCTTAGCGCTTAGTTGCACTCTCTCACATGAGTGGAACATAACTTATCCAAGTATAGTGGTTCAAGAAATAGAGTTCGATATGGTAACTTTGTATTTTGATTGTGTTTTTTTATTAGACATTGTAATTTGATTGTTGTGAAAGGATAATTATACCATTCTAGAGTTCAGGTTCCAATTTGCTGTGTTTGAAATTTATTACAGCTCCTGATCTTATGTGATCAAGCACGACCACATACTTCATATTCATGGTTTGAGTTGGTTAACTTTCAATCCTTATGTTTCGCTGACACCCAGCCAAGTTTTACATCGGTGTCATTCTAGCCTTGTGTTTTGACATTCGGCCTGCCGGAAATTGCAATAGCTAGCTGTGCTAATATATATCTATTGGTTAGGTTAAGAAAGTAACATGGTATCTCAAGTTATCAATTTTACCGAATTTAAGTATACTGAGTCATTTGTTCCGTTAGTCAGATTGTTAGTTGACAAAATTTGAAAGGTACTTTTGCCATACTTCATGTACTTCTTTTTGAAACTCTCTCGTCTCCGTCTCTCATTTTGATAAACCACTGTTACCCCCTCCCCCCAAAAAGTTCAACAAATCACCTTCAACTTCACCAACTACTATGTTTCAAATCCCTCTTCTCCCGAAAGAAGAAGTCCACTCCCTCCTTCACCGCCGCCACCTCCACGCCCTTGGTGATGCACTCGCCGTCGTTCACCCAAGGCCGGTCCTGTGTAAAATGAGGCCCTGTGCGAAATCTTGAATGTGGCCTCTTTTTTTTTTTTTTTTTAAATTGTTGTCTTATTTACAAATTTTTTATTCCAAACGTATACATAAACTAATGTTATGTCTTATCCCAAAAGTATAAGACATAACATATTCCTAAAGTTTTCAGAAGAAAATCGCAAAAAAAAAAGAGAGAAAAAGGGTGTGGACGCAGAAAAAAAAAAGTAAGGAAATAGTCCCTTATAAAATCACAAGAAGAAAAACGCCATATACAATGTTTTCCTACATAGTGAGAGGACCTTGACCAGCTTTAAAAAATAAATAAAAAATAAAAAAATGAAGCATGAACTGATATCATGTCATGATCAAATGAAGCATGAAAAGAAAATAATAGCAACCCTAGAATAAGCAGGTTCATATATATAGTAATAGTGCAGTACATTTCAATCAAATAACTATTGTTTAGCATAATAATGTAACAATAAGAACTAGAAGATGCATACAATTATCCATGAATGTTCTATGTGAGGATATTTCAAAATTTTCAATTGTTAACATTAACCGGAGTTTAGGCACTATGTTCCTTTTAGAATCCATTCTATTAATAATATGAATGGTTAGGCGTCTTCCCCCCCCCCCCCCCCCCCACACAAAAAGAACTAGCTAAAGGAATAGAAAGCAAAAAAAAAAAAAAGGTTAGAAAGCAAACAAAGAAGTACGTGTCACAATAAGAATAGCAAAGACAAATAGTGGAAAGAAAGCTGATAAAGCAGGAAAAAAAAAGGAAAAAGAATGGCAGAAAATGAAAATGGCTTAAAGAAAAGAGGAAAACAAGAAATAAAGGTAATGACCAACTAACTTATGAAAAGGAGGACTCGAACTTGGGTGATTTCATAAAAGGAACGTTGTAACCAACTGGTCTACAATTGCAACTATTGACATTAGGGAATTTTTTATATTTGAATTTGCATATAAATTTTTTGAGGCCCCTAGAAATTGGAGGCCCTGTGCGGTTGCACAACCACAGCCCCAGGACCGGCCCTGCGTTCACCACGAGCGCGCAAATCGCCGAGCTGGATTAGGTTTCAACAAATTCAACGTGAACGGTGACGGCAAGATCTCGCCGTCGGAGCTCGGTGCGATCATGGGAAGCCTCGGCCACCCAGCGACGGAGGACGAGTTCCGGTCGATGATCCTAGAGGTGTACGCTGACGGCGACGGGTTCATCGACATGATCAACGAGGTCGTGGAGCTCAACACCAAAGGGATCAACTCGGCGTAGGCGATGCAGAATCTGAAGGACGCCTTCTCCGTCTACGACAACGGCTCGATCTCGGCGACGGAGCTTTCCGCAGCGCCTTCGCATTCACCGTAAAAAAAAAAGGACCATGCATGGGAGAACTTGGCCGGCGACGGTGTCGGCTTGGACCGCAACATCAAATCCTTATAGGATTCTGGTTGTGTGTGGGAGAGGACACGAGCTGCAGATCCTCATCACTCATCAGCACCACCACCGTTCCTTCATCGCAGTCATCCATATCAATTTGATTCATGACAATCCCAATCTTTGACTCCTTCGATCCCGACCCGATCGGTTTCGTTATTGGCATGGACGGGCGTAAATATGTATATGGAGCTGCAAAACAAAATAACAAAGAAATGGTCGATCTCTGTGCCTTCTCTACTTTTTCTTTTCTGCTTTGACGGTTGCATAACCACTGCATATCACCTAATATGATTGAGGGAGACTGAGACTTGAGGGAGAATTGGGAATAGAGTTGGGTTTGTATATTGATGTTCAATCGGTGATGAAATAAGGTGTTGTACTTCAACCATTAAGAAAGAGATCAATGATGAAATTGGTGAAGGTGATTGGGGGGCTTAATTACACTGTCTGGGTTTTATCAAAACGAGAGATGGAGACGAGAGAGTTTCAGAAGGAAGAAGAAAAATATTGCATGAAGTATGAAAAGGCCTTCAAATTTTGTCAACAAACAGTTTACTCACGGAACAAATGACTGTATAAAGACGAATGTGATAATTTTAAAACTTGAGATACTAATGTGATAATTTCAAAACTTGAGATACCAAAGTTTATAAAAACCAAAATTTAAAACACTATTTAGACGAATTTCTCTAGTTGTAAATAGTCACATTTGCTTCATCCCACATACTTCCCCTTGTCTCTCCTTGCATGTAGGCTTTGATCTTATTTTTAGTTTCACATCAAGAAGGACTGCATTGAGATGATGTCGTGATGCCGTATCCGGTGCTCCCGCTTGGAGATCTTAAGACCTTCACGTTTCGGTCAGTTGGGAGGCCAAACAATTTTGTACGCTCAGACTCCATGTCCTCCATTAGCTTGGTTAGAATTCCATGTCCTTTCAACTGGAGAATACCCCATGTCTCACATGCCTGGACTATGAATTGCGGGGCATTCGGATCTGTGAGGTTGAAAAGGGTATGGTTAACTCGGAATGGAACCCATCGGAAGCTTCAGGCCACACGAAGGAGTCCAGAACTGTCTTGGCTGAGTCAAAGTCAAGTGGGATGATAGGCTTATATCAAGTAGACAAGTAGTTGTGGTATCTCAAAGTTTTCAGTGCCTAATTTGGGAAGTTTGAACCCATGAGGTTCTTTAGAAGTAACCATTCAGATGCGCACAACATTTGAAACCTGGATGTGAACTCATGATCACTGTCGAAAAAGATACACTACTGAAAATTAGATCAGTGATCTTCCAAGGTGCCATTACTATACAGTTAAGAAGGTTAGATAAGAGGAAAACTTCCTACAGTTAATTTGGTTATGAAGGATGACGAGCCCCAATGTAATCCAGGTACTGGATGTCCGGCGCTTAAGTCTTGAAAGGTAGAGGACAATGCAAAGGGAAGACTGCTCTGCTGTGCTGCCTCGATGACATTGAGGAATTTCCAATATCTCGAAATGGTGATCTTTTCAGAGCATATGCACCCCAATGCCTCCATCACACCATCAATCTAGCAATTTAATTGCTTCCATCGATTACTATTCACTGCATATTGCTTTTTTGTGCCTATCTTTATGCAGCGGTGCAACTCCATCAATCTAGCGATTACTATTCATCGAATTAATTTTTTATTTTTTTTTACTATATGAGATTTCCAACCAATTACCAAACAACACGTGGCATTTCCAAGCGTCCTTATCACAAACTTTTTTCCACAAATTGTTTTTGCTTTGATATCGGCCGGTGATGGGGCAAGTGGATTGACGTACCCAAGAAACACACAATTGTAGCTCTTCGGAAGGAAGCCAAGTAGCCATTTAAAAAAAAACACTCAAAAAATTGATAAGGAAAATGGAAGAAGATGAATGAAGTGAGAGGAGGTATTTGAGTGAAAATTGTGTTAGAAGAAGATGGGTATTTATAGGAAAATTTAGAGTACTTTAAAAAAAAAAAAAAAAAAAAAAAAAACTCAAACGGTCGAAAGAGCCGTTTGAGCCAAACGGCTAATTGAAAGGAGATTGGAAAAGTTAGTTGCCGTTGGAAAAGTTGGTTGCCGTTGGAAAAGTTGGAAATTGAGGTTGGGCCCCACCCAATTGCAGCCATCACACAGGCAAGCAATCAGCGATGGAGCAACTGATGGCTTGCTATATTTACCACGGGTCCCACCACTATTCTTCCTCCCTCTTTCCTGCGGTGCATGAATGTTGACCTGCAATCTGGCAAAATGATTACTGGTGAGGGTGATTGCAGCCACCCGCTGCATATGCTCTCAGAGCATGGGGAGCAATAGGTGTTCTATTGGTGCATGAGTCCCGTTTTTCCCTACTCTCAAGTAAAACCTCCCTTTGCTTGCTGCTGTATTCTTTGGTACAATGATTTTCCTTCAAGTGACAAATCAAAACCCGTTTTTCCATTTCGTTCTGCGGATCCCGGGGATTAGGTGAGGCTGGTGAGCGATTCTCCTCCTTTAATTTTGTTTTTTCACCTTTCCTCAAGCTATTTAGCTCCGCATGGAGTGATGATACTTGTTCTTGCAGCCCCCTTGCTTTGCTTTCAGATGAAACAGCTTTCTCCCTCCATTCTTGCACCTAGACAAGAGAAGAAACAACTCAAATTTTCAGGACTTCTCTTCCACAACTCAAATTTCCAACCCTCCACCACACAGTAAACCATAAACATAGACAGAGATGATGCAACAATTCCTAACATATTTCCTTTTCCAGAAATGCATACTCATATTCACACTTGTGAGTAAAGTGACCATGATGTACCTACCCCAGAAGACAGTGGCCTCTTTCATATAGATTAATGTAAACTATTTATTTTATTTTTTCTGAAAGGAAAATGTAAACTATTGAAGATACACAATAACTCTTACAGTGGACGTCAGGGATTGGATGTGATAATCAGAGTCTAGGGCTCGATCTTCCCAAAAGTCTCGAGAGGCCTGCAGTTCCTCAATCTCCTCCCTCACCTGCCCAAGCATTTCCTGCATCTGAGACCATTGCTCTGTCTCAGCTCGTACTTGTTCTACTATCCTTCGATCAATAGCCTTGCAACATCCAGAGCATACTTTCTCATCATGAGATTCTTTCTCCTGCAGAACAAATTGTCAAACTTTTGATATGTTTACCTTCTCTACTAAAAGTATTTGAAAAAAAAAAAAAAACAGTGGAGCGTTTGGATTCGAAAGAAAAAGAAAGCATTAAACCTCAAACAGAAAAGTAGATTTTTGATTTTTAAACAGCTATTGTTCCTTGTTTTAGAGTAGGTTATGAACTAAGAACCATAAAAATAAGAGACGAATGCAAAAATTTGCCGTGTAAAATCGCTGTACCAAGGAAGAAGACAAATCGGTGGATTCAATTCTCTTGGACGAGGAGGCAGAACTGGCAACAGAGTTGTTGGCTGTAGAAAGTATTGAACCATACTCCTCCTTCATCCTCTTTAATAGCATCCCATTTGACAACCCCTCCATTCTCCTTCTCAGAATCTCCACCTGCATAGTCTTTTCAATACAACTTCATTAGGCATTAAAATTGATATAATTATACAAATGATGCAATACATAGTTTAATTGTTGATACAGATTCAAGGCTAGAACGAGTTTGTTAACTGTGAGTAACAACTCATACAGCCTTGATCTGTGAAGTTGAGCAATTGAGCAGCAGCTTTAACAGCTCAATAAGACTAGTTTGCAGAGAAAACACAGTTCTTACATTGCTTTTGCCACTTGAAACTAAGTTGTCATCAGTTCTTCTATAGCTTGGTTTGATTGACAAGCTTGCTTCTGCCATCTCCTGGATCTCCTTCACACATATTTCATCTGATGTTCCTCTAAACTTCTCTAACCGTCTTTGAAGAAGACAAGCTTGTTTGTCCAAGTTACTAGACTTCCTAACCTTCATGCCCTTGGCTTCTAAATTCCTTTGCAACTTCTCTAGCTTCCAAACCAGTCGCCGAATCTCTTCCTCCAAAACCATAGTTACATTCCTTCCTTCACAAATCTTCTTTCTCCCCTGGAAACCAATCACAATAACACATTGTCACAAATCTAACCATATCAGATACCATATTCTAGACCAAAGATCCAACATATCACACTCTCCTTCATCACCAACCCCAAACGTGTATTAAGCACATGGTGATAGAAAAACTAATAATATTCCACCCCAAACGAAAAGTCCATATTTTATCGTTTTGCCTTCCCTCTAATCTTGTCACGCCAATGGAGTCATCACAAAGCAATCCAAAACTGAAATTAGCATAATAGCTTACATCTTAGAAGTATCTAAAATTCGAATTTGAGGTACTAACAGTTCTTCTTGAACAAACAAGTAGAACCCATTTTTTTATTTATGAGGAAACGAATTTCAAAACAGAACAAGAATGAGAATAAAACAAGATACAGGAATCCGAAGGAAAAAAGAAAGACTCACAGAAACAAGGCTGTGCACAGCTGAATTAAGAGTCCTCTCCATTTTAACTCTGATCCTCTCCATCTTCTTCACCACAATCTCCTTATCCATCCTCAACAAATTGCACTCTGCCCTCAACATCTCCGCCTGAAACCTCCACTTCTCCTCTTCCGCCACCTCCACGTCAGCACCGCCACCCTCCTCCTCACTGACTCTCTCTCTCCTCCTCTCACTCTCCACAAGCACTATTGGAAACCCATCTTTGGAAAAGACTCGTTCTTGGTCAAACAGAGCCACCAGCTTGCCCTTGTTGTCCTCCACCGAAGTGGGTGGGGCTGGTTTTCCATGAACGGCGGCGACGCCGCTCTTGGGTATTCTCCGGCGAGGCCTACGTGGCAAATGAAGGATCTTTGGGGTCGGTGCGGCTGGTGGGTAAATCCGCTTCGGCCACCTTGTTGCTGTTACTGTCGTTGTGAAGGACATTGACCAACTGAGATTCTGAAACTAAAAACTAACTACAAAGTGGTTTCTTTTTGGGTTTGAAAATGAAAGCTTTGGATGTAGCAGGTAGAACTAGATGGCTAGACAGAGAGACGTTGTGGGTTATAGAAGAGAGAGTGAGAGACAGGGACTGAGGGAGCGTGCCACCTCCTCGTTCAGAGCAAAGAAACAGACAGGGATTTCAAATGAAAGCTGCTGTTGCATTTGGTTTCAAGTTTGCAAGTTTGATCTTCGTTTTTGTTTTTTATGGGTAAAATTTTGATTACTATTTTTGCTCTTTTTGGACGCTGAAGTGAGTACATTTGCCAAATATTTAGTGACCACTTTGTCTTGTCCTTGTCCTCCATGGTTCTGCATAAATGCGAAAATTCTATACATTGTAGATGCACGTGAATTTTACAACTAATATGTAATATTTTGATCCGGTCATTTACGTCACACTACATACATATATACTAATACCGTTAACAAAATTGAAACTCAAAAAAATAGTCTTAAGTGTTTCTAACTAAGAAGGTGAGAACACTAGATCGAAGAAGATATACTCTTATTATAGGGGTCTAATTTGATCGGATCAAATTTAAAATTGAAAGAAAAAAATTTAGGGTCACTAGTCTTCATTTGATCTTCTCATACAACAATTTGAGCACTTATACATTAATGGTGCAAGTGCATCTTGATGCGTAAAATTCGTTCTCACAAAAATAAGCCATGTTTATCTTGTAAAATTAAACATTGTTTCAAATTCCCATGATAATTTTAGGTTGGCAAAACAAACCAATAGGCCAAAACTTCCATCTGGTTTGAATACTCGACCTCTATCACAAGTTGACAACGCTCAAAATCAGTCCATTAAGTTTGTATAACGCTCAATATAGTCGTTTACACGAATTCAACTCCCTTCACATGTCGAGCATCTTCAACTGTGTTAGTTCCCATTAGCCATATAATGGCCTTAAGTTCTTCATTTTGGAGGCCCTTAAATTCTTCATTTTGGAGGCAGAAGTGATGAATCTATAGGGAGTCCAATGAAATATGTCTAATTAAGTATTAAAAAGATCTCAACAGCTTCTTCTCAATAAAAAGAAAATATCACATGTAATAGTGCAAAGTTGTTTCCTTTAAGGAAAAAAAATTGTTTTGTCCGAAAATAATTAAAGTTTGGTTTGAAATTTTGAACTAAATATGTCAATAGTTTAATTCGTTTCATAATGACAAACGTTATAGATGATTGTAACTAGGGCTTGGCATCTTCGGTTCGGTTTGGTTTTAGGACGTACAAAACCAAAACCAATCCGAATTATTCGGTTTAATATTTTTTCCAACCAAATTTGGATTTTAAAACCTTTAACATGAATATTCGGCCCATTCGAATTTTCGGATCGGTTCGGGTCGGTTTCGATTTTAGTCTATATTTGAAAAACTTTTAGTCCATCTACTATCTCACTGTAAAGTTAAACTCTAAATTTTTGACTTGAGTAACATGTTTTTTTTATAAGAACAAATATAAACTTAAAGTACAACAAGCAATCTAATGCACTCCCAATATTTTCTACACTAACAGATTTTTCTAAGAAATGAGTTGAATGAGAAATTGTCTTTTATATGGAGATTAAGTGTGGGAGAGTACATTGTAAGTAGAGATGTAATCAACTAATAATAATAGTGTTTCAAGTATATAAATTTTATATATTTACACATTATATAATTCGGCTCGGTTCGGTTATTTTTAGTTTGTTTAAGAGCTTCAACCGGATCCAATCCGATTTAAACCGGTTCAGTTCGATTCACTACTTGTTTTGACCCAAATGTTTTGGTTCGGTTATCCGATCCGGTTTTTTAGTTCGGTTCGGTCGGTTTTTTGCATACATTCGGTTAAATGCCCAGCCCTAATTGTAACAACTAATACAACATTGGACATGAGGATTAAGAGAGAATTAGACGTCCTGAACATTACTACTCAACTAAAGGTGCATCGTGATTGCCTTGCATTCGAATAAGTTTATTTTGGCCACCATTTTGACCTTAATGATGAAGAGGTTTTATAGATTAAGGTGATAGCATCTAGTTTTTTTTTTTTTTTATCAGAAATTTAGTTTGAATAACTTGAAAACATCGAATACAATAAGAGGAGCATATAGTGGCCTCATTAAACCTAACAAACATATCAAGAAGAGTACCACACTCCTATGAACTCACAACCGAGCTTCAGCATTGACTAAAGAACCTAAACACTCAGGCATCATTTGCCACCAATAAGTAGGATGGGGAAGAGATATGGCAAGTTTCACAACCTCATGGGCTACTCTATTGCATACTCTAGGAACAAACCCCCAGTTGCACACCTCAAAAGAACTAATCAAAGCTTTTGTCTCATCCATGAGATCACCAGCCTCACTAAAATCTTCCACACTCATTCAGCCCTGTAAAAACATTCAAGGCGTAACCTTCAATTTCCAAATGAGTGAAACGAACATGGGCACATAAGTATAGACCATGGACTAATGCTAGCACCTCAACCGCATGAGGACTTAAATAATCTGTTCGCGGCGAGGCCAACACCCCCAGACAAGTACCATTCTCATAACGTCATCACGACATACTGCTCCGGTACCATAAGTCCCAGTTTTCGCATCCACAGCCCCATCTATGTTCAGCTTCACTACTCCACTTCTTGGCTTGACCCAACTAACCACACCTCTCTCTCTACCGACAGATTTCCTACGCTGACTTTCATCATTGCCCTTTCTATTTGCTCTCACCCACAACTCCCACCAAGAAGTAATAATATTGAACAAGTACTCACCTGGGATTGCCTCTTTACCACACCATCTCTTATTTCGCTTATGCCAAATATGCCATAAAATCACACAGAACCATTCTAGCTCTTTCTCGACAGCAACAGAAGTAACATGTAAGAATAGCCCAAAAACATCTTTCTCATGCCACACTTTACAGACATCCCGTAGAAAAGTCTGCTTCCACACTTTCTGTACCCAACTGCACTCCCATAACACATGAAGAGCAGTCTCCTTAACTCTACCACACTGGAAGCACCTCCCTCTTTGGCTTACGATAGCATCTAGTTAACATCAGTGTGAAAGTCTTGAATTTTGAATATGTTTGTGCTATATATTTTGCTAGTTTTGCTAACAATTGACATATGCCAACGATCTACAATGTTGTAATGTCGCTATTAAAGCAACTTTTACATAACGGATTTGTGTTCATCTTCACTCATCTATACCATGTGATTGTTTCTGGCAGTTGTTGGTAGTACAAGTTGGTTTTGCTTTAGCTTGTTGTCTTGAGAAATGATTTGTACTCAATCCCTAGTTTGACGGAGTGATCGTCAGTGGCAGATCTATGATGAAATTGTTACTTGGGCTAATTGTAACAAAAAAATATTCAATCCATCTCGACAGTGAGAAACTTTTTGTTAATTTGAGTGTTGCAAACAAGACAATCAAGGTCGAGTAAGTCGTCGATTAAGACGATCGAGTAACCCGCTAAAACGATTAAAATTGGACGGTGATGAGAATTTAAGAGTAGCGAATTAGCAATCAAAAGGCTGGGGAGGTGGGAAAATGGGCAGGTAGATGGCATTTGTGAATTTAGGAATTGAGATTCAAGAGTTGTTAATGTCTAGCCAAAACGATATCAACTTAATTAATAGTAATATACATGCATTTTACAAGATAGTCGTAATTCACATAGACATATTCCAATATCATATTCTTTCTACGATCAATATCTCAACAAAGATCCAAATATTTTGTAACATTCTTGAACTTTCATATCCCCATTTCAAATCTTAACCTTTGATAAACCTTAGCTATAGAATGCGACTGAAAGCTTGCATACGTCACTTATATACTCACTAATTAGAGATGAATATAACAATTAGGTCCTATCATTTAACATTGGATTCAATTTAGATGCAAAAGATAAAGATATATATCCATTTTTTAGATGTGAAGTAAGTTTTTTTTTTTTTTTTTCACTTGAAATTCTCACTTGGGCTTAAGCCTAGATGAGCCTTGTATTTGATCCGTCAATGGTGATCGTCGTTTGAAATAGTATCGGAGCTAGACTCATTTTCCTAAAAAAAAAAAAGACGTTCGTCAAACCCTTTTTCTTATTTAGTGATAGTTAATTTTTATTTTATAAAAAAATAAAGAAGAAGAAGCAGAATATAAATCAAAAGGCTACATCACTCCCAATTTAACGTAGCATTTTGATTTCTATCGCATGCAGTTGGATTCAAAACTATGTATCAAAGTTATCCATTTCAAATATTTGTGTTAGGTCAATTTCGACAATACTTCTAAATGAAAAGGGTTTCCAAATTGGTGGCACCACACCTCTTAGGCTAGGCGACGATCGTTGTGTCGGTGAGACCGTGTCAGTGGGCAGTGAGAGGACTCGACATAAGTGTTGGCATTCCGTGCGACCATTTTGAGGTAAAGGATTTTTGATTCGTCTTCCTTGACTATGGTGGTGCTTGGGTAATTTCTAGATCGTTAGTGGTTGCTTAGATCACGACTATTTGGGATTGTGTTGAGGTTCTTAGCTATTTTGGTTTGGTTCAAGATTGATCAAGTGGCGGAGGTTTAGATCTCCGGGGGAGCGGCAAATCGAGTGGCGGTAGGTTTTTCATCGACTATGATTGTTAAGCCTTGGGGGCAGCGGTGTTTTGTTTTGAAGAGGTTGCTAAAGGTATCCAGGGGAGCCAGTGATTTTGTCGACTATTAACTAGGTTTCGTCGACCGGGTTTGAGAAGGAGGTTTGGCGGCTTCAGGCAGCAGATCTCGAAGACCGGGCGGGTTGCAGTTCAACTTTTGTTGCTTTTTATCCAAACTCACGATCTATGAGTTCTTCAATAATTTGTTTACATATATGCTTTGTTCATATTACTCAATTCTATGTTTACAATTGCTTATATTAGTGAGCCTGGAGTTTCACTAATAATACTCGAACATGAAGTTTCGAGATTATGAACCTAAAGTTGATATTACATTAGACTTGCAGTTCTAATTGTTTAAGCATTAAATTGAAATTTTGTACATGTACATGTGATTCATTGCTCAATAGATTCAAACATGAAAGTTTCGATATTGACATATATTATGAGCCCTAAAGCTCTAAAAAAAGGAAAAAATTTAGTTTACTACCCTGAACTTTAGATCTAAAATCACATATCTTTTTTTTTTTTAAATCAGTTTCATACCTAAACTTTCAAAATGACATCAATCTCGACCAAAATGACTAAAATAACATTTATTAATCTTTTTACCCTCTCTCTCTCTCTATCTCTCTCTCTCTCTGTGCTCGACCTGGACTGAGATCGTCGGCATCGCCTCCAACCCAAGGACTGAACCACTGATCTGGCAACACTGCTCAGTAGCTGCCGCACCGACAACACCGCCTTCACGCACGCGTCTTCGGAAACACAAGCGGACCTACGTCCAATATAGGAGTATCAAACCCCACTCCACCGGCGTCGCCTAGCCTAAATCCTACCTGCTTGTCTCTCGACGCCGCCTGTAATGGATTTTCCACACGAGGTCCGCACCATCTTCATCACCGGTCTTCATCCACCCCTACCATCAGCAATGGATGACATCGCGGCGCCAGTCACGTGTGTCGTGGCACATGTTGAGCCTCCCGACGTTCATGCCGCCGGTGGCGAGCGCCTCGAGTTGGTCAAACCCTGCGGAGGCAGGGCCGATGGTGCAGATGAGCTTGGTGCGAAATCTATTCTCCCTGAGCTCGGCCTCGGTGATGGCATCGACCTCGATGGAGGTGGAGGAGGAGTAGTCGGGAGAAGGGTGAGGACGACGCCGAAGGAGGTGCCGTTGGTGGAGACGAGCACGGAGGGGGTTTGATCGGAACCAGCGGCAGAGGCTTTAACAGAGAGGGAAGGGAAGGCGGTAGGAGAGCGGTGGTTGGGAGCGAAGAAGTGGGTGAGGAATAAGGAGGAGTGGGGTTTGGGATTGGGGAAGGTTAAGGCGGGTGGGGTGAGTAGGTGGAGGGAGTGAGACATTGTGACTTGGAAATGTGAGAGAGAGAGAGAGAGAGAGAGGGGTAAAAAGATTAACAAAGACTATTTTAGTCATTTTGGTCGAGATTGATGTCATTTTGAAAGTTTAGAGATGAAACTGATTAAAAAAAAGGTATCAGACTGATTTTAGACCTAAAGTTCAGGATAATAAACTGAAATTTTTCTCTAAAAAAATTAGACTTTGATGATCTAGACATTTCTAACAAGAATTATTTGAGCTGGGTCATTCATGCTGAAATTCACCTCAAAGCTACCATCCATAAAGATGTCATCGTATTGGGTAATAAGGCATTTGGGCAAGATCATGCAAAAGATATGATTCTTTTTGCGTCATCATCTTGATAAGAGTCTCAAATACAGGTATATAACGGTGAAATATCCGTTTGAGTTTTGACAAGTATTGGCTGATCAGTTTGCCACCAGAAAACCATTGTTATAACAAAAGTCTCACCCGGTTTCGATTGATAGATCCGTCCATGCCCTATACATTGGTTGACCTTCAACCCTAGTGTGTCACACATGCTGCATCACCTCTGTGCAACCTTCATGACATACCTAGAAACCTTCAAAGAAAAAATGTCGATATACCATGTCTAGTGGAATTGGCAGAAGAGAATATATACACCCCAACAATACAAGAACATGATCCCTATGAAGAGACTAGAGGTGACTAACCAAAGAAGCTGGATAGATATCCAACCACGTATTAGTAGCCACTGCCCTATCAATCCGACTTCGAATGCCACCAGCTCACCAAGTAAACGGTTCTCCCCTAAACCCTAGAGCCTCCAACTTCCTGTACATATGAGCATCCTGGAAACCCTACTTTTGAGCCCTTCACTACGAAGAACACCACCCCTCTTTCTCATTAAAATCTCCAATGGTTACCCAAGGAAGACCAGACTGGTCGCGCAGCTGACGAATCATCAAATCCCATGAGAGATGACGGTTCAAAGAAGCCGGAAATTCATAAAAATCTGTGAGCCTCCATGTTACACCTCCCGAATCCATATCTCGTACCTCTACATCGATATAATTTTTTGTTTTGTATCCTTAGGAAAAGGTGAAACTGGTGCTGAGCTCAAACCCTAGCAGAGCACTCTTCACGGCCAATTTGGTATTGAGTTTTGAAGAATAAAATCATTTATAATCACCATTTTGAATATATTTTCTGTTTCGTAATTTTTTTTGGCAGATTAGAATTTTATTTTTAAAACTGAGTTTTAATAAAATAGAGTATATCGAATATTGGAGTATTGTAGAGACTTTTATGCATCGATTGTTTTGATTATGCTACTATCCGATATGTATTTCGTGAAGCAAACAGTGTGGCTCATAGATTGGCGCACTTTGCAACATGTGATAGATTAATAGAGGTTACTTTAGCTGGGGTGCCTAATTTTATTCAAGATATTCTCTATGAGGATAAGTGTAATGCTCTTAATGTGACACGAGTAGAGGTTTTGTGTTCCCCTCGATAGCATGAAATTTTATTAATAGTAATAAGGGACAAGGAGCTGAGCCTTCTTAATAGGTTGAGTTCTCCGCGTCTCATTTTCAATATATATATATATATATATATATAGTATTCTCACAATAATACCAAACTAAGTCTACGTGAGTTTTTTGTATATCGAATTTACTTGTTTTAGCCTCATTTATTTTGTGTTTTAGCCAACTAGTTTGTCTAATGGCATGGTAGAGACGTACAGTCAATGAGAGGTTATTTAACATAGAAGCTTTGGAGAATTAATCTTTACTTCCAGAAGCAAAAACTGTACACTTGCCAAAAATTATATCTGATTGATCCTTGCGCGGCTTGCCCTAATTTATTGAAATTGGTTCTTTCTGTAGGAGGTCAGAGAACTAATCCTCCCTCTCGTTTCCACACTGTCAAAATGTAGCACAAAATCTCATAATGATTTTCTGAATAACTATTTGCCTGCTAACTGATGAAGTGAAGGTACAATGTTAGAAATAGCCAAACTCAGAGCATCTTTAGTAATGTTAGTTATTTTTAAGTTAAATTTTAAACAAATTAGCTAAAATGTCATTTTGGCTAACCATTTTAGAAATATGACTACATCAATGCTCTCTATTTTAGCTAGCATTACATCAACATTATTCTTCAAATAGAAATTAAATAGTTTAAATATATTTATATATCATATAAAATATCTTACAAAGCTAGAATATATTAAATTATAGTTAGCCTCATTTGAGTTATCTCGCTCTCTATATTTAGCTAGCGAAATAGCTAAAAGTCATAATAACTAAACTTTGGCTAGTCTGCTGGAGCTCCGAAAATATCAAAAAAAAAGTTAAACACGCTCTCTAAAATAGCTAAAAACTAAAATAGAGAGTCTATTAAAGTTGTTCTCACTTACTAGTTACCACTTACTACTACTTTTATGGAAATATATTCAAATATATGAGAAGGCCGGTTATTGGGCAGAATTGATGGTGTTCAGACATGGATGAACAGATGATGATATTTTCCTGCAGAATTTGGAGACTGATCTCATCAAGCACTATCAGTATGCCCAATATTGTGAAGCAAAAATCTCGAGAGAAATGGATTAAAGGGGATAACAGCATTATTAAATTCTTCCATATCACTACTATGGAAGGAACAGGCTAGGATTTGCTGGTTTATTTGACAATGAATGGTGTGTCGTGTGAGGATCCTGTTGTAATGGAGCAATTAAGAGAACAGTATTTCTCTTTGCTCATGCAAGTTTTGACATACCACCTTAAAGTTGAAGTTCCTAGAGCCTTTGCTGCTTATACAATGGAGTTTCAGAAAAAATAGAAGTTTAGACGAGTTTAGGTTGTTTAGCCTATCATTTAGACGAGTTTAAACATTGTCTATCTTGAAGTCCACTTTTACACCTGATACCGTTTAGTCGAGTGACATTTATAATCCCGAACTCAACTCACTTTCTCACAGACTATAAGATGTTTTTACTTTATACTAGTTTTCACTCTTTGTGAAATTCATTTTAAACAATTCCGACGATTGTACTAGCCTTTTGTAGACAGAACCAAGTGTTCTTAGGAAGGATAAACCAGACAAGTGGCAGAAATCTATAGGTGGCAATATCTTTGTAGGATAAGGAAATGGATGATGATTTTCTTAGAAGCACATACTCTATGTCACTTTTGGACTTTAAACTAAGCCAGAACACACTACGCTCATAGTTGCATTTGAGATTGAGAAGCAATAACTTCAAGAGTACCAAGAAAATAGACCACACATTGCAGAAGAGATGGCTTCCATGACCATGACAGCCTCATTCCTAGCCTCAACCATCACCAAACCTTCAACTCCCCGCCGGAGCCTCATTGTGGCCAAGGCCTCAAGAGCCCCAGAAGCCGGAAAGGTCACCGTGGAAATGAAGCAAAGCAAGGAAGAGGGCAGCAGTGGGAGGAGGGATTTGATCTTTGCTGCTGCAGCTGCAGCTGCCTGCTCCATTGCCAAGGTTGCTATGGCTGATGAACCTGAGCGTGGGACTCCGGCAGCTAAGAAGAAGTATGCTCCGGTTTGTGTCACAATGCCTACTGCTCGTATCTGCCGCAAGTGAGAAGATTTCAGTCAATGTTGTAATATATCTGTAGAAGCTGTGTAATCTGCTATTGTATCTTTTCTTGGCACAATCCTATTTATCTGGTTTCTTCCTCTTCTTCGATAAAGGCATGAGAAACTCATGTGAGAATGTCTTTTACTTGAAACAATATTCACCACTTCTGCATCCTTGAACCACCAAGTTCAGCAGCTCTCTTTAATTTCTGTATGTAACCCTAATGGTAAGCATTACAGTAAAGGAGACTGCACAAGTCTCCAAGACTTCACAACCGCATCCAAAATGGTGCAAGATCATTATGCACTAGATAAAGTTGGTTCATAGTTTTGCTCATTATAAATTTAAAATCCATCTTTACCTCAACAGAGTCCACAAAACTCTTATCAACTTATCAAATCCAGATAACAGCAGTCAATTTACAGACAAAAGCAAATTGTTATAGGAAATAAAAGAGCCAGTCTTGTTAGTGACTCAAAATTTCTCTATATGCATAGAGAAGTTGGTTCCAGGTTGACAAAAATTCATGTTGGAAGCACTCATTATAAATGCAAAAGCAGCAGAAAGAGCCACAGACAAAACAGACGAGGGAGTGCATTTGATCGAATTACCAATTCCATATCCTCCTTTTGGCTTGGAATGGAAACCAATAAACCACAGCATTTGCTTCCCTCGTAATCCAACTTCAGCTACATTTTTGAAGCAATTGTTGATGCCCTCTAATTTCTTTGATATGAGGATAGATTTCCCAGATGTTGCAAGACATTGGCCTTCGAAACTCCAGAGATTTTGCTAGTACCAAACCCCCAAGAACTGCTAAAACTTCAGGAACCAAAGCTAAAGAAGACAACGATGGTGAAGAAATTCCAGCACTGTTTCTAATAATCACCCCAATTCCTGCCATTTGGAATCACAGACCCAATCTCCATCAGTCTACTTTGACACTACCAGATTCAAGTGGATTCCATCTGTGCATTCATCACTGAAGAATGAGGGGCTTAACCAGACACAGCTGCAACAGATGGTTAAGAGATTCCAACACAGCAGCTCCAAGGCAATTCGTGATCATATACAGCTTCACAAAAAGCTTCCCAGATATGCCATAAAGTAAAAGGATCCCGACCAAGCGACTGCTTCGTTTTCTTACTTAGCGTGTCAAAACCGAACATTTCAAACAAACCAGGGATCCAAGGTAGCAACAGAAGCAAGATTTACCTTGTGAGGCAAGTAGCTTACCCACCAGGAATGCCAGTAACCCATCTATCTGACCATGTTCTAAATTTTTCCTCATTCAAGACCTGCCATGTCGCATGGTCCACTCCCAGGAGGGTCCAGAATCCTTAACAGCATATAAGTTAGGTCCAGGACCTTTTCAACTCAGGCTTTGGAAGCTGTGTAGCGTTCCAGCTGCACAAGAACTCATGTTGGAACTTGGAAGCATGAAAGGTGCCTCTTCAGAAGACTACAGTACCATAATGTATATTTTTGGATGAGAATCGATCCAAAATATGTTGCTCAAAGTCAAGAAAAGCTGGGATATTTTTATTGGTACTAAATTGACACAAGTTCAAACCAAAACTATGATACACATACAAACTCAACGTTCAAGAAGAATAAAAGCAAGCAAAACTCTGATACAAAACAAAGCCAAACCTAGTATCCCATTTGTTCCTACTGTTACCGAATAGTAACAGCTTCGAGAGAACAAAGACATTGTTCCTATTGACCTGAGCTACGAGCCTGGAACCAACAACATTGCAGAACAGTTTCCATGGCATACTCATTCACTTTTCCCATTTTGCTGGGAAGCAACAAAATTGCGGATAACATCCATGGCCAACTGATGAGCGGTCTTATCCTGCAACTTTGCAAGTTGATCAACTGCTTCATACGTCTCCTTATCAGCAAAAAGCTTCAGGTTGTAACGTGTTGGTGCCACCTCTGGACCTTCCCATTTGTTAACCAACTCTTGAAGTTTTTCAAATCCCTGTAACATAATACAAACCAGATCGACAACCAATTAATTTCCACACACCGAAAAACTCTTCCTACGTACCATGTTGAGGTCCAAAATTTTGAAACCAAACAAACCTTGATTGAAAAAACCAAAACACATTAGAATCTTGCTTCACCACTTACCATACGTATTGTGAAGTCGCCGAATGATTCTTTAGCTTGTCGCTTTCGTTTCCAATTATAAAACAAAGGTTCAAAAACTTTTTCCAGGTCTTGAACCTTGACCTTGTTCATGAAGCTTTTTGCTATTGAAGTTTGATTGGGTGTTCCTCCAAGCCATATCTATATAAATACAAAATGCAAAAAGGAATACAAGGTTAGTTGCTTTCTCAGTACTCTGCATTTGAGCATGACCGAAATAGAGGCAAATTAACCTGGCAGTTGAAATACCTGATAGCTGTTCGGACCATCACCCACTAGTCCAAGTTCAGCCATGTATGGCCTAGCACAGCCGTTGGGGCAGCCAGTCACCCTTATAACAACAGATTCATTGTACTTTAGACCAACCTGAAATAAAAAAATGTTACTTGTTATACCCGTACTGATTCTTTATCCACACAAAATTTTAAAATTCCCATAACTATTACTGCTTTCTAATTTCCCATACCTTCTCAAATACCGCTCTAACTCGCTTAAGAATATCAGGTATTCCCCGTTCAGCTTCAGTTATTGCCAATGGGCATAGAGGGAAGGCTGGACATGCCATCGCAGTTTGGTTAAGGGGGTCTACATACCTAGGATGCTGCCAGAATAAGAATTGATCAATACAACAAACAAGTATGAAGATCACAAAGAATAATAAATATGCCCTCAAGGAAAACATTATCAAACAGATAGTTGTCTGCACAACTCATACAAACAGATGGTCACTAGACCTTGAGATCCTACAAGTTTGCAGAGCAGACCCTACACTATATTACTCAACAACAAGGAAAGACAAGCTATACACAACAAATTATCTCAAGTCTCATTTTCCTTCTGTCATTAGGGAAACGAAGATTCCAATTTTCTTTCCATGATTAAAAATGACAATAAGCTCCATTCAGTGGAATTAGTAATACTTTTCATCTTCTACGGCCAAAAAACTGAGGCTATTTCTTTGGTCTGTAAAAGAAGAGAAGTATGATTGGAACAACAACAACAATTCAGTATTACAAAAAAAAGGGTCAAGAACTCCCCTCTGAAAGCTAGAGAACTCGGCATGAACGAGATCCTAAATGAAATATATATATACACACACACACACACACATGGAGCCGTTCCAATAAGGACGTCCGCACAGCCCTTAAAGTGCAGAGGTCCCTCTGTTCTCTACCGGATGGCTCCGACGACGGCACGCCTCCACCCTAGCGGACACCAGCAGCGTCACCGATCATTTTCCCTCCCCGGCAAGTCCGCCGAATTCCAGTTTTCCAATTTCATGTTGCTAGAGTCCGCTAGGGTAGAGGTGCGCCGTCGTCGGAGCCGTCTGGTGGAGAACGGAGGGACGTTTGCACTTTAAGGGCTATGCGGACGTCCTCTTTGGAACGGCTCTGTGTGTGTGTGTGTGTGTGTGTATGTGTGTGTATGCCTTTTCAAATACAAACCTCCTTATTTATTCAAAAGGTACAGATTTCCTTAATTGACATATTTTTTATCATATTTTCTCATCTTAATCATTCATCTTTTAGGTATATATGAGTAGATCATCTCTACAAAATTTCAGCCAAATTGATAATCATTAAGGTATTCAAAACTGTGAATTACACGAACGGTTCCTGTTGAACAGATTTGGTTTGTCCATTGTAATCATATATTTCGATACCTTAACGATCACCAATTTTGCGAAAATTTTGTAAAGATGATCATGTTATATATATCTAGATACTAGTTGGCTATGATCGAAAAATATGACCGAAAAGTGGTTCTATTGGCAAAATCCGTACCTTTTGAATAAATAAGGATGTTTGGACCTGATAAGGACTGTGTGTGTATAGAGAGAGAGAGAGAGAGAGAGAGAGAGACTAATACCCTACAGCTTTCTAATCATAGGAGATGGAATAGAAAAAATAATTCAAATCATAACAGGACAGAAAAAACATAGTAATGAAGGTTTCCCTGTTACTTTCGTGGTTTTCATGCTGACATTTAGCATGCCAACTTAGCCTACTACAATGAGCAAGATGGAGTTCTGAACCAGTCACACTTTGATGGGAAACCCCAAATTTACTTTACATATCACACTGTTACGTTGCTTTTGCATATAAACAAAAATTACTGAAACATATATTTAATCCTCAAGCTCCCTCAATGACAAGACTAATTTATCAAGTCCATGGTACATGACATATTGTTGCGTCAATAGTATACCAACTTCTTACAAGAGGACAAGGGGCGAGCTAGTTTACCAATACATGGAGTGAGTCTACCACTAAATCCAACCATACTACTCGATGTATACATACATTAATGTACCATAGACAGACATAGTTTAAATTAAGCCCATATAGTAGATAGCATGATATTCATTTTACTGATTTCAAAAAGTTATGGTGGTAAAATACACTTTACAAAATAGGAAGTGATTAGCTAGCAGCCACAATTTATATAGATCTTCGATGAAGAGGAAGTAAAAAGAAGACTTACCAGCAGACCAGCCTGTGCAAGAGTTGTGGTGATGGGACGTTTCCATGCATTGCGAATATCACACAATATAATATTCTGGTTGGGTGTGAGCCTTATGCTCAAATTATACTTTGATATAACCTCTCGTAATGCTGTCTTCATCTTTCCCCCAATCCGCCCGTTATCAACATGAAGCCCACAGAATAAACTGCCATCACCCTACCAATTGACAATATAAACAGTCAGAAAAATCAACTTGTGAGAAGGTACTGAAGAAGTATGATGTATAGTTATAACATACCTGCTCATGCCACCCCAAGTAACTTTTAAACTCCCACTCTGGCAACTTGCGGAATGGCTCAAATTTCTTTTGGTAATAATTGTCTTCAAGTTCTCTTCTAAACTTTTCAATTCCCCATTCACTGATCAAATATTTCATTCTACTATACCTACGATCATCTCTTCTGCCATGATCTCGTTGCACTTCTACAATAGACTTAATTGCTTTTAGAATATCCTCTTTGGGAACATAACCCAATGGTTCGGCTAGACGGGCAAATGTGGTCTCCATCCTATGTGTTCTTCCCATACCACCACCAACCTGCAGAATAAATTATAAGAAACAATGTTCATGTGGAAATAAGCTCTATGGTAAATCTTACAGACATAGATGATCTTACATAAATATTGAACCCTTGAGGCTCCCCATTATCATCAGTAACAACCACAACGCCAATATCATTGGTGAGAATGTCCACCGAGTTATCTGTTGGCACAGTGACTGCAATTTTGAACTTCCTGGGCAAGAATTGTGTTCCATAGATGGGCTCAGGGGAATCAGTGAAGGTTTTTCCATTAGAGTTATCGTTTCTGGCCTTGGTTACTTCAGGAGGTTCTGCTGTCAGGAACTGCTCTCCATCCACCCATACATCATAGTAAAAACCAGACTGAGGAGTCAGCAAGGCCGCAATGTTCTCTGCTGTCTGCTGTGCGAAAAGGTAATCTTTTCTTACAAGTGGAGCAGCAGGAGCAAGTACATTCCTATTAAGATCACCGCAGGCACCAAGAGTTGAACCCATGCTTCTAATGATGCTACCCATTACTGTCTTAAGGTCCTTCTTCAAAACACCATGGAGCTGAAATGTTTGTCTGGTGGTCAAACGAAGGGTCCCAATTCCAAACTGATCGGCAAGATCATCCATTGTCAAGTACAGTTGGTTTGACACTTTCCCACATGGATTCTTGGTACGGAGCATAAATGAGTAAGACCTTCCACCACGTTCATCTCGGTTGTATTGTTGATAGCTCCCATGAAACTTGATGAGTTGAGTAGCAGCTTCATTTATATTGGGAGCATCTGTCAAAATCTCTTCATTAAGTGGGTATCTAATAAAGTTGCTCTGTTCTTTGAATATCTCAACCTTGCTCCGCTTTGTTGCAGTCTCAGGCTTTGCAGGCTGCAATATACAGAAATTATGAACACAAGGACTTTACACACCGAGAACTGACGATAAATAACGAAACTAGCTTATAGTATGTTTTAATTAATAAATCAAATTTCCAACACATGGTTAGTCGAGGCACTTCATGTCAAACTGTCAAACTATATTCCCTAAGCAAATTACAAAACTCAAAAAGGCATAACGGCAGTTAGTTAGTCCAGGCAGTTCATATCAAACTCAGAAGCAATGGTGCAAGAGTGAAAGCTTCTATCAGCTAATTCATCTAAAGAGGCAGATTAAGCATGTGCAGGGCAGAAAATCAGTAGGCAAAATCGCATATGACCAAAGATATCTAAAAATAATAGGCATATAACCCAAACAGAAAAAACAAAAAGAAACCTCCGTAAAATCCTCCATTTTTAAACGAGGTAATAATATATTCACCAGGCAGTGAGAAAACACATGAAATATGCAGAAACTCGTCCCGAATTTGGGAATGAAGAGTAATCAACAACGCTTTTAAAACTCACGCTAACAGCAACTCGGTTCATTCTTAGCTACATTTACCTTCAGCACAGTGAAATCTATGGGAACAAAACCAAAGCCAATTAACCCAAACAAGCAAACAAATATGATCAAATTTCGCGGCGTTTTGATTGAATCTCTCACGAAATCAAATAATTTATAATCATCTTCTACGTTCCCATACTCAATAAACAGTGACATTAACCTAAAGTCAGAGAGTATCAGAGGTCAGAGAGAATCAGATGTCAAAAACGCACCGTAGAGACGGCTCGGATGAGGGAAGAGCTCCGGGACGAAGCCGGGAAGAGACCGACGTGTCTGCCTCCGGTGAGAGCGAGCGAGTTCGCTGACCTCAGCCCCTGGTACCTTCCAATCTCCAGCTTGGGCTCCCCGAGCACCGCCGTCGTCGCAGCTCCGAAGGCCGTCGTAGTCGTCGTCGTCATACCAGTCAAAACGCCGCCGTTTTCAGAGGAGAGAGAGAGAGAGAGCAATGGAGATGTGTGTTGTGAGTGAGAGTGTGGGGGATTTGAGTGGTGAAGAATGAGAAAGAAAGCAACGCCTTTTGCTTCTTCTCTTTTATAATTATATTCTATTTATAAATTTATTTATTTTATTTTATTTTTGGATGTTTTGAATATTTGTCGTAAGGGCTAACGTGGGGTGTCACGTGCCATCCAGGGGTACAACTGGGTTTACAAAACCCCTAACGGCGCGTGGAGTTTATCTGGCGGGCATGAAATACGGAATTTGGATACCTGCCTGGTGAAAGGTACATCGAACCTGGACGGATTTTGAGGGGTAACTTTTTTACCTAGGCCCGCATGGGCTGCGGCCATTTAAAAAAAAGGAAAGAAATAAAAACAACAAGTTTAGAGGCGCTGCTACCCAACAAAACAAATCAGAGGCCAGCCCCACTTTGTAAAGATGCAAAGCCAAACTCGGATTGAGTTTGGAGAAGAGAGACCGCTGGTTTGGTCGATCCTGCTTCAAATAAGCTACTTTTCTTTCTCTCTTTTTTTTTTTTTGAGAAATGAGTACTTTATCAATAAGGGGACGAGCATGATTATAAAGTTTACAATCACGAGGCTAAAAACTCTTACAAATAAAGAGTGTAGCTCTTAACTCAATCAAGGTAGAAAGAGATAGAGAACACCGACAACTTGCTAATCAATACGCCGAAAACACGATATTTGAATATAATAATACCAGCAAATCTACCACCCCCTATATCTATGCTCGCTAACGTCATCGTCACAATCGTCGCCAGCAACAACAAAAAAGTAAAGAGTGCTAAATTCAAGCAGTGATTCTTCAGTAAATAATGTTAATCGAATCACAATGCACATATCCTATTGAAACCCTCAATCATGGGGAGTAGTTCACTCAAAACAACATGAGCAATCCACCATCTAAAAATAAGTCATAAAGAAGATGTGGCTAACGAAAGAGGACCGAGAACCAAAGCCCATAAGCAAAACAAAAGAATTCAAAAATGTGGCATGATGGAACCAAAGAAAATGTCAAAATGAGGGATAATGAACCCACGCGTGATCACCCATAAATAGGTAAGTGCGAAATTACACTTTAAACGTGTAGACACATAAGCTCTCATGTTGGTTTACGATAATTGACGAGTTGTTTGAGTTTCAGGTGACTAAAACTCGAGAAAAAAAAAAGTTGGGATTGTTTGACAAGTAACTTGTTAAGCACTAGAGCTGCGAGTAGAGAAAATTTCATTCTTGTTTAAGGAAATTATGTTTCTGTCCTTCTGTTATGTGTCTTGCCCTAATACACGTAGGATTGGTTAATCCAGTTTTCTTATTAGAATAAATTACAATTGATAGATCCTATGAATGAGCTTCGTTGTGACTACGATAACTAGATCATCACAAATAATCAAAGAGCGGATTAATACTCAAGTTTCAATGCCTAATGACGTTATGATTCAAGTCACATATGCTCTTTATGCATGCATAAGGAAGCAATCGAACCGTACTATAACTTAATGATATTCATGCCAACGTTTATCACCTATAAACACATTGTGAGAATTGATGAGAATTTTTTATGTATCACTATAATGAATGTGCAACATTCATGAGTCACTAAGATTCGGTTAATTGAATCGGTTATTGTCACCAATGATAAGAATGGAGACATCAACTCATGTAGGCTTTAACATAAATCGTCCGGGACAATTTTGGGCGTTTTTTGATGATCCCTATATTAAAGAGTAAAAACTCTCACGGACATCCTTACTTTTGAGCAAAGTAACCATTGAGATCAAAGATCACCAAAATACAAGTTGGTGGAGCTATAAGCAATGCTCACGGCCTATGGATGGCATTAAAGTCACTCGCGTCATCCTCCTATACAATGGAGGCACTACTCATACTTTCATAAGCAAATATGACGCAAAAGAACCACATATGATCTAACATTGGCCATGCTTGTTACTTGTTTTGTAAAACCTATTTTTTAGCAAAGATTAGGAGTGACACCCTCCCCTACGCTAAAAACAATGAAATGTAGAGACTAACATATAAACAAGATGCTAAGTTGTTCACTAAGTAAGACATTAATTAGAATGTCTATGAGTGATTCTACAAGAATGATACATGAGATGTTGGCCTAGATGGCTTCTCATTGTTCATTTTGAGGCATAATAATGCTATAGTGATGTTCACAATGGTTCAACTCAAGCCATAACAATTGGATGTTATGGGGAACCTTAACAATGATTGAAAAGTTGACAAAACCTAGAATTTCATGCTTTTCAGCTTGCAGACCAGTCATTGTGAAGACTGGTTCATCCAATTTTATATCGGTCTTGAGGTCCTGTTTATGGAAACGAATTCCTAACATCCAAACCTAGCTATTTACAAAATTTCATGGCATTTGGAGACGTGGAAAGTAGTGAACCGCTCAATATAAGTGTTCACGGATGTCCGGAGACTCCGACGGCTGATTCAGTATTTTTTGGCCAGTTTTGTAGTCGAGGCTGGCTGTTTCAAAATTATAACTCCTATGTCTACTTGCATACAAAATTTGGTAACGTTTGGAGCATTGGAGGATAGTAAACTGTTAAAGGAAGTGTAAAACAAAGGTCCGGTGATGTCGGCGGTCAATTCAACTGGTTTCTTTTTGACCGGTCCCGGTGGTGAGGCCAACAGTTTTTTTTGGACTTGTAAGACCAACGACTACAGGTTGTAGCAGGGTCGTAGTTTTACTTATTCATCTTTACCCACCATCATTCAAATCTTTATGTTACGGTTGTAATAGTATGCATATTTGTTAACCGATTGAGTTAACATTCTATAATTTATATCGTCCATATGTTATATGAGTCAAATTGCGCATCCATAAGCGCACAATAATGGATTATTTGATGAATATTGTCTTTGAATAAGACATAAGTTTCCAACTATAGTTTGCTTCTATAGAAACCTTGACAAGCGATTTCTTTTATGTGACTTTGATGAACTAGTCTTCCCGTCATTAGAGGGAGATAAGAACAAGAATGTTCAGGTAGAACGACTTGAAATTGTCGTGGTTTGTCCCTACTGTGTCTCATCAAGTTTTCTAAAGTGACGAGATCACATATACATACTGTCACACCCCGACCCATAATTTTTACCTTTATTACTGGCATAGTGGTAATAAGAATTTTACCGTATTCGTCATTAAGTATAAAATATAATTAATCCCCAGAGAGGTGTAAGGGATGATTATTTTGTGGGATTATTCTAAGGAAGAAATTTTAACGACAGTAAAAAATGGTAATTTTTGCTAGTAAAAGGTAATTTTATTGGGATATTATTTTTGGGATGTTAAATTTTGGTTTGGGTTTATTAAAGGACTTGGACCCGGATCGGGCCAAGCCCATTTTCTTTTCTTTTTTTCCTTTTCTCCGCTCGCCCGCGCACCCCGCTCCCGATCCTCTCTCCCTGTCGGATTTTCCGGCCGCCCCAGCCCGCTGCGTCGGTCCCGATCGATCGGTCTCCGTCCCAGCTTCAATTCTAGACCGGTGGCAGCCTCCCTAGCGCCGCCGTGAAGGAGCAGCCAAGCCCGAAAGCTCCGGCTGCCCGAAGTTTCTTTTCACCGGAACTCCTTCCTCTAGCCGCCATAGCCGGCGAGCCATAGCTCAAAAGAAAGCCCTCCTCCTGTGCTTCAATCCCTCCAAAGAGCTCTCTCCATCTCGAGCTAGGTAAGGAGAAATCGGTTTGTGAAATTTTAGGGCTTTATTGTGTGTTTGTGTTCGATTGGCTTGGTTAGGCTTAGAATTTGATTTTGTGGTAGTTAGGATTGTTATAGAGGAGGTTGAGAGGAAAATGCTGCCAAATTTTGGTGAGCATCTGAGGTCGCCGGCCGCCGAGAAAATGTTTTTGGTGGGGAAAAATGTGAGGAGTTTAATGAGGAGTTTAATGAAATAAGTTTTAGAATTTTTGGAGGAGTTTTGGATAGGTTTGAGAATTGTTGAACTTTGATATTTTTGACGGATTATTAATTTAGAATCCGGCCATTGGATTTTATTTGGTGTAAGGTGTTTTTGAGGATGTCGGTAAAAATTTGTGGAGTTTTGAGGTTGGCAGTGGATTTAAGATTTTGGAGTGTTAGGCTTGGTTGAGCGCGCGAAGCATATTTAATTATGCATGTTTTGCTATAAACTTCAGTATTTTATTTAAGGTTTTATTTATTTGGAGCAGGACGTGAGGAGGCTTGAGCGGAAGAGACCTCCGACCGACATCAGGCTTAGGCCTAACCTGTGAGTGGACCTTTGTTTTAAATATTGTGTTCGAAATGCTTTATCATTTTGAATGATTTTCTGTTGTTGGATATTTCTCGAAATTGAGAATTTCAGTGATTATACTCTTATATGAGAATAGTATGTATATGATTAAATGCTAACTAGCTATACGTGATTTCCCTCATACCGAGGTACAATTCCGGTATGGGTGATGTGAGCGTTAGACGCGAGCGTCGTAGCCCTGTGCGACTTTCTAATTTAGTATTTAATTATTCATATATTTCGTACAAGGAGTAAGCACGTATATATTACCACCCGGCCGCTTTCCCCCAGCCTGAGGTACAATTTCAGTGTGGGGTGACGTGAGTGTTAGACGCAAGCGTAGTAGCTTTGTATGATATCTACTTTATTCAAGTTGCTCATAGATATCGTACAAAGGGTTAGGCGAGTGTGCATACATACTACATATATAATATCCTGGCCTGAGAGGCAATTTCTTAAAGTTTGGGAGTCTAGCCAGGCTGGACCCCAGTTCAGAATCTTTCCAGTGGAGCTCTTGTTTTACCGCTGATGAAGCGTTTTCTTGGAAAGCATTTTTGGGGAAATGTTTATTTGTTGTCGGAATCGTTTTGTCCACTCACTCTGACGTGTTGAATATTTTCCCCTGAAGTCTTCGTTTTTAAAAATGCCCAGTCTGCAGAGTTCGTGTGAGGTCTAGCAGGAGACGTCGAGGCATAGTGACTCATATATCCGCTACATTTCACCAGTAGGTTACATGTTTAATCTACTAGGAGTTTGTTAGCTTTCACTGTATATTACTTAATTTTTAGTAGCTCTGAATACTTTTGGAATTCTTCTATGTAATTTTTATTCTGGCTACTTTTGGGTTGTAGCGGAGGATTTATTTTGGAATAAAAAGGTGGTTCTTAAATTCTTATAAGTTAGGGTTGTCCATTTTCGAGGGAGGTTTGCCGGGTCTTCGGTAAATTTTCCTTGGAGGTGGTCCCCGCATGACTCATCTCGGGTTTCGGGGTGAAATTCGGGGCGGGTCTTGACACATACTGTAAACATGCATGCAAGGATTGACGTCCGGATAAGGACATGTTGATGTCCGGATAAGAGAACATGCAGTCACCCATAGATGATGGCATGGTGACACCACAAAAGTGGTAGATGGTGTCACTAGGACGTGGCTCCCACGGTTTAGGGGGAGACCACTTGGTTCAATACATACTCGCCAAGGAAGAATGCGAGTTTGACACAACTTGATCATTTAATCAATGATACTCATTTGTCTATTAATACTGGATTATGGTCATCATTGGGGGACGCCTCAATGTCAATATCAATCCATATAAAGATCTCTACACTTACAAATTACACCAATGTACATGATATGAGTTTAATATCGAACCATACTTCGTTGAGAAAATACTAACGTTGTGGATTGGCCTAAATAGAAAGATGTGATCCAGTTTAAACAAAGAAATAATGCTTTGGTTAGGTGACGCCGACACCCCAAATGTAAACTTTATCAGTTATGTATTTGTTAGAAAACGTAGTGAGAAAAAGAGTTTAGACTCACCTTCTGGCGCAAGGTCTCTCACAAACACTTTGGAATCGATTACAATGAGATATACTCTCGTAATGGATGTCATTGCACTCCACTATCTTATCAGTTTGGTAATTTCTGAAAAACTGAACAAGCAAGTGACTCCTGACCACGAAGCGCGTTTGCAAGGTATTTGCTTAGTATCTACTTGATGGGGAAGGGATATGAAGAATTATGCCTATTTGCATGTAAATTCTGGATGAATCGTGATGAATTCTTGTTAAACTAAGAGATTTTACTGATCCAAAATTAAGAATGAAAGAATATTAGGAATACTTGGTCTTGAAAGTGAGGACCGTTATTGATGATGTTTATTCATCTGTTGGCTTAAGGTAATATAAAAGACGATGAAGTTATGCCTATATGTATCCCTTGATTGATCGAAGTGTTGAGAAGACATGTTTCGTCCATATGACAAAGAAGTCTTAGGAGAAATCCTCCATCTAAGTACGGTAGCACATTCATGTACTTGTTACAATATGCTCAACTCGACATCTCATTCACTATAAACTTGTCTCCTTAATCTTACAACTCTCTTCCTAACGGTCGAGCTTTTTTGCTCCCTTTTAGATGAGTGTGAAGGAATATCAAGGTAGTGGCCGGATGCGCCCATGCAACGCCAATGTAATGGCAGTAATTTCTTCTATGAAAGGTTGTGGCTTATTCATCCCTACAGAAAGACACAATAACAACGAAATCAGAATCTGCCCAGTTTTGTAGGTCAATTTTCACGGGACCTACATGATAGCCCACTCATTAGAAAATGGTGAAATTGGTACCATTGGAAAAGTCTATGTGTCTACTTTCCAGGGACACCAACCATTTGATCACACCTATCATATTGAGTGAGTTATGGCTATTTTCGTAAAGTATGATGAATTTGTCCGAGAATCTGCTTTTGCAGAACAATCAACTTTGACAGAGTTTTGTGATCAACTCAAGACGAACTATGCTATGGACCTTGTATGGTTGGAAATCTATGTGTGTCTAGTTATCAAAACTTTTTACGGTTCGTCCATACCTATTGTATCGAAGAAGTTATGACTAATTAAGTACACGAATGTCATGTCATGTGTGAATATGATTTTCAACGCGAACTTATGTTTTGAGTTGTTAGGCAACCTTCTCCTTAAAGATCAAAGTAATGTTAAGCATAACAAGTCTGATCTAAGAATGTTGTGACTAGATTTAATGACTAAATCGTTGCTCAAGTCTACTTTTGAAGTATGTGAAGTGTTTTGGCTTGCACCGTTTATCGGTACTCCGAGATTGAGTTACCAATCAGGGGGAGTCGTTGTGTTGACATCAGGAGGCATCTACATGCATCACATGTTATCTTCAATTGTAGTTGGTGCGTTGTACTCTTTTTCCCTTCGTCCAAGTCTTTTGTTTTACCCACGAGGTTTTTATTTTACTTGGCAAGGTTTTTACCGAGGCAACAACATAAACACCATATCGTATTAGGGATGCAACACAAAGGGAAGTGCTTAAGGAAATTATGTTTACATCATTCTGTTATGTGTCTTACCCTAATACACGTATGATTGGTTAATCTGGTTTCCTTATTAGAATAGATTACAGTTGATAGAACTTCTAGATCTTTCGGGAAACTCTATGTAATGCCTATAAATAGGTCTTTCTATTAATGAATGAGCATGTCGTTATTCTCGTTATCTTTACTCCTTCAACAATTCTCAATATTATAGCTAATATTAAAAGTAATTAGACTTAGGGTTGAGTGTATATCAATGAATTATGGTATGGTTTGTTAAGTAGTCATGGTTGAAACCTCACTGATATGTGTGGGTGGGTGAGATCTCTACTACAATAAAAAGAAGTCATCAACAACTTCACCGAATTATGAACTTTCATAATTACCCTTAATAAGCTAATTGAAACAAACATAAGGGTTATTCGTGTTTGTTTTGAAATGATACTCATAAGTGCGTGAATAAGTTGCAATACATATATGCAAGAGTGAGGTCGAACCCACAGGAAATGTATAAAAATAAAAAAAATAATCGACTCAAATTTAATTTAACACTAATCTTACTGAAAGAAAGTTGATTGTGAAGTAGAGCTTAATTCTAAAACAAAACAAAAAGATAAAGATAACTTTGATGACGAAGTAACTAAAGTATCAGATTCCACTATATTACTCGATAAATCTCTAAATATTATTTACTAATTCCTAAATTAAGAGTAGCAATCTAAAAATTAATTTGAATGACAGAAGATCAAAGGAGTTCATTTTTGATATTTTACAATAAAAGTGACTTGCACACTACCAATCACGTACACTCCGGCCCATCTGTAATTCCCATATTTCTGATTTTCTCAAAGCAAACAGAACTTGATTAACGATAGATGATGCACGTACAGTTAAACCTATAAGCTCCCCTGAAACATTGAACTTTTGAAGAGCTTTCTCTTTCCTTTTTGTTCAAAAAAATGGTACAGTGAAAGAACTATTTGTTGGACTACTAATCCAACAGCTTTTCATCGACTATTGAAGCTATGGCTTTCAGAGTCCACCAAAGAAGAGCAGACAAAATATCCTCAAAACTATTAATTAGACTAGAAGAGAGAGAAATTGTAATCCTTTTGTACTAGAACAAGGAACCTTAATAACCAACATCAGCAGATAAAACTTAATAGTTACCTTTTGGTTAAAACAAACAGGAAAATATAAGAGAATTTCAAAACCTGCGCAAGCTGAATTATTTTAAGCATACACCCCTTAATGATAAGCAGATGCTGGTTACTGGCCTCCTGAAACCACGAAACAGCAACATAGAGTAATCGAGCCATCATCACCATCCCCCCCATCTCTTCCATCTGCGGGACAGACCAAATCATTATGGCAGGAACAAATTTCTGGGCCTGTTGGTTTATATGGTAAGCTCCTCGGACATGGAAGATATCTCCCAAAACTCGATCAGTTTGAAGTAGTTTTGGATAAGTATCAACTGTTTCCAGAACATGAGTTTGCACATCAATAATCATCATTGCTTTCACTTTTCCATTCTTGATCTTCAAACAAATCTTCAGGGGGGTCATAAACAATCATATCTGGAAATAACTCCACGAAGTCAGCTTTCACCTTCTCTCGCAATTCTGGGTATGGAAGAAACCCTTTTAATATAACTCTAAACGCCAGTGATATAGGGGGTTCAGGAGATTTTCTCATTTCATCGTATATAACCATTGCTTCCGAGGGCAATTCACTTTCTAGGAAAGCCCTGATAATATCCCCAAAAGTATGTTGATCAAACAAAACATTTTCCCCCTTCAAATCTTCCCAAACTTGCTTTGCTTCATCCACCTTTCTATTTCTTGCAAGCATCATAAGCATGTCCCTGTAAAAGAACATGTCTGGCCGATACCAAATCTCTTTGCGCACTACATTGTAGATCTGAAAAACGCAATATGCAAGTAAACAAAAATATTGAATATAGTTAGTCACCCAAGCACATTTTCTTTTGCCAAAATGAAAGTAATAATTTCTGATGAAACTACCCTATATGATTTACAGTTGTAGTCACTGAGAATAAGATTTTATACCTTCATAACAAATCCATTTTCCAAACTTTCTTTCAAGAAGAAACTAGAGGAAAAGAAAACATAATGAAAAAGAAACAAATGAAAAGGGAAGAACTAATGACGATTAGAAAGTTTATATGGAAAATCTAGCATTAAAAGTGTAAGCTCAACTAATTTGTGCTCTCATTCACTTGTTAGTATACTTTTACTATGTTTTTCCTTTCCATTTTTCCCTTTTCTTTCTGCATGTTTACTTGTCCGTGTCAGCACTGACATGGAAATTATAACTAAACTTTCGAGCATTGAAGTCACACAAACAAGACTGAGACGTACAGAACTATCCCTAAACTCTGAAGAAAATAGCCAGCTACAAACTCACTCCCAGAACTGATCTAGATTCTCCCCCGAGCATTCCCAAAAGCTCTTGATTTTCAATCAAAGGACCCCAAAAGAACTGCTATCCTATTGCCCTTGACACAATAAACTCTCATAAGTCAATTAGAGACAGGACTCATCATTGCCTCCAGACAACCTTTTCCAGAGAGCCAAGGCAATCGTTTAATGAAAAACATTCACACTCTCAGTACCAGCTTTCCACAGCAGACACCAATGAGGTGATAGGCAAATGCCACAAGTAATAGATTTTCAAATCTGAACCATTTTTCACATATATTCATCTTCGAGAGAGCAACAAACTAGCAACCACATCTTCTCCAAAGCTTCTACTCCCTGCCACTTTCTGGCTTTATCCCCATCCTACAGAAACCATTGGCAATGAAAATACATAAAATGGGTCTCCTTGCCTTAATACCCTTACCCTTCTAACTTGAACCATCGCAAACCCCCCTTAGTTGCCTTATCAACCTGAACTGGATGACATTCCAAATCATTAAACCGTGTCTTTCAACATCTTCTCTTCTGTGACTTATTATTTCTTGGTCAATAAAAGGATTTCTAAAGAAACTTGCCATTTCATTGAACCAAACATAACCTTAAGAGTAAATTTGACAAATGTTCACGTGAACCACAGTGAAAGTAGTCTTTCGTCCATTGGCTATCCTAGGCTGAGAGAATTCATAAGTTCAAGATCGTTACACATTCTGAGTTCTGAACCAATTTCCCAAGGGTTAAGTTTTCGCTTTGCATTCCAATATATTTTAAACCCTTGCAATCAAGCATGCTATAGAGACATTTCTCTACCTCCATTTGTAGTTAAATAGTTAACCAAACAAAGCACACTTCTTCAGAAACTACATATAGAATAATAGTAAGAATTAGAATAATAAGTAACAAAGGGAACAAACCTTCATACAGAGGAAGACCTGATCTTGTCTCTGAAACTCGGCGAGAACAGCCAGAAGATCAGACTTGAGCAACCGGGACACGTGGGAGCGTATGAAGCGATCGAGGCGTAGGGGGTGAGAGCAGAGCCTTTTGAGCTCCTTAGCGACAACGAGACCCTCCTTGCCCATCTCTTTCTTGCGCCTCCATATCGAGAGGCTAGGGCTCGACGCCTTTGACTGCCCAAAGAAACAACTCCGTTGTTGGTGCCGGAAATCGTCTTGTTGTTGTGGGAAAATGTGGTGGGGTAACAATTGTAACGATAAATCACAAGATGATGCAAGGGTTCTAGCTGAGCTTCTTCGTAGAATATTGGAAGCCAGGCGTAACATTACAAAATGTTTAACTCCAGCTAAGAATCAGATGAATCTCAAAGCACTGACCACCTGAAAATAAGTCACTACTCCTTGGACACATGCTCCATGTGTACCAATTGGCTCTTCAACTGTATACTAGAAAGTAAGACAGCGCCAACTGAACAATACAACAATCAATATGTTAAATTCCTAATAGAAATCAATTAACAATGACTGTTTATATCAATTCAATATCTAACTAATCCAATGCAGACAGAAATATGCAAATAGATAATATATAGGCAGGACGAACCCTACTGATCTTGAAATAAGAATCTAAACAATAATCATGATCAGAATCATTAACTTTTCAATCACAATTAATTTGTTTTAAATGAATCTTCAATGCCCACATATTCTCAGTCATATCCAACACATAAGTACAAGAAGGCTTACCTGGAACTAAACTCAGAAAGTATATGACTAGAGGAAGATAGATGACAGAGATGGCTAGGAGATCATATAGGGGTAGTGTGCTTCTCAGGGTAATCGTGTGATCTGTCTTTGGGGCGGTGGTACTAAGACGGACTATCTCAGATGAGAAAGGATTAAGAAGTAGAAAACAAGGAAAGAATCACAAAATCCAGATGAGCAACCAATACCGGGTGCTCTGGAAATTATACCAAAATCTCCTGTTGCGAAGGGAAAAAATACTAAAATCTCAAAATTTAGAGGTTTCTACTCTCATCTGGGTTGTTGTGGATTGGACTTTTGGACCAGAGGAAAAGAAGAAAAAAAACAAGGACGAAAGTACCAGATCTGGAGAACCACAAGAAAACCAGTAAATCAGAAACTCAGAATTTGGACCAAAAATAAGAAAAATCAACAAATAATTCAGAAATAGAAACCTGAAAAATGGCTGGTCTCTCTATACACATTATTGAGGCATATGTATGGTTTTGCTGAGTTGTTGGGACATTGGAGGTATAGAAGGTACGAAAAAGCATTCTAGTGCTAGCGTGCAGCGGTGATTCAATAGGTACAGCCCAACAACACATATTGTGAGCTTCGATTAAAGGAACGCCCTACCGAAGTTCATTTATTTTTATTCCGCCAATGTCAAACACTACAGCATTACCAGCTAGTGCGAGCTGGTACTGTGAATCAATGAAACACATAAAATCCAAAGAACATGCAAACAAAGCAATCAAAAATAACAGATTACCCAAACAGAAATTCCTACCGCAGGATAAATATTGACAACTGGAATAGGCAAAAGGGGGTTAAAATTCACTTAAAATTCCAAAACAAACTTTTGTAAGGAAAATATCTAACAAATTAACATTATTATCACTTAAAAGCATGATCGATGTAGTACTCTAATTCCTAGTGATTTGTCAGAGTGGTTTGACTTCGTTTTCATAGTTGACGCATGCAAACAAAAGAAAAACCAATATATGAGTTTTACCGAAGGATTTCTATCATAAGAACATAACATGATTAACGTAATGAATAACCACTTAACAATGTGTGCAAAATCTAGCAGAACTGAACCCACAAGAACCTATAGCGCAAAGCAGAGAGTGCTGCCCAGAGATGGAACAAAACCAAACGCATTCACAATCACAGAACAAGGAAACGGATCGGTGAGAGTAAAATTCATTTCATAACTGTAAAATCTTTTAGACTAGGATGATTGTCGCAATCAAAACCAAACTTCCCTGCAATTCAAGAGAGACACAAAAACGACACTTCTGGATTCTTGCACTGACACACTAACCTTAGTATTGAAACATAAGAATCCCTTATTGCAGTCCAGGCAAGTATGAGATTGAACTGTTCATGTGAGCAGCAATTAACAAAACAATGTGACCTCTTGGGGGGCGTAGTGATGAAGCCAGAAGAAAATTCAGATTGGTTAAACCCAATACTATAAAACACTAAGATGGCTCACACTCGAATTGGTTTTGCTGATATCTTTATAATCTTCATTCAACAAAACAATCTATCATCTTCTGTGTACGGAATTCAGAATAGCAATAAGGGCAATCAGAACCAAGAAATGAAATCGTACCAGAATGGAATGGGTGTTTTGCAGCTTGTTATTAGGCTTCTTCCAGCAGATAATAAACTTAAAAGACGACGACGACGATTTGAATGAGAGAATCAGGGCTTTGGTTGTGTAATATTGCGTTGGAAGAAGAAGCAGAGGAGGTCTTTACACTATCAACTGGGACCGGGTTTTTTTTTAGGAAGACCGCTTCCTTAATTCCTTTCATTCATGACATTGCATTAATTATTTTTTTTTAATTACTTTGTATTCAGTTCTCTTTTTTTAAGAAACAAATTATAAAGAAGAGTTCTTCAAACAACCTAAGTTAAGAAAATTAAAATCAAAGGCATGAAGAGCAGAATGAGGTAGATTGTTATGCCAACTAGCAATAATTGATGTGTCACGTCCCGACTCTTAAATTTTAACTTATTTACTAGTATGATGTTAATAAGAGTTTTATTATCTTCGTCATTAAGTTTATAATTTAATTGGTTCCCAGAGAGGTTGTGGGGGACTATTAATTCGAAATAATTATTCGTATGAGAAAATGTGATGATGGTAAAAATGGTAAATTTTAGCTAGTAAAAAGTAATTTTTATTGGGGTATTATTTTTAGGGTGTTAATTTTTAGAGTGAGTTTTTAATGGTGGTGTTGGACCGGATTGGGCCAAGCCCGTTTTTTTTCCTCTCTCTTCTCTCTCCTCCCACCCGCTTCTCTCTCTCTCCCCGAGCCCTCTCCCTGTCGGAATTTCCGACCGCCCGTTCGCCGTCGTCCGGCCGCCACAGACCGCTGCACCGGTCCTAATCGATCGGCCATCGACCCAGCTATCTCCCTAGGGTGGTGGTAGCTGCCCTAGCACCGCCGAGAAGGAGCAGCCGAGCCCGGAAGTTCCGACTACCCAGAACTTCCCGTGGCCAGAACTCCCTCCTCCGGCCGCCATAGTTAGCAATCCTTGGCCCATTGGAAAATTCTCCTTCCGTACTTCAATCCCTCAAAAGGTTTCGTCCTGATTCGGCTTGGGTAAGAAGATTTTGGCGTTTGAAATTCTAGAGCTTTTTAAATATTTTCATTCGATTGGCATAGTTAGGCTTGAAATTGGTGTTTGTGCTAGTTAGGAAAGTTGTAGAAGAGGTTGAGAGGAAGGTGTTGTCAAAATTTGGTGGGCATTGGAGGTTGCCAAAGCTGGCCGCAGGCCGCCGCTGAAAACGTGTTTTTAATGAGAAATTTTAAGAGGAGTTTAATGATATAAATTTTAGAATTTTTGGAGGAGTTTTGGATATGTTTGGGAATTTTTAAAATTTGGTATTTTTAGCAGATTAATAAGTTAGAATCTGGTCATTGGATTATTTTATGGTTAAGACGGTGGAAGGTGATTTTAAGGATGTCGGTATTTGTGGTGAAATTTAGTTTGCGGCGACTTTAAGACTAAGGGCGTTAGGAATGGTTGAGCATGCGAAGCTCACCTTTTATTTTGCTTATTTTTTTTTATAAGCGTAGGTTTTTGGTTGAGGATTTAATTATGTTTTTGGAACAGGACGTGAGGAGGTCTGAGCGGAAGAAACCTTCGACCAACATTAGGCTTAGGCCTAATTTGTGAGTGGACCTTTGTTTTTAAATAATATACATGTAATGATTTATTGATGAATATTTTCTGTTATTGAAAAATAACCGAAATTGAGAATTTCAGTGATTATATATTCATATATGGATGATTATGAGAATAATATGTATATAAATAAATGCTAGCTATCTATACGTGTTTTTCCGTCATAATGAGATAAAATTTTATTATGGTGTGACGAGAACGTTGGACGCAAACGTCGTAGCCCTATATAAATATAATAATTTATATAGGGAATATGCGCGTATATATATATTCACTCGTGTTTTTCCGCCATAATGAGGTAAAATTTCATTATGGCGTGACGTGAGCGTTAGACGCCAGCGTTGTAGCCTTGTATGAAATTATATTTTTCGTATTTTTTCATAGAATTCGTACAAGAAATATGACATAGAATTCATACAAGAAATATGACAAGTGTAAATACATACTGATATATATAATTTTAGCCTGAGAGGCCATTTTATAAAGTTTGGGAGTCTAGCGAGGCTAGGCACAAGTTAAGAAATTTTGAGTTAAAGCTTTTGAGCTGTCGCATGCATCGTGTTTTTCTTGGAAATAAATTTTGGGGAAGCATAATGATTTCATTGGAATTATTTTCGTCCACTCACTCTAACATTTTTTGAATGTTTTTCCTGAGCCCTTCATTTTAAAATGCCCAGTCTGTAGAGTTCGAGTGGGGTCTAGAAGGAGGCGACAAGGCATAGTCACCCATCTTTCTGCTACTTTTCGCCAGTAGGTTATCTGTTTAATCTGCTAAGATTTTGTCAGCTTCCGTTGTTTTTCTTTTAGTAGCTCTGAATACTTTCGGAAAAATATTTGTGTAATATTTTATTCGGTTATTTGAGTTGAGTTGAATATTGATATTTTGGTTAAGAGGGTGGTTCTCTAATTTTTTCCGGGTTAGTATTGTCCATTTTCAAGGGAGGTTTGCCTAGTTCTTCGGTAAATTTTCCTTGGAGGTGGTCCCCGTAAGACTTACTTCGAGTTTTAGGGTGAAATTCGGGGTGGGTCTTGACATGAGGTGTGTCCGTGAGCAGTAACCACATCAGCTAAGAAGTTAGCTTCTCTCCAAATGTGCTAGAAATCAACACTTTGTAGTTGTCTACCTAATATCTTGATGTCTTGAACAATAGTGTGTATACGTCAATGAGTATAAGTCTTGTTGTTGATAGAGTCGATGAGTAATTTTGAATCTCCTTCAACTTTTAATCTCGTGTATCCATGTAGGATCGTAGCAACCAAACCGGCTCTTAAAGCTAGAGCCTCTGCAAGCAAGACATTTGATTTGCCAAGATTCTTTCAAGAAGCTAGAATAGGATATCTTTAATCATTCTGGAAAACAAAACCAGCAACACCATCATTTGAAGAAAACATAGAACCATCAAAATTCAGGATTCCATTTAATAACAGTATCATTATGCTTTCTCTGAGATCGTAATTCAAAACTCAAACAATAAGTTTTGAGCATATTTGCAGCAGTGAATGTATAGTGTATTCAGTTCATTTTACGTTAGTAAAATGAAGGACTTGTATATAGATCATATCTAGAAAATTAAAGTGTAAACCTTTTTTTAGGCTTAAATCGATTTATTTAAATCTAAGAGAAAATATTCACCATCAGTCCTTCAATTATATTGCTAACTAGATACTGAACTCTCAAACAAATCAATGTGATACTTAAAAACTTATATTGACGTACATGTGGTACGCCGTCCATTTTTCGTGAACGTTTCGTCAGATTGATGACGTGGCAAACACATGCATGTTTAATGGACAATGAAATAGAATACCTAAACACAATGCGTGTTAAAATACCCCAATGCACGATACTTCAATATTTTTGAAAATGAACATATTTTACTATATCGAAAAATAGTAGATTGGTTCAAAAATAAAAATAGTAGATTGGTTCCAAAATCAGAAAATGAGAAGAAAACAATTTAACCAAGTTGCAGCGACCATTCCCGACCAAGTATTTAGAAATCTCTCCCTCTCCCTCTCCCTCTCCCTCTCCCTCTCCCTCTCATGCTCATTGTTGATCAACTTTTCTAACAGTGGTTGTGGAGCGGTAAAGCTAGCAACAAATAGTTTTTGCTTGAAAACTGATGAATTTCGATATATATTTGAGAATGACCTCGTAATTTTATTAAAACTTAAACCTACCAAAAACAAAAATTCTAAAGTGTGGCTATTGAGACCTCCAAATTTGCTCGCATAACCTCATTCTATTATGAATTATTAAATGACATATTTATCTTCTTACACAATGACTATTAAGGACACTAATTAAACAAAAAGTAATATTACATTTATTCTCTCTAAACTTTCTAATTCAATAATAATGGATTAATGCATTCTATTATTTTCCTTATTGATTTTTATTTTCTAGTTTTACCACATACTTATTAAAGCATTTATATATTTATATTATCATACAAGTCATCACATGAATATTCAAAGTGAAAAAAATATTTTTACAAAAATCAATTATTAAAAAACAAATAAATAAGTATCATAATATTTTTACAAAAATCTATCAATTATTAAAATAATTTATCATCATGAGGTATAAAAACAAAACATATAAACTTACCAAAAAAAAAATAGTATATGTAAAATAGAAATACAAAAAGAACAAAAATATAGAATAATTCATGTAAGAACATTCTTTTGATGATCGATAAATAAAATTTGAGACACAATCCTTGTTTTTTTTAATTTTTAAGAGAATAGTATTCTTCATGATTCGAATTAACTTTTCTCGAAAATTGATGTCATTGAAAATTATTTCTTACAATTTGATCAAAAAATAAATGTCTAGTGACATTTTATGCAAAATAAAAAATACAAAAAATAAAGAAAATCAAGAAATCAAGGTCGGGAATGGAGGTTTGTGTTCAAAAGAAAAAAAATTAAAGAATGGAAGTCGGGAATGGGTGTTTGCATGCAAAAAGAAAAGAAAAAAAATTAGAAGTATAGTGAGTGAATAAAAGATGTAATGAGTAATATATATATATATATATATATATATATGAATTACATAAACAAGACTATTTTAAGAATTTGAAAGGAGATCTAATGAGTAAATGTTTATATTTAAAAGTAAAATGGAGGTGTAGAGAGAATAAGAGATATATTGAGCAAATTTAGAGATCTCAATAGCCGCACTCAAAATTCTATGACATTAATATCAAAAGGGTATTTTTGTGACCAACTTTATTTCTATTCTGGTTACTTATTTCTCATTTATTGAACAAGTAAACGTGCAATTATAATTTTTCTAAAGAAACATGCAATTAGAATGATTCCTTCTCTCTCACATTCATTCTCAATCCCATTGAGGTTTAGTAAACGACCTTTTAGTATGATGTTATTCACACACCATATTTTGTCATTCACACGCATTACCTATTATTCTGTTAGTATAGTTTCAATTTTACTTACAAACTACCCCGTTGTATATGCTTCATTTTTTTTAAGTACGTCAAGCAATATTGTATTCATTACTAAGAAACTAGTTATACAACTTTGAGATCATAGATTCAAGGGAAAATGCCCAAATGCATAAAAATAGAGTTCTCATAGCCTAACTCAATGAAAAACATTTTCCTTAGCCCATTCCAATGTTTCTTAACAAAAATACATTTTTATCCCTAATCTTATTATTTCTCTCCTCTTTCCCTCACCTCTCATTCTCATCTGCTCTCTCTCTCTCTTCTCATATGCTCTCTCTCTCTCTCTCTCTCTCTCTCTCTCTCTCTCTCTCTCTCTTCGGAGTTGACCAGATCTTCGACGAACACCGGGTTGACGTCGACGAGATCCGAAGCAGAAGCAAATCCAGAAGAAGCGGGAGGAAGAGAAGCGCGAATTAGAAGCCAATCTGGCATCGCCTCCTCGTGTGCCATCGCAATCGGTGGTGGTGCTTCGACCTCCATGTCAAACCCTAACGCCGCCGAGACCACCACCTCTACCACGCCATCCTCGGCCTCCAAAGCCCTAATCGATAAACCGCTTCGTCGTCACTCTGCCAGTCGGTAAGATTTGTACGCATCCCAATCTCCTCCGTGTTTGAGTAACAGCAGCGGCTTCGCAGGGAAAGCTTCATCGTCATGGAGCTTCGGTTTGTGATTCGTTTGTTTTGATTCCAAATTGAGGAACATCCTCTTGTTTTGATCTCTGCTTAGAAATTTGAAAGCAATGACTCTCTCTGTAAGTCATCGACGATGTAGGTTGTGTTGATGAGGACGGAGGACAAATCTGAGGCGATAAAACCTTGGTCGGCGACCGTCGCCGAAGTGAGGAGTCGTTGGTGATGCAGAAGAAGCTACAAAGGCTTAGCAGGATTATCCATTTTTTTATGATTGATCGGATTTTTTGCATCATTAATACTTGGTACAAATTTCTATCTGGTTTTGTTATTTTTTTTTCTCTGTACTATGTTACTGCTATTAAAGATACACTTACATCCACTTAACTTCATCTGTTAGTGATATATGAGCACAACAAGAATCAATATCACCGTGTTCTGATGTTCATCGATCTATTTTTAATTTTTTATTAGGACCAGTAATCTCTTTTGAGTTGCTCTACTGGGGTCAGTAACTGATTATTGAGGTCAGTAACCCGATTATTGGTGGTCAGTAACTTAATTATTGAGATCAATAATTGATTATTGGGGGTCGGTAACTGATTATTAGGGATTACCGAGGGTCAGTAACTCGTTTACTAGGGATCAGTAAAAAATTATTGGGGCCGATAATTGATTACTAGAGGTTAGTAACTGATTATTGGGGGTCAGTAACCAAATTATTGGGGTCAGTACTCGATTATTGGGGGTCAATAACTAAGTTATTAGGGTCAGTAACTGATTATTGGGGGTCAGTAACTGATTATTGGGGAATTATTAGGGGTCAGTAACCGAGTTACCGGTGACCGGGGAAATCCGGCAACCAAAGTTCGGCGACCGGCGACCGGAGTCCGGTGAGGTTCTGGCCAAGTATTCTCTCTCTTCCACTTTCTCTCTCTATGCATATTTAAAGGGTGAGGGTAAAATAGTCTTAAAATAATATGGTTTGTTAAGACTTTAGGAAAGATTTGTGCATTTGGGCATAAAAAAGGTTACCTTATATTGAAATAAGCTAATGAAAAAGATTATCATTGGAATAGGAAATAAGGGGTTTAAATTAGTACTAAATGGACATTTTCCTTAGATTAAAACTTCATTGACATATGTAGGGTGTGTAAGTTATTAATAATATATGTACATATATATATATATATATATATATATATAAAAATAAAAGTCCGGAGGAGCCGCATCTCTTTTTTTGGTGCTTGCCTAACGTTAGGTTATGATTCCCATCAAGGGTTTAGGCGATTGCTTCCTTCCAAAAAGAAAATGCCAGAGATTGGGGCACATCATTATCCACAGTCGGAGCGCTATGCAACATTTCGTTGATTTGGTTCATTAAATTTCTTGTACTTAGATTCGAAAATTACTCCATTGTTTACCATAAAAAATCGTCTCGTACTTCTCTCAGCATTGCGCTTTGTTCTTTTGGCACTGAGCACTTAAAACAGTTAAACCAAACAAAGGGTACTTCATGGCTTATTTCACCCATATGAACAATACAAAGACAAGAAATGAATTCACAGTTTCCCATTCAGCAGTCAGCACCATTTGAAATGAGCCTCTTTTTCCAGCCAAAGATATAGTTTCCATCTCCCCTTAAGCTTCAAGAAAGGATCAGACCCAAAACACCTATCACATACTTGGATTGTACGGTTGATATAGGAAGGAAAGAGAAACCAAGTTCCTCCGACCAATACTGACTAGGAAGAGAGAAAGGCACCAGAATGACCATGTGACATACTTGTATAGCCAGCTTCTCATTCAATGGAATTTGGTAGCCTTTGTCCAATTGTCCTAAGATGCCTCCTCCAGGATGAGACGAGTGATGAGTCCTAACTGTAGACCACATTTGAGCATTATGAGCACAAGCATGAACTCTTTTAACCTGTCATGCAGCAACTGGAGGGGCAGCGCCTGAGGGAGCATATATGAGACATTGCAGCTTGGTAAGCCCTTAATTGTTGTGGTATGAGGATTTCATGGACAACCAGAGTTGGCAGAAGAAATAGCAGACAACAAACATGTATAACTTCCCCAAAATAAAAAGTGAAAAACCAGAAAGACCCATTTCAAAATAAGAGTGGCAGCTAGGTTTTGGTCATCATGCTAGTATTTTAAAACAATACAAATGAAACAACCAATAGCTTTTACATTATAGAACATGTGTTCCTCAGAAAGTTTTCGAGATAGCATATGGAGGATGGTACATGGTGATGCAATGTAATTATTAAAAACAACTGAGTCTTTCTTTGTCTTGAGATCCATATGAAATCTCAGAACAGTATCAACTGACATGACCCATCTTCAACATCATATGCAAGCAATATTATGGCACATATTTGAAAGACCCATGGTGCTTGATTGAAATATTTACAACCACATACTAAGGTTCACGATCTCAGAAACTAAAACCAACACAAATTGGCATGTTCCCTTCAACTGTCCCAAGATTAATAAATCCTAAACATAGCTGGTCTAATTGACCCTCTCCCCAGTCCTACATGTCACCATTTCTCTCAAGAAAAAGGAAAAACACAATCACAAGCCCAAAAAATGGAAGGAACTTTTAATTCTTTAAACATCATTTCATTGCAAATATATGTAGATTAATAAAAATTAAATTAAAATAAAATGAAAAGAATGTTCGTTTCATTTACCCTCATTGGTTAACTGTAAAGACCCTTCACGCATCAACTTCAAGCTTATGCTATTGAATCTTTCCCTTGAATATTGTCTGGATGCTTTTCTCCAATCTGTACCAGACTTCATCATAGCGACAAACTCCTCATAACTTATGCGCCCATCCTGGAAGATGATACGGAAGAAGGTTGTAGTTCAAGGATGCATGCACATAGGAAAAAGGAAATAAACTCTAATCTTGCCAACTGAAAACATTTTAGAGGCCAATAGAATTTTGCATCACATGATTTATAGTGTCATTCCTATTTAGATTATTTTGATGTTTGTGATGGTGAAATCACTGTGCACTGCGCACAAACACATAACTGAACAACTCTTGGGTTTTTTTTTTTCATTTTGGTGACTGAATCATCATAACACAATTCACAGAAAAGCAAAGAACAGTTAAGCCCTTCAATCAGCTCATGCTTCCAGAGATGGAACAGAAAGAGTGACCAAACCACTGCTCTTAGAATAGAAGAAAGTTTTCAAATTAACAGCAATTCAAAACTATCGTCTATGGAATATCAATAAGCAGCAAGATTAATACACACACACACAAACACGGGAGAGTCCACGTATAATAAAACAAAACAAGCAACAAGAAAGGAAGTCACTCAGGACGATTCGGCTACATGAAAATAACAAACACATGACAAGGTATTAAAATGAGAAGGCATGAAGAATATTCAAAAACCACTAGAAGACCATCAAACTATGAAACATGATATATCATGATTCACAACTAGCAAGAAGGTAGGACCTACAAATCCTGTGACGGAATAGAACCCTGGATTCGATCGAAGGCAATAGTCTCTTTCAGTTAATTGTCTCTTAAATGAGCTATGTGAAATGATAGCAGTAATTGTACCTTATCTGTATCCACATCATCCATAATTGCATGGATAACTTCCTCACCGCCTGTGTCAACATCATCATTTAAAGCATTTCGCAACTCTTCAATTTCTATGTAACCACTTTGGTTTTGATCAAAGAACTCAAAAGCTTTACGTAGGTGCTCATCATTGGCCATCTTTTTTAGGTGAACCGAAACTGCCACAAACTCTCCATAATTCAGAGCTCCATCGCCATCAACATCAGCCTGTAAGTGTGAGATCAATTAGTAATTTCTAGAAACCATAAAACAAACTCACATAAGCTGAATCAGCACACTGGAAAAACTACAGAAAGTTAAAGAATCCCCCAGTAACATTCATATTTGAGCTGTATCATTGCAATTAATACTTCAGCTGCATGCTAGTTTGTTATGGAAGATTCAATATGTTGCAAAGTTTATCCATTTTGTCATAAATTTCTTTTATATCCAACCCAAGCTTAAAAAGGACAAAGGACAAGTTGGTCAGGCATAAATTCATGCAGAGTTGAGCAATTATCTTCCAATCCAAGGTTAAACAAAAAGTATGAAGTACAAGTTAGCAAAGCACGAATATAATGCTTACAGCTTCCATTAGTATTTTTAGATCTGGGTCAGGAATCTGCTGGCCGAGTTTTTGTATTCCACTTCGAAGCTGATCCAGAGATACCTTGCCTTTGTTGTCAGCATCCATCAGTTGAAATGCCTCCTTTATGCCAGCTACTTCCTCGACCGACAAATGCTCAGCTATGACCTGCATGTTAGATATTCAAAAGTTCAAACATCAAATGACAGAAATTTTGATGCGTATAAGAAGAAAGGCCAACTTCCTCACAAAGTACAAGGGACCCAACAATACAAGTGAACCAATGTAAATGGCTTCATAATTATGGCAGACATCAAAAGGAAAAAAAATAATAATAATAAAAGAACTTACCCCAAGAGCTCTCTTTTTCAGTTTGTTCATTACAGAAAATTGTTTCAGCCTCGCTCTCACAGTCTCACCAAGTGGAACATTTGGGGCCTTCTTGGCATTTTGTATCCAAGGATGATCTGCACAAAAAGAATTGATTGGAAGTTGTAAACGGAAAGCAATAAACCTTGACCGTTGCAACAATATCTCTTTGCCATTATAACAGATCAGATTACTCTAATTACCAAGTACTCCTTGAGCTGTCAGTCGCTTCTTGGGATCAGGATCGAGCATTTTTGTTACAAGGTCCTTTGCATTATCAGAGACTCTAGGCCAAGGATCTCTCTTGAAATCAATGACAGAGCGGATAATTGCTTGTGCAACTCCTTGTTCAGTTTCTACAGCGAAAAAATTCAAAATTATCAGTAAATCTAGAACATACAACGAATAACAGCAAGCACACTTGATTCATTATCATTTTATATAAAATATATCCGGAGAAGCAGAAAAATTCAAACTGGAGAACACTATCTACTACCTCCTCTTCTTCAAACAAGAAAATCAAATACATTCTCCTATTGTAAAAGAGTCGACAAGAAACTACAAATACTGGAAACAGAGACACAAACCTGCCCAGAAAGGTGGAACACCACAAAGTAAAATGTACAGGATTACTCCGGCACTCCAGATGTCAACCTCGGGACCATAATTGCGCTTCAGAACCTCTGGAGCCATGTAGTACGGACTTCCGACTATCTCATTGAATTGCTCACCTGCACATTGAGACCTTTAGTTACATTTGTACTCAACATAAGCAGATAAAGAAATGTACCAATTAATTCTAAAACATGAACTTCCGAGAACTAAGGAAATATCGCTAAACATGGAAGAAGGAAGCAGTGCAATACCAGGTTTGAAGAATACAGACAACCCAAAATCAATTGCTTTTAAGGCGGCTGATTCTTTCTTATTTGCAAACAGAAAGTTTTCTGGTTTGAGATCGCGATGCATTACTCCATGCTTATGACAGCTCTGCATAGCAAAATGTATGTCAATAGACCAGAATATACAAAGACTGGAACATGCACAATAGCAGATCAGTAGCCCATGACTACAACCACCAGACTAGCAGATGATTGATTTAGAATAAAATATATCAAACCTATATATATATATACACACACACACACACACGAAAACGATATGAAGTGGACGTCAACACTGGGCTTAAATCCATTCTCCTCTGTCCGGCACCGACGACGGTGCGCCTCCACCTGAGCAGACACCAGAGGCGTCCCCCACCACTTTCCCTTCCCGGCAAGTCCGCCGAAATCCAGTTTTCCGGCGAGATCGATCATGTCTAAAGTTTTGGGTGGAGGTTGCTGCCCAGACCTTCAAATCAATCTCGCTGGAAGGGAAAGTGGTCAGGGACACCTCTGGTGTCCGTTAGGGTGGAGGCGCGCCGTCGTCGGCGCCGGACGGAGGAGAACAGAGAGACGTCCGCACTTTAAGCCCAGTGCGGACATCCACTTCATAGCGCGCCTGTATGTGTGTGTGTGTGTAAAGCAAGATCAACTTATCGTACAATAATAATGACAAAGGATAACAGAATAAAACAGCAAGATAGTACACATACTAATATTTACTTTAAACATAAACCACAAAAAACTCAAAACAAACAACAGAATGAGAACTGAGTCCAACACTCTCAACTCACAAAATGTACATCATTACTTGATTATGTAAAGTCCATACACTAGATAACAATAAGAAGAAGCACCACAGACTTAAATGGTCCAATTCAAACCTATAGTAACGCATATACAAAAACCAATTCTGCATCAATAATGTACAATAAATCACCTTTCCCCTGAAATCTACAAACAGCAAACAGTGATCCACAGAACAAAAACATAACAAACCAACAGGCATAATATAAGGCAAACTGTATCATATCCCAGATGTATAAGACCATATTCCAAATTAACACCACAAAAGAACGATAAAATCCAACCTGAACAATTTCAACAATTGTCCGCATTACAGCAGCTGCTGCACGCTCTGTGTAGTGACCCCTAGCAACAATGCGGTCAAACAGCTCGCCTCCCTCACACAACTCCATCACAATGTGAACCGCCTCGTCGTCCTCATAAGTGTCCTTCAATGACACAATGTTGGGATGCTGTGGCAGATGCCTCATGATCTCTACCTCACGTCTCACATCCTCAATATCCACAGCAGTCCTCAGCTTCTTCTTTGAAATCGATTTGCAGGCGTATTTCTCACCTGATGACAAATCTGTGCACAGATAAGTGACACCAAATTCTCCACGGCCGAGCTCCCTACCCAGACCATATTGAGCCGAAATGTCTTTTCCGGTTGGGTCTTTCAAAACGCACAGCCTGTCCCCACCCTCATTGCCATTGGCACCACCGAAATCAGTAGCAAAGGGATTTTGCTTCTTTTTTGTCTTCTTATTGTTCTGGGCACCGTTACCGAGACATACACAGCAATTCCCCATCAAACAGAACCCTCAAAACTCTCAGATTTCAGCAAGACCCAATTCACCAGAAAGGTTTATAAACTCTGAAACCTGAACACAAATTCAAAAATAAATCAGATAATCCAAAATTTCAGCTCCAAGATACAAACTTTCTGTTCTTCAAGAAACCAAATTTAGAAACTGTGATTTGGGTTCTTGATATTTTTAGAAACCCAATTAGAAATGCACACATACAATACCAATGGAAGACTAAAGATCAAAACTTTCCTTAATCCTAATAGATAAAGATCGAAACTTTTTTTTTTTTGGGAAAATTCAAATTTAAAGGAGACCCAGAAAGGAAAAGGAGACCCTGAATTTACCTTAAAGCAAGAAACGAAGGATTTTAGGAAGGACGATTTGAAGGTGGTGTGAAGAGAAAGCCATGGATTTGCAGAGAGAGATAGAGAGAGTCAAACCTCTTTCACAGAGACTCTTCTACTTCTCTCCAAACAATCCTTCTTTTTTTCCTCTTCTTCTTTTTCTCTCTTTCTCTCTCTCAAACCAAAATCTGTTTTGGGGAGTCAAACCACCAAAACAAAACACAAAAACAAACCTCTTTCTTTTTCTTTTTTTCTCTCTATCTCTCGGTTTCTCTCTCTCTTCCCAAGATATACAGCTAACATTTACATTACAAGTCACAGGTTCCTCTTTTTTGTTTCTGGCTTTTGGTGTTTTTCTCTGTTGCTACCGTCAGATCGGTTACCCCTAATGAACTTAAAGAGAAATGAATCATTTGGGGACAAATCCATCTTAGCTTATTTTTAGTCACAACGGAATTTGGGTTTTACGTAACAGTATTAGAGAAAGTAAATTAGGTAAAGTATTAGTGAAAGTAAATCAGATAAAGTATTAGAGAAATTAGGTTGGTTTTTTTTTTGACATGGGAAGACAAAGTATTAGAGAAATTCTATTCACAAACTCTTAAATACTAAATACACATACTTTTTTTTTATACATTTAACATTAAAAAGTTTAAGTATATTAAATTAGATAATATTATTGAAAACTTAAAATACATCATATCTCACTTTAAGGTTTTCTTCTCTCTACATGAATGAAATTTCAAACTTAAAACTTGACAATAGACATATTTATAACCGAATTGATCGAGAATTAATCATGGTCTCATGGGCAAGAGCTTAATGATTCATAATAATAGATTCTCCCAAGCAGATGAAGGTTTTTGGTTGGCTTCGACTATGCAAAGACTTAGAATGACACTGTTTAACATGCAAACAAGTGGAGTATCCATGACTCGAGGTTTTGAAGTAGAAGAGACTAGTGACCTTGTTTGGCATCTGTTTTGCAATGATCTAAAACATGTTTGGGTGCAAAACGTCCAAAATAATGAATATGTTAAAAGATTCTACATATATTGATCAATCTTGGCGGAGCAGTTTGAATACTATTGAGTTTGCAAAGAAAAAATAGTTTTCTCATTGTTTAGCAAGGAGAGAGAAAACTTTTATTTTCTTTCTAAGTCAAGATAATATAAAAAATGAATGAATGTATATTTAGAAAACATATATGGTAGTATTGGTATATTTTGAATGAATGTAGTCTATAAAGTTTAGAGCATCTTTAGCAATGTTAGTCATTTTTAAGTTAAATTTTAGACAAATTAGTTAAAATGTCATTTTGGCAAGCCACTTTAGAAAGGTGGCTGCATCAATGCTATATATTGTAGCTAGCATTACATCAACATTATTTTTCAAATAGAAATTAAATAGTTTAATTATATTTATATATCATGTTAGTACATAGCCAAAATGTTTGGCCAAACCGAGAATATGACACAATAACCCGGTCACCGGAGATCGTTCCGGACAAGATAGCACCGGCGAGCCCTTCACGGGTATCCAAAGAGTGAAGGTCGGCAGCAATCCACCTGCCAGACCCACTCTCCGGCGACAAAACACCCCCAAAAGGGGAGGTGCCGCAGAGGACCATAGACAGTCCCACATCGGGGACTGAGGCCACATCGCTTAAACATTGGCCTATAAAACAGGCACAAATTCCTAAAAGAGGTAAGTCCATAGAACTCCTTCCACTCTTGCATACTCTGCAAGTAGCAACTGAACGCTAACTTAAGCATCAGAGAGTAAAAGACTGGGACACCCCAGTCCCGACTCCTGACACATTGGTGCTTGTGTAGGTGCAAAACCCGGACTCAAGGATACGACCTCCCCACTCCAACCTCATGACAGGTAGAAACAATTGGCGCTAGAAGGAGGGTCCCTCTTGTGGAACTCTCATTTAGCTCGAAACAATGGTGGAAATCGTAGATGACCCCAATGACCCTGACACTCAAATAGAGAAAGAACTTTTCCAATCTGGAGATGTATCTCTTCCCCAAACCAGCAATGCAGCCTCCATTGGCCATCCCGACCCAGCCACCGCCCTCGAAATTCTAAAGTGAGACTTCTATTTGTTTCGCGAGCAAGCGGCCAAAGAGAGGGCGGAGGTGGAAGCGTACCAGGTACGCATTGCCGAGCTGGAAAAGGAACAATTTTTGCTCTACGCCACGTTAGCCAATAGTAACGTGTACAACTACATCTTCGACCGTGCGGCACGGGTCACTGGTACCCTAGGCCCTACCACCGCATCTCTTTCTAACCATGGCCAAAGCAGTTCCGTGATCTCGGAAAACCCTAACCAAATCATCTATGTCACCCACCCACTTACAAACCCATCCTTTCCACTCCCAACCCCTTAACCATCTGCAATCCCCAATGAACCCTCTTTCTTGCTAAATCAATTAGACCCATCTGCTCAGCATGTCCCCACTCCTACCTCTGCCAACGCCCCCAACCAACCTTTTGACGTGCAAACCCGCCTGCCACTCCAGCTTAGCCAATCTGTAACTCAGTTGGCTTCGCGGATTAAAGGGGTCGAGAGTCGCGGGAGCTAGTGACCTCTATTCTCTGGCTATGGACATCGCCCAAGTCCCTTCACGCCATGGGTGTAGATGGAGAAGCGGCCACCCAAGGCCAAGCCTTCAAGGTGGATAAGTATAAGGGCGTTGGAGACTCTCATCTCCATCTCGAGACATTTCTCTCGCTATGTAGCTCCACTCGCTACACAGACGCCATGGTCTGCCATGCCTTCCAAGAGACCCTCTCTAACGAGGCACTCAGCTGGTTCCTCAACCTGCCACCTAACTCCATTGACAACTTCGACCAACTCTCAAAACGCTTCCACAACCGCTTTATACTTCATGCCAGCATTTATCGTAGTGTGGACGCCCTGTTCCACATCAAACAGAAGGATGGAGAAGGCCTCCATGAGTTGTTATCCCGGTGGCAATCTGCCACCGTGCGATGCCACAACTTGGAGCCTCGGGTTGCTGAGCAAGCTTTCCACCAGGCCCTGCTCCCTGACAATTTCTTAATGGAAATCAACAGGAACCCTCCAGCTTCCTATGATGCCTTGTTGGACATGGCTGTCCGGTGGGCACATGCTGAATTTGCCACTTTTGGGCATTCTGCTCTAGCCACATTAGCATTTCCCCCCTCTTTCCCCAAAGCAGCAATCTCAGCAGAAGTATGAGCATTATGACAGCGGGCAGGATAAGGGTAAAAAGCATGGCTCCTCCCGAGACCAGGGACGTAGTTCCGACCATCGTCACTGTAATACCCCGGAAAAATTGATATTAGTTTCTAATATTATTTGGGAGTTTTCGAGTTAGAAGTTAGTGTGTTTTGAGATTCGAAAGAAGAGCGGAAGAGTTCGGTTGCATAATTACCGAAGCGGTATTATGGTTTTGGAAGAGTCAAGAGTTGACTTTTTATTCTGTTGGGTTTCTCAAGAAACTTCCTTCATGAAAGTTGTAGAGCTCGTCAATACGAGTTCGTAGACATGCGGCACGCATGAAACGGACGTCGTATGAGGGAGTTATGGTAAGCGGAAGTTCGTGGCTTTACGGGTTAAATAAGAGAAGTTATAGGCTTCTCCTTCATTTTTCCGGAAATTATCCCTCCTCTCTTTTCTCTCTCTCTCTCGCGACACCTTCACTGTCAAAGTTTCCCAGCCGACCCGACCCGGACCCGGCGACCCGACCCGACTTTTCCGGCCAACTCCGGCCGACCCAGACGACGGCACCGGTCGGGTTCTCTCCCTCTCCTCCGTCCGAGCTTCCCTGTGGTGGTGGCTTGCGCCGGTTCAACTCCAAAATCGGTGACCCGAAGCTTGGAAGCTCGGGTTAGAAACCCGGTCGGGTTTTAGGCCTCCGGCGGCGACGGCGAGGCTGAAACCGGTCGGGATAGGAAGTGTGGGACGCCCTTGTTCGATCCCAGGTGGTGTTGAAGCTCGATTCACGGCGGAGAGTGGCGGTGGTGGATCCCAACCTTTCCGGCGAGTTTCCGGCGACTTCCCGGCCGTTTTGGTTGGACCTTCAGGTATGAAAAGTGTTTCCCTTGTAGTATTCTACAAGTTTGATGTTTTGAGTTTGCCCAAAATCGGACGTTTTGGGGAGGCGCGTGGGGCCCACTCGCCGCCGGCTGTGGTGGCGCGTGGCGGCGCGTCCGGCAGGGGTTGGGAGGTTAGGAGTAATTGTTAGCTTGTGCTTGTCGATACGAACACATTGACATGTCATGAGGTTATGTTTGATCAAGTTTTGCATCCTAGGTTTAAGACTAAGTTGAGAATCGTGAGAGGTTGTTAAACCGTGGTGTTCGAGCTTTGAAAAGCTTGTTAACCTTTTTCAATAGGTTGTTTGAGGGTTCCTATGACCTTGGGAGGTCTCGGAGGAAGGTTGCCCCTTTTTGGGCAAATCTTGGATTTAGACTTGTTTAAGTATGATTATTCTTTTATTGAAGTGGTTATTTATTTGTGTAATTTTAGGTGACTAGTGAAGTGAGACTGTGATTGTTTTTGGTGTTTTGTTGAAGACGCAGCGGGATTTCTCAGGTGAGTAAAATCTCACTAAGGTCCACTTTGTGACCTTTTTATTTATGGTGGTTGTGATAATTATTAGGATGATGAATATGATGGTGGTCTTGATGATGATGATTTTGTTGATGAATTTGTTGGTGTTAATGATAATTATTGCCGATTGTGAAGTTGTCCTTGAAAGAAAATGATTTGTTTTTAAATATAAATGAGTTTGATCGTCAACGACTCATGGTAAGTGAAAACAAGTTTTCTGTTAATAAAATAATCTTTCAAAAGGACTTCCGATCATGAGTAATAATTAGAGTTGGTAGAATTATTCTTGGTATAAATATTTTTTATCCACGTGTTTATGTGTGGAAGACACGTTATGATAATGTGATAGCGTGATGTAGAATTGTTGTTTAAATAGTCAAACCGGGTTCCTAGCCTTTAATCGGGTGGTAGGTTACGGTGATAATTGTTTTATTATTTTGGGTGAATTGATAAGTGTTATGTTGTGAGAGTATTGGAATGTATGCCTTAGTGGTGGATTTTGCATTAGTTGTGATTTTGTGTGCTTTAGTGGTGAGCGAGTGCATTCGTTATGAAATTGTTGTCTCAGTGACGAATGTTTGCATTAGTTGTGGTTGTGTGCCTGTGTGGTGGTTTTGAGTATTAGAATAGGAGCCTTCGTGGTGGACCGGGAACCAAGCCTTGGCCGGGTGATTGGTTACGGTCAGTTTTTAGAGCTCTAGTCTGTCGGTACTTCATGGGGGATGACTAAGTGTTGACGAACCCATGAGTACGTGTTTGTCTAGTTACTTATGGGGGATGACTTTGCGTTGACGAACCCATAAGTAAGAGTAGAGAAATGTTTGTGTGATATATTTTTATGATGTCATTTAATTTCTTTGTTTCGAGTATTTCCTGAACTATGCTTGTCCGCAGGAGATTCTCTAATTTTTATTTGTGTGATTTTAATGGAATTTGAGTGATTGTGAATTGTTGTGTTTTTCTTAATTTTCTCCTTTTGTTTTCTCTTGTTTGTAAGTGTTTTCCTGAATTTTGTTTTTAATGCATGAACTCTTGTTTTTTTACCTTATGTGTTTTTGGGTTGAGTCTATTGTCGTAGATTTACTCATACGAGCTTTTAAAGCTTACCGGGTTTGTTGTTTACAACCCGGTGCACTATTCTATGGTGCAGAGGTTGTTTTTGCAGGTGAGGAAGTTCAAGACTGAGACGTAGAGGTCTAGAAGCTGTTTCTTAGGATTTAATCATTTTGTTAATTGTTGTTAAATTGTAGTGAGCTCTTTTGAGCATGACCTATACTTGACTTCTCAAGTTATGTAAGCGTTGAATGTTATTAGATGACTCTTTTTATTCTTGTATTCATGCCTTAAATTTGGATTTTTATTTATCCGAAATTTGGGGCGTGACAGTCACAGGGGGTAGAAGAACCGCGACCACCCTTATCGATCAAGGGACTAGAGTCCACAGCGACAAAGCCGTTCTTCTCCACCACCTCGTTACGAGGTCCACACTACCCTAACCACCACATACGAGGACATATGGGCCAAGCACAAAGACCTCATTCCCCCACCTCCTAAGAGCAAGTATCCAAAAAATACTGTATTTATACTGTATTTATTATGACTATAATGACCATACAACAGATCAATCTCATGGCCTCCACAATGCCATAGAACATCTGGTTAGGAATGAACAACTCCACCAATATTGCACTCTCGCAATGAGAGCTAATTCTATCCAGGTGCATGGCCATATCCTAACCCTGCACAGCGGAGCCCCACGGTTTCCCCCTCGCTAGCCTTCTGCAAAAAGGCAATGCATGACACCTTTGGAAGTCTTTGACATCCAGCGAGGTGTCACGATCACCCCGTCAGCGTGGGATCAAGTGACATTTCGCAAAAGGGAGGATACAATAAATTGCCACCATAGTGAACCATTCATAATAAATGTGCAGGCGGATAATTACAAGTGCCATAGAGCCCTGGTGGATACGGGGGTTGCTGTCAGTGTCATGTTTGCTGACTATTACAGAGGACTCGGGCGGGACCGAGCTAAAATGTACAACAACCATGATCCCCTTGTCAGCTTCTCTAGCGAGATAGTGCAACCGATAAGCCCAAACCACCTAACCGTGTCAGTGGGAACCGCTCCTTGCCGCTCTTCCATAACAGTCTGCTTCCTCATAGTTGATTGTCCATCATCCTATAACCTCATCTTAGGCTGGGACATCCTTTGGGGGCTGCAGTGTTTTATCGCCGGCCACATGCTTCTCATAAAGATACCCACCCCAAGAGGCATTCTGACAATTCAGGGTGATCGGGCCGCCATTGAGCATTGCCGTCTTAATGACATCCAGCAGGGGCGGGGTGCCCATGAGATGTTGCCCCTCAGAGCCCATTGATGACCCCGAGGGAAGCTGGAAGAAGGCCCCACAACCTAATCCAGCGGAAGACACCGAATGGGTATCCCTGTCACCCACCGCCCTGGAAAGGAAAGTTCGCATTGGCACAAACCTCAGCCCAGAACTCCACCAAAAGCTCATTGCCTTTCTCCAAGAAAAACAAGCTGTCTTCGCTTGGTCCTATGCCGACATGCCAGGCATCTCCCCTAATATCATCACCTACAAACTTAACATCCTTTAAGACCACCCCCTGTCAAGCAAAAAAGACATGCCTTCCACCGAAACAAGTATCAAGCTATTCAAGCTGAGGTCCAACGGCTCAAAGAAATCAAAAGATGAAAGAAGAGGAGGGTAAAGAAACGATGACGCTGTAATTATTAGGTGAAAGGTAAATGTAAAACGTCAATTTTGTTTGTTGTAAGTGAGAGAGAAGCGAAAATCAGAAAAGAGAAGAACGAAATGAAGAAAGCAGGAGGGGCCGAAAAGAAAAGGGTGCGAAGGTCCTCCGCTTCTGTTCAAAACGGGGGCCGCGATTCCAACTCCGATACTCCTCCTAGGGTTCGCCTCTCCTTCTCTCGTCCCTGATCTATTCCCCCAATTCAATTTACCCTTTCCTCTTTAAATTTATCCCTGCAATGTATGAATTATACTGCCCCCAATTTTCACTATTTGCGAATGTTTTTGATTGTTTGGGAAATTTGAGATTTGATTTCGAGGAAATCTTTCGTCTTTAGTGTTGGGTTCTTCATTTTTCTGCAGGTTGTGAGGTTTTGCATGTAAAGCTTCTCACTTTTTGTGTATTGAAAGCTGGACTGCGATCCCCCATTTTTGTTTTTATAGTAAAAAAAATAAAAATTGTGTACCCAGCAGAGGGGGACCGAATGTGGTGTATGTAAGCCTCTGCAAGATGCATCATGTGTGTTTACATGTTAGACCTAACATTGAAGCATGCCCGGCTTTTATGAGTTATAATACTTAGTGCTATGTTAGCAGTTAAAAAATGAGAGATAGGAGTTTTGCTGGGAAAAAGGTCCTGAAGGGGTGCTCTTCATGGATCAATACCCCATATCTGTACTATAAAATGTAGCGTAATTCAGAGGACCGCAATCTGTGCTTAATATCTGCTTTTGCTATCCAGCATGGAAAATACTGTAGGTTATGAAGCCTTATCATTAGAGAGCATAGCAATCAGAAGATTCAATCTTTTAACATGAGTCCTTATATTTCTCAGATTCATTAAAGTGCTTTACACTATGATAGAAATGATTCCTTTCATTTGAACGGCGAAATTGTATTTCTATTAGATTTTCTTTGGCCAAGGATGCAAACTAGTTTAGAGTTTTTTTGGAAAACATCTAGAGGGCAAATAACATAGAGGTCGGATAATACATGGGAACGATGTTAAGTGATGCTGTTATAATCCTTAATTATTATATGTTTATTTCTCGTTGTTTTTTTTTCCTCTCGGATGAATCTAGATAGCATGCAAAATTGAATTTCTAGGTGAAAATAGGTCCAAACATAGCTCTAATGATCAGATCTCTAGGTATTTTGCATCGCAGACTTGGAGTTTACCTACATAGTCAGACTTCAATTGCATTTTAGTTTTGTGAGTCTAGATGAGCGTCTATGCTTCATGATCCCTTCTATGTCCCTTGATTATCTCAACTTTAGGTAAGTAGTGGTGCCCAAGATTCTGTTTTCAACTTCTCGTTTGAAGTTTTTTGTTTCCAGGTTTGATGAAATGCTGTATGCAATGATGTTGAACTTTTAGTAGGAAAGCTGTGTTTTGCAAACTGGTTCCGAGCCTGCTTATACATTCTTTGTTTCCTGATTGCCACATGATTTTTCTTTCAGAAACAAGCAGCCAAGCAGGATGAGTTCCAGTTATTTGCAGAGAAGGTGAGAGACCATAAGGATTTGGAGTCTAGGTGGGCTGTTCTACAGGAGACACGTGTGGAATATTTCAGAGGGAAGGATTTTGTAAGCTTTTTGAGAAATCATCCCGAGCTCAAAGACATTCTAGGATCAGATAGGAATTTAGAAGCTGAAGATATTGCCAATATCTTACTGAGAAAGAATCTTCTAGTGAGGTGTGATCGTGTTGTGAAAACTGTTCGTCCTGGGAAGAAAAAACTTTCTACATGGCCTGCACATTTGGAGATCTTTTCCGTAAGTCAATCTTGTGATTTCTAAGAACCAAATAACTTTGTGGCCTTGGAAAGCTTGAGCTTCTTGTTTTCTTTTCATGTTAGTTATAGCCTCTTACCATTATATTCTTACATTCTGGAATTATACAGTTATGATGTTGGCAATATGCACCCATGTATAATATGCTACTAGTTAGACAGGGTTCTCTTTTGCAACCAGTTAATGTGATCAATTGGGAGTTTTCCGTTTTAGTATATCTGCATTGTCTATCTACTCATCATAAAGTTCATGTTCACAACTTGCACATTTACTTTGCATTTGTGGTCATGCTGTGATATTAACTACCTCTTATTTGCTGTGATACTCTTAAAGGTCATGCTTACAACATGCACATTTACTTTGTAATGTGGTCATGCTGTGATATTCAACAACTTCTTTGCTGTTATGCTCTTACAACATGCCCATTTATTTTTCAATTATGTTCATGCTGTGATATCCGGTTACCCCTATTTTTTGCTGTGATACGACGTTAATAGCGGATGCTTGAGAATGGGTGACTCCCAAAGTGCTGTTAGAGTAGCTGTTGTCCATGGCAAGATGTATCTAAATGGAACTTTTGCTTCATGTTGCTGCTTTAGGGTGGGTGATGGAGAGAAGGTAAGGTATTGGGAAGAAAGTTGGGTGGGAGTCATTTTGAGAGATAGTTTTTTATCCTCGTCTTAATCTATCACCGTAGTAATTTTTACTGGAAATTAGTGACCTGGAGGTGGAGGATTTTACAATGTTATAAACCTTATAAATGTTCTGAACAGATGAGACAGAAAAATTGTGGTGGTATTCTATTAAAATCTTTTATACGCATTTTGGACTATTGATTTCTTACTTTGTGAATACATGCAATTTGGATAGCCAAATCACCTTCTGATACATGGGTGCGTGGTTGGATAATCGCTGATTCGCTGATTGGAGGGTTATTGGCAGGGTTAATGTGTGAGAAGCCTTAAATATTTTGGAGTAAAGAAGAGGGGTATGGCTTCTGAGGGGATGTGCCTGGAGAGAAGGAGCAGGCCTCTAATAATGTGAAGGAGAGGGGATTTATCATGTTTGGAATGGGATTATTATTTTTCTCTTTTTGTTGCTGCTTTAGTCTTGATTTTAGTTGTGGTTTTCTTTAGCATTGTTTTATTTTTTGTTTTACTACCTGTTGTGTCTTATCTGATTTTGATTATGTTTCTTTTCTGTGTCAACCCCTTCTGTCCCTTCTCCCTGTTGTGTAATCTTTCCTTTTCAATGAAAGTCATGTTTCAAGAGAAGAAAGACTTTGTTGTGCTGTTTTAAGTTGCCTTGGATCAATGTATTTTGATTATTGTGCTCTTATGCTGTATCTATAATTTCTTTTATATTGTTAACCTGAAAATGTGTACTTTTATTCATATGTGAATTTAAAATTTTTGGTGCTGTTGTAGAACATTGGAATCATGAATGGTTGAAACTTGAGACAACTTTGTGTGCCATCTAAATTTAATTACTGTATTTATCCTGCTTTTGTGTGGCTAGTAGCTCCTCTTCATGTTTTTTTATGCACCATACATATTAATTCTTTGTAATTCTTTGACTGCTTTTGCAGGAGCAAGGATTTTCTGAGAATGATGCCTTCTTTGCATGGACTTTTGTTAAACGGCGGCCTCTCTGGCAGACGCTTCTCTCATTTTTCTGGCCTGTTTTGACATTGGCAATTTGCTTGTTTCCTGTATATCCCCATCGGTGCAAGCTACTAATACTCTACTCATGTCTTGGGGTCCTGGTGCTATTCTTTTCTCTACTTGGTTGTAAGTGCCAATACTCTTATTTATCAACATCTTCTACATGAACTTCAAATCTTTGCCACATTTTATTGTTTTATCATCACTGGTGATTAGTTTTAAAGGTAGGTTCTTACATTTTCATTCCCATTGAAAAAGTTGTATTTATCTATTACGCTTGCTGCAGTGTTCTGTTTAGCAACCGAATTCTACATTATTGAAACATTGACTGCATTAGAATTTTTTGATTTGAAGCTGCTTTACATATCTGTGAAAGCCAGGCTGTACTAGATCAGTGGCTTGTTTGTAAAATGTCTTTGCATTGTATAAATACCTAGGTGTCAATACTTTCTTGGCTAATATTATTCGGTGAGTATATTTGGTTCCTCATTCTAAAAACAACTATGCTATCAGTTTGATGTTGCCTTTAAGTCGCTGTTTCCTTCAAGTAGTTCAGTCTGAGGTATTGCGAAGGCCAGACATAACTTTCTGGTATCTTTCTTAGCTATCTGTTTATCAAGTTATTAGGTTGCCCTAGAAATGTGTTGTAGGCTTGTAGCTAACTAGGGATATAGAAGGTATTGTCACTTTGTTTCTTGGGGGATTGGAAAGTAGGAAAGGTGAATGCTCTTGGCCTTTAGAACTTCAAGCCTGTATTTGAAAGATTGTTATATTAATAACACTGTTAGCCACTTAGTTCCTTCCCTTTTTTGGAAATGTAGTTCCTTCCCTTTTAAGGCCTCTTGTTAGGTAATTTATGTTTCCACTTATAAGCCCCAAGTCTGTCAGAGTACATTGAGATCAGGATTGTAACTGATATGACTTGCCCCCTCTACTTGTTTGTTTTGTTGTCTCTTTCACTATTTGTTTAGGTCTTAGCTGTCTATTAGGATGAAGTTATTGTATGCGAGACTAGTCAATGTCTCCTTTTAGATGATGGGATAGGAACTAGTGTGGTTGTCAAAATCTACAACAAGCACACTTACATAGTAGTTCACTTGTGACATCCTTACTCCTGTATCAAGAGTCACGCATCTTACAACGTAGATGTTCTGTACTAGCTACCGAACTTGGAAAAGAATATCAAGAGTTGAACTCTGTGGTTTGTAAGAAAAAGAGAGACAAATATATACCTAGAAAAGTGCAGTCACTGCTATAGGAATTTTGTTGCGTGATTCAACTGTAACGTCTTTGATAGTGGAAGAATCTTGCCTCTTGTCTAGTTGGTCTTATTTTAGCTTTTGTCGTCAGAAAATTTCTAAGATGTAGATTTTCTTTTTGACCTGCTTCTCCTGGCTGTTTCTCTGATCTTGAATTTCTCGGTTTGGTCTGTCAAGACTCAAGAGTCCAGATTTACTTATATAAATGATTGTTGCAATGATCTTTTCTTTGTCATATTCAACAATGAACATAAAGCATTTCATTTATATTTAAACAATATTTTGCCTTATATCAATATTTCTTTTTAATTTCCAGTGAGGGGCGCAATATTTGGTGCTCTATACATTATTTTGGGGAAGAGAGTTTGGTTCTTCCCAAACATTCTCGCCGAGGAAGCTACTTTGAGGGAATTGTTCCGTTTCTGCCCCCAGAAAGATGAGGAGGAGCGACCGAAGTGGACAACAAGGATGTTCTATGCGGTACTTGCGGTGCTGGTCATATTGCTGATGAGGCACCATGCCCCTGATGAAGCTGCCAGAGCCAGGTCAGTTCTGAACCTACTTGTTTAGCCTGATTGGTAGAGTCAGGCCAATCTTGTTTCATTGTTTTGCAATAATGTTGAATATTAGAGCCACAATATTGCTTCAAGCTAGCTAGTGGCAAAAAAAGGTCGAGATTTAGAAAACAGTTAATATTTTTAAAGCCTTTACCGTTTATATCATATAGTATTTTTCTTGGGCCTATTGGAAATCCCACTTACTCGCCTTTTGGTATTGCCAAACAATACTAATTTGTGAGTGTGTTATTGTCTGCAGGTATCAGAAACGTGTATCAAATATAATTGATGATGTTCTTGAGTGGGATCCACGATTGGCCCTTTCTGGGATGATGGAGAAGCAATCTTTGTTAAATGAGACAGAGCCAAGCAATGCTACTGATGAAGAGGTGACACCACCGGATGGGGTGGGTGCCAAAACTATTATAGAGCAGGATGAGGAAGATGTTAGTGAATTCCTAGATGTTAGTGATGAAAACCTAGACAACAGTGATGAACAAACACATGATCATATATGATTATAAACTATGCAATACCTAATGAACACAGATTGCACCTCTTTACCCTTTTCCCTTTAAATTGGAGTGTAAAACAATATGTTACAGAATAAATCAGTTAGTTATAAAGTGTGGTCTTTTTATTGGATTCATTAATGACCCTTTACAAACATAATTAGAGAATTTTTATTAGTTGACCCTTTTACTGGAGGAAATTATCCAATAGTATTATTCTGTACGCGAAAATTACACCTACCGTATGAGGGTTTTGAGTGATCAAGGGAGCCTAACGCTTTGATCCTTGAAACTATCACATTTTTCAGTTGTATGTAGTTTCTGCAGGGGCTTCAGATATCACAGTGACTTGTGCAGTTCCTATTATTTGCAGGCTGCCTTTTTACAAGTTTCGACTTTGAATCCGGATTCTTTGTTTGGATTTAAGTTGTTTAAATTTGCTTGGATGTCTTATAACCATTAGATGTAAAAAGAATGACATAAAGATGACATGATGGTCTCAGGTTGTACTTAATCTAATGATTAGAAGTTATTCAAACAAATCCAAACATAAATCCAAATAGAGAAGCTAAATTCTTTAACTTTTTGTAGAAACTTGTAATGTAACAAAACACATTTTGTTAACTGAAAGCTTGTAGGCTGTAAAGCTGAGGTGGATTAGGCCACAATCTTATGGACATTGCCTGCCATCAAGGTGGAAATTAATGCTGAACAATCGAGGTTTGCCATTTCCTTTGAATTAAAGACATCACAGTCCAACCCTTAACAGACAATGGGTTGTTGAGTGTGGTGCAAAGCTAAAGATTTTCTCCGTTTAGTTGTAAGATTTTCTCTATTACACAGACTGAAGCCTTTAAGGTAACCAGAGTTTACAATATCAAAAAGGTAAGGTTGTCCATAATAAGTTGCTTATACGTGTTTAGAGAAGTAAAATACATTTCTACTGAAAAGGATATGCGTAATAGTCTGATACTTGGGATCATTTCTTCAAAGGTTGCCAACTTGCCATGCCCTGAAAATCTGGAATGATATTGACAAACACCTGATATCACTTTGCACACTTTCTGTAAGCTTTAAATCATATTCATGGCTGATGCCCAATTTCAAGTCGTTTGATCAAACTCACAGACTACCATTAAACATGCATGTCATGTGATATCTTGATGCTTTAATTACTGGCACTTTGTTCCCCACACCATCCACAAGCCTAGGAACTTCTTACAGAAACTTAACAGTAGCTGATTTTCTTGAAGTACTAATTTTAGGCGTAGAACACTCGAGAAAGAAAAACAGAGTGCAAGAAAAATCCTTGTATGAAAGTCAAATCATCCTCTTTTTTTTTAACAAGCAAGCTTCTCCTCGCAGCTCCGTGTTCTTCAACAAGCATTCCGTGTATGGCAACCTGCTGCTTGAGAGAACTGCTCGAGTTGATCGTATCCATGATCACTTCAAGCATAATATATTGAATCTTAGTGTACAAAATATGCGAACACCACATGCAGTCCTGCATATGTTTCCCTCGTGTCGTCCTTCACCCCTACTTCTTTCAGCTTCAAAAGTTAATGTGATATGGCAACCGGTGAAGGCTCAAAGTTCAAACATGATGTAAACCACAAATGAACAAGGAACATTTAAACTGAAAAGTTCAATTTCAGACCTTTGTCCTCCCGGAAATAGGTGTGACAAACATAATACACAAGCTGGTTTGACCATTAGCCTAAGATACAACTACTTTAGACTTCCCAACTTTGATATGTACTTAAAATTACTGAAAAGTGAAAACTATCTGTACACTAGGAAAAAATGGTAAGGACGTAGTGAAGCAACAAAACTTCACAGCATCATCTCTTGCATTTTATCCACGACATAATAACAAAGCCAAGAATGAATTGCCTCATCAACTGGTGTGTGTGTGTAGGGGGGGGGCATCATGCCTTCTCTCGTTCACTGGATGGCAAGACGCCTCTGTGAACCCTGATTTGATGATATACTTCCCCGTTGCTGGCCCATACAGTCTCCTTCATCACCTCTTTTTCCTGAATACGTACGATACAATGAAGCCTGCAAGCCACCATGAGTCTGGTAGCAGCCACTACCATTTACATAATTGTTAGTGGCATATGCATCATGGACTTGGGGTCGACTAGCTTCTTGTTGACTGATGGAAGAATTCCATGTTTCTGCAGAATCTGAGGGTAAGGGTTCCGAGCCTGATGAACTGGCAGACTGTGATGAATGTGATGCCTTTTCTTGGCCACCGGTCTTTAAAGTATCACCATTCGTCTTCTTTGCAAAACGTCCTCCAGTACCTCTTGCCCTTCTCATAGCATGTCGATGTCGTGATTCATGAAGATATGGCTGTAGAAAGTGACATTTCTTATATCAACAACTCAATCAACTGCAAACACACACTCATATTCACAGCCATATTAACAACAACAAATTGCCCAAAGTAAGATTGCCATATTATACACAGTACAGTCTCAATCTTTTATATCAATTTCAAGAGTGAGAGATAGCAAAATATATTTATATACACTACATATCAGTCATCACACCCTCAAAATTCAAATCTCCATATGATTATCCTGACCATTGCAAAATAAACCTATAGTTATTGCAACATCACTGAATATGCTGATTTACATATATAACAGAACCAACAAGACAGAATGAATTGAGATCTGATAGGTACTAGAGTTCATTCCACAATTCTCGCCTTTCAAATAACACAAGCAGGACCACTTGCAATGAAAAGAAAAAAAAGACTGAGACAGGATTAAATCATTAAAACCGAGAATAACCTCATTGAGAAATAAACTACAAATTTCGTTTACTTAATCCAAAGAGTCATGTAGCAGTTTATTTTTAGGATAAGTAGAAGAGTTGTGTATCAGTTTTTAAAGGTCTCATAAGAAACGTCGAAACTTTTTCGGACCCTAGTTTACAGTCAACATCAATTGGTGCAATTCATGAAAGAGAACAAGTGTGTCAGTGCAGTCAAATTTTTTACCTTTCTGACTTTAATTAGCTTCTTTTCAAGTTCTGCTTTTGCACGTGCCTGTCTTCGCCGTAGAATTCCTTGGTATTGTTTTGCATTGACATATACAGGCTCCTGTGCCATCTCTAGGGGCAAAGGCATTCTAGCATGTGGCATTCCAACAAAAGGAGGATAACCCTGAGCAATAGAGATAGCATTAGATATTGAAAGATTTAGAATTTGCAGCTTTCAAATCTACCTTTTATAGCAAAAATAATTACTAATTACTGTTACTATCACCCACCACCAGAATGATGTAGCACAAGGGAAAAATACGGTAAGGCTTCAGATGGTGGAACATTTCGTACTTAAAAGACAGAGAAAATGAAAAGAAAGAGAAAAAAAAACACTTTCATTGTGGCACGGACAACACAACATCAAACAGAAAAAGATATAAAAGGGGCCAAGCCTATCAACAACACTACACTTTCACTCATCCATTTTTTTATTTGCTTTATGAGAGCTGGCCTTATTTATATGATTCACATAAGACTCTGGTAGACTGCTAGAAATGTCAAGCCTCTCATTGAACCAAACATGGGTCTTCTCTATTCATTAATTAATGGGAAACGTCAAGACTAAACGTAGCTTTCTGAGACCCGACAACCCCCCCAACCCCTCTTTTTTTCCTGAAGACAACAGTTTTCTCATTTACTGCGTTCTTGATAACTCTTCCTGAACTGTTCAATTTTTTTATTATATATTTTTTATCAACCAAGCATCCCCTTTCTTGATAACTCTTCCGGAACTGTTCAATTTATTAACCATGCCATGGGTTCTCTTTTGGACAGAAAGGACTTGCTTTTAGAGATTTACATTTGGGACAACAATGATATATGAGAAGACATATAGAATGTGAAACTGCGACCTCTAACACACATACCATCTGGACATCCTGGATTAACAGTGATCTTGAAAGGTGTTTGCGGGAATAAAAACTATATCCTACAATTTTTTTTTTCTAATCAAACTAGATCCCGCAAAGTTGTCAATGCAGATTTCCTGTTTAGTAATACATGTACGAAGACAAGAAGTAATCACCCTGCAAGACAAACCTTAACCACATTATTGCTGATTACACAATCTACACCAAAGGAAAGAGGGAAATTGCTACCCTCTAATTAATCAATAAAACCATTTCGCCATTAAAATTCCAACCAAAGAAATATTCCCATAAATTTCTAGTTTTCCCTTGGTATGGAATTTTCCAGAAGGGTAGAGAACTCCGTGTCTGCAGAGAATTCACAAGGCCAAAGCAAAAAGGCTTTGAATCACACAATATGAAAGATACTAAGTCATCCCTGATGGGCACCAAACACATGCAACAACAATAAAATATTAAAAATAAAAGTTATAATTGAGAAATAAGAGAAAGAAAAGTACTGAGATAAATGGATCTAGGAAATGTAACGGAAAATCATTTAGATAATCAGTCAGCTCCAAATCACGTCATCCTACCCATTCCCACAATAAGACAACTGTGTGATAGTGTGATACAGCAATGAAACTAATTCAACTACTACAAACAACCAGCATCGGAACTTTCAGATCCATTAGATGCTGAAAAGACTAATATATAAATACAATACAAAAATTGATATATATATATATATAAGTCTATATCACTTCCAAAAAGTGATTCGTTAATTGTACAGAATGTACACTCTCATTCAAATTAACGATAGTATTGATTCACATACCAACGGCTGATGTCCATAAGCCGCCATCATCCCTGCGTAGTGTGGATCCTGGTAAGGATTTGAGGCACAAGCCTGAAAAGAAATGCAGGAAAATTAGAAATGCAGCAATATGTTCTGAACTTTTAAACACTACACAATCATGCCATATCCATGAGCCATCAGTACTATCGGTATAACGCAAATCAGATCATAAGTATAGGAGACTTACGATAGAGTGACCGATAAGTTCAAGCTGTGGTGGATGAGTAACGCCTTCATCATGCACAGTAGGAACAGCGGACGAATCAAGCTGCAAATCCTGGTTTTTATTTCCAACTGGAATTGAAAACAAGATTATTGTAACTGGATCCTTCTAAAAGCAAGGTGAATTAACAATCAATGAAAGTGCTACCTGACAAAGGAGATGTCAAATGTGACTCTTTGGCATTATCATCATCCTCATTTGATCCATCATCAGAAACAGATTTGTCATCACTGGATTCTGAATGACTCTTTGGGGGCTCAAACGAAGATGAAGTGGAAACATTTCTCCCTGCCACAGTTGGGGAGGTGGGGTTATACCCAGTACGCCACCAAGGTTCTGAAGAAACAGTGGATGGTGGAATGGGCTGATGATCAGCAAGTATTCGATTTTCAGTTTCGGACTTTGGCTGCATGCCTTAAATATCCAAAGTTCTATACAAGAAACATTATTTCAAAGTCAGTAACTACATATAGGAGAAGGATAAAATCCCTAAATTCTATTTACCAGTGCTTAAGAAACAGTATTCCAGGTCATTACAAATAGGAGAAACTAGATAAGCAACATAAGGACATTTAGCCAACAGAATTTTATCATACAGGTTTCCGACAACTCAAACAATAATCAAAACAATGCGATCACAGACCCAATATTTCAACTTTGTTTTCAGTTAAGGACGTCATAAACTCAACTAATCAAAGATCAAAAACTAGTACGAAGCTGAACTGGGCACAAAACGAGATCAAATTTGAACAGATCATTAAAAGCTCTATATCTATATGCCATTTAAGTTGACAATTTAAGCTCAACCAATCGCATTAAGTTGATCCACGACACACCATTCTCTCCAAATATGGTTAATTTCTCAGTGATCAATTATCCAATTCAAGATCAAAGAATGCCATAACGCTCAATTGGGTTCTCAATATCCAAACAATCAAAGCCAAATCAAGCACAAGCAACAATCTTTAATTCCTAAAACACCCAAACGTACCCTAATTCACAACATGCAACACCCAATTAAGCTCGATACGACCAAATCAAAATCCCCCAATTCTCAAAAATGAACCAACCAAAAAACAACCGAATTTTATAATCCAAGAATTTAATTTTAAAAAATTCGAAACGGGATTTGATTTACTGACCGGGAGAGAGAAGAAGAAGAAGAAGCCAATTAGAAAAACAAAAACCCTAGATTTTTGGGGCCTCGGAATAATCTCACAAATCTATCTGCAATTCCATACAATCTCACACTGACCTCAACTACTGGAAGACAGCGCTCTCTCTCTCCCTCTCTAATATAAATTCTTTTTCGATATTTACCAAAAGCTTCTGATTTCGTCACCCGCCGCGGGGCCCACTTAATTGTTTTGGAGAATTTCTAATCCGACACGTGGTTGGCCGCGCGAACCGGAACCGGTTAGGCCGGGTTTGGGTTTCGCGAGAGGTTAGAGCTTACAGGGAAGGGGGGGACAGCTGGAACTGGAGAGCTGCCGGTTCCCGGTTTTAAAGTGACGGAATAGAGGAGCTAGGGGTCCACCATGGGTGAGGTTGAATAAAAGAGTATTTTATCAAGGGGGCACGTGATACGCACGCTTGATGGGGAAAGTCAGGAGAACGCGTGGCCGGGAGGTAGGGCCCAGAGTGCACGTGGAGTGCGGCGACACTAGCCACGTTTGGTTGCAAAATTGATTAATTGACGTTTTCTTGTAGGAGTGTAAAACAAACCAGGTTGGTGCGTGTCAGTGAGAGAGGACTGAGCCAAACCCATAAACAATGGACCTTTATTTGCCAAAAATAAATAACAACCTTGTAAATTTCTGTATTGTTATTTACCGTTGCTACACATACACCTTCTCAGCTCTTGGGCAACCTCTTTTGAATGTTTTTTTTTTTTTGGTTAATTACATTTGGCTCTTACCCATTCTCTTTCTGTTTTTATGGTGGCTTAACTACATGGAAGATTGATTGTCATGCTATTAAGACCATGATCATAATGATTAGAGATCATGGACGGTTCATATTATGTAATTTTGGTTAAAGATACATGCATCAAATATGAAAATTTAACGGTAATCAACTTCGCCTCTCAAGACATCATATATTTATCTCTTATCTATTTTTTATTTTTGAAAAAGAGGTCATCCATTAATGAAATTCAATGAACAGTACAATAATGACTTGTCCAAAGAACCGTCATCTTACGTATAGTAAACAGCAAAATTCAAACAAGTATATTCCATTTTTGATCATTTGTTTTCCTTCCATCTCCTAAACAACACTAAACATATCACTAAATTTCATAAATGCATCATATATATATATATATAACCCATTTCAGAATTTATCAAAGTCATTAATCTTAGGGCATGTTTACTAACCTGGAATAGAATTAAAAGTGGCGGAATTGATTCCGGGATGGGTGAATTCCGGTGTTTACTAACCTGTCAAGGTATTGGAATGGGTGTGGGTCTCACTTGCTTATCAGGAATCAATTCCTTATATACCCCCTAATCTGATACCCATCTCCCCCCTTGGGTATCAGAATCAAGCTTATGGAATCAACTTTTGCTTCCAAAAATATCCTCTCATAATTATAATATTTCCAAAATACCCAACCCTAGATATATATATATGGAAGAGAAGACGACAAAATGAGAAAACAACAACGACAAAATAGAAGAGCAGACGGCGCACTCCAAGGTCAGTTTCTCTCTTCCATGGTGATCGATAAGCTTACTTGTTTTTGTTTCTCGTCTCCTCTTTGTTTCGTTAGGTTCTATTTCATTCTCAAGTGTTCATATCTGTGCTGCAATGTTAATTTTTCCTCTCTGTTCGTAATATGTTTTTCGTTATATGGTTTATGAATTCTTGTTCACGATGATTCTTCTGTGAGTAGCATATTTCAGTGAAATCATAATAGGAGACGATGTCATTAGCTCCACCTTATTTATCTTGGTTCTAGCTAGTATATCATATTTACCTCCATAACTAGCCATCTTTATAATGTTTGATTGAAAGATGAAGCTCTCCTTATTTATCTTGTGTACTTGAGCAGCATTTCTCCCCAGGACCTACTGGGCATGTGAGTTTTGAACCTATGAATTGTAGTTTTTTTTTCCTTGTGGCTTCTGTATCGGAAGCTAATAACGTGCTTGTTTGAATATATTTGGTGCTCACCTATGATCAATATTTTGGATGTGTTCTCATAATACACATATACACAATGATATTCTTAATGTAGATAAATGGCTCGTCTAAGTTTGTCTACAAAGAGGAAACTAGTTGTCACCATAAATGCATTGCTTGGCTACCTTCGAATACTATTTGCTGTATGTGTTGCTGGTTATGCTTATGTCAACTTAGTTGGTACTAAACAACGTCATCAAAGTCGACCCCCAAGCATAAGACTCTATAAACGACGGGAGTACTTGTATACTCTAGTTTATTGGAGCGATGCTATATGTATTGACCAACTACGAATGGACAGACAATCCTTTCATAAATTGTGTCAAATTCTGATCAGTAAAGGCCAACTTAGATCAAGCCGAAATGTGTCTGTAGTGGAGATGGTAGCAATGTTTCTAAATATTCTTGCACACCACAAGAAGAATCGTAGCATATCCTTGTACTTTACTAGGTCGGGACGAACTGTAAGTAAATACTTTCATGAGTGTTTGAAAGCCATGATCTGATGCCAAAAGGTTGTTACTATTTAGTAGATGCTGGCTATACTAATGGAAATGGCTTTCTTGCACCATTTAGAGGACAGAGGTATCATCTCAATGAGTGGAGAAATGGATACCGACCTGATAAAGCAGAAGAATTTTTTAACATGAAACATTCAAGTTTCCGGAATGTTATTGAGAGGAGCTTTGGTTTACTGAAAATGCGTTGGGCAATTCTTAGGAGTCCATCATTCTATGATATTAGTGTGTTGCATGCTCCATAATTTTATTAGAAGTGAGATGGCAATAGATCCAATAGAAGCAGAATTTGATAGACAGCCGGCAGCAGTTGAGAACTTGGAAGATGATGACTATATTGATACAGTTGAGACCTCAAATGAGTGGACAATGTGGAGGCAGAACCTTGCAAATGAAATGTGGGATATATGGCGTCGAAATAGGACCTAAGATATGTAGTTGTAGTGAAAGAAAGTACAACTAGCTTCAAGTACTAGCCTATTATTATTAATTATGAATGTTGAATGATTTTGTTGTACTTGTTTCAATCTTTCAGACCTTTCAAATGAAACAGGATCATTAGAGTTATGATTTTGGCTTTTTTTTCTTTGCTTTGTTGGTTTTATTTCATTGTCATTTTATATGTGAAATTGGTTGTTACTGTTTTTGTTCCAGTTGTGTCTGATTCTCTTATACATGGTCAATCTTACACTTTATTGTCTATACTTCATTTTGCTTGTGCTTTGCTTCACTTATAGTTAATGATCTTCATTCTTATATGCAGTAGGCTGAATATGAGTTCGACAGCTACTTCAAGCCAACCGAAAAAAGGAGGAAGGGGTAAAAACAAGCGTTTTTGGACATCTAAGGAAGATGATGTGCTGGTAGATTCTTTATTGGAACTCTACCGTGATCCGAAGTGGCGTGTGGATACCGGCTTCAGAAATGGTTATTTACAGAAATTGCAAAATATGTTGGAAGCCAAACTACCAACTTCTGGGATACTAGCAAATCCACACATTGAATCAAGAATAAAGACACTAAAAGGGAAATTTGTTGCATTAGATGATGCAATATCTCAAAGTGGTTTTGGATGGAATGAACAAACAAAGACATTGGTTTGTGAAATAACGGTATTTGATGAGTGGGCAAAGGTAACATTTCTTTTTATTATATTTTGCTTCATGTTTCTTTACTATGGTGATATGGTACTAGATACAGAAAACTAGTATATCAAATAAATTGGGTGTACTCACTGTAAGTCTTCTTTGCATTGTAACATATGTAATGCTTCTTTTAGCTGTGGTACCTTTCTCCTACTGCAAAGTAGGTCTATATGTTGAAATCTATACGTAAATGAATTGGTTATGGTTAACTCAAGATTTTAACTCAAGGTTTTTGGTTATGAATTGTAAGTCTATAACATTGTATTGTGTTTTCTCTATTTTGTAGAACAAAAAGGAGGCAAAAGGTTTGTATGGCAAACCGTTTGAACATTATTATGCACTTGGAGAGATATATGGAAAAGATCGTGCACTAGGAGCAAATGCTGGAAATGCTAAAGATGATGAAGAAGAAGTTAGAGAAGAGGATGCAAGTATAAATCAAGCTGGTGTACGAGTTGATGATTTTTTCGAGCAAATGGAGGATATGACAACTGATGGTGGATCTCAATATGTGGGATCAGAATATGAAGGACTTGATGAAGTGGAAAATGAATATGTGCCTTTTACACAACCAAGTCCTCCCCAACCACCAAATACCAACCAACGTGCTAAACAACCGAGGTCAGCCCAAGATGTTGCAAATGCTCCAAATATAACCAGTCGAAAGGCAAGAGCTTTAAATGATATGGCAAACAAGTTTGGAGTCATCGCTGAAGCCATTTCTAGAATGGCTCTAAAGTTTGAAGGCTTGATTAACGTTCTCTTAATAGAAAAGGATCTTGCTGATATGCAAGGGAAACTTTGTGGTGAGCTTCGGAAGATGGAATTCCTAACTCCAGTGCAGGTATTTCACATTACTAACAAACTATCTAAAGAGCATGACTGGTTGAGGGTCTTTTTTACCATGACTGATGAAGAAAAGAGAGACTACATAATCACTTTTCTGCAATGTGGCTTAGAGTGAATGGAGGCTTAGACTAAGTCTGTCATTTGAGCAATCTTCCCTTTGTTGCTGCTTTGTTTTGAAGATAATAACTTCTTGAGACCTTTCAATTTATGTTATGTTAAAAAGTATGGTATTATGGTTATTGTTTGCTAAATTGGTACTATGGCTATATTTTGAGTTATTTGGAATATTATGGAACTTTGTTATTGTTATATTATGCTGAATGATGTTGGTGCATCAGCTTCCGGTGTTTTGCTTTTTTTTTTTTTTTCCGATGGTTACTAATGAATGATATCACAACCTGGTGATTGATGAAGTAGATTGTTAGTTGGTTCAGGTGATTAGTTATGCAAAACTTTGAACACGTGCACTTGAAAAGAAGAATAATAAAATTGCAAACATCTAACTTCCTTTCTTGTAGGGGTATTTTAGTAATCAAACTAGTTTTAATTCCGATTCCATATGGTAAGTAAACAACATCAATCGTAATTTAATTTCATTCTTGTTTTGATTCCTGATGGTAAGTAAACAGTAGAATGGAATGAAATATTCCGATACCGATTCTAGTTGATACCGATTTTTGTTGATACCAATTCATGATAAGTTCCATTCCAAGTTAGTAAACGTGCCCTTATTGTTTTCACCTTTGCTATATTGCTATCAACTATCAAGAACAAGAAATAAAGGTAAAGATTTCAGATAACAACATAGATCATCCAAGCTTTTGGGTCTAAGCATCTGGGCTTCAGCAGGCTGGTGGTTTCTTTGGGTATGGGGTGCCTTTTAGTTCTATTGTTCTGTTCTGCTTAGAATAATGACCTATAATTTATGTTTCTCATAGATTATATGTTTTGTTATTTTCTTTTTCCTTAGAGTAATTGTCTATTTTCGTCTATGACTATAGTTTGATGATGAATGAGCGAGAAAAGTGTAATGAGGGTGCTACCCTATGTGAATCACTTGATCTTATTTGTTTTCTATACGCAAGGCAGTGAATCGATTTATGATGTATATTCTATTTTCAATTAATGCAATATCTTAATTCAAAAAACAAATTCCATTAATAACAAAATAACTACCAATATTGGACCAGTTGTGGTCATTGCTACATCACGGCACACATACCTATAAATTACTGTAGTATTGTGTTCGTCGCCAATATATAGCAACTTTTATGAGTTAAGAGGGCTCAACCCCTAACTTTTTTTACGCGTAAAAAAATAGTTAAATGACGTAAAGTAATGATGCAACCTCGCCACCAACAGTAAACCAAGTCACTTTCGTTTTCTTCAACACTATGTCAAATACCACCAGACCGGGTCCAAAGGTAATGCACCCTCATCATGTTTAAAACCATAGAACATTGAAATTAATCCCAGAAGTAATGCCAAAAATCTAGCACACCGGCCAAAACAAGACAACCAAACCCTAATTCGAACGGGTTGGGAGTTACTGAACCTAACCAAATAGAAAACCAAGAAATACAATGAAGTACAAACAAAAAGAGAATAAATCCCAAGTCATGCCCACACCCAAACAACAACCATATGGTTAAGGAGAAAAAGCCCACTAGAAAATTTTGGCCCAAACCCATCTGACCCATCTCGGTACATTGCTTACACAGCCTCCCTGTCGCCTTCATCAGACCATCGACGCCTATCGTCCAACCTTCGCATAACACCTTAAAGAGGCAGACCGACTTCCAACCAATTTCTTTCATAAGTTGTACCCGTCTAATCTAACATAAATCAAGAACAATTGAAACTGTTCAAAATTACATCTAGATAAATTTTGGGAGCAAACGAAAAGTTGATAATGACTTGAAACTCTACGATAGAACAATTAAGCATGTGTATTGCCTCACAATTTTTATTGTAGTATAAGATACGTAAACTCATGCATAAACAACAAAATAATTAAGCAAAAATTTATTAATGTGACTACCAATAATTTAGTGAGAACAATTGTCCTAGTTACCAAAAAATCGATACAATTATTATTATCCAAATTCACCACGAATCGTCTGCTTCGTTAGTCACACAGTGTTCACATCATCTATCACATTCTAAACCCAAACCAACACCGGTCAAAAGAAGCACAAAAACAAATACTAACACAAGGCCGTAAGGAGGTTGTTGCTAGAATTCCAACTAGATCCAGCAATCACAATAAATTAGATATCTATCATAACCCACAAACTTAGTTGTGTAAGAGCATATGCAGCGGGTGGCTGCAATCACCCTCACCAGCAATCATTTTGCCAGATTGCAGGTCAACATTCATGCACCGCAGGAAAGAGGGAGGAAGAATAGTGGTGGGACCCGTGGTAAATATAGCAAGCCATCAGTTGCTCCATCGCTGATTGCTTGCCTGTGTGATGGCTGCAATTGGGTGGGGCCCAACCTCAATTTCCAACTTTTCCAATGGCAACCAACTTTTCCAACGGCAACTAACTTTTCCAATCTCCTTTCAATTAGCCGTTTGGCTCAAACGGCTCTTTCGACCGTTTGAGTTTTTTTTTTTTTAAAGTACTCTAAATTTTCCTATAAATACCCATCTTCTTCTAACACAATTTTCACTCAAATACCTCCTCTCACTTCATTCATCTTCTTCCATTTTCCTTATCAATTTTTTGAGTGTTTTTTTTTTAAATGGCTACTTGGCTTCCTTCCGAAGAGCTACAATTGTGTGTTTCTTGGGTACGTCAATCCACTTGCCCCATCACCGGCCGATATCAAAGCCTGAAGAAAGCGTGCCATACCCACGTATCATGGGAAGCCACTGCCTCGAGAATTATGGTGGGACGACCCTTCTGTCCACTGTAAGCTCCATGCCATGCGGTTGGACAATTTTTCCACTCCCAATGCATGCAATCAATACTTCCGATCATACCTGGAAATCCCCGTTGATCAGCCCTTGCCAGAAGCCTTTGGAGGTCAGCCTTCGTTGGTGCACGCAGGTATTCCGGACCAAAAATACCTTCCACCTGTTGACAGAACTTTTTCAAGCACTCTAATGTAGTTGATTCCGCCATCCTACAATATTCAACACATTGATCAGCAGCTGCACCATACGCTAACATTCGGAGGGCACCTGTCATCTTTTGTTGGGGCAACAATCCTAATTCTCCAAGGGCATCTGGTTTTTGATGCCAGTAAGGGTCGATGTTGCAAAGAGCCGTCATGATGCGGTCGAATACATGAGGTTGCATACGGTACCTCCGACGAAAATCTTCCGGCTCGAAGATCGGACGCTCAATGAAATAATCTTCTAAGAGATTTTTTCCCCTAGATAGCCTGTGTCTGGGGTGATTGGGGGAGTGACCAGGACGTGAACCACGTCCTTGTGGCTCGTCTGAAGTATCAAATTGCGTCATCATCATAGCCGCGTTATTCATCATGGCATCCATCATCTCGGCGTCCTCTTGGCTGTGTTGTTGCCTCTGCTTTAACAATTTCCTGAAAAAACTCATTGTAATGCTGAAGAAATAAGGAAATTGGGCGAAGTGTTTGAGAGAAAGGAATTGGAAGTGAGTTTTGTAGATTGAGTGAGTATAGAGTTGGTGATTACGCTATTATTTATGGTCAATTTCAAATCTGAAAATTTAAAGATCATGACATGTGTCGAATTTTCATTCGTTGAAAATCTTATCGGAAATCCTCTACAATTATTTGGCCGACAATTACACGTGGCAATGACACATGTCACATTTTGGTTCGTTGAAATGCTATCGGAAATCCACTATAATTATTTGGCCGACAATTACACGTGGCAATGACAAATGTCACATTTTGGTTCGTTGAAATCCTATCGAAAATCTTATAACATTATTGTAGTGATAAGGACGCTTGGAAATGCCATGTGTTGTTTGGTAATTGGTTGGAAATCTCATATAGTAAAAAAAAATAAAAAATTAATTCGATGAATAGTAATCGCTAGATTGATGGAGTTGCACCGCTGCATAAAGATAGGCACAAAAAAGCAATATGCAGTGAATAGTAATCGATGGAAGCAATTAAATTGCTAGATTGATGGTGTGATGGAGGCATTGGGGTGCATATGCTCTAAGGACTTGTAAATCATGGAGATATCCACAATGGTCAAGTTTTGAAAGCAACATATATAGCTCTCGCTCTTGTTTTCGTGATTTTTAATATTATAATAGCATGTTTACTAACTTGGAATGTAATATATCATGAATCAGTTTCAACTAGAATAGATGACAAAGGGCAACAATATGACAATATTTCATTTCCATTCAATTGTTTATTTACCATACAAAATAAGAATATGAAAGGAACTAATTACTGATGTTGTTTAGTTTTTTTATGAATGATGCTAAGTCATTTTACTTATCAAAATAAAGTAGGAAAACAACAATACATAATCAACCTCGTGGGTTACATACAAAATGAATTTTGCTAAAACAACCTTTGAAACTTAAGCAAAAACCTAAGCAACTCAAGCCATCTTAATGGTGCTAACCCTTGAATCGGAACATTGTCAATAACTAGTAATTGACGAAATCATCCAACTTATTAGGTAATCGTAATGAAACTACTTATGGCCATCAACAGAACCCGAAACCTCTTCTAATATCGGCTCCATCCCAGACACCTTTTCCTCAATCAAAGTCAGCTTCCTCTGAATACCAAAGCTCCTCTTTGCTTTTTTTAGACCTTTGCTGAAAACTTCAAGCTTCCAAGGCCTAACATCCTCCAACTTCTGCTTATTTTTAGAACTAATGGGACTACCTATCTTCCTCTTTTTTGAAGGAGACACAAGTAGAACCCCATTCTGATGGGCAAAAGCCATCTTAAGTTAGAATGGCTACTCAAATAGAGCAGGCAATTGATGTTGTCATCTCCTTACATCAACCTCTCCTACTGCAATCCCCTACCTCTAATCCATCAATTCTCTTCACCCTCGCCTTATGCATCACCACCTCCACATTAATCTTAGGCAACAAGTTACTAACATTGGAGCCTTTCACTTGAGGAACTACCAATGCCACCAACACCGAGCTAGTGCCTCCCAATGGAGCCCGAAACTTATTTAAATGGGCAATCAAATCGGTAGCCAAAACACCTAGAATGAAAAAGTAAAAGTGGGTTGCTTCATCTTGAACAGGTTCACCCATAGTGCCCTAAAGTCCAAAACACAGTCTAATACTCCAGACCTAACCTTAACCCTACCAACGTTTGGGTTAGGGTTAAACATCTTCCCACCCTCAAAGACCATCGATGTACTGCCTTCACTTGAACCCTAACCAAGACCCAGAATAACCACCTCCGACATGTCCAGCAAACCTCCACAACCTCTTACACCATTCTCTAACATACCACACGCCTTGTAAAAACCAAAAGTGCGTTCATACCTAAAAGTGAGGTTGGCAGTAGCACGCAACGTTCCAAAATCATAGGTTATCGGGGAATACGCCTGCCTAATCGGATTAGGCAGCTGATATGCAAGCTTGACGCTCATCCTCATCCCTTTACGAGTTCTAGGCTTACCCCATTCTTATACAACCCCAAGCATTGCACCTACCATCTCACCCGCCTCCTCCGTCATCAACGTAGCCAGTAGCCACGTGACAAACAACAATCTGCCATAAAACCATGTTCCTTCCGACACATACTTCCGATCGTCTAGGTTATTATATCCAAGCATAAACCGATCCCCCACCAATCAACAACCAATTCTTCATACCCCAATGGTAGTGAGAGTACCCATCACCGTACTTGACATTGGTTGTTTCTTCACATACACCAAACGTTTGATCGTGTAAGCATGAGGCGTGACTGTCGCCGCTCCTGCTATGTCGAACGAAACCTTGTTGCGCTCCTTAATGGTGAGCGCAACGATGAACCTTGCAGTCACTTCCTTAAATATGAAGATTGAATGAGAGAGAATTGACATGTTGCTAAGCGTCGACAAGAAAAAATCTTAGAATATGAACCCTAGGTTTTTGGCTCTTAAGCGAATGTGTGGAGCTTCTTTTGTATTGTACTTATGTTGATACCCGAAAAATCATACACTTTGTCATGCAACAATTTGTTAAGCGATTCATGCAAAAAAAAACTCATAGTCTTGGGTTAAATCCATAATTTTAACCCGCAAAGCAAACATGTCCATCGATGTGGACCCAAGCTGCATCCACGCATCCTTGGGGCTTGTAGAAGTGGGTGTGGTGTGGAAGGTTACGGAAACACATGACGATCGTCCATCGGTTTAATGTCGTTAATAGTTTCAGTCTTGGGTCCGAAACTCAAGCCCAACGGCTACGAATTGGTGATAACAAGACAATTGGACTACCCATTCCTAAAACCCAAAATGCCTTTGAATCCAAAGCCCAACACCTTTTCTTTTTATTTCTTCCTTAAAGCCCAATCCTTTTCCTTTAAGAAAAGCCCAATCATTTTCCTTCATGCTTTACCGACTGCACAGTCAGCCATTTCACCTTTCCTCGCAGCAGTACGGCGACAAGCTTCGCACAGCAGAAAAATCCCATCCACTCCCAATCTGAGGAAGAAGAATGTCAGTGACTGGTTCCAAGGCAGCTCCTTCATCCTTGGATGAAGAGATTGTGGGATTCAAGCTGCTTGGCCCGTCTTGTTCCAGGGATTCCGTCTCTGCAGCCATCCTTGCAGCCTCCTCGCAGCGAGTTGTCTCTTCCATCTCTCAAGGTCAACTCCTCTCTGCCAACTTTTGAGGCCAAGATCATGTACTTAAGAAGAGCACCCCTTTTACACAGTGGATTAGGCATCGTGACCCGTCACAAACCCTCCAATCCGGTTATATAAAAGGGAGGTCCGAGAAGCTGCAAGGATCATCAAGCAACAACCCAGAAAAATCCCCAAACACTCAAGCTTTCATGCCTTTCAAGCCTCCAAGCCAAAATCCTCATTTCCAGCCATCCTTCAATCGCTATCATTGAAACCCAGATCCTTCCCAAGAATTTAACGCTAAAACTCAGTCCAATTTTCATCACCGCAGTGTGTTTCTAGCTCCCATACCATGCTTCACGTTATCAAGCTCTTTTTGATTTCTACTTGATCTGAATCATATACAAAGTCTTCCCAATAATCGAATTATTGGATTGATTTTGGCCTAGTCGCAATTTAATTCAAAAAAGACCCTCACAACTTACCATATAGATTTAGAATTAAAACTAAATTAATTACTAAAATACTCCTATAATAAAAAAAATTCTACAATATTAGCAATGTTATTGTTCTTGTTTTTGAATTTTGATGAAATTCCTAGCATTATATACTTTTTGGTTAACTTATGTATATCTAACATTTCTATTGAACACTACAAATTATTATCTTGTTGGTTAAATATTTTTTCCATTTTGTTGTTCTGTTGAACTTAAGAGATCAATTGATAATGAGATACATTTTAGATGAGCAGTTTAGTCGTCTATCCACCACTAAGCTGCATATAATGATGATTCTTTTAAAGACTGAAATATGAAGCTATGCTGCTTAGCAACTTAACTTAGTATCCTTTCATGCTTTATGGATATGAATACCTAGCTATATGAATCATAGAAATTTAGAAGATATAAATATTTTGGCCAGACTAATAATCTACTTTACTAATCACCAAACAGAGATACATTCATCAGTATCTATTGAAAAAATAAATAAAAATACACCAGAACCTCGTGCACAACCACCATTTAGCAAAATAATAAATAATAATCATAGTCATACTATTCCAATAACTCGAAATATACACCAATTCAGTGAATAATAACCGTAATACCATACTTTTAGACAAAGCAAAAGTTTGAACTATCAGTCTCAATAAGTTATTATCTTCAATAAGTTTTTGTCGGTGAGCTGTGGCTTAATTGATCAAAGAAGTTAACTAACAACTTTGAGGTCGAGAATTCAAACCACATCGACATATGTAGGGTGTTAGGACCCATCCCGAATTTCACCTTGAAACTTGAAGTAAATCATGTTGGGTCCACCTCCAAGGAACAATTACCGAAAATTCAGCATAATCTACCTTGAAAATAGAGAACTTTTATCTGAAAAATTCCAGATAAACACTCATCTTATAAATCATCAATCCTCAACTCCTAGAACCTTCTTGCTTCCCAAGTTCAACACATCTCCCAAAATATCAATTACTCATCTAAAAGAATTCCCCAACCAACAACAAAGACATTCAATAACTTACTTAATAGGTTATCAGAGCATATCTATAATGAAAGAAAAGCAATGAATAAAGATTAAGCGGAAACAACCTCTGACTATGCCTCGACTCCATGTACGCTCGACCTCAAATAAACTTAGCCTGCAAACTAGGCATTTGAAACCGAATGACCCAGGAGAAAGTAATTTAAAAACGTTAGAGTGAGTAAACAAAAATAAATTAAATAATTTAACAAAAACGTAATTTAAATATTTTCACACGTTTAAACTTTAAAACCTCGATGCACGCAACTTGATATAACATTGAACTTTAAAACCAGAATCACATAAAAATGAACAAACCAGCCCCGCTGGTTAATCAAATACAGAAATCTTGTTAGAAGAGATAAACCAGCCCCGCTGGTTAATCAAATACATAACTGAGAAAAATAAAATAAGGGAAAGAGTCATCACCATGTAAACGAAGTCTTCAAGGCTCGGGTCGGTGCCTCCTAAGCTATAGTAGCATCTCATGCTAAGCGCTCTACTCACCTATGGTGAGGACCGCTAATAAGACTAGCTAGCAATAAATAATAATATCCGATCGGTGCCTCCCAAGTTATAGTAGCGTCCTACGCTAAGCTAAGCGCTCGACTCACCTATGGTGAAGACCGCTAATAAAACTAACTAGCAATAAATAGCGACTCTAGTATGGTGACTAAAAACATACGAAATCACTTAAATCCATAAAACGTCCCCCAAGATCATGCGAATGGTACGGTTCCCAACAGTACTTGAAAATTATCATAAGAAATTAAAATAAAACTCAATGACGTGTCTCACACGTCAAAATATTTTCAAATCCATACTTATAAGCAAAATTTAATTATCAAATATAAATTGTAAATAATTTTTTAATTCGAAAATACTCGCTAAAAATATTCTTAATTTCAATATCGATAATCCACAAGTAAATGAGGAAGTTATAAATAGAGAACTACCGAAAATCCCATTTTCGGTAATCTTTTATAAATCTCAAAGTCATCAAAATAAAACCGGTAATAATTAAATCCGAAGTCATAAAGAATATCAAAACTCAAATACCAACTTAATAACCCGAGCTCAAATCCATAAATCATGACCAACACTTAATCAATGCTTCAAACTCAAATAATTTCCAAGATCATCTCATAAGCTGAAATTATAATATAAGCTCGGAAAATAAAATAATAAATTATAAAATCTTGCATGCATATTTATTTAAAACCAAAATTTCCACTCACAAATTTAGACATAATCTCGACGAAATCTGAACCACCACTTAAGCAAGGTCTCCTAGTATCCTGGAACAATAACCATGTTTAGGACCAAATTCCAATCCCGAAAAATAAATACTTCAATATAAACACCCAAAACTCATCCGTTTAACCCACTAATCAAGCTAGAGTTAAGCTAATTAGATTTTCACCAAACTTCATCTACAACCTCACTTCATCGACTAGCACTTTAGGACCATAACCAAGAAAATCCAATGGTCAGATCTATTCTACCATCCGTTAAGTTCTCCAATTTTTTAAAAATCCCAAAACTAACAAAAACTTTTCCAACAATAAGAAACTTCCCACCATTGGACTTCTCTCATTAAAACAAACTCAAAAACATACAAAACTACCTCCAATAGACGGAGCCGCCGTCTGCACAGCCGACAGCGGTGCCTGGCCAGCCTAACTCCGGTGACCTCCAATGGCTACCAAATTTTGACACAATCTTCCTCTTAACATTCCGAACAACTCTCATAACTACCACATTGATCAATTTCAAGCCTAAACATGTCAATCGAATCAAAACATAAAAATCTCAAAGGGTCGATCACATCGGGGTACATCCAGGCTGAATGCGTAACTTATTGCAGCACATATCTTAATGATGAAGACAGAGTGGGGGAATCATCTGGAGCGGGTAGTAGCCAACAATTCTATGTATTAGTTGTTTCCAACGATGTTCAACCATATGGCAGATTAAGTAATTCTGAAAGATTAAGTAATGCTGAGATCAAAGAGACTCATTGGTCTGTCCTTCAACATTGCAATGAAGCCGAGTGGTACTATTTGGACCATTTGAAAAGGTAGGATGGTAACGAAGTCATATACAAGAGAGATTTTCCTGATTACATCCCTATTTGGGTACCTTTCTATCGATCTTTATATATGATGTTACATAAATTTAATATATATGTCGTTTTTTTATGTTACATAATGTAACAACGTTGCTCTTAAAATTGTTACAGATGATGCACATTCTACAGCATTTTCCTGATTCTTACCACCCAGATTTGCACTTATTGGCTGGAGGACCCCAAAGCCACATAGTTCGTGCTGGATGTTTTGTGAACGGTGTTAAGTTTGTGACGTTAGAACGAGATGAAGGCTATGTCACCCAAAACAATGGAGTAATGGTTGAGGGTATGAGTTTCAACTACTACGGGGTTCTTGTCAGTGTGATCGAACTAATCTACAACAAGGGTATGCCAGTTGTGTTGTTCAAGTGCAAATGGTTCAATACTGACTCAACAAGACGAAGGAGTACAGTTCTGGATCGTGTCTTGTTATCAGTGGACTCAAACATTGTATGGTATGAGAATGAGCCGTTTATTCTTGCCACCATGGTAAGACAAGTGTTTTATCTTAATGATTTGGCTATGGGTGAGGGATGGAAAGTGGTGCAGGTGATGTCACATAGGAATATTTGGAGTGCAGCTATACTGGGAAGGGATGATGAAAGTGGGCCTAGTGAACCAACAACTGATCAACCGAATGAACCATATCAAGAGGAATCTCCACATGTAGTCCCTGATACTAAGGATATTCATGTCAACAACCAACACGTTCCGGTGATCATAGGTTACATGGCAGTTACACCATTTGAAATGAACTTGCGACAACGCAAACCCACACATGACGACGGGTTCATAGATGACTCGGACATAGAGGAGGATCAATATTCAGGCCATACTAAGCGGATGATGATTCAGATTATCATGAGTATGATTAATGTACTTTTCAATATTATTATTTCGGATATGATCGGTCTATAATAATCTACTTGTAAACATGAATTTGGCATAATTAAGTCCGGATATATATTTTTAAATTAACTTGGGTTTAGTTTACAAAATTAGACGAAATTACTCAGATGTACATATAAAAAAATGTGTAAATTATTTAAAAAACAACTTACTCGACGGAACATGAAAATTTTGTCGCCTTAGAAATACTTAGGCGACAGAGGGTCCACTTTACGTCGCTTAGGAACGACTATCTCGCCTCGCCAGCCTCCAATCTCGCCTCGTATAACTCGCCTCGCCAGCTGTCACGCCCCGACCCTTAATTTTTACCTTAATTACTAGCACGGTGGTAATAAGAATTTTACCGTCTTCGTCAGTAAATGTTTAATTTAATTGGTCCCCAGAATGGTGTTAGGGGACGATTATTTTGAGGGATTTATTCGAAGGAAGAAAAAGTGACGATGGTAAAAATGGTAATTTTTGTTAGTAAAATGTAATTTTTATTGGGGTATTATTTTTGGGGTGTTGAATTTGGGCCAAGCCCAGTCATTTCTTTCTCTCTCTCTTCCGCGCGTCCCTCTCCCTCTCTCTCTCTCTCTCTCTCTCTCTCTCTCTCTCTCTCTCTCTCTCTCTCCCCGATCCGTTCTCTGCTCGGAAACGTCCGGCGTCCGTTCGCCGTCGTCCAGCCGCCTCAGACCGCCGCGTCGGTCCCAATCGGTCGGCCTCCGACCCAGCTTCCTTTCTAGACCAATGAGAGGCTCCCTAGCGCAGCCGATCGGGAGGAAAGCTCGCCTAGAAGTCTGACTGCCCAAAGGCTTCCGTCGCTAGAACTCCTTCCTCTGCCCGCCATAGCCGGCGAGCCTTGGCTCAAAAGAAATCCCTCCTCCCGTGCAGCAATCCCTCCAAATGGCTCCCTCCATCTCGAGCTAGGTAAGGAGAAATCGGTAATGGAAATTCTATGGCTTTTTGTGTGTTTTCATTCGATTGACATAGTTAGGCTTGAAATTGGTGTTTGTGGTAGTTAAGAAAGTTGTAGAGGAGGTTGAGAGAAAGGTGCTGTCAAATTTTGGTGGGCATTGGAGGTTGCCGGAGCTGGCCGCCGGCCGCTGGGAAATATGTTTTTTGTAGGGAATTTTATGAGGAGTTTATTGGAATGAGTTTTATATTTTTTGGAGGAGTTTTGGATAGGTTTGGGAGTTTTTGAAGTCTGGTATTTTTGACGGATTATTAAGTTAAAATCTGACCACGTGATTATTTAAGGTTAGAAAGTTGGAAGGTGTTTAGAAGATATCGGTTAAGATTTATGGAGGTTTATTGGGTGACAGTGAAATTAAGATTTTAGGCGATAGGCTTGGTTGAGCGCGCGGAGCTCCTTTTTAATTTCACCTATTTTCTTTAAGTGTCGGTGTGTTTATTAAAGATTTATTTATGTTTTTGGAACAGGATGCGAGGAGGCTCGAGCTGACGAGGCCTTCGACCGACATCAGGCTTAGGCCTAATTATGAGTGGACCTTTGTTTTAAATAATATGCTTAAATGTTTTTTGATGAATAATTTTCTGTTGTTGGAAATTTCCCGAAATTGAGAATTTCGGTGATTATACTCATATATAGTTGTTTATGAGAATAATATATATATGATTAAATGCTAGCTAGCTGTACGTGATTTTCCCCTATAATGAGGTACAATTCCAGTATTGGGTGACGTGAGCGTTAGACGCCAGCGTCGTAGCCTTGTACGACTTTCTATTCTTTGAATTCATTCATAGAATTCGTACAAGGAATCAGCATGTATATATACCACTCGGACGTTTCCCCCATACTGAGGTACTATTCCAGTATGGGGTGACGTGAGCGTTAGACGCCAGTGTTGTAGACTTGTATGATTATCTATTTTTCGAGCTTATTCATAGATAATGTACAAGAGATAGTCGAGTGTGAATATATACTGATATATATAATATTCTAGCCTGAGAGGCCATTTTTCTTTAAGTTTGGGAGTCTAGCGAGGCTAGACCCCAGTTTGGAATTTTCGAGTTATGCTTTTAAGCTATCGCTGGTAAAGCGTTTTCTTTGAAAGTATTTTTGGGGAAATATTTATTTGTTGTCGAAATTGCTTTTGTCCACTCACTCTGACGTTTTTGAATATTTTCCCCTGGGCTCTTCGTTTTTAAATTGTCCAGTCTGCAGCGTTCGCGTGAGGTCTAGAAGACGACATCGAGGCATAGTGACCCATCTATCCGCTACATTTCGCCAGTAAGTTACATATTTAATATACTAGGAGATTGTTAGCTTCCGTTGTGTTTTTAATTTTTAATAGCTCTGAATACTGTTAGGATTTTTGTATAACTTATTCTGGCTACTTTTGGGTTGTAGCAGAGAATGTTATTTTATTTTGGTTAATTAAGTGGTTCTATTCTGTTCTTCCGAGTTATGATTGTCCATTTTCAAGGGAGGTTTGCCGAGTCCTTCGGTAAATTTTCCTTAGAGATGATCCCCGCGGGACTCACCTCGGGTTTCAGAGGGAAATTCGGGGCGGGTCTTGACACTAGCCTCCCATCTCGCCTTGCATAACTCGAAGGGACCTCGCCAACCGTATTTTTTGAAAATGACTTAGTTGACGGAAAATGATGGTTTCGTCGCTTTAGTATTTCTTAGGCGACGGACGTATCGTTTTCCGTCGCGTCGTATCCCCGAAATATTAGGCGCCAAATAAAATTTATTTTGTACGTAGGCGACGGAGTACACTAGTTCCATCGGTTTGGAATTCTAAAGCGACATAAATATAATAATTCGTCGGGACCCGTGTTGAGCAAGCACCCTGGGGCACGCCTGCTTACTACTAGTTCCTTTTTTTTACTTTTCAAGTGTTTATGTTTTGTATGTATATTAATTGTAGCTCCGGCCCCGAAGAAGAAGCGGGGTTTATGTTTTGGAAAGAAGGTGGAGGATATCGTTGCACAAACGGGGCAGAAGATCAAGCTGGAGTATTGCCCTCGTGTAAAAGGCCCAAGCGTGAGGGGGGGGTAAACAGCTTGGTGGCACATGATATCGGTTCCGCCATACGAAGTCTGGTGGGAATGAAGGCAAGGACGTTCTACGACCTTGATCTGGAAGAGAAGTGCAAGGTGTGGAATGCAATGTCGGTAAGTAACATTGAAAACAATTTGAAAAGTAAATTTACTTAATTACATAAGTTTAAATGTATTTTTCAGTGTTTAACATGATAATTTTTTTTTATTTGTTACTTAGCCGAAGTACGAGTGGGATGAAAATGATGAGCCACTGTTCAATTAGATACTGAAGAGGGCACATGAGAGGTACAAGGATTGGAAGTATCAGTGCCACAAAGCTTAACTGAGGGAAGGGGTCTCTAGTATGCCTTCAGATTTTATTGGGAGAGAGGATCAGTGAGAGTTTCTATGCTATCACTTCGAGTTAGATGAGTTCAAGGTGATTTTTTTAAATCACCTTCATAGTTTCCCTTGTATTTCACTAATCTATTTAATATTTTTTCGTGTATTAGAGACTCTCTTTGACAAACAAGCTGAACCGTATGGAGAAGACTATGCACCACCACGGGGTCTTCTCTTATCATCTACACAATGGAGGAACTTAGAATACAAGGGGAGGAATTTCCAATTATCAAAGGTTTTGAGAAGGCCTATGTAAGGCCCGTGATGAAGCTACGACCAAGTATTATGTAAGTGTCTTTCCTTTTACTATTTTATTGTTTGATGCATGCACTTATGAAGTTTATTATGCAAAATGTCAAGTTTATTAGGTACACATAAAATGAGCTATCTGTAAATAGTTATATTTGGTTATTGGTTCTTGTTTCTGCATAATGTCAAGTTAGTGCTTAATTGATGTATTTTAAATGCAGAATGACATGGTTGATGATGTCAATAGACGAAAGAATGTATTTAAGGAATAACATTCTGACGCGACGGAGGAGAAGATTGTGGAGAGTGTTCAGTCCCAACAAATTGAGGTGTTGGGTACGGTGCTGAAAACTCGGAAAGGAAAGGAGATCAGAGGGATGAGATGAGCAAGCGAGCGAGACTTGAGCCATTCTGCAAATGGCTCCACTTCACGTAGTCGTCCTCTTAGAGTTGATGAGCAGCAACTCCTAGAGCTGTAGGAGCGCTATGAGCAGAGACTAAAGGAATCAGAGGAGAGTGCCCAACAAAAATATCAGGCAGCCAAACAGCGTGCCTTGCAAGCAGAGTCAATGTATAGCGCTATGCAATCTTAGTTTGCCGCCATATATGAGCGCCTATGTATGCCACCCTCCTCCTCCTCCTCTAGTTGTTTTCCTCCTCCATATGTTTCCTCACAAAACAACGATGATCTAGGCGACATAGGAGTAGATGAGAATCTCATTTGACATTATTGATTTTGTATATATGAACATTAATGTAATTTGTCCATATATGAACATTATTGTAATTTTTCCATCTAGCTAGTTATCATGATCAATATATGAATATTTTTTCCAAATCCACTGCTTCCGGTATATATGTATATGTATGTGTTTGATTGGAATTACTAATATGTAATTTTTTGAAATAATGAATAAGGTAATTTACACCAAAACAACATTTTTTCACAGTAAAAAAAATGACTTAGGCGACGGAAACCTCACATTCTGTCGCTTAAGATATAACACCTAACAGACGGACACAGAAATATTCGTCGCCTAAGAAATAATACAAATTCGTCGGTTTAGATACTTACCGACGAATATTCTGTCGCCTAAGAACGGAACAAGATTGGTTGGTAAAAATATGTACCGACGAAGTATTTGTCACCTAAGAACGGAACAAGATTCGTCGGCACACATACTTATCGACGCATATTCCGTCGGCTAGGAAACATTCTGATTCGTCGTGTAAAAAATATTCTGACAAATCTTTTCCGTCGACAAGAATCCCTATCGACGAATCTGGTTGTCGATGAGGTAGCAATAGATCCGTCGGGTAGGATAGTTCTTAGTCGACGACCTGTTTAATTTTCGTCGCCTATGTATTTACCTCACGTCACTTAGGCGACAGAACTTAGACGACAGACTATCCGTCTGCCAAGATCCTAGGCGACGACGGATATTCTGTCTTAGGTGACGAATATGTTTCGTCGGCTAAGACCAATTTTCCTGTAGTGTCACTTACATGACAAGATATATTTTTGTCACCTAAGTGCTCAAAACTTTGGTGACGAAATATGCTTTCGTCACCTAACCTATCACTTACATGACAAAATTTATATTCGTCACCTAAGTGCTCAAAACTTTGGTGACGAAAATATATTTTTTCACCTAACCTGTCACTTATATGACGAAATGTATTTTCGTCACCTAAGTTAGCTCTAAGGTGACGAATTAAAAATATTTCGTCACCTTAGAACCTTTTTCTAGTAGTGTTGTAAGAACTTAAATCTGAGTGTATTTCATCAATAGAGTATGAAGTGTTCTGACATGACCTCTCGATATGAAAATGATTTGAGAAAGAGTAGTGCTAGAGACACCAAAATTTTGTACCAAATTTTATTACCAAATGACTTGGCACATGCCATATCATCAAATTCTTTGAAGTTTGTTTTCACATATGGATTTTCTTGTTGGATATAAAATGAATCTCTATTCTTTTTAAGAATTAAGAAAAACTCATATTCAATAATAACACACTTAAATAAAATACCAAATTGATTTTTAAGATATCCCCATATATAGGTTGTAGCTCTCTACATTCTAGATGCTCAGATTTAAGTATCATAATTCATAACAAATCGATATTTGTTATACCAAAATTGATGTCTGTTATACCAATAGATATGGGTTATGCCAATAAGAGCCAATTTTGTTCCCGACAGACTTCTCAAATCAATGTCTCTAGACATGGTCATGAGTCATGACTAATTATAGAAGCTACAAAATTGTTTTATGCCATCAAGTGATCAGGTGGTGTCAATTTATTTATTAAAGTCTCATATGAGAGATTGTAAGACAAACAAACGAATTTATTCAAAATTGCACTAATATCATGAAGAGATAAATTCGGGTGAAGCCTTTCTGGTAAACAAATCCTAAGTTCAAGAAATATTTTTATTTTTTATTGTAATTACTGATTTTCATTTTAGCCAAAGTTAATTTATCAGGTATACATGTTGGAAATTATTAAGATTAAAATGAATGAAGTGACACATGCCATATCATTTGGTATAGGTGTATGATTTTTTGGTATCTTTAGCATTTTTCTTTGAGAAAACCTTATAAATTAACTTTAGCATTTCTTGGTATCTTTAGCATTTCTTTGAGCAAAAATGCTAAATACATTATAAATGTATTAAATATATTATTTCTCAAAGGAAAAATGCTAAATACACCAAAAAATTATACAAAAATCATATACCAAATGATGTGGCATGTGGCATAATTTTAAACCTAATATTTTCCATCATGTATTATTATTAAACTGCTTTTGTTTATTTGAAAAGTGATTGATTTTCTAATTTCATCATAACAAAACCTATCATTCAATCAATGCCGCCAAGGCCATAGATGACTATCTTACCTGAGTTTGTATCTATCATTTTATCTCTTGAATGGATTGCTTGCTCATTGGGTTGTTGATTAGCTTGTCAATATGTATTTTTCCAAATCTGCATTTCAACCTTTGCTTACTAACTTTAGGGTCGCTCCCTCGAAAGTTTTCGTAAACTTGTTTAGAACTCCATTGAAAAGTAGACATGAAGAGTTGTGCGATAATATATAGCACTTGTTTTACCTTGATGAGAGAAATAGTTGTTCTGACATACGTTTGATTCTAATAAAACATTGATGATCACTCTAAATTAATCTCATACAAGAAAAATATTTCTTATATCATTATTACATTTTTAGGGTAATTTAATAATTAAAGTAATTAAACATGCTAAAATGATTCAATTAAAGGTGATGACGTGATATATGCTATGTCTGACGTCACATAACTTAGTATAAGTTTTTTGTATAGCTTTTTGTATAAATAAATAAATCAATCTCTATATCTCAAATTGTACGTTTTAATCGAGCATTATTGCTCTAAAGCCCCCGGTCTAAACTCAAAAGCATAGGATCCTCTTTGATCAATAGAACAAACAAGAAACTTAACAGACAAATGATCAGTGACCTCCATCGAAAGAAAATAATGTCTAGCTACTTTTGTGAAAAAATTAATGTAGCTGCATCTAAATAAAGTTAACCAAAAACTAGAAGCTAAAAGAAGCATTGCATGTATATCTTCTTTGTGAAACAAGAGTGGCAACCTCGGATTCTAGAAAAGTTGAGCAAGAACAAATTCACTTTTATAATCAAACCAAAAGCCTTAAGGCATGTGTGATTGGATTTGATTTGAAAAAGAAGCTCTTCAATCACTTTAACTTGGTCCGTGAGAGAAAATATAGGGAGTACGTCAATCCATATGCTGCAGTTTCCTTACAAAACTATGCACTAATCACTCTTTGGGGCCAATCTAATATAATTTTGTTCCCTCATTCCTATGTCCCTCCTGTCTCTCTTTCTCCAATTATCTCTGTCACACCCAGACGTACCACCACTATATTATTCGTACTGTTAAGATATCAGGTAGTTGTTTCTTATGACCAAAAAAAAAAGATATCAAGTAAAATACAAAATTAGTTAATTCGATTACACGAAAGGGGCCTCGTGATCTCTATCTCCAATATATAGATCACATATAATAGCAATATTATTATTACCCGCCTACACGTATCACATTATTTTAGTTTCCCTTGGGATACACAAAATGGTTCACGGAAAATTATTTCAGACTTACCTCGTTAGTTTAAAACCGATGGCATGTGTCTTCTGGGTTAGCTTGTGAGGGAGGGTATGACTGTATGTGGATATGTTAAATTGAAAGAAAATGGTGAGAGAAGTAAAGCAAATTGAAAGTAAATAAGCAAAAAATCTAGTTTTGTTTGGTTCTTGGGTTTGAGGAATAAACAAGCCCCACAAACAAATCACCTCCACCGTTACCATCATCATACTAACTTTCAAACCTCGCTAATTCATGTGAAAAACAAAGGTCTTAACCACAAAACTAACGGGAAAACCGGTAAAAGTGTAATTTGTTAAGAGTATTAAGTGTTATAACAGAGAAAAATGAGGTCGACTTCAAAACCAATATAAAGGGAAAAAATTAATTAACGAGTTTGTCAAGCAATCGAGTATTCATCATGATGAGCCATGTGGAAGAGAGAACAAGTACGTCCTTCCCTATTATTGACCAAATGGATAATGCACAATCTCATTAAGCAGAGACTTGGAAGAAAGTGACTGTGTGAAATGATGAGAAATTTCTTTCAGATTCTTTATATGTGAAAGAAAAATATTGAGCGGATCACTAGAACCTGCACGAGTGGCTTCATTGGATTCTCTGTTCTAATTAGGAAAATGCCGGGCTCAGCTCAGACACTCAAACACCCTCATAATATCTGACAAACATGATCTCACCCATTATTCATTATCGTTCTTTGTTCATTTCATAAAAATATAACAACAATATAAACATCACTGCACCACCTACACACCCTTTTCTGTTCTTATTCGCAGCCATTATAATATATAGATACAGAAGCACAGTAACAGATCAAATGTAAAAAGTGAAAGAAATTAACTGTCCCCTTCTATGCAAAGCTCAGAATATTAACTGCAAGTGTACACTGCAGTTCAGTACAACCGAGAATATTATAGGACGGAGTTGATGAAAGATGCAGTTGTTTGAGTCTTTTACAGGGTCGACTGGTTTCCATCATGGTACTATTTTGGAGGTGGAACCCCCACCAAATAATGTAGTTTTACATCATCGATCTAGCTTGCTTTCATGCATTGTTCTTAATTTCTCTCATCAGATCTTGGCCTAGAGAAAACTATACTGCAGGTATTGGGATTTTCTTAAATTTTCATATGATTGAGTAGTTAGTGAGGTCGACTGTGTTATGTGGATAGAGTCCCACACGGCAAGATGTTGATCTTTTTGTCATTTCAGCCATCCAAACAGCAAACTAGTACGAGTTTATTTAAAAAGTGTATCATTTTTTTTATTAAGTTATCAATCACTCTATTATCTGCCGTGTTAAAACTACCGGCAAATAAAATTTGAAAATTAACTCTTTCGATCCTAATTAGTTTTAATGGTTTAAAGTTAGCTAGAACTTGTTGGTGAGCAGTGGTTTGATTGGTTAGGTAGACTAACCAACAATGTTGAGGTCATGGATTCAAACTCACAACTTATGCAGGATGCGTGAGTTTATAATAAATTTTTATTTTTATTTAAAAAAAAAAGTTAGCTCGAACTTGTAGATATAGTGGTCGAGCAAGGATCCATTTCCGTAATCAAGTTACATCCGTCATTTCTTTAACTTCTTTCTTGATATATACAATCAAATAGATTCTCATACTTCCAAATTTAATTAGAATCTGAAAATCTTACATGAACCACATAATTAAGTCATAAACTTTGCAATATACATTCAATAAAGAGGAACAGGTTACACACAAGAGAAGTCCATTTTTCTCTCTCAAGTTGACTTAAAATTAACAAACCAAAGCTGATGATTGATCGACTCCAAGCTAGCTACCAACAACACTAAAGAAACTCACCCAAATATTACACTTGCACTCACCAAACCCCCAAAGGTCGATCAGTAATACATTAACTTAAAAGCCTAAGTCTTAATTAGATGGACAGCCCCAGCTAATTTGATTACTGATTAGTATATACTATACCCTAGCTAGAAATTCAAAATGCAACTAGATAATTGGTCAGAGGAGAAAAGCAAACCCAATAATTGCTTTCTTCTGCTGAGACCATCCCCACTCAAAATCTCATCCCACTATCTTCAAATATGAAGAAAAAAGAACAAGCTAAACTAAACTAAAAGCCTCTAATTGATCATCATACATAAACATCAGTTAACTATATCCAGCTAGCTCTTGAGTTTAAACTGAAATACCGCGATTTGCGTAGTAGAAGAAGAGCTCCAATTCTGGTGGAGCAAAGAAGGCGATTGGAGATCTCCGGAACAAGCAATTTGAACTCACTCTTGGCTTCTTTGGTGCTGGTGGGCATGACACAATCTGGGGTATTCGAAATCTCTGAGCTTTTGGTGTGGAGCAAGGGCTAGAAGTTGCAGAGACATCAATAGCCTCGAAATCTATGCTTTCGGTCTTTGAAAGGCCACTAGAGATCAAGGAGGAGGAGGACTTGGAAGGTGAACTCCGAGGAGGAGGAGGCGTCTTCGAAATCTTTTGCTTTGGCTTGAAAACTACTACTGGCTTCTTGACAATGGTTCTTCTTGCCTTTCTTGCTGTTTTAGGCCTGCTTGCTCTTGTTCTTCCAGCGGGAGCCATGGATATGTTTATGTTAGAACTTGTGGAAGAGGAAATGGTCGAAGAGAGGAAAGCAAAGAGAATTGGAGGTGGAGGAATGAAACTTTACCAAATAATGAAAAATCCCTTAATTTAAACCTATATTGGATGCTTTCTAAAGCGAGTAGATTTGACTGAAAAGTAAGTAGGAAAAAGCTAAATGATCAAATCAAACAACAAACATCCCTTTGGAAACAAAGCCGTTTTCAAACTTACAGAACTACCTCTTCTAAGAAACCCCACAACACATAGAGAGATTGTCTCACCAAGAAAAAAAGACGAGAGGGAGGGAGAGAGAAACCAACCCAGAACTATCAAAATTAACAAGAAGCTTGTAAAAGCCACACATAAATAACTTTGCTCGAAGAATTCCTACAAAGAACAAACTGGATTCAGTGAAAACACCAAAGGAAGAATTGGAATGAGAAAACCCTGCTTCAGTAAAATCTACTTCAACCTGAAAAGCCCTATATAAACCCTAAACAAGTTAAGAGGAGAGAGAGAGAGAGAGAGAGAGAGAGAGAGAGAGAGGAGAAGAGGCGGGATCTAATACTTATTATTATGTGGCTCTTAGGGTTTATAATGACCAAAGGTAATAAATACGGGCAAGGGCCGCAAGGCTGACCGCTGCCCGAAGCTATGGCCAGAATTCCAGAAATGTGAGTAAGAAAATGAGGAGCCCGCTGCCCTTGATCAAAAATAGCTAAAAGTAATTAGAACGGATCTTTATAAAAATAAAAATAAAAGATAGAAAATAAAATTAAAGAAAATTGGCTGGGAAAATAGACATCATTTACTGTACATATGGTATAATTAAGTGCAATTCGGCATTGGTCTGAAATTTATGGTACAGTTTAGTTCTTTGGTTTGCTTGGATATATAAGATTTATTTTTTTTCAATCTGACGACTAACTGTGTTTGTGACTTTAAAAGCTGAAGGTTGGGAAAGTTACTTTAATCTTGTCAGACCTTGATTTGAAATCTTATTGGAAAAATGTTATTAATTTAATTCACCTGGATATCAAAAAGGCAGAGCGACGTCCTTCGTCTTCTCCGCGCTAAGGAAGAAAAACTCGGCCTCCTCCTCGATCAAACCATTGCTTCTCATATTCGAATTGAGCCTTGCTCTACTTCTTGTGAAATCTACAGCTTTGGGCCTCATTGTGTTGTCGATGCTCATCATCCCTGTGATGGAGCCGTGGCGGGAGCACATAGTCCGAGAGAAGTGGATCCAAATAGAGAAGGCCGAGATTCTCCGGTGGTGCTACCGCGTCCCTGCATATTAATCCAATCGTCGGATTTAATGGTTATGTTGTCGCCGCCGAGTTCCTCAAGAATTCGCTTGCTAATGGTCTTTTCATCGATGGTGAATTCTATGTTGATGGGAACTGCTTGATTTGATCTACGACAATGTTGAACTTCTGTTTTTCTTAAACCTTTAGCTAATCCGATTTCTAATCCAACTTGTACAATGTGCCTCCAAACACCGGGTAAGATTGAGATTTTTCCAAATCCAATCTGTTTAAAGTCTAATCCAAATCTGACATGGATACTTATCCATTCCAGTTTGGTCTGCCAAACATGGCCTTTTGGTGTATTAACGGAGAACTGAAAATGAACTCTCTAAAGGGGAATATGTGTGAGGAGAGAACACTACTCAACACGGGATTTTCCTTGAGGAAAATTCCCTTAAGGGAATCTGGATATTAGGGAAGAAAATATCCCCTCGAGATGAACAGATAAGTAGAATCATATATCCTCAAAGAAAATGGGTATTATAACTAAAACAAAAAACAAAAATGGGTAAGGAGAAAGTCCCCTGGAGCAATCGGCAAAATAAAACAGACTTGGTCATGGTGCTCAAAAGAGAATTAAAATTTAGGCAACTGAAACAACTTCAGAAAATGTAATTTGATTGTACAACTGATGATCAAACTATCCTTTATAAAGTTACTATAGTTGCCTAAGTGTTAATTAATCTTGGTTTAGACATAAAACGCAATGTGTGTCATCAAATGAATCTCATGAAAGCAACAACCATTTGGTTACCTAGAACGTTTATGGATAATCAATATTGAGAACTACATGACCAGTCATACAGTAGAATTCATACCCTAATAGGAGAAATATTGAGAAGCTCTCTGGTAATCATGTTTGTCACTATGATTCGTATGTACAGTATGATCATATATATTGGTATGATGATTGTTATTTCGTAGGACACCTGAGTATCCTTTTAACCATCTAGATCCTTTTTTTTTTGGATTATAGATGAAGTTCACATTTTAATTTATTTATGGGAATTGAAATTTACACTTCGATCTCATTTTACAATCTACATTCCTGATTTTTTCATTTTGTAAGTTAAGTTCTGTCTTCTTTTTTTGTGTGTCATTTTTAAATTTTTTTTCATAAAGGGTTAGTGCGGCTCTTCTCAAGCCTTCATTAATAAAGTTATCAAATATAAGAGGGGACGTGAAACCTGAACCATTGATTACATTAAGCATCTAGAAGACTTGAAATAATATCCAAAATTTCTACAAAGTACATGTATTCTAACAAGCACCTACTAGCTAGCTAAAAGTATTGCTATAATGACGACTCTATTTGTTTTGTCACAAAGGTGACATAATTGAAAAATTACTAGATATGCAACAAGATTGCAAAAGTTTTGTCTTTAGTAACATATGTGTTTTGTCTCTCAGTTGATTCAAATAAAACGCGAGAAACACAAAATTGGGTAATAGTTGTAAAATCAAACTAGATGAGAAGACACTGTAATTGACGATCCACCACAAAATTTGCTTCATGGTGAACATGTCAAAAGTACACAGCTTGAAAATGAGATGATATCCATTGTATATCTTGTATTAAATACTTAAAAAAAAAAAACTTTTATGAAATAACTCACACATCCTACGTATGTCAATGAGAAGACACTGTAATTGACGATCTGTCACAAAATTTGCTTCATGGTGAACATGTCAAAAGTACATAGCTTGAAAATGAGATGATATCCATTGTATATCTTGTATTAAATACTTTAAAAAAACTTTTATGAAATAACTCACACACCTTACGTATGTCAATGAGATTTGAATTCATGAACTCAAAGTTGTTAGTTAACACCTTAACCAATCAGACCACGGCTCACTGACATTGTATTAAATATTGAATACATAAAGACGTTGTAGATTTCACAGTCGGACAGTCGAAAAGTAGCTTGGAGTCACCTTCCACCGCTACATGATCAGAGAACGGTTATAGCCATGCTTTGTGTAAAGACTCCTTAAGATTAGTTTAGGTTTCTATGCACCCCTCGGGATTACATAAATTAAGATTTAAGAATAACATGGGCATCTTCAGATGGCAATCTACCCGAGAAACGTATAGTTAATAGATAGTTAAGATTCTATCTATTATATAATAATTATATGTAAATTATTATGCATTGATACTTATCTAATAAGTTGATGAATGAGAGAGCAAATGGATTGGGAAAGGGTCACTCACAGTGACTTGTCTGCAAGCACATCTGTATATATTAAGCGAAGCGAGGAGAATTATTGTTTACAGATAGTGTTTGACCCTTTTTAAATGAAGTCACCTATATATCATCCCACAGACATGATTAAGTCACGTATATGTCCCACCCACAACCAAACGTTTAGAACCCACTTCAACATTTCTCTCAACTCCTAGTACTGATATATAAGCCCACAATGCATAGTCTCACATCCTGTCAGCAATTTTTACTCAAAATACCAAAACAACCAATCTTTTTTAAAGTAACTACAAAACTGTCACTGTCATAACCAAAAATATCTTAATATCTTCTCTGATCTCTCATATTCTCTCTCTCTCTCTCTCTCTCTCTCTCTTTCCCCACCACATGACGCCGATCGACTTCGTTGTAATTGCTAAATCAATCTCGCCGGTCGTCTCCGCCCCTGCTAGATCAACTCTGCCGCTCTATCCACTCCGTCGCTGGATCGATTCCGCCGCTCGAGGCGAGGGGAGGCGAGGCGAAACGAGGCTCCGTCGACTAAGTATTTTTAAATTTTTTTTTGGACATCATGATTGAGGCGAGGCGAGACGAGTGAGACGCGTGATGCGAGAGGAGACGGGTGAAGGGAGGCGAGGCGGGCGGGGTGAAGCGAGGCGGGGGGGGGGGGGAGTTTCTGTTCACGTGAACAGTGACGAGCTTAATATCAATTTCCTTTACTTTTCAGTATGATAATATACTTAATATTTTATATACTATGACATAGATTGTCGTAAAAATTGATAACACTCCAAACTATTCGAATCAACTATCTCTATATCTACACTACGTCATCATCATCGATATCTCACTCTATCGTCACTAACCGAATCAACCACGCCTACTCCGCCGCTCGATCGACTCCGCCTGCTAGATCGACTCCGCTGCCTGTTAGATTGCCGCCGCTCAATCAACTCCACCTATTAGATCGACTCCGACGCCTGCTAGATTGACCTCGCCGATCGACTCCGCCGCTCGATCGACTCTGCGTGCTAGATCAACTCCACCACTTGCTATAGGGTTAGTTTGGTAAAATAAAACATGATACATTACATACAGAAAAAATATTGTACTTAATTGTTAAAAATTGTCCTTATTTGTTTAACAACAACACAAATGGATTTATTTGTGTTTCAAATATTAAAAAAAAAAAATGTATATGTGATTTGCTAAATAAAGAAACCATTTTAACTTTAATATATCTTAACGCGGGTTTCAAAACTAGTTTATATAATCTGTAGGGACATAGTCTTGAGATTTGATTCATGCATGGTTGATTCCCTTCTTGTTCTTTCCTCTTCTTTAATTTTACAATTTTCTTCAGACAAGTTCAGTGCTTCTCAGGGTATCCTATTGAACCAAGGAATTCTTTACTTCAACACGTGTCCCAGGTACCAGGCCGCACCCATTATTCGATACAAATCATGCAATCTACAACAAGAGAAACAAAATTGTTTCCTCTGGGATTGGCATGTGAACACGAGTCTGAAACTTCATGTCACACTAACTTCACGTCCAAAAGAAAAAAATTGTGTGAATGAACTATATCGTTTTCAGAGGTTTATTTCAATGAAGTCCTACTAGACACGCTCTTAAACCATTGATTAGAAGAGCCACCATCTACTCATTTCCAGCAGTAGTAAACCGCGAAATATTATCGTACACCCAGTAAGACTACGACTTAATCCTTTTCGAATGGGTGTGTGCAGGCTAGAGTTGATGCAAATGCTACATTGTTTTCTTAAGTGGGATGAGATCCAAGTCTGTATATGGCAATCAAGAGGGTTGACTTAGGTGATATTTAACAAAGCAAACTAGCAAAGCTTAGAGAAAGCTGCTAAATAAACAAGCCAGGTTTTCACCAAAATGAGCATTCCAAAGTATTATACCTAATGTCAACGAGTTTCACCATGCACATAAGAATGCTTAAAGAGGATAAAAAGATTTCACTTCACCGCAGCGTAATTCTGGCCGGTTGCACATGAATGCCGTACAGACTTGAAACAAAATTAGTGACCAAGTATGGAAATCACCATAGTCGATCTTGAGGATCCCTCGTTATATAACTGACTGCATCCATCTCAGGTTTAGCATTTCAATACCATGGGAACTTCCAAAACCCAACCCTAAACAAATTGGGATTCCATCATAATAATTCTAACGAGGGCAAAGGACGCACTATCAGCCATCAGCCTATGAACCTGACCAAAATATAGGGCAAGCATTCTCCTCTAAGGTCAAGTTTAGTTTCGAATATGTAAGGATTCGCTTTGAAGGGACACATTTGTAGTCTTTCAGTTGCTGGAAACTATATTTGGGAATCTAGCTTCTTAAATTGTAAACATGTCATGCCACATGAAACTGTTGCAGAACAAAAACTTGAGAAGGCACGGTCTAATTTTGAGGAAAGGGCAAGATCGTTGGTACTCATTTAAAAGATAACCTTAAACAAAAACTTGATCAGTTTATAGCATAACTTTTATGCTGCCTCAATCATCAAATACTTTTTCATGGATTTTCAACTATGGGTAAGACGTCAAAAATTGTTTCACATACACCAAATATATCTATGTTGGGCAAATCACTACAAGTTAGCTTTGCAATATATAAACGAGCCAATCTATCGGCATTTGATACCCAAGCTCACATAACCATACCTAAGAAATGGCACAAGCTTGGCATATTGGGAAACAGGTGATGCTGAAGCTGAAGGAGAACAGGTGTTGCTACCCTGTGTTTGTGAACAGAAATGAAAAGAAACTCGGGCTTGTCACAAAATTAGTGTTCATAATCTCAAAACATGAGGACCTCAGAAGACGAGCAACAAAACGGTGAACTAGCACCAGTAAGTGAGCGTAAAGGGAAATTATGCCGAGTATCAACTGACCCTCAATCCCTACTTCTGAAGATATTGCAGGCAAATTCTACATTCTGTAGATTAAGGGGCAACATTTCCTCACGTGGCCTCAGCCAGATTTTCAGATGTACTGGATGCTTCGAGCCTGCCAAATTTTCTCATGGTCATTAATATAACATCAGAAACAAGAACTTCTGAGAGATAATATAGTCATAGAACATCCAGCTATTGTATACTTGAAGAAGAAACATGAAATATAACCTAAATCTCATGTTTGTGAATTTAGTAGCTAATACAGCATTGTGAAGTCACACCAAGACAGGAAAGCATAAACAATAACTAATGACTTTCTACCTTTGAATTCCTTCTCCAACTTCCATCCTGAAAAAGCTCTTAATCTTCACAGGTGATCCCACTTCCTTAGATAGCTTATCTAATAGTGTCTGTGACATACATTTGTAACACAACAGTCAGCACGAGTGCCACATAATTTGCTTACACGGTATCATTTTACTGAGAGCAAGCCACTTAGCTACCACATCATACTAATTGAAGTTCTTTTACAAAGTACTAGAAATACATCATACTCAGTAGAAAAAAGCATTTACATATACTGATATACAGCATTTTTATGAACAGTTTGAAAAACTTCTATGGTATATGTATGAATACCACACACTAGATAGGACGTTCTCATTAAGATTTATCTCACCTCAAAACGCAGAGTGAGGGACCAGGAAATTATTCTTGTTCCATTTGCAAATCAAGTTTTACATTGGTGCTGCTAGTAAATACTCTATTTCCTTATTCTCTGTGTTGAAACATGTATGCTTCATTTTTAATTTTCATTCATTCTATGATGATAAACAGAATTTTACCTTTACATTTACAGAATCGTCCACAATAAATTTCTGCTCCATCAGAACAACTTCCTCATAGTATTTACGCAAGCGACCTTCTACTATTTTGTCTATGGCCATCTGAGATTTGCCCGTATTTTGAGCCTGCCATCAACAGGAAACAAAAAGAGAAAGTGTTACCACTGGCATGCAGGTATTGGTTATAAGCAGCAATGGATACAAAACACTCGCAAGCAGCTAGTAAATTTCATTTGTGTAAACAAATTAAAGACATTGGGTTGATCATTGTCATCACCACATCATTGACACCTGATAAAACTAAGCTAAAAATGAAGTACAGCAAAAGAAAAATATACATGTACTGTCCTCAATTCATTTTTGTCATTCAATCCCATATGTCAATTGTCCCAAAAAATTATCAAGATCTTTTATCATTTGAATTCCATTTTTCTTTACGTGATGTATCCCCTTTCATAGCCAATCATATTTCTAGTCATCAAGTGTTGATCTGAAGCCTCTCTTGTTCTTTTAATATCAAAGGCTTCTGCTTGAGTTAAGTATCACCTAGAATACATCAAATCAGAGGGCAGAAAAAAACAAGATGCTACTTGTTAATATATGCGGAAGTGAATAGCCGGGGAGTTGACACATGCGAGTTACAATGAAGTTTCAGATTGTGGCCAAATGGCTTTGGTAGTGTTGTTGCATGCCTTTGGAGATGTTTATAGAAATCAGATAACGAATGCTATCACAAATGAGAGTTACATTTGTCTCATTCCAATGAAGGTCGGGTCTTTGAATGTTGGAGATTACAGGCCCATAAGCTTGGTGTTAGCCTTTGCAAAATTTGGCAGCAAGGTGGGGGCTTTGATTTTTAATACTGCTTATGAAAAGGCATATGACCATGTGAGTGAAATTACCTTCATTCTAAAGTGCTGAAAAGGAGGGTTTTGCGCAAGGTGGGAAGATATGCTGGGGGTTTCCTAAGGTCTGCAAATCTCTCATCATCAGTGGTGGTCTAGACAAAAGTTTGGAGCTATTAGAGGGTGTCAAGGTGATCGTTTGTCACTTTTTTTGTTCGGCACAAGTGGTTATTCTGAACAGGTTGGTTTTGTGAGCTAGGGAGGCAACTAATCAAAGGGATGATAACATTGCTAGTGAGGGTGGTAAGCACATTACCAATTTGCAGACAAACAGTATCCTTCTTGTATACAGTGACGACCAGAAATGACAGAAGCTATTAGGTGTGTGAACATTTTCTGTGCAGCCATGAATAAATTTAAAGTACAGAGACTTGAGCAAACTCCACTGGATGAAAGTTGCAGTTATGGTTTACAAAGTATTTGGGTCTTTCATTTGGAGGAAATCCAAGGCTGCCAGTTTCTGGAACCTAGTGTAGACTGGATGGTTGAAAAGAGGCTGGAAGTTGATTTAAGTTGTTCACAAAAGCATGTATTCTATTTATTTGTTATTGTTTCACAATGGACATGCAATTAGGTTTATAAGGGTAAGACCATCTGATTTGATAAAGCCTATACAGTTTCCTTCTTGTTTTCTTTCTATTGATTAGCCAAGCGTGAATCTTCAAAATAAAGCCCAGAATTAATGTTCAGTAAAGTGCCTCAGGGAAATCCACTGTTTTATAACTCAACCATCATCCTTGGGGCTAAAAGTAGAAATTCAAAAAAATCAAAAAATGATATAAATATATACACACATAGCAAGGGTGTAATCTCCTATGACTCCTACAAACAAATCAACAGATCCACTGCAACGAGGTTCATTAAATTAGAATCCTAGAAGATAATGTGATGCAGGAGCATCCAGAAAGTCCTAAATTAGGATATTATTATTATTTTTTAATGTTTTTATTATTTTTCTTTAAGTCTTTCCTGTTTTGTTAGGGTTTGCTATTGCCTATATATCTAGCCTTTTAGAGTCTTGTAAGACAGCTTTGTTATTTTGAATAAAATTATACATAAGAGTTTCTTTGGGACGTTCTGCCCTAGAACTCAATATATCGTTCCTGCTTTAATCCTACAGCAAGTATTTCTCTGCAATTGCTTGTTTCGTTGAGAACTTCCGCTCTCAAGTGTTTTTACCCCTGATCCAGCCGCAAGACAGAAACTTTCAGTTTCTGCCCTGCATTATAATGAAACATGTAATTAAGTTCATTTAGGCTAGTTATACTAATCACAGATCATTTCTTGTGTAAGAAAGTGCTGAGAGTCAAGTGTGACTGAACACATGATAATACCAAGTACCTGAGACTTGAGAATTTCGTGTTCCCTCTCTAAAGCATCAGCAGAAACCAGTTCCTTTGTTAGGAATAAAGGCTTTGCTGCCACCACATGCATTGCCAATTCAGATCCAATGCGCTGAATGGCATCCAACTGAGCAATCTTGTCATCTACTTCAAGAGATACAATTCCAGCAATGCGACCCAAACCTGTAATTTAGATTAAACCATCAGATGATGAAAACCACTTAAAAATTATTTTCAACTCGAATATTTTTCCCTGCAGTATGCATGACTTTGCAACACATGATCAAGACGGGATCTGAATAGATAGAACATATTGCACCATGCTCCTATTTTAAATTTAAGGACGCTAGCTTCCATGAAAGGAAGTGAAGTGGTTCAAGTTGTGTACCTGGTTGGGGACTTGCATGAAGATACGTGGAAACAACACCATGTGAAGCAGTAGACATCATAAATCCTCTTCTGAGTTTAATATTTTCCCCCATTACTGCAGCCACTTCTGTAATTGCATTCTGAGCAGTTGTTTCTCCACTAATTTTTGGATGTTCAAGGTTTAACTTCATGTCCTGATAATGATTTAATAACTCAAATTTAACCTTGCAGCAAGCCAAATTCTAATTAAGATTTTAAAGGGGCTTGGCAATCTAGTGATATCGATAAATAGGCTTACAAAATAACTGACCAATACAGTTTAGTAGTTTACTATGGCAGAAGCACCAAGATCTAAGATTTCACTGATTGCATTTAATTTGCAACGAGTAAAATTGCTACAAATATCTATATTTTGAAAGGACTTGGGAGTAGAGATAGAAAGTTCTTATCAACTTCTCCCATAACCTTTCAGTTCTTCATTATTGTGATACTTTTACCCTTTTATGGACAACTATTCTTGTGTCAGCTTGTCAACTTCACAAAGAAGCTTTGACACATTGTATATCTAGTCCATTCCACAAGAATCGATAGGGATAACATGCTCTTAGTTCTCTTTGATAATCATAACTGTTCTCACTAACTAATTTAAGGACTTAGTGCGAGGTAAGGTTCTTGAAAAACATATATCAGTTGGTGGTAATGCAATCATAAGTGGACTACGATATCTGGAAAACAGAATATATAAAGACAATGAGAAAAAAAACGCATATTATCTTACCTCTAAATGTTCACAGGAAATGGGACAGACCCCAGAAACCTGTTGAGAAGAGCCTTCAACCAACAAAGCTTGCTTTGCCAAAGCTAAGGTCTAGAAGAAGAAAGAAAATAAAAAAATGTACGAGCTCCAAAATAGAAAATCATAATTTACAGAATAAAAAAAATTGAGGAAAATATTAATCTGAACAACATTAACCGGTAAAGAAAAAAAAAATTGCTTCTACAACACCCACTAACCAAGAATTGAAAGATTTCATTTCTAGCAACAAAGTCAGTTTCACAGTTGAGCTCAATAAGAGCAGCCTTGCTCTCATTCTGCGCCAGCGCAAGCAAACCCTCAGACGCCAATCTTGATGACTTTTTCGATGCCAAAACCATCCCTCTTCTCCTCAATTCCTTGAGTGCATCCTCTGCATTTCATGAAACAAACCAAGCTCTTAAGTTTCACCAAAGAGTTAACTTATATATCAGTCCAATTAAAAAAGGAACTGGAGAAGAGATTATGCCGATTTCCCAGTTGCAATCAATGAGAGCAGCCTTGACATCTTTCATAGGAGCGCTGGTTCTCTGCCTCAGTTGCTTTATGAGACTCATATGATCAGAAGCTTCCACGCTGAACCTCCTAAGGAACAGAGCAGACCCACATTGGGTATTGGGAGCTCTTAGTGGAATCAAAGAGGTTTGTGCCTCTGTGACTCCTTTGTTCAAAGCACAGCTAGAATAGCCACGCCCATTACCACCACTAGCTGTAGTTGGGCATCTACTAACCATCCTTGTACTCAGAATTGAACCAAGACATCTCTTGGCACCTCCACTAAAACCCATCTCAACCCACAAATTATTTTCTTAGCTGATTCTGCATCGAGAGAGTTAACTAATATTAGAACAAAGATGGGTGTAGACATGAATTGTTTATGAAATGACAAAACAAGTTGTATAAGGAAGAATGGTGATTATATGAAAGGGAAAGGAATCAGAAAGTTAAGTTGAAACTGGAGTCTGAGACCAACAAAACCAAACTGTAACTGGAATCCGTTTCTTGAATTGTCATCAACCAAACAGACCAGAAATGAAACATGAAAGCGCCTATCAACTTGAAATACACATGACTATATGAATCAAATCAAATCAAGTACATAATCAGAGACCCAGAGAGGTTGAGACCGTTGAGTTGAATACCTGAATTGATTATCCGAGTCTTGGCTTCTACCACCAACGCTCTCTTCAAGTGTTCAGTTCGCTACTCGTCCCCTGCTTTTTCACTCATACGGCGTCGTCCCGTTATGTCATTTTATCTTCCTTTTATTTTCTCATTTCTTTTACTAGGGTTGGTGGGGTTGTTTGCTCTTTTATTTTTATTTTTTATGTCATTCACAGATTTGCTTAATATCTTAGATTATTTACTTGAGTCTTGAAGGGATTAGAAGCCATGTAGTTAATCACAAAATTTGACTTTACTATTATTTATGCGATCATACCAGCAATAATACATCGAAAGATCGTCTCGTCACAACTCTAAAGTTAAGTTTTCTCACAGAGAAAATAGTGTTAAATGTGTGACATCCTAGAGTTATTTACTTGTTCCGGTCTATGTATATATATGGTTTTTTTTTCTTATTCATCCTCAATACAAGGTTGGCGCAAACGTCTACGTATCAACATTTTGCGAATTTAGTTCAAAGCAGCAAGAATCCCCACAGCAACGACCATTTCAAGGTTTGGCAGTGCAGGGGCACCATGGGATACATTGAAGCTTGCTCCTCTTCGCTCACTAAGAGTTTCATGTGTTCAGACACTTTCATGGCATATACAAATATCAATCTGAACCTAGAAATGAATTGGACTAAATGTGGTCAATTCTAAGGACCAATGTATTTACTTGAAGCAACATAGGCAAAAACAAAGTAGCAAAATAGGGAAAACTTTTTTGCAACAATATGATTTGTGTATCCAAACAACTAGAAAATTTTACAGACCATAGATGAGCAGAGTTCCAGATGTTTTAAGAACATCAAAACAAGTACAGCAGAGCGAATGAAGGCAAATATTCAGGAAGGAATCATCGTCCTTTTGAAATTGCTTCATCCAACTCCTCATGTGATGAGGGAAACAGCTCTATATATCGACTTCCAAGAGTCATCCTATCCTTACCCATGGCAGCTTTGGAATCTTCTGCACTTGCAAACTCCACAAATGCTTCCCCAGTTGGCCTCCCTTCCGAATTCATTGTGAAATGAATCGAGTCCTCTGACAACACAAAATCCTTGAAAAAATCTATTATATCATCCTTGCCAGCTGAAAACGGTAACCCCCTCAACCGCAATACCCCTGTATGTTCTGCTGAGTCCTTCCCTTCATCATAAGATTTAGCCCTTGGGGCATTTCTGCGAGGAGGAGAACCACGAGAACTGGCAACTTCATTTGCTATTGCCTTGTAATATTCCTGCCTCTTACTTCTGAACACCTCAACATATCTCCTGCCCATGTTCTGCCTATTCCTTTGAAGGGCAAAATCAACCTGAAGGGGATATCCCAGAACACAATAAGCTTCCCCTGTGACCTTGCTATTCTTGTGAACAAAGAGAATATCAACAATGTCAAGACCATGGAAGAACTCAGCAACATCCGCTTCCGTGCAATCAAATGGTAGACCACGAAGTTTGATAACAGGAGAAGGCGGAGGTTGTCCCACAAATGCAGAGGGAGTTGGATTGAACATATAACTTGAACCAGGGGAATTTGCATAGAATGAAGATCCCTGGTCAAGCCGGTGGTCAATTCGGTGGTCAATGTGGTGGTCAAGTCGGTGGTCAAGCCGCTGACGTTTTGCTCCCATTTCACGGCCATCACTACCATCAGCAAATATACTTTAGTTTCCAGTGACAAAGAAAGTACAAAAAAGAGAAGGAAACTTATCCATACTCTATAAAGAAACTCTAACTATTCATAATTAAATATTCAGCTACATTAACTAGCATTCTAATTATCCAATAACTGGCACAGTATAAATTCAAAATAAAAAAAAATATATATCTTGTATGAAAAGCAAAAAGGAAATCTATGTCTTCTATAGCTTGTAGTAATTCACAGCAGCATTTCACATACAGTTTTCATTCAGTAACCTGATCAAGGCCAGCCATGAGTCTAATTTTTTTGTTCTTAATTCAAAGTAGATATTAAAAGTTACTATTTTGTATCAATGATTGTGTGAATATGAGATAAAACAATCTCAGATACACCATTTCTTTGGATGTAGCATACAGTCCTGGATCAACAGTCTTTTCTGTATACTAAAATTTGTACTTTGACAGGCTAATAGGTGTCTCTTCATTGGGCTTTCCCTTGTAGATTCCTATGTCACATTTGTGTTTGTGTAATTTTTTAAAATATTAATTGTCTAGCAGAAAAAGGGCTATGCTAAATACGGACATCTAATCAGCATCATTCACGCCTATTAATTGTTCAAGAATGTGTACTATGCAGTACATCATAAATTCAAAATATCCTCAATACACTGCTCTGTCTTCACAGAATCAACAAGTAGCCTATATCTCCTGCCACATTGCAAGATACTTTCAAGAATTCTATAGAAAAGGTCGCAAGAAAATAATGCAGCAGGATCCATTTTTAGAAAATGTTGGAATGCTGCAACACAACACAACTTGCGATGAACAGAGTGTTAGTGGATGGAGATTTCAAACACAAATTGAAATCAACATGGAGTTGGTGGCCACACTTAATAGTACTTGATAGAAACTCAAATAGTAATAGTACTTGATACAACTTCCTACTACAAATAGTAAACAGGTTTGGGTAGTATGAAACCAAAGTTTAACGCCATATACCTTACTAACTTGCATGTATGAGGTCCTAATGTCTATATGACAGAAGAAGCTGAAATCTATGGAGAAAAACTAGTAAAATAAATCATTCGGAAGATGTTTTTCCTATCATGGGCCTTGACAAGAACTGTAAATATTAACCAAAGTACAGTTTATTTTAAACGTTAGTTGATTAACTATAAGTACCAACAAGCAATATATCATCTTCCCATTAAACCAGTTGTTCAATAAGCCATCGAAACATATCAGATATTAACCTCCAACTTATCTCACCTGAAAGGAGATTCCTTTCTTCTTCAGTGAGCTCAATTCCAAAACTAAAACATTAACTCCAATATGCCAAGACCCTCATTCACTAACTAGCTATACTTCATAAAAATTTCTGTTCAAAATATTCTTAGCATCACTATCAACAGAATCACAATTATAGTTAAGAACAAAACCCAGAGCACAAACAAACAATCACAAATTTTAATCCAATTATTTAGCTTCAAACGTTATCATAAAACCCTCTTCTTCAATCCTGATCCAAATAACCAGTACAACATCCAAACCCAATTTAAATTGCAGGTATTGGGTATTATCTAATCCAAGAAAAGATACAAAATTTGTAAGCGAATGATTCGCAGAGACTAATTGAAACCATATGTGAATGAAATAACACATAGAGGAGGTAAATCTGAAAATAAAAAAGCAAGAGGGAGAGGAATTGGAAGAGGGAAAGTGAGTTACCCCCTGTAGAACATGTTGGATTCGCCTTCTGTGTTGTAGAGTATTAGTGAAGAGCCAATGCCAAGTTTGAGACTCTGGTCACATCAGGAACCGAAAGGGGCGAGCGAATTGAAAACCTTGAGGGCTGTGTAAGAGCAACTTCAGCCCTCTCTTTTTTTTTTTTTTTTATAGTTATTTTTGAAATTTTTTTTTAAATATTTTCAGAGCTCTAATAGATTAATTAAAGTTTAGTTATTATGACTTTTAGCTATCTCGTTAACTAATATAGTGAGCGAGATGACTCTAGCTATAATTTAATACATTCCTTGTAATATATTTTAAATATATTTTAGTGAGCTAGATGACTCTAGCTATAATTTAATACATTCTTTATAAAATATTTTACGTAATATTTAAATATATTTAAAATATTTAATTTTTATTTGAAGAATATTGTTGATGTGATGCTAGCTAATATATAGAGTATTGATGCAGCCGCTTATTTAAAGTGGCTACTAAAATGATATTTTAGCTAATTTAACTAAAAAATGGTTAATATTGTTAAATATGCTATTATGTCATTACCCTATGTCATTTTAGAATATCAATGACATTACGGTCTTTTATCTACTATTAATAATGTTATGAACACATCCATTTTTATTATTAATTATGATGAGAGCTAATTATGAAACAAATTCAAATAGTAAGTTTGTAAAAAAAATTAAAATGTGTGGATATAAAAATAGATGAGCTGTGTTAATAATAAAAAAGAGTGTTATTAACATCATCTTTAACAAATTGTTGTCCGGTTAAATTTTTAAACGTCATAAATTATCCTTGATTGATTACATTGATAAGCACGAGCACGGCACATTAAAAATAGGCACAGCAAGGCCCAATCCTGTTAACGACCCGGCATGGCCCGAACTAGCTAAAGGTGGCAAACGGGCCGATTAGCACTAGCACGGCACGTTAAAAATGGACACGGCACAACCTAAGCCCGTTAACGGCTAGAGCACTTTATACTAATGGATCGGGCCGTGCCAAGAAAAATTGGTTCATAGGCCTGGCATGGCACGAGCCCGTTTTTGGCTCGGCACTGCCCAAGCACACAGGCCGGTTCGTTAGAAACATAATAGTTGTTTTATTTTTATGAAAATTTAAAAAAATAATCATGAGATTTGAAATTTAGACATTTTATCTAATTCCACCTACGTTTATGTCATTAATATTTTTTCCAACCAAACATAACATGTAATAAAGACTAATCAATGTCACAATAATATAATAAAATCATGTAAAATGTTGTAATATCTTTCATCTTTCATAATTTAATTTTCTAGTTAAAAAATAGAAAATTTTTACCACTCAAATTTAAAAAAAAAAAAATCAAAATTGTGTCTTGTAATGAGATGGCATGATCACGACCCGTTTAGTTATTAGGCCGCTTGTAATATAAATGTCAAAAATTTTGGTATGATATATTTTAAAATATTATAATCCTAGAACCTGTTTCAACAAACTTTAAGGAAAACTAAAACTCAAGCGGAAATATAAATGTTACACAACTCAACACCTCGTTAAATATTACATTTCCTTGTTTACATAACTTGAAAGTCAAGAAAATGAAATCAACTCTCTTGAGTCTACAACTGTCTACCCCAAAAATAAAAAATAAAAAATGCATAGTACTGCAAAACCCAACAAGACCCTTCCACTAAGTCTCCGCCTCAACTATGTTGATCCTCATTTGCATGTTCAACCCCTACACCAATAATTGGTGCATCAGGTTGTAAAATAACAAACCCGGTAAGCTAAAAAGCCAGTATGAGTAATCTCAAAAAATAACACAACACTTCTAACATCTAATTTTATTACAAGGGAAAATTAGATCAATAATTAAAATACACACTTCCAACACATTTACCAAAGACATGTACCCATAAGTTCAAGATATTAATAAATACATCTCATGACCTACAACCATAATTTATGAACCCATGTGTCTCAGACACCATAAGGTATCTCTCATGACCTACACCGACAGACGGACTAAAGCTCTATTCCTAACCGTAACCAATCCCCCGGTCAAAGGCTTGAAACCCGGTTTGACTGTCCAATAAAAATCACAAAATAATAATTGTATCATAACAACAACTAATCACTCGATTAAAGGGTTGGAACCCGGTTTGACTATTTAAACAATAATTCACAATATAACAACATCATCATTAACAACACTAGATCTCATCATAAAAGATATATTTATATGAACAATATAGATATTCCTCAAGAATAATCTATCAATAATCAATAAAATTATGATCACTTGAACCTCAAAAATAAACATATAACGAAAATTTGTTTTATGTTACCTATGAATCATTGATGATCAACTCATATATTTTAAAAACAAATAATAGCATATTATTAAATTCAACATCCACATCAAATGACCATAAAAGATTTGGTCCATAAGCGAACCTTGGTGAGATTTACTCACCTATAAATCCCGCTGCAATTTCCACAACACAACTTCACAAATCACCAAAAATCACACAATTAAAAACCTTAGTAAAATCTCAACAAGGATCAAACTTCCAAAGTTTCTGACCTAACAAACACTGAGAACAACTTAGCACCTAAGATACAAAAACCTAATCAACACACTTAGCCTTCACACACAACAAACACACTAGAAACTACAAGGACTAGCTAACACAGCAACCCAAGCCCTCACACTACCCGGACGTGCTCACACGTGCTGCCACAAGCGGTGGCGAGTGAGCCCCACGTACCACCACAACTTCAGAATTTGGGGAAACTCACAACAGCAAGGTTGAAGCTTGAAGCAAGGGGAAAACCTTTAATACCTAAGGTTTCAACCAATTCGGCCGGAAAATGCCCCGAAATACCAACCCGGAATTAATTTCCAAACCTGTAAAATCGGTCCCCAAACTTGATTTATAGGTCACCAAAGAGGTATAAACATCTCTAGAGGAAGGAGATGAGCAAGACTCACCTAACTCTCACCAAAATCACCGGCTTTCTGGAGAGACGGCGAGCGACGCTGCCCCAGGAGAGGAGAGGAGATCCGTGCCGACCTAACTGGACCAGCGGTGTCCACTTTGGTTGCCGGACGGAGGAGAACCGAGCCGGAGAAGAGAGAGGGCGGGAGGAGATCGGGAGAGAGGAGAGAAAAAGTGAGAGTAGCTGCTGCAATTTTTAGGGTTCTCAAAAATAACTCCCACACATATTTCTACTTGTACACTTTTCAAAACCAGAAACTATTTTCCTCTGACCATAACTTTCTCATACGACATCTGATTTATGCGTGCCGCATGTCTATGAACTCGTATTGCCAAACTCTACAACTTGCATGAAGAAAGTTTTCACAAATAACTAACGAAAAAATAAAGTCAACTTTTGGCCTATTAAAATTCAAAGCACCTTAAAATTTACTCCCGAAACTTCAACTTTGCATAAACTAAAGAATTTTCATAAATAATCCTTCATTAATTTCAGAAATAATACAAGGAAATTGACATGAAAATCTGGAGTATTACACCGCCATTGTTAAAAGAACATGAATTTAGAGAACTTTCATCACTATTTATTAAATTTGAGGACGAATTGTTATGATCTAATACGTACAAATTTGAGGACCAATTGTTATGATCTAATACGTACAAATTTTAGGCTGTACAAATTTTGTTATGATCTAGTACGTACCCAAAACAATAAAACAGAAAAAGAATTAATTTCAGTTTACCCCCTGAGGTTTGGGGTTAACATCGTTTCACTCCCCATACTTTTAATTTTAAAAATTTACCCTCTAAAGTCTCCAATTTTCATAAATCAGACATAATTGTTAAAATTTTGTTCAATTTGGATGTTAAATGATAGCATGAAATCTTAGAAAAAATGCCCTAAAAGGCGATTTATGTTGTTAGAATACTATTTTAACCGTTTTAGTGAGTTTTGAAGTCAAAATTAATGTCCGAATTAGACAGAATTTCAGTAATTTTGCATGATTTATGAAAATTGAAAATTTTAAGGGGTAAATTTTTTTAATTAAAAGTATAAGGAGTGAAATGATGTTAACTCTAAATCTTAGAGGTATAAACTGAAATGAATCTAAAAAAAAAATTTCGATCAATCCCAAAACAATAAACTTTCATCAATACAACGAAAGAGGATAATCAACTTATTAAAAGTTTAAAACATCGTCATTGAGCCATGTTGCCGATCCTGCTTCCAATGCTATGGAAATTGAAATTTATTGTTAATAAAACTGTGATATTGTTAATCTACCACAGCCAAGTGTGAAGTTGTCATGTTTGAATTTTTGAATGACAGTATCCACAGCCTTTTTATGATATTGAATTTCAGAATCGAATAGAAACCAAATATTTGATTCTAACTTGTGTGGAGTGTTTTGGACCTCAAGTTTTTGTCTGGTTAACATTCACACACCTTCAAAATCGTCCAGATTCTCTCACCCACCTTACTTGCACCGAAACACCTTCTCTTTCTTTGTTGCTCAGGTTTTTGAATCTTTGACTACCATTTTTTTGGGATACCCACTTCCAGATTCTTGGCATTCATCCCTGAAACACAGCTACAAACAAAAACTCTGATCTGGGCTTTTGTCATCGTAAAAGTGCTTGGTTTTGAGCTTTAACTTGTGAGAGAAGCATGGTGGGGGCTTTGTCTGTGATGGGTTCATCTGTGGTGGACTCACACACATGTCCATGCTTGTGTTTGGATGCACTGCCTACAACTGCCATGAATCTCAAGAGTGGGGGAGAAGTGGGTTTGCAAAGGAACTCAATGGCCAAGAAGCAGTTAGTGAAGCCAGGAGGGTCTTTGGAGTTGAGCAGTTCTTTCATTGATTCTGGGCATGACAGGTGGCTCTCCATGAAAGCTCTTCCCGGTGTGAGGAGGAAACGAAAGAATCGAAATTTCGTGATTGTTAGTGAGCTTGCTGGCCAATATGAGGACAGCTTTGAGGATGTTAAGACGGTGAGAAAGCTTAAGATTTTTGGAATGATATTGAATTTGTTCAATTCTCTTGCTTGCATTACATGACTATGTATTTGTTGCTAGCTTACTCACTTGTTGTCTCTGTATATTAACCTCTAAGTTTGTCTACTGAATACATGCTATCTCTTATTAAATTATGCAATTGCTATATGTGGGAAGCTTACCATAATGCGTTGCATGTTTTGCTGATTGATATCTCTAGAGTCTAGACATGTTAAACGTGCTTTAACAATGAACTTTTGTAGCATGTTTCACGCCCTTCATTATTGAATCTTAGTTGTGTATCGTTAATCTATGCAGTAACAATGAACTTTATCGAAGTTGTGTATACACCAGCTAATAGAAAAAAGTTGCAGTGTAACATGAACCTACCAATCAGATGCATATATTGTTGTTATGCAATCAGATCCAGCATGTCATCATTTGCTAATTTGTGTAGGTTCGTATGTTATGTCATTCTCAGTAGTACTCATGTTTTCTATACAAATGTTGTATAGGCTAAATCATGCAATCCTGTTAAGATTTCGGTAACTGACTGTTATAAGAAGTGGACTGTAATGTTTAGGGACGCGGGGTGGGGTGATGGGGGGTGGAACAAAGAGATTTCCTTTGCAGATGTTTAGCTCTTCTGTGGTATAGGAGGATCTTTTGGTGAGAAGGAAAGAAGGGTGGAGGTCGACTTCGTTCAGAATTGAATTAAACTTTTATCATCATTTGGTGTTTGTTGTCTTTCTGAAAAATTTGGGACTTTTCTTAAGTCTGATTTTCTTGATTGGGTTTGCACCAGGTGATTTTCCTTTTTAATAGTGGGGTGATCTTCTTTTTTTTTTTTTGTTATCAATGTTCATATTTCCTGGGTTCTGTGTATTTGAATTTTTTTTTTCCTTTCTTTCTTTCTATATTATAAGTTGTGGTATCCTGTTTTGTTGGATGAAGGTAGGTTCTTTGTGGACTGCTGTACAGAATTTTAAAATCTTCCATATTCTTCTTTCATATAATTAGCTAAGCTAATAACAACCTGACACATAAAGCTCACAAGTGCAATAATATTCTTTCATTTAGCTGACTAATATTTGTGCCTGCAGCAATTACTCAACTATTTTACATACAAAGCAGTGAGGACTGTTATGAACCAGCTATATGAGATGAACCCAACACAGTATAGGTGGCTTTATGAGTAAGTTAGACCATCGGATCATTTTATCACTTTTGTAAACTTCGACCTGCATACTTTGTTGGAGTTTGTTGGTATCAGTTGTCATTATTACTTGAGCGATGTTGGTTATTCCATAAATTGAGATGCAATTGGGCTTTGTAATTGTTAATGAAGGCTTGAAACAGTGGGAGCCTTTCAGATTCAGTGAGCTTGTGGATTGTATAGGACAGGATGTTTTCCATATCCTGAACATATTAACCCAAAGAATATTTAGTTGAATCAGTTTTACTAATGCAGAAATTTGGAAATAAATCTAGTCACTCTCCCTAATAAAGAATATATGCAGGATATCTTGATAGGAGCAATGCCTTTCGTCCCTTGCTTTGAATTGAACTCGAGTTAAAATGGTTTAAGCAAGTCTTGTTATTATTTCCATACTATAGCAGGGGCTTCATCATATCTTGATTCATTATCGTGGGTCTTATCTGAATCTTAATTCCTTTCTGTTGCAACAGCTTTGTTGTATCAAACAAGCCTGGAGATGGCAAGCGGTTCCTCCGCTCGCTTGGGAAGGTAGTTTTTGAAACAACTTATTATTTACTTGCTTACATCTAATAAGAAGGAAGGCATCATATTACCTTTTATGTGTGGTTTAAGATATATCAGACAAAAAAGAAACATTAGTTTTACTGAACTATTCTTTCTGTAACTTGTTTTCAAAGTTTGAGATAATTTCATAGAAATCTGACATTACAGATCACAAAACTCAACTCTTCTCATGTCCTAATAAACAAAAAGATTGTGAAGGATCATACAGATGGTGTGAAAATAATAAATTGGCTGCTATGATTATGCTTATTCATGGTTACCTACAGATTTATATGAATAACATGAACTATAACTCTTTGCTAACTGACAGGAGAGGCATGAACTTGCTGAGAGAGTAATGGTCACACGGCTCCACCTCTATGGCAAATGGGTCAAGGTAAGGAAGTTTCAAGTTTCTCTCTTTAACTATTTTTCTTCTGATCGCAAGCACATATAACGTGTCAATCTTCGACAATTTGAGAACATATTTTCTTGGATGGACATTGATGCAGAAATGTAATCATGCTGAAATATATCAAGAAATTTCTAATGAGAACTTGGACTTGATGCGTGAACGGCTTATTGAGACTGTGATATGGCCCTCAGATGACTCAAACACAGAGAAGATTGGCTAATAGATTGCCTCTCCATCGAATTATTGACTTTTCCTTGTGATTCCTAGTCTAGGTATTTCATGTTTTATATCATTTCGGTCCCCAGGTTGATTGGTATTATTTTCTACCAATTAAAAAGTTACTCAAGTATTCTGTAAATTGTATATAGAAGATCCACCTTTTTATATATCTTCCACAGATAATTCAGATTTCCCTTCGAAAAGAAACGTGTATGATTGTGATCAGGTTCAACAGGAAGTGTTCTGCTGGCTATATATGCTCAATGTATTAACATTATCAATCACTATAGTAAACTGGTACTTGTTATATGGCATGAAGTTAATCAGCAGGAACTTTGATTACAGGGTCTGTAAGTGATTGATTTTCTGATAATTTGTATTCTCTTATATTTTCCGAGGGAACAAGCTAAGATGAATCGTGCCATGTAGTTGGAGTTTATCTTCTGTTAACACTTGTAATGTAGGGGAGCACGCTTCAGGAGTACTGTTCATTCTAATAAAAATTAACAAGTTCTCGTTTCAAAGGTTGAAAACTTTTTTGATGCAAAGATGTTAGCCCAAAGGAGTTGATATGGTGAAGAATGAATTTCTTGATTATGATTGTAAAAGGCTATTACAATATATACGCATCTAGGTAATCTATTCTACGTAAACTAGATTTAACAAGACAATGTTATCTTTTCATGTTAGGAAAAGATATTCGTGTAATACAAATCCTAATTGCTAGGATTATTGTCATCTTTGTCTTCAATAGAAATATCAATCCTTATTACGTAGGATTGTTTCCATCTCCATCTTCAATACTCCCCATTAAGTTGGAGTGTATGTTAATGACACCTAACTTGACTAATAGATCATTGAACTGCCTCGAACTCAGTGGCTTGGAAAACAAGTCTGCTGGTTGATCCTTGGTTCAGACATGCGCAGTTCTAATTTGACCTCTTTGAATCTTCTCACATACTACATGGCAATCAATCTCTATGTGCTTTGTTCTCTCATGAAAAACAGGATTAGATGCTATGTGTAAAGCAGCTTGGTTGTCACAAAACAATCTAGCTAGCTGAATGTATTTGACACCTAAATCCTTTACTATATTCTGCAACCATGTGACTTCACAACATGTGGATGCCATAGAACGATATTCTGCCTCTGCACTTGATTGAGAAACAGTTCCCTGCTTCTTTGTTTTCCATGATATAGGTGTTTTACCAAGAAATATGCAGTAACCAGTAACTGACCTTCTTGTATCTTTACAACGTGCCCAATTAGCATCACAATATGCATTTAATTCCAAATAACCAATAGAAGGTAAAAGTATACCCTGACCTGGAGTTTGTTTGATGTACCTTAGAACTTTGTGTGCTGCTTAAGATGTGGTTGTCTTGGCTTGCTCATGAACTGACTCATAATGTGCACAACATATACAAAGTCTGATCTCATGATGGTGAGATAAATAAGTCTTCCAACAAGTCTACGGTATTGAGCAGGATCTGTTAACAACTCTCCTTCTCCTTGCGTCAATGCTGCATTGTGCTCTACTAGAAAATTTGCAGCCTTAGCACCCAAGAATCATGTGTCTTCAAGAATCTCCAAGGCATACTTTCTTTGGCACAACACGACTTCTTGCTTAGATCTTGCCACCTCTATGCCAAGGAAATATTTTAAAACTCCCATGTCTTTTAATTTGAACTGTCTGGAAAGAAAGTCTTTAACTTCAGTAATATCCTGAAGACTGTCACCTGCTAAAATGACATCATCAACATATACTAACAAGGCCATGAATCTTCCTTGATGGTTTCAGACGAATAATGAATAATCAGACCATGATTGCTGAAATCCTGCACTCTTGAGGGCACTGAAAGTTTGATAAACCATTGTCGTGAAGCTTGCTTCAATCCATAAAGGGATTTGTGAAGCTTGCATACTCGTGTCTCCCCCTTTCGTCCAAAACCAGGAGGAAGGTGCATGTAAACATCCTCATATAAATCACCATTAAGAAAGGCATTGTTGACATCTAATTGATGAAGATGCCATCCACGCAGTGAAGCAAGGATAAAGAGAACTTGCACTGTAGTGAGCTTGGCTACGGGAGCAAAGGTTTTCTGATAATCAATGTCTTTAATTTGACTATAACCCTTGGCAACGAGCCGAGCCTTGTATCTTTCAATGCTGCTATCAGGATTGTATTTGATCTTGTATACCCATTTGCAACCAATGGGCTTCTTATTAGTGGGGAGAGGCACTAAGCTCCAGGTGTGATTGTCTTGAAGAGCTTTGATTTCATGTTACATGGCAGCATGCCATTGTGGATCAAGGACTGCCTAAGAAAAAGAAGCTGGCTCTCTGTGCACAGTCATGTTAGTGGTAAAAGCTTTATGGGTATGGGAAAGTCGATCATAAGACAAGACATTGGAAATAGAATGATGAGTAGAAGAAGGACTAACCTCGCTCGAAGAAGACAATGGAACAGTACGTGAGGGAAGGGCTGCTTCAATATGAAAGTCCTGCAATATGGTTGGCACCTTGGTTGGACGAGTACGTGGACCGGCGTACTGGTGGTAGAGATAGTGGAAGGTGCGAAAATGGTTCGGCAGGGGCGCCTAGTTTTGTGATTGGAGCGCTGGCAGTGGCATCGAGGGCACCCGAAGGCGCACTAGGGGCGCTGGGAGGCGCTGCAGGTGCCAGGGGCGCGCTAGGAGCGCTGGGAGGCGCTGTTTTGGTGCATGGATGTTTGGCTGAAGTAGAATCAGTGTTTAATGCGGAAGGTGATGAGATGGTAGGATTTTGGTTTGGATGAGATTATGTGGTGGTTAAGAGAGAATCAATATCTAGGAGACTTGATGGAGATAGAGATAAGGTTGGGCCCAGATTTGATGGAGAAAGAATATCTGCATGGGCTTAAAATGGAAACGAGTCCTCATAAAAAGTTAGATCCCTAGAAACAAAGGAGTTCTTGGCCGTCAAGTCATAAACTTTATACCCTTTCTGCCCATGAGGATATCCCAGAAAGATACATGCAGTAGATTGTGCATCAAATTTATTAGGACGAGAAGGATGAGTGGAGGCAAAACATCAACAACCAAAAACTTTTAAATGAGAATAATTAGGGACTTTGTGAAAAAGCATTTCAAAGGGTGTTTTCCCATAAAGAAGTGGAGTAGGGGTGCGATTGATCAAATAAGAGGCAGTAAGAATGGCATCCCCCAAAAACATTTTAGGCAAATGAGCCTGAAAGAGAAAAGCCCGAGCAACATTCAACAAGGGCATGTGCTTGCGCTCAGCTACACCATTTTGTTGAGATGTATTGACACAACTTGTTTGATAGATGATTCCTTTAGAGGAATAGAACTCATGCATATTAAATTCCGGTCCATTGTCACCACGAACTACCTTGGCTCTTGTTACAAACTGGTTTTTAACTAAATGAATAAAATTGACAAGTAGGGTTCAAGCTTCAGATTTGTGTTTCATGAGGTAAACCCATGTACACCTGGAGTAGTCATCAACAATAGTCAAGAAATATTTCACACCAAAAAGAGAAGGAACTCAATATCCACCCCAGATGTCAACATAAATTAATTCGAAACAAGATTTGCTGAAAGTACTGCTTAAAGGAAAAGACTGTCTGGTTTGCTTAACCAAAGAACAAACTGAACAATTATTGGAATCACACTTTGTAATCGTAAGAAAAGGAAATAATGAGAATACTTTGCTGGAAGGATGTCCAAGTCTTTGGTACCACAAGTTTGGTGTTGAAGCATGAACCACATTGCATGTTCCTTTATGCGGTGGATTGAAGCAGTAAACGCCCTCCTTCTCAGTTCTCATCCCAATCATCTTCCCCGGTCATAGGTCCTATATGACACAAATTTGTCTTAGAAAGATGGTAATGAAAAATGAATGATAAGCCAATTTGCTGACAGAGATCAAGTTAAGATAAAAAGATGGAACACAAAGAACATTATGGAGGACTGAGTGAGAAGAAAATTCAACTTTGCTTATGTGTGTAACATGTGCAGACGACCCAGAAGGTAATTTGACTGTGCAGTTAAAAACTAGCTGTGAAGATGTGAGATGATGAGAACGACAAACTATAGGATCACTAGCACCACTATCGATAAGCCACAATGGTTCTTGACCATTGCTTGAGAAGGTAGCAGCCTTACCAGATAATTCCTCATAGTTTTGAATTTTACCAGGCAGTCCAACATGATTGACAGTTCTAGATTTGGCTTTGCTTAGAAGACTCATAAGTTGATCACATTCTTCTGCAGAAAGAGGCAGTCCATTCAAGCCGTCACTGAATTCATTAGGCACCATCACATGATTGCTCCTTGATTGGGAGGATTCACCACCCATGGCAGCCTTTCTTCGACAACAATACTCATAAGTGTGGCCCTTCCCATTGCAATAGATGCACTTGAGGTGTGCATGGCAGTTTTTGGTACTATGATTGTCGCGGTCACACTTCGCACACCGTGGCCTGTTTTAATTATGATTGTAAAAGACTATTACAATATATACGCATCTAGGTAATTTATTCTAGGTAAACTAGATTTAACAAGGCAATGTTATCTTTTCATGTTAGGAAAAGTATTCGTGTAATACAAATCCTAATTGCTAGGATTATTGCCATCTTTGTCTTCAATAGAAATATCAATCCTTATTACGTAGGATTGTTTCCATCTTCAATACCTTCATTGAATCAAGAAGAGAATTACTAAGAAGAGATATCTGCCTGAAAACTAGGAATTGAAGCGTTGTCAACAGACGGGCAACCAGATTCCATTCCTACCAACGTAAACAACCTGCAAATTGTTCACTTATCAAGTTATCAGTCTGTAATAACAACTTCAGATCCTCATATTGCTGGGAGATTCACACACAAGCTAGCGCTGCACTACCAATACACCAAAATGGCCGGGTCGAGAACTACTTGAAGCAAACTCTACAGGTTCATGCATTCTAAATCCTCATCATGCTTGGGTGAAAGCAAACCAAACAGCAATCATAGATCCTATGAGGCTCTGACAACAAAACCAGAACCTCTACGAGTGCCATGATGCAAAGAGCCCTTCACATTAATCTTTAGCAGACCAGTGCTATCCTTGGGGGATAGCACTGTGGTGTCCGAATCCATGAAGCTGAGCACCAGTTTGCAGCATAACATCACAACCTCCACTGCTCTTCTCCTCCCAAAGACGACAATTTCTCTCCCTCGATATTCCACAGCCCCAAGTCCAACAGTGACAAATTATTAGCACAATGATTCGGCAAAGGTAACAACTCAAGAAGTTCTCCTTGAGGATGTAAACAAACCTGCCATAGGACACCATGACTAAGTAGCGTCTCGTAAATGGGCAGTCCCTGCAGAGGTGCAGAGCAGACTTGAGCCCCTCCCTACACAAGACACACTCGTACGTCTCACATGGGACTCTTAGAAACGATCAAGCACCAACCTTTTGTTTCCTCAAATTGAAACCGATAATTTTGGTTCTGCAGCGACTGATTTTCAGCTGTAACAGTCCTCACCGTAGCAGCATACGCATATACACGTTGAGAGAAGCAAATGGATAGGCCTGCAGTGCCTTACTGATAGTCCTTAAGGGTGCGATGTAGAAGTTGGGTAAACGAAAGAAGGGAATGGGAATGAAACTTCTTTCCCACTGTCACTTGGGAGTGTGGAGAAGATGAATACCAGCGACACCGGAAGCCACATGATGATTTATAACAGTTACAAAACCTCTCCGCCAACATCAAATTGTGCCATTCTATATCAAGACTTTTAAGAGTAACAGCACCTACATAACGTGTTGCAGAATTCTCTAAACAAATGATACAGACAGATTTATAAGGAGACCATGATTTGTGTTAGTTTAGTAGAAATCAAAATCACCGCACTGCAAAATGCTACCGTGCAATATGACCCTAACAATCCCTGAACATCAATCAAAGATGTGGTGGTATGGCCTAGATTAATTCAAGTTCACTTAAAATGTGTCAAGTAAGATCTAACATTACACCTGGGGTAAAAATTCTAAGAAAATAAAAAGAAAAAGAAAAAACGTATTACTAATGGGAATGAACTGAGTTGTATATTCCATAATGGCAAGTTGGCAACTTAAGTATTCTTCCTCACAGGACTGTACATAGACCCATCCTTGCTCAATACAGTAGCATCAGCTCATCCTTGCTCATCAAAGCTTCAGGGCCATTGATGCAACAACATGCCAGATATTGGTCTCTTTATGCATTTGGAACCAAAAATTGCACCTTTATACAGCATGTTTACTACTGATGAAACAGTATTTGACAAACATAGGGTTTGAGCCCAGTAATACCTAGTTAACATAACTACGTCCATCTTATGATACATGTCAAGTGTTAAAAAATAAATACACAAAAGTGGAACAACAGATTTTGAAGGTAACCTGATTACGAGTACCCACAAAATTAGAAAGCTTCCACACTGCTCTAACTGGGAAAAAATATAAGAGCAATGTGTTGCACCTGCAATGGGAAACATAAACCAATGTAAACAGAAATTTAGCTAAAATGAACACCAATTCATATTTTCATACCCTACTTCTCAACCTTATACTCGGACAAAAGAAATTATAACATAATACGAATTACTGATGAATATATACAAATACAATCTCAGGACTTAAAAAACATTTAGTCATATGAAGCTCAGTAACCTATAAGCCTTTATATGTTGAACAAAACCAAAATGATATTTCAAAACCATTGTCAAACATACAATTCATTCAACTAACCAAACATGTTGTAAATGAAGCTTACCATGGCATCAAAACTAGGACAACTGCATCAGTAAAATACTTTTCTTGCCACTAGTTCAAGGGTAAACATGAGCCATCACTGAAGGTCGTAAATTGCCCAAGTGCTGATCTTACCCGAAGCTGTGCCACATGATGAATCAGATAAGATTTAATAGAATATCTAAAGCAGTGGGTAATAACAAAGTTGAGGTAGAAGATGACAACCTTAACATCTAGGCAAGGATCATTGATCATGCTCTTCACTTGAGAAACAATGCCAGCGTTGTGTAGTTTTATAAAACGACTAAATGCATCAGGGCTCGATGGAAAAGTAAGATTAATAATGGTCCAGACTGCAGCTATACGTAACTGACTTTCATTACTCTGCAAAAATTTCAGAATAAGAGATTGGGCCCCATTGTCTACTTCTGGTACTAGTTGATGCATAACAGCTTCCTTATGAACTTCAATTCCACTTGCAACATTGCTAAGCACATACAACCCCTGTCATAAAGGATTTTCGGAATCCATAAGAAAGTAAATATATGTAAATATGTAGGATGCAGAACGAAGTGTTTAGGGTAATAGAGGATAAATTTTAGGGCGATAAAATTTGGGGAAAGGGTATAATCCGGACTCACTCCAGCAAGGTTTGGAGTCACAACAAGAATTATCAATAATCAGTCAACATATATTGTTTGAAACCACAAGCAATCTCAGTTTGACAGATTTTCAACAATATATAATGATCCTCATAGAGCTACAGAAGATATCAGAACCCAACATGAAATGACCCTTATTGATGACTTATAGGAACTGAAAAGTCTAATACTAAGAAACTAAAACATGTACCAATGCAATTTGAAGGTGATAGTCTGCCAGGGAATGGGGGCACTACCTATAGTAGGCAGACAGGTAGACATTGGTGGTTTGGTAAAGTTAAGGGTCAGAAGGTTTCTATATTTCTTTGCTAGGTGGATCAGACATTGGTAGTTGTACGGTGTAAGGTTCAACGAAAAGATTGAACTGCTCCCCAGGTTTGAAGGAATGTTCAGAGCATAGGCAGACATCCTCTTGGTCACCTTAAAAGCACCCATACTCTTGGCATGAAGCTTGTTATCCTCCTAAGGTGCCCCAACAGAAACCTCGTTACATTTGCATTTGCCATATTGTCTCTTTCTACCAGTCCTTTATCACTAGCAACATCGTCTTCAACATGTAGCTCTGTTAAGTTACATCAAAGTTTTGAATTCTCAAAACCTCCTCTGAACTATAAAACTTGAGTAGCTGTGACAGGCATCTCTCTTCGAGTGGCAGTGAATGCGCAGATGGGGTTAACACCAACCGAAGGTCTGGAATTTGTTTGTACCAGTAGGTTCCCGAGTAGTGACTTGTCCACCGTCATATTGCGGCATTTCGTTAAGTTACGCTCAATTCTGTCTTTAAGTTCTTCAGCATATAAAACATCTTCTTTACTCCTCTCTTCAGGCTGTTCTTCAGTGCCTGGTATTGTATCTAACACCCCTAATAGAGACATCAAGCTATGCATATACTTCTATTGCTCATGTTTCCCAATCAGAGCCTCTACCTTTTCAGTGAGTTGCAACAATAACTTCTCTCGATTATGGATTGGTCATCAAACCCCTAAAGGTAGTCCATTATGGGTTGACATGGAGAAGCCTAAAGCTCTGATGTCAAATATGACGTAGGACAACCTAGAGGTCACTGTGTTTAGGGTCTTAGAAGTGTGAAGCTTAGGATTATAATCCATGGGATTGGCTGTTGTGGTTAAAGATCCTTGAAAGAAGGGAAATGAACAGAATATAAGAAATGTGGAATCTCACCAGAAGGTTTCTTCAAATCAAACCAAGACTTCTCATAAATAACTCAAGAGATACTGTTTGAAACGAATAAGTAATCTCCTTGACTGATTGTCAAATAAGACCTTTGTAAAAGAACCCAAAATTAGATGACCCTCATGAATGACTTCTAAGAAACCTAAAACTTTAAAAGATGACCATAAACAAAAAACATCCATCTTCAAGGGAACAGCTAGAAACCACATGATAACCCTAAAAGTCTAAAACATGACCATAAACAAAGAACATCCATCTTCAATGGCACATCTAGAAACCACATGATAACCCCAAAGCAACTAGAAGACTAGGCAAATATAAATGATTAAAGACTCCTACAAAAAAAAAAAAATTCTCTATCCTTTCATGCATCGTTGAAACACTCACGAGTCCGCAACAATAACAGGTGTACTGATAATAATAGTCCATGACCTCCAGACACACTCCTTTCTTCTACATTGTTCTTGCTACATAATCATGAAAAATATAACTTTTTTCCAACAATCACTCTACCCTAAAGTCCCTGGCATATTGATAAGGAAAGTATAAGGCACAGAACATGTGACATAGATTAAAACCTATCAGCAGCTTAACAATAGTGCACGCATTCGGTACTCTGTGATGTGTAAATAACTAAAGAACTTACCATACCCTATTCCAAGTTTCAACAAGCAGGACTGAACTAATATGTTCTTTCCAGACACTTTAAAACAAAACACTAACACCCACACCCATCTCCTACAAGTTGTACCACCATAATTTTCAAAACTAGTGTATCTTGACTACCATGTTTATAGAACTTTTATTAGATAATAGTAGTATAAATTAGAACTTGGGAACAATAAGGAAATGGGAACGATAAGGGAAAATGTGGTTCTAATCATACCTCTAATCTATTCCATATAGTTTTTTACACCGAACAGTGGATAAGGAATCATACCTCTAACGGAAATGGGAACAATAAGGGGTTCTAATCATACCTTTAAATCTATTCCATAGAGTTTTTTATACCAAACAGTGGATAAGGAATCCATGACCAAAGGATGCTAGAACTGAAAAGAAAGAAAAAAGCAAAGAGCAAAAAGAAAAAAGAAAGAGAAACAAAAAAAAAAAAAAACGAAATAGCAACAACAGACCAGCAGCAAATCATAGACACTTAAGGAAACTTTTCTTCAATTTCAGAAGATAGCTGAAGAAACTGATGACCATCAACATATAGGTTTTATGAGATACAACAAATGCATGTTTTCAGAAATGCAAGGTAAGGCATATTACAAACAAAATTTGCAATCCACAATCAGATAACATAATTTAGATTTGAATATCACTAAAGATCCCCAAGTAAATATAGCTAGTGCCTATAGAAAGACTTCTAACCTGTATACAAATTTCATCTCTTGATGCACCCTGCAACTGCCTTACAACAGCATCTAATATTATACCATCTTCGGCAAATGCAAGCTCAACTGACTTCATACATCCATCAACAAGATTGCGGACGAGCGCTAGAGCTTGCTCTTGGACAAAAGGCTCAGGGTCTGCAGGTGCAGATACATTTAGGCATCGTTTATATTAAAATAATATGAAAAAGTTAAAACAAACTACTTTGAACTGCCACAATAAACTTTCACGTTACCAGATATAAGACTTGCTAATGAGGACGCTGTGAGCTCAATGAATATTTCTTGTTTACACATGTAGTCTGCAAGGCACATCAAATTCCTTAAAGCCCATAAAGCATTTAATCTCACAGTTGAATCCATTGATCCTGATAACTGAACAAGCTGCTTCACGCCTCCACACTGTAGAAATAATGACCTATGCGTAGCAAAATCAACAACTATGTTTCCAACAGCACTAAGAGCTGCCACCTGAAAAACAAGCATGGAAGATAGATTAGCACAATGCACCTATCTTTCTATAATAAATGATAAGGTAACATATTCAATCCTGATGGATGACCACAATTTATTATAGGCAATTTTCAGGTACGTTTTCTATATTGTAATTGTTTATGTATTCCATACATCCAGGATTACTGTCAATAACCCAGGAATTTCAATGACAAAATGCCAATGTATTTCACAGTTTTCCGAACATGCTTTGTAGTTTTATAGATTCTCCTAATGACACTGAAACTTTGTGACCATTTAGTATACATTACAGCATGGATGAAAATTTTTCAAAATGCATTAATTTTGCAGATGCTACAGAAACAGTGATCAACAATTGAGTCCAGAAGAGAAAAAAAAAAAAAGAGCTCATCAGTTCCACAAAATACAGAAACTCACAAGGCACAGACCTCTGCATGAGTTTGCTATTTGATAAGTGTGTATTAACCTAATAATCATGCTCCATAACATCCTGAAATCAGGTACCTGTTAAAGACAACAGTTGAGTTCAGGCTGGACAACATGATCTGGGCTTCTTTTGAATGATAAAAAATGGATTAAATTCAGTTTACCTCCTCGAATTTGATGCTAAAATCAGTTCGATCTCTGAACTTTTTATTAATCAAGTTGGTCTCTAGACTTTCAATTTCGATCACATGGGTCCAAATTTTGAAATTCCCTTCAACCATGACATCAGATGCTGAATTAACGCCTACATTTAAATGAAATATCCACACAACCCCTTTGCTAAGATTTTTTTTTTTTTTTGTAAAATCTCATGTCCCCCCTTTTGCATTTGCAAGGATTTGAAACCCCTCCCACCTCATAAAAAGATCATGCCTTTCACCACTAGGCCAATAGCTTGCGCTAACTAAGTTCAACACACACACACACACACACACCCGAAAGACCCCAATTAGACAAAAACCGTTCCTGAGTTTGGGTCAAACTTAATTAACTGGGCACACACAGATTATATATGTCCTTTTCACATAATTAAACAAAACAAAGCTTGTACCGTGGTGGTATATGGTTTGAGATTGTAATGAACTGAAAGACCCCAATTAGACAAAAACCGTTCCTGAGTTTGGGTCAAACTTAATTAACTGGGCACGCACAGATTATATGTCCTTTTCACATGATTAAACAAAACGAAGCTTGTACCTTGGTGGTATATGGTTTGAGATTGTAATGATATGGTGAGGGTTCGACTCTTGTTAAACTCAGAGAGAGGTAAGATTTTTTTGGAATTAAATCCAGGATCCTTTACCTTGTCCAAAGGGTATTTGGACAATTCATTAAAAAAAATTTAGGCCCTCACATTGGGGCCAACTCAGCATCTGACGTCATGATTGAAGGGAATTTCAAAATTTGGATTGAAAGTCTAGAGACCAACTTGATTAAAACAAATTTAGGGGTCAAACTGATTTTAGCCCCAAAGTTCAAGGGGGTAAACTGAATTTAATCTAAAAAAATTGACCTCTTATTTGAATGAAATAATGGGTTCTCCACGTAACGTTGATGTGCTTTTCCCTAATCTTCAATGACTAAGCATATACAAAGACAATTCAACTCTTCTAAGAATCAAGTCCAGTCGTCCAGATTGATCCTAATTGGGAATTTGGCATCAGAGCAGTTATGATACCAAGTATTGTATTTTTACTTTATGTCAAATCCCAGCCATCAAGTCTCTACTACTATTAACAGTCCTTGAACAGCCCAAAACTTGGATCCTAACCCAAACCCCAACTATTCCCCTTCTAAGACTTAAATTTTACAACCCTAAGTTTTAAACCCACACACCTGTCTTGTCAACTGGTGTTGACTACATTTACTGGTGTTCACCCTTTAAGTCCATAATTCCCTCAAAACTGTTGGGTTTCCAACCCATGTGTTTTTCCTAAGATGTTTCATCTTAGAGCATGGTGTTCCAATAAGGAAAGGATATCCTTATTGATGATGGTGTACCTGTAATCTTGGTTGATTACAGAGAATGAAGGAGGCATTACTGCCTACCACTAATAGGATTGGATTTCCTATTTGGTGAAGATCCTTATGGCTATAATAGGAGGGGTTCAGCTCTAGGTTTTGTATCGTAGAGACAAAGACCAAAGTGTGTTCCATTCTCGGTTAGAGGGTGAGAGAGGGCAGAGAGAGAGATAGGAAGAGAAGAGAGAGTCCTAGTTTTCTTATACTTTATAGTGTACCAATTATTAATATAGTGGAGTGTTTTCTGCCGGTGGACATAGGCAAAAGTTTTGCTGAACCACCTTATATCTGTGTTTTTTGTGTCTTATCTCTATGGTTGTTTCTCTTGGTTTGTTGTGCTTGTTTGGGGTTCCTTGACATACATAATTGGCAGATATCACAACAAAAACCTCTCATAACTATGTTCTTAAATACTTCCACTCATGTTTGCCAGCCCATTTACCCCTTTTGGAGGAACAAAATCACTCTTTTAACACCAACAGGAAGATTTAAAGCAAAAGTGGAATTACAACATTATCTAACTTGTTTTATTCAATGAAACTGGTACACAGAATTTGTTAAGAACAAATAAATCCTATTAAAAAAATTGATGAACGAAAGGCCCCAAAACATCCAGTCAGCTAGAGCAGTAGTATAAAAGGCCCCAAAACAGTATCTTTGTTTCTTTTCTTGTTCTGAAGAGTTTAGGGAGTCTGAAGACTACAACAGAAGAAAGCAATGCCAAACACAAAGTTTAGTGTTTCTGAGGGTTCAGTATGGGTTAGAATGTAGAGACCAAATCTTCCATTAGCAAATGAGAGGTTGTCTAGTGAAACAAGTACAGTATAACCTGGGTCAGTCTGACAACACAGGAATAACTCAGACATGAGAGAGAGAGAGAGAGAGAGAGATTGCATCAGCAGAGTTCGCCTAACCATAGTCCAAATATAATAAGTGAAACATAATTAGTCCACAGTTTAATTCAACTCCAGACCGAATTGAGATTGAGATTGTTAAGAAGCCTTATTTTATCAGCTATATTGTGATAACATGAAGAGCCCCATATATTAATATAAAATTTGAGAAAGGTATTTCACTTAAGTAACCATTGGTAACCATTTACATAGTTGACCAAAAAGGATTAATATATTTCATTCAAATAAAGGCTCAGGAACAATATGGGACTTAGTAGCTGACAGCTGACATGGAAAACATGACATTCAGTGATAGCAAGTAGATACCTGGACTGAAGTAGAAGGGTCATCTAACAGCCGAACCAAGGGAGGGATAATCATTTTGTTCATAAAATTACCTGCACACAGATTCTGAATTCACAATTTCTTAGGAAACATATATGCTAGTATAAAATCTGGTTATCACTAAGCTAGTACAAATTAGTATATTGCATAATGCATACCTTGATAGAGCGAGAAACACATCTTAAGCAAATGCAAGCTGCAGTGCGTACATCAGAACTATCATGAATCAGGGCTTCAGATACCAGGTTCAATGCCTATATCCAGGAACATATAAGGAGTTACAAACCAGTTGGACTTCAACTATAATAAATTCCTCATGCAAGCACTATCTTATCAATCAACTAAGCCAAATTAATATTATTCGTATGTTACAAAAACTCTCCCAAAGATCTGATGTGATACTGAATAGCCTCATGATTTGTATTTCTTTATCGTGAACAAAAACCATCAATTTTATTAATCTACATAAATAGTACAATCTGTGGGTGAGACCCCTATAATCAAGAAAAACACAGAGTTATAGATAACTGTTTTAGGAAAAGATTAAAAAAAAAAAACATAAACTTGAACAGGCATTTAATAGTAAATTTAACCACTTCAACAGTTAAACACATAACTTCACCTTTGTACAATTTTCGAAACCAAAAACGAAAACAAAAAACAAAACAAAACAAAAAAAACATGTTTCCTTGTTGCAATTATAGTTATACACATTGCATAGTACAGTGTGGAATTAATAGAAAAACCAATATCCTACAAACTAAAGAGTAGCAACTACCACCACTAAAACACGATTACTTTCTCAGGAAAGACAAAACCCCTTCAACCAACAAGCAGGATAAGGAGCCCTTGTCATGATAACGAAAACGGATAATCTTGAACAAATAGCAAAGAAAGTATTATTGGCAGAAAAGTGATAATGTCATACATACGGCCATAAGTAGATGTATTTTTATAAGCAACAAACCTGCAACGACAGGAATCTAGACCTACAGCTCTCCAACTTTGAGCATAAATCAGCTAGTGCCAGTAATAGTCCTTCAAAACGTTTCGGATGTAAATGATTCTTTTGCAAGTGGTTGTACAGTTTATCAATAGCATTTGCCTCAAGTGCCAGTTTCTGTAGGTCAACTTTTTGAGAAATTAAACTAGAAAATGCAAAGGGAGCTTCGTCCCCAACTTGACCGGGATCATCATGAAGTTCAAGTAAGAGATGAACCAGCTTGGTTTTGATGCCAATATCTTGCAAATAGCAAGAAGAATTGTTCCTTATCGCAATCAAGCATGTCGAAGCCAAAAATCTTGTGCGGGGATTTCGATCCTTTGTTAATTCTATAACAGAACTCAAAGCTCTTCCACTTTCACAGTCCGCAAACTCAGAAACAGCTTCATCATTGTTCTTCATAATTGTCGCTAGAGATTCTAAACTATTATCTCTCTGACTAGGAGAACCTTCGAGAAGGCTAACAAGCTTTTTCAGAACACCAGCTTGACATAGTGCCTTCTTTTCTGCCATAGTCTCACACGAACGTATAATTATACTTGCACCAAGTCCATTAACATTTTCATTTTTACTATTCAATAATGAAAAAAGAAATTCCATGTTTTTATCTTGAAGGAAATCACACTTTGGAGCTAGGTTCGACTGATAAATCATTCTTAAAGAACGTGCACTGGCGTCCACAACCTACAGAACAAACAAATCCATCCAAATGCAGTTAATATAAGCACGGAGGAAAAGATAATGCTCTATGGGAACTTGATAACTCAATAGCTCGGAAATGACTGTCAATTTAGTCTGACTACTGCAGATACAATACATTTATAAAATTAAACTTTTCGTTTCGTACCAGACTACCAGCAATGCTAGTCGGTTTCGGTTTGAACTAATAACTCAACAAAAAAATTGAATCATCAACCAAGTCATTTACAAGTTGCACAACACATCATTTCATCTATTAGAAATTCACATTTCGAAACCTGAAAGCAATTAAGCAATACGATCAAATCAATCAAATGCTTTCATTCATTCAAGCATCAAATTCAAATTCAAATGAAGCTACCTTGTCATCAGGATGAGACAAAAGCAAGAGCAGGTTAGGGCACGCGCCGGCATCCAAAACGGCACGCACGCCGGCATCGAAGCCGCAGGCGAAGCTTCCGAGGGCAGCGGCGGACTGAACAAGGAGATTGGAATCGTGATCGGGGCCGGGATGGGCCTGGGCCGTAGAGGCGAGGATGGACGCGACGGCAGGGACGAGACCGAGCTTGACGAAGGCGAGCTTTTTGGTGCGATTGCCGATGATGCGGTTCTTGAGCTCGCGGAGAGCCTTGAGCTGGACTTGGGAGTCGGGAGAGCTGAGGCGGGAGAGGAGATCGGAATTCGGGCCGGTGACTGTGGCGGTGGTGGAAGAGGCGGAGGTTGAGGTGGGCATGGTTTCATGCAATAATAGAGAGCTTATTAGCTCCGGAGAAAGAGCTATGAGAGAGGAGACAGAAAAATCGATGACTTGGGGAGATCTGCAAACTGTGAAAAAGGAAGTCCATTTTTTTGAAATGATAATAATCCCTAATAATTATTATTATTAATATTATAATCCCTAATAATAATTATTATTATTTTTATAATCCCTAACAATAATAATAATGATAATGATAATAATAATATTATTAAAAACTTTTTTTTATAAATAAACAAATAACAAAATAAAAACAAAGATTACAACAATAACCCTAATACAGGATAAATCATGAAAGTCGAAATTAAAAGCATTAACTAGAGATAGAGAAAGTCTGTTCTGCCAGTCAACAACAGAAATAAAGTGATTGATGTCTGTTATAAATCTGCAAGAAAATGTGCTTCAGGCCAAATATGAGTAAAAATGATGGAAGTAAATCATGTGGCAAAATATCTAATATCATGAATAATAGTTTGAATTGATAGGGACCGAAACCGGGTATTTCAATTAAAAACTTTTTATGTCAATTGTAATATATAACAAATAAGGGTATCGTTATAAAAGTCGGGGATTGAGGGTACCTTTACAATTTACGTTAATTACAAAACAAGAGAAAACAAAAGATAATAGTACTAGATATATGATGATTATAAACAAGAGAAAATAAAAAAAACAAAATAAATCAGAAAAGATCAGATGGATGAGACGTTATAGACTTGAAAATCTACCACCAAGTATGTTTCAAGACATGTTAACAACCAAAGCTTCAATCATCAAGTCACAAATCGGTATCAATCAAGAACAAACTATGAACGCATTACGTAAGTCCTTATTACTTCCCTTGAATACTTAAGCAAGATGAACGCATCATTACCAAACCTTTAGAATAACCAATCAAGGTATAGACGCTATCCTATCGACAAATTATTCTAAGCATTAAGATCAATGAAAGTTTGATTGAACAAGTATATGCAAAACTAGTGTAGAATGTCTACCTAGCATGCAATCATTTTTGGTTTCACCTATTGTCCTATAGGTTTCACTACTTTGAAACATGCATTTTAACCGTTTAGGAGAATAATCAACATATTTATAGCATCACTCACAAGTTCATAATGTTCTATGTTGCACATACATGAACATAAACAAGCAAGAGTTCCCCATAAACTAAAATCAAATAAACAATTTGAAAGACTCAATAATTTGAAACAAAGGTTCAAAACAATATCCAAAACATTCTTAAGGCTTCAAATTTGTCCCTAACTAAGAGAATTCAGCCACACATGGCTGCAAAATCACACAAGGAGAATAAAAGATGACAAAGGAAAGGTAAACCGTGGATGATGGAGATCGATAATGGCTTGACGACTTCCTTGTGCGAGTCTGCAACTATAGAGGTTCTGATAGTGTGAGATCGCTGGTTGAAGCTAATTCAACAAGCTTTTCAGGCATATATAGCTTTCCTCCGCAGCATAGCTGCAAGTATCCCATGTTTTGATCTTTTCCCGACTGTACTGTAGAACTTCTGGTTTCTTGGCAATGACCTTGCTACCTTCAACATCAAACTGGGAATGACTCGGGCCTCCAAATCCACTTCTGTAAAATCATACAGAAACTAGACTCATAGACCTTTCTGTTCATATAAAACACACATTCCCAAGTTCTAGGAGCTGCAAACCGTAGCCCTCCAAAGTCAGAAGAACTGTTTTGCCGAGAGCACTGTTTTGGCTGAATTTAGAGTTTTCACTTTTCTCAACTCTCACCTGCACACACACAAAACACATCAAAACAAACAAAGTAAAGAAAGCATAGACAGTTGGGCTGCCTCCCAAGGGCTTTTCAACAAGAATAATCAGGAGGCTTAGGCCGCAGTTCGATCAAATGTTTGACCCTCTTCAAAGATATTTCATGGTCCTTTGGTAGCAATTTGAGTAACTTGTGAGCAATTGATATAAAAGATACAAAGCTTCTCTTTTTCTTTCTCTTCTTCCATTGTCTCCAACTTTTCTCAATCACAACAAGAATCTCCTTATCCGATTTGAGACATTCATGTACCACCATATCCACATGCTCAACAAACTCAAATGATTATTGGATGCGAAGAACATGTGTAGAGCTTGAGTGATAGGGTGAAGAATCATGTTGTCTTCCAAATCTATGTACTAGCAATATAGCTTCAAATGTAGGAGGTTTGATGAACTCCTCTTTTAAGCAATCCTCAGGAGTCTCAACATTGCATGGCTCTTCATTGGACTCTTTCAAATTTGTTTCTTCATCCTTGAAAAATATTGAATCATGGAGTGTTGCATCATGAGGTTGACATGGAGATGAAGTTGCGGGAAGTTCACGTGGAGTTGTCATCAACAACCATGGCTGCTCTTGAGATATTAAAGTGTCCAAACTCCTTTTAGTTTCTGCCCAACTATCATTGAAGGTTTCTTGCTCCTCAATCCGAGCTTTATTTGAAGCAGCTAGAGCCTCATTCATCTCATTTAGAGACTTGATCATCTCATTGTAATGTTTTAACTTAGCTGAGATTTGATGAGATGGTGGTTGTGTCCAATAGTCATGGAATGAATATGGAGAATTTTGAAACTCATTGGAAAATCCTTGTTGCATATCCGTATTGGTGTTCCATGAAGAATAAGGAGGATCATCCCAAACTGTATTGTGTAAAGATGAATAGTAATCATTCCAGTGCCCTTGGTTGTATTGAAATCCTCCAAGCATATTTTGATCATAGTATTCTTGATATTGGATGTTTGGACATGTCTCCGTTAAATGACCTACCGTGGAGCATTTATAACACACCTCGTAAGGTTGATACCATATTGAAAAACAAAACAAAAACTATAGTTAGTAATATATACAAAACTAAATCACAAATCCTCAAACAATAAATAATATAATTTGAAAAGATATTAAAACAAAAAATATATATACAAGAATTAACGCAAATTGCTAGGGATTTTTCAATCTCGGCAACGACACCAAAATTGATAGTGATCGAAACCGGGTGTTTCAATTAAAAACTTTTTGTGTCAATTGTAATATATAGCAAATAAGGGTATCGTTATAAAATCTGGGGATTGAGGGTACCTTTACAATATACGTTAATTACAAAACAAGAGAAAACAAAAGATAATAGTACTAGATATATGATGATTATAAACAAGAGAAAATAAAAAAAACAAAATAAATCAGAAAAGATCAGATGGATGAGACGTTATAGACTTGGAAATCTACCACCAAGTATGTTTCAAGACATGTTAACAACCAAAGCTTCAATCATCAAGTCACAAATCGGTATCAATCAAGAACAAACCGTGAACCCACTACGTAAGTCCTTATTACTTCCCTTGAGTACTTAAGCAAGATGAATGCATTATTACCAAGCCTTTAGAATAACCAATCAAGGTATAGACGCTATCATATAAACAAATTATTCTAAGCATTAAGATCAATGAAATTTTGATTGAACAAGTATGCAAAACTAGTATGGAACGCCTACCTAGCATGCAATCCTTTTTATTTGGTTTCACCTATTGTCCTATAGGTTTCAATACTTTGAAACATGCATTTTAACCATTTAGGAGATTAATCAACCTATTTCTAACCCCACTCACAAGTTCATAATGTTCTATGTTATGCATACATGAACATAAACAAGCAAGAGTTCCCCATAAACTAAAATCAAATAAACAATTTGAAAGACTAAATAATTTGAAACCAAGGTTCAAAACAATATCTAAAACATTCTTAGGGCTTCAAACTTTGTCCCTAACTAAGAGAATTCAGCCACACATGGCTGCAAAAATCACACAAGGAGAATAAAAGATGACAAAGGAAAGGTAAACCGCGGATGATGGAGATCGATGATGGCTTGATGACTTCCTTGTGCAAGTCCGCAACTATGGAGGTTTTGATGGTGTGAGATAGCTGGCTCCCTCTAATCTTCACGTCCATTCTTCTTTTTCTGCTGTGGTTAGGGTTATGAAACCCTCAAAACTCGTCCATGGGCTTGCCAATGTGGTTTGAAATAGAAGTTTTGGTCCAAATCAGAAATTCGGGCAGATTGACATTCGGTCACTTAAACAGTCATAACTTTTTCTCCAAAATAGGTATTGACGATCCGTAAAAGAAAGTAGACTCTTGTAGCTTTCCATTGATATATGGCAAATCTCTTGGATCATTGTGAGCAAATCACAATATTCTGTCAAAGTTGACTGACGATTTCTAACAGATTTTCTGATTTCAATCCTTGCACGACATGGAGGAAAGTTTGGTGCACCTCAATTGCTTGAGGATTGACTGGATGACCTCTGGGAAGTTGGAGCCGTGTTCGGGTGACATCAATATCCCCAGGGTACCGTCATTTACAACCATGGCCTTCAACTTATAAATCCACTCCCAACCTCAAAACTCCACAAATTTTACCGACATCCTCAAAATCACCTTCCACCAAATAAAATTCAATGGCCGGATTCTAACTTAATAATCCGCCAAAAATATCAAACTTCAACAATTCTCAAACATATCCAAAACTCCTCCAAAAATTCTAAAACTTATTCCATTAAACTCCTCACATTTTTCCCCACCAAAAACATTTTCTCGGCGGCGGCGGCGGCGGGCGACCAACTCCGGCGACCTCCGATGGTCACTAAAATTTGGCAGCATCTTCCTCTCAACCTCCTCTACAACATTCCTAACTACCACAAACTCCAATTCTAAGTCTAACCAAGCCAATCGAACACAAACACACAATAAAAACCCTAGAATTTCACAAACCGATTTCTCCTTACCTAGCTCGAGATGGAGCGAGCCCTTTGGAAGGATTAAAGCACGGGAGGAGGGCTTCCTTTTGAGCTACGGCTAGCCGGCTATGGCGGCCGGAGGAAAGAGTTCTGGTGAAAAGAAGCTTCGGGCAGCTGGAGCTTTCGGCGTCGATTCCTCCTTCACGGCGGTGCTAGGGAGGCTGCCACCGGTCTAGAACGGCAGCTGGGTCGGAGACCGACCGTTTGGGACCGGTGCGGCGGGCTGGGGTGGCCGGACGGTGGCAAACGGCGTCGGGAAAGAATTCGACAGAAACGGGTCGGGGAGAGGGAAAACCGGGAGGAAGAGAGAGAGAAAAAGAACGGGCTTTGACCAAAAATAAAGGCCCGGTCCACAACTCCAACTTAAAACCCAAACCAAAATTCAACACCCCAAAAATAATACCTCAATAAAATTACCTTTTACTAGCAGAAATTACCATTTTTTACCGTCGTCAAAATTCATTCCTTAGAATAATCCCACAAAATAATCGTCCCATACCCCTCTCTGGGGATCAATTATATTTTTCACTTAATGACGAACACGGTAAAATTCTTATTACCATTATGCCAGTAATAAAGGTAAAAATTATGGGTCGGGACATGACAAGGTTAATGTAGACATATGGAATATCCTAAAACATTATTTAGGTTTTTACTAATTTCGTTGAATGCAATAATTTTTACATTGTTGTGATGTGATAAAGAGATACTACATGGCGATTTCTTATTAGTCAGGAATGACCACTAGGCATGGTGACATGGTTCTCCTGGAGCATAGAAAAATTTCTCAAGAAGACAGAGGGAGGAGAGAGAAAGGGTGTGCTTTGATGGACTGGATGTGGAAAAAAGGGGTGATGGTGGTCCGAGTTTCTTTGAAAAAGAGAGATTTGTTGATGATTGAAATGGAGCAAAGGAGAGAAGAAGACAGAATGACGAAGAGAAAAGAAGAAGGGCGGCGAGGAGAGAAGAAAAGAATGGATTGATAGCTTGATATTGTGTTCAGAATCTATATTTAACGTGTTAAATTCTAGTTTTGACTCATTAAAGCAATAAATTTTGTTTTTGCATATAGATTAACAAGAAGAGCATCTGCTCGTTGGAGGCGAGTTTCTTTAACTAGGAGGTGTTGGGTTCGAGCCCCAACTTTGTCTTAATGTCATATATTTTGTGTTCGGATGCGTATCATATATGTTTGGAACTCGGTTACCGACTTGTCGGCTACCGATTGTTGTTGGTTCAGCTCGGAATTCGGTTGGCTCGGTTTTCTCGGGACAAATGCCAACCCTAGTTATAAGAACTCAGCATACCTATTATGTAATTTTTTAATAGTAATCCCGGAAGGCTTTCAGCCTTTCAAGTCTATTAGAGAAGAGCTATTGCGAGTTAGTTTCTTAGGTTGTTGGGATTACTGGTACAATTCATCAAAACCTCTCTGTAAAAAAATATTCGAAAATTTGAGTTCTATACTCGATCATGCCGCCAAAACAATACCAAATAAAAATCTACAAAGAGACTGTCCTTTTGCTCTCTTATTTATTTTGAATCTTAATCCTGTTTTTCTTAATTCCATTTCTAAAAGAAGCGATTATCCATTCAGTCCTTGTAGAAATAAATGTGGCACATGATAGAGGTAAATTCAAGCATACAAGAAACGATCACCATCAACTGCAGAAAACTGTCATGCTAAGTCAAAATTTGGGGTACATTTTCTAATTTCTGCACTAAATCGACCTCCTATTTATATCATTTTTCACCCACAGGTCTCCCTAACTTGAAGATTATTTCCATGTAAAAGAATTAAAGGAAACTTGCATCTGAGTTGGGCAAACGTCATACACGATACCAAATTGTAGGTCGGCAGATTTTGATGACCATGCACTTTACCACAAGCCAATGAACTTCCACCAAACCCCTCCAACTCCGAGCCAAATGATAATATTGACGACGGACATAAGGAATCCATATCCCCACCACTGGGCAAGCGGAACATAGCCAGCGCCGTAGAAGACAGGAGCTGACCCAATCCCATAATGGGTCAGGCCACCCATGAGGTTGGAGAGGAATGCAAGCACCATGGCAGCAAAGTATGGTGGAGTACCAAGAGCACTAGCCACAGACAAGAATGCTGTAAACATGGCACCAATGTGAGCAGCTCCACTGGCAAAGAAGTAGTGAGAGTAGAAATAGAGAAGAACAAGAATGCCAAAAGCTGGCTGCCACCCAAGACCCAATCCGCCAACAAACTGCAAAAGAAGCAGAATTGTTGTTAATGAATCCACCAGCAAAAATGCAAGCAGTAAATACACTGAATTCAACAGCTTATAATCAAGATAGCTTAACACTATAGATTTCAGACTATAATAAAGATAGTTTAACCTTATTTGTAGAAAATAACTTGTACATTTTCCATTTTCATGAGTTTGTCCGAGGCTCACATAAATGAGTAACGTTCAAGCGTTGGCTAAAACAAAGAAGTAAAATCTAGGAGATCCAGTAAATTACGACATGAAATAAAAAATAGCAAAAACAGATGATGGTTAGCTCAATGATATTGCCAAACAGATTTGTTCATACAAATGGTAACCTTTGAGGACCATATTGTATGAGAGAACGGGACCACTTCTTGCCACAAGGTCTGTGAGTGCTAAACTTCTCCAAAAACAAATGAAATGCATGCTCATCTTAACTTTTAAGGTACATGACAATTTTGGTGACCTACAAATCATGCACAACAGCACAACTAGGTAGACTAAAAAGCAGATAAGACAAACCTTCACTACAGTTTCACTAAACCAGGAGATAAGACCGTATTTGTTGAGATACCCAGCCATTGCAATGAGTGCAGCAAACCATGTAAGGGTGTCCCACGCAACTGACTCAGCTAAGCACTCCTTCCAGGTAACAACACCAGTCACAAGGAGAACAGATAATCCGAGAATGGCAGCTGTAACAGCATCCACACCTATCATTCCTCCAAATATCCACAGCCCTACCTGATGCATTACAGAGAGAAGAGGGAGACTATTAACATAAACATTCATCTATGAGAAGATACATTTAGATATGCTTCTTAGTGAACAGGCATGCATCACCATGTCCGTTTACATTTAGTAAAGGAATGAATTTACACCATCATTAGTTCAATACCACAATAATCTTTTCAAGCTAGATAAATCGGCATGGCGTAGAAGGAATAAAGTTATATAAACTTCCCCTATCCCCAACACAACTTCTCAAGTGGAAGACCAAAAACCTGAGCCTCTAAGGATCAAACACAAGGGTAAAGCGATATTCTGATGATGAAATTAGATGATTGGTTTTCCTATCAACCACTATAAGAGCCTCATCTGTCTCCAAGTAAAACTTCATTAATCTGAAGAAACCATATATAACTCGTTACTGTTCTGCAATTCGGGATCCTGTGCAATCTCCTTCCTATACTGCTTTTTTAATTAAGACGTCTACTATTGTCAGAAATTCAATGCCGTAGTTTGCCATTGCTAGATAATGTAGAACCTTCTTGCATAATTGGGCTTTGGTAGGCTCTTAATTCTCAACACCATCAATTATGGGTTTTCTTATTACTTATGTTTGCTACGTCCCGTGGGGTTGGGTATGTTTTGTCTCTTTTGGATAGGGTTTAGCTTTCTAAAGAATAGGGTTTAGCTTTCTATAAGGATTTTGTGATGCAACTTATCAGTGTCAATAGACCTCACGTGTGCTTCATGAAGAGCAGCATTATGTTAACAGAAACTGACTACCACTTCTAGGTGTGATGCCTAAAGCTTCTAGGACTAATTCTAGAACCAAAATGACTGTAATGGTAGTTTCTATAATTACTTTCAATTTCTCTTTTTATTTTTTACTTCTATTAGCAGTTAAATTGTACTATTAGCAATGTTAGGCGTAGCAATCATACAGTAAAAGAATTTGAGGATGTAAATGACAAAAAAAAAAAAACAAAGGAATGAAATGAAATGATGGGTCAGATCGTCAAAGATGTATGCAGACTCTACCACTAAAAACACATATTGACAGACTTATAAACCATTGAACTTAGTTAGCAAAAGGCACAAGCATGGCAATGATAAATTCTTCCATTCACTGAAACCAAAAGCTGATCACTAGCCCTTCAATAAATAACACAAATGCAATTCTTCAAGAAACACTAGTTAATTCAACTCATACAACGTTACAATCACCAATGACTAAGGCAACCTAGCATGTATTGTAGACATGACCAATTGCACTCTGTTTTCACAAAACTAAAGCAAACACACAGGATAGAACTACAGCAAGTATCTTTTATTGAAATAACTGAGTAATGTTCACTGTTGCAATTAGACACGAGTGAAGTTGCATGTAAAACACAAGTGTCGAGCAAACTTCAGTTTCTGCATAACTCGATTGAGAAATTGCTACCTAATACTTCAAACAAGAAACCGAAACCCACATCACCCCTGAATCTATCAGTACCGTAACTTAACCACCACCCTTTTCCCGATAGCATATCACTCACTAGCTCACATTTTGGTTTATGTCTTTTCGGCCAAATATTATAATGTATAAACAATTGTCTACACAAACTTGAACCTCAAAGTAAAAAAATAAAAAAGCATATACAATCTACAATAAAGTAGAAGAAGAAAATCAGAAAAAAATGGTGAAGGAAAAGAAAACAATACCGTCAGAAACAGAGTCCCAGCCATTATAGTCTCGTTCTTGGTCATAGGGCCCATCTTCTCCAGCCTCTCCTTTGCAAGTTTGGGCGCGTCAGGGCTGCTCTTAACCGAAGGCGGGTAAATCAGATACAGCAACAAAGGCACCACAATCAGTGACACTATACCGGGCACAATTGCCGCCGTAGCCCAATCGGTCCAACCAATCGTTTTCTTAATGGTATTGAATGTCAAATTCGCACTCAACGGATTAGCAGCCATAGCAGTTAAGAACATGGCCGACGAAATCACCGAAGTCTGAAAGCACGTGAGCATCAACCACGATCCCAATTTACCTTCGGTCCCGTCGCCGACATTGCTGCCGCAGGCGACGCAGAGTGATTTCACCAGAGGCAAGAAAATGCCGCCGGCACGTGCCGAGACGGAGGGAATCGCCGGCGCTAACAAAGCCTCGCTGAAAACCAAACTGTAACCTAGCCCCAAAGAGGAGCTACCGAACAAGGACACGAACTGGTACGCAATTCGGTTTCCGAGGCCAGTTTTGATGAAGCCTCGGGCGAAGAAAAAAGCGAGGGCGATCAGCCACGGAATCGGATCGCCGAAGGCGGAGAAGGCGGCGGCGAAGGTTAAGGTCTTGGTGAGCACCGACGCTCCTAGACCTAAGAGCGCGACGGCGCCGAGAGGCAGAGGCTGAGTGATGATCCCGACGATGGTGGCAAGGAAAATCGCCAGAAGCTGCCACGCGTTTTTGGTGACGCCGGCGGGAGTCGGCACGAACCAGAGGATCACTCCAGTTGCGATGGACGCGATTAACGGCTTCATCGCCGCGCCCTGCCATGGCTGCTTGGCCGGAGTAATGGAGCCGCCGCCGGTCGTGGCCGCGGCGGCCTTGACGGTCAGGCCGCTGCTCCGGAGCTGAGCGGAGTCGGCGAGTTTGGGGAAGGCAATGAGAGGGCTTAGGGTTTTGTTGAAGCCGAGAGCGGCGGTTCTGAGCGTAGCGGGTCGGGTTTGGGCCTGAAGTCGCGGGCTGGGTTTTAGTAGTAGCGATTTGGAGACGGCTGTTCGGGATCTGAGAGAGGGGAGAGGCGCGGCGGTGAAGGCGAGCGACGCCATTGAGAGAGAGAGAGGGTGGGATCTGCTGCGGCGGAGCTCTGAGGATCTCAGAGAGGCAGCATCAGAATGAGGGAGACTGTGTCTGTGTGCGTGGAATTAAAATTGAATTAAAGGGAAACCGGAGAGAGCGATGTGGACCGTTGGATCTGGGGCGGGGTGATTTGGAAACTTTGGTTGGGGGCATTGGAAATGCCGTTTGAAAGCTCGGAAGGTCCGCCGGGACACGTGGCAGGAGGTGAGTGGGGAGAGGATCGTGCTTTTTCTAGTCGGGTGACGAAGGGGAAAGTGATAGGTTCCACGTGGCGGGAGGGGAGTGGTTGGGGAGTATTTTTATCTGGGAGTGAAAAGGCAAGCTTTTTGTTGTTTCTGACTGATCGGAAAAGGACAAGCGGGAGAGGAAGTGGGGCGGAGTTTGGGAAGGGTTGGCCGGTAGTTTGTAGAAGGTGAAATAACGGAAATGCCACTATTAACAGGCACCACACAAGTGCACGTGGTCTGGATATGAAACCTGGATTAGACACAGACTCGCAAGGTAACTGTGAGCAGGGGAATCAAATTTGTCAACCATCATAATAAGATGCTGTCAAGTTCAACAACGCACAATTATGAGTTAACCATGGTTATTTCAATTAATAATTTTTTTATTAATTATTAGAAAAAAAAATAATTTATTAATATTAAAACAAGCATTCCTCGATCCTCTTACAGTTTGATTGTCCTGAATTGAGGTAAAACCATCTGCTGTTCAGGGAAATTCTGTTTTGATATATAGTTCCAATTCTGATTCTAATTTAAGTTTTATTGTTCTTTCTCCTTTAAGGTCAGTTTTTCCATGTTTTGGGTTATAATTTGAGTTCCTTTCTTGAAGTCTTCCTCTATCTACCTATGAGTCTACAATCCGAAGAGTGACAATCGGTGAGTTAAACTAAACCGATTGAATTCTTTTTCTTCTTTCTGCTGGTCATCATGTCATGTTTGATTAGTATTATGCTACATCATACCCTCTGCCTCTGTACTCTAATTAGACGTATTATTATTTCCCATTGTTAGGTGTTGTATAGAACCATACTTCATTTCCAATTCTTTGTTGAAGTTCCTCATTTTTAAATCTAACCCTTGTAGACTAATCTTTCAAAATGTTGCATATTATTGCTTGTTCTTGATTTTGACATGATCCATTTGACAATAGACATCCAAAAGCTTGTTTCAAGACTGATATCATGTCATTTGGACATGAAATGAATCTTTGATGACAGTTTTAAAAGAATATATGCTACTGAAATTTTATGAAAATGTAGCAGTTCATCCTATTTGTACCCATCTTTCTCATATTTCATGAACTCTGTTTTGCTTGAAATTTTAGTATGTTGTACCTTCACATGTCAACTTTGGATCTAGAAAGTTTCAAGTTCATTGATATTTAAATGAATTTATACTGATTTTCTAAACTTGAGGTGTTCATACCTTATAAGTACATCTTGATCTTTATCCTGTGTGCTACTTTGATAGTCCTCAATCATATTTAATTGGCTTCCATTGGTTCATAGCTGTTTGGCTTTCCACATATGAGAACCTTCATGTTTTGGATATGGCTTTATGGCTTATTAGATAGCACTACATATTAGAGGCAGATAAGGAATTTAGACATGAAGTTGGGTTTATAGAAATTGGATCATGGGAATGATAGTTTGCGATATTTATTATTATTAGGAATGAGGACTCTTTGTGGACTTCGATCACCAAAGGAACAATGATAGAGGTGGTGGCTGGTTCATGGATTTGTTTTCCATTGCTAAACCATGAAGCTACTTTATACTCGATTCCAGGTAGGGAGGCTTCACCCTGGTTAGTGTTTTATACACTGCTTTATGATTTGAAAAATAAATTATGATTTAAAGCTTGAGTTTATGATTAGATGACTTGAGAGTGAGCAGGGCATAGCGACTATCTTGGGTTTCGATCCCTTAAACCTCCGTAGGGGTTGTACGGACTAGAGGACGTCTGACATCCTTTGAGGTGTGGCGTCACTCTTAGGCGGTATGGCGCAAATGGACACTCTCGCTACTCTTCACCAGTTGTGGAGGATTTTAATCTTTGGTGAGGATATAGTTGGCTAATATAGACCAGTCATCAGGTTTGGATTTTTACTCGGGTACTCTTGGATTTTTATTTGTTTTATATTGAGAAAAGACAAATAACTACTTGAATATACTCAATTGACGCCTATAACTATTTGAATTTCAAACCTAGTTATGGTTGATGCTTGAGCAGCGAGGACGAAAGCTCACCCCTACTGTAGTTGGTTTTGCAGGTACTGTGCACGAGGATTTAGGAGGAGTTCGAGATTGAGCTGGGTGCTATATTTCCCCTCTATTCTTTGGCTTTGAACTATGTTTACCTTTACATTATGTTATTGTTTAATTGTGGTATTTGTTAACTTGTAAATGTGGATCTGGATATTTGTTTGGCTTCTTCTTCCATACTCAAATGGTTTAAACCAATATACAAAATATTTATTTTCATCTCACTTTAAGCTCTACGCTTTCCGTTAACTTTTACTATTTCTAAAGTTTTGATTTTAGTAAATTTGCTTTGTGTTTCTTTAAAACACGAGTTAAGCTTCTTAGCTTGTGTTTCTAAAAGTTCGCAGCAATGTAACAAACTTGATTTGGAGAGGTGCAAAGTGAATGTTTTTTTTAATTAATTAGAATAAACTTTGGCACAATCACCGGTCACCCATCAGTCTCAACTCTCTTTTAGTAACACACACATACAAGTTAGTTATATATGGTGGTAATCTGTCATCAAAAATCTAAAGGCAAATGATAGTAGAAGCGCGCGCACACTCATAATCTATCAAATTCTAAGTGAAAATGGTCACCCTGTCCTCTCTGAATAACAGAATTAGTAGATGTCATCATCACATGATTATTCCAAATAGAAAATTTCATATAAGTCACATTCTGAACATTTTCTCCTACATAAGTCCACCATAACAGTTTTACTCATATAAGTCCACTTTTAAGGTTAAATCTGTTATTTTATTTTTAAGATGTACCTAAAATGCCCTCCTCTCCTTTACACCAATTCTCTCTCTCTCTGGGAGGGTGTGAGCAGTTGCTTGAACTGGGAGATCTGGGAGGGTGTGCGTGAGCAGATGACCTCGGTGGCGGCGCGGAGGTCGGAGGAGGTGAGGGCGTGACGTACGATGGTGGCGTCGCGGGTGGCGGGGTCGGGGGTCCAGAGGAGGAGGGCTTGTTTGGTATTTCCGCTGAGTTCGGAGGAGAGGCGTTTGGAGAGATCCTCGGAGTACATGGTGCGGTACTCGCGGGCGATTTGGGAGCGTTGGGTGGAGTCGCGGTGGGCGAGGATGGAGATGACGGAGGAGGTGTCGCAGCCGAAGCCCATGAAGGCTTTGTGGAGGGCGATGGCGTCGGTGCGGGGGGAGGGTGGGGGTTGGGGAGTGGTGACAGTCGCCATTATTGTTGGTAAAGATGATCAGGGAAATAGTGAAAAGGGAGATTTTGAGGGACAAAATATAAAGGGGAGGATTTGGATTTGGATTAGGTAACGCGGTGGAATAAAGAAGGCACCGCGTGATATAACTGATTTGGATTAGAGGGGGGACAATTCTTTTTCAAGTGTGAGTCAGGTTTTTGTAGGCGGTGGTAGTAGTTTTTGTAGATGGTGGTAGTAGCTTTTGTGGCTGGTGGTAGTATTTTTTATGTTCGTCGAAAACCTCATAGTAGTAGCTTTTGTTGGCTGTGGTAGTAGCTTTTGTAGGCGGTGGTAGTAGCTTTTGTGGCTGGTGGTAGTAGTTTTTGTGTTCGTCGGAAACCTCACAGTAGTAGCTTTTGTAGGCGGTGGTAGTAGTTTTTGTGGCTGGTGGTAGTAGCTTTTGTGTTCCTCGGAAACCTCACAGTAGTAGCTTTTGTAGGCGGTGGTAGTAGCTTTTGTAGCTGGTGGTAGTAGCTTTTGTCGCTGGTGGTAGTAGTTTTTGTGTTCGTCGAAAACCTCACAGTAGTAGTTTTTATAGGCGGTGGTAGTAGCTTTTGTAGCTTGTGGTAGTAGTTTTTGTGGCTGGTGGTAGTAGCTTTTGTTTTCATCAGAAATCTCACAGTAGTAGCTTTTGTAGGCGGTGGTAGTAGCTTTTATAGCTGGTGGTAGTATCTTTTTTAGCTTGTAGTAGTAATTTTTTTCATCGTCGGAGGTCGGTCGGAAACCTCGCCGGAGGTCGGTCGGAAATCTCGCTGGAGGTCGGCCGGAAACTTTTGTAGTAGCTTTTGTAGGCGGTGGTAGTAGCTTTTATAGCTAGTGGTAGTAGCTTTTTTAGCTGGTAGTAGTAATTTTTGTCATCGTCGGAGGTCGGCCGGAAACCTCGCCGGAGGTCAGTCGGAAATCTCGCCGGAGGTCGGCCGGAAACTTCGCCGGAGGTCGGCCGGAAACCTCGCCGGAGGTCCGCTGGAAATCTCGCCGGAGGTCCGCCGGAGAATGTTCCGAAATGAGAGTGGTTGTTGACTTTTTATACTAGTGGCATTCTTGTAAATATAAAAGAGAAAATCTATTTTTTTTTGTTGGATGGCAGTCTGTAATTATGTTGAACTTTAATACTTAATACAAAACTTTATTTAGACTTGGGTGGACTTATGTGGGTAAAAATGTTTGGGTGGATCTATATGGGAAAAAATGTCTCAAAGTGGACTTATATGTAATTGACCCTATTCCAAATTAAGTTGCTTTTTATTCACTTCTAGTATTTGTTGGCTAGCAAAATTTTAATTTTATGTTTTTTGAAAGAAATTTTAATTTTATGTTAATTTGCATTGATTGCTTTTAGGTATGGTAATTATGTTAAAACCCTACCCTGAATATGGGGGTAAAACCAAACCTGATGGATAACCTAACTAACTAGTTTAATTATACTTTAATAATGATTAAAGTCAATGAATCAATGAGAGACATATATAGCTGATTATCATGGAGATGGCAAATAAGTGATTATATTAAGTCAATTAACCTCATTTTGGAATGTGATCGATCGTGTACTTACTACAAATCTTTAGCCATTTCCATCCATATCAAATGAGAAATAAACATGAAAATAATGGCTAGTATTATTATAGATGAGAATTAAGGATCATCATATTCTTCATATAATTTTATTCTTATTAATAAACTGAATTTACAAAGACCACTCCAGAATATTGTTGGATGATGTTTTTTCTATTATCTTCATGATCATATATTGTGTAGTACAACCTACTTATTTCCCAGCGAAAATAAAATTCCACCAACCATTCTTCCTTTTGTAAATCTCATAATAACTACAATTTATACACCAACTAATAATTGATACATGATCATCTTGTACACGTTGTACATCTCTTCTCCGCCTACATTTGTATATATGCAGCAGCAACAGCAGCAGCTATTCACAACTTCCTTCACAATTAACTGTGTATATGACACTAGTCTCAGCACTGATCGAATGAAAGCTTCTCGATCTCTCGAATACTAAATCGACGTCGGTGACCTTTATTTCAGACATTTCCCCTTTCATCTAAGCTATATATGAACCTCCCCATTGTTTGACAGACCTAAACAAAATGTAAAAGCTATATATATGGCTAGAAATGTTCTATCAGTCTTGATCGAGGAAACAAAGAGGCTGGGATCACAAATTAGAAAATGAAGAAGAAATTAAGGAGTATATGTGGGAGGGGAAAAAAAGATGACGAAAAAGAAAAGAGAGGGAATATTGGAAGGCAATTATTTATCTCAACTCTGGTAGTCAAGTAAAGGAAAGGAGGAAACATCTTTCATCAGATCCTCCAAGTCCCACTCCCCCATTGTTAACCCTTGATCGTGATGATCATCTTCAAAGTAATTCCCAACCCCAATCATGTTTTCACCCTTGATGATATTGTTAGTGTTACTGTAGTAATTGTTATGATCATAGAAGATAGTTTCAGTTTTGAGATTATTTTGATCCTGGTCAACGGTGCTTACGCTCTCTAGGGGAGGCACATATATGTCTTCTTCTACTCTCATATTGACGTTCCCAAACACGTCAATATTTTGTCCAAAGCCACAATCATCACCAGTACTGCTACCACTGCCGACCGAACCTATCTGAGCAGTGCATGGGTTTCCATTGTTGTAGTACCCGCCATTCTCGACCATCGGAAAGGGATCAAACATGTGGTTGATCAGGGAGGTGGCTTGCATTGATGAATCAGGGTAAATGGGCATCATTGACGGTGGAATGATGTTCATAAACCCTCCTCCTCCGGCCGCGGCGAAGAAGTCATTGTTGTTAGGCTGTTCCGAGGAAGAATCACTCGCATTTGGTGAGGCAGTGGAGGAGGTGGAGGAGGACAGAATTTTTAGACGTTTCTTTATGGTCGAATTCCAGAAGTTCTTGATTTCGTTATCAGTTCGCCCTGGCAAGCGTGCTGCAATTTGAGACCACCTGTATATATAGAATGTAGATATATACGATTAAGTTAACTAAATTATATATGATATAACAGTCAATTTCATTGTTCAAGTGTTTTTATGGGTATGTTTGAATGCAATACTTAATTGCATGGTTTTCTAACCTAACACAGAGAAAGGTTTTGAGTGTTTTCGACTCGAAAGCTATATGCAGGTGATGTAGACATTACATTAATACGTTGGTAATATTATATATCACTCAAACTTTCAATCACTTAATTTCTTATTAACTATACCTTACAGTTAGGGGACAACCTAATATTTCTGATTCTCGTATGTTTTCTATGTATTAAATCATACATCGTTGATTTGCATGGAAGCCTAAATATACTATTCAAATAAGTAATATGGGCGTTGAGTGTCTTTAACTCCAAGGGCAGATCCATATATGCGTCATATATAACCTTCACACCATATTTCTAAATATGTGAAACTGGATAAACGAAGCTCAGCATATATATAGCTAGTAATATGTTTATGTGTGTGTCTGTGTCAAAACATCATACCAAAAAAGAAGTGTCAAAATATAACCTCTAAATGAAATATGTTGTTAAACGTACTTAGAGCATCTAACCAAAAATCAATTGTCAATAACTGATACAAAAATTTGATATGGTCATTTAGATACAGCCTAAATTAACTTTTCTTTCTAGGAATCAAGTGATGTAAAATGTAAATGTGTCTTTTAATTGGATTGGCTAAATAGATGAATTTTTATATTGGATAACTACAACAAATAATTCTTTTTCTCTTTTGGTTTTAATAGATTAATTTTAGCATATGCATATTTATGTGGTCAAAATGATCATATCAATTCCTATAACAGTTCAAAGACAGTATTTGAATTGGTGAAAAGAAAGGATATGACTTAAAATGTGGACATCATGTAGTCTTCATTATGGTTTTAGTCATATATTATCCTATATTAAACTGTATTCTTCTAAGACTAATTAAGCTTTAGTGAGAGATAATCATAATTATTTTTTATATGTCATTGCCTTAGATATAACATATTAACTGAAGTAAAAAAAAAAAAAAAACACACACACACACACGCCCACTCACAGGAATTAAACCCAGAAGCCAACATAGTACTATACCTCAAAACTAATTCAGGTTAATGGAAACTACTGTTTAGTGACCTTGATTATTACCTGTTACCAAGAAGAGAATGGAAATGGATGATGAGGTCTTCTTCTTGGGGAGAAAAGGCACCTCTCTTAACGTCAGGTCTCAAGTAATTGATCCAACGAAGCCTGCAACTCTTTCCGCACCTCTCAAGGCCAGCATTTCTCGCCACGTCGCTCCAGCAGCCTTGGCCATTGTTGAGCATGTACCTCATCAGCTTCTCGTCTTCTTCCGGCGACCACAAACCCTTCCTCAGCTTATTATTACTACTCATGCCGCTGTTGTTCTTGTTATTCTTCCCGCCGGTACTACTTGCAGCATAGGGTTCCGGCTTCCTCATTGCTCACGACTAGAGTGAGTACTGAGTTTAAGTTGAGAGAGAGAGAGAGAGGGGCGTAACCTGATCGATGGGATCAGATCTGATGATGTTTCTCTCCCAACTGGGTTGATGTAAAACTGTGATGACTTTATAGAGAGGAAAATAAGAGAGAGAGAGAGAGAGAGAGAGAGAGAGAGAGAGAGAAGGCTTCATATGGTGGGAATGATGATGATTGTGATGGCTGTGGGGTTTGCTTACAATATAGGGAAAACAGAAAGAAAGAAAGAAAGAAAGAAAGAAAGAGAGAAATAAGGTTGGTTGATGAGTCTGAGTAGAAAACGGTTTCGAAGGGGACCTGCACAGAGAGAGAGAGAGAGAGAGAGAGAGAGAGAGAGAGAGAGAGATGGGTGGTCTTTGACTCCATAATCTTTGTCTGTTTTTTATAGGTTAATGCCTATTTCTTCAATTTCAAGCTATAATATTTCTGATATAGATAGATATGAAGGAGGCGAGCGAGCTAGGGTTTTTCTTATTTAAACGAAGACAACATATTAATTTGCTTCCACTTCACATAATCTCTGGCTCGACCTCTCTACACACGTGTAGTTGAAGATAAACAAGGAGATAATTAAGAATAATTAACACTCTCCATTGATTGGGTTAAGTTCATATTCCAGCTTCATTAGCGATAGGCAATGAAATCCACGTGTTTATGCTAATTTGGTTTTGTATTAACCTCATCAAATGAATCAAATTGTATACAGGAAAAGTAGAAAAGACTCCAGTACGTACGTGTAAGTGGAAATTTAACGCTAAAATTATCCTCATCTGAAAAAGGAGCTATTTTGCAGTGCCCCGCAACTAAGTTGCGCCAGCAGCAGACGTTAACAGAATGACATTTTTGTAATTTCTTCAGACACAAAGGACAAACTACAAAATTCTGGTAGAAAATTGTTGCTCCGCCATTGTTTAGAACGAGAAAGGTAAATAAGTCTTTGTGAAAAAGGCTGATCAATGTGTTTTGAGTGAAAAATCCTGGCTTGAGTGGTGTTTTGAGAACATCGAGCAAACGAAAACCTCCTCCGACTCGAGTCCCTGAATGAATTTCACGAGGCGTGCAAAACCCATCTCTGACCCTAAACTAGAAAGAGGAAACCGAAGATTACATCCCGACGGAGTTTGCGGCGACGCGAGTTTTTGCTCCGTAAAGGGGTAGTTGGCTCGACACACATCAGCAGTTAGATCTAGAAGTCGGTAGCTGAGAAATGTACTTTTCCTTTACATAAGTCGTAGTTATTCGAGATCGTAGCGGTCGGGTGAACCCCTAACAGTATTGGGTGAAACTATTGTCAAGTACTTTCTGTTGAGATATGTCTGATTTTGTGTGAATACACATGTGTAATTGCCCTGGGCACAGCTAGTAAGTGTGCTTGAAGCGTTTTTGAACATACACTGTGTGCTAGATTGATTGAGAATTTATGTAGAATGTGTATCGATTTCAGGAACATAAGGGAAAAGAAAAATGGTGACTGGAGGGAAGAGAAACAGGGATATTTTACTCACGGGTGATGACATTGGATGCGCTGACAACATGTAAGATTCAGCAGCCGCCAGTTTAACGTTTTTGTTTATAAAATGAACAACTTAACAGTTTTCTATCTTGCTTGATCCATTCCGTCCCCTAGGACATAGGCAAAGTGATGATGGCGACAAGAAGTGGAAGCTAGAAGACCATGTTGGTGATGATAAGGTGATTGGTTCCTCTAGCACCCTTCATTTGGCTTTTGTTTTGGACAGAAACTAACGTCTAACACACTTGTGTTTCAGTTCACCGACAGTGTTGTGTCACTGTCCAGGGGGATAGATGACAAAGGTGTTGCGCCTGAACCCTGCCGTAATGAGGAAGCCAACGGTGAGGTTACAGTGAAGGCATCTTGCCTGGAAGAACACTTCGCCATGACTATGTCGTTCCTATCAGCAGAAAAGGCCGGTGCGGTAGCTATAATTGGCCTCGGTTCAGTAAATTCTCTTCGTTGTACACAAGTGAATCTCCAGCTGTGTCGAATACTGGTTCAAAACTTTGACATGGCGCACAGTTGCATCAACATACATGGAAGGAACTTGAGAATCACATAAGCGAACCTTGGGCACATTATGCACGTTACCAACGGAGGTGTGGATGTGAAACTGGAAGGAAATACTGAGGACCATCAGATACTGGACTTGAAGAGAAGGATTTCTAGGAATACGGACATAACCATACACGGGCTGAGGAAGGTGTTGATCGAGTCTGAACACGTTGAGGGTATGTTTAGGAGCTGCCTCACTCTGTATGCCATGGCGACTATGCTGTCCCCAGTAACAGGTACAGACGTGGACCCAAGATACCTTATACCAGTTAAGGGTTCAAGGTACTTGTGTGTAAAAAATTGGGCCAAATTTGCAACTCGACAAGCTGGTTGAAGGGGTGTTGTCGTTTCAGCGGACGGAGGTTGGATTGAAAGTTGTACCACTCTTGTTCCTCCAATTGTTCTACCTTGATGTTGTCAGAAACGGCATGATATTCGAAAAAGAAATGCTTAAGCCAGTAATGACTTGGGAGGTAAGCGATGTCAAGAGAGTTGTTGACATGGTGGATGGTTTGGGTAGATGGGAATGTACAAATGTTGACGTATCAAAGAGGCATATGTGGGATGAAGAAAATGAGAACATCAGATTATTTGATAAGAGCACAGGAATGAAGACGAGTGTGGTTGAAGACCTATCCGACGTGAGGTCCAAGTTCAGTGTCGTCAAGTGGGAGGTCAGTTTAGTCAGGTCCGCCGTAGGGTGATTGGAACCAGACATTGGCCGTTTACGGGGCGCGGTTACGACGTTAGAAATCTCACTTAATCGATTGCAGGACGGAGGACTATCTCGGATTGTATCCGACGCCGTGATGAGAATTATGGAGGTCAACCAGAAGAGTTCATCAAGCAGGACCAACAATGACTTCGACTAGGATTGTATGGAACAATGGGCCGAGGAAGTAGAATATGGCGACATACACACTTTTCCAGGAGTGGAGTCAGATGGCAATGGGTTGCCTGACAACGAAGCAGGAGTCGAGTCATATGGTGATGGGATGCCTAACAGCCTTACCGAAATTGTAAGTTAAACATGTCTGTATGTTAAAAAAAATAGAACAACATATAACTTCGCTGACATTTGTTGTTATTTTGATAGCGGACGCCAGTTGAGTTTGTGGCATCACCATGTCATACCAATGTGTTGGACAGCACCAAAAGCTCTCACTTCAGAGCTGTGGCTCACATTTCGCAGAGGGAGTCATACTTATTGACCCATCTATTCAGCAAGAATGTATCAGCGGACAATGCTTTTGGGAGGTAAGCATGAACCGAACTTTAGATTTCCTTGACATGACTGTTGCATTTCTGTTGGGTGGTATCACCGACTAGAGTTTTTACTCATGACAACGCTGCATTTTATTTTGTGTTGTGGCAGCAATGAAGTGGCTAGGTTCGGTGGGTGGGCTGTTTCTCGATGGGACCTGAGCTGCTTGTCCCCAAGGCAACATGTTACTGCTGAGGTAGTGAACATGTCTACCGCTTACCTGTCTGACGGCTAATGCGAGAACTGGTTCATGCCAGTGACAGTATCAGTATGTCAATTTGAAGATTATTGGTCTGAGTGTGCAATGACTACATAGCCTCCATACTATTTATCATTTTCTTAATTGACTATGTGGTTACATACCTCCACTATTGCAGGAACGTGCCAATGACATTTCTGGGGGAGTTCAGCTAGATGCTGTGGTGCCTTCTACCATCTCAACTTACAGGCTGCAAAGATTCGTCGGCCTATTGTCTTTGTGTAACAAGGTAAGGACACCTTTGTTCTCACTATCACCCTGGACAACGGTTGAAAAAGTTTGATTCTTACACTGGAAACATTGGTGCAGATTTTTGTCCCCATGTATGACGGGATATCGAATCATTGGTTTTTGGCCGTTGCGGAAATGTTGAATGGCGTGTGTGAAATATGGGACAGCGCCCCCGAGGATTCAGCTAAGACACGCATGCATGATTTTGCCTTTGCAGCGGTGAGTTATTCCTTTTTAATAACGTCTCGTCTGTCTAAATCACATAGCATTATTTGTTGGTGCCAGTGAATAATGCAAGCTGTTAAATCTGTCTCACTTGACAACATATAGCTTTGATTGAGAAAGTGTTTGGCAACGAAATGCGAATGTCACTTGCCGCGCCCGGTCAGTTCTGCATTAGTTATCCGGTCAGAAGTCCTTGGCATGGCAGAAACGAAGACTCTGGAATTTATCTGATGAGAAACATGAAGTTCTACCAACAACGTTGGTACGAAAGGGTAAGTTGTTTGATACATAATCCCAAACACTTGAATTCCTTGTCTCACGTGTCTTTTATGCCTGATCGTGTTTCTATGTCTATTTATCGAATCAGTATAAATTCGGGGACCAGCGGGTATGCCTGGCACTTGAGATTGTGAACGACCCCAGGAATGAAATATTGGAACAAGTGTGTAGTGTTGCGGCAGAAGAAGCCAGGGACAACACGCCTGCTACTGAGGTCCCAGCGTTATGTCGTCGGGAAGATGGATCACTCGCAACAGCGGGTATCAAGTTTAACGCACGTCGGTCCAAGCGCTAATGGATTATGTGTTAAGACTGGCTTCAACCTTTCCAATAACCAAATGTATGCTGCTCATGTGTTTAACGGCCCTAATGTTGTGGTCTACGTTTTAGTGAGTTAGGTGTTCATGTGTTTAACGTTTGAAATACTGTGAAACATATTTGTATGATAAATTTGCCTATTGACTGACTGAAGATAGATTCATTAGCGCCTAGAGTAATGTCCACAGAGGAGGAATGGAATCGAGACCCTGTAATGGAATGTTTTTTGTTTTTTTCATTCATAATCTACGAGTCTTATCTACAATCTTCGGGTATCCACTCCTGTCGCCAACCATCTCACCGGATAACGGGAGTGGGGGAGGGAGTTTGAAAAGGTTCTCCCCCCCTTGCAAAATAATGGCTGCAGTCGTAGAACAAAATCAATGGCACACCAAACAGAACAATATGGATTCCAAATACATGGGCCTTTTACGGTGGGTAGGACCAAAACATATTGTCAGTGACGGCGTTACGGTGTAGTTAGTAGAAGCCACTCAAAAGAGAAAGACCACAATACACCATGTGGCGTAAACACACCTAACTACTGGTGTTCAAACACAACGCAATTCAGGGACCGAAAACTCGTCTCAGTCAAGTCAAAAGTCTGCCCATAGAAAAAAATGTAGTTAGGCACTCACCCTTCCAGAAAAGGAGTGTCTGTGGACCTTGTAACCCTGCAGTAAAAATTTACAACATAGGTCAAAACACATCGACAAAGGGATGTGCAAAGTACACAAAACATATTAGCCCTAAACTCACAATGAACCCGGAGCAGAACCATTTTCCTATTGCATATTTTGCATCTTCGTTTGCCCTTTATATAATCAACAGCATTTTATTCCAGAAATTTTGATATACGAGACCCTTGAACCCACCCTTGATATATAAAATTAAAAAAGCTATGAACATCATCAGTTAGTGCTGCGGCACATGCATCTATAAAAATGGCATACTCACCGGTGTGTCACTCGTCTCTCCCTGTTGCATCTCGTCCACCCACTGGTAACCCCTGCAATTTGTTGATCCCTGCACCAAAACCATCCAATTCGAATGTTTGAGGTTAGCTCTGCATACCCCAAGTATCAAACATTAAAACAAAAAAGGGAGAGTGACTAGGACATTTGTTTGACAACACTCCCAATAAAGCCTGTCCTCGCCGGTGTCATGCACAAAATGAATCCGCACTCTCGTGTTCCCTCCACACAATGGGCACCTCGGACTGTCATCTGCTGTCTCCGGACATGATTTGCACCTCGGAGTGTCATCACCTGTCTCCGGACTATGCTGGATCTGCTCGCCGTAAGAGTGAAGACGCTTCTGAGAAGGGGCCAGTTCATATTCTTCCCGCCAGGAGACTATTTCCTCAACGAAAGGCTTTTTCTGCATCCAAGGGTCATAGTGGTTATACCAGCGCGCTTTGTCATCACCCTTTTCGACGGGGTTAGGCAGTAAGAAGCTGATGCATTCTTCCTTCACATGACCTAGCCTACCACACCTCTAGCAAAAATCGCCTAGACCTTCATACCCGTACTCAACTGGGGTGGAGGTGTACACACCCAGCGGTAGCCAGAAGCTAGTGGGCAGAGGGTTTCTACAATCAAGAAGGACCTTAACCCGGAGAAATTTTCTACGGCAGACGTCTATCTCAGATTTTTCTAAATCTAGAACCGTGCCAATTTTACGTCCAATCCTCTTTGCTTCTGTACGGTTCATCATCTTGTATGTCAAACCAGAGATCTGCACCCAGTACCAGACCTTGTGAAGGTGCTCATCCCCGATGACCAGGTTCGGTAGCCACTCCACAACACTAAACCGCATGTTTTCAACATGCCAAGGTCCTTCCTCCAGTAATGTCTTGGCTCCATCAGCCGATACCTTGATGGAGAACACATTTTGATGGATATGAGCTATGTCGAGAACACCAATGTTCGTCCAAGATCTGCGTAGAGAATCTATGATTTCACCGACATCCAAAACCACATCAGCTATAATAGCACCAAGTAAAGAGACCTCGTGATCAACACTGTCAAGGTCAGATGAGTACGGTCCTGTGGAGATAATACGTTGCAAAGCCATTAAGGAACCAAGGAAAGCAACCTTGTTTGACGATAGACAGAAGAAGGACAAATTGACAATCCTTGGGAAATATGAAATCGAAGTTTAAGGAGAACGAAAACTGTTTAACCTGCAACCAGGAGACTTCAGTATAAGTCTCTTGTAGACCAGAATTTGACACTCGCATTTGATGGCACGAATTTTTTTTTTATTTGCAAACAAAATATATAAATCGATGCCAGGACAACGAAGCAAACGATGCCAGGACAATGAAGCAATTGATGCGGCAGCCGTCCCTTGTCCGTTACTAGTTTGAAAGGTCCGAATGTCCAGCTTTAGATTTATCTCAGCAGTGGAAAGTGCAAGAGGGATGCTGTGTTTTTGTTGCGATTGATCTGTACATCGAGTTTGCTCGGCGGTGTCGTCAAGGATGCAAAATAAGATTGGAGAAAATGGTAGTTCTGCATCGGTGAAAACACATCAGTACAATTCGGTGAGATTTATGAGGCTAGGGTTTGTAAATGGTCGGGGCCCCATTTAAATATGGGATACGGGCTCTGTGTGTGAAATTACACGGCCCGTCTAAGCATTAAGAATGACATGACACACGTGTAGACTAACATGATGAAGGACGATACTTGACTACTTGTAGACTAACATGATGAAGGAGTAAAATATCCAAATATCATCGATATATCCTCGAAATTGCCGTTTCATATCTTTCCGATATTTTATATTTATTCTATTTTTGGTCAAATATACTACTTTTAGTTAAAGTTTGGTAAAAATTCTATCGAGATTTTTTTTTTCGAATCATCGAAATTTCCATGATCATCGATATTGTACTCTTTGAACATGACATGTGTGGGAATTTCTGATGATTGGAAACATATGGGCGTAAGGAGAGGGGGCTGAGAAGGTTCAATGGATTAGCTAAATTTTATGGGTTTTTAACTTTTTATAGGTTATAAAAAAAACTAAATTTTATATATAGAAATATAGAAAGATGATCTTCCCAATGAAGTTTTAACAAATAACATTACTTTCCTTTGTAGTTGTGATGTTTAATAAATTCCTTCTTAGTTTCTATAAATAAAAAAATAATGAACAATTTACAATCGAAAGTCATAACGCAATCTTGCCTCAGGTTCTATGTCCAAGTTGAGCGCAACATAATCAAGATTCAAGTTATACACACACAATCCTAAGTATCATAATAACGAAATAACGGATATTGATGTGTTCTCAACTAACATATAGCTTATGTATCATTCTTGTCCAACCATGGTTAAAGTGGATAAGGTTAGAGAACAATAGAGACGTTAGTGAATGTTGGGTCCTCATATATATTGTGCCAACTTTAAAGCGATTTAAGATTTGGGTTGACAAAATGGGTTAAGGTTTGGGTTACCCGTTTTTGTCTTCGACTAGCATTTATGGTTTAAGGTACAAGGTTTATGGGTATAGGGTTAATTAGGGTTTAAGGTTTAGGTTTTAGGGTTAATTAGTGTGTAGGGTTTAGGGTTTAGAGTTTATGTCACGCCCCGACCCTTAATTTTTACCTTAATTACTAGCACGGTGGTAATAAGAATTTTACCGTCTTCGTCAGTAAGTATTTAATTTAATTGGTCCCTAGAGTGGTGTTAGCGGACGATTATTTTGATGGATTTATTCGAATGAAGAAAATCTGATGACGGTAAAAATAGTAATTTTTGCTAGTAAAAGGTAATTTTTATTGGGGTATTATTTTCGGGGTGTTGAATTTTGGATTGGGTATTTTTGGTGGTGTTGGTCCGGCTTGGGCCAAGCCCATTTTCTTCTCCTCTCTCCTTTCTCTCTCCTCCCTCCCTATTCTCCCCCGAGCTCCCCGCTGCCGGAACTTCCTGTCGCCAGCCCGCCGTCGTCCGGCCATCATTCGCCGCCGCACTGGTCCCAAACGATCGGCCTCCGTCCCAGCTTCCATTCTAGACCGGTGGTAGCCTCCCTAACGCCGCTGTGAAGGAGGAATCAACCCCGAAAGGTCCAACTGCCGTGGTAGTTTTCTCACCGGAACTCCCTTCTCCGGCCGCCATAGCCGGCGAGCCTTGACTCAAAAGAAAGTCCTCCTCCCGTGCTTCAATCCCTCCAAATGGCTCCCTCCATCTCAAGCTAGGTAAGGAGAAATCGGTAATGGAAATTCTAGAGCTTTTTGTGTGTTTTCGTTCGATTGGCCTAGTTAGGATTGAAATTGTGATTTGTGCTAGTTAGGAAAGTTGTAGAGGAGGTTGAGAGGAATGTGCTGTCAAATTTTGGTGGGCATTGGAGGTCGCCGGAGCTGGCCGCCGGCTGCCGCCGCCGGGAAAAATGTTTATTGTAGAGAATTTTTTGAGGAGTTTAAAGGAATGAGTGTCATAATTTTTGGAGGATAGGTTTGGGATTTTTTGGCGGATTATTAAATTAAAATCTGGCCACGTGATTATTTAAGGTTATAAAGGTGAAAGGTGTTAGAGGATGTCGGTTAAGATTTTTGTGGAGGTTTATTTGGGCGATAGGCTTAGTTGAGCGCGCGGAGCTCCTTTTTGATTTCGCCTGTTTTCTTTAAGCGTCGGTGTGCTAATTAAGGATTTAATCATGTTTTTGGAACAGGACGCGAGGAGGCTCGAGCTGACGAGGCCTCCGACAGACATCAGGCTTAGGCCTATTCTGTGAGTGGACCTTTGTTTTAAATAATATGCTTTAAATGCTTTTTGTTGAATAATTTTCCTGTTGTTGGAAATTTCCCGAAATTGAGAATTTCGGTGATTTTATTCATATATAGATAGAGGATTATGAGAATTGTATGTATATGATTAAATGCTAGCTAGCTATACGTGATCTTCCCTCATACTGAGGTACAATTCTAGTATGGGGCGACATGAGCGTTAGACGCCAGCATCGTAGCCTTGTACGACTTTCTATTCTTTGAATTCATTCATAGAATTCGTACGAGAAATTAGCACGTATATATACCACTCGGACGATTCCCCTATACTGAGGCACAATTCCAGTATGGGGTGACGTGAGCGTTAGACGCCAGTGTCGTAGTCTTGTACGCTCATCTATTTTTCAAATTTATTCATAGATATCGTACAAGAGATAGTCGAGTGTGAATACATACTGATATATATATGATATTCTAGCCTGAGAGGCATTCTTTCTTAAAGTTTGAGAGTCTAACGAGGCTAGACACCAGTTCAGAATTTCTGAATAAAGCATTTTCTTGAAAGTTTTTTTTTGGGAAATATTTATTTGTTGTCAGACTTGCTTTTGTCCACTCACTCGGACGTTTTTGAATATTTTTCCTCTGGGCTCTTTGTTTTTAAAATGCCCAGTCTGTAGCGTTCGCGTGAGATCTAGCAGGCGATGTCGAGGCATAGTGACCCATCTATCCGCTACATTTCGCCAGTAGGTTACCTGTTTAATCTACTAGGAGATTGTTAGCTTCCACTGTATTTTAAATTTTTAGTAGCTCTGAATACTGTTGGGATTTCTATTTAATTTATTCTGGCTATTTTCTGGTTGTAGCGGAGAATATTAATTTATTTTGGTTATTTAAGTGGTTCTATTCTGTTCATCCGAATTAAGGTTGTCCATTTTCAAGGGAGGTTTGCCGAGTCTTTCGGTAAATTTTTCTTGGAGGTAGGCCCCGCAGGACTTACCTCGAGTTTCAGGGTGAAATTCGGGATGGGTTCTAACAGTTTAGACACGTGTCAGATCCCGTGTTTGACCAACCAGGCACCTGGACATTTGCTTATGGGTGGATTAAATGTTGTGCGTTTGCCTTTTTTCGCAAACCTTTCGGGCCCCAATTTGGCATGGTTACATGGCAAAGTGTAATTAACTTTACGTGGACACTGAACAGTTGTTTTCCTTTTTAGGAGTGTGATTGAGAGTGTAAATTTCAGTCCCCATTATAAAATACTTGTGAACCAACAATCCCCGGTTCGAGAGTTGTTTGATTTAAATCTGGCCGCTCACGATTCCCAACCGTCATCATGAGACGTGGTACCCCACCATTTCTGGAAAAAGTCATTAACCGCCATTGCACTCTTTGTTCTTTCTGTCACCACCGCCACCGCACACTCTTGATCGCGTAACTACTACACCTTACTACATACCCAGGATTCTCACTACTGCATACACATGAACCTCACTTGTTCACTTCCGCCACTTCCGAAACATGAAGCAGCCTTTGTCTCCCTGCTTCCTAAGGGTGATCAAATGAAGTCACAATGATCGGGAAAGCCTGGTGAGTCTTGTAGTTGTTCAAGTAAATTGTTATTCAGCATGGGTGTAATCGAGTCCAGGTTGTTTGATTCATACTTCCGTTCTTTTGTTTCCCGAGCAAATTTCACCTGAGTTCGTTCAGATACATATACGTGGTGATAAAGGGCGCGTGGCTGAACTTAAACTTGCTGGCGTACATGAGTTTCGATGGAGCGTCCTTGTTCAGCTGAATACGGAAAATGAGATGCGGCTGACAACAAATTGGAGCAAGTTTCTGGATGACGTGTGCAACAAATTGGAGCAACTGATTTTGGTGTTCAAGTGTTGCGGTGACATGAGTTTAAAAGTGAAACGATTCAATCATACTGGGGCGTTTATGGGGGGATCCCAAGTCTTCGCATAACTGGCCCAAATGGCAATATCGTGCTTCGGAAATTCAGATTCATATGCATGGACCTCAAACCTGAGGTATCACAGTCATGTACACCTTCAGAATTTCAGCTTACTTTATATATACTCACTGTCGTAGGGGCTAGTTGCACCAACTTACCCTTCTTATCTTCCTGTTTTGTAGCCTCTACTTTCTATCGATGGTGTTCTTGGTCCATACCAGATTTCAGTGAAGGGAAGTTCGCTCGACCCATGGGAAGTCAGTGCAGTGCGGTTGTTGGTAAGCTTGACTTTTAGAGATGGTTGGGACAGTTTCGTAGAGACTTACAATATCAGAACAGACAATTGTGCCCTGTTCATATATGAGGGTTCAATGCATTTTAGTGTCATTCCATTCAACAAAACCAGCGGGATAGTCAATGTCGATGGAGGAGAGCATTTTACTGTAGCTGTAGTAGCGGATAACGACCGCGCTTTACGTGGGTAGATTTCTGCTGCAGGAGAGCGTTCCGCTGGAGTGGACATAAATAGAGTCGTTGTCGGAGGCGACCCAAGCGGTGGGGGTCGGAGTAGTTCTAGGGTTCAACACGGCCCTTATTGGAAGCCATTGGATCCTAATTGGAAAACATACAGAGTGGTTACATGCACAATTAGCCCCGGCCAAGGAGTAAGTTTCCCTTCCAAACACCGGTTCTGCATATGTTGTTATCTGAATGCCCAAAATTTGATTAAATTCTTTTGTGATTTTTGTTATGCAGAGATTTGTGGCCACTGAAGCACGGGATCTGTTTCCTGCTGACTTGCCTGAGGGTTATGTGGTCTCTATGCAAAAGTCAGATGGTCGGGCATGGGATACAAAGGTCATAAAAAATTGCAGCACCAAAGCATTGAGCTCTGGGTTCTCCAACCTTGTCAAATCCTTGGGTTTACGGCACAAGCAGAAGCTCCAGTTGCACGTCGTAAGCAATCGTCATTTTGTGCTCGAGTGATTTTTGTGGCCAGTAAAACTCTACTACTTTAAAGACCGGTTTGGGTGGTATGGTATGTGTATGGATTGGTATTGTCTGTTTGGTATGTATATGGCTTGTAGTCCATATTTTGTCGTATGGGACGTACAATTTTCACAACGTTTGTGTATAGAACCCTGATGAATTCAAGTCTTCAACCTTTTGGTAGTTTTTGTTTCTGTACATAATCTGTAAATCCATAACAATTACTTAGACTACTCACTCACAACACAGTATAACTACTTAAGAGTACAAAACAACACAGTATGACTATCCTCAAACCCTTACATTACATAACATAATTGAATTAGGATTGTGAGGGATTGTTTCCCTTGCTAGACATACAGTTATAACCGGAAATGAAGAGGAACGTTATACTGCAGAGTTTGTGCAAACACGGACGCATAAAAAAGAACCTGCATACAAAACAACCAAACTTGTTCGCCAAAACGCCATTCACCATCCGTCAGGTCTGTCTAACAACCTGGAAAGTCCTTTCTCCCACAAATTGCATGACCAACACTTGTCCGGCACCGAATCTATTCGCCTTGCGGAACCTTGCCCATCCATCACCCAATTTCACACTGTTGTTGTTCTTGCATGTCTGAACCAACACCACTGAGTCATCTTGGGCAACCAAATCAATCTGGGTCACAAATTCCACAATGTGTCTTCTGAAGAAATTTTCGGGGACATTCTGCAATGTATAACATTTACGATTAAGTTAAGGAGGACCCTTACCTCAAACACTCTGATATTAATGTGACAATGACTACCACAAATATGAACTCACCGGACTCTGTCCTGGTCTGACGGTTATGGTGCAACACATTAGTTCATCATCTTCACCCCTTCCACAGGTTCATCATCTTCACCCCTGTCACAGGTTCAGTATCTTGGTTATCCATAAATGTACACCGACTCATTCCATTTTTGTCGAACATGATGACATTGAAGTTGATACCTCTTATGTAGTTAAATACAAGGAACTCGTTATCCCCCAACCCATGGATGTTCATAAACTCTTCCCAACCCCTTTTGAAACAAACCCGGCGTCCTTCTTTTTTAAAATCCACAAACCAAAATCTCTCCCCCGCACCTTCCACAGTCAACCGGGTTTGTCCATACTCCCATAGTTCGGCCTATTTGTGCTTCTTAAATTTGACTGGTAGGAGCTTCAAACACAAAGGTAAGTCAGTACAAAATTCCAAAATTAAAACTTATGTGAGAGAAAAATTCAAACATCACAGCACTGCAATCACAAATTCTACTAACTGAATAACTCTCACTAGTTTGGTTCGATATTCCCCCATGAACATGATCTTCCAGAAGGATGTTATCCGGTCAGGGTGCGCCATCCACCTGAAATGAGTACCAGACGTATTTAAAGGTTAAAATTGATAACATCGATCCATCAGAGCCATCAGTAATACAAATGCTATTCATGATACCTCCTCCTCCAATCTAGAGTTTAACACGGCTAAATAGATAAAAGTAATCCTCTGAATCACCCGTACTAAGGACCACATCAATGATCTTGCCATTTATGCCTATATTAGCTTAGATTTTGTGGAACTCTAAAGTATGTGTGAAATTAGGGGTTGTCTTCATTTTTTATCCCTGTTTACAACATCGATTTCAGTTCCAGTTTCAGATACACATCGACCATATACATGTGAATGAATACATTAATCCAGATTATTTGCACTCAGATTCAGGACTTACAGTTTCTTTTTCGTAGCGATTGACTAGCAGATGGCCATCGGATCAACTTCTGTTTTGCTTTCACCGGATCAACTTCAGTTTAGTTATGATGGCATATATGGGGGAATATGTGATTCTATAGATCTGAACTCCACAGTGTAGCGTGATGCTGCCAGTTTCGCCTGGCTTCTAGAGTCGTTTTTATATGGTGTTTACGAGTGGCAGTAACCCTAACTTGTAGACTTACATTTACGCCCTTGCTGTTTACATGTATGTCTCCTTACTAAACAAAATACAGTATAAGACACGATACGGTCTTTTCGAACTTTCATTTGTATACACATGTTAAAAGTTATCCGTAAATGTCTCATTATAGTTAAAAATCATCAAATGCAAAAAACCAAAACTGGACTGCATGATGTGATCTTTATAGGTGACAACGGTTAGGGTTTGAAAGTTACGACATTATCATGAGCAAGTTGTGATCATGGTAACTAATATTCAGTAAAATAGTTATACTTATACCACATAAATTCAAAAAGCAACAAGGCCAATACTGCCTCATCGCTCTCATACTTCTTCAACCTAAAGACAAAGGCGACGAAAGGGTGCATAACCGATTCAAAGGCTGAGAGTGAAGCTTTAAGCTTCATTGGTAAGCCTGGCGCTACTTTTTACCATTAGAAGGCTGTTAACCGATTTTCAACCCACATGATTCTCAATAATCATGAGGAGGTTCGCTGCCTTAATCCCATCTTCTAGGGCAGCGGGTTTGAAAAATCATGATGAGCTACCTTAATCTACTGTCAGTCCACCGACAGTAAATGGTGGTTTGGCTGCAGAAAATGCGATGACGTTTTGATTGATAGCAGGAGGACCCCACAGTTGTCAACATTAATTGTAAACAGTGGCTATTATGGAAATGGGATACCCCATATTCCAAGTGGAAGCACCCTTTAGTCAGAGAACTGAGCGGTTGCGTGTGAACCCTTTATCAACTGACCCCGTTATGCAACCACAATCATTACTTCCTCTGGTGCAAATCCAAACAAAATCTATATAGTTTCCCCTGAGATGGCGATGAACTCAGTTTCACTGGAGATGTATGCAGACATGCTAAGCAACTTACCCAGCCATTTATTTAAGATGATCATAAGTCGTTTGCTGATCCAGGAAGCATTCAGGACATCCATTTTATCCACCGAGTGGCGTCATACCGCTCGAGGTCTTTCGCAACTGGTGTTTGAGGCTCCACCCACATGGAGCGAGGCGAGGTTAATCAACGCGGTTGATCACGTCCTCTTAAATCATGATCTAGGCCTAATCAAGTTCATGGTTTTCGGGGACGGTAGAGAGGACATCGGAGCAGTTGATCGTTGGGTTAGTCGCGTTTCTGATCTATCTGTCCAAGAGTTGACTCTTCAGATGAGTCATGGTTCGGAGGACCTCTACCATTGAATTTCCGACCGATTGTACACTAACCACCAACTTACTTATCTTCATTGGACGTCATGCTTGCTGGTTCGGCCACCACGGGCTTTTACTGGGTTCAGAAACTTGAAGAATATAGTTTTTTATAGAATTTTCATGCCTCAAAGTGCGGCCGACATGTTCTTCGATCATTGCCAGTCGCTTGAAGACATGATCCTCGCTCGCATTATCGGTTGTTCGGTCTTGTACATTAATGCACCGAGACTAATGTTTCTGGTGGTCTCTAGTTCGTTTAATGAGATTACGCTTGTAAACACAAAAAGGCTTTCTCATGTCATCATCCATCAGTTAGACAGTTCACCCCAAGCCACGGTTAACAGTCAGGGAAACCTGGTCAAATTTTTCAGTGTCTTGCTGAGTGTTCAGGTCATAACAATTGGTGGCCACTTCATGAAGGTACATGGGTTTTCTCTTCGTTTGGTGTAGCACCCCGCTTCTTGAATCCATAGTGTTAATGTCTCATGTCTCATCTCTTTTTTATGCAGCATCTGACACTTGGTTTGTTGCCAAGGTCAATGTTGTTTTCACAGCCGTGCTCGCACCTCCGCACCCTCTCAATATGCATCAACATGACCAATCCAGACTAGATGCTCTCAAGTTTGTGCTTGATGAGAAGCTTCCCTGCGTTACAAGTCCTGGAACTTAGGGCTCCAGATGGTGAGGAACTTAGTTTGGCCGTTGCAGCAGAACTTTCTAGATGGATGGACACACTTTCTGGATGCATGTTTAATCAGCTTTGTGTGATTACGTTGAAAAACGTCACTGACCTCAACGTTGAACGTGAGTACATCTGGCTACTTCTCTTCTGCACACCAATCCTTCAACGCATAACACTCGTCCAAGGTTGGGAATGTTGTTGTTCGCTACAACAATGGCTTGTTTCATGCGACCACACCTCTATTGATGCTGACATTGTGTGCCAAGATCTGTGTGCCACAAATGTATCTCTAGGTGCTCAGTAACTCTCTCCTTGTTTTTTCTCTCTAAATTTACAACTCTTCATGGATGGAAACTTTCCAGAAGGTGTTTTATGTTGTTTTGTTTTGACAGATCTTTGATAGAGGGTAAAAACTTTTTCTGATTTGGTGTGTGTTGCATGGAAACTGTCGGAGTGTCGGACACTCTGACACGCCGACATGGCGCCCGACACGGCAAAATACATATCCGACACGCCACGTAGGGTATGGTTGGACTTTTAGTCACCGAAAAAACCGAAACGTCTAACAACCGCACCGAACTGACATCGAGTAACCGAAACCGAATGGAACCGAGACAATCAGTTTCGAAAACCACACAAACCGAGTAGTGCGGTGTCGGTTTGTGGTTTCGTTCATCCAAAAAACCGATTAAACCGAACCGAACCGACATATATTCATTATACATATATTAATTATTAATACTTAATTCTACATCACGTGTCATGTTCTTATCGATTATAGATTACAAATAGTAGACTTTCACACAAATGATTATGTTTTTAAGTGTTTATGTCTAACCGAAATCTTTCACATGTAGTTTTATCTTTTGTTATATATGAATGTTGAAGGCTTCAAATGAATTATGTATAAATTTTAGCTTCCTATTTCATTTGGATTACTTATTTGAACTCATTAGATTAACTTATTTGAAGTGTTGATAGTTTACAACTTTGATATTTTTATTTTTTATGTTATTTGGTTAAGTGTAAAAAATATTACGGATAATTGGTTTTGTAACCAAAACTGTTAGGGGTGTCGGAAAATGTTGACTTTTCCACACGTTTCGGACACGTTGACCGAATCGCTACATCATCTCTGACATGCCACATCATCATTTATCAAATTTTTTAATTGAAAAAAAAAAGGGAACCAAAACCTAAATAAAGCTACCGTCTACTTTTGAAAGTAAGCTACTGCCCAGTTTTGTCAGCAACCTACTGCAAATTTGATTTTCTTTAATGTTATGTTTTAAGTTAGAAGTTTGCTACTTTTAATATTGTTAATTATACACTTCTATCATTTGCATTTGACTCTCTTTAATGTTATATTTTATGGTTATGCAATGAATTGAATTTAGAACATTATTTTGGTAATGTAATGAACATATAAAATATTTTAGTATATTTTTATTTATTAAAAATAATAAATATATAATTTTATTTACCGTGTCGGCGTGTCGCGCAGTGTCGTGTCCTTCTCCGTGCAACATAGGTTTAGAGTAGGTAGTTATATATTGTCGGTGCAGTACCGCAAATTTAGTCTCGGTTGTAGTCTATAGGGGTAGTTATATATTTGGGATACTGGAAAGATTTTATTGAATATTCTTGTTTTGTAAGCCAAATTTGGCCGATATATAATTAAAGGCTCATTCCTTAATTCAACTTACCAAACAATCAGGACGCGGCCGACAGGTACTTTGTAGACTTTATGGAGTTACCACACAAGCACGTCGGACAAGCGGTTAGTTGTCGCAATGTTGTAATTAAGGTTTCTATACGTTTTGGATCTATGCACTAGGGTTTTCGTTCAGTTGCTGGTTCTAATTACGGGCTACATGTTGGGTTTGAAATTTGGTCACTTGAATGCAGAAATGGATAACTTGGTCTACGAAAATGCACATGCTATGAAATGAGCATATCTGATGCATCAAAAGTCTAATCACTATAGACAGATAATGTAATGCACGGCAAAATACGATAACTTTAAGCGAGCGCATCCCAAAACTAACTAACACAAGCCTGAGCATATATGATGCAACATGTTAATTACTACTAGAACAAACCATATAATGTACAACCATCTACGAAAAAAAAACAAATTAAAATTAAAAGTAACGTGCAACAACATTTGAAACACTTGTGCTAAACGGGTAAACACATTAAATACAAAAGTAACGTCCTAACATTTGTGCTGAACACATTAAGCACCACAGTAGATCAGGTGACACCGTTACAGTAAAACAAGGAAGTTTAAGGAAGCTCCTAAAATGGAACATGCTTGTTTTCCTTTTTATGCTACTCCGCTGGTTTCATCTCCGTTGGCCTTTCAGTATGGGCACAATTACCTCAAGCCTAGCCACCCATTTCTTTAGGTTGGTAATTCATTCGCTTGCTCCATTCATATGGATACTGCTAGAATCCATCTCCTGTTCCCCATCTGGGGTTGATCAAAATTCAGTGTTTGAATCTCTACTGAATGTTGGATTACTACCAATCTCTTCTGCATCTGAATCGGCTTGCCGATGTAGTTGATATGGCTGGCGAACCACCTGCTTCACCATATCCTCCAATATAGCCTCATTTACGCCGTCGCGGAATTGACAGTTTATGGAATTGCGAGACGGCGAAGAGTTATCCATGTGGATTGATGAACGTTGAAAGTGATGATGAAGGAAGAAGATAGATCGTGTTAAAAGGAAGGACACGATCAGACTGGTGGAGAGAGGTTAAGGATGAAGGCAGTTTGGTACTGTTTTGTAATTTTCTAGTAATCCCTAAAGGGGTCAAAAATGACACAGGTTTTATGCACCACATGGTTTTCTTCCCATCAAACCACCATGTCGTCTATCTCGAGAAATACTTACGTGCGACGGCCGTGCTACGTATCCTGTGTGACCCATCAGTCGCACAGCGACACGTGTTTCTTCTTCTTTCTTCCTCTCTCTTCTCCAGTGAAGCTTTTTCACAATTCTTCTTCTTCCTTCCTCTCCCTTCTTCTTCCTTCCTCTCTCTTGGTGGAGGCGTGATTTGCACAGGTTGGTGGAGGCATGGCTCGACTGTGGTAGGTTGTCAGGTTTATGGTGGAGGAGGCGGTTGGGGTTCCAGGTTTCAGGCAGCGGCTGGGCAGAGGGACCTGCTTTTGTTTTGATCAGAGGGGATCGGTTTCGTCGGAGAAAAGAGAGAGGAAGGAAGAAGAAGAGCTGTAAAAAAAATAAATGACTCTATGCACGATATGACGTCTGGATGGGATAAGAGAGAGCGTCACATGACCATACCCATGTTGAGAAAAGATTCAGTGGAAAGTATATGTGTGGCCATACCCAAAAGCTTTCCAAAATGATGAAAACATATAAGGAGTGGATCCTCTCCGTACCTGCATTCTTACCTAACCTACCTAAGCTTTTAATTTGATGAAGACACGTGGTGTCTTGAAATCCAATGGTCCAAAATAAAACTTACTCTTCTCTCTCTCTCTCTCTGTTGGGAGCCTTAAATAGTCAGAGACTTAGAAACATGGAAGTACATAGGCAAGGAAGCACTCACTTGGAATTCCATGTTATTCATCATTGATTGTGTTTCTACCTGCTTCGTCTCGAGCCGGGAAGGGGTCGCGAGGAGGAGCGAAGTAGAATTCTTAGGTCCTTCACACAGAACCTACACAAATGACAGCGTCACGGGGTCGGGACTGGGGTAGCCCAGTCTTCGACTCTCCGATGCTTAAGTTAGCTTTGAGCACTTGCAAGGTAGAGGAGTGTGAAAGAGAGAGAGTGTGTACCTTTTATGGTAGCTTGAGCTTGTTTTATAGGTCAAGCTTGGGTACCTTGGCCTTAGTCTCCAATGTGGGACTACTTGCTAATCTTTGTGGTGTCTTCCTTTTTGGGGGTGTTTTGTCGCTAGAGTGATTTTGGCAAGCGGTTTGTTACCGACCCTTCACTCTTTGGATGCCCATGAAGGGCTCACCAGGGCTATCTTGACCGGGTATTTGTACCTTATTCTCGGCTTAGCCAAGTATTTTGGCTATGTACTAACAAGTCCCCACGTCCCCAGTCCGAGAGAGTTCTTGGGTGGGGAGTTATTCTAGAGATGCCGAGAATAGGTTTTACCCGGGTGCGGGAGGCATGGTGCCGAGTCCCCAAGTCCCCACGCGAGAGTCGCGAGGTGACGAGGGTGATGTTCTGAAAACAGGTTGGTGAGAAGAAACGTTTGCCGCTGCCCTGGCGAGTCAGTCCGTGCTTGGTTGGGGAGACTCGCTATTAAGCGTTGCGGCCGCTGCGTGGCAAGTCAGTCCGCGCTTGGTTGGGGAGACTCGCTATTGAGCGTTGCGGCCGCTGCGTGGCGAGTCAGTCCGCGCTTGGTTGGGGAGACTCGCTATTGAGCGTTGCGGGCCGTTGCCCTGGCGAGTCAGTCAGCGCTTGATTGGGGACTATCGCTATGTGGCGTTGCAGTTGCTGCGTGGCGAGTCAGTCCGCGCTTGGTTGGAGAGACTCGCTATTGAGCGTTGCGGGCCGCTGCCCTGGCGAGTCAGTCCGCGCTTGATTGGGGACTGTCGCTATGTGGCGTTGCGTGGCTAGTCAGTCCGCGCTTGGTTGGGGAGACTCGCTATTGAGCGTTGCGGGCCGCTGCCCTGGCGAGTCAGTCCGCGCTTGATTGGGGATTGTCGCTATGTGGCGTTGCGGCCGCTGCGTGGCGAGTCAGTCCGCGCTTGGTTGGGGAGACTCGCTATTGAGCGTTGCAGGCCGCTGTCCTGGCGAGTCAGTCCGTGCTTGATTGCGGACTGTCGCTATGTGGCGTTGCAGCCGCTGTGTGGCGAGTCAGTCCGTGCTTGGTTGGGGAGACTCGCTATTGAGCGTTGGGGGCCGCTGCCCTGGCGAGTCAGTTCGCGCTTGATTGGGGAGACTCGCTATGAAGACTTAAGCCGGCTGGGCTGCCAGGTGGGATGGATTAACGAGGCTGCCATGCGCAAGTGGTACGTAGAGAAAAATGCTGCAAAGGTGGCGTGGGAACAAATGACGCCTGAGCAGAAGAAGCAAGCCGAGATCTCGCGGTCTTTGGCGAAGCAGCATGAGACGTGGCGCGCAACGTCTGCTGGACAGAAGGGGACGTCATCTGCGGGTGACCTGCGACCTCTTGCCATTGCAGCTGCATCATCTGTGAGGGCCACTGGCCCCGAGGGGTCCATGTCTGCCCAAGTAGTAGTGTCGCAGGTGGCTTCTTCTGCCATTGCGGCTCGCGATCCTCGGGCTCCGGGGTTGGTGGCGAGTACGGGCCTTGAAGTTCAGAAGGCTCCAGTGAAGGGACGCCCCGGCCCTGAGGTGGCTCCTGGTAGTTCACTTATTCGCCCTGCCGTAGCTGTGAGGCCTTCCTTTTTGTCCCGGGACCAGTTGAAGCAGCCGACTGGGCAGAGGGTAGCGGGGACTGTGAGCCAGGTGCGTGGCCGCAGTGGCGGGTCGAAGGGGAGTGTGAACAAGTCTGGCGACTCATCCGCTGGGAGGGAGTGAGATGTGCCTGGACACTTTGATAGTTTGTAGGACTTTATTTTGGAACAATGTGAGTGGTGTGGTTAGCCATTGTAATTATTTTATACTAATTTGCCTGGGAGTCCAGGTTGATATTTTGGCGTTATGTGTAGCCTTTGTGTTTGTCTTGCTGTATACTTTTGTATGGTTTGTGGCCCTGCGTTGCGGGGGAAAAGTATAGCATGTTGGAATGACAAAACACTTCATTGTACTTAGATGTAGCCGCTAGCGGGCAAAGTGTACATAGGTGGAGCTGCTACTGGGCTATTGTATATACACTAGTAACAATGAAGTAGGTGGTGGCGGCGAGCGTTTGTAGGACTAGGTCGCGGGGCTCTCTGTCCTGCACCCCTTTATGTCGTCCCGCGGATCATCTATGGGTTCCGGGGGGTTGAGAGGCAACATCTCATAGGCTCCTCGTCTCTGCTGGATGGCGTTAAGATGGCCATGCTCGATGGCTGCTCGATCCCCTTGAATTGTCAGGGTGCCACCTGGGGTAGAAACCTTCATGAGAAGCATGTGGCCAGCTATGAAGCACTGCAACCCCCAGAGGATGTCCCGGCCTAAGATGAGATTATAGGATGAAGGGCAGTCGATAATGAGGAAGCAGGCCGTAATGGAAGAGCGGCAAGTAGTTGTTCCCACAGACACGGTTAGGCGGTCTGAGCCTAACGGTTGTACTGTCTCGCCAGAGAAGTTGACAAGTGGGTCGTGGTTATTGTACAGCTTAGTGCGGTCCCGCCGGAGTCCTTTGAAGCAATCAGAAAACATGACGCTTACGGCGGCACCCGTGTCCACTAGAGCTTTGTGGCACCAGTAATGGTCCACCTGCACATTGATGATGAATGGCTCGCTATGGTGGCAATGCAGTGTATCCTCATCGTTGCGAAATGTCACTTGATCCCACGGGGTGATAGTGACACCGCGTTGGATGTCTAGGATTTTTGAGGGTGCCGTGCATTGCCTTTTCACAAAAGGCTGGCGTGGGGGGAACCGTGGGGCTCCACCATGCAGGGTTAGGATCTGGCCATGCACTTCAATGGCGTTGGCTCCTATGGCGGGAGCATAGTATTGATGGAGTTGCCCCTTCTGGATCAGATGCTCGATTGCATTGCGGAGGCCATTGCACTGCTCTGTTGTGTGGCCGTTATTGTCATGATAAGCGCAGTACCTGTTGCCGGTGGTTCGCCGGGGCTTTTTTGGATACTTGCTTATGGGAGGTGGGGGGATGAGATCTTTGTGTCTGGCCCATATGTCCTCATATGTGGTGGTCAGAGTAGTGTAGACTTCATAATGAGGCGGCGGGGAGGAACGGCGCTGTTGCTGTGGAGGGCTCTGGTCCCTCGACTTGTAAGGGTGGTCGCGGTTTCTCTGTCCCCCATGGCGACGGTCGGAGCCGCGCCCCTGTTCTCGAGATGGACCATGTGATTGCTTTTTTTCTTGCCCGTGGCCAAAGTGCTCATCTGGTGCCGGGGCGGTAAGAGCTAGCGTTGCGTGGGCGGGACGTCCGAAAGTGGCAAATTCAGCACGGGCCCACCGCACCGCCAGGTCCATCAAGGCATCGTAGGATCCTGGAGGGTTCTTATTGATCTCCATCAGGAAACTGTCGGGGAGTAGGGCCTGACAGAAAGCCTGCTCCGCCACGCGAGGTTCCAAGTTGTGGCATCTCGTTGTGGCAGATTGCCATCGGGACAGCAGTTCGTGGAAGCCTTCGCCATCTTTCTGCTTGATGTGGAACAGGGCGTCTACACTGCGGTAAATGCTGGTGTGTAGTATGAAACGGCTGAGGAAGCGTTCCGAGAGTTGGTCGAAGTTGTCTATGGAGTTGGGTGGCAAGCTGAGGAACCAACTGAGGGCCTCGTCCGAGAGGGTCTCTTGGAAGGCGTGGCAAGCTATGGCGTCGCTGTAGCCAGAGGAGCTACAGAGCGAGAAGAATGTCTCGAGGTGGAGATGAGGGTCCCCTGTGCCTTTATACTTATCCATCTTGAATGGCTTGGCTCCCGGAGGCCGCTTCTCCATCTGCACTCGGGGTGTGAAGGGGCTTGGGCGATGTCCATAGCCAGAGAACAAGGGTCGCTGAGCCCCGCGACTCTCGACTCTCAACGAATGGAAGTCTCGCTTGAGGATTTCGAGGGCTGTGGCGGGGTCGGGATGGCTAATAGGGGCTGGGCTGCTGGTTTGGGGAAGGGATGTGTCGCCGGGTTGAAGTTCCACTTGAGTGCCAGGGTCCATGGGGTCATCAATGATTTCCACCATGGTGCTGAGTGCCGAGGCAAATGGGAGTTCCACAAGATAGGGTCCCTCCTTCTAGCGCCAATTGTTTCTACCTGCTTCATCCCGAGATGGGAAGGGGTAGCGAGGCGGAGCGAAGTAGAATTCTTGGGTCCTTCACACGGAATCTACACAAGTGACAGCGTCACGGGGTCGGGACTGGGGTGGCCCAGTCTTCGACTCTCCGATGCTTAAGTTAGCTTTGAGCACTTGCATGGTAGAGGAGTGTGAAAGAGAGAGAGTGTGTACTTTTTATGGTAGCTTGAGCTTGTTTTATAGGCCAAGCTTGGGTACCTTGGCCTTAGTCTCCAATGTGGGACTACTTGCTAGTCTTTGTGTTGTCTTCCTTTTTAGGGGTGTTTTGTCGCTAGAGTGATTTTGGCAAGCGGTTTGTTACCGACCCTTCACTCTTTGGATGCCCATGAAGGGCTCAACAGGGCTATCTCGACCGGGTATTTGTACCTTATTCTCGACTCAGCCAAGTATTTTGGCTATGTACTAACAGATTGTCACCAATTCCCCAGCCCCTTTTGCTCTCTCTTTAAGATTGGCCATGGCTCCCAAGCAATTGAGCTCATATAAGTGAACAAGACCACCTATAGACTTCCAATCCGTCATCTCCACTCAGGAAAAACAAAACAAACATAAATTAATCCTAAATGTAGATCACCCATTTCAAGATGTCAGAAAGATTTGTAAGTTGAAGAAGTCTTTGTATGGTTTGAAGCAGTCTCCTATAGCTTGGTTTGGAAGATTCTCCAAATCAGTGAAGACATTTGGTTATAAACAAAGCAACTCATATCACACTTTGTTCATCAAACGTAATCAGGGTAAAATCACCGCTCTAATTGTGTATGTTGATGATATGATTGTTATAGGAAATGACCCAAAAAAATGGAGGCTCTACAGAAGTACATTTCAAATGAGTTTGAGATGAAGAACCTTAGACAGTTGAAGTATTTTCTCGGAATTGAAGTTGCAAGGTCAAAGACGGGGATTCCTTTATCCCAGCGAAAGTATGTACTTGACTTGTTAGCTGAGACCAGAATGCTTGATTGCAAGCTTGTTGAGACACCAATTGAGATGAATCACAAACTTACCATCTATCTGAATCAAGTTCCAACTGATAAAGGAAGGTATCAACGTTTGGTAGGGAGACTTATTTATCTTTCTCATACTAGACCTGATATTGCTTATGCTATGAGTGTAGTTAGTCAATTTATGCATTGTCCCAGCGAAGAACATATGGTCTTGGGGGCATGTCCATATACACCTATTCTTTCAAGTTTTCATTGAGGAAAACATTATACACATCAAACTATCGTAGAGGCCAATCTTTAGTTGCCGCAAGTGAAATCAAGATTCGAACAATGTTGATCTTTACTACATGCGCAAACGTTTCTTCATAATCAATGCCATACCGCTGGGTGTATCCCTTGAAAACCAACAGTGCTTTATACCTATCAATGTTTCCATCTGCTTTCAACTTTACGGTGAATACCTAACAACATCCAAAGGTCTTCTTCCCAGCTAGTTTAGGCATGTCACACCCCAATTTCAGAAAGATAAATTTCAAAAATTGTGGCATGATTTAACTTAATTAAATAACCCAACCGGTTTTAAAAACAAAACAAAACAACTAGAACTCAATAACGGAAAAGTAATATTATACAACTCATCACTGAGTTAAATATTACACTTTCATAATTACATAAACTTGAAAAAAAAAAAAAGAATATGAGAACAACCTCATGAGCTTAAAATTATGTACCCGATTTACAAAACTATACAGAGTACGTACAGCAAAAGCCAAAATTGAATCCTGGTGGTATGTCTGCTCCTCAACCCTGCTGATCAACACATGTATGTCTAACCCCTACACCAATAATTGGTGTACCGGGATTGTAAAATAACAAACTCGGTAAGCTAAAAAGACCGTTTGAGTAAACTCAAAATTAAAATAACATTTCTCACATCTAGAAATTTCACAAAAGCAATTACATCAATGAATATATCCACAATTCCAACACTTTTTCAGATAACATGTACCCATGAGTCTCTGTATTGATGTAATACCCCTCATGACCTACAACATCACAATTGTGTACCCATGAGACCCAGATATGATAAGGTATCCCCCATGTCGTACACTGACAGACGGACTAGAGCTCTATTCCTAACCACAACCAATTACCAGGCCAAAAGCTTAGAACCCGATTTGACTGTCCAATAATCAAAACACAAAATAATAAATAGCATCAGAACCGCAACCAATCACCTGATTAAAGGCTTGGAACCCGGTTAGGCTATTTAATATCAAAACATAAAAATGATAAATAACATCTTAACCGCAACCAATCACCCGATTAAAGGCTTGGAACCCGGTTAGGCTATTTATCCAACAATCATCATAACACAAGATCACATCTTATGATTATATCCTTCACAAGGATATAATTATATGAACAATAAAAATATTATTCCACAGGAATAACTTAACAATAATTAGGAAAACTTGTTTTATCTTACCTATGAGCCGTTGACGATCAAACTCATATATTTTAAAACAATTAAAAGCATAGTATTAATTTAAACATCATAATCATTATCATCATCACATAACCATAATAAAATTTGGTTCAAACATGAACCTTGGTGAGATTTACTCACCTTGAAATCCCGCTGCGAAGCCCCCAACACAATGAAGGCAAGCCAACACAAAATCACAATTCACCTAAAATCGCACAATTAAAAACCTTAGAAACCAAAATACTAAAGGATAACACAATACGCTTAAACTAACCCTTAGCTCAAAGGAGAACAATTCCCAAGGTCATTGAACTCAACGACACAATTGAGCTGCCACAAATCTTCAAAACCTAAACTCAAACTCAACTAAGCCAAAACAAATAAACCTATGTCCTAGCATGCAAACCTTGCTCAAAACTTAACCAAACTATCACTCAACATGATCACAGCAACAAGGACTAGCTAACCAAAGGAAATTAAGGCCAGAACTCAGCCGGACGTGCCGCCACAAGCGGCGGCGAGTGAACCCCACGCGCCACTCCAAAACTTCCGAATTAGGAGAAACTCACAACATGAAACTTGTAAATTGAAGTATAGTGAACAACTTTAGTACCTGGGGTTTTGACCGGTTCGGCCGGGATCGGCCGAAAAATGCCCCGAAAATTTAAAACGGAATCAAAAACAAAAGCTGCAAAACCGGCACCAAAACTTGATTTTCATATCACCAAACACGTATAAACATCACTAGAGGAAGGAAACGAGCAAGACTCACCTAACTCTTGCCTGAAACGCCGCCAAAATTGCCGGTTTTCCGGTGATACCGCAGCAGCTCCGCTGCCCCACGGCGAGCGGGACTGCTCCAGAAATGAAGAGGAGGTCCGTGCGGTCCAAACGGGATTGGTGGCGACCGGTTTGGTGGCCGGACAGCCGAGAAATCGGCTGGAGAAAATGGGAGTACGGGAGGAGGTCGGGAGAGAGGAGAGAGAAAGTGATTTCCAATTTTAGGTTTCCAAAAATAACTCCCCCACATTTTTCTATTTATACAGTTTCCAAACCCGGAAACTAACTTTTTCTGACCATAACTTTCTCATACTACCTCCGTTTTGGGCGTGCCACATGTCTACAAACTCGTAGCGATGATCTCTACAACTTTCATGAAGGAAGTTTTCGAAGATAACTTACGGAAAATAAAGTCAACTTTTGGGCCTCTTAAAAGTCAAAGTACCTTAAAAATACTTCCGAAACTTCAACTTCGCACAAACTAGAGAATTTCCATAAATAATCCTCCATTAAATATGGAAATAACACAAGGAAGGTAAAATAAAAATTTAGGGTATTACAAGGCACAATATCCCAAGTCGAGTTTTTCTATAATGCCTCTAGTTCTTCGTTCATCGCCTGAGTCCACTTGGGATCCGTCATTGCATCCTGTACAGTATTAGGAATAGAAACACTGGATAATTGATTAATGACAAGGGCATGTGACCCAGCCAACCTATTGTTAAACATGTAATTAGCTATAGGATATTTACACTACCAGGACAAGTACTTTAGCCGACGAAATATTTTCGTCGGCCTGTTAAAAAAATTCGTCGGCAAAGCTCTTAGCCGACAAACCTTCGTCGGCTATAGTGTCGTCGGGAAAGGGTCGTCTGTGATGACTTTAGCCGACGAGGCAAAAAAATTCGTCGGCTAAAGTATGACTATAGCCGACGAAATAATATCGTCTGCTATGGTCTGGACCTTAGCCGACGACATTATTTCGTCGGCTATAGTCATACTTTAGCCGACGAAATAATGTCGTCGGCTATAGTCACTATAGCCGACGAATTTTTTGTCGGCTATAGTCCATACCTTAGCCGACGACATTTTGTGTCGTCGGTTATCTTCCAACCTTTAGCCGACGAATAATTTAAAATATTCGTCGGCTAAAGTTTGTAATAAAAAAATATAAAACACCTATGGCCGACGAAATAAAGTATATTTCGTCGGCTTTATAGGCATTTAGCCGACGAATTAAAGCATATTTCGTCGGCTAAACCTTATTTTTAAAAAAAAAAAAAAACTTTAGCCGACGAATTAAGGCTTTTTTCGTCGGCTATAAGTGCATTCCAGTAAAACAATTCCATATAACCAACAACGAACACATAAAAGAATATATCAACTACATAAAAGTATCAATTACATAAAAGTATCAAACACATAAAAGTATATATCAACTACGTAAATTCTATATCGTCTAAATTAAAGTCCTCTTCTGGGGGCTGCTGCGGAGGTTGCGGCGGCTGGGGTAGCGTCATGGGCGGAGGCATGGGCGGAGGCATGGGCGGAGGTGGAAGTCCCTGAATCTGGGCAGCTGCAAAGTCCTGCATGTACTGGAACATCTGCTGCTGCTGGGTCTGCTGGATGGCATGTAACTCGGCAACATAGGCTGCCTACGCGGCATTATAGGCAGCCTGAGCAGCTTGCTGTTCTCGTAGTCTCTGAACTTCCGACTCTAACTGAGTCGTCCTGTTGATCGTGGACGTGGTCCTGCTGCTGGTCGAGGCTGCCTTACGTTGAAATCCTGGAGTGGTCTTCAGGACCCCCTCGCCTCTCTTTCCTAGACCTCGGCAGTAGAAGTTGTTTGCTCTCGGTGGGAAGGCTGTGCCCATGATCCTCGCCCCAATAGTCGGATCCGAAGTGTCGATCCGGGACATGGCTTCGGACATCTCTTCCTCCTGCGTGTCCGGCCATGTCTCCCTCACTACGGTACTCAAGACCTCGTCACTAGCCTCCCTCACCCTCGCCTATATGGATAGGAAAAAAATTATTAATTAAAATTTTTACATAAATTTAAAAATTTAAAAACGTAAGGTGACTTACAATATCGCCTGGGAGTCAGGATATGTCTTCTCGTACGTATAGACGTACGGGTTGACTTCTGGATGTTCCTTGGCCGCCTCGTCCATGAAGACAGCGAACGGTCTAGAACCGGCATGATGGTTCCTTGTGTTGCGTTGCCGGTTCTGAGCGTTCACCCGGGAAACCGACTTTAAAGAAAAAAGTAAACTATTAGTAAAATATTTTAAAACGCACGTACTTATTTTTAAATTAACTAACTAATTTATTGAAATACCTGTTTACGAGGGTTGTTGAATTCTGATGTCAGAAGCCAACGCCACTCGTACTCCATGTACTGGAACTCAGCAGGGGTACCAGAACGTGTGTTCCCGTGCGTAGTCCAATGGGTCCGCAGCTCATTCTTCCACTCCTTGTACCTACAGATACAACAAAAATATTAGAAATATTATTAATATCACATACAATTTTGTTTTTCATTAACTTCCCAACGTACCTTCCCCCATGCACAACATCGGCCCAGCTGTCCCTCAGGTGCTCGGGAACCTCAAACCACACCTGCATTTAACCGTTTATTAGTTTAGCTTTTCGAGAAATCAACAATTTAATACATAATATTATTTTGTAAACTCACCGACATCGCGTTGTGGACCATGTCCTTAACCTCCTGCGGGACCTCGCCCCAGTCGGACCACAACATAGGGACTCTATACCTAATGAGAGCTCCCACGCGGCCAGAGTACGTCCTCGACTTCCCGCCCGATACTACGTGGCCATCCCCGTCAGTATCAATGACGATCCTCCCCACGGTACCCACCATCTTCTCGAGGGCCTTCCCTGTGACGGGGCCTCTCTTCTTCTTTGTGCCTATCACATGATTCGGCCAAATTATTTATTAAAATATATATGACCCTTTAAAAGTAATCATGCATCACTGATTACCTGAGGAGCTCGCGACGGATTCCGGCTCTGTCGCCGATGATGATACCCTCGCAGAAATAAGAGGCATATCAAAAGGCACGAACCGGTACGCCGCTGATGGAGCCACTGGCGGGGGCAGTGGATAAATCGGCGTCCCTGAGCCATCGACTACAGGTAACGCCGGTATCATCCGCGGAAGGAACAAATGAGACGGCGGCATCTGCACCCCAGATGACCCACTATCCGAAGAAGTAGGACCCGGAGTGGGCGCCCGGTGCAGACACCTCCGTCTGGGTCTGAGGCCACAAGGGCCTCGGGGAACGAGGGACGGCCGCCTGCCTCGATGAAAGGGGCACCTCCGGCGCCGTCTCCAGAAGACTCGCACGCCTGGCTGCCATCTGGCCCTGAAACGTCGTTTGAGGGTTGCTAGAGGTTCCCTCAGACGATTCAGACCTTTGGCCCTTCGAACTCTTCTTCGATCGAAAAAAACCGCTCATCCTATTTAAAATATTAATTTAAGGCTTTAGATTATTTTGTCTTTATTTTATAAAAAATTATACATGTTTAAAATTATACTTATTCAATAAATAGATATACATAATTAATAATTACATAACAATATATATAGATATACTTAATTAACATAGCATAAAAGTAAATTCGAAATCAAAAATAACTTCATACCAATATATATATAGATATACTTAATTAATAATTACGTAACAATATTATATATATCAACATAATCATAAATTAACTAACATATCATAAAACTAAATTCGAAATCAAAAATAAATTAACACATATATTCAAAAATAAACACATAAACTAACATAATTAAATTAACATATAATTAAATTTAGAGGTAATTAAATTAACACAAATTAAATTAACAAAAATTAAATTAACACATGTTTAATTAACACAAATTAAAGTAACAGAAATTAAATTAACACAAATTAAATTAACACAAATTAAATTAACAAAAATTAAATGAACATAAATTAATTTAACACAAATTAAACCTTGGAGACCGGGAGGTCGGGGGAGGAGGGAGGAGACCGGGAGGCAGGGAGGAGGGCGGAGGGCGGAGGGCAGGGAGGAGGGCGGGAGGCAGGGAGGAGGGCGAGAGGAGGGCGGGAGGCAGGGAGGAGGGCGGAGGGCAGGGAGGAGGGCGGGAGGCAGGGAGGAGGGCGGAGGGCAGGGAGGCAGGGAGGAGGGAGGAGACCGGGAGGGAGGAGAGAGGAGGGAAAAATTGCGGAAATGAGGGAGGAGGCTAGGGTTTCGTAGTTAAACCCGAAGACTTTAGCCGACGAAATAATTTGTTCGTCGGCTAAAGATAAAAATTTCGTCGGCTATACACCAATTCGTCGGCTAAACCTTTGAAACTCGTCGGCTAAAACTTTGAAATTCGTCGGCTAAACTTTATAAATTCGTCGGCTAAACCTTTGAAACTCGTCGGCTAAACCTTTGAAACTCGTCGGCTAAACCTTTGAAATTCGTCGGCTAAACCTTTATACATTTGGCATGTTGTGATTGTGATGATCCAACTTGAGAAACACAAATCCGGCAGTCAGATCTGACCATCATGATAAAATACATGTATGGGAAAAAATTCAACTTGATCCGAAAATAATAAGGGCTCGATCCGGACGGTCAATCTCGTAAGTCAAACCCCTAAACGCACGAAAAAGGTCGTTCGACCGTCTAAATTACGTATTTTGGCCGGACCTCCAACTGAAAATAGTTTTAAACCGATGACACGCAACAAGTCGTATAAAAATTTTACGCAAAATAACCACCGAACATAGGGCTACCCATAGGGAGAAAGAATTGAAAATTGCATTGACCGCAACTATCGGCACCGAGACATGACCGGAATACCGTGATTTTTCAACCGTAGACGTATTTCACGACTTTTTTACGTTTGAAGGTTCTACGTATAGTTTGTTTTTGAAACGGAACATTTACATAACACTTGGTAAACAAGTTATACAACATTAGTATGCATGTTGTGATTGTGATGATCAAACTTGAGAAACACAAATCCGGCCGTCAGATCTGACCATCATTATAAAATACATGTATGGGAAAAAATTCAACTTGATCCGAAAAGAATAAGGGCTCGATCCGGACGGTCAATCTCGTAAGTCAAACCCCTAAACGCACGGAAAAGGTCGTTCGACCGTCTAAATTACGTATTTTGGCCGGACCTCCAACTGAAAATAGTTTTAAACCGATGACACGCAACAAGTCGTATAAAAATTTTACGCAAAATAACCACCGAACATAGGGCTATAGTAGGTAATAGAAAAATTTTAGGGTTTAGCCGACGAATACACTAACGTATTCGTCGGCTATAGTATGTAATTAAAAAATTAAAAAATAACTATAGCCGACGAAATATTAGGTTATTCGTCGGCAAAATCCATCTTAGCCGACGAATTATAGTGTATTTCATCGGCTAAAGTGTGTAATAAAAAAAATAAAAAACATCTATGGCCGACGAAATTAAGGCTTTTTCGTCGGCTAAATCATCTTAGCCGATGAATGACAGTGTATTTCGTCGGCTAACGTGTGTAATAAAAAAAATAAAAAACATCTATGGCCGACGAAATTAAGGCTTTTTTCGTCGGCTAAAACATATATGGCCGACGAATTAAGGCTTTTTTCGTCGGCTATAGTATGTAATTAAAAAATTAAAAATACAGGAATAGCCGACGAAATATTAGATAATTCGTCGGTAAAAACCATATTAGCCGACGAATTATAGTGTATTTCGTCGGCTAAAGTAAAAAAATACATTAAAAAAAACAGACGATATTAGTAAACCATACATTAAAAAAAACCTGTTCATCATGTATCACCAAAATTCATATAAAATAACTGAAATATGAATTCAACATGTGTAAACTATAAAGGAAAAGGTTTTTAAAAAATTATACAAATTAATCGGAATCATACATTAAAACTAAGGCTCGTAATCGGAATCATCCGATGAGTCTTCTTCGGTGTCAGAATTAATTTCTGGTAATATATGTATTTCCTCATCGCCAGAGTCTTCGTCTGTTTCTTGATTTGGATCAACATCAACAAGCCTTGGCTCTTCATCACGAATTCGCACCGAACGACCCGCTTTAAAATTATTAAGGCGAATGGTAGAGGAGTTAGGAATACCTATTGCGTTGGGCTCTTGATAAGCAACATCATCTTCCTCGTCTTCGGCCTCTCCAAGTGTAGCCGCCCGGTAAATGTTTCGAGGGTGCACAAGGTTGACTACTTTCCACGCGTCACCCTTAGCAAGGTCATCAAGATAAAACACTTGTTTTACCGATGTGGCAAAAACGAACGGGTCATCTTCGTAAGAACTTGTAGCAGTGTTCACCGATAATATTCCGTACTGATCGGTCTTCATTCTCTGCGGCCTAGTATCAAACCATCTACACTTGAAGAGGTGCACTGTCATGCCTTGCCCATAAACGAGTTCCACCACTGAATCAAGAACACCGTAATAGTCAACTCCATTCCGCCCACCATGTGCCATGACCCCAGAATTCTGTGTTCTCCTTCTGCTGTCTCTTTGTTCGCATATAAATTGCACGCCATTCACCTTGCACATCGGATAAACTCTTGAGACTATCGGCTTCATCGCTAGAAGTCTTAGTTCGTGCGACCAATTTGGGTGACAATCAAATTGAATATGGTTCATCTGCAACCAACCATCTCAAATGTAAATATGGATAATTATGCAATAAACATAAACCCGTAGAGAAAAATTAAATTACGTACCCAACCGTTAAAATAATCTGCGAACTCCCTGTTGTGGTACTCGAGATCACCTTGAATGTCTGCACAATGTAGATGGATGTCTTTCCAGTATTCAACTTCTGGACAGTTAATCAATACCCACCAGTGGGCAATGACTAGCTCATGTGGTTGCAACTTGTTGGAGTCTGGCAAAATTCCATACACTTCAACATCACTAGAGACTATGGAAAGATTGAACTTCGGTACATCTACCGGCATGGTTTGCGGAGTTTCCTTCAACGCTCCTAAATACAACTTCATGTAGGTGACGCACTCGTGCGCAATATATGCTTCAGCTATACATCCTTCAGGAGCGGATTTATTAGCCACATAATCTTTGTAGTCTCCAAGTTGCCTGTAAATCAAGTTGCAAAATGTTATGATTATTGAACATGTATATATATTGAGGAATTCAGGTGTAAAAAATGTACCTTTCCATGGGATACATCCAAGTGTAGTGTACTGGACCGGTAAGCAACAATTGCTCGGGAAGATGGATCATTAGGTGAGGCATGATGTTAAAAAAATTTGGAGGAAATATCCTCTCAAATTTACACATGATATAAATGATGTCATCTTGCATTTCCCGGAGGTCACATCGAGACACTTCCCGTGTGCATAACTTCTGAAAAAATCTTGCTAACGCTACTAACGGCTCCACCACCTGACGGGGAAGGAACGGTCGAATGAACACAGGGAAGAGACGTTGTAGCAGGATATGACAGTCATGACTCTTCAACCCGTACATCTTATTGTCCCGGAAGTTCACACACCGGGCTATATTTCCTGCATAGCCTGAAGGATACTTCACACAACTCATCCACCTGAAAATTAGGTTCTTCTGGTCAGGCTTCACGGTGTAAGGAGCTTGAGGCATTTTTTTCTTCCCTTCTTTCAACCACAAATGTCTTCTTATTACGCATTTTTTAGATCAATGCGTGTCTTAGGACCGTCTTTCGTCTTCCCCTCCAAGTTCAGCACTGTGCCCACCACACTGTCGCACACATTCTTTTCTATGTGCATCACATCCAGGTAGTGCCTGATCAACAACTTACTACAGTATGAGAGTTCCCAGAATATGCTCTTATGTGTCCAGAATTTGTACATGTCGGGTCTTTCAGGTATTGCCGCCACAATGTTGGGATAATTGCTGAGCTGCCCAAAATCGTACTCATTAAGCACTACTAAAATTTCTTTCCCCGTCCATCTTCTGGGAGGCACACCGTGTTCTACGGTCCCATCAAATGCCTTGTCATCGAACCGCCATTCGTGATCATATGGAAGGAAAGCACGGTGACCCAATCTGCATATCTTGTTGCAATGACTGCTGCTCCCCTCATCGCTAAGACACTCTAGACAAGCCTTGTATCCCCTAACAACGTTGCCCGACAACATCCCATGGGCAGAAAAATCACTGATGGTACCAACAACCATGACATGCATCTGGAACATCTCGTGTGTGTACTTGTCATAAGTGGGATGACCAACGTCCCACAAAAATTTAAGCTCTTCAATCAAAGGTCTCAAATACACATCGAGACACTTCCCCGGATAACCGGGCCCCGGAATCAACAAACTCAACATATTGTATTCCTTCTTCATGCACATCCATGGGGGAAGGTTGTACGGTACCAAAATCACCGGCCATATACTGTATTGCAGACTCATGTTGCCAAAAGGGTTGAACCCGTCGGATGAGAGCCCGAGCCTCACATTTCGGACCTCTGACGCAAAATGAGGAAACTCCCTGTCTATATGCTTCCAAGCCTCCCCGTCAGCACGGTGTATAAAGGTATCTTCGTCATGCAATTCCCTATCAGCGTGCCATCTCATCGCTTCTGCCGTGTGTGAAGACATGTACAACCGCTCCAACCTATCCGTCAAAGGGAAATACCGAAGTACCTTTACAGGTTTCCTGTTGCTTGCAGGAGTCAGCTTATATCTGTTAGTGTGACATACCGGACATGCGTCAAGGCCACCAAGGTCATTCCCTTCTGGATCTTTACCCCAAAAGAGAACGCAGTCATATCTGCATGCATGGATCTTGATGTAGGAAAGCCCAAGATCTTTCAGGATACATCGGACCTTCCGATGAGTGGTAGGAAGACGATGACCGTTGGGCAGCATCGAAGCAGTGTACTGTAGATACTCATCAACAGCCTTCACGGTCGATTTTGTCTCAATTTTAATCTTCATTACGTCCATCACACTTTCAAGAACGGTCTTCTGACAACCGGGGTACACAGGGGTTTGTTGGAAAGCAAGCAGTTTGTTGTACTTTTCAATACCAGCAGTGTTCACAGCTCTAGGGAAGGGCTGCACCGGGTCAGGCATATACTGTCCTTGAGCGCCTACACCGCTCTCATAAGGAAACATGTCGTTAATGAATGCCGTTGTTGGATCGTTGGATGTACTAGTACTGCCCGTCTTAGAAAATTGGCCATGATCATGCAGACCCCCTGATGATGTTTCACCGTGATATAACCAACATCTGTACTTCTCCCAAAACCCGTTACTCCTCAGGTGCTACCATACTTTGTCAATGGGAAATCGATGCATATCGCTGCGACACTGACATTTCGTGCACGGGCAATAGAAAATTGTATTCCCGTTAGCATTAGCCAGCGCATATTCTATAAAACTCATAACTCCTGCACCGTATCTTTTGTCCCATTTTGGAAGTGAAATCCAACTCTTATCCATATCCTGAAAATATAACAAAATATATATATATATATATATATTTATAACGCTGCTAGCTAATTATTAATAAAATTTCATGCCATATATAAAATCTCAATTCATTTAGTATATATTCTACGTACTACAACTAATTAATAACAAATTAATTAACACACACATATATATATATACTTAATAATTACAGAACAATATTATACATATATATATATATCTACATCATCACAAAATCATCATTGTGGTATATACCATTAACACAATATTATAAATTACTTAACATATATATATATCTACTACTTAATTATAAACAACTTTATATATATTATATCAAATCATCAACCAAATCGATCAACATATATGTATATATATATACACATCCAACATACGTACTCAAAATTAATCAATTAACTCAAAATATATCATCAACAACTTCATACCATATCAACACAATAATATTATAAATTAATATTAACATATATATATATATACTATTTATTAACAACAAATTAATTCATATATATTATCAATTCAAATCATCAACCAAATTGATCAACACATATATATATACATCCAACGTACTCAAAATTAATCAACTCAATCACAATCAAAATCAATAAACTCAATTAATCACACTTAAAATCGATCAACTGAAATAAAACTCAATTAATCAACATATATATACATATACGTACCTATATATGGCTCCACAAACTGATTATGGACAGATTTCGACAACACCCAAACTTTTTCTCCCCTTTTTTCTTCTCCCGTTTTTTTTCCAGATGAGCTGCTGCTACCCAGATCCGCAAATATAAAGCACTTTAGCCGACGACTATAAATTTCGTCGGCTAAACTTTTAAATATTTCGTCGGCCATAGTTTGTGAACTTTAGCCGACGAAATAAATTCTTTACCCGACGAAAGTTTTTTTCGTCGGCTAAAGTTTACCATAACCGACGAAAATTTAAAATAGCAGACGAAAGAAAATTTGGTCGGCTAAAGTGGACTTCATAGCCGACGAAAATTTAACTTAGCCGACGAAAGAAAATTTCGTCGGCTAAAGTCCACTTTAGCAGACGAAAAAATGCTTCGTCGGCCTGGTTTTTTTTTTCGTCGGCTAAAGCCTTTCTTCTGGTAGTGTTAGCTTTGGCTTTGATGTCTGGTTCATATTGTTTCTTTGAAATACCCTTGGTAACCCTATGTGATTTCCTAGTTACAATATTATCTACCCCATATAATTGGATTGAATTTAAAGGTACCTAAGCAGGGACATTCGCAGCAGATTCTTGGGTTGATGGTGTAGAGAAAGGGAAACTATCTGACCCAGAAGAATTTGGAATTACAAGGACAACATCTGAAGGCTCAGCAGTTAAATTGATGGGTTTATCGTGTGGGTCCCCCTGTAAATATGTTGTTTCGTTTCTACCGACATCATCTGCAACACAAGAGGTGTCAACTAGTGGTTGCACGACACATGGCGCCTATGTCTCTCCTCTAACGCGGCTCATCTGGCTCGGTTGGGTATCACATGAGCCTGCGCCTGCATCAGCACGTGGGCCTGTGTCAGCGTTTGCAGCTTCTGTCTCTTTGTCCTTCTCTTGCGTCTCTTTGTTAATTGTGATTTCTCCGACTCTAAATCTCGACTCAAATGCTTATAATTCTTCAAATTCTTTGAATTCAAATAAATTTCAGGAATTCCTTTTATATGCACTCTCCCCCTAAAAGGAAGACTCTGATACTCCCCTTAAGTAGTAAGGCTCAAATTCACGAAAAGAAACATTAAGGGATACATGCATGGTGTCTGTAAGAGGATCATAACATCTATATCCCTTATGAAAATCTTCATAACCCACAAAAATACACTTCCTTGCACAGGGATCAGGCTTACTTTTCGTTGTGGTTTTGGAATATGAACATACACTGTACATCCAAATACACGAGGCTCCAAGTTAGGCAACGAAGGAATCGAGATAAGTTTATGAAGTTGTTGTAGAGGGTTTTGACATTCAATAACCCGAGAAAGGGTACGATTAATGAGGTAGGCAGCAGATGTCACAACTTCTCCCCAATATTCTACAGGTACATTCATGCCAAATAAGACGCACGGACAACTTCAAGCAATTGCCGATTGTTCCTCTCTGCCAATCCATTTTGCTGAGTATAAGTATTTGAAGTATGATGTTGAATTCTATGTACATGCATAAACTCTTGCATAGGACCATTAATATATTCTCCGCCATTGTCAAACTGGAAAACTCGAACCACCTGTTGATACTATGTGGACACCATCTTGTGAAATTCTTTGAATCTAGAATAAACATCGCTCTTGTTCTTCAATAGAGACACCCAAGTCGTATGGGTACAATCATCAATAAATGTCACAAAATACCGAGCGCCAGAGAGAGAAGGAATTTATGTAGGACCCCATACGCCAGAGTGAATCTTCATAAATGGAACAAGACTTTTATTTAGGCTTGATGAATATAAAATACGGTGGCTCTTGGTCAGTTCACATATGTCGCAACAAAAATAATTGTGGTTGCAGCTTCTTAACTGAAGTTTAGATGACTCAACCTGTGGTGTCAAAGCCACACATCTTTCTTAGCACTCTCAACTCTATTGACCTGATTAGCTTGACCCAAAGACTGCATATGTTTCTCTCATGTCTATGTTAGATCTAGGTAGTACAATTTCCTTTTTCTCACTCCATAATTCAAAATCCGCTGAATTAGAATGTCCTGAAATACATAGAAAGACGGATAAAATGTGACAATACATGATAATTTTTGAATGATTTGGCCAACTAAGAGAAAATTGTATGAAAATGAAGGGACGATTAATACAGAATCAGGGGTTAATGTGTTTGATAGTACAATAGAGCATTCTCCGATAACCGGAGTTGAAGTACCATCAGCGGCAAAAACAATATTTTGAGAGGAGGGTTTTAATTTTTTCAAGAGGCTAGGATCATTACACATGTAATTTGATGCTCCTGTATCAATAATCCAGGACCTATTCATAGATACCTTACCACTCATACCTGACTGTGCGACATTGAAGACATTGGATGGTTGGTCTTTCTCTATAGTGGTTATGACAACTTTTGCTTGATTCCCATCAATCCGGGTACCTAATTGTTTCAAAGCAACATTGCTTGCTATGACCTAATACTCCACATAGCGGACATTTTGAGTTCGCATATGAATTTGGTTTGCATGGAGATTGGTATGGTGCAGTGGTATGGTAGTTGATTTGGTGTGCCATTTTGGAAGTTTGGTTTTTGAGATTCAAGGATTCGAGAATTATGATTTTGATGTATGCAACGATCTGTTTGTGGTGTGATTCAGGATTCAGGTTTGGTTTTGGGATTTGGGAATTTGTGTGTGATTTGTGGGGTTTTTGGCACGTAGCGATTTGTAATGTTTTGAGTGTAAATTCAAAAGATCAAACCTGGCAAGCTCTGATGCTAAGTAAAAAATAATGATTCAATATGGTTTGGTATGCTTCAATATATTATTCTTCTCCATATATAGGAGGTTTATATAGAGATACAATTATAGTAATATTAGAAAAATATGTCATATATATATATATATATATATATATATATATATATATTCTACAGAGCAACCACCAGAACCCTCCCTGTTCTACTATGAATATCCATAAGTTAAAATTAAACTTCACCCCCAACAAGGTGGTGTTTGAAGGTGAAACACTGAAATGTTTGAAAGATCGGGTTTCAGTCTTAAGTAGTACTGAAGACTAACCAACATCAATGTCATTATCCACGGTGGATTTCCCAGAACTTGAAGCAAACTCTATTTACATAGGCTCTTCTTTTAGTTTCTTACCGAAAGTATACGCATACAATTTGGAAAGCAAACGTTGGAAGACCATTATACATCCCAAGCGGATAGTAGGCACAAACCACCCCTTTGGATTGTTCCTAATCCATGTCTGGTACACACTACACGCATCAAATTTATCAAATGAATGAACAATTCTTTTAGAAATTTGAGTTGGCATCTGTGTCAATAAATGAGTGAGAAACTCTATCTATCCATGTCTGTTATATTTCAACATCTCCACAAGGAATCTCATTATGTAAAATACATTATACAAAGTTACAAACTAAAATACATACTATTCTGTTCTGGTGTAAGGCTGTTTTTCGAGTAAAAGCAAATGACTTTAGGTCTTTGGTTTCATATCAATAGTCAGATGCTTTGGATGTGTAAATTTTCAGTGAAGTATCATAGCTTCAAAATAATGTATATGAACATATCATACGTAAATCACTCAAAACATAGCTTACATTTCATTCCTATGTAAAAGATCGAAGTATTGGCGATGCAAACTAGCTCACAAAACAATCAATTATGCCATTCAAAACTGCACATTAATTATTTCGCCTGGTGTAGAAATCAATTGGTAAAGAAAGCTGAAAATATTACAATTTGTCTATTTGCCTTTTTGGCCCCTTCCTAATCCCTTTCGATATTACCTGCCAAATGACAGAAAACCTCTAAACAACAAGCAACTTACAAGAAAGGGCGCATTTCGGGGCAGAGGGACTGATTCAGATTGTTTTAGACCATGATCATCATTGGTCATTGTAAGATACCAACTCCAATCCAATGTGGTTCCTCCTAACAAGTACTTGTATGCATGACTGCACCTGGTTCTATCTTCTCCAAATATTAGTAGGTAGCAAACTACAGATGGCTATCCCTCAGAAGGTTGATCTTAAGTTCAATTCCCCTAGTAAGCCGACAAGAAAGATAAGCACACCATGGCTAATTTATCTTTGTATAAAAAGCCTGCAAAGGTAGTATTAAACAACTTAGTGTATGATTCACTAAATCAAGACATGAAAAGTATGTTAATGTCATTACCTCAAGTCTCATTCCAAGATCCACAACGTCTTCTCATCGCAATGAACACATACGCAAACTTGACAGCAATATTTTGAGCCTAGGGTAGGAGTGAAGGATACCAAGTGGCAGACAGGGCAACACCCGATTTTTTGATCAAGAAAAGATCGGCAACATTCTCATCAACATCCAGCAGCTATTCAAGAATATCCCTCAGCTGCAAACAAATACTGCAGGATTACACTGTATCCTTGATTTGCACAAGTAAAGAGAACACAGGCATGTTGTGTGTTAAATCACACTCTAAATCTCTAATCATGGAAGTTGGTCTTAATTGCACACCAAAAATTCTACTGATGCGTCCTATCTAAGAATTCACAAAATGAAACAGAGAAATAATGGGAAAGTTATGTCCTACCATAGGTAAAGTCATCTAGTGCCGCATTATCAGCAGTCTCCAGTTCCGTCGTACGTCCAGTCCAGAAAATGAGTTATTACATTCCCAAATGTTCTATTTTCAAACGCGGAATTCACACAAAGCAACCTTTTTTGAAGCTCTCAACAACAGTGGTTAGCATTTTCCTACAATGGATCCTGCAGTAGAGTCTATCCCATAACAAACTAGCAACCATCATCTGTAAAAGAGGTCAAACTCCCAGTGTGAGTTGAAAGAACCGCTTTTTTTCTTTATTATTCTTTCTCTAGAATGCATGGTACCCTTTGACATAATCCCCTTAAAAATAACAAACACCCCATGTTCCTGCAGGTGTCTTAGAATTCAGCAGATTACTTGCTCTCTTAAATTAGCTTATTTTTATCACCACAACAAAAATAGAACCTTAATATTAATGTCAATACAATCCAATATCTATCTTTGCTCAAAGTTAAGACCACATAATTGCAGGAAAGAACATCCTCAAAAAAAAAATGCAGGAAAGAAAATTATTTAAGTTACAGAGAGCAAGATACTAAACCCTTAACCCTTTCAGCAGCGATTATTGCTTTCGTATGTTCTGTACTCAAAATATAAAATAACCCTACAACAACAACGAAAAAAACTAACGACAAAGAAGTGCCAAATATTCAAATGCAAAACAAAGAACCCAAAATCCAGCATTGAAGAAAAGAAATAAGTACCTCAAAGTTCAAAGCTATAGCCATGACATGGCTTATAATGGTATGATTGAGAGAAAAAAGGTCGAGAATGCGAATATCCTGAGCATGGATCCAGGACAATGTGCATGTTTGCTCCAATACTGTAGCTTATCCCGTACGAAAATGAGAAAAATCAGAATGAAAAGTGAATACTCAGAAGCACGCAACTGTTTGGTAAACACAAAATGCAACTGCACCATAACTATTGCAAACTATTCACAAAATTCTTGTTGTATGACAACAGATGATCAAAAAAGCTATTTACAATGTTCCTCCTCATCAGCTTTGCACGGCCAGGCCCTGCAAGTGATCTAAAAATACTTGCAAGCTCAAATCATCAGTCAAGATAATATCCGAGCCATCCGTGTATGTTGAATTCTGGGTAACCGATGGATTCAACTTTGCAAGAAGAAACCTTGCCTGGCTACCATGCTGATCACATCTAATGAGCTTTGGTGCAGGAACACGGTCAGCCACCAACTGCTGTGCATCAATTTCTGGGGCTTCCAGCAGCTTCCTCAAATTCTCATGATTTGGATCCTTGTCATAACCAAGCTTCCTCCACTGAGCAATCTTCAACCCATAGTGAATAACCACATGAAAGTAAGAATCAAAGAGCAAGATAACATCTGGAGAGATGGAGCGAACATCCAGGAGGGCTGGAATAGGTGGACCATCAAAGGAATATTGGAGAAGTGTAGGCTGGATCATGATAAGAGAACCCACTACGCCCTCACGGTTCAGCATCAGCCGGAAGAAAGCTGTTTCATCAGGACTACTATTAAAGACATCAATAAACTGAGACCTCCTCAAGTAATACATGAATTGGGGAAAAAGAGAGAAGTTGGATGCCAAGCGGAAAGAAGATGGATCTTCCTCCACATAATCTCCAAATTTTGAAGCAAATTGGATCAACGTGTCATCCAGCCATCTAATAACATCTCGAGCAAAACAGGTCTCAGCTCGGCGAATAGCAAGCCTGGCCATCACAGAAGCAGCTGTTTCTTGATCAAACCCAGCAGCAATTTCTGGTGAACGGTTACCAACCCATCTTCTTGCAGCAGTAGTCACCCGTTTCCGGATTCCCATGTTCCCATGTCGGTATCGTGTTATGAATTGTATGAAGAATGCCGACCAGGTTGAACTTTCTGCTCATCACTAACTTCAAAGAAAAAAGTGATGCATGTTTTATTGGTAATAGTACCTAACTTCCATATATAGGTACCACCCTCACCGATCTCACTGCTACTTACTAAATTCTTAACTTTCCGAAGAGATACACAAGGACCTAGGGCTCCACAGATTTTAACATCTTTAGTGGTCACTATCTCAATAGTTGCATCAAAATACATCTTCAAATATCCCTCTTCATCACGAGTGAAAATTTGCCGCAAACATTTTCTGAACTCATTCGACTCAAAGGACTCACCTAGCATCATGAAACCACCCGATCTCTCAATAGGATCCTTAAGCTCTGCAGAGCCAGCTTGATCAAGAGAACAAGCAAACAAATCGAGGACAATAGATGCATCAGTTAACCTCTGTGACAGTTGAGCATAGAAGCTGCAAGATTTACTATAATAAGGGGCATGACCATTGATCAGGTCTCGATGAGTTCGGATGGAATAACCAAGATCAGAGCTTACAATAATTCCTGGGCCTATAGTTGCAGGTCCATATGTGAAGACCATGATCCTAGAGCCAGTGCTCACCAAGCATCCTTCCAAAAGTCCAAGTGCAGCTGAAACTGCTGCTCCTGTTGACCTTCCTGGGCGATGGCCAAGCTTGACTACTGGAGACTGGATTTCTTCTATTGCAGTTGAAATGTTGAACTCACACTCGGATACTGGTAGCAAGAACCCTTGCTTTTGGGAAAAAGGCCTCTTTCCCATTTGCTGCTGCTTAGTCCTATTAATTCCCAGAAATTGTTGAATCTAAGAGTTTAATGGGGATAAGTTAGACTAAAATTACATTCTGTAAGCAAACTAAGAAATTCATGATAAAGCACTCCAACACAACTCTATCTGGAAAAAGAAAAGCACAACTAAACCCAATCAGATGGCAAAGATGAATTTTGAACCTAACCTAGTTTACTGGCAAAAACATAGATAAAGTGCAGTGAGGAGGCTGACATTTGATCCTTTGTATTTGCACTTGCAACGCTCTTAATCTTAATATACATGACTACCATGTATTTGTCTTTTGAAAATTGAAACCTTGCCTTTTTTATCCCGACTTTAGCTTCTTAGAAACTCATTCTTTTTTCATGTCTTAACTCGACACCATTGTTTGCCTAATTCGTTTTGTAAAAGTAAACAGCTATCGATTCATTCATCTATTAAACGGAACCAAAATGAAGGCTGAATGACTGCCGTATCATCTTTTCTGCTAACAAAATATTCCTTCCCCTATCTTACTGCCGATTTCATATAGATTTACAGCTTTTGACTTTACAAGAGTAAGTTCTATAGAGTTACAAAAGCACATGATCAGTTGAAACACAACTGCTCAGATCTACAATGCAGACTTATATGATTTGAAAACACCGGAAATGCGCAAACCTACTAAGAGTATCAACCATTTCGCAAAGAATTAATGTGAATTAACTCCAGACTACAAAGGCATTGCCTTCACATTCTATTTCCAAACCCTACAAGATTAATTGTCTAGTCCACATTTCTAGTAAGTAGTCAAATATAGAGCTGACAGAGAAAAGCAAGAACAAACCTGAACCGGCGAAAGCTCCCGTTCTCCGTGAAGCACAACCACTCTGGAGCAGTCGGAGAATTCAAGATCATGAACACGCACCATGGAATCAAACGTCACTAGCCCCACCAAAGCAGTCTCCGGCAGTTGCTCCAGTACAAGCAGCAGCTCATTCTTCAGAGCCGCCAGCTCATCCCTAGGCGTGGCCACGTCAACGACGAGCACAAACGCGGGTCGGATCCCTCGCGGATCGTCCGACCCGGAGTTCGGCGACGACGACACCATCGACGACAGCGACGACGACGACGACGACAAGAGCACGCCGTTGGCGCCGGACCAGTTGTGGCTCGACGGCGGCGGCGCGGCGGCTCGGGCGTACTCGACTGCGCTGTAAGTGGGGAAGAGCTCGGCGGGGAGATTGGTGTCGCCGATGTTGGAGTAGGAGTGGGGGAAGGTGTTCTTGTGGAGGCACAAGGAGCAAAACCAGATGCGGGAGGTGTACTCGACGCGCGCGTAGGGGTTCAAAACGGCGCCGCATTGGGAGCAGGTGACGGGGTCGTAGGGGAGGATAGGGAGCTCGGCTTGTTGCATTAACGGCGTGCACATGACGGCGAGGGGGATGACGAGAGCAGCTTGGTCGGCTTTGGAAGACGGCCAGGAGTTCCAGGACCATCGGAGGCCTTCTATGGCTTCCAATTCCACGAAGTCCATCGCAGAGGAGAGAGAGAGAGGACGTGGGGTGGCTCTACTGCTCTCTCTCTGAATTGGGAAAGAGTGACAGGCTTTTGAATTTGTGTGTTCTCGAAACTGCGTCGTTTTACGGTTTTTTTTTTTTCTTCTAATTTTTTATTTATACAGCAAAACGAAACCGTTTTAATGTCCTTCTAACTGACTTAGACGGAACAATAGAGGCTAAGAACACGAGTAGAAAATCAAACCAAACAGTAGTGATGCGGGGAATTTGGAATATAGAAGTGAAAGAGAATTAGATGTATTAATTGAAGAAGTTGATCAGTTGCAGAGAGCGTTCAATTGTGATCTCTGCGCTTCTAGATCTTAGAGTTAATTAAACATTAAATAGCTATATTTACTTTCAAATGTAACTAATTAGACTTTTCGTTTTCTCTATCTTATCCTATAAAATAAAGCTCTTATGTCATTTGTAATCATATTTTAGTTTTGAGTTTTATGAGAAATCTATGCAATTTGATGAAGGACTTCGTCCCAATTGTCATTCAAGCTCTTATCTCTTAGATGGATTTCTAGGTTGGTGAATTTTGCTCTTATCTTTTTGGTGGATTTCTTAGAGTGGCAAACGTATAATCAATCTACAGAGAGTGCTCCCCCCAGCAACCTCTGTTTCTGTTTCACCGTAGTGATTTTTTCGGTATCAGTTTTGGTATCAGAGCAGCTAATGGCTAGGCGTGCACAAGATCGGTGTAAGTCATACGAAAGGAAAGAACAAGTTAGTTTCGACTATAAAGGTTTAGATTTAAGCTTTACTTCTTCAGTTCATGAAAATATTTTCATATTCCTCTCATTCCAAAAAGAATAAGCCTAGTTTCTATAGGCCTGCTTGAACAAAACATCCATGATTATTAACGGTTAAAGAAACACTTGAGAGTTTAGGAATGAGGAAGATGGTGTAGGATAGGAGGTCAAAACGAAAATGAGATTGAGGAAAGAAAGGGGTGAAGATGAGAGTAAGCTTTTTTATTGCATAACATCTACTACTCTATTAGTGGGCTTACTTACTTGGTTTTTCCACGTTTACTGGGCATTGTTTACTTTCTTTTGCTTCTTGGGACAATTGGTTTACTTTAGTTTCGAATATAAGTGTGCATGAGTTCAATATATAAAAATACGATAAAAAAGTCTGAAAAACATACTCATTTTTTAGACTTTTTAAAAGTTTATCATCCAGCAATTCATCTAGCAGATTTAGGGAACAACAACAATAAGTCTTTCTAGAGAATGAGAAAAAATTCGGAGAAAAATGTGTTTCTCTACGATAGGGACCTCGTTATCCTTGATACTACGTCAATAATTGGGGATTCACTCATATCCCTTCCGTTCCAAAGTCTAGTGTCTAAAGACATGCTTGAACAAAGCATCCATGATTCTTAAGGGTTTAGAAACACTTGAGAGTTTAGATATGTGGAAGATGGTGCGGGATAGGAGGTCAAAATGAGATTGAGGAGAAGAGGGTGAGAACGAGGCTATGTTGAGGTGGATATCTACTAGGTCAAGTTTTCTTATGGCGCTTCGACTTACTTTTGCATCTTGGGCCAATTGTTTTACTTTAGTTTCGAGTAAAAGTGTGCATGAGTTTCAAATATAAGAAAATACGATACAAAAATGTTTGAAAAACACATAAACTCACTTTTTAGACTTTTTTGAAAGCTTATGTTAAATTATTTGTTTGACTAGGGTAAAACACGCAAGGCTTACCAACAAGCGCAAATCCAATCACCACTTACTTGAGCATGTTGATAATTGTTTTGTTTGACTGGATTATTTTTTGACATCATAGCACAATTTTTTTCATTAACAGTTTTTCCAAATATTAAAATCTTCCGAACAATTTTTATGTGAATGGTCAAGTGTCAAGGAATGGCAGTAGAGTAGAAAGTTGGTCGTGTTGATATTTGCTTCATTATCAAGATCATGATTCATTTCTTCACAAACCTACTTTGATCCGATAACCAACTTCCTGTCCTACGTACACTCGTACCAATTTCGATAACAACAAGTGATCATGGCAATTAGGGGTGGCATTCGGCCCATTCGGTTCGGTTAGGGGCCAAAACCGAAAACTGAACTGAAAAAAAATTTCGGTTCGGTTCTCTGTTTTCAGAAAATCCAAACTGAAAACCGAACCAAACGGTTCGGTTCGGTTCGGTTCGGTTTTTTTCGGTTTTTGAACAGTAGAACGGATTTCCACTTTTGAACCACTTCTTGATCGAATTTCATCAAACTTCCTTCTAGACATATGTAGAGCATGTTGTGTAGATCATCTCTGCAAAATTTCAGCCAATTTGGTGATTGTTAAGGCCCTCAAATCAATGAAACAATCTCAGCTGTTCATTGCGGAACCGTTACTGTGTTTCATTGATTTGAGGGCCTTAACGATCACCAAATTGGCTGAAATTTTGCAGAGATGATCTACACAACATGATCTACATATGTCTAGAAGGAAGTTTGATGAAATTCGATCAAGAAGTGGTTCAAAAAGAGGACGTCCGCCGGTTCATAAAAAAACATAAATCCTTCTCAATTCGGTTCGGTTCGGCCGGTTCGGTTCGGTCCGGACCCTAAACCGAAACCGAACCGAATTTTTTTCGGTTTTCGGTTTTTTTTTTTTCGGTTCGGTTTTTCTTTCGGTTCGGTTTTTTTCGGTTTCGGCCCGGTTATTTCGGCTCGGTTTTCGGTTATTCGGTTCGGAAGTGCCACCCCTAATGGCAATTGTGATAATGCGCGATAAGCTTGATGATTTGTTCATTATTTAGTAAGTGTTTTTTGTTTAACATTATTGGCCCACAACAACATTTTTCTTGTCGTAAAAAGCTTACATGTTTTCTCACTTGGCAACTAACTTTTAAAGAAATTTATATCAAGGGTAAGATTTAAACAAATTTGAGGGTAAGTTTTGATAGATGTAAAAGAAACCCAAGCATTCTTTGTTAAACCCTCGACTTATGTTCCTTTTTATCTTTTCTTTTTAGATCATCATAAACAACCAAAAAGAGACAATCAACCTCCAGAACAACTAAAGGGAGACTATCAACCTCCTCACCCCTACATCCAACTGAGGAGCAGTGTCAACCCTTTCAACAATTCATCCAGCATATCCAAAGAACAAGAATTGTTTATATTACGAAAGTAAAGCTCCCTAAATATACATTAATAGATCAAAGTAAAACAAGACGACATTTACTAGGTCATTCTGTACATTGAATCTCACAAAATTTGTACGCATACCGAACTCCCTAGACACCATAAGTCCAAAGCTCACTCAGTCAGGTAATGATAATGACATCTTCTCCCTCCAAATATTCTCTCAGATACTCATCTGCAATTAGTACTTTAATCTATTGTTTCATCTCTTTGATGCTGGGCTGCAAATCTAACACGAGAAATTTCAAACGAACTCAGAAGTTTATAATTTCAAACAGCAGCGAAATACCTTGAAACCTTTCACCCGCTTAGTGCACTCCCTTATTAGGTAACTATGTGAAACAACTTTCAGACATGTGGCAATTCATACAAGTGTGGTTTTAATGACAATTGGCTTGGAAAACTTTTGGAGCGTTTCCTTTTTATCAATCAGCTTGTGGTGTGAAAACTGCGAATAAAATACAAAGTTACGCATCAGTGAACTAAGTAGACAAAGATACTATAAATAAAATAATGGTATGAACTATGAAATAAATGAAAAAAAAAACCACGGATCTTCAGTTTTTCTTCTTCAGCTTCGAACTTAGAGTTGCATTCAATCTCATCATTTGGCTCCAAAGTCCTAGTGTTTGGGCACGTCTCTAGGATTTTGTACTTACCAAGAGTCAGTGACCTAACAAAAATACGTAGCATGTCATCACTAAGGCTCAACTGATGCTTTATGTCCAATAGACTTAGTCTTTTAGCATCATTAAAGAGCAACAAGAGGAGACCGTACAGAGCAAACAACATATTAACATATATGTTGGAAAAATCATATGCACCCAAAAAGAATCAAACAAAGTTGTGCGTCGAATAATTTACCTGATACGTTAACACATGCAACTTATATTTTTATTTTTTTTAACTTGACCTCAAGGATGCAAGTGCCCATTGAAGGATATCATTTGAGATTCATGTGTTTCCATTTTCCCGTATAAAACTCAGAAAACGAATCAATCTACGTCTCCTAAATGGAATATAAAAAAAAGATTAGTAAAATAAAAAGAATGACAAGCATGTTTGCCATGTAAACAAATCAACAAAACTATAGAAAGGTTACTTACCATGTCTCTAGAAAGTCTAATATCAACATCTTTCCATCTTGGCCATTGGGGTTGTGTAAGAACCTTGACTGAGAAGCAATTCTCAAGACATATGTTAAGGATTCGAGGTACAATATTCTCTATAGCTTGGGATGCTTTCAGATCATTGAGTTGAAAAGAAGTTAGTGCACATTAATCACAATTAAACCATACCAAGCAGAAAGAAAAATAGGAGAACTAACTATTATTTTCCAGTGCAAGGAGTCACTGTGACTGAGAAGTACATGTTTTGCGAGTCTGCAACTGAAATCCCAATATAAATTAGAATCACAATTATATAACACATGTATACAGTTTCATATACATATACATTATATATTGTTGGCTCAAAAATCGTCTCGGTCACGTGTCGCTGGGCCGAGTGCTTCTTTGGGCTTACACATGCTTTCTGGCTTGGTGACGTGTGCGTTGGCATGCCAACTCGTGGCCAAGAGGTCAAGCGAGGTTTTGTTCTTATCTGTGGATTTCACGTTGTCCTGACTTCTAATTAGTTGATTGTGGGTCGAGGAAGAATCGATCTCGGCTGCGGGGTTCTCTCTGCCTTGGATGCAAGGAATTTAACACGGATCGACTTACTAACCGATCTTGTGTTGTGTTACTAGGTGAATGTTATGGTGGTGAAAATGAAGCAAATAACGTGCAAGAATGTAAAATGTAGCAAATAAAGTATAGGAAATTTGAAGAAAACGAATGTAAATTGCGGGAAAGATAAATTACTTGAATGTAAAGAAAAATAAAAGATAGACAAATACCAGTATAGAAAAGCGATAAGATAAACACGAAAGGATTGGTAATTATGCAAAGTTGAGAAGCTGAATTGTATTGAGACATAAAACGTGCAAGCGTGTAAAGCGTTTGGTCGATGATCTCTAACAATGATTCCTATGATCATTTTTATAGTGATAAAGAGAGGACGTAATCCTAGCTATAAACATGAAGATTGATTACAAATAAATGAGAGATGAAAACTGTAGTAACTGGTGATTCCAGTAATAAAAATATTTTTATGCACATTCAATCTGATTGAATGATGTTTGGTAATGGATCTTGAATGCACTCTTTCAATCTGGGTAAAGACTGGCCGCAATGACGCGCATGACATTCCACTTTTACCGGCCACGATGCTAGTGACGTTGTAATTTACAACGCAATATATGATGTGTAACGGCCTTAAAGGAATAAACTGTGATGATCCTTCATTAACTGTTGTAACTCATGAATAGCCGTGCTTATTCATTAATAGTCGTGATCAATCGTCAATAGCTACGGTCATTTACTAAGCCGTGGGCTTGCACTACGACTCAAGAGAATGGGTCACGATGTTCCCTCATTAATAGTCACAGTCATTTATGGCCCTCCTCACTTCATCTGCCACGTGAGGCTTCCAAATTTAGATGCAAATATTGTGTGTGTGTGTGTGTGTGCACACACACAGAATTTCTGTCTAAAATGAAGCTTCACTTTGAAACTAAAGTGTGAAGTTCCTTATTTGACTACTTTTCAGTCATATTTCTACATCTCTATCATTTAATTTATTGATACTAATAACTAATGTATAGATCATTCCCACAAAATTGAAGATCGTTAAGGCAACAAATTAGATTAAATCAATAAACAAACCAAAAATATGTCTAACCAGAGCTGTTTGTGTAAATAATTATAACGATTACAAAAATCCAAACATCCTTATTTATTCAAAAGGTATATATTTTCTTAATTTAACTCGCTTTTCGATCATATTTTCTCATCTTAACCGTTCACATTGTAGGTATATATGAGTAGATTATCTCTACAAATTTTTAGCTAATTTGGAGATCGTTAATTATCGAAAATGAATTAAATCAATGAACAAATTGAAACTGTTCAATCTGAATTGTTCGTGTTTTTAGTTCTAAATCACATCTTTGAATGCCTTAACGATTATCAATTTGGCTGAAAATTTATTAAAATGATCTACTCATATATATCTACAATGTGAACGGATAAAATGAAAAAATATGATATAAAAGTTGGTCAATTAAAAAAATCGGTACCTTTTGAATAAATAAAGATATTTGGACATGATAATAATTATATATATATATATATGTGTGTGTGTGTGTGTACAGAGAGATAGATGTTCAGATACTAATTAGTTAACAGTTTTATAAGGTACTTGCAGAATATGTATAAATTGTCTTAGAAGGGCATTTCTAGAGGTTTATAGAGTATCTTCTTTTGATAAGAAACATGACAAAAAATAAGATAGGGCAAAATAAAACTTAAGATACATCAAACAGGCTCCAAACTGTAAAAGATTATTTACTGATAGAGTTCTGCAAACACGTTTATGTCCCTTGAACAATAGAGTAATCGAACAACTTGCAAAATCCAAATACAATCCTTTGAATACAACTAGTGAAGAATACAAATTTATGTCAACCAAATACCGTGTCAATTGTTCATTCTCTCTATTCATTTGCCTTAAGGTTTTGAAGAAGCATCATCTTTTTTTCTTCATAATCAACCCATTTTTCTTCTTCTTCTTTTGCCAGATCAACTAATGTTTTCAAAGGCGAAAACGAAGGCGAAGGCGAAGACGACTTGATGAAGCCTCATGAGGCGAAAGCATCAAGGCGTTAAGCGACAACAATTGGACTGCAAAATGTAAATTTTTAAGCATAAAGTCTTAGAAAGAGGGTCCTAAAAGACGATTTATGTTGTTATACGACTATTTTAGCCCTTAAAATGAGTTATGAAGTCAAAATTAACTTCCAAATTAGATAAAATTTCAACAATTGGACATGATTTATTAAAATTAGAAATTGTTTACGCCCAAATTAATATTTTTCTGGACAGTAAATGTCTATGTAAATATTAATTAATTTCTTGGTCAATGTCATACCGGCAAGCCCAAGTTCTTTAAGTTTACAAGTAATGGCCCGCTAGTGAAACCACGCAAGCTGAATTACACAGTTCGCGCGCGGAGTGGACTTCGCGTGGAATTACTATTTGACTCCGCGTAGGCAAAGCGAGAATGACTTCTCCGTGTAGGCGAGGCGGGGTACATTGAGGCGAGCTGGCGAACTAGCTTGCGTATGAGGTTTCGCAAAGTAGTCACATTAATCGTTGAAGACTCTTACAAGTCTTTGACATGCTTCGGGCCAATCCATGTGGCCCTTTTAGTATAAAAAGCCATTTTAAGGCTTGCGAGCTGCAATAGCCCGCGAGATGGAAGCGAGCTTCAGGAACTCTCGGGATTGTTTGAGTCCGCGGCCCGCGCAAGATAGGTTTTCCGCAAGAACAGTGACACCCATCTGGATAAGGATGTGCCTAATTCCAGTCCGTATAGGAGTCTATAATTGAACGGCGCGGAGGCAGTGCCCTATGCGGAATGAAGTATGCGAACTGGACATGTCTCACAAGATGGTTGGTTCACGCGAGCGGAACAGTGCCCTTGTGCTATTAGGATTTCAGAGTCCGACTTGGATTCTAAGCTATCTTTCTTCTGCCGCAAGTCGAACTACTATATAAAGGGGTCGAAGATAACTCTCTGGCTACAACTCAATACATCTCAACAACTCAAACAATACATACCTTTCAACCTAGTTGAACCTTCATACGCTCCCCAGAGCTCTACTTTCGCTTCCCTGTTGAAGCTCTCTTCAAACCAAATCCTAAGTGCGTCCGCGCCTTAGTTCAGAGCCCTCCTGGGCTCGCCCTTGATTACCCTGATTCTCTATAGTTGCTTTGCTTGCATCTCGCCATGAGTATTGAATTGTCTTGTGCTCGTAATTCCTCGTTCGTGAGGTGGCACCTGGAAACCCCCTCCGCCTGATCAAGAAGTCAAGATCTTGCAACCATCATTTCCTCGTCCGCGAGGTGGCACACCCGCAACATACCTTTTTCTTTGTTCGCTATTTACCTCTCACCCGCGTGCTGAGGATCGTGGCCAAAACATTGGCACTCCCAGTGGGATAAGGAGTACAAGCGTGTGACGACTCAAAATTTTTAAAATAAAAATAATAATACCTAAACTAGTATATATATATATATATTAATATATATATATATATATATTTTTTTTTTTACTGTTTGGTATCTTTGTGTGTGAATATTTGTATATATGTATATATATTTATTTATGTTGAATTAGTCTAGTTATTTTTTTATTTCATCTTATTTTGGTTCAAGTAGAGAGTTTTTAGCCCATGTTAAAACCTTGACCCGAGTCCAAACTCGAGCCCAAATGTAGAATTAGTTTTTAGAAGAAAAAAAGGCAGATGTCGGGCAAGTTTGCAGAAGGATGCCCGGACTTCTTTCATCGTCTTCTTTCTCTGACATTCTCCCAATCTGAAAACTTTCTCTAACCGCCTCAAAGAAACCTAGTAGCCGCCTTAGAAAAGTCCAATTTCACGGCTACCGCCATGAATAAGCAGGAGGTGTCAAAACCTTGGAGGTCAGCTGCTGAATCTTTGAAGCTATACCATAGGAGCTAGAACCCTAGAGGTCTGGTCTAGCACCTAAACGGGTAAGATTTCAGATGCACAATTCAATTTTGCTTCCTCTGTTCTTATCTTGGACTCCACATTCTTCTCTTTCCGGACACTATAAATAGGACTGAATTCTGTAGATTTTTCTTGGTTTGTAGTAGTCTTTCCTACTTAGAGAGAGAGAGAGAGAGAGAGAGGAGAAATTGGTGTTGTAGGAAATTGGCAGGAGAATTCAGGTTTGCATTTTTTATGTTCTTGATCAATTGGTTATCCTTTGTGAACCATGTTGTGACTTATGCTTCTTGTTATAGAGGATCATCTTGGTATGAAGTAAAGCATTAGGATTGGGTTTTTCTTTGTTGTTACCTACTGGGAATCATCTTTGAAAAGGGAAACTTGATTTGAGTCAAAAGCTGTAATTTTCTTATTCTGGTCTTCTACTTTCGAAAATCATAAGTATTTGAAGAAAATTCCTTTTGCTGCGATTCCAGTTTCTAATTGATCTTTAGGATGTCTGGTACAATAGTTATGAAGATACCAACTGTAAATTCCCAGCCAAGCTATGTCGTTTTTAGCCATAAAGTTTACTGGTCAGGAAGTCAGGAAGTTGTTTTGTGATTTCAGATTTCTGTTTTTAATTGCACTCTTTGCTTTTAAATTTTTGTTGTTTTGATATGAGATTGTACATATGTAATGATTAGATTATGAAGTTCCTATACATGTTATTAGTTCCTACAATTGAAAGTAGAAACCATGATTTTAGATTGCTTAAAGTTGCTCAAAAATTTAGAAGTTAGATTATTGCATATTTTTCTGTTAGCTATCTTTGTGGTAATTTTAGGCTTTTTGAGTGCAATCTTTGTGTGTTTTCTTTGTTTTGAACATTGAAGTGTTATTATTCAGTAATCAATAGTTTTAGTTACATAATAGTGTTTGTTATGCTTTCAAGTACAAGTAGACATATATCAGCAAATTTGCAGAAAATTTGCTGAACTGTATCTGAACTTTGAAATTGCATAACTAATTATAGAAAAATCTTTTTGGGGTGATTCCAACTCTCATAGTTTCTTCTGTTTGCCTGCTATAAGTCATTAGAAGACTTTGAAGTCAAAATATGAACGGTTTTGTACAGTTTTCAGTCTGTTTGTAACTGGTTCAGAAAAACTTGTTTGTGAAAGAAACTGTTTTGGTACTTTAGCTCTTATTTTAGCATGTTACCTAATTCCTAATTTAAGTTCTAAATGAAATGGATTTAGTATAAGATTGTTCAACTAATGGTTGTATCTTTTTATTAGGAACTTGCTGTGAGTATCGACAAAGGTAGGGGGAAAACTTGGGGAACCTCTGTGCTTGCTCTAATTGTTGTTGCATTGGGTTACATGCTTGTGTGAAATTCTTGTTTCCTTGCAGCCATTTATATATGTAGGATTTGTTTGGATGTACATGTTATCATATAAGGGAATGGAAGTGCTATGCGTAAAGCACTTTGGGGGTAAAGAAGTTAGGATTAAACTTTTGTGTAGTTGAGTCCTTGTCCTTGGAGGTACCACATCCCACAATGCCCGTGTAAATGCGTAAGAATGGCGCAATTAGTATAGGTGAAAAGGGCGGGATTGGCGAAAGAGGAATGGACAAGATGACTAGCAAAAGGGGAATGTGAAATTGAGTGGGAGGTAGTTCATATAAATGAGTAGCCTAAGTCACCCTTGTGGTAAAATACATGGTATGGGACATGTAGACTTAGTCTATTCGGTTATATGAACTACATGGAGTAATTGTATATGCATTTGTTTATTTTACTAAAGTTGTTCATGTTCTCTTGTTTGAAGAGGTTTTTGCCTCCTACTGGGCTTATTATGCTCACCCCTTTAAATATTTTGCAGGTGAAAAATAAATAGTTTGAAGTTGGTTTCTTGCAAGGATGTTATCATATTGTAATATAAGTGTTGTTGTTGTTTCCCTTAGAATAACACATAGACTTTAGTCTACCTTTGTAATATTACTTTTTGGAGTATTGTAAAAAAAAAATTTCAGTTTATTGTTGAGTTGTTCTCTTCCAATTTCTTTCATATTCTAATTATGGAAATTCTATTTCATAGTTAGAATATGAGTTACACCTCAAAATAAAAAAATATTTTTTCAAAAATTGGGGTGTGACAAAGCGATTCATCGTAGTAAAACCAAGGTAGTCTCTGACGTCACCTTCATTGGGATCGGAGATCGAAAACAAAGATGCGATAATGGATTGGCGCGATTGGCAAGAAAAATTAGATGCCATCGAGAGAAAATATGCCGAACTAAGAGCTGTCAGCCGTAAAAAACATGATGCCGTCCTCAAGCAATGCGCTGAGGAAACGGCTGCTAGAGAGGCTACTGAAGAAAAGGAAAAAGCCGAAAAGAAAGCCTTTCTAGAGGGGTTTCGTCAATAGTGCGATGCCTTGAAAAAGGCTTTACAATGCTAAATTGTAAGGCCTATAGTTGACGAGCATGTCCTTGCCAAAAAGATTGAGCAGCCTAGCAGCCAGTCTAATGGCGAAGACTCTCCTTTGGATGAACCTATGTCCAAAGAAGAAATTACTTTGTCAGTCAATGACGAAGAACTTGAGGTCTAGGCCGTATGGATAATCATCATATCTCAAAGATTGTCGGTGTTCCTCAGGAAAAAGAGCCTGAAGATAGGACAGAACAATCCATCTTAGAAGCAGAAATTGGTTCGAACACTAACGATGATGGCGAACCACAATTTCGCATGAAAGCAGGAGCTAGCTTTCCTATGCGAGACATATATGAGGACACATGTCAGCCGCATGGGGGGCAAGGCGGAGCTCGCCTGCCTTCTTTATCAAGTCATGACAAGCAAAATGAAGCTGGACCACAGCCTTTTGAGTTTCTTTTTCAGCCTGTACAAGCGGGGCGTCAAAGCTGGCGAGGTCTGCTTCTCCTAATGATTCGTCTCACCAATCTTATGTTCACCAGCGAGATGACTCAGTCCGTTTCGCCAAGCTGTGGTCATGATAAGTTAACTATATATGGTATAGTGGTATCCCTAGGCCAATCCGTGGTTTCACATTGCAATACAATTGGAGTCTCTGCCTGCAAGTTCAGAGGCTTTGAGGGGACTTTGGTTTATGTGCGAAGTACGTACATGTCCCATGTATGCCTATAGTTGCAAAGAAGGTCGAACCGCCAACCTTTGTTGATTCTACATGTGATTTTGACATAAAGCCAATTTATGATGACTACGATGAAGACTATATAGTGGTCCGTTTGTCTCATAATCATATGTCACAAGAGTTCAATCTCATTAAAGCTCTTGATATGGTGAAAATAGACCAGCAAGTGGTTCTCTTCCATAATCAATGCGTGGCTATTCCCGATAAGACCACGCATTATGACATGATAGTTGGCCACAAAGCAGATCTCAACATCATACGATCCACGAGAATGCAATTGAAGATCATGTTTGGTCAAACAACAAGGATATGTGGGGGGCAACGAGACGTACCCTACGAAATACCTTGCCCAAATTTTCAAGTTATTAACGAACAACTCTGCTCAACACTTGGAAATTTTCAATAGCGACAGTCTCACGTTGAAAACATGACGACGTCAAGGCTTAAAGTGAAGCATTGTGGCCTCCTCTATGGCCTAACGATGGATAACTAATCAAGCTATGATCCCTTCTTTTCTTCAGTCCTAGTTTTTAGTTTAGTTCTTACGTTCGTTTCTTTCATTTTCTTTATTCTCCGTTTGAAAAAAAGAAAAATACAAAAAAATCAAATAGCAAAAAACACAAAAAGAGATCATTGGTCTTGTTGAAATGTAAGACAATGTTCTTGTCTATATCAAGCTTGAACTTTACTTCGGAGCCTATCTTTGAGGCTCGATGACAATATGCATTCCATATGCCTTGAATTGCTGCTAGCGAAGTCAAGTCAGAAAGGCAATACAACTAGTTTGCAATTCTGAAACGTTGCAGCAGCCACTACTGAACAGTTAACTTCGCGGACTCAACTAGAATGATACAGGAAGAATTAGCCGGCACACTTTATATCAACAAAAATCCCTGGATGTCTATTTTCTAGAGGATTTTACGGTTCATCATTCCGACATTCTTAGAGAGACTTATGACAGTTTGAATGCAGATAGGTCAGGATACACGCGGATTTGCAATGTGCATTTTCAATGTGTTTTCATGATATCGTAGCATGTTTTCCTCATTGGGGGGCATCCATAGAAATTTGGTGTACCTTTATTCCGAGTCCAACTTGGATTCTAAGCTATCTTTCTTCTGCCGCAAGTCGAACTACTATATAAAAGGGTCGAAGAGAACTCTCTGACTACAACTCAATACATCTCAACAACTCAAACAATACATACCTTTCAACCTAGTTGAACCTCCATACGCTCCCCGGAGCTCTGCTTTCGCTTCCATGTTGAAGCTTTCTTCAAACCAAATCCTAAGTACGTTTGCGCCTTAGTTCAGAGCCCTCCTGGGTTCGCCCCCGATTTCCCTGATTTCCTATAGTTGCTTGCTCGCGTCTCGCATTGAGTATCGAATTGTCTTGTGCTCGTAATTCCTCATCCACAAGGTGGCACTTGGAAACCCCTTCTGCCTGATCAAGAAGTCAAGATCTCACAACCATCATTTCCTCATCCGCGAGGTGGCACGCCCGCAACATACATTTTTCTTTGTTCGCTATTTACCTCTCGCCCGCGTGCTGAGGATCGTGGCCAAAACAAGTTTATTCACAACGACACTCTATGATACCATAATTTGAAAACTTTAAAGTTCACCTTCAACACATCAATAGTGTATAGTTTAAAGTCCATCAAAATAAAGTTTAAAGTTTAAAAATAATAAATTAGGAATGAAGAAGAGAAAAATAAATTAAATATTATAGTTCATTATCTTAAGCTCGCAAGAATGAGGTCCTTGATTTTATCAAAAGAAAGAATAAGGTATTCTTATGAAAATGATGACTAAAAATACAAATTATGAGTGTGGATTACAATTTGGGGAGTGTAGATTTCACATCCCATAATCATATAAAACATAAAACCTAAAACCACATTAATGAAATAAAATATTTAATAAGACAATAAAAACAAAATGACGTCATTTTACGTAGATTCGGTTTTTTGGTTCAGTTTGATTTCTCATGGGACAAAACCAAAAACCAAATCAAACTAATTTGGTTCGGTTCGGTTTTGCTTAATTTAGTTTGATTTGTTTCAGTTTGGTTTTTCTAGTTTCGGTTTAGTTTGCGACTCGATTTTTTTGTTGTTTTGGTTTCGGAATTCCACCCTTAATGGTGGCTTGCAATTTGCAACTATGACAATGCTATGGCTTATCTTCAAAATCCACTTTCGGGTTCCAAAACCGATCTCCCATCGATTTTGACTCTTCCTTAAAACATTAATGAACTATGCAAGCTTAGAGATCCGCAAGTTGTGTCATCATCTGATCAGTCTCACAGCAAGAATTTTTTTTGCTGTGGTGAGGAATTACACATAATCATAAACAGATTCATCTACCTTTTTGTAAGAATGGAAATGAAAGATTGAGAAACTTAGGAAGCCATTAGTCATGTGTGTGTGTAACATTCCACAATTTATCAAGCTTTTTGTAAATATGGAAATGAAAGATTGAGAAACATAGGAAGTCATCAGTCATATGTGTGTGTAACATTTCACAAAGACCATTTATATTTATTAGGCAAGGAAACCCTAGAGGTTTATGACTACGAAGGAATTTTTCTCATGAATTTTGGCCATCAGCGTTCAGTACCTTTAAGATTGTCGAAGTCATGCGTGATTATGGTGGATTCACCGGGCGAACTTTATTTGTTTGTCTCTACTATTAGAAAGGGAGACGCTCCTTTGGTATATTTGGTGAAGTTGTTTTTTGAATTACCCAAAAAACCAAAGTAATAGAAAATTTTCAAAGAAATAAAAATAAGTTACCATGAGCATAACCATAAAACACCACAAGAATTTTAAGGAGAAAAAATGACGTGGTTTGTTCCTACTTTTAATTGAGCAGTTATCTGAGAAATAAGATAATCAGATTCATTCCACTTTCAGTGGAGTGGTTCAAGTTAAACTTCTCCCATTTATAAATCCAGGTGCAGATGCACGGGTAAAATACTAATATTTAAGAATGAGAGATCGATGCGGGATGTTATAAAAACATATATTATTTTTTGAATTACAAGAGAACAAATAAAACTGTTTTCCTCGAACACGTTAGGGTTTCTTCTGTTGAAGTGCTTCATCGATGCCGACAAACCAAAAGGGGAGGAGGATGCCGACTATAACGTCAACCTGGTGCGGTCTCCCACTAGAACTGTTAGAGTTGACCTTGAAGATTCTTGCTTTCATCAACATAATTCGATTCAAATCCGTCTGTTCTTGTTGGAAACGCGCTGCAAAATCGTATACCTCTTCTCCAAGTTATACACCTTTTCTTGAAGCTCCATGACTCTTGGTACCTTTAGATCATCAACAAGAACAAACTAATGATAATGATGTTGATCACTACTTCCGCTTCTTTAGCCTCTAAGAGAAAAAGTTCTACGAAATCAAGACCTTTTTTGAAGGCTTTGATTCTCCTGACCTAAAATGTGTGGGATCCTCACATGGGTGGCTTGCAATTTGCAACTACAACAATGCTATGGCTTATCTTCTCAATCCACTTTCGGGTTCCAAAATCGGTCTCCCATCGATTTTGACTTTTCCTTAAAACATTAATGAACTATGTAAGCTTAAAGATCACCAAGTTGTGTCATCCTCTGATCCGTCTCGCAACAGAATTTTTGTTGTTGTGGTGCGGTATAACACATATAATCACAAACATATTCACCTAGCTTTTTGTAAGTGTTTCTGCTAGATCTTGTAGACCTCGTAGAAACTGCCGCATGTGGCCCGTTCTTGGATATGCTTCTTCTTGTCTGCAAAAGGAGACCGACCGGGACTTTCCGGTCTTTCTCTCTCCGATGATAAAGTCAGTTATTGGTAGGTAAGTATTAAATGCTAGCAGATGTTTCTTACCATTTTGGTTGACTTCAGCTGTAATTATAGCTCCGCGTTGACTTACGCTTCGCATGTTATTCGATGTGGGACAAGTATACTGTTATGGTATGTTTATTTTGGCCTTCTGTGGAGTCTTCCCTTCCCAGCCCAGACTGCTATAGCATCCATGATGAGGCCTGTTCGATCTACCTCATGCTGGGCTTCGTAGCATCGCTAGCCAGGGGAGGTATTTATCGATTACCGACTACAAGTCCCCCTAAGTTCCCGTTCAAGACACGTCTTGAGTGGGGACTTGAAGAAATGGTCTGTGATGCCGAACTATCAACGGGTACCCGATCCTAGTCCCCCCAAGTTCGTACTCAGGACATGTTTGAACGGGTTATGTTTGCGAAGGAAGGTAGCGAGTCGTCCCACGTTAGTTGTTGTTGCTCGAGCGCAGGGTACTATCCCCGCATGGGTTATCAGGCCACTATTCTCCGTGTGAAGGGAATGATACTGACATGCCTAATTCCCACTCTTCAGGAGGCGTACAAGGGACTTACAGCTCTCAAGGCTTAGTTGTTTCAACCTTGCTTCCTGATGAAATGTTTCCAGAGCAGTATGCATGCCTTAGTTCGTACGCATGCTTCCTTTAAGTTCTTGCTCGGGAATAGGAATCTCTAGTAACAATTGTTCCTTCCCTTCAGGCGCTTATCTGGAGATTGAGATTATGACCACATTCATAGGCTGCATGTTTAGTTATTCAGAAACTACCAAACTGACAAAGTAGTGGTGTTCAATGACATCCATTACAAGAGCATATATGATCGTAGTCGATCCCAGTGCGTGTTAGTGAGAAACCTTGTGCCATAAGGTGAGTCTAAGCTCTTGTTCTCACTACGCTATCTAACAAAGACATAGTTGATAGAGTTTAGCTTGCGGTGTCAGCATCACCTGCCCGAAGACCTATCACTTTGTTAATGCTGGATCGCATCTTTCCATTAGGCCAATCAACAAAGTTGATATCTATCAATGAAGGGTGGTTCGATAGAAGACTCATTATCCCACGTCCTCATGGACACTAGTGTAATACTTGTAGAGATCTCTATATGAATTAGATTTGACATTGAGGCGTCCCCCAACGATAATCACAATTCAAACTTCATGAGACAGAGTTGAGTATCACTGATCAATGGATCAGGTTGTGTCAATCTCGCTTTCTTCCTAGTGTGAGAAAGTATCGAACCTAAGGGTCTCCCTCCTTTTGGGGAGCCACATGGCTTTGTGACACCAATTTTACCACTATATGGTGTCACCATATCACCATTCATAGTGATGGCGCCAAGACCAACTTCTTTTGGCCGCGCCATGTCTGCCATGTACTCTTGATAAGGCATTAATCCTTGCAGACATATTTGCAGCATGTGATGTCGTCACTTTAACACTTTAAGCATTTGGGATCAAGATGAGACTTAGTGGGGACAAACCACGACAATTCACATTGTTCCACTTGAACACTTGTGTTCTTATCTCCCCCTAACGGCGGGAATATTGTCTCATCAAAGTGACAATCCGTAATTTAGCGGTGAATGAGATCGCCTGAGAAGGTTTCTACATATGCGAATTATAGGTGGAAGTCCATATCCAACCTAAACACTTATTCATCTCAAATGACTCATCATTGTGCGCAGTAACAGTGTGATTTGGAACCTAGAATAAACATCTCACTGAGTTAAAAGATTGGAGATCCGTTTCAATCTTGATTGAGCTCAATGATTGCAATTTTGTGTCAATCTTGGTACACAGTCACAAGCTGTAGTACAATAATATTTAATGATGGTGGGTCAGAGATGAATAGTAAAGTTGCATGCAAATATTACATAGCCCCAAGACGCAATAGAAAGATTGGTGCGCATCAATAATATTCGAGCGATAAGCTAAAGTTGCGTGGTCGTAGCCTTGGTGAGACCGTAATGTGTGTGAACATGGGGTACATGATACTTCAACTTATATCCCGATAAACTTTTTTAAACAATGGGTAGTGAGCCCGTAGAAGTATAAGCAGTATAAGCAGTAGATAATAGTGTAACACATGACTAGTATGTTAACAGTTCAACCAACACTATAAAACATAAAAAGGTGTTCGCAAGTTGGTTATATCTATTTACGTAGTTTGATGTAAGAATGAAATGTTCACTTTTGTGTCATTTAATGTAGGAGGATCTCACTCCTAATTTAGCTAAAAAATAGGATTTCAAAACGAGTAATTAGCATTGCAGGGGGCCAATGAGACATCGGGGAAGGCCGGTGCACCTCAATTGCTTGAGGAATTGACCAGACGGCCTTCAGAAAGTTGGAGCCGTGTTCGGGTGACGTCAATGTCTCCTGGGTGCTGCCATTTACAACCATGGTGTCACCATCATGCTTCATGGAGAAGCTAAATCCCGAATGTCTTCGTTTTGAGCGGAATAATGGATGTCCAAGAGAATTTCTCAAAATATGGACCATTATATCTCTTCTAGGATGACCTGGATTGGTTAAAACAAAGTCTATATGAGTCGGTGTCCCAAATATCATATTCGAATCATAGTGACATATAGTCCACTAGATTGACTCATAAACTTCTCTAAGATGCATTTTAGTCTGCATTCATGAGAATGTATACATAAAAGAACTCTTGTTCATTCTCACAATGTGTTTTTAAATGAAAACTATTAGCGTGAATGTCTTTAAAGCTTAACATAGTTCAGTTGCCTTTCAATGCATAGAGGACATTTGTGACGTTGATCATGGTGACGTTGATCATGGTGCCATGAGGTATCAAGATTAAAGCTAAACTGCGTCCCTGAATGACTGGTATGATTCAATTATTGTAGTCACAAAAAATTTACAAAGACACAAAATCCAAAGATAGTTGCCGGTTCCTTAGAATGTTGTGGATAGTTCCACTATCTGCGAAGCACTCAATGTCTTTATGAGACAGATCTACAAAATGGAGTAGATATGAGAGTAAATAGTTTCACTTGAACCATTTAGAAGGATTGAAAGAAGGTACAAAAGCTGCAATCCTGAGAGTGCATAAAAATTTCCGCGCAGAATGACCTTTGCGCATTAAAACAACTCTAACTTCTTTGTTAAAATAGATATGGACGAAGTGCAAAATGTTCTGAAAACTAGACTCTTAGAGCTTTCCACTATCTAGTTTGTCTGGAGCTGTTCACAAAGCCTAAATAAAGTTGACTGTCCAGAAGGGATATATTGTTGTTTTTCGTAAAATTGGCATGTGCGAAACTATGAAGCTTGCAGGTGGCGTGTAGGCTTTTGCTTTAGCCAAAAGTGACGTGTGTATGATTAAAATCAAGTATTTATGGTCGTTCTAAGGTCATAAACTCCATGACTAGTTAAAAAAAGCTCCCTGACATGAACATAAATTAACTCAGAGGACTTAGAGGATTCGATCTTGATGATAATTTTCCGGTGTTGATAAGTCTTCAACGTCTTTTGCAAGACATAAATTGGTTTAATAGATTAGGGGGATTGAAAATCAAAAGCTTTCGGTAACTCCAAGTCAGTATGACCAGGCATGTTCGTGGATGGTCAGTAGTGCGAGGCACACTTGAAACCACTATCTCCTTAATTTCAGACAATTCTAAGACATCACACTGAGCTTGGATGACTCTAGTTGAATAATTGATGATGAAAAATCCGCTATAGGGTAGAAGACTCCGGAAACATGTTAGCTATCCTTCTTGAGGTTGCAAGGCCGTGCGTCATCTTCACTTGGAAGAGACCAAAACGGCACAATCTAACCGTGTAGATTGTAAATATGCCATGCTTATAAGGACGATGTAAAAATGTACATCTTGTTTGTAAATCAATACGAACCATAAGAGGAGAATAGTTTCATAACTTCGAAAAAATTCTCAAGGCATTCATTATTGCTAATGTGAGTACATTGAGGTCCCAAATAGACGAAGGACGTCGATACGACGCCTTATTACATATAGCTTGGAAAGAAAATCAATGTCTAGCCAATGACGTCAAAGTCAGGGGTAGCTAGAGCAGGATCCGAATCTTTGAAATTCGTGATCATGAGGATGACGTTCTTATCTTCATATCGATTTTCCATACCTTTTTGTATGCATTCACAATTTGAAAGAGCTTGACAATCTTGAACCAGTAATCCGAAAATCCACAACGGTTGCATTGTTATGAGTTGACATGAGTAGTTTTGAGAAATATAATTGGTGTCTAGATCGGGAATGTTGCCATAAGGGCTGGCGACACCTCCCCCTTTTTCTAGATATCGGCACGACATTTTTTTGCCATTGCCATGACCCATATTGTTGTCCTCACATTAGGGGATAATCTCAAATACGTTTATCGCATTAGCCTATATACAATTCTCGTTTGTAATTTTATGATCAAAATCAAGTCTCGTTGGTAATTCCAAACTAACTTAGAGGACCTAGAGAACTTGATGATGATCGAATCCGCTAAAGATTATGGATCATGATGTCACAAAAAATCATCGACAATATGTAGTCAATTAAAGTGGTAAGCACTCCACTTGACTAATAACTCAACAAGTAGAATTATATGAAAATTTCAAGAAACACTCTATGAGTGCATTCCACAGTACTTTGTGGTCATTATTTTTGCACAGATTGCCATTGAAGGTTTTTGTCGATGTGGTGCGTCAAAGACTTTGAGCACATGAAATGTGAAATCTCGGCATTTAGGCTTGTTAGCCTAGGGGTCAAAACATATGATTTAATCATTTCCAATGAAAAGTTCCACAGATACCTAGCAAAGATCCGCCTTAGGCATCGAGTACGTCAAAACTCAAAGGAGCAGAATGTTACGTTGCTTTTGCATACAAAACCAAACTGTTATAAAACTTGATAAAGGTCACAAACAATGCTTTTAATGGTTCGTCTTTCGAATTGATCACACACAATCCGGAAAAGCCGCGAATTGATCAAACACAATCTGGAGAAAGGTCAAGGTTGATCATACACAACCCAGATAAGGAAACAAGAGTGATCATACACACTCTCGACCTGCGAATAAAATTCTGAGATTTTTGGTACATCCATGCACAAAATCCCAAGCATAGAATGAAAATGGAGAAGGGGAGAAAACACTTTATCTCCCCCGAGTTTACTGAACTTTGAAGAGTTTAGGGTTTAAAACATACCGTAAAATTTCTTCAAAAAACTCAGATTTCTTGATCTAAAGCTCAATCGGCCAAACCAGAAAAGAAGGAGGAGCTGACGGTCGGGAGCAGCGACAACGTCGGGGCCGAGAACTTTTGGTTTGAGAAAGAATTGTTTTTTTAGGGTTTGGAAAACAAATGGTAAGTTATTGGCTTTAGGGTTCGAACAAAGTGCATGATAACGTGATGAAGTATAAACGGTATAGACAAAGAGAGATAACAAGAGAATAGAGAAATCATCATCTTATTTATTGATAGGAGAGCAGCGACAACGTCGGGGCCGAGAACTTTTGGTTTGAGAAAGAATTGTTTTTTTAGGGTTTGGAAAACAAATGGTAAGTTATTGGCTTTAGGGTTCGAACAAAGTGCATGATAACGTGATGAAGTATAAACGGTATAGACAAAGAGAGATAACAAGAGAATAGAGAAATCATCATCTTATTTATTGATAGGAGCCATTTATATAAGAAATTACAGAGTACCAATATGGTAAGGATAATGAATACATAGATTTAGTCAAACTACATATCTTAATGACATAAGGTTAAGACACATAAAGAATATCTAGAAAGATACAAAATATCTTAGAACATATTTTAGTTTTCTAGGTAATTCAAAAGAAAAGGTGGTGTTATTAACACACCCATAATTGCTATTCACACACCCCATACAACTTTATAATATTATAACTCAGTTTTTTTCTAGCTATTACCTAACTTACCCTCCTTTTATTTTGTTTATTTTTTTTCTTTATAGTTTCTCTTGTCTCTCTTGTAATTGACGAAATTTCTTTTTACAATGATCATTGTTTTTTTTTTTGTCGTATGACAGTTAGATGACACAATTCTCAAGATTCGCTTCAGGTCTTCAAATCTCAGGTCCGGCCCTGTCTGTGTCTATCATTTCAACTTCGAATCCATTGAAGGAACAAAGAAGAGGGTTTGTCTCTCTGCAATGTATTCCTACCTTTCAAAGAACCCATCTTTAATTATCTTCCCATCAATTTCTAATAACCCACATTTAAAATTCATGCTTCATACCCAGATCAAGATTTCAATTTCTGGAGAAAAAAAAAGGTTATGGGTTTATTTTTTGGTTGTTAGTTTGTGAAGACAGTGAGCAAAAGATGATCATTGCTATGACTTCATTATTTCCAATTCATGAAATTTCCAATCCATAAATCAAGATTTCCAACCCAAATCCATGAAGTTCTACTATATAAGTAGATTAATTGGTAGACTCCTCGCCTTCTTCGCTATCGATACCTGCTCCGGCAACACCGTAAGGTACGACGCTGATGATTACTGAAAGGCGTGGCTTTGATCATGTGATGTGCGGAGGTGGTGATGATGAAGCACACGACCATAGAGATTTTGTCCACGACATAGCCGATGTGGAGGTCGGTGAGTGCTGTGATGGAGAGGCCTTAGGTGGAGGAGATGGTCAAGTTGACGGGTCTCTGCATCGATCTCTTCCCAACTTGAAGAGAAAGAAAAGAACTATAAATAAACAATAAATAGAATAGGAGTGTAGTTTAGACAACTTCAAGAAAAAACTGAATTATAATATTATAAAATTTATATGGGATGTAGGAATAGCAATTATGGGTGTGTTAATAACACCACAGAAAAAAAAGGTTCACCAAAGACAAAATAGGCGTCTTCATTTCCAATAGTACAGATACGAGGGGAGATGTATTTTTTGTATTCTAATGTTCGACGGAGCAGTATACAGTTATACATACATAGATTGAATGTTGCACAAGCTACTATTACTCTATAAGACATGAAACGCCGATAGCCGGTGAGTCTGTCGAAAAATAGTTTTACCGGAAAACTTGGTGAGAAAGAAAATGGCGGAAACATCGTCTTCCAAATCGGACGAAGAGAGAGAAGAGATGCTGGATCGGCTGCTCACCCGCCTCGCTCTCTCCGACGATTCCAAACTCCAACCTCTACTCTGCAAGCTCCTCCCTTACACTATCTCCTCCCTCTCCTCTCACTCCTCCGCCGTCCGCAACAAGGTTAGGGTTTCCGTCCGCAATTTCGAAGCTTAAATTGTATAGATTTTGGACTGGTTTTGAATTTTTGAGAGTCGGAGTTGAAATTGAATTGAAAAGTTTGGGGGTTTTGGTTACAGGTTATGGAAATACTGAGTCATGTGAACAAGCGAGTGAAGCATCAACCGGAGATTGGTTTGCCCTTGTCTGAACTATGGATTATATTTTCCGGAGCTGATTCTGTTCCGATGGTCAGGAATTTTTGCATTCTCTACATGGAAATGGCAATGGATCGTGCCGATTCAAAGGTCTGTGTTCTTACTCCTTAGTGTAGGGCCGTTGTTGTGTTCAGTAGTTAGTGTTGAACTGAATCGAATGATATCTCGTGGTTTTTGTTGTAGGAGAAAGAAAATTTGTCACCCATGCTTCTGGTGGGAGTTTCAAAGCTTTCTAATCAGCACCAAGAAATTATTCTCAGACTTGTTGTGAAGGTATCGGACAGTTTGATATGGTTTTTCTCAATTTCTAAGATTCCTTGTAGCACAATTTTTTTGGTTTTGTTTTAGTTTTATCCTCTGTAGTTTTATTTTAGAGAGATATACCGTATACGTTAGGATTAAGAAGAAATAAGAGGCTCGGATATACAATCCGCGGAGGGTATAAAGTGTGTATGTATTTCCATTTTTGTTGTCCAAGTCTAAGAGTTGTTAATTCTATTTTTGTGTTCTGAAATCATAGATTGGCGTAAAGGAACATTTCTTTATAGGGTTAGGTTACTAAATAGTGATCAAAGTATATACCCAATCTTTTGGATGATATAAGCGCTGTACATGTATTCTGACTACAATTGTACATTGGATTTCATAATTTAAGTTTAATGCGTATATCCATAGAGTTTCTATCAGGTCAAATTCGTTCATATCAGATATAATTTCAATTCTTTTAACCTAATCAATGTGCCACTGAAAGATCTGAATCTGGGTCATATTATAGGGATGGAATTTTGGTTTGTCCAATGGAAAAGTGATGGCTCTGATGAGTACCAATTTGACATGATTGAAACATGGAAGTAGTGGCAACCCTGATGAGTTTTGAACTGTAAAAATAAGGGCCAAATTATGTAAAAAACAAAAGTGAGTTGGCCTAACTGAGAAAATTGTCTGAAGGACTATTTGGATGAAAAATTGTGACTTTAAGGACTATTTAGATTAAAATAAAACCATAAGGACTAAACAGATGTCGACTTCAAACCACAAGGACTAAACAAATTTCAATTATATTTCTAAATAGGCAAGCTGTTGTGGTCTAGGATTCAGATTTCGCATTCTAATCGCATCTGAGATGTTTAGGTTAATGCTCTTGCTATCTTCGTTAGTGGTTTCTGTGGACTTCATGTCTGCTCATTTGTATTATGCTATTTGTTTCTTCAATAAAAAGCTGTTTCTTTAAAAACAAAAAAGATGGCAAACCAACAAAACTGGGAACAATATCAGTGAAACCTCCGGAAAGGACATCCAAAAATAAGTGTTGAAATGCATGGGTTCTTTTTGACATGAATGTTTGTAATTGTGTTTTCACATCATTTCAGGTCATTGGTGAATGTCACCCAAATGGAATAGATGGAGAAATTGCTGCAAAGTATGGACTGATAACTGATTCTCAAGACAGGAGCATTTTTATTGAATTTTGCCTTCATACAATCTTATATCAGCAGTCATCTCAAAGGTCTAATGGAGCTGTATAAAACTCACAGCAGTTACTCTTTAAAGATTATTTTTTTAATTTGAAACTAAAAGTTGTTCATGTTTCTTCAAAACAGAGAATGCCCACCAGGACTTTCAATTGCGCAAGCCAACCGGGTAACAGCTAAACAATCATTGAACAGTGATATGCTTCTAAAAAGAAAGGTAGGTTGAGTACATGCTGAAAACCTTTATTCTGAGATACTAATTATTATTATCTAGACATTATAGATGGTTTATCTAATGCTGAAATGCAATCTGTTTGGGTCTTGTTTTTTATTGTTTTGTTAGAGAGAGAAGTGAAAAGAGAAAATTTAGGGGGAAGTCCTTTTTTCTTATTTGGATGAGAGTTTGGACAGAAATAAATGGGTAAATCTTTTTCCCCTGCCAGATTTCCTAGGTTTGTATTTCTTAAATGGTGATGTTGGCAGAATAAACCTTTTTTTTGTTTCTGTACACTCCCAAACTTGGGGGGTTTAAGGATCTTTGTGGGTGAAAGAAAAAGGTTTACTTTTCATCTAGTTTTCCCATACTTCCAAACTGATGGAATACCTCCTCACCTGTACCAATCTCAAAAAGGATTGGAAAGTGTGTTCTTCATTGGGATCTGCTCAGCTGTTGAGTAATCTTTACAGGCTTCTGGGGAAAGGCATGAAAGCTCGGGAGAGCTTGCTGTTGGGATTGTTTTGTGTAGATATTCAGTTTCTTGATTCTTATGGATCGATTGGAACTGAAAAGCTTGAGAGTGCAAAATCTTTAGGATTGAGTGCGCTTACTGGTTTTAGCTTGAGAGGATTGTTTCTCTTGTTCTTCCAGCTGTTAGTTTGTTAATTCTTTCTCACAGCCCTTTGTCTATGGACTGGTTATCTGCCCTTTGTCTCTCTATTACATTGTACTAAACTCATCATGTTTTCTGATAAAGAAGAAGAAAAGAAACATATATAACTTCTCTTCTACCTATGGAAGTATTAATTGAACAGCAGAACTTTTTATCGATAATCATTCCATATTGTTCATGGTGCATGTTAGTATTTTCTTGTCGCAGTCTTCTTTAAAGGCAAACATGTATTGGGACATATTATTCACTTTGTTGTATGTAAACAGTTAGGGATCTTGAATGTTATTGAGGCCATGGAGCTGGCCCCTGAGCTTGTTTATCCTTTGTACCTGACTGCCTCCATAGATTGGTATATACTATCTGTAATCTTTATATCATGTCAATTAGTCCCCTTCATATTTTCAGGAGACCGTTAATATTTGGATTTGTATTTTGTTATGATTGATTGAATCTAGTCAAGAGCCTGTCGTTAAGAGAGGAGAGGAGCTTGTAAAGAAGAAGGCTGCTGGTGCTAATTTTGATGATACAGTCCTCATAAACAGACTTTTTTTGTTATTTAATGGTATGGGGTATAAAGTTCTCTTGTTCTATTTTAATTGGTTTTACATAAGCTGGTTGCCATTTATGAATTTTGGTTTTTTGTATTCACTTTTGTGATTTTTCTTACTTCCTTTTACATCAATAGTATCTGTTTATTGGCCTTTTGTGGAGATAATATTGAACTACTCTGCTGTTCGTGGTCCTTTTGGTCAGAATGGTAACATAATAGGATGACTTTTATGGTTAGTTAAAACTATAGCTCCGGTTGGGGTCAGTTTCTTAAATTTCCAGAATTCTATTCATGCCTTTTCTTATCATTCCCAGGCTTTTGAGCGTTTTAGCTCTTTGGTTTCTATTTGCTAGCTGTTGTAAAGTTATTGCTTTTTTGAGTTATAGTTTACCTCAGATAGCTAGCAAATCAGTGTTCTTGTCACCCGGGATGTAATTATTCTATTTAGAAAAGCACAGATTGAGTGGATTTAGGGAGAGGGGCCGTGTTGGCTAATTTTTGGGTGGTTATAGGATCTTTGTGGAAGCTGGGATGGGAATCAATTACGGGATATGGTTTGTTATGGGCATCTTTAAGCTTCATTCTCTTCAGGGTTTAGAGATTATTTTCATAAAAATGAAATTCATTTTTTTTTTACACATTCTTTTTAGGAGAAATCAAATACATTCCATTTCTGGTTTATATATTTTTCCTAAGATATTTGATAATTTTTTTTTATTGTACTTGTATTCTAAACCTTGTGTCTGTTTCTTTAATATACATGCATGGAGTTCATGCCCTGTATCTATAGTCTTCGGCTTTTTACATCAGTCAAGTTAGATTATTCCTTTAAAAAGAAATATATGGGTTCTAAAATGTATATTCATCATGTACACTTTCTTTTATTTATTTTATCGTATCTGACACATTTATATGCCAATAAAATGCAGGTACTGCTACATCTCACAATGTTGGTTCTGAATCTAGAGTCACTCCAGCAAGTCCGGCTTTGAAAGGAAAACTGATGTCCATTTTCTGCCGGTCTATTACAGCAGCTAACAGTTTCCCTTCAACTTTACAGTGCATTTTTGGATGCATATATGGTATGCAAATTGTGTTCTCAGGATAAAAAAGATATTGAATTCCCATATTTTTTATATCCAAATTCTCATTTGCAATAAAAAGGTAATTGAGTGTTTCAGTTAGGTCCAAAGTTTTTTGATTCATTTGTCAGATTAAATTGTTTTTCTGAGTGTAAGTAGGTGACACTCATCTCATGCATATCTGGATGATTTTATGCATATTTTGTTTGGAAATTACAACAATGCCTTTCAATCAGAAACAATTTGTAGAACAGGAATTGAAAAATTGCAGGAACAGTGTCCAAAAACCACCTTTGGAAATTATTCAGACTTTCTAGTGGCTAGATGCCATCTCTATACTCCAATCTTGCAAAAGTAATTTTCTTTCTGTATATATTTAATGAAACCAAATTTATTAAAAGGAAAAACAAGTCTATATTAGGCTCTCATCTGTATCAAAAAAAAAGAAAAAGAAACAAAATATGACATATGGGACAAGAATTCCTCTGACTCTAATTAAGTGATCTTGACTGCATCTGAAGATATCTGCTGCAGCCACTACTTCTTTATTGAATGCCAAGATCATACTGCAACGAGCTTCCAACTTTGACCCCTCTTGTATCTCTTTTTTCTGGATATAGTTCTCTTGATCATAATCATTTCTATTTGGATGTTATCTATGTGTTGCAATGTGATAGCAAGCCCTAATACTGACAATTTATTTTGTTATGTTGATTCTGAAACTTAATAGGGAGTGATACCACATCAAGGTTGAAGCAGTTGGGAATGGAATTCACTGTCTGGGTATTTAAACATGTAAGGACCTCATGATTTGATGCATATCTGTTTTTTTCTTTCTTTTAAAACATTTTTTGAGAAGGTTTGCTGAACAAGGCATCTCTAGGTTACAGTTTGACATGTCAGTAATCAGCTATTTGGTTTTGAAAAAATTTAGAAATAGAGAAGAAAAAAAATAAATATATATATATATATATATATCTTTTTAATTTTTGGCCCTGAATTTCTATTCACCATATCCAGTACCTCAATTATTGCTCATGATGACATTACAGAAGTCTGATTTCGGCTTATTAGGTAGATATTGGAATCTAGTAATTTAGAGTTTTGGGTTCAATTTGAAACACTTGTGAAGGTCCTTTCTTAGATGCAAACTTATATAAAACATTTCAATTTTTCATAGTTTGTATTCCAAACGTTCTATGTATTTCACCTCTGTTTTTCCTCTTCTGATGTTATGTTGTTTCCTATTGATTTTAACTCTTGAAGTTATTTATATATTCTTCAGGAATGTTTTTCCTAGTCACTTAACAATTGTTTCTCTATGTTTTTGTTTCTTTTAAATTATATGCATGCAGTCCAAAATCGATCAACTTAAACTAATGGGCCCTGTCATACTGAGTGGAATTCTGAAGTCACTTGACACTGCTTCAATTTCAGAATCAGGTTACTCCATAAACTTTCAAGTTCCGTAATTCATGTCTTTTACAATTTTATTAAAATGGTCGAATTTCACTCTGATATGGTGTACCAAATCTACCCAGATGCTACTCATAGAGACTCCAGAACTTTCGCTTATCAAGCTATTGGATTGCTTGCACAGCGTATGCCTCAGCTTTTCAGGTTCAATCCTTTGCTTTCTATCTTCTAGTTAGAAAATTCTGTATAAATTACTATTAGTCGATGACTCGATATCTAGTAACTATGGATGTTCAAATAAAAGAATGGGTTCTATGTGGAAATTATTGTGATAAGATTTTTTAATTTTGAGTTTTCTTCTTTCAGAGATTCGACTGACATGGCTGTGCGTCTCTTTGACGCATTGAAGGTAGAGACCCAATATTTTCGCCTTAGTATTCAAGAAGCAACAAATTCTCTTGCCACTGCTTATAAGGTATACTAGTTTCTCTCTTTCTGGAATTTCATAGGATCTTTCTATATTAATTAATTATTTTATTTATTTTCACTTTTTGAAATATTAATCCACCGGACCATATATACAACTCATCTTCAAATACAAACTTATCTAAACATTAGCCATTGTGGAAACAGCCATTCAGTTCAATGAATTTTAATCATTTTTAAATAAAATTAAATATGAAACAATAAGCTTACATATAAGAGATACAAGACAGTGGAGGATGTTGTGTTATCGGCCAATTATGTATGTCAAGGAACCAAACAAGCACAGCAAACCAAGAGAAACAACCACAGAGATAAGACACAAAGAACACATATATAAGGTGGTTCAGCAAAACTTCTGCCTACGTCCACCGACAGAAAACACTCTCCACTATATTAATAATTGGTCCACCAGAAAGTCTATGAAAACAAGGACTCTCTCTTCTCTTCCTATCTCTCTCCTCTCTGCCCTCTCTCACCCTCTAACCGAGAATGGAACACACTTTGGTCTTTGTCTCTGCGATATAAAACCTAGAGCTGAAACCCTCATATAGCCATAAGGATGTCAGATCTCTTCACCAAATAGGAAATCCAATCCTATTAGTGGTAGGCAATAATGCCTCCTTCCTTCTCTGTAACAACAAGATTACAGGTACACCATCATCAATAAGGATATCCTTTCCTTATTGGAACACCATATTCTAAGACGAAACATCTTAGGAAAAACACATGGGCTGGAAACCCAACAGAGGAGAAATCTACGGTGCTTGCTGTTAGAAAAGAGAGCAGGGAAAGACTAAAACAAAAGAACCAAAAGTTTTAAATTATTATCTTTTGAGTTTGTAGCTTTTCATTAACCTTTCTTAGTGTAAAAGTTGATGGACTCTTGTATAGGAGTAATTATCTTCATGGCTTGTTATGCTTCCAATATATATCTGACACTTGGATTTTACATATATGATTTTTCTATTTGTATCTGAATGATTATTCTTTTTCAATTACCCTTAGACAACTACTACAATGCATAATACAAGTTAGTGATACTGGTAATTATCTAACCTACAGGGAGCACCCTCAACAGTGCTAAAGGATCTGGAGACTCTTTTGCTCAAGTATACTCAAGAGGTATCTTAATCTGGCATGTTGGTGGAATTGATCTCTTTTCTAAATTTCTAGGATTAGAATATATTTCTTCATAGGGGTTCATTATACATTTCCTCATGGAGTTCTAATTTATTTTTTGCTCACTAGGAACAAAGTGAAGTGAGATTCTGCGCTATAAGATGGGCAACTTCTTTATTTGAGTTGCAACATTGTCCAAGTCGGTATATCTGTATGCTTGGGGCTGCTGATATTAAGCTGGATATAAGGTAACAAAATCTTCTATTCTCGGTAACTCTAGGATAATCATAAACTTGCTTATTCTTTCTATTTTTTCTTTACTATCCACATTTTCAATTTGTAGTATCATATTGAAGCCAACGACCCTCTATCTTCTTTTTTTCTTTACCCCCCTCTTCCACCCCCGCTGAATCATATTCTCCCAATGGTACTAGAGCCAAGCCAAAACCATAAGCTACGACCACTTTGGAGTAAACCGCTAGGCATGACAAGATAAACCATGAGCTATGACCACTTTGGAGTAAACCGTTAGGCATGACAAGATAAACCATAAGCTATGACCACCTTGGAGTAAACCGCTAGGCATGACAAGAAAACCATAATATTCTTGCATTTACATCCTCTTTATTGCATTTTATCTTTGTAATATTCTTGTAAATATATATTTAATATGAAGTATTAACTTTTATGAAGGGAGATTGCATTTGAAGGCCTTTTTCTTGTGGAAGATGATGGGTCAAGTATGAGCAAGATCAAACAGCTACATTACCCCAAACTTGGAGACATGTTAGATTATATTCTTTCACAGCAGCCAAACTTGTCAGAATCTGCTGAGACCAGGGATCAGAAGCTTCAGTTTCCCTCAAGAACGTATCTAGTTATTATTGAATTTTTGTTGAACTGTTTCGAGTCAGAATTGGAGCATAATACTTCAATTAAAGTATCATCTCAGTTTCAATCGTCTGTTGAAGCAATGTGCTTGCTCCTGGAACATGCTATGGCATATGAAGGATCTGTTGAGTTGCACGCCAAGGCTTCCAATGCATTGATTGCAATTGGATCTCGTATACCAGAGGTCATGACTCTTGACTGCATTTTATCTTATTTCCTATTTTACTGATCTCTTTATGTGCACATCTGACAAATCACAGTTGGTTACAGCTGGTAGCTTCACGTTATGCAAAAAAAGTTCCATGGCTAAAACAATTATTGAGTCATATTGACTTAGATACCCGTGAAGCCGCTGCACGTTTACTTGGGATTGCTTCCTCCGTTCTTCCTATAGATGCTTCATGTGCTCTTATATCAGAAATAATTGCCTCAGTAAGGGGAATAAATAAGTTAAGGTTGGTTGCATTATCTTTTACCAAAAATAATGTTTATATGCTTGTGATTAATTGATTAGCAAACGATGTTTCTATTTTAACATTTTGCTTTTATGTTGATTTAACTTCTCGTTTTATGATTTGGTTTAATATTACCAGATTTGAGGTTCAGCATGGAGCATTATGTTCATTAGGTTATGTTACTGCAAATTGTATGTCTAGAAAACCAGCTGTAAGTTGTACAGGTTCTGTGCCGTCTAGTTTTATATTTAGTTATTCGCTGTTTTATGTAATTGTGTCTGACTTTGTCTACAATTCTGCAGATCCCAGAGGAATTATTTCAAACTACATTAAAGTTACTTGTTGATGTTGTTAATTCTGAGACTGCAACACTAGCATCAGTAGCGGTCCAAGCACTAGGTCATATTGGACTGGTTGTTGCATTGCCTTCTCTTATTGTTGAGTCTAGTTCAGGTAAACCAGTTATTTTTTCTCATATTATTTGTTATCTTTACCGTTAGATACAGATCTTTATTACTCAGAAATTGAACTGCAGTTGATATTCTGGTGCTTTTACAAGAAAGATTGACAAAGCTACTTAAGGGTGATGACGCCAAAGCAATTCAGAAGATTATTATATCCATTGGCCACATCTGTGTCAATGAAACATCATCTGCATGTCTTAATATTGCCCTGGAGTTAATACTCAGTCTTTCCCGATCTAAGGTTTGTACAAATACACTAATTTTCCTTTAAGTTAGGCTCTCCATCAATCAGAAAGGAATTCAGTTCCTTTTGTCCTAACCCCCACTTGGATAACAAAATAATAATCAAGAGTGTTTTTCAATAAACCATTGAAGTTTGTTAGGTTGGTTCTGGTTACATATTCCATGAAATTTAATAAATGATATGGGGATATGTGTGGCGAGTTATTAAGAAAAAAGAAATTTTTTAAGCAAAGTTAAGTTTACCAGTGAGGATATATGTTAAGCATCTGGAGTTATTTGTACTTTGGTAAGTTATATGCACATATAGAAAACATGTAAACAGTTGTCTTATCCATGCTTGTTATTTGCTAGTCAAGAATTGTGTACTTAGAAATTACCAAGGGTTTTAATATGCACACCAATCAAAAGCTTCTGAAAATGTATGGTAGTGGATGTAAATTTAAAAAGGTTGGTGCATTGATTTCTTAGGTGGGAATACCAAGTACAAAAGTAAAATCTCTAATCCGTGCAACTGTTGATTATCACAGGTTGAGGATATCCTCTTTGCCGCTGGCGAGGCACTATCGTTTTTGTGGGGTGGTGTTCCGGTGACTGCAGATTTGATTCTCAAAACTAATTATTCACTCTCCATGGCTTCTAAGTTCCTCATGGGAGACCCGAGTTTATCTCTCTCAACACATAGCCCTATAGAAATGAATGAAGCTAATAAAGATCGTGATGCCATGGTTCGAGAAGCAATTACTAAAAAGCTTTTTGATGAACTTCTATACAGTACAAGAAAGGAAGATCGCTGTGCTGGAACTGTATGGCTATTATCAATTACCATGTATTGTGGCCATCAACCAGCTATTCAGAAAATGCTTCCAGAAATTCAGGTTTTTCTTGCAGAATTTCAGTCATCATTTAGCCATTCATATCTCTTTGATTCACCTTCTCAGTGGATTCAATTTAAACAGTTACCATCTCATACAGTACAATACTTAAATGAAAGAGCTTTAATCATACATCAGGGTACTTTGTTCCTGGATGTAATGGGTCCAAGGCTAAATATGGAACCAGTATCATTATCATATTTCAAAGATTTTCATAAGAACTGAGCTATAAACAAAAGGTGGATAGGGAATTTTTCAAATTCAAGATTGATGGAAAGATCTTCATGGTGGTTGTGTTTATAAGGATATAACATTTTAAAGTTGACTAGAACACAATATCTTAAACAACCAAGGAAAAATGGTATTTATGTTGATCAATGGGAATATGATGTTTGGTAGTATAGTATCCTTACTTTTACTTCACTGAGTTCAACATCTTTTTATATTATATTACCTGTTCCTCAATTATCAAAGATACTCTATTTTTTCTTCCTATTTGTGACAATTTTTTCCAGGAATTCCCCATCTCAAAAATATACTCACCATGAAACTCATCTTTGTTTATATAATTCTTCAATTTGTATACTATGGAATGGTATGTTATGGTAATTATTGACATAAATATCTAGTGTAATTCATTTATTGAAACTATCACTTCTAATATGGGGAGAAAGTTTATACAGATCAGTCATTTCTGATGAATATTTATTTTGACATGTGATGGATATTGTAACTTGAAGTATGAGATTTTTTATTTTTATGTGCATGCAGGAGGCTTTTTCACATCTTCTTGGGGAGCAGAATGAACTCACACAGGAGCTTGCCTCCCAAGGGATGAGCGTTGTGTATGAAATTGGTGATGCGTCGATGAAAGGAAACTTGGTAAATGCGCTTGTAAACACTCTGACAGGTTCAGGGAAGAAAAAAAGAGCTATAAAGGTTTGTATATACATCTGTCTCTGTCTCTGTCTTTCTCTGTCAATCTGCAATTCGTATTCTTAGGTGTTTAGATTTTTGTTATTCAGCTTGCTGAAGACTCTGAAGTGTTTCAAGAGGGAGTTATTGGTGAAGGTCTTAGTGGAGGGAAACTCAGTACATACAAGGAGCTGTGCAACGTAGCGAATGAGATGGGACAACCAGATCTGATTTATAAGTTTATGGATCTGGCTAATTATCAAACTTCTCTGAATTCAAAGAGGGGTGCTGCCTTTGGTTTTTCAAAGATAGCAAAGCAAGCAGGAGATGCTCTGAAGCCACACTTGCGGTCCTTAATTCCAAGGCTTGTTCGTTATCAGTATGATCCTGACAAAAATGTGCAGGTATGAGAAAAGTTGGTATTGTTCCTAAAGTAAGAAACTATGTCTTCTTATCACCGACAAGTCGAAAACTCTATAACTTCTACATTGTCTGTGGTATCTGTTTCTCATTGTCAAATGATTATTAACATGTCTTTCCTATATTGTTTAAATAGTATTTCATCATTCATTTTTCCTCCTATTGACTTGTAAGTATCCATCTTTGTATTGACTTTTCTATTCATACTTTCATGATGTATCTAGGATGCCATGTCACACATATGGAAGTCACTGGTGGAAGATTCAAAGAAGACCATTGATGAACACTTGGACCTCATTATTGATGACTTGTTAATACAGTGTGGATCTAGGCTTTGGCGCACACGAGAGGCATCCTGTCTTGCCCTTGCAGATATCATCCAGGGCCGCAAGTTTGATCAGGTGATCTAATATCATTTTTATAGTGCAAATTGAAGTAGGTGCAATTAGGTGTAAAGAGTAGGGCTATCATTTAAGTTACGTTGATTACATGTTCAAGATGCAGATAACTCAGAAATCTTCTCCTCAAAGAAGTTCTGCAATCCCAACTTTATGAACCATTTTTTTAAAAACCTCTTTCCTGCTGGATAGGGTGATCTCGTGTGAACTCCTGCTGGTCAAGGAACTATACCCTATAAAATGTCTAAATTGAGGTCAAAACACATTTGTTTTCCTTCCTGTGGTCTAATTTATTAACTTCTATAAGGTTTCACCATGCTTTTATTTATTTATTTTTTTCTCTCAACAATAGGAGATTAAACTTTGAACTCCGGACATATATACAAAAGGAAAAGAGTCTTAGAGAATTTGTAGTTCTCAGAGATTTCATAAACATGGCCTGTGTCTGTCCTACTCTAGTGTTTATTTGTGGGATATTTCAGTTTTGCTCCCTCAGTTCATTACTATGTAGATGCTAGTCTTTGCATTCCTATATTGATAAAAGCTTATATGGTTTTCATTGGCTCTAATTCTTTCTATTTTGTGGGAACAAAGGTTGGGAAGCATTTAAGGAAGTTATGGTCAGCAGCATTCCGTGCCATGGATGATATTAAAGAGACTGTTCGAAATTCTGGCGACAAGTTATGCCGTACGTTAACGTCATTGACAGTGAGGCTTTCTGATGTCACCCTAACTGATGTATCAGATGCAAGCCAAGCAATGGATCTTGTTCTGCCTTTTTTGCTTACAGAAGGCATACTAAGTAAAGTTGATAGTATTCGGAAGGCATCTATAGAGGTTGTTATGAAGCTTGCAAAGGTTAGTATTGTTCTTCTGCTTTATAGAATTAACTATTCACCAGTTACATTGCTTTATGATCTGTCGAGAAAATTTTGGACTGCACAGAAAGTTATCTATTCTCTAACAATGGCATTGCTTTTTTCCTCTCTTAGTCTTAATTTTTAATTTTTATTTTTTTTTAAATTTTTTTTATTGACTATGGTCTAAAAGACTGAACAACTTTATTTGCTTAATTGGCATGAACCCAGACAAGTCCTTTCCTGTAGGAAAAAAGAAAGAAGTTATCTGAGGCCCACTTACAGAATACTCCCACAGAGAAAACAAGTAACTGAAAAAATGCAGAACAAATAGACAATACTTATTGTCGAAGTTAAAAGCAACCGCAGTAGAACTTAAGAAACAGCAGAGCCTTAGATAGTCAGACTTCCTCATGATACTTTTTTTTTTTAAGGTTTGTTTAAATAACTCACACACCCTACATATGTCGTGAGGTTTTGAACCCATGACCTCAAATTTATCAATTAAACTTCTTAACCAGCCAAGCCACGGCTCACCGACAGACTTCCTCATGATATGCAACTAATGGAAGATCCAAAAGCTGGACTTCCCCAGGAAAGTCAAGTCTTTATTAATACATTATGGAGTTGTCATATAGGCAAATTCCATATGGAACTTCAGTAGAATAAAGACTAGGCACCTATATGCCATATCACTAGTCCGCGGCTGTCTGTCCGACTAACGCCTAGCGTTTTCTAGAACCTTGCATTTAACCAACCAACAAAATAACAAGCTGAATATTCCATGATATGATAAACTTCCGTTACATTTAGGTGTGGCTGGCTCCCTCAGCAAGGGTAAAGGTTTTGTTTCTAATTCCATTTAAGGGAACGATAAACCTTTTCTATATCCTTAATTCTTATGTCCTGTTCTATTCTTTTGGCAAGTGTAACAGTAATCCTTAGTCATTGTAAGCACAGTTGACCACTTTACCTTTTTGAAGATGGTAGTAGTAGCTAGCTGAACTCTTTACCTATGTGGACCAAAAAGGGGTTATACCTTTTGGTTGGCTCTTTGATCCATATATATCAGTTCCTATCCAGAGTGAAGCTTCGCTCTGAAATTAAAGTGTGAAGTTCCTTATTTGACTCACTTTTTGTCATATTTCGACATCTCCACTGTTTTGTTTGTAGAATCAAATGCATAGATCACTTCTGCAAAGTTTCATCAAATTTGATGATCGTTTGAATTACAATACAATTGTTTGGATTGTTTTAGGGAGCTGGCATTGCAATCCGTCCACATTTATCTGATCTAGTTTGCTGCATGCTGGAAAGTTTGTCGAGCCTTGAGGACCAAGGGCTTAATTACGTCGAGGTACGCACGATATGATTTGTAAACTGTGTTTAGAAATTAGCTCATTCTGTCTTCGTGTAGCTTTCTAAATTTTCCTTTCCCCTTCCAGTTGCATGCAGCAAATGCTGGGATACAGACAGAGAAGCTTGAGAGTTTGAGGATTTCAATTGCAAAAGGCTCTCCGATGTGGGAAACTCTTGATCTCTGCATAAAAGTTGTGGATGCAGAATCATTAGATCAATTGGTTCCCCGTCTTGGTCAACTGGTTCGATCTGGGGTTGGTCTCAATACAAGGTATTTGACTTTGTAACTTAATGTAGCACAAAATAAGAACAGGTGATTAGGAATGATTTATCTGCACTCCAATCAGTTTGTCATTTTTTTCTTCTCTAAAAATTAGACATTGATTAACTATGGATTTATTCTTTCTTTTCTCATGCTAATAAGAAACATGTTTAAAAAGAGGAAATAAAAACTTACAGTTCAACATTCTAAACACTTTGAACTTGTGGAGATCGAAGTATCACTTATGCGCTTATCATCAGAGCCACTAAACTCCCCAAAAAATGGTGCTCTTCCCGGTCATGGATCTGTATGCTAACAGTTGCACCGGATTGGAGTTTAAGAGGATTATAAATCACCATATCTGCAAACTAGACCTGCATTAAGTTCCTGATCTCCTGTTTCCTATGTTTCTCAATAAATATCGAGTCCTGAGTAGTACCTATCGGCTATGTTCAAGGATATCCAACTGTTCTATAGCTTTGGGATATACGCCCATATAAGCTAAAGTACATACAGCACCTGTTCTCTAGCTATGGGAGATATGCCACATCATCCAAAGTTCCTGATGTTAGAGAGTACGCATCATAATTCAGTTATTACTGGGAAGTTGCATTTTTATGGGATCTATTGCTTCTGCACATGTTAAGTTTTATTAGTATGGTTCACTGGTTCGCAAAAGCTTATCTTGTTAAAATGTGTCCTAACCTTTTCGTGAGAGTTTACATTGTGATAAGAGATGAGCTTACATTGTTATCTTTGATATCTTTGTAGTTTATTCCCAAGAATTCAAGCATTTTCCGGTTCTAGTTCAAAAGAAATCCTACTTCAAATCGAACATTGATGACATGTGGAATACTCTAACGACTTAACTCATATATGGTGCAGGGTTGGTGTTGCCAGCTTTATTACCTTACTAGTTCAAGAAGTTGGTGTTGAAATTAAACCATATACGAGCAAGCTACTGAGGCTGTTGTTTCCAGTTGTGAAGGATGAAAAAAGTGCTGCATCAAAACGAGCCTTTGCTGATGCTTGTGCTGTACTTTTAAAACATACAGTAGCCTCTCAGGCTGAAAAGTTGATCGACGACACTGCAGCTTTGCATGCTGGTGACCGAAATGCTCAAGTTGCCTGTGCAGTTTTATTGAAAAGCTATTCGTCCAAGGCCTCAGACATTTTGGATGGATATCTTGCAGCTGTACTTCCAGTAATTTTTATTTCAAGGTGTGGATGATACTGGTTCCTTTTATTACTGTTATAAGTCCAGAAAAAATATTTTCTCATTATTTTATGGGTAGGTTTCAACATCTTATAAGTTAATATATGCCCTATGAGTTTGAGTGTAGTGCTGAGTTATCTGAGTAGACATGACATCTAAGCTATTACTTTCGTAAAATATTAACATATATTTCATTGATGTTTATGTTTTGTCAGACATTGAACATGCTGACTCTTGTCTGTAGAAGTTTCTGAAGATTATGAAATTTGGACCGTAACATGAAATTATATCAAATTGCTAGTTGAAGTTTTAAGTCTAATTGTAATATGGCATTTGATTATTTTTTTTTTTAATGTTTCCCAAGTAGCCAACTCGGTATACCTGTATGAATGAAATTCTGGTAGTTTATAATGAAACATAAAACTGTTGTTCATATAATATTGATTCGCCTTGTAATTTGACATGCTTGTGCACAGATTTGACAATGACAAGTATGTTTCTGGCCTGTTTGAAGAGTTGTGGGAAGAGCATACAAGTAGTGAACGTGTTGCCCTCCAGTTATACTTGGCAGAAATTGTTTCTCTTATTTGTGAGAGTATTGGAACATCCTCTTGGGCAAGTAAAAAGAAGGTATGTGTTATTGCTCTTTTTTAACCCTGCCATCAGTTTCTCTGTTTAGAAATTGCATGTTAATCAACTTTATAATTTAATTGTTGAGAAATATTCGGTGTCTCATTCTTCAACACAGGCAGCCCAGGCAATTACCAAGCTCAGTGAAGTTTTGGGTGAATCTTTGGCTTCTTACTATAATGTTTTGCTCCAGTCTCTTATGAATGAGATTCCTGGTCGGTTATGGGAGGTAGAAAACAGATTCTTTCTTTTTGTAACAAGCAAGACGTTTTACGCACTATTCCCGTATTTGAGACATTCCTTTCCCGCTGAGTATTTTTCTTGAAGTGATAGGTGTTTTCATTGTCTGGGCAGGGAAAGGAAGCTCTGTTATATTCGATTGCTGCACTTTGTGTGTCATGCCACAAAGCAATTTCAACTGATGATTCTTACACTCTGAATGAAGTTTTGAGGGTGGTATCTTCAGCATGCACAAAGAAGGCAAAGAAATATCGTGAGGCAGCTCTATCCTGTCTGGAACAGGTAATTATCCATCATGAATCCATGGTAACATCTTTTCCTTTTCTAATGCATGAAAGAATTTAGATAATATATTGTTCTATAATCCCTCAAGTTTGAGTATAGCACCATTTTCTTGTTGGCTTTAAGGAAAGATTTAGTCATGTGGCTGAGCTTGTTCTTTTTACAACTAATTCTGGCCTGGAGATCAACCTGACTGTTTTTTCATTGACAACCGTATGGTATATCCTTTCTGAATATATTGTTTCCTGTCTGGAAAAAGAAAAGGAATGAAAAGATACATCATTTTTGCGTTCTTTTTCCTTTTATGCACTCAAGTTAAAGTATCCATGTTTACTCCAATAGCATGCAGAATATTGTCGCTCTCCACCACTTGCCAGTCATTTGGTTTAAACAAGATTGTGGTATTGGTTTGATTTTCTAAGAAATTGAATTTCTAATGAATTCGGAATGTGATCTAGTTTATTTATTTAGTCAGCTTGAGTATCCTAATTTCGGAATCTGACGATATTCTAATTTCGGCCTGCCCATTTTCCTGTGAAACTAGTTGATTGTTCAGCTTTCATACATTGCTTCTGTAGAGTACAGTGCAGTCCCCATAATTACCGTTTAGTTTTATGCTTGCACATATTCGTTCTTTAACTTGTTGGTGAGCCTTAGTTGAACACACATTAGCTTTCTGCTTCCCATACAATAAGCAAAGTTCTTGATGTTCCTGTTGACACAGTTTCCCGTCATGTGTCTGTTTTCAGGTTGTAAAGGCCTTTGGTAATGAGGAGTTCTTTAACGAGGCATTTCCAATGTTATATGATATGTGTAACACTTCTGCTCTCGGTGCTTCTGGGAAAGCAACTTTGGCTGGAAGTGGTGCTAAAGCAGGTTGGTAAAAATAGTGCTCATTTTATGCTAGGATAACCATGAGGTTCACTTTGACTTTCTGATACTTTTTCTACAAGAACTTTATCTATCTGATACAACATATGTGAGTGTATGGAAAGGGATGGAGGTCTGGGGAAAATTATCAATGATTATCCCCACTGAGCAAATACTCTGGTTCTACTAGAAAATAAGCATCACCATGCCTCTGCATGTTTCATAGTCAACTGTATTCCATGGAATAAACTAGTGAAAGTTCATTGTAGTCCTGCTTTTTTTGGCTGCTGTTCTTTGAACTTATCTCTTTATATCAGATGTTAAGCTTTTGTACGGTTAGCAGTATGAGCATATTTTTCTTTGCAGAAGAGGATCACATTGAGCAGGTTCATGTTCCACATGAGAAAATTTTGGACTGCATGACCGCTTGCATTCATGTGGCTAATATAAAAGATATTCATGAACAACAGAAGAATTTAATGCAGGTCTTGACTACTGCTCTGTCACCTGGATTTCCATGGACAGGTACCCTCTTGTGGTGCAGCCCTCTTTTATGTTTTGTTTCAGTCATCCTTACAAGACTAAACCTGTGGTAATTGATTTTCGTGGCAGTCAAAATATCTGCCTTTTCATTGATAAAGGAACTTGGTTCAAGTATCCACAAGGTTGTGGCTGACCCTCAACAAAGTAATGATCATGCTAACATTATTTTGTTAGTTCAGGAGGTAGGCGAGATTATTCATCCTTTATATATTTCGACGAGACATGTAAACTCTTATTTTATTTATTTATTTATTTTTCTATATTTTTCTCTTATTGTTTTTTTTGTTTTTTCCAGTTGTTTCACTCAGTGGCACCTCTAGTTATCGAATGCATAAGCACAGTTAAAGTTGGGCAGGTCTGTGAAATTTTTTCCTCTGTTGGTATTTTGTGCACATTAAATGTCATATCCTGTTGTCTGCTGCTTTAAAATAAAATTTAGAAGCAACGGATCTCCATTTGTAGTTAATATATGCATGGAGTTTGCCCTAATCGCCTCTTCATATATGGATTGAACTTTTTATTTTTCATTCTTAGTTTTGCTCATCTTCTTTTATTGGAATGGAAAATACAAAAGCAATCTAAATCCGAGGACCCTGATAACTTCTTTTTCTGTGGTACAATGGGGGCCACAGGCCCAAACATTCGACATTCTATTTTTGTTAGAAATTTTATCAAATGTGTTTACTTTTCGTCCAACTCGTTTGTTTGCAAAACTTTACCAATCCCCCTCTTACGTATTTTACTACTTTTGTCTGTCTCAGTGCTTCTAATTTAATATTTTTATTTTTACTTGCTTGTTAATGAATATTAATTCAGCGAACAATAATTACCTGAGTATTAGATGATTTCTGAATTTTTTTGCCTCTAATAAGACTTAATTTTGACCAGAAAATATACTACTTAGCTTTAGTTGTTAATGTATGTTGCATTTTGTGTTTTCATTATAGGTTCATGTTGCTGCTTCAGAGTGCCTTTTAGGGATCATGAAACTTTACGGAGACCTTCGGTCAATCAACTGTACTAATGTACAATTTGAGGGTACACTCCTGCATCTGTATGAAGTGGAGAAAAACGGCGAAGCAAGGTCCTTGTTGAAAAAATGTGTTGATACCCTTGAAAACTTAAAACTAGAATGTCCGAGAGATAACTAAATTGTAGAAAATGTAATACCATTAGTTTTCACAGAACCAAATCTCATATATGATTCGATTACATTGCAACTATAGAGATGCGTTAACTACGAAGGGTCCAAGATACATTCTTGTAGTTGTGGATCTATTTCATATAATATAACACCCCAAAAATATGTATTCATACATCTTTTGCAGTTCTCTTTCTGAGTCCCGATTTCTGAATATTAGAAAATCGGTTTTCTTTTTTTAAGATTGGCAAAAGTAAATAAAAGTTGAATTACAATGATAAATCGAAGTTCTACAATATTTTGAGAACCAGAAGTGAAAACTAGGAGTATGATTGTGTGAATGCATTTCCACTAGTCATTTATTTACCTAGGAGTATGAATGCATTTCCAGGCTCGAGTCATTCATTGGCTCCTTAACTGGAGTCAGACCTAGACAATGAGAAGCAGAGTTTCAACAAATAAAAAGGTATATGCAATTTCAACAAATAAAAAGGTGTATACATTGTTCTTTCATGCTATTCTTCGGCATGAGTTTTCCATTTCTTCAGTCCTGTGTGTCACAGAGCACCCTATGGTATATACATTGTTCCTCTCTGCCCTGCTCGTGTAACATCCTCCTATTCTTGCATATGAGCTCGGATAGGACTTAGATCCCTTTCTTGTGTTCCAGAAAATGCAGTGATCGAACATCTTTCTATAGCAAAAGTAAATTTAGGTGAAATGGCCCTCATTGAGGAACCTATGTACAGCATCTCCTTGTCAAACCATGTCGTCAAAATAAGACGTCGACTGTCAGGAAAGGGATCTCAAGAGGAAGTTTACTTGCAAAAAGATAGACACCTCCATATAATATTGAACCTCTTAGGCGACGGAAAGAATCCATTGTTTAAGAAGTACTCTTTGTCTCCTAGGAATCTAGGTGACGGAAGTTCCGTCGGCTAAGTTCCGTTAGCTAAGAGTCATCAGGACACTAAGGCGGCTCATCGACTATAAGAAATTCTAACCGACGAACGCTTGCTTCCCTTGCAGACCAGAGTTTCCGTCGACACAAACTTTTGTCGACGAATGTTTGTTGTCGAGAGGATTCAAAGCTGAAAGAGTTTTAATCCTACTTAGGCAATAGAAGACAGTGAGTTCATCGATAGTTTTACTATCCTATAGGCGACGAATTGCTAGTCTTACTATCCTAGGCGACGAATTGTTTGTGTGTCTGTCGGCTAAGATATAATTTTAGGCGACGGATGGTTAGTAATTTCCGTCGCATGAGATATTTTTATTATTTATTGTTTAATTTTTGTTTTAATATATATATATATATATTATTTATTTATAAAAATTAAAAAAATAATGATTTAATAATAAATAAATATAAAATCATAATTAATATATGATGCGTCTATTACTACTCCACAAACCATTTTGCTCACCCCACATTCTCTTCACACAATACTTATATATTTTTAATTGTAAGTCTACTTTGTTTACCTATTAACAATACCTAAAAGAGAGTGTATAAGGTTACATAAGAAGCTTGAAGACCAATCAAACTCAATTTTGGATGAATTTGTGCAGGGGAAAAAATTTGTCTCCCAAACTTTCAAACATTCTCTTCTCTTCTTGGCAGAAGCAGGATAAATGATATGTTTCACTTAGGCGACGGAAAAATCCGTTGGCTAGCTAGATCAAAAATTCTTCGGCCAGGTAGAATATTTGTTATGCATTGTGTCAAGGAATAAAATGTTAATTTTACTTAGGAGACGAAATAAACCATCGGCTAAGTACAAAGGTTTGTCGCTTAAGATACACCAGGCGACGGAAAAAGATATGTCGATAAAGAGCTCTTAGGCGGCAAAAGTTGTCCGACGGTCTTTATCCGTCGTGATTACTTTACGCGACGGATCTGAGCCGACGAAAACTGAATTGTCGACTAAGTTGATCCTAGACGACAGAATTTTTCGATGGGTTGGTTTCCGTCTCCTATGTGTACCTTATGCGATGAAAGTCAAATCCTAAATGACGGAAAGCTGTTCGATCGCTAAGTCTTTCTTCGGCGACGGATTATTTTTTTTTTTTTTCATCGGCTAAGAATCATTTTTCCAGTAGTGTGGGTGTTGAGATTATTATTATTTGTTACAAGAAAACAACAGCCACCAGCAATCTGCTTTTAACAAGAACGTTTTAGTGTTCCATGGATCCACATTCTTCTAGCAGAAGTCATTTCTACACAAATACTTATCAATCCTTGTTCTTTAGGAAGTAGATGACATGAAAGAAAACAATTAAATTAAACCAAAGAAGAGATGGTGTCCTTCTTTGGACAAAGGTGTATCCAATGAAGACAAGGCTGATATTGCAGAGATACTAGGAGTCCTAATTGTTGGCTTTCATTAGTGCTAGTTAACTGGGATTAATTACCTACAATATCAGACCGAAACTGAAAGAAATTGGTTTCCAATCCAGCTAATACATATAGCGCGCAGTGCAACACTAAGAGATTTTTAGCTGCCAAGTTCAGAGTGGTAACTAACTATGAGTGCACTTTTGTCAGAATCAAAAGGTTGAATAATTCCACAGCCATCAACATAGTAAATCATTGGAAATGGGGTCAATCTAGTTCTTTATAGAACATGACAGCCAGCTATATAGAATGACTCGATCAGAACTCAAACTTTCATGTTTGAGATCCAAAATTACAGGTGTGCATCCAAAGCTTGTTTGCTTTTATACACAACGACCCAAATTACGGGTGGCCATCCAATGATATGATCGATCCACAATTACACGATTTAAACACAATGATCCTCTTGAAGCTCGTTTTCTAGACTCGTTGGCTGACAGTAGCAGCGTCAAATGAATCCTAAACGATAAGTGACTAACCTAATTACATTGCAGATATCAATCATTTAGCGGAGCCAAAGTAGACTCTCTCTTTAAATATAACCATGTCCACAATACGTAGCGAGCCACCAGTACTAAGTACTAACCATATGTCTCAAACTGCTTCTCTTCCTGGTTGATGAACACTCCTTTTACCATATTGATTCTATCCCACAATCAACCCGCGCATGTGATTTTAGAAATGTACTTGTTTCTGTAACCAAGATTGGGAGCTTTGATGCTAAGGAACTTAGTCTCTCTTTTGTATTCGACAGTTTCATTAATTAAGCTTTGAAGACACAACTACACCAGCCTTTTTAAAATAATAATAATAAATAAATAAATAAATAAATAAAAACTTAATTAAGGAGTCGCCCATGTCATATTCTCTCGTCACAAGCATCCTCTAAAAGAAGAAGGCAACTGCTTGTTCAAGACTAGTAGGCATAGGAATTTTTCGGAAATCCTTCTTTGCCAAATCAAAAGCAATGACTGCATGGCCACAATCAGTGTGCTTAGAATTGATCCAATGAAGTACCTCATCTCTACTACTATTAGTCAGGGGTTCATATATAAAATTCATCAAATTATGTTTTGTTTAAACTATCTTTAATGGGCTAAATTAAAAGGTTATTATAGTGAAAAGCAAATAAATAAACAAAAAAAAATACAGAGAGATATTTATGTAGAAGAACGTGTGGTAGTGGAAAATTAAGATTAATAACGGTTTGCCACATCAAAAACCACACAACTAAAATTAACAATCCAATGATTTTGTGAGTCCCATGCATTCTAGTTGAAAAGAAACCCAGCATGGAAGAATTAGACACCATAAGTGAGTACTTGGATCGTTTTCCATCTCTCCATAAGAATATCTCGGTCTGCATGTCATCAGCACGATCGGTATTGACAATAACTTTGTAGTCGTCGACAGTGGTCGATAAGTATCCAAAACCATAATATTTTGGAAACCCCCGGCCGCGTGGTGGTATTGTTTTGAAGTATCCAGTTGATCGAAGCGGAGGAGTCTTTCATATAAAAAGATGAAGCACGCACGGAGCAGAGTCTGCGGAGGACGTGGCGAACTGGTGGTCGTACAATATGATTGAACGCCATCGCTTTGAAACGTAGGTGAAGCGAATTAAGGATTTGATCGGCAAACGCTGCAGGATTTGAACAATCACGTCTTCGAGTATGTGCTCCGCCATCTCTTGGGTTTTAGGATCCTGTTTTGGTTTAGGGTTTTACTGGTGCTTAGCTGATGTGTGTGTGTCTATATATATATATATATATATATATAAAACAAATTATTGGGTAAGTTATGATTGTTGTAGGAGATAATATAACGATCAATAATTGTCTTTTATTCATTGATAGATGATCTATTTATAGATATTACATAGAGTCTCTCATCTAAAAGATTTATCAATACTGTAATCTATTCTAATAAGGAAATAATTAGATCAAGACATATAACAGAAGGATAAAAAAATAATTTCTTTAAACAATGATAATATATTATACTAGTCAATCGCGCGGCACGCATGAAACAGTGACGCTCGCGCATATGAATAATAGACAACGCTCGTGCATTGTAAATGTTTGAGTTAATACATTTACTCACCAACAAAACCATAATTCCAGTTTAGTTTGCATTATTGCGGCAACTTGTGCAAGATCAAATATCTACTCACCTGGTTTGAACCCCTTTTGGAATCCAAATTTCAATACTTGAAAGAAAAAAAAAAAGTTAGACCTGCAGTTCAGAAATCGAATTTGAAATACGGAAACTGCATAAACATAACTTACCTTTGTATTGGTGCAGCCTTTCTGCATAAGCAATTAAGCATGACCTCTGCAAACACAAAAGATTGAAACTATGAAAATAATCTATCATTCCCATTCATAGAAAATCAATGACATGCTAACCCAAATAGTATATATGGATCACAATTTGTCATACAAGTGATACAACGTGGAGGAGGATATCTGCGATGCCCAAGGCTGCCTATATTGCAATTGTCAAATTAAAGTACGTCGATGTTGTCATCATACCACAACGTGCTTACCTATTTACAAAGATTTCATATATAAAAAAATTAAAAAATAAAAAAAATTCATCTCGAGCCTCTCTCATTGATAGCGGCGAGCAACATATCTTTACTCTTAGAAGCCTGACGTGGTTTTGTGTTGGTGAAGCCTTTTTTCAATTCTCTAAAAAATAAAGAAAGAATTTTTTTAAAGAAAATACAAATTACAGTTATTATAGGCTTAACTGTAAAACACCACTAGAATTCTAGAGAAAAAAAAAAAAAACTAGTTTTGAAGAAAAAGAGAATGAAGAAGAAGAAAACCACGATTCCTCCAACTAAATAATGCGGGAAAGTCTGTGTGGGAGAGAAGAAAACTTCTAAAAAGACATTGGGATCCTCTCCTCATATGGAGCTTCCTAATACTTCCTCATAAGAAGATCATGGCCGTTCATTTTTATTAAAAATTTGATAAATTAAGAGAAATTTAAGGGATTATGAAAATTTAACCAAATGCAGTTCCATAAGCCAAATTGGCTTAATTAATAAACTAGTCTTTCTGTATGTTTCTTAACTGCAAATTCAATTGCCTAATCTTTGCAATTGCTTCAAATCAATACACACCAACAAAATAGAGAGAAGATTCTGAGTGAAATTCACTCTACTTGAGTACACATGACATGATCCATCTCAAATTTCATCCTAAAATTTAAAGACGCTTTGCAGAGCCCACTTTAGAAACAACCCGTCCAAAAATTCATCAGAATTTTCAACATCAACTTGTAGAAAACATAATTACACTTATAAATAAACCATCATTACTCTCTTTAAGCCACCTTGCCCCCAACAATCACAAGTTCTGCCAACTCAAACATGTCTCACTAATTTACAACATCCATCCCATGTCAGGATCCATCCCGGATTTCATCCTAAAATCCGAAGTAAACCCTGCGGGGTCCACTTCAAGAAAGAATTTACTAAAAATGTCGACATAACCTCCTTTGAAAATGGATAACCCTACCTATCAAATCCAAACATACACTTCTATAATCATACTCTAACCTTGTACTCTTGAAGCCTTCCTGCTCCCCAAGTGCAACACATCTCCCAAAATATCAATTACTCATCTAAAAGAATATCACAACCAACAACAAAGACATTCAATAATTACTCACTAGGTTATCAGAGTATATTTATAATGAAAGAAAAACAATGAATAAAGATTAAGCGGAAGCAGCCTCTGACTATACCTCGACTCTATGTACGCTTGACCTCAAATAAACTTAGCCAGCAAACTGGGCATTTAAAACCAAAAGACCTAGGGAAAAGTAATTTAAAAACGTTAGAGTGAGTTGACAAAAATAAATTAAATAATTTAACAAAAACGTAATTTAAATACTTTCCCACGTTTCATCTTTAAAAATTTAGCTGCACGCAACTTTGATAAATCATATAACTTAAAATCTAGAACCATATAAGAATAGACAAACCAGCCCCGCTGGTTAATCAAATAAAGAAATCTCGTAAGAAAAGATAAACCAGCTTCCCTAGTTAATGAAATACATAACTGAGAAAAATAAAACAAGGGGAAGAGATATCACTATGTAAGAGGAGCCTCACAGGCTCGGGTCGGTGCCTCCTAGCCTACAGTAGCATCTCACGCTAAACGTTTGACTCATCTATGGTGAGGACCACTAATAAAGGCTAGCTAGCAATGAATAATAATTGATCGGTGCCTCTCAAGCTATAGTAGCGTCCCACGCTGAGCGCTCGACTCACCTATGGTGAGGACCACTAATAAAGGCTAGCTAGCAATGAATAATAACCGATCGGTGCCTCCTAGGTTATAGTAGCGTCTCACGTTAAACGCTCGACTCACATATGGTGAAGACCATTAATAAAGGTTAGCTAGTAAAAAATAAGAGCGACCCTAGTATGGTGAATAAAAAATCATACGAAATCACTTAAATCCATAAAGCTTCCCCAAAATCATGTGAAGGGTACGGTTCCCAACCGTACTTGGAAATTATCATATGAACTTAAAATAAAACTCAATGACGTGTCTCACACATCAAAATATTCTCAAATCCATAATTATAAGCGAGATTTAATTATCAAGTATAAATTGTAAATAATATCTCAACTCGAAATACTCGCTAAAACATTCTCAATGTCAAGATCGATAATCCACATATAAATGAGAAAATTATAAATAGAGAATTATCGAAAATCTTATTTTTGGTAATCTTTTATAAATCTCAAAGTTAACAAATAAAACAATCATAATGAAATCCGGAATTCATAAAGAATATCCAAACTCAAATACCAAATTAATAATCTGAGCTCAAATTCATAAAACATGACCAACAATTAATCAACGCATCAAACTCAAATAATTTCCAAGATCTTTACATAAGCCGAAGTTATAATATAAGCTCGGAAAATAAAATGATAAATAATAAAATCTTACATGCATATTTATTAAAAACCAAAGTGTCCACTCACAAATTTAGGCATAAGCCTGACAATATCTGAATCGCCACGTACTCAAGCGAGGTCTTCTCTTATCCTGGCACAATAACCATACTTAGGACCAATTTTCAATTTCAGAAAAATGAATACTTAAATATAAACACCAAAACTCTTTCGCTTAACCCACTACCTTTACTAAGGTTAAGCTTACCGGATTCACACCAAACTCCACCACAACCTTAATTCATCGATTCTAACATTTTAGAATTGATACAAAGGAAAGTCAACAGTTGGATCTTCTTAAATTATATACGGATAAAACCAACTTTGAAAATTCTCAAACTTCAACCAACTGCAACAAAAAATTCACAAACTTAACATCACTGGACTCCTCCCATTACACTATACCTAAATAGCTCGAAAAACCACCCAAAAGAGGTGGTGCTGCCGTCTGCTCGGCGGGCAGCGGCGGCCGGCCACCCAAAATCCGATCACCTCCAATGACTACCAAATTTTGACATAATCTTCCTCTCAACATTCTAAAAAACTTCCATAACTAGCCCGAAAATCAATTTCAAGCCTAACTAGGGTAATCGAAGAAAACAATTAAAATCTCAAATCTCAAACCCTAGAATTCGAAAATTTTCAATCCTCATTACCTAGATCAAATTGATCCAAATCCTTCTGAGGTAATGCTACACGAGCCACCAGCTTCTAAACCAAGTACTTGTTTCCCGGATTGATGACCGGAAAATGAAGATTCCGGCAACATGGCATCACCGTGCAACCACGACTTCTCTCTGAGGTTCTTCTCACATGGCGGCGAGATAGGTCCGGCCACCTACCCAGATTGATGGAGGAGGAGCTGAGCTTCAAATCGATACCCTTCTTGCCGCCTAAGTCGGCCGGATGGCGACCGGAAAGTTACGGGTCGAGAGAGATACGGGGAGCGGAGAGAGAGAGAAGGTAAGTTTTTGATTTCTACCTTACCTCAAATGGTAAGTTTCCATTTTTATACCCTCAACCGAAATAGTAAATTTACATTTTACACCATAACTTTCACATACGAACTCTGATTTCAACGTATAACATGTCCACGGATTCGTATTATCGTCTTTTACGACTTCCTTTAAGAAATTTTCCCAAAATAATTTTCTTTCAATAAGTCAACTCTAGGGTACTTCAATAGTAAACGGTTACTCAAAACAGTAAAAAGTCAAAGTAACACAAAAATAAATACCCGTAAATTAACTTAAGAACCGGGGTGTGACATCCCACATGTATTCAGAGCATGTCTAATTCATCTATACACATTGGAAAACTAAAAATAGAATAATATGTGGAAGCTATGATTTTGACTATGTGTCACGCCCCAATTTTCGAAGGATAAATTTCAAAAATTTGGGCATGATGTAACTCACAAATAAGACTACATGACCTGCTCAACAAATCCCTACTAAACTTAAATGCTGGAAATGTAAATGTCAACAAAACTCATCGACTGAGTTAAACATTACATCTCCTTATTTACAACTTCAAAAGTCTAGTAAAAAGAAGATGCTCACACGAGCTTAAAACAACTTACATAATATACAAATAAAATGTACATCAACTAATCCCCAGCCACTATGCCTCTGCCTCAATCCTGTTGATCAAACACCTGCAAGTCTAACCCCTACACCATGAATTGGTGCACCGGGTTGTAAACAACAAACCCGGTAAGCTAAAAAGCTCGTATGAGTAATTCTCAAAATAAACTCCACATTTATCACAGTCCAACACTTTAACACATCCAAATAAATTTTGATAAATAAATAAAACCCACACACAACAAGACATGTACCCATGAGTCCCAGATATTTAGAAAATACCCCTCATGACCTACAACAACAATATGTGTACCCATGGGTCCCAGATACCTTCAAGTATCTCCCATGACCTACACTGACAGACGGACTAGAGCTCTATTCCTACCGTATCCAATCACCCGGCCAAAGGCTTGGAATCCCGGTTTGACTGTCTAACAACACCACAATAAAAAATGATAAATAGCATCAGAACCGCAACCAATCACCCGATTAAAGGCTTGGAACCCGGTTTGGCTATTTAACAACACCACAATAAAAAAAAATGATAAATAGCACCTTAACCGCAACCAATCACCCAAAAAGGGCTTGGAACCCGGTATTGGCTATTTATCCAACAATCATAATAAATTTCACAACAATAACCTCACAACACTTTATCACAATTATCCTCATAAAATCATCATCATCATCATTATCATCACAATTATCCTCATAAAAAAAAATCATCATCATTCTTTAAATCAACATCATCATATCACAACTCCAAAAACGACATCCCAAGATTTACATCATAAAAATTATATCCTTCACAAAGATATAATTATATGAATAATAAAAAAAAATTAATCCAACAACATAATTCTCACAATTTAATAAAATTATGATCATAAGGGTCATAGAGTAACACATAACTAAAAACTTGTTTTACCTTACCTATGAGCCGTTGACGATCAAGCTCATATATTTTTAAAACCAAACAACATAATATTATTTTTCTTCATTAAATTATTTATTTAAAATCATCAAAATAAATCATCAACAAAAACCACATCACAATCATCATCAAACTCATGATCAAAATCAACATCAAAATAAATAGGCCACAAAGTGGACCTTAGTGAGATTTTACTCACCTTAACTCCCGCTGCGTCTTCACACGCACAACACGAGCACAACACCAACTTGTCAATCACCTAGGTAGCACAGAACAACTTAGTGACCAACAAAACAAACGATCAACTTAATGACCAACTTTGTCACTAACAACCAAGTGATTACCCTTTACGCCAACTAGCTAAAACCTAACCCAAAGATTCACCATAACGAGGCAATCCTCGTATGAGACCTCCCAAGGTCACCGAAACCCATGAACAGCCTATGATAACCAAAAATGATTACCTCCATGTTCAGATTCCATAAACCAACACCGAAAGAACGACTTCCGGCAAAGCCTCAACATACTCAAGCAACATTGAAACCTACAATCTACATGCTCACGTACTCGTATCGACAAGCACAACCTAACAATTACTCCTAACCACCCAACCCCTGCCAAAGGCGCCGCCACGCGCCGCCACACGCCGGCGGCGAGTGGGCCCCACGCGCCACCCTACCAACCTACGAATTAGCCCAAGCTCACAACATAAAACTTGTAGATTGAAGAGAGAGGAGCATCTTTTATACCTGAGGTTTCACCTAGTTCGGCCGGAAATCACCGGAAACTCGCCGGAAAAGTCAAAAAATCACCACCACCACTCCACACCGAGAGTCGAGCTTCAAGACCACCGGAAAACAACCCAGGACACCAAGGAGCTCCTATCCCGACCGTTTCCAAGCTGTGTCGCCGTCGCCGGAGGTGGAAAACCCGACCGGGTTCTAACCCGAGCTTCCGAGCTTCGGGTCTCCGATTTGGGGTTGAAATGGCGCAAATCACCACCACAGGGCAGCTCGGACGGAGGAGGAGAAGAGAACCCGACCGGTGCCGTCGTCTGGGTCGGCCGGAGGTGGCCGGAAAAGCCGGGTCGGGTCACCGGGTCCGGGTCGGGTCGGCTGGGAAACCTGGCTTCTCTCGGGGTCGGGGAGAGAGAAGAAAGGGGAAGGAAATCCGGTTCTGAAAAATTATCAGGACCCAAACTGCAAATTTCCTATTTAACCCAAAATTCCCGAAAAGCCACAACTTCTGCTGACCATAACTTTCTCATACGAAGTCCGTTTTACGCGTGCCACGTGTCTACGAACTCGTATCGTCGTGCTCTACAACTTCCGTGAAGGAAGTTTCTCGAGAAACCCAACAAATAAAAAGTCAACTCTTGACCCTTCGAAACCATAAAACCGGTTCAGGCAATTTATGCATCCGAACCCTTCCGCTCTTCCTTCATACTTCAAAACACACTAACTTCTAACTCAAAAACTCCCAAATAATATTAGAAACTAATATCAAATTTCCGGGATATTACACTCTACCCTCCTTAAAGAAATTTCGTCCCCGAAATTTAAAGATACTAACTCAAAAAGAAACAACTTGGGGTACTTAGCCCTCATATCCGACTCTAACTCCCAAGAATGCATCACCCTCATCTTGATGGCTCCAGCACACCTTAACCAAAATGACCTCCTTCCTTCGAAGCCTCTTGGTCGATCTATCCAAGATTCGAACCGGTTCAACAACAACAAGGTTGCATCCGCATTCACCTTGATAGAACATAATCAATTACATGAGATGCATCCGAAACATACTTCCTCACTATCTCCTTCACATACAACTTGCATAAGGCACCCACCGTGTACGACATCGACACGGGAAGGAAATGCGCTGACTTCGTCACACGGTCCACAATCACCCATATAGCATCATGTCCAAAACTTGGACTTAGGCAGTCCAGTCACAAAGTCCATGGAAATCTGCTCCCATTTCCAAGTAGGAATAGATAATGGCTGCAACAAGCCTCCGGGCCTCTGATGCTCCGCCTTCACCTGCTGACAGGTGAGGCACTTGGACACATACTCTGCTACATCTTTCTTCATCCCATTCCACCAAACTGCCTACGCATGACTTTATACATCTTGGTGCTCCTTGGGTGCACCGTATAACGAGATCGATGCGCCTCCCATAGGATTTTCCCCTTGAGATCACAACTATCGGGAACACATAATCTCCATCTATACCTCAATCCACCATCTAATCCAACCGACCACTCTGAAGGACAAACATCCAACAAATCCACCACTAATTTCGCCAACTTTGCACATGAGAACTCGTCATGTGCTTGGCCTTGGATGATCCTGGAAATCAAAGTGGGTTGCACAGAGACGCTTCCAAGGAAAATCCCTTGTTTCCTGCCAGATGGCAGAATGCCAAACTCAGATGCAGTCTCCAACATGAGCCACTCCTGCACCATGATAAAGGCAGCTATACCCCTAGGCTTCCTGCTCAATGCATCCACCACCACATTGGCTTTCCCAAGATGATACTCCAAGGTGAAGTCATAAACCTTAAGGAGTTCCATCTACCTCCTTTGCCTCAAGCTCAAATCTTTCTGAGAGAATAAACACTTCAAACTCTTATGACCAGAAAAAGAGTTCGAACTTCTCTCCATACAAGTAATGCCTCAAAATCTTCAAGGCAAAAACTACCGCAGCTAGCTCTAGGTCATGAGTAAGCTAAATCTTCTCATGAACTTTAAACTGTCTAGAGCCCTAAGCCACAACAACACCAAGCTGCATCAACACCCAACCAAACCCTGATAAGAGACATCGCTATAGACGACAAGGTCAACACCACTACTAGGAATGACCAACACTGGGGATGAAGTCTACCTAGTCTTCAACTCCTCAAATGTCTGCTCACACTATCTAACCACACTCCACCTAATGGAAATTGATCAACCAGAGACACACTTCCCTATATAAAGTCACTAACACCACGTGGCTAACTATACAGAAACAAGGTTTTCTAAGGATGCGAACTAGTTCATCACTCACAATGAGCTAGACCATTCCAAAAACACTCGGCTCACTAAAGTTAACCCTCAACCAACCACTCATAAAATAAAACACGATAACACGTCTCTACAAATTACACTACCACTACTCTGCAAAATGTCGGGACCCACCCCGAATTTCCCTTTGAAATCCGGCATAAACCTTGCGGGAACCACCTCAAGGGAAATTCTACCAAAATTTTGGCATAACCTCCCTTAAAAAATTGGGTAACCCTACCTGAAAGAAAATTCACCAAAACCCAACACTTCGAAAACAAATTACTCCACATCTCCTGGAGCCACCCGCTCCCCCAAATAAACATCCACCTCCTCAACAAAAGTAATAATTCAAAATAAATTCATGAATTTAAACTCTCATACAACAAACCAAAAACACTCATCCCGCTAGTGTCAAACCTCAACCAACACACATAAGATAACCAATTGAAAGAATAGTAATCCCTGCGCATAGCTTAGTTCAGGTGATTACTAGCAACACTTAGATAATCAATTTAGAATCACAAAAATGAAATACGAAACACACCAGAAAGAACATACAAGAAAATAATTAGTGAATCCTGCAGGTAAACATAGTTCAGGAATTCACTAAACATACAAACAAGTCTAAGAAAATAAGAAACCTACATCACAACCATTTAACATAGTCCTTAACCATTAACCCTTTTTAGAATCATCTTAATAAATTCTGTTTTACTTACCCATGGACCGTAGTCGATCAAGTCCATTTATTTTGAAAACAAAACATATTTTAACAAGATTTAGGTGGCTAATGGCCCTGGACTATGTTAACACCCTCACTACATATTCCCCACCGCAAAACAAATAACACAAAACAACCCCAAATTAACACGGTCCTCCTATCCAACAACCTTCTAAAACATTTAATTAAAATCTCATTTTTTTTTTTATTATATACTTACACCCTTGGACCGTTGAGATTCAAGTCCATATATATAATAAAACAATTAAAATTTTTGAATGCTTTAAAAGTGTTGGATCAAGAACCATGCTAACCGGCTTGTCAACACTATCACACACCCACACTCACAAACATTTCCCAAATGGCCACCGCCATGCAAAACACAAACTCACACACGTTTTGCACACCACATGCCACTCGGGCAATATCACACACAACACTCAACAACAATCCACAATATTGCCGGAAGGTACATTTTATTCCCTTCCGACCAAACAAGCAAACATCACTTCAACTATACAATTATCCTCCACAAACCTCCAATTTACCGAGAGGTACATTTTATTTCCTCTCGGTCCCATTCTCCTCAATTCAATATAATCCAACAAAATTGCACAATATCTTAAAACGATAAATATGCATAACGTAACCAAAAATATAACAATAATAATATATATATATATATACATATCCTTTTACCAATTAGATATACATATATATATATATATATCACCCAAATATATTCTCACTCTCAAAATAAACTTACGACAAACATTTAAAACGAAACTCGTCTAGTTACCGCCAAGGTAACTAGCTTGAACGTGAGGTTTACTCACCATAACACTACAAAGACATCACATCTACAACAGAAGTCAAACACAAGACCTTAACTGCATAACTAAATCGAAACACCACACCACCACATCACAGAAAATGACACCAAAATCACTGCTCACTCTCATGAAGAAGAAAGGAGAACAAAGTACCTTTCACTCCTACACTTTGTTCACTAATCACAAATCCTCCAGCTTACCAAGGGCAGCTGAAGAGAAATTAATCTAGTGGTTCTCAATCCTCAAAAGACTAATCCTCAAGAAACGCTACCCAACACTCGCACTCCTTACTTACAGAGCAAACCTATGCTCTAGAAACCTAACACTCGAGACAACATCCTTGCCTCCCGCATACCCAATGACAAATCAGTACCTAAGAGTGATGGTGATCCGCTGCAGTCGGGTCATCACTCAAAGATATTGATTATCACCAAATATGCAACAAGGCTCTGATACCAAACTGTCACGCCCCAATTTTCGAAGGATAAATTTCAAAAATTTGGGCATGATGTAACTCACAAATAAGACTACATGACCTGCTCAACAAATCCCTACTAAACTTAAATGCTGGAAATGTAAATGTCAACAAAACTCATCGACTGAGTTAAACATTACATCTCCTTATTTACAACTTCAAAAGTCTAGTAAAAAGAAGATGCTCACACGAGCTTAAAACAACTTACATAATATACAAATAAAATGTACATCAACTAATCCCCAGCCACTATGCCTCTGCCTCAATCCTGTTGATCAAACACCTGCAAGTCTAACCCCTACACCATGAATTGGTGCACCGGGTTGTAAACAACAAACCCGGTAAGCTAAAAAGCTCGTATGAGTAATTCTCAAAATAAACTTCACATTTATCACAGTCCAACACTTTAACACATCCAAATAAATTTTGATAAATAAATAAAACCCACACACAACAAGACATGTACCCATGAGTCCCAGATATTTAGAAAATACCCCTCATGACCTACAACAACAATATGTGTACCCATGGGTCCCAGATACCTTCAAGTATCTCCCATGACCTACACTGACAGACGGACTAGAGCTCTATTCCTACCGTATCCAATCACCCGGCCAAAGGCTTGGAATCCCGGTTTGACTGTCTAACAACACCACAATAAAAAATGATAAATAGCATCAGAACCGCAACCAATCAACCGATTAAAGGCTTGGAACCCGGTTTGGCTATTTAACAACACCACAATAAAAAAAAATGATAAATAGCACCTTAACCGCAACCAATCACCCAAAAAGGGCTTGGAACCCGGTATTGGCTATTTATCCAACAATCATAATAAATTTCACAACAATAACCTCACAACACTTTATCACAATTATCCTCATAAAATCATCATCATCATCATTATCATCACAATTATCCTCATAAAAAAAAATCATCATCATTCTTTAAATCAACATCATCATATCACAACTCCAAAAACGACATCCCAAGATTTACATCATAAAAATTATATCCTTCACAAAGATATAATTATATGAATAATAAAAAAAAATTAATCCAACAACATAATTCTCACAATTTAATAAAATTATGATCATAAGGGTCATAGAGTAACACATAACTAAAAACTTGTTTTACCTTACCTATGAGCCGTTGACGATCAAGCTCATATATTTTTAAAACCAAACAACATAATATTATTTTTCTTCATTAAATTATTTATTTAAAATCATCAAAATAAATCATCAACAAAAACCACATCACAATCATCATCAAACTCATGATCAAAATCAACATCAAAATAAATAGGCCACAAAGTGGACCTTAGTGAGATTTTACTCACCTTAACTCCCGCTGCGTCTTCACACGCACAACACGAGCACAACACCAACTTGTCAATCACCTAGGTAGCACAGAACAACTTAGTGACCAACAAAACAAACGATCAACTTAATGACCAACTTTGTCACTAACAACCAAGTGATTACCCTTTACGCCAACTAGCTAAAACCTAACCCAAAGATTCACCATAACGAGGCAATCCTCGTATGAGACCTCCCAAGGTCACCGAAACCCATGAACAGCCTATGATAACCAAAAATGATTACCTCCATGTTCAGATTCCATAAACCAACACCGAAAGAACGACTTCCGGCAAAGCCTCAACATACTCAAGCAACATTGAAACCTACAATCTACATGCTCACGTACTCGTATCGACAAGCACAACCTAACAATTACTCCTAACCACCCAACCCCTGCCAAAGGCGCCGCCACGCGCCGCCACACGCCGGCGGCGAGTGGGCCCCACGCGCCACCCTACCAACCTACGAATTAGCCCAAGCTCACAACATAAAACTTGTAGATTGAAGAGAGAGGAGCATCTTTTATACCTGAGGTTTCACCTAGTTCGGCCGGAAATCACCGGAAACTCGCTGGAAAAGTCAAAAAATCACCACCACCACTCCACACCGAGAGTCGAGCTTCAAGACCACCGGAAAACAACCCAGGACACCAAGGAGCTCCTATCCCGACCGTTTCCAAGCTGTGTCGCCGTCGCCGGAGGTGGAAAACCCGACCGGGTTCTAACCCGAGCTTCCGAGCTTCGGGTCTCCGATTTGGGGTTGAAATGGCGCAAATCACCACCACAGGGCAGCTCGGACGGAGGAGGAGAAGAGAACCCGACCGGTGCCGTCGTCTGGGTCGGCCGGAGGTGGCCGGAAAAGCCGGGTCGGGTCACCGGGTCCGGGTCGGGTCGGCTGGGAAACCTGGCTTCTCTCGGGGTCGGGGAGAGAGAAGAAAGGGGAAGGAAATCCGGTTCTGAAAAATTATCAGGACCCAAACTGCAAATTTCCTATTTAACCCAAAATTCCCGAAAAGCCACAACTTCTGCTGACCATAACTTTCTCATACGAAGTCCGTTTTACGCGTGCCACGTGTCTACGAACTCGTATCGTCGTGCTCTACAACTTCCGTGAAGGAAGTTTCTCGAGAAACCCAACAAATAAAAAGTCAACTCTTGACCCTTCGAAACCATAAAACCGGTTCAGGCAATTTATGCATCCGAACCCTTCCGCTCTTCCTTCATACTTCAAAACACACTAACTTCTAACTCAAAAACTCCCAAATAATATTAGAAACTAATATCAAATTTCCGGGATATTACACTATGCCTTGACTTTGGGTATGCTCGACATCAACTAATTTGTCCTGCAAACTGAAGATTTGAAAACGAATGACTCAGGGAGACAGTATTTGCAAAACTTTAGCGTGAGTGGACAAAAAATAAATAAATAAAATTATTGTACGATATATAACCAAAACTTTAATATTTTTTTTGGTAAAGCTAGGGTGTGTTAGTGCATGTGATACATCAACTTTGTTCTCAAGTTATAAAATGAGTCATCAAAGTAATAATATTAGTCATCAAAGTTGTAATATGAGTTGTTAAAGTTGTAAAAAAAAATTAGTTACAACATTAGTCATCATTTGTCCAAAAAGTGGTAATTGAGTACTTAAAATTGTAATATGGGTCCTCAACTTTGTTCTCAAGTTATAAAATGAGTCATCAAAGTAATAATATTTGTCATCAAAGTTGTAATATGAGTTGTTAAAGTTGTAAAAAAAAAATTAGTTACAACATTAGTCATCATTTGTCCTAAAAGTGGTAATTGAGTACTTAAAATTGTAATATGAGTCCTCAAAGTTGTAACAACTTTTTTTTAATCAATTTGAGAACTCAATTACTATTTTAAGCACATATTTTATCATTTTAAAGACACATGATTAATAATGTTGTAACTAGAAAATTTTACAACTTTAATGACTTGTTTACAACTTCGAGGACTAATATTACTAGTTTGAGAACTCAATTTATATAGTTGATGCATCACATCATTCACATGCATTAACACATTGTAAAAAAAATTTATATTTTTTTTATATATAAGAAATTCGATGCACGTAAGTGTTGGTAAAATCTTCTTAAAGAAAATCTCAAGAAACAGACACGCGCTAGTCAAAATAATAACAAAGATACATAATGACCCTCGTAAAAGGAAATGCCAAAAGGATGGACTAGCCGTCTAGCCTCGCTAGTTAAGACAACAACCACTATTAGAAAAAAGCACTTAGGCGACAGAATTAAAACAATTCTGTAACCTAAGCTATACTTAGGCGACAGAAATAGTTACTCCGTCTCCTAATATTTTTATCGTCCTTTTTTTACTTGCTTGTTAATGAATATTAATTTAGCGACCAATTATTACCTGAGTATTAGATGATTTCTGAATTTGTTGCCTTTAATAAGACTTAATTTTGACAAAAAAAAATATATATATACTACTTAGCTTTAGTTGTTAATGTATGTGGCAGCTTCAGAGTCTTTAAAATTGAAGAAGAAGAACACCCAGTCATGAAATTGATCAATTCATAACAGATCAAGCTACCCAGACACTGAGTCCTTAACCAATCTATCAAATACATACAACCCATAACTAATTTTCTATGAAATCGATCTTTACTTGATTCTAGATCAGAAAAAAAAAACGGCATAGAGGGTTTGAAGATGAGAGAGAGAGAGAGAGATAGAAAAAGAGAGAAAAAGAGAGAAGATCGTACCTGTCCAGTGGAACAGAGAGCAGAGAGGAAGCAGAGAGACGTACGTCGAAATCGTTGTATAGCAATGCGGTATGTAATCCGCCCAAAATTGGGGTAACTATGTAAGAAGGCGCTAAAGGGATGCGGGAAGTACGTATACTCATTTAATTCAGTCCTGTGTTCCTCCAAACATGAGTTTCAGCTTATTTTCTTACCTAAGCTAGTCTAATCCTTGTTAATCCGGTGTAACAAACATAACCTTAGGGTTCATTAAGCTTTACGGAGACCTTCGGTTAATCAACTGTACTGATGTACAATTTGAGGGTTCGCTCCTGCATCTGTACGAAGTGGAGAAAAATGGCGAATCAAAGGGTCCAAGGTACATTCTCATGTATGATTTGGTTACATTGCAACTATAGATATGCGTTGACTAATAACTACCAAAGGTCCAAGGTACAGTCTTGTAGTTGTGGATCTATTTCATATAATATAACACCCCAAATATATGTATTCATAGTTTCATACATCTATTTTGTATTCATACGAGCACTCCATCAAAAAACACTATTCTAAACCTTTAGAAGTACTGACGCTTACTACCTATTGTCTTAAGCATTTGCAGAAAGTACACAATATGAAATTAATCAACACATCGACATGAGCTTCAAACTTGCCATAGAAATTATAATAGCCCCATTATACTGTCAGTATATGTCAATATTAAGCTAGAAAAGATAATTTAGTGTGGAGTCTTTATGTATGATAGTAGTGTTGAGCATTCAGTAGATATTTTACTTCATTAAGCCAAACCCTTAATGACATAAGAGGTGTCCAGCTGACCTCATAGCATTCAGGAGATAATTAGCATTTGAAATCTTTAGAATGTAGCTTTCCCCTATTAATTTCATTCACTTTATTTTCCATTTGGACTCTTAATATTCTTTTGGTAGCCTGCTTGAAGCTTCATTGGAGAATAGTGGTATTGAATCTTTTTTGGTGCATTTGGTTAGAGCATAACAGAAGATATGACGAGCATGTGCGGAACTACTTAAGGTTCAAGCACTTTTTTCTCCTGTCGTTCAAAGAATATGTTGCATGCATGCTGTTCTGGCGTGGTCTCTGAGAGGTAGAGATCACCCAGATGCAGGGGATTGTCTCCAAGCTTCCATAACCTGTCAATCAAAGGGAGAACATCGTCAGAGGGAAGACCGGGTGCTCCGGCCTTCTACCCTCCAATGCCTAAGTTAGTGAGCTGATGCAGGTGATAAGAGAGTGAAAATGGAGATCGTGAGAATGAGAGGGGGAGAGTGGTATTTATAGGGGTATGGTGGATGTACCCCAAAAATACCATTTTGCCCTTGCTTAGAGGGTGTATTACCATTATGCCCTCAAGGAATAGTGTGGGCTTCTTGGCCTTAACCAAGGCCCAAGCCCGTTTTACGTGGCGGCACGCGTCTTCTTAGGCGAGTACGACTAATGTTATACTATGTACTAACAAGTCCCCAAGTCCGCGGTCAAGAGACTCTCTTGGGTGGGGACTTTATCTGATACAATATCGGGAGTACGAGTCTCTTACTAGTGGCGACATATCCAGTCCCCAGTCCCCCAAGTCCCCATGCAAGGGAGGGGATGGACTGGCTCCCTCTGAGTGGGGTATGCCGTGTATCGCTATATATGATTGAGACATCGGGTTGTTGCTCCCATGTATTGTTTGGAGATGGCAGGGCGATCGGGGGTCGAAGTTGAGGTACCGCTGGCGAGCCTCTCGCGAGGGCCACGGGTACCGGCATGTTGGTATGCCTTGGCGTTTTAGTAGCCTTTGACATGTACCAGCTATATGCTCGAGTTAGCTGAGCTATTCCAGCATATGTTCGAGGGGGAGATTGTGGTGGCATATTTTGCGGTTGCCTCTAGGTGAATGCTAGAGTGCCTACGTACCCGTTTATGGGATCAAACCAGATGTAGTTCACCATTTCGCCATCGAGGCAAGTGTGTCGTCGAGGAGTGGCGAGGAGTGCCGCTAAGGCATGACGCTGGGTGCCGCTAGGGCATAATGTTGTCGATAGGGCTTGTGTGGAGCTGTTGAAAAGCTCGCTAGGGGGCGTAGCCAAGATGCCGATGGGAGGCAGGTGGCGTCAACGTGTATCGAGAGCACGTCATGAGGCGTGTATAAGGCTGTTGCCTAAGTCCCCCAGTGCTGGGAGAGGTTGTGGTGGTGAGACACCAAAATGAGGACCGAGTTCATATTTGAGAGAAATGAACTGCGCAAAGGTGTGGCCGGCCGCTAGCGGGCGGGGCCGTTTGCGCTAGGTGGCGAGTTCGCGCCAAGGGCGAGATAGATTGAGCTAAGGGCATGGCGGGCCGCTATCGGGCGAGCAGTTTGCGCTTATGACGTGGCGTGCCGCTATCAGGCGAGTAATTGTCCGCGCTAGGTGGCGTGGCGAGCCGCTACCAGGTGAGTAATTGTTCGCGCTAGGTGGCGTGGTGAGCCGCTACCAGGCGAGTAATTGTTCGCGCTAGGTGGCGTGGCGAGCCGTTACCAGGCGAGTAATTGTTCGCGCTAGGTGGCATGGCGAGCCGCTACCAGGCGAGTAATTGTTCGCGCTAGGTGGCGTGGCGAGCCGTTACCAGGCAAGTAATTGTTCGCGCTAGGTGGCGTGGCGAGCCGTTACCAGGCGAGTAATTGTTCGCGCTAGGTGGCGTGGCGAGCCGCTACCAGGCGAGTAATTTGTTCGCGCTATGTGGCGAGTCATAGTGCGGGAGGCATGGTGCCGAGTCCCCAAGTCCCCACGCGAGAGTCGCGACGGGGGTGACGTTCCGAAAACCTGTTGGCAAGAAGACAATTTTAATGTTGCTCTAGCGAGTCAGTCCGCGCTTGGTTGGGGACTGTCGCGAGGTGGCCAATCAGTCTGCGCTTGATTGGGGACTGTGGCTATGTGGCGAGTCAGTCCGCGCTTGATTGGGGACTGTCGCGAGGTGGCCAGTCAGTCTGCGCTTGATTGGGGACTGTGGCTAAGTGGCGAGTCTGTCCGCGCTTGATTGGGGACTGTCGCGAGGTGGCCAGTCAGTCCGCGCTTGATTGGGGACTGTCGCGAGGTGGCCAGTCAGTCCGCGCTTGATTGGGGACTGTCTAGAAGTGGCCAATCAGTCCGCGCTTGATTGGGGACTGAGGCTATGTGGCGAGGCAGTCCGCGCTTGATTGGGGACTGTCGCGAAGTGCCGTTGCGGCCGCTGCGTGGCGAGTCAGTCCGCGCTTGATTGGGGAGACTCACCATTGAGCGTTGCGGGCCGTTGCCTTGGCGAGTCAGTGTATGCATGGGGTTGGGGATAGCTGGAGGGGGGAGTTCATGTTTTGCAAATTGAAAATTGGGCGAGCTGCAATTTGTGTTTTAGGGTTTCGGTGGTTTTACAAACCTCAGATTGGGGAGCGTCCCACTTCACCCTTGATCGAGTGGGCGCGAGCGCTTGGCTGTTTGCAACCAGCTTCATTGCCACTACGCGGATCCACTGTTTCATGGTGTGAATTGATGGCGTTCTTTATCTTTGGATTTGTTTGGGGTGAATGGGACGGTTCATATGTTTGTGATGTTGGAAGGAAGCTCAGGGGTAAGGGTTTTACTGTCGGGTTGGCTAGGAATAAGGGGTCTTCCTGTCTCGTCCCGAGGTCCCGAGCCGGGAAGGGGTGGCGGGACAGGTCGCACTAAGGGCGTGTGTAGCTAAAGGATGCATGTTTGAATGCTGGCTGTTTACACATGGTGTGTGTGTGTAGCTTGTGATTGATAGAGAGATGTACAGCAATATTTGGCTTGTAATCATGTGAAGCAAGTGTATGTGGGTTGCCCATGGTTTACAAGTGTGTGTAGCATGTACATGAGAGTATATTATGATGCATGTGGCATGCTATTTGTATGATAACAACTTAATTGAATAATGTGGAGTAAGACTTATCTGGAGCCGTGTAGAGTCGCTATGCGGTGTGTGGGGACTCTGGCAAGACCAGGGAATGCCGCGAGGAGCTGGCGAGGTGAGACCAGGGGAGTCTGCGAGGGTTGGCGAGGTCAGCGGAGTCCGCGGGGACTGGCGAAGTCAGCGGAGTCCGCGAGGACTGGCTTGACCAGCGGAGTCAGCGAATGGATGGCGGGATCTGCGGAGTCCGCGGATGGATGGCGGGACCAGCGGAGTCCGCGGATGGATGGCCGGACCTGCGGAGTCCGCGAATGGATGGCGGGAGTCCGCGAATGGATATCAAGTGGGCGCCAAAAGCGAAGGCAATTGCTTCTACCTGCTCCGTCCCAAGGTCCCGAGCTGGGAAGAGGTGCCAAGAGCGAAGGCATGTCCCGGGAGGGAGGGTGCCGAGATTGGGGTCGCGAGACCAAGAGTGCTTTCCCGCTTCGGCTGAGGGAAGCTGGGTGTCCAGATCAGTCTCTGGGCGCTGCTTTCCGGCGCGTGGGCCTTGGCCGGAGGTTGGGGAGGCCGCGCTGGGTTCATTGGAAGGCAGTGAGTATGCTGGCTGGGAAGGTGAGCTACCTTGCTGCGGCACGCCCGAGCGAAGGAGAGAGAGAAAGCCAGATCTACTCTCTCTCTCTCCTCGGAATTTCTGGGATTTCTGGGTGAGCGACGTGGGGGTTTCCACTTGAGGACCGCCCTCCTCCTAGCGCCAATTGTTCTGGCGTGGTCTCTGAGAGGTAGAGATCACCCAGATGCATGGGATTGTCTCCAAGCTTCCATAACCTGTCAATCAAAGGGAGAACATCGTCAAAGGGAAGACCGGGTGCTCCGGCCTTCGACCCTTTGATGCCTAAGTTAGTGAGCTGATGCAGGTGATAAGAGAGTGAAAATGGAGATCGTGAGAATGAGAAGGGGAGTGTGGTATTTATAGGGGTATGGTGGATGTACCCCAAAAATACCATTTTGCCCTTACTCAGAGGGTGTATTACCATTATGCCCTCAAGGAATAGTGTGGGCTTCTTGGGCTTAACCAAGACCTAAGCCCGTTTTACGTGGCGGCACGCGTCTTCTTAGGCAAGTACGACTGATATTATACTATGTACTAACACATGCTATTTCAGTCTTTGTTACAGTATATCTACTACTTAGGCCTTAAGATTATTTTCATGTGATTTGGGATCCTCCTCCACTTGGTTGGATTAAGGTGACCACAAATGGATCGTTTAGTGTTTAGTACAGTGATCCTACTAGAGCTGGGTTTGGAGACGTTTTCAAATATTTCGAGGGCCTATTTTTGGGTTTTAAAGAAAAAAAAAAGTTGTAGCCCTAAGCAAGGATTAAAATGTCAGTATTTGTATATCTATCGAAAATTTGAAAAAGGAAGATATCGAAAATATTGGGGATACACAGAAAAATAATATTTTATTCTGAAATATTTATTATGTTATAAACTAAAGAAAAGAGAAGAACATAATGTAGGGAGAGGAAGACGTGTCACTTTCATTCTCATTAAGCTATTTTATATAGGAGTATGATTTACATCTTAAGGACATAACTAAAATGAGTATTTACAAAGACATCCACATATATTATATTATAATATTTACAACACTCTCTCTTAGATGTCCATTAATAATATGATGTTGGACGAGCTTAGTGTTGTCTCGTTAAAAACCTTGTCAGGTAACAAAAACCTTGTGGGAAAAAACAACCCTGGTCGAAGGAGAAAAAGAGTGCAACGCGCATATGTCCTAGGTAATATACTTTTAGATGCTCCCCCTGATGAGATTCTCCCCCTAATTGTTGCAAGCTTCATGTACAGTAAATAGGGTTTGATTTGTCTATCACTGAAGTGAGATCTTGTTCGTTTTGCATACAAGGGCTCATCACAAGATTTTCATACCTGCAAAGTGAAAGCAATACCAATAGAGTTATACAATTTAATAGATCTTACATCATGTAGTAATGTTAGAAACAACTTCACATGTTCAAATTCATACATTATGTAATAACTAAGCAATAGAAATTAATTAACACATTACTATGTATGGTTCAAAATCATTGGAAGATCAACATGTCATATCTAGCCACTCATATCAATATCTTCATTTATTGATACATCTCGTATATGCTCTTCAAGAGCTTTGAAAAATTCATATGATACACCCCGAACTTAGTATTGTTTTTATATTGTGGTTTCTTATTTAAAGGTGGAAAAATTAATTTGTGAGTTGTGTTACTATTTCTGGTTAGAGGTGGTTTAGTTGAGTTAGCGAGTTTTTAGTTACCTGAATGAGAGTTTTTAAATGAAGGGTAGCTAAAAATAATAGCAGCTCTATTTTTGGGCTGGTGTTCTGAGTGGGGAAACTTTATATTTTCGGGGGAAGAAAGAAAACAAAACAGAAATAAAACCCACCCCTCACCTTTCTCTCTCCCCGACCTCCCGAACCCGTCTGACTCTCCTTGACGGAACGCCGCCGTTCGACCATGCCTGGCAGCCGCACCGGTCTTGTTCGATAGCTGGGACGCCGCTTGTCCAGCCTAGGGTGGTTATCGGCTCAAGATCGCCGGCGTTGAGGCGCGGTAACGCCACTACTGTTGGGCGTTTGCCCTAGCCGGAACTCCCTTCTCCAGCCACCGATTCCAGTGATTCTTAGGGGGGTTTTGTAGCTCCTTGGTTGGCCTTTCATCCATCCAAAGGAGGAAGATCGACTTGAAGCTAAGAGCAAATCAGGGTTATTGTGTTCTAGAGCTTGTGAGGTATTTTCCGGCCAAATCTTTGATTTGTGGGTTTTGTGTTAGTCATAATTGTTGTTGAATTTGTTGAGAGGAAGAGATTGGTGTGTGCCTTGTTAATTTTGGTTGAAATTGATATGGTGGTGGTGGTTGACTGCCACTGCCGGCGGTTGACCGCCACTGCCGGTGGCTGCTGCCGATTTTGGTGGTGGTTTCAAGAATTTTGGATGATTTCTAGAAGGGGTTAATGTTGATTTAGTATATGTGATTTTATTTGGTGTTGGTTGCTTGGAATTAGGAATATAATGTGGGAATTAGTTTTGGGAGGAGAGGATTTGGGGAGGCTCATTAGTTTGGATCATTATATTTTTGCACTAGAGCTCCTTGTCTGATTGTAGCAAGTTGGTGTAAAGTGGAGCTATAAGTAGATTTTGGAAAGTTTGGGCGAGTAAGAATAATGCTAGGATGGTTTTTCTTGGTAATTGATAAATGTGTGATTTTAGTGTCGGTCCTTAAACCTCATTTTGTACAGGACGAGAGGAGGCACCACATGAGGAGGGCTCTGACTGACGTCAGGCTTAGCCATCTATATTGTGAGTGGACATTTTGGTTTTAATAAAATGCATGCATGGTTTAATAAGTGGTTCTTTATACTTTCCAAGTTTAAATTATGATTTCCGTTTTTGGATTTGAGATTTACATCAAGGATTAGAGGTTTGAGATATGTTGTTTATTTGGCTTAATTATTACATTGAGCATTTTAACATGTGGAACGCGTTATTAAATTTAATTTATTTCTTTTCTCTTGAAATTTTACGAGTACGGTTGGGAATCGTACTTAAGCTTTTAATATGAGTTTCGGGGAAACTCAAATGAATTTATATTTTTCCTTCTTATGTCATATTTGTTGGATTATATGATGTCAATGCTAGCATGTTGTTCCACCTTTCGAGGTGATGTGACGTTCACGTTTCAAATGGAGTCACTCAAGCCCTTTCCACCCTAGTGGTGATGTGATGTTGCCGGCGGCATCACGCAAGCCCTGTGCCCTATCCGTCAACTCGACGTGAAGGTACATGGAATATGGGAGTACTATGTCTGGGAGGCAACCGAGTATGGGAGACTCACTTATATAGCCATATAGATTTCCTTATTTGAGTTGTTAATTTGACTATTTGAGTTGTTAATTTGACTAGCGGGGCTAGTCCATTATTTTTGGGAGTTTTCATATGAGAGGTGTTTATTTCTTTTTCGTGTTGTTTTACGGCTAGCGGGGCTAGTGTGAATTTATCATGAGGTTATTATTTTTTGTATGCATGGAAATTTCTATTTCCGTATAAAAAGGGAAAGCATATGAAGTTGGATTTCGTACAAGCTTGTTCTTGAATATTTATTAATTAGTTTATTTTTTTTCGTCCACTCACGCTAACGTTTCAAATGCTTTTCCCTAGGCCCTTTTGTTTTCAAATGCCCAGATTACAGAGTTCCTGTTCGGCTTCTCTAAGAGTTGAGGCATAATATCTTCCGCTGCACCTTGTTGATCGTAGGTTACTTGATAACCTATGTGTAGTTATTTTATTTTTCTTCTTGTAGTGCTCTGATAACCGTGGGGATATGTAAATTTGGTTGGAGTTGTTTTTAAGGGTTATGACTCAAGTAGAGAGTTTAAATTTGGTTGATGTTATTGTTTAAGTAATGAAGTTGAATTGTTGGTTTGGGTTGTTTTAGTGCTATCATCGAAAACGAAGGGATCCAGGAAATCTGGTTAAGTGATTTAGTAAAAATATTCTTGAGTTTTCTCGCAGGTTGGGTTGTTCATTTTTAGAGGAGATTATGCCAAAATTTTGGTATGATCTCTTTTAGAGTGGACCCCGCAAGACTTGCCTGTTTTCCTGTGTGATTTTGGAGCGGGTCTTGTCATCATAACTTCGTGAAAGTTAGAATATGTAGTAACATAATCCGAATTCGGTTTTGTAGTCCAATCATAATACTCATTGAGGCAATTTTAATCACGTTAACTATAACATAATGAATATATATATATATATATATATATGATCTAGCTTTAAACTATCGATTGCATGAGTTAACTTTAGTTTAACAACCCAGCATAATGAGATATGCTCGTCTATAGGCCTCCCCCTCATGGCTTTCTTCTTGGGTTCCAACCCAAGACACGTCTCACTAATGTGAGTTGTGTTTGCATGTATAAGGCACATTACGTCATTTCCCTTAGGTGATGAGGAATCTCACATTTAGATTCTCCCAAGTATACATGGATCGATTGACGTTTGAATCATTCATATACTTATATCCTTTAAGGATTTGATAAGTGAAACGCTTATAATGACGCTTTACTTTTGGGATTTTGCTTTTAGCAAAGTCTTTTAAGATTCTCATAATATACGATGACAACTGTCGTAAGTCTCTCGTCAATAGCTATATGTAACACTGTACTTATAGAAAATTGTCAATAACTATATGTAACACTGTACTTATGAAAGATATTTGTAATCCCCATGTCCCTTGTAGACATTGTGCCATAGTGATTTATTTTCACTGTGATTAATACCCTTTTGTATCATGTAGGGTTAAAGGTCTAAGTATCTCATCACATTTTAAATATTCAGTTTAATTGGAATTGTCTCTACTCAATTTGGCCAATAATATATTTTGTTGACATTCATAATGAAACGTGGTATTGCATCATACAATCCTTAATGATCTTTGACAACTACCATATGTAAATTTTCATAAATGATCATCATTCATAGATCTCATACATTCTTATATGCATGCATTAACTACTATGAGCTTATTGATTTTTAGGTACCCATGCCACTTTTGGGGCAAATACTGTTACTTCTATGACAAATATCTCTCATAGATGAATTATATCTAGCGAATGTGGATCTATATTCATAATATCATAAAACATTATAGGACTTGTATAATCTTCCATTTTCAGGAGTTTAAAACTTTAGACTTGGTGGATACATTTCACTTAAATTCACGCCGTTATTTAAATGATAGTAGTCTTTTCTCTCCCCCTAACGGCGGGAAGACTGTCTCATTATGACCATGCATAAAAATGCGTTTAAATGTCTATCACTTTCTTTCGAGTAAAGATGTTCATTGGTTGGTGGCTAACCTAAACCAAGTTAAAGGTCAAAAACATTAAATTCATGAGTATCAACCATATTGATGTATTGTTGTATCACCAAGAATCATCCTCTAATGGTGTACTTTTAATTTTTATATGTGTAATATTGTAGCCACTATATTAGGAACTCGAACATTTTTAATGACATTCTCATCAGGAGAACCATGTCACATTCATTCCACAAATTAAATGGGGTCAAAGTTATTTTGTTATTATGGTTAGTCTCATAGACTTTAACCCAAACAAATGTTTTTTGCGCTAACATATAGTTTTGTCATCACTAGCTTTAATAAATCACTGGTTGAGATATTTATTTAGCTCAAAATGAAACGGTAGGTAAATATCCTACAACAATTCATGTTGTTCTTCAAGAACAATTTTTCTCCCCCTCATAACAAGAGGAGTGTCCAAGCCTAGGAGTGTCTCATTAAGGTGACAAACCAAAACAGATATGCGGAAAATGAACAATTTACTTAGAGTAGCGTTAGCTAGCGGTCATCAAGATTTGTTACTGATTCCAAGTAACACTTTATGTAAAATATGACGTAATTAGTCATGTCAAAATAAGGTATATTTTGTTCAATGAACTTTTGGTTCATGACATTATGTGTCTCACTTTTCTGTAGAATTTGACACATAATAGGTCGCATAACGAGATACTGTGTGCTTTAGACCTCGCCTCACAATTTTGTTCTTGGGTTGCAACCCAAAATGCATCATAATATGGGGAGGTATGTTTGCAACATGTTAGACACATCTCCTGCCCTCTCTTAGGTGAGGTGGGATCTCACATCACAGTATGTGTTATATATTTTGAAGACATACTGAGGGCACTTAATATAAAGAGGGGATAATATATGCTCTTCCGGAGCCATCATTCATATATGTAATCGAATATTCAAGTTCAAATTTATAATGTTAGAACTACAAGTTCTCAGATTTTATATGTTAAACTTCTAGTTCAAATAAATTTAGTGTCGGAAACTTCAGGTTCCAGATAACTAAACTGAAACTTCAAGTTCACTAATTTAATTTACATCCTCAGCTTCGAGCTTGAGCTTTTACCATTAGAACTTATGTTCTATAATTTAATAATTTGAACTTCGGGTTCAAAAACATGAGATTTGAAATTCATATATTCGTGCTATAAAGTTGCTAGCCCGTATGAGTAACAATAAAATTTAGAAGAGGAAAATAGTTAACAAACTCTAAAATGATAAGGAACAAGTATAAATAAAATGTGACAATGGAAACTTCTAGATCCATAAGAAGTGCAAAAACTTCTGGTCTAGTTACCTTCACGAATATGATAATCTTGTTTCTCTCTAATTTCACAATAACATTGCATCAAAATAAAGATGAGCTTCAAACTCTCATATAACACTAAGCCATTTCCTGCATCAGGCTACACATATCAGGCGACACATAGAAAATTAAGTGTGGTTCGGGGTGTCGGGGCGACACATTTTTTTTATGTGTCGCCAGAAGCGAACTTAAACAATACCAGTTTTCTTTGAAAAAAATGTCTATTTTCGGGGCGACACATATATGTCGGTGAAGAAAGTGGTCAACTTTAGTCACAATTGTCTAAATTTTACTCTTGTTAATCCGACGACATTTATGTGTCGGCTAATATTGAATTTTGTCGAATTGACAACTTGTGTGAAAATATTACTACATTTTATAGATAAGACGACATCTATGTGTCACCTGATATTGAATTTTGTTGAATTGTCAACTTGTGTGAAATTTTACACCATTTTGTTGATAAGATGACATTTATGTGTCGCCTGATATTGAATTTTATTGAATTTACAACTTGTGTGAAAATTTTACTTCATTTTGTTGATAAGACGACATTTATGTGTCGCCGGATATTGAATTTTGTTGAAATGACAACTTGTGAGAAAACTTTACTCAATTATGTACATACGACGACATTTATGTGTCGCCTGATATTGAATTTTGTTGAATTCACAACTTTTGTGAAATTTTACACCATTTTATTGATAAGATGACATTTATATCTCGCCGGATATTGAATTTTATTGAATTGACAAATTGTGTGAAGATTTTACTTCATTTTGTTGATAAGACGACATTAATGTGTCGCCTAATATTGAAATTTGTTGAATTGACAACTTGTGTGAAAGATTTTACTCAATTATGTAGATACGACGACATTTATGTGTCGCCTGACCTTGAATTTTGTTGAATTTACAACTTGTGTGAAAATTTTACTCCATTTTGTTGATAAGAGGATATTTATGTGTCGCCGGATATTAAATTTTGTTGAATTGATAAATTGTGAGAAAACTTTACTCAATTATGTACATACGACGACATTTATGTGTCGTCTGATATTGAATTTTGTTGAATTAACAAATTGTGTGAAGATTTTCTTCATTTGTTGATAAGACGACATTTATGTGTCGCCGGATATTGAAATTTGTTAAATTGACAACTTGTGTGAAAGATTTTACTCAATTATGTAGATACGACGACATTTATGTGTCGCCTGACATTGAATTTTGTTGAATTTACAACTTGTGTGAAAATTTTACTCCATTTTGTTGATAAGACGACATTTATGTGTCGCCGGATATTAAATTTTGTTGAATTGACAAATTGTGAGAAAACTTTACTCAATTATGTACATACGACGACATTTATGTGTCGTCTGATATTGAATTTTGTTGAATTAACAAATTGTGTGAAGATTTTCTTCATTTTGTTGATAAGACGACATTTATGTGTCGCCGGGTATTGAAATTTGTTGAATTGACAACTTGTGTGAAAGATTTTACTCAATTATGTACATAAGACGACATTTATGTGTCGCCGGATATTAAATTTTGTTGAATTGACAAATTGTGAGAAAACTTTACTCAATTATGTACATACGACGACATTTATGTGTCGTCTGATATTGAATTTTGTTGAATTAACAAATTGTGTGAAGATTTTCTTCATTTTGTTGATAAGACGACATTTATGTGTCGCCGGATATTGAAATTTGTTGAATTGACAACTTGTGTGTAAGATTTTACTCAATTATGTACATACGACGACATTTATGTGTCGCCTGACATTGAATTTTGTTGAATTTACAACTTATGTGAAAATTTTACTCCACTTTGTTGATAAGACGACATTTATGTGTCGCCGGATATTAAATTTTGTTGAATTGACAAATTGTGAGAAAACTTTACTAAATTATGTACATACGACGACATTTATGTGTCGTCTGATATTGAATTTTGTTGAATTAATTAACAAATTGTGTGAAGATTTTCTTCATTTTGTTGATAAGATGACATTTATGTGTCGCCGGGTATTGAAATTTGTTGAATTGACAACTTGTGTGAAAGATTTTACTCAATTATGTACATACGACGACATTTATGTGTCGCCTGACATTGAATTTTATTGAATTTACAACTTGTGTGAAAATTTTACTCCATTTTGTTGATAAGACGACATTTATGTGTCGCCAGATATTAAATTTTGTTGAATTGACAAATTGTGAGAAAACTTTACTCAATTATATACATACGACGTCATTTATGTGTCGTTTGATAATGAATTTTGTTGAATTGACAACTGTCTGAAGAGTTCACTTCATTATGTTGATACGACGACATTTATGTGTCCCCTGATATTGAATTTTTTTGAATTGACAAATTATGTGAAGATTTTACTCAATTATGTAGATACGACGACATTTATGTGTCGCCTGACATTGAATTTTATTGAATTTTTAACTTGTGTGAAAATTTTACTTCATTTTGTTAATAAGACGACATTTATGTGTCGTCTGATATTGAATTTTGTTAAATTGACAACTTGTGTGAAAATTTTACTTCATTTGTTAATAAGACGACATTTATGTGTCGCTTGATATTGAATTTTGTTGAATTGACAAATTGAAATAAAACTTTACTAAACTATGTACATACGACGACATTTATGTGTCGCCTGATATTGGATTTTGTTGAATTGACAATTGTGTGAAGATTTTTCTCCATTATGTTGATACGACGACATTTATGTGTCCCTTCATATTGAATTTTGTTGGATTGACAAATTGTGTGAAAATTTTCCTTCATTTTGTTAATAAGACGACATTTATGTGTTGCCTGATATTGAATTTTATTGAATTGACAACTTGTGTGAAAATTTTACTTCATTTTGTTAATAAGACGACATTTATGTGTCGTCTGATATTGAATTTTGTTAAATTGACAAATGTGTGAAGATTTTACTTTATTTTGTTGATAAGACGACATTAATGTGTCGTCTGATATTGAATTTTTTTAAATTGACAACTTGTGTGAAGATTTTACTTCATATTGTTCATAAGACGACATTAATGTGTGGCCTGATATTGAATTTTGTTGAATTGACAACTTGTGAGAATATTTTACTCAATTATGTATATACGACGACATTTATGTGTCGTTTGATATATTGAATTTTGTTGAATTGACAATTGTGTGAAAATTTTGCTTCATTTTGTTGCTATGACGACATTTATGTGTCATCTGATATTGAATTTTGTTGAATTGACAAATTATGAGAATATTTTCCACAATTATGTAGATATGACGACATTTATGTATCGCCTGATATTAAATTTTGTTGAATTGAATGCTGGTGTGAAATTTTACTTCATTTTGTTGATAAGACGACATTTATGTGTCACCTGATATTGAATTTTGTTGAATTGATAACTTTTGTGAAAATTTTACTTCATTTTGGTTATAAGACGACATTTATGTGTCGTCTGATATTAAATTTTGTTGTTTTTTGTAAGTGTATGCATTTGTGGAGCAACTATATGTTGTAAATAGAAGCTTGCAAATCTATCCGTAGGATGTGTTACGTATAGTGAAATATGGTTACCATAAAAAAATCACATATTTTCGATAATTTTTGGATCTCGATCGAGACGGTCAACCCTTTTTACGTTTATTATCCCCTATAGATGATTCTAACCCCGAAAGGTAAAATTTCTAAAAATTTTACAGAAGTTGCTACATCATATATATGTGAGAGTGTGTGCATGAAATAATCCACCAAAACCAGTCAAGAAGGAGGAGGTAAGAGCGTATTCGCTTATTAAATATTGTTGAGTTAATGTTGACCGCATCGATCGAGACGCAAACTTTATCAAAATTGGGTGAATTTTTTACCATATCCATATTTAAATATGCTGATCACATCTGACGGTCGAAATTTAATATTATGAATTTTAGACGTTGGAACCACAACATGCCTACTAATGTGGTATAACTTGTTTAATGAGATTTTTCTAAGTGTATGCATTTGTGAAGCAACTATATGTTGTAAATAGAATTTTGAAAATCTATCCGTAGGATGTGTTACGTATAGTGAAGTATGGTTACCATAAAAAAATCACATATTTTCGATAATGTTTGGATCTCGATCGAGACGGTCAACCCTTTTTATGCTTATTATCCCCTATGTCCCCGAAAGGTAAAATTTCTAAAATTTTTACAGAAGCTGCTTCATCATATATATGTGAGAGTGTGTGCATGAAAGAATCCACCAAAACTAGTCAAGAAGGAGGAGGTAAGAGCGTATTTGCTTAATTAAATATTGTTGAGTTAGTGTTGACCGCATTGATCGAGACCCAAACTTTATCAAAATTGGGTGAATTTTTTACCATGTTCATATTTAAATATGTTGATCACATCTGACGGTCGAAATTTAGTTTTATGAATTTTAGATGTTGGAACCATAACATGCCTACTAATGTGGTATAACTTGTTTAATGGGATTTTTCTAAATGTATGCATTTGTGAAGCAACTATATGTTGTAAATATTGTTGAGTTAATGTTGACCGCATCGATCGAGACCTAAACTTTATCAAAATTGGGTGAATTTTTTACCATATATATATTTAAATATGCTGATCATATCTGACGGTTAAATTTTACAAAATTTATTGCGTACGTATAGCTCACCATTGGGAAGCTTATAGAAATTTAATCGTAAATAAAGTTGACCTATGTGATCGAGGTCCAAACCTTAACAAAAATGAGCAATTTTTGGATCATATCCATAATTAACTATGATGATCATATCCAACGGTCAAATTTTACAAATTTTATTTCGTATATATAGTTAGTTTATAAAGATATGCATATAGATATAACATGTTAGTGTGTAGTTAGACAAATATGTTATGGTACCTCATGATCATAGATATAAAGCCTAAACGTGTTACAATGCTACTCTTATAACGTTGATCATACCATGCTTGACTTTCGGCCAGATAGCAAAAGCTGTCGATGATAGGGTTTACGGTTTAGGGTTTAGGGTTTGGGGTTTAGGGTCTAGGGTTAATATGTGTAAGGAAACTGGCGCGCTAGGTCGGAAAAAAACGCGCAATTGTTGAAAAAAAAGGCGCACTTAGAGGAAAAAAACCCGCGTTTTGACCTAGATCTGGCTATCGCTCTCATTACTCTCTCATTCTCAGCCTCCATCGAAAAAAACTCTCATCTCTCATCTCAACTCTCATCGATCTCTCATCTCAACTCCCTCCCTCATTTGTCGTGAGAGATCGAAGAGAGATCTGAGAGGAAGGGAGAAGAGCAGCGTCGCTGCTCTCCTTGTCGTCGCGCCCTCACCGTCCCCCTCACCATCTCGACCACCCTCCTCCATCAACCATCACTCTCATCAATCTCCTCAGAAGCAAACGCCGGATTTGGTGAAGGAGACGACGGCAACGGCAACTGAAGGAGATCGAGCTGCAGCGGTGGTGCACGAATCGCCGGTCTGGACTTGGACGTATCTGCTGGAGCTTGTTCCGAGGGAGCGGGTCCGAGCGCAGGGGCGTGAAGGCAGGGGTAACCGACTCGATCTCGAGTCACGGTGAGCGACGGTGCTCAGAGCTGCGCCTCACCGTCCCCGACGTCCCTCCGGTTGTAGATATCGATGGGAACCCGAGTTGAGAGAGGAAAGGAGGAGAGAGGATTTCTGGTTTGGCTAACACTGGTTTTGCAGAAAAAGTATGTAACACTGGAGTTGTTCCATTTCGTGGTTTAATGGTTGTTGAATTTGGATAGTAATTGAGAATTCTGCGGTTGAATTGGAAAATTGATCCGAAAATAGACAATGTTGCTTAAGATGAGTGGTATTTGTATGCATTTAACTCGAAGAATTTGTGTTTTAGTTAGCTGAGAAGGAAATGTTTGTTTTCTACTTCATGTGGTGTCCTTTATTTGCATGCTTTTGGTACCTGAAGTATTTATTGTTGCGTCTCCAGGGTGGTTCTGCAACAGTTGAAGCAAAAAATGTTAATCGTAGAAAGCAGTTATCTCCGGTTGTGTTTTACGGGTCTCCAAATGGAGTGCCTCCAAAGCGACCATCAAGGTTGTTGCTGCGAGTGTTGCGTGAGATACGTGTTGATCTCACTGCACAAAAACGATTAAGTTCAAGGTATATGTGTAGTTGTTTCTTCCAGGTTTTACTGCTCTAAGACATTTTTGTTCTGGCTTTTGCAGTTTGAGTTGACCCGTGTTTTTAGTTTGTTTTGGAAGGAAGTATGGGCTACATTTCCAAGGCAGGATGAAGCAATGAAGTTTGCTAAACGACACGAAAATGTTTATGTTTTTAGTTATCAAGATCACTTTAGTGGACAAAGAAGGTTCCTTGTTTCAAGTTATGATGAGTTTTGGAGAAGGTCTGCCTTTCTATGTTCTTCTACCAATATATATACTTGATCGTATTCTCTCTTTGATGTATCTGTACTGTTTTTCTTTAATTTCAGATACAAAATTATGGATTCCAAGTTTCGTCACCATTACGAAGTCATTCAGGAGGTGACAATTTCTCTTTCTAAGAAACTATGATTACCGTATTCATCAACCTGAGATGCTTAATTTTGTATGCATTGTTGTCAGGGTTTACCATGCCACCTTTATTTTGACCTGGAGTTCAATAAGAAAGACAACACAGACAGAAATGGAGATGAAATGGTTGATCTGTTAATATCAGTTGTTTTTGAAGCGTTGCTTGAAAAGTATTCTATTCAAGGGAACATTCACTAGGATTTCCTTGTAATCGTCTGTCTATAGTTTATCTTGTTTTACCGCAGTTCAATATCATTCATACCAACATCCTTCTTTGGGTGCAGAAAAATATGAAATACGTGCTTCACATCCTGACTTGAAAGTTGAAATAAGAGGTTGAACAGAGGTTTGTGGTTCTTTCTTCGCCCACATTCTTTTCTTTTTTGTTATGCAATTATGTTGTGTTCTCTTTCCTTGCATTTCATGCTACAATATTATTTTACTTCATTTAATTTTTCATCAGGTAGAGATTTGTCAGATAACCCTTCTCAAGTTAATAAAATTCATGTGGAAATGAATCTTGCAGGTGAATGTAGGATTTGGTAACGGCATAGTACATCACGGGCAAGTGAGGTATATGACACGATCTGCTCTTCAATAACTACCTTTCCGTATAATTAAATTCTAGTTTGGTTGAGTTATGGTGAAGTTGGGAGTCGGAGCAGTGGGTGGCCACCGTGCGTGGTAGTGGTGTGGGCAGTGCTAGTCTCCTGACTTCATCTTAAGTTGATCCTTATTTTAAGAATTCATGCTTTATTATAGTTTCTAGAATTGGTGAATATGATTGAAGTTGTGGTGGACTGGTGGAGGATTTGGAAACAGTGTTGGGTTTACTGTGTTTGTGTTGCAGCGGTGGTGATGGTGGAGATAGTGGTGGTATATATTTCTGGGCATAAATTAATGGTAAAGGAGGGCATGATTGTTATGAATATGATTTGAGGTAATAAGAAGTTGGAAAATGCAGAAATGGAGAAGCTGGACGATGGAAAGGGACGAGTTGTGTGCTTGGTGATAGAAGTGGCTATGGAATTCATATTCACTTCGAAGGATGTTCATTTGGTGTGTAAAGTAATTTGGGAAGTTGGATTACATTTCATTTAAAGTTGAGTTAGTACTGTTGTAGTGGAATGGGAATATTGAAATGGTGTTGGTCTCTTGAGCTTGACCGTGAGTACTTAGCAATGGTAACGGGCGGCAGTGGCAGTAATGATTCCTATTTTTGAAAGTTGATTGGTTTTTGTATTATGCTAAAGAAGTAAAGATGTTATCTTTTGATCCCATTTTGTCTGTTCAGTAGGTTCCAACCTTAGCTAACTATTTATATTCACACTTAACCATTTCAGTTCATGTTTATTAGGTTTATTAAGCAAACAAATTATTTGATTCAGGGCATTCCAGAGCAGATTGGGGATAAGAGCTGTGGCTATTTCATCATGCTGTACATGAGAGAAATAGTGCAGGACAAAGAACAGAACTGGACTAAAAAGGTAATGGCTTGCATTCATCAGTTTGTGAGCTAAAAAACTCGACCAGTTGGTTAAATCTGTTATGTTCTTTGTCGTCCTTGCAGTGGTTGACTAGGGGTGTTGAAAAATACACCATGCAGGACGTTGATGTTGTCCGACAGGAGTGGGTAGAGTATGTGCTTAAATTTACAAGTAACTAGCAAAGCTGCTGTATGGTTCTATTAGTACTGTTTTCAGAAAGGATTGTGTGTTTGCCCAGATTGTGTACTTTTGCTGTGTTACCATAAGCTGCTGGCTGTATGTATATATGTGGTAGTTTGCTGTGCTATTATAGGGTAGGTGCTGGCTGTGCTATTATAGGGTAGGTGCTGGCTGCATATATATGAGACAGTTTGCTGTGCTATTATAGGCCACTGCTGGCTGCATGTATATGAGGCAGTTGAACAAAATGATAGGGCTTTTTGTTACCCTCTTATGGCCTAGCTACTTTTGTACATAATGTGGTGCTTTTTGTTAACCTCTTATATATGGCCTAGCTACTTTTGTGTACAATGGATAATGTCATCATTTTAGATGTTGAATTAATGCGTATTTTAGTTATGGATGTTGTTTTTAAATTTAAATTATCAGGATGTTTCAATATAGCAATTGTGTATTTTTAAACAAGCCATGACTACGATTATGTGTGGCCATAAGTAACAATTGGCAACACATATCTATTGTCTTTACAAAGCTTAGATACCAGAAATGTGTTACCATAAGAAACAACCGGTAACATAAAATGCAGAGTTTAAATCAAAAGGAGGCATCACTTATGTGTAGTTTAAACTTATTCATACGATAGACATGTGAGGTCATAAAGAACAACGGGGGACGTAAATGCAGAGTTCAAATCAAAAGAAGACATCATTTATGTGTAGTTGAAGCTCATTCGTACGATGGACATGTGAGGCCATAAAAAACAATCGGCAACGCAAATGCATAGTTTAAATCAAAAGAAGACATCACTTATGTGTAGCTGAAGTTCATTCGTACGATAGACATGTGAGGCCATAAAGAACAACCGGCAACGTAAATGCACAGTTTAAACGAAAACAAGGCATCACTTATGTGTAGCTCAAGCTTATTCATACGATAAACAAATGTAGCCCCGAAACGTCAAAAGTATCAGATAGTGAAAACTTAAAGCATATCATACGACATATATCTATTGTCTCAAAGAGACCAAATGAAAAAAGAAAACTTATACGTCGCCTGAATACCATTCACCGATGCATATGTGTCGTCGTTCAAGGTCTAGACCACAAAAGAAAAATTACACGTCGCCTCTAAAGCTCTCACACGATGTTTATATGTCTTCTTTACCTCAATTATCCTACGCATATATGTCGTTGTAAGACATTTTTTTCCCACTCGTAGTTATCAGGCGACACAAGAGATGTGTCGCCTCACGGCAAAAAAAAGATGTGTCGCCTAGTAGGGTGTCGACACCTAAACCATCAGGCGACACGTATAGCATGTCGCCTAATCTTTTATCAAGTGACAAATACATGTTGCCTCTAATATTTTCAGACGATGTTTATATGTCGTCTTTATTCCAAGTGCCTACGCATATATGTCGCTGTAAGTTATTTTTCTCTCCCACTCGCAGTTATCAGGCGACACAAGAGATGTGTCGCCTCACGGCAAAAAAAAGATGTGTCGCCTAGTAGGGTGTCGACACCTAAACCATCAGGCGACACGTATAACATGTCGCCTTATCTTTCGTCAGGCGACACATAATGAAAAATGTCTTATGTCGCCTGATTTTCTTCTAGGCGACACATATTATCTGTCGCCTTAATTCTATCAGGCGACACATAGTGAAAACTATCTTATGTCGCTTTCTGTTCTTCTAGGCGACACATATTATATGTCGCCTTATCTTTTATCAGGCGACACATAGTAAAAAAAGTCTTCTGTCGCCTGATTTTCTTAACGGCGACACAACATTTGTGTCGTCTGATGGTTCAGGTGTCGACACCCTACTAGGCGACACATAAAAAATGCATCAGGCGACACAACTGTAGTGTCGCCTGATGCCGAAAATGGCATAGTGTAATTAGGGATAACAAGATGTGGTTTCGATGATCATTTAACTATGAGGAACTTTTGTCCCTCATTAATTGCATAAGCTTTGGGAAACTTTATATCACAATTTTCATTAGATCATTCTTAAGGAACTTCATGCCTCTATAGTTCAATCAAGAGATATCATGTCTCGATCTATAAACATAAAATAGATAATGATATTGCATAAGAGGGTGTAATAATCATCTTTCATTGAGAACAATCTTGACAAGGGTTGTCGCTTGACAAAATTATATTTTTTGTCAATAATGGATGATCATTGGAATTTGCAAGTATTCTACACATCATTGTAGATATGGTGTGACATAAATAGTCATGCCAAAACATAAATGTAATGTTGTTCTTGAACTTCTGGTTCAGGGCATGTTACGGATGAATAGACTTAAATGCCGGTATAATATAAATCAGATGATAGGCCAAACAAACTTTTCAATATGCGCCTTTGGCTGCATACATTGAAATTAATGTAAAGATATTTCACATTCATGTCATTTGTGGCATTTCCATGAAATCCATTCAAACAAATATATATCCTTGAAGCTTAGGAAATTCCTTTTTGGTCTAAGAGATTACGAGGACTATTTAATAGACAATTGTGTTTCATTTGGAAGACTAATGCAGGCTCTTTCGGAGCTTTCAACCAAACTTGGTAATTCCAGATATGGTGGTCACATTAGTTTAAGAAGGCACTAATATGGAGAAATATATTCGATCACAGAGAATTGTATGTATGGTGGCATTGTCCGCAAGACAGATATCTTCTCCATTTATAAGTTGAGCGTGTTCATGATCTTTTTTCATATTTTCATAATAAAATGAAAATAGATAAGCAACAATGAATATATTATCGCAGTAAATGAAATTAAACGTAATAATACGATAACTATCATCAATGAATCGACACATAACAAATACATATAATTGTTTGTATATATATAATTTGTAGACATATTTATGACTTAAATGCTTATTAAGTGGTGTATAGAGTGGTCAAAAATTATTTTTGATTGTCAAATTGATGACTTTAACAGTATTTGCAAGGTAAAGTAATCAACTAACCATAATCACTCATAATAATGACCTCAAAATTAGTCATGTTAACTGTCAAAGAATCTGAAACGGTTGCATCATTAATTCAATATGTACTAATTACAATAATAAACATATTAATCATATGGAAATGTGTGTCAAATATTAAGCATATTAAATATTAATTGTATTTATAATAGAAATCTAAACAAATTAATGGTTGGTCAACATTATATCCAAAAAAAAATGTATATGTATCAATTGTACATAATAACTTAACATAATATATATCATGTGAAACAATGGATGACAAATACATGAGAATCTAAATTTTACATAGTGTGGTTACTATAGCCACATCTATAATCATATCATGTTACATATCAGAAGACGCATATGCGTCTATTCATGGCTCTTGGTAGAACAATGATTCTCAATGTCGCATATTGAACATATGTTCAAAAGTTCCATAAAATTATCCACAGAAATGCATGGAATTGCACTATGATATTGCAAAACTCATCCAAACAAATAGGAATAAGAACCATAGATTATTTCTCTAAATCGATAATATACAAACCACCTATAATCTCATAGATCATGATTCATGGTTTTAAGCAATAATCTTGGTTAAGGTGTTTAACTGACAACTTTGAGGTCATGGGTTCAAACTTCACTGACATATGTAGGGTGTGTGAGTTATTAATAAATTTTTTTTTTTTAAAAAGCAATAATCTTGCATCATAGACCACATCGATCATCATGGATCCAATTATGCTATTTAGAATTTCATGTTCATAAGAAATACATATCAATATCAAAACTTCATGTTCAAATCTTATGAACAATGGATCACATGTACATGCACAAAACTTCAGGTTTATGCAAATAATTAGACTTGCAATTCTAATGTAATATTTGAACTTCAGGTTCATAATCTCAAAAATTTCAGGTTAGAGTATTATTAATTAGCTAAACTTCTGGCTCACTAATATAAGCAATTGTAAACATAGAATTAAGCAATATAAACAAAGTATATATGTAGACAAGATATAATCAAAACAGAAATGAACTCATAGATCATGAGTATGAATAATAAGCAACAAAAGTTGCACCAATATTTCATAGATCATCATGAAGTTCATAGAACGAATGAGCAAAATCGTGCTGATAACGTGTTATAAACTAAAGAATATGTAGAGAGAAAAGAAAAGAACATAATGTAGGGAGAGGAAGAAGTGTCACTTTTATTATCATTAAGCTCTTTTATATAGGAGTATGATTTACATCTTAAAGACATAACTAATGAGTATTTACAAGAACATCCACATATGTTATAATATTTACAACATATTCAAAGATTTATATATAAAAATATATAAACATTAACTTCTACATATGGAAGGAGACTCTAGGTCATGTATTTCTCCATATAAACGTATCATATTGATTGTTGCCTTCTTGCAATTCATTTGAAATCTCATTCCGTCTTGTGTTTAAATTGATAAAATCAAAACTTGAGGCAAGAACACATTACATGAGAACTAGAGGTGTAAATGATGACCAAAGTACCAAATTATTCTCTAAAATATTGAAGATACACTAAATATCATAAATATCAGAAAGTTTTGACGTTATTGGAGTAATTTCCCATATACGGTGAAAGATAAGATATTTATTTCAAAGATATATCGGTCAGTAAAAAAATAGAGATAGTGAAGGATATATCAGATATATCGCAAATATTTCAATCTTTACCAAATGCTACTAATGTTGAGGTCCTCGCAGCCATTAAAGCAATCTAGGTTGTTTTGGTCCGTCATTGAAATCATGTTTGGTTACAAACATATATTGTTTTACTGATTATGTATTTTGCAACTCCTAGATTGAGATTGCAAGTCTAATTAATTGCTTGAAATTCATTTCTTAGCTCGTTTTTCGAATTTCTCATGTTTATAAAAGAGAAAATGCTTTGGGTGATATGTGTGCTAAATATAGTGTAGTGTGTGATGGAGCAGTTTGGTGGAGGTCTATGTCGCAATCTTTTGTTGCGGAGTATGTTCAAAATCGAGCCTCCTTAGTTAATTATAAGTTCTCTTGACTTTGCTCATCTTGATACAATTTTTTTTTACAGCTCTTTTACTTCTTTTTCTCTAGATTGTTCCAAGCTTCATAAGGGAGGACAAGGATTTAGTCATTCCTTTTTGAAGAAAAAAGGATTTCTCCCATTGATCATTGATCATACGATCGCAAGTGATCAAACAACAGGGTACAAAACCGCTCAAGCCAACAAAGTTCAGATACAAAAACTACATCTAAGAATTGAAATAACAACTTCAAAACTATATTTTAAAAAAAACATAGGCCTCTATCCATTCAAAAAAATGGATATGAACTACTAGAAGGAAAAATAACATACTTCAGCCCAAACAAAGTCAATCTCTCAACGAATAGATGACTCAGACCCCGTTGGTGTACCTTTCTTCGTGAATTAGAGAGAGAAACGGTGCTAGGGTTCAGTAGGGGTCTTTCTCCCACAAAAGCCCAACATTAAGCCCATCCAACAAAAGAGAAGAAGAGAAATAAAAGAGAGAAGCCCAAGGTGCTCAGCCCACCAAAGATGCAGCCTAGAAGCACCAAGGCCCAGAGGCCCTTTTCTCCCTCTGATCACCCTGCCGACCTTGACCAGCAAAGTGCTTCCATGGGACCCGTCATCGCCGGAACAGTCCGGTGGCTTTTCTAGCCAGCGAGCCATAGCGACACCACAAAGAAACCGCAACCCGCAACCCTAAGGCCAAAAACTCTCCTCCGTTTACCCCAAAAAAAAACAATGTCTATGAATACCATACTACCTGTATGAATTAAAGTTTGAAGTTAGAAGTAAGTATATAGCCCAAAAAGTTACAACAATTCATGACTTACTGGCTATTCCTCTAGCTTTTTTCTTAAACTAGTTTTGCACGTATTCCTAGCAATACCTTTGTTTTAGAAGTTCTCGAAGTGTTCCAATAATGCCTAACAATTATAAGTCTTGTGGCCATAACTCTTGTGAAAGCTGCATTAAGTAGAAAATAATGATTCAATATGGTTTGATATGCTTCAATGTATTATTCTTCTCCATATAGGAGGTTTATATAGAGATACAATTGTAGCGCTAATAGAAAAATATTTCCTACAACTAAACATAATATTTAACCTACACATACAAGGAAAGTAAATATGTTCAAAATATTTTACACTCCCCCTCAAGTTGGTGCATAGATATCGATCATGTCCAACTTGTCAACCGAGTTGTCAAACACTTTTCTTGACACTCATTTTGTGAGAACATCTGCTAATTGATCTTCCGTATACACAAAAGGGAAACAAATGATTTTCCCGTCTAAGTTTTCCTTAATGAAATGCTGATCTACCTCCACATGCTTTGTCCGGTCATGCTGAACAGGATTATGAGCAATTTCAATAGCAAACATGCTATTACAATGCAAGTCCATGGGTTTCTTGAGTTTGAAACCCAATTCTTTTAATACATTACTAATCCATAGCATCTCACAAACTCCATGTGCCATACCTCGAAACTCTGCTTCAACACTTGATCTTGCAACGATTTTTTGTTTCTTACTACGCCAAGTCACAAGGTTTCCTCTAACAAATGTAAAATACCTAGATGTAGACCGTCTGTTAGTTTTATCACTAGCCCAATCAGCATATGTGTACCCTACAACTTCCAATTCACCCTTCTTTTCAAACAACAAGTATTTTCCAAGTGTCATATTAAGATACTTCAGAATACGATACACTGCATCCATATGCTCTTTGCTAAGACAATGCATAAATTGACTAACCACACTCACAACATAAGCAATATCAGGTCTAGTATGAGAAAGATAAATAGGTCTCCCTACTAAACGTTGATACCTTTCTTTATCATTTGGAACTTGATTTGGATAGATGGCAATGTTGTGATTCATCTCAATTGGTGTCTCAACAGGCTTGCAGTCAAGCATTCTGGTCTCAGCTAACAAGTCAAGTACATACTTTCGCTGGGATAAAGAAATCCTCGTCTTTGACCTTGCAACTTCAATTCTGAGAAAATACTTCAACTGTCCAACGTCCTTCATCGCAAACTCCTTTGAAAGGTACTTCTGTAAAGCCTCCATCTCTTTTGGGTCATCTCCTGTAACAATCAAAGCATCAACATACACAATCAAAGCGGTGATCTTACCCTGATTACGTTTGATGAACAAAATATGATCTGAGTTGCTTTGTCTATAACCAAATGTCTTCATTGTTGAAGAATCTTTCAAACCAAGCTCTAGGAGACTGCTTCAAACCATACAAAGACTTTTTCAACTTACAAACTTTTCCGACATCGTAAGGTCTACATTTGACTCCTGGGGGCATGTCCATATACACCTCTTCTTCCAAGTTTTCATTGAGAAAAGCATTCTTCACATTAAATTGTCGTAAAGGTCAATCTTTAGTTGTTGCAAGTGAAATCAAGATTCGAACAGTGTTGATCTTTGCTACAGGCACAAACATTTCTTCATAATCAATGTCGTCATACCGCTGGGTGTATCCCTTAGCAACCAACCGTGATTTATATCTGTCAATGCTCCCATTTGCTTTCAATTTTACGGTGAATACTCAACAGCATCCAACGGTCTTCTTCCCAACTGGTTTCAATTTTTCTGTAATACCTCTAGTTCTTCGTTCATCGCCTGAGTCCACTTGGGACTTGTCATTGCATCATGTACAGTACTAGGAATTGAAACACTGGATAATTTATTAATGACAAGGGCATGTGACGCAGCCAACCTATGGTTAGACATGTAATTAGCTTTGGCTTCGATGTCTGGTTCATATTGTTTCTTTGGAATACCCTTGGTAACCCTCTGTGATTTCCTAGTTACAATATTATCTACCCCATATAATTGGTTTGAATTTAAAGGTACATGAGAAGGGACATTCACAGTAGATTCTTGGGTTGATGTTGTAGAGAAAGTGAAACTATCGGACCCAGAATAATTTAGAATTACAGGGACGACATCTGAAGGCTCAATAGTTAAATTGATGTGTTTTTTGTGTGGGTCCCCCTGTAAAGATGATGTTTCGTTTTCACTGACACCATTTGCAACACAAGACGTGTCAACTAGTGGCTACACGACATGTGGCGAGTTCAGAGTGCCTTCTAGTTGTGGTCCAACACATGTGTCACCATCCTCCTCAAGCTGCACGACACATGGCGCTTGTGTCTCTCCTCTGACGCGGCTCATCTGGCTCGGCTGGGCATCACGTGAGCTTGCACCTGCGTCAGCAGCTTCTGTCTCTTTGTTCTTCTCTTGCGTCTCTTTGTTATTTATGGTTTCTCCGACTCTAAATCTCGACTCCAATGCTTCTAATTCTTCAAATTCTTCGAATTCAAATAAATTTCGGGAATTCCTTTCATATGCTCTCTCCCCCTGAAGGGAAGACTTTAATACTCCCTCTGAGTAGTAAGGCTCAGATTCACGAAAAGAAACATCAAGGGATACATGCATGGTGTCTGTAAGAGGATCATAACATCTATATCCCTTCTGAAAATCTTCATAACCCACAAAAATACACTTCCTTGCACAGGGATCAAGCTCACTTCATTGTGGCTTTGGAATATGAACATACACTGTACATCCAAATACACGAGGCTCCAAGTTAGGCAATGAAGGAATAGAGATAAGTTTCTGAAGTTGTTGTAGAGGGTTTTGACATTCAATAACCCGAGAAGGGGTACGATTAATGAGGTAGGCAGCAAATGTCACAGCTTTCCCTAATATTCTACAAGTACATTGATACCAAACAAAGATGCACAGACAACTTCAAGCAACTGCCGACTTTTTCTCTCTGCCAATCATTTTGCTGAGGAGTATAATTATTTGAAGTCTGATGTCGAATTTCATGTAACTACATAAAATCTTGCATAAGACCATTAATATATTCTACTCCATTGTCAGACTGGAAAACTCGAAGCACCTGTTGATACTGTGTGGACACCATCTTATGAAATTTTTTGAATCTAGAATAAACATCGCTCTTGTTCTTCAATAGAAACACCCAAGTCGTATGGGTACAATCATCAATAAATGTCACAAAATGCCGTGCGCTAGAGAGAGAAGAAAGTTCTGCAGGTTATTTAGGTTTGGTGAATATGAAATCTGATGGCTCTTGACCAGTTCACATATGTCGCAATGAAAATCTAAATAGTAGGCACCCAAAAATAATTGTGGTTGTAGCTTCTTAAGATAATCGAAATTTAGATGACCCAACCTGCGGTGCCAAAGCCACACATCTTTCTTAGCACTCTCAACTCTATTGACCTGATTAGCTTGACCCAAAGACTGCATATATTTCTCTCCTATCTCTGTCAGATCTAGGTAGTACAATTTCCTTTTTCTACCTCCATAACCCAAAATCCGCGGCATCAGAATATCCTGAAATACACTGAAAGACGGATAAAATGTGACAATACATGATAATTCTTGAATGACTTGGCCAACTGAGAGAAGATTGTATGACAATGAAGGGACGACTAATACATAATCAAGGATTAATGTGTTTGATAGGACAATCGAGCCTTCTTCGGTAACTGGAGTTAGAGTACCATCAGCGGTAGAAACAATATTTTGAGGGGAGAGTTTAAATTTTTTCAAGAGGCTAGGATCATTACACATGTGATCTGAAGCTCCTGTATCAATAATTCAGGACCTATTCATAGATACCTTACCACTCATACCTGATTGTGCGACATTGGAGGTATTTGATGGTTGGTCTTCCTTTGTAGTGGTTATGACAACTTTTGCTTGATTCTTTTGGGGTTTTAGGGTGAAATTCCCCCAATCTGAGTACCCAATTGTTTCAAAGCAACGTTGCTTGCTATGACCTAATACTCCACATAGCGGACATTTTGAGTTTGCATATGAATATGAATTTGGTTTGTATGGAGACCAGCATGGTACGGTGGTATGGTAGTTAATTTGGTGTGCCATTTTTGAGGTTTGGTTTTTTGAGATTCAAGGATTCAGGAATTATGATTTTGATGTATGCAACGATTTGTTTATGGTGTGATTCGGGATTCAGGTTTGGTTGTGGAATTTGAGAATTTGTGTATGATTTGTGGGATTTTTAATACGCAACGATTTGTGGTGTTTTGGGTGTAAATTCAAAGGATCGAACTTGAAAAGCTCTGATATCAAGTAGAAAATAATGATTTAATATGGTTTGGTATGCTTCAATGTATTATTCTTCTCTATATAAGAGGTTTATATAAAGATACAATTGTAATACTAATAGGAAAATATTTCCTACACCTATACATAATATTTAACCTACATATACAAAAAAAGTAAATATATTCAAAATATTCTACACATTATCCCTTTCTTGTCTTCGTCCCTCTAGGTATCGTGTGTAGGTACTTTACCCATTGCTCATCCTTAATTTGGTATAGTATGTACTATACTCCTATGTTGAGTGATGGCAGGGTTGTTCTCCGCGGATGAGGAATGGGAGCGTGAGTGTTGGGGAATCCCAATATGTCAATTCCTAAGTATATGAGGGCAGTTTAGAAAATTTGTATATTAAATCAAGTTATTAGAATATAACAACATATGAAGGTATAATTTTTCCACCCGATGGAGATGGGGATCATGATATCAAACCCGCCCCGTACCTAAAGGGATGATTTATCCAGGATTCATTTAAGACTCTATGAGTATGTTTACTAACCTGCAATGAAATTGAGAGTAGCGGAATTAATTCTGGGATGAGTGAATTTCGGCGTTTACTAACATGTCAAGGTATTGTAATGGGTGGTGGGTCCCACCTGCCTATCAGGAATCGATTCCTTATGAAGCCTCTAATCTGATACCCAATGGGAGAAGATGAGTATTAGAACCAAGCTTATATGTGCATTTGTTAGTAATAATTCGGCCACACAAATCATTAAAATAGTTTTAGGCAAGATTTGGTTTAGTCTCTAAATTTACCCCTCCAACATCATTTTAGCCTCCAACATGGTTTTCTTTTTAGTTTTTTTTAACAAACTTGCTTTGTAAATATCACAACATCATTTCAGTCTCCAACATCATTTTAATCTACATCTTACTCAAGCAATTGGTTTCGAGACCGTAATAATTTGATCAATTCATGCTAGACTAGATTAAGACGACTTTTAACATAGGGCCCTTTAACATATACTTGAATAAATACTTTAGCTTGTGAAGACTGCCACTATTTTTCGTGATACTCTCCTTTATTTTATCCAAATACAACAAATTAAAATGATAGGGTATTGCTATTAACACATTTTTTTTGTTATTAAAATACTTTTTTTTTGTTATTAACACACTTGATCTATTTTCATATCCACACATTTTCATTTTATTTACAAATTTACCATTTAAATATAATTTCTGATTGGTTCTCACCATATATGGGGTGTGTTAATAGCAAAAAATGGTGTGTTAATAGCACCACATAAAAGCAAGTTCACCCGTTGGGTTAGAAGGAATACAGTGACCTGGGTCACTATGACTGTGCAGCGGTTTCCACTCGTTTAAAATATGAGATTGCTATCAAGTGACAGTGATTGTTTATTAAATTTTAAAATACATTTTAAATACAATTAATTGTTTTATGTATAAAATAAATAATATATATATATATATTATATAACATATTAAAATTAATGTTTTTATTCCATGACATTTAAGTAACAAATCAAGCTTAAAAAATATTTATTTCAGGACATTTATTTATTTTTACAGATTTTTCTTATAAATTTATAAATCAAAAAAGAAAAAAAACCTTAAAATTCTGCTCTGGGCACCCAATCGATTCTTCTATAGGCTGCCGATGGCGAGCACCCCAGCCTCCTCCACACGCCCAACCGCTCCGCACGCACAGTAGCAAGCAGCGCAAGTCCAGCCTCATCCGCACGCCCAACCTCCTCCGCACACCCAGCCGCTCCGCACGCACAGCAGCAAGCAGCCCTCCTACCTTGCGCCACCCCGGCAGTGAGTTGTATCCCACGTGCAAAAGGCTGGCGCTAGTTCGTCCGTGGGAGAGACACACCTGCAGGCGTGTCGAACTTGAGTTGCGAGCCGCTGACGTCAGCCATGTGTATAGGCTGGGCTGAGGTGGAAAGAACTCACCTGGGCTAGCATGAGTCAGTTTAGACCGGGGGGGGGGGGGGGGGGTTGAATATTTTTCCCACCGTGGACTTGCTCTAAATAATGTTAGGATGAGTCAGATACGCCCTTAACCCCGAAATCGTCTCTGCCTACTTGGTGACGGCTCTGAGATCTCGTCTGGCTTTTCAAGAGTGACCGCCATGGTCCTCTACTTGAACGCACCACCATTCCGCCATGCCCTTTCTGGTACTCTTTCTCATCAACCCTTCTTCTTCTTCTTCTTTCCACTTTTCAAGTTTGAGTTGCGAAATTTCCAAATCTAAGCTTCCAGTCAATCTGCTATTTCTCAAATTGCTTCTGAATCTTGAAATGAAATGCTCCTATCATCTGTGATTTTATAGTGCTTTACTTGATTAATTGGAAAAAAAAAAGTTTGGGGATTTTTGTGTATAAAGATGAAATTTGAGATTGGATCTTGTAGCCAAATTAGTCAATGCTCTCTACCTCATTTCTCACGTATAACTTGGAATGTCTGTTTCCATGTGTCTAGAGTACTGTGTAGTACTGTAAACTATATACATTGTTAGCTACTTGATCATGTTTGGTTGTTTTGATGTTTATTCGGATCGCAGAAAGCTGCACTATACATTTCCTTTACTTCTTTTTTGTTATAGATTCTGTCAGCTTATCGCCACATTTGGTTTGTTATACTAGTGAAGCTGCTGCACTTCCTGTTCGGAACACTCTTTTAAGGTGAAAAGTCAGCTGTTGGAAATCTGAACACATCTTCGTAGTTGGTGCAGCTGATGAGATTGCGGTAGTTGATTTTTTTTTAAGGAAAAGTGGATAGATTGGCGACAATTTGGCAATGTAAGTACTTGTAGATGTCACTAGAGGTGAAGTATGATGATGGTAAAATTTCCCAAGCGCTACTTGATCGTCATATTGACCTTCGTCTGCACGTCTGTTTGCTACATTGAGCGTGTTGGGTTTTCAATTGCATACACTGTTGCTGCCGATGCTGCAGGGGTTAACCAATCAAGTAAAGGCACTATTCTTTCTACGTTCTATTATGGTTATGCTTGTTCACAAGTGCCTGGAGGTTGGGCAGCTCAGAAGATTGGGGGAAGGAAGGTTCTTCTTCTTTCGTTTGTGTTATGGTCAGCTACTTGTGCATTAGTTCCTCTAGATCCCAATCGGATCTTTGTCCTAGTGATTGCTCGGCTGCTTGTTGGTGTTGCACAAGGGTTCATTTTCCCCTCGATCCACACGGTTCTAGCTCAGTGGGTTCCCCCACATGAAAGATCCCGATCTGTTTCTCTTACTACCTCTGGTATGTATCTAGGAGCTGCTACAGGAATGCTTCTCCTTCCAAGCCTTGTAAAGTACAGAGGCCCCCAATCTGTATTTCTTGCGGAAGCAGCATTAGGTGCCATGTGGTCTTTGCTGTGGTTCAAGTATGCCAGTGATCCCCCTTCCTCTCAACATCCAAAAGCAACAGCTGCTGGTTTTGGGGAATCGTTGTTGCCAACCAGAGGAAACCAAAAGTTGAAAGTAGAGAATGGAGGAAGTTCCACTAGAACTGCCAAAATCCCATGGAAGAGAATTTTACTCAGTTTGCCAGTTTGGGCAATCGTGGTTAATAATTTCACGTTCCATTATGCTTTATATGTGTTGATGAACTGGCTGCCAACATACTTTGAGTTAGGCCTCCAACTTAGCCTTCAGGAAATGGGTTCTTCTAAGATGTTGCCGTATCTCAACATGTTTATTTTCTCAAATATAGGTGGGGTGGTAGCTGACCACTTAGTCACCAAGAGAATACTGTCTGTGACTTATACTCGCAAGTTCTTGAACACCGTTGGTTTCATTGTTGCTTCTATTGCATTAATGTCAATTCCCATCTTCCGAACTTCTGATGGGGCTGTCTTTTGTTCATCTGTGGCTCTTGGTTTCTTGGCACTCGGGAGGGCTGGTTTTGCAGTGAATCACATGGATATTGCCCCGAGATATGCTGGTATTGTAATGGGAGTTTCAAACACTGCTGGTACCTTGGCTGGCATTATTGGAGTTGATCTGACTGGCAAGCTTCTTGAAGCTGCTAGAACTGCTGATTCAAGTCTTTCAAGTCCAGAGAGCTGGAGACTGGTGTTTTTAATTCCGGGTCTGCTCTGCATTATCAGTTCTTTTGTATTTTTACTATTCTCAACAGGGGAGAGAATTTTTGACTGAGTTAGGCCTTATGGACGCAAATCTCTCATGGAACACCTTGATAGTATTTACGATTATTTGTTATTTGGATGTTATTTTACAGTTTGTGCAGTGAGCTTGCTGATTTAGTGTAGCGTATAATTCTTGCCAATGGGAAAGCATATGAACTTCTGTAATATTCGGCAGTACCAGGTGGAGATTACATTGTATGCTATTCAGCTCTCGGATTGCTTCCACGTATAATTTATTGTCCTACTTTTGAATATCTTTGATCCTTGCACAGAAAGATGACAACAGATAAGGTTTTGTTAGGAATTGTTGCATGTTCTGTTGCTCCCAACGGAGAGAAATCTGATTTTTTTTTTTTTTTTTTCTTTTTGGATGAAGACCATGATCATTCCAAATAATGTATCACCAGCAACAAGATTGTTATGATGAACAAAACCATCAAAATTTAGTTTAACAAAATCAGTAGGAAGGGGATAAAAAAAAAGAATTGGTATTTGTAATGAAAATGAGATAAAGGGACAGCAGCAATTTGTGCAATAGTTTCAGAATGCATGTAATTGATCAAGGTGCCAATTCCGATGTGACATAAACTTTATCAACTGAGTCATCTAAATTGATGACAGGATTCAAGTTTTCAGGAACAAGTTTAAAAAGGAGGGGTAAAATCCAATTAAAAAGCCAGAAATTGACATCCTTAACATCACCAATAGGCCAACAAATACCTAAATGAAGAAGGTTTCTGTAGTCCAGAATACCTTTCCAAGCAGTAGAAGAAAGAGCAGATTTCTCAAATCTTGGCATCAAAGAAAGAGCAGTTCATGAGATATTTAGCAATGCTCTAATTGTTTCTCCAAGTAAAAATAAATAAATAAATGAAATGTTTTTGCTTTTGCAGTTGTCTTTTGTAGTTTGTAACAATGCTGCTTTTCCACCTTCATCTGCTCTTCACCTCAAAATTTGAATGTCTTTAATTGAAACCAAATAATGAATTAGAAAAAATACGAATACAATTCTCTTTATATTAGAACTTTAAAAGACTCATATTCCATTGACCATCTATACAAATATATAAGATTATGAACCATAGTAGCTATTTTATGAACATGGACATCCGTTCATTTTTTTACCTCCTGAACATGAATATCTCAGTCTCATACTGTGATTAAATTTGTGAGGTCACGTCCACTTCTGCAACCGACTAACTAGCACTATATGTGATAGGGTGGCAGAAACAGAAGAGTCACTTTTCAGCAAGATTCTTATTCAAGCTGACTCCTGGTTTGGTTTTAATTTCAGGGAAGCGCTGCAGGGATAGTTTTACATAGTCAGTTAAACATATAGAGAGAAAAGGAAAAAACAATAGGATAACTGACTACTTACCTGTTAATACAGTAGCGCTTTCCTGTAGGTGGTGGCCCATCATCGAAGACATGGCCAAGATGAGCATCACAAACAGCACAAAGAACTTCCTGGCGAGGCATGATGATAATGGACAAATCTAACTTGGACTTCACGTTGTTTCCAATCGGCTGGTAATAAGATGGCCAACCAGTTCCACTGTCAAATTTAGTTGATGATCTCAGATGGAGAGAGCACCAAATTGATTTGAGCATTACCAAACTTTCCAGAACATTGGTTATGTCAATGAAAACGAATGGGTACTACTTACTCGAAAAGAGGGGTGTCACAACATATGCAATGGTAAGTTCCGGGAGTTTTGGTATTCCAGTATTCCCTGAAGAGGAAAAGAAAACACACCAAAATAAATAATATATAATATTAAGTTGATCTCTCACCATTTTCCTCACTAAGCAGCATAGTTGGGATGCCAAACTGACTTCAGGATAATCTTTATACAAACTTTTGTTACAAACAAGGTTTTTTGGTAGAGATATATTGCTACAAACAAGGTTAAACGCTACTTTTGTGTTACTAGAAAATTGCACGCTACATTTCTACAAAGCATGACCCACCAGAAAATACACTCATAAATTACTATTGAGGTGAATAGGAACATCAGATGGCAGACTCAAAGAACTACTCAGCTAACACATTCCCTAATCAACTAACCTCATATTACATCACTGCTTCATCAGGTCAGAAGAATCTAATGTAGCAGAATTCTGAATTAGAATATTCAAAGTTTTGTTTTAAATTCTTGGTGGTTGCAAAAATCTACCCTACATGGTTATCATCCATCCTTCAGAAAGGTATCAGAGAAGGTCCTCAAAAGCCCCAAAAAGAGTAACTAAAGAAGCTGATTTTCAAACTAAGACCATTAAGGCAAACACATAGAAGAGAAGCACAACTAAGAACCATACCCGGTGAACGCCCTCTCTGTTCCCTTTTGACGAGTAATGTAAAACTGTTCCTTTGTAAGCTTCTTTTTCCATTCATCATTACTTACAGATTTATAGTCACCAGTCTCTGCACATGTAGCAAAAATGACTTCTGAGTAGTAACTCAACTCAAATGATGAAATGATTGATTTTCTTATTTACTAAAATGAACAGAAAGAATATGATACATATTCAGAAGACTTTTAACAGTGTTAAAAGTACATAACATCTGATCTGAGAACAAAATCCTCTGGTCAAACAACACAGGATGCTAGAAAATGCAAAGAATTGACATGTCACTTCATAATATACTGTCTTGAGGGTGAGGATTCATAGTTTTGGTTAATAGTACTGTACGGAGTTGAGGCAAAATAAGGTACCTTATCATTAATTGCTCACATAGACCAACAACAATCAAGAATCAAGAAATATTACAGGTGTCAAAAGAACAATGTAACATGAATGCCACTACAACTAAAGAAACTTATACCGTTATTGTCCAGTTATCTCCACTAAATTAGTTGAAAGTCAGAAGTAAAGTAGCTGTTAGAAGATCTCCAATAGAAAGCACAAATATACATATAGAAATTAATAAATTCTAGTAAACAATATATATAGAATAATAGACAGAACCATGAAACTGAGAGGCTGGAATGAAATTTTTAGAACAACTAACACAGATGGAACCATTGCATGGTAGTCTAGTGATTCTTGCCTAGCTGGGTGTGCTCCCCAACCTAGGTTCGAACCCCGACACTGTCCAAAGTGGCCGGGGAGGGGCTGCAATGCCCTGTTGGCTGACTGGCACCCAGCGGATTAGTCGTTGGGTCTAGGAAGCCTTTGGGATACCATAAACTTGTTCAAAAAAGAAAAGAAAAAAAGGATCCTCCAAAGCAAGTTGTTAGAGGGAAGAATTATATCTAGTAAAAATTCAAATGCTCTTCATCTCTCAAGTCAAAGTCTTACTAATCATTTTTTATTTTGAGAAGAACTATGATGTACTAACTGAAATAAATATGCAACTACAATTTGTTGGTCTAACTTAGTTAGGCTTTCACCTGGTATGATTAGATATATCTGTTAAACCTTTTAACAGATTTGAATATTTAAAGTACATGGGAATTACAACTCTTGCATCCATTCACAATCTCATTCTATCTCAATGGATGAAGGGGCTTGAATAAACCATACCAGCTAAAGTGCAAGGTGTTTATCTAGATCTTTTGGTGAATACATGGGAAACTATAATGTACTCTTACTCCAGCAGTATCAACTACTAAATTCTATATATTCTACTTTAGTCCTCTGCAGCACTTCAACTGGTATGATCTGATCAAGGCTCTACATCTATATATGTCAATTGTAAAGTGACTACGATTTTTTTTTCCTGAATCAAGGGACGAGTTTGCAAATTAGTAGTGGTACTATCACCAAGTGCAAGCCAATTGTTTCTACCCCTCTGGGACCAAATGGAATTCTTGAACAAGTTATGGTTCAATGTAGAAAATTAGGGTCTTTGAAGACATGTAGGTCATGTTGAATTTGCTTAAAAGTTAATATGCAAAGCTTCCTTTCTTAGACAAAGCTGAAAGCTTGAAGTAAAAAACTCAAACTTTTGCCAGCGGTTTCCAGTATAAATATTCTAAAAAGCTTGATTCACAACAGTAGGAGAATGAGTATGTTTCAGCCATATAGCTTCCATTCTAAAAGCTTTCTAGCACTGGTGGGAATGAAATCCAAAGTGAGTCATGTAGGGGTAATAGGAACATGGTCAGATCAGTAGATAGTGTAGATAGTGCTTGAGGGCGTAAGTTGAGCAAGAAGAAGGCACCACAACATGATCTGATCTTTCAAAGATTCTGGCCTGGGCTCTTGATTTTACCCCAAGTTTAAAGACTGCCAGTAAAGGGCATAGACACTAAAGGCAGCATTATTTATAAAGCCCTAAACTGAGTCATGAATCTTTCATCAACACTCAGGCTCTTGATTTTTACCCCAAGTATAAAGGCTTCCAGTAAGGGGTAGACACAAAAATTAGCATTATCCATAAACTGAGTCATGTACCTAGTAGGCTCGATACTACCTAGCTTTTCTTGCAAAGAGAGAATGCAATTAAGGTCACCAATAATCATTTAATGGAAATCACAAACAGGTTTTAGAGTTAATAAAGGATTCCCAAAAGGCCATTGATGTTCCTTTTGAGGAACCATATCATAAAAAATAGCAAGCCAAATATCATTTGTGTGTAGAAGTTGAACTGAGCTATGAAAAAAGTTATCACAAACTATCACAACTGATAAATTTTAATGACTTCCATTCCACATTAGGATCAAGCCTCCACATTGACCATTAAAGGGAGCAACTTCGGCACAATCAAAAAAAGGAAGCTTATTTAGAAGACAATTAGCAGCTGCCTCATTTGTTCTTGTATCACTTGATAAAAAAACATCCATTTAGAGGAACATAATACAGAACTAAGCTCAGTTCAACAAACTTGTCGAGAATATCCTCTCAACAGTTCCAAAAGATGATTCTTTGATAAAGGCAAGTAATATTGTCGAATAATAAGTCTTTCAAGAAATTATTCAGCAAATATTCTTAGTCTGTTAGGCATACAAGTGATACAACCAGAGCAGTACCTCTACCAGTGAAATAGAATTGGCGTGCACATTCCCAAGGAAAAAGCAATACCAAACATGACCTTCCCAAAAGTTATAATAAACTCTTATTTCAAGTTTCTAACCAATTATGATCTAAAGCACCAAAACATACATAAGCAGCTTAACAGAGGACATAGGCCAAGTATGGAAAAGTATCCTTCAGTTATTGTCGCAATATTAGACAAGGCATACTAAGTTGCAACAGTTATAGCTGAAAACAACAAGCACAGAACAAGCTAGAGAAAATAAGTACAAGACTACAAGTTCATCCCAAACTAGTTCTAAAGATAGAAACTCATACATCCATAAGCCCAATAAAAAAAAACTTAAGGCTGTTCAGGGCATTTATAACAATTGTTGGAGAAAAAGTGAAAAACTGCCTAGCAACTACAAGCTTCATCGGATCACACAACCCTAAAAGCTTGATTTGAAATCCAAAGACATGTTATATCAAGCACTGTACATAGTAACATATATATAGTGAAAGAAAGTGATGATATATACCTTGAGTGCTGCTGTCTGGGGAAGAAGCAGACGAACCCATCGCACGGAGTGAGAAGAAGAGCCTCTTGGGTTTACCAAATGTTAAAGTCTTGGGTTTCGAGGCAAAACCGAACTGGGTTTTTGAAGAAACACAACTAGTTGGTGTTGTTGGTAAGCTCAGACTCAAATGATGAACACGAAATGCCATTTGGCGACCTTAATTGTGTTATCCTTCCTTACTTCCTTCAACTTTCATTTTACCCAACGACAGAAGGACTGGTCAGCTGTTTGTAACAAGAAATCTCAACCGTGGTTTAGTCTCTTAGATACGTTGGATCAGTCATTGCGTGTGGTGATTTGGTAGACTACTGTATTTGAAATGGACTAGGGAACAGGTGATTCATATGGACACATGGCTTTCATTACAAGAGGTTGGGGCTCTCTTTAGGCCACGTAAAAAAAACAGGAAATGGTTTCATCTTTTTTTTTTGGTCTGAAAAGGAAATGGTTCATCAGAAAAGGAAATTTTGGTCATTCTGGTCATTTCGAAATTCTGGTCATTCTATATTTTGGAAATTTTGGTCTATATTTCGGAAAAACCAATACCGTTTTCTGGTTATTTTGAAATTTTGGTCATTCTAGATTTTGGAAATTTTGAGCCTTAGGAGGTAGCAACCTCAATTAACAGATTTCGGGCTAAACTTTATGTATGTAATTTTCAAAAAATCTCGTTTTCCTCTTCCTATTTTTCTTCGAGTCATTCATAAATTCAAGCCGCAAGTATAGAGATACAAAGCCCAGTATCGTTTGTTCTAGTAACATAAGTCTCTCTTTATAAGTGAGAGGTCGTGAGTTCGACTTATAACAGACTCTTCATAAAATATCAGTTGTCTCGTGGTAGAATATCAGTTGTTTATTTGATAAAAAAATGTACAGAGACAAACAATTAGAAGCATGAGAATCAATATGTCTTGAAATTTTAAAGAATTTGTGTAATATCCTGGAATTTTAGTATTTTATTTTTAAAAAGAAAATATTTTTTTTGATTTTTATTGTTCTTTAAATTCTTAGTAGTTTTCGAAAATTATTTCAAATTTTTAGTTTGTCAAAAATTTTATTTTGAGCCTATAAGATTAAACTAGACGTTGTTACGAGTTTGTAGGATTTTACAGAAGCGTTTTCGAACATCAAAGCTATTTTTAATGATTTTAGAAGTTAGTATTATTCAAAAAATTAATTAAAAATAGAATTTTAAAGTCAGAGAAATCTGGGCCATTAGATCTTAGAACCGCTAAATCTCAGCTGTTGGATTTGAGTATATAGAGGTCGGAGTCCCAAACCCTGTCTCGAGCTGCGACGGAGCTCAGCGCTCCCTTCCGTCGTCCGGCCGTATCTCGGCTTCCCATCGGTGGCCAGGGCTTCTCCTCGCCGTCCTTGACGTCTCTGTTGTGTCAGATTTCATGGAGGAGCGCTGCTGAAAGAGAATCGGAGGAGAGAAGGTGACTGCCTCTTCGATCGGATTTCCGATTCCGGTCACGACGGCAAGCATGACTGGATAGCTTCGTCTCGCCATCCCCGTTCTGTATGTGGTCTCGATTTCTTCAGAGGAGCTTCCATGACTGAGAATCGATTAATTGAAGCTCAAGCAGTTTTCCGGCCACCATCGAAGGCAATTAAGGTATGAACCTTGATCTTCTCTTCGAGCTCTACCTCTGTATATGATTGGAATTGAGTTTGGTGATGTTTGGGAGAATTTGGGTTTTAGGCAGAGGAGGACCGCCGTGAGTGACGCTGTTCACGGCAACGGTGGGGTTTGAAGGAATTGGTTTCCGGCTTTGTTAGTATACTGAATTTGTATGAGATAGTCAGTTTTGATTTTGGGATGAGATTGAAGAAGTTGGAGTTCTGGGATTTTGGTAGTGTTCAATTATTGTGCAGGGTTTTAATTAAGAATGGAGGAGTTGGAATTTTCTGGGTTTGGTTGCTTGGCAGTAGCATTGGAACAGAGTTAAGTTATTATGTTGCTTAAATTCCAGAAACAGAGGGAGTTAAAGGATTGATGATGAATTGTATGTTGTTCTTTTCATTTTGGTATTGATATTTTTAATTCAGTTGATGAAAGTGACTGAACTCCACGAAAGGGAAGAGTTAGGGTACTCTATGTGTTCTGTTAATGATGGAGCAGTATGTAAATCTTTATTAGTACATGTTCTATTAATATGGAGAGTGGAGAGTTCATTATATTGATGAAAACATGATTGCCGAATTGGAGTTAAGGATTGTGTGAAATTGGAAAGGCAGTATTCGGTGTTCACAATGGTGGTGGTAGTGATTATACATAAATTTGGATTTAGTATAATGTTAAGGAAAATTGGTGAGTAAAGGTGGTCTTGAAGTGCATTTGGTAATTCAGATGTGTTTAAGACCCAAAGGCTAAAAGTATGGATACACTATGGGTGTATGGTTTGTTGGGTGTGCAAAGTAGATTCCGAGTTTGAATCGGAATGTGACAATGAAAGTGATATGAGCAAATTTGAAAGCGAATTGAAGTGTTGAGATAAAAATGATATGAGCGTGCATGACTTTTGATTCGAAAATCTTTGAAGAAGGCTGGAGGAATTGCGGGTCAAGGATCGGGTGTCCTTAGTAGTTTTAAGGACATGGTCGTATCAATTTGAAGTGACCTGTCAACATTCTTGGAATGAGGATTCGGTACGAGAATTGGAGGCACATTGCAGTTCCAAAAACAGAAGGATAAAAATTTCAGACAGCGTGTCGCTGTGTTATTAATTTTAGTTCGCGTCGGAGTTAAAGCTCGGATTCCAGGTAGAGTCTTTCTCAGGAAACCTTTCTTTAAATTGATAAATAGTTATAATTGAAATAGTTGTTTTGTGTGCCATTAAGTTATTAACTCTTAGTTGTTATTGCTTTGTTAAAAACATTTGTAATATGTGATTTATATGATCGATGTTTTTGTTTATCAGAAAAGAATGTATTGAATGTTATGATATGAGTATTGATATTCGTTGCATACTTTATGCATTGTGAGAAACTGTGGGAATGGGGAGAAAGGGGATTATGGAGAGATGAGAAAGAGATTGATAGAATAAATACATTGTGTAGTTGAGTTTCCTCATGGGTTGTCCAAGATCCAAGGTAGCTCACACATGCACAAATTCAGGGAAAGTATGCCCTTTCGATGGTGGACATTGATAAAACGATTAGTTTCAGGTTTGAAGACCATGAATATAACAAGATGGTTAACAAAAAATATACAGATGATGAGATATTACTGATTGTTAATCATATATTTGAGACATCTGAGTCACCCCCGATTGGTAAAATATACGGTATGGGACGTGTAGGCCCACCTGTCTTTGATGTATGGACTGATTGATAATAATTGAGGAAGTCATTCATTAGCATACATGTATCGAATTGTCATTATATATAAAGTATTGGTTGATGTTTGATAACTTGATTGTGCGACGTAGTTAAGAATAACTTTAAAAGGTTAGGTCATACTGAGCGTAAGCTCACTCCTATAAAATCTTGTTCAGGTTCGTACGAGGACACATGTTTCTAGAAGACTAGCTGTCGTGTACAAGAGTCGAGAAGTACAAAAGATTATAAGTGAGCTAGATCTCAAGACCTATTTTGTTTTTGTAATTGGTTTTGTTATTTGTAAACGTTTTATTTTCTTTTATTTTTACAATTTTTGGAAAAATATTTGAAATTGTTTTATTTTCTTTTGCTTTTCCTACGCACGCTTTAGATTCGAGGATAGGTGTTTAGAAACCACCGACACCGGGTCCGGGGTGTAACAATTTGGTTGCTCAAAATTCTCTCTTTCGGGACTTATTCTCTCAAAATTCACTTAGAAAGTTCTTTGGTCTCGCTCTCTCTACTTCAAGTTTTTAATCGATCACTATTGGTGTCGCTTGACAGACCTAAATGTTGTTTTACTTTGTCATTTTGTGTTGAAAAACATATTGTTTTGCTTTATTGACTGTATTTTGTTGATCTTTTTCTCATATGACTGTTGGAGAACATCATTTTTAAAATTCGCCTCATGTCTTTAAGTCTCTAGTCTGACCTTGTGAGCAATAAATTAAAGTGATGGAAGTGCGGTGCATGCAACTACCTCTCTTCCAGCGGGACTAGGAGTATGAGCCTCACATGATCCTAACTTGACGCTACTCACTGCAATGTTGGGTGAAGAGGAAAATTTCGCTAGGTCTCAGCCTAGCTGGTTTAGGCAGTAGACTCTAGGATGTGTATAAACAAATTTTTAGTTGTTTATTTATTTATTGTATTTCCTAATTAAATAAGGAAAAATGACCAAATGTACAAAAACAAGGAAATTAAAGCTCATTCCAATGAAACTCTTATCTCTTAGCCCATCAATGATTCTTATGAAGAAGACGTTATTACTTTTTGTGTGATTAAACCCACACATATCTTATATCTTTTTTCTTCTCCTCTCTCTCTCCTCCGAAGAAAATCTCATATTATCTCTCTATCTGAGTCGCTCCACCAAAAACATGAAACCGCCTATTGTCGACTGACGTTGGTGACAGAACGACCCGCCTCTTCTCCTCATCCTCATTTGGATCCAGCCTCCTTAAACCTTTCACCTCTGCTCTCTTTCACCTCCATTTCTCCTCTTGTCGGAATTGATCAGATCTCCCTAGTCTTCAACTTCCGGTGGCTAATACTCGAGGAGAAGATTCGATCTTCAAGCATTAAGATTCCGATCTCCAAGCTGAGCTCCCAATCACTAAGATTCTCAAAGCTAGGGGTTTTGATTCGAGAAATCAGAATAAGAATCAGATGGTGGTGGTGATTGAGAGCTTCGTTTGGGAATCGAGTCTTGCGCTCTACGTCTTCTTCTTCGCGTGCCTCTTGTCGATTCTCTTCTTCCCTTACTCCTCCAGCATCGGCAATAGGAGTGTCTCCTCCGCTGCGAAAGCTTCGTCGTTGTTCGACTATGGAGGCTCCCCTAAAACTTCCTGCTTCTCTATTCTCTCGCCTCAGGTAAAAAAACTACGTTGAATAGGTTAGGGTTAGGGTTTTTGAGGTGTTAACGATGACGAGTCTTCTCCAGTTAAGGTCTCGACGGAGACGGTGACTGACAGGGACGAGATCTCGACAGGGGGGTAGTAATCTTGTTTTTACTAGGGACTAGTAATTTTAACAAAATAGGGACCAGTAATTTATTGTAAAAGTAATAAATGTAATTTTATTACTAGTGGTCATAATTCTTATCTCTTCCTTTTTTCTTATTCTTCATCAATCTTCTTCGTTTTTTTATGATTTGACTGATTAATGGTGGTTTGTAACATGATTATTGGGGGTCAATAATTCCTTATTGGGGGTCAGTAACTGATTACTGGAGGTCAGTAACCAAGTTATTAGGGGTCAATAACTGATTATTGAGGGTCAATAATTAATTATTTGGTGTTAGTAACCAAGTTATTGAGAGTTAGTAACTGAGTTACCGGTGACCGAAATTCGGCGACTGAAGAAAAATCAATTTCAGTACAAGTGTTTAATTTTCATTACAAGAATTTAATTATAAAAAATCAATTCAAAAACTTAAGGTAACTAAATGGTGCATGCATTTTTTAAACCCTACTTTTGGTTCTTTCGCCTCCAGGTTTTTTCTCTCTTGGCAGCTTGAACTTACAAATAGGACAGGTATGACCAAAGCGGTTTAGCCATTTTATGATGCAGTCTCCATGGAACATATGGAATTTGGAACATGGCAAGCGAATGACTTCAGAACCAGACAGCATTTCTTCCTGGCAAATCACACACATTAAACTCGAACCACCATCTCGATTATCTTTCAACACCAACTTCTTCAATGCCTCAACCGATGCCTTGCTTGCAGGCCTCGACTTGAATACTGATTGATCAAATGACTCCGCAATAGCAGCCTCCATCTCCAACAGTCTTGGATCATGCATAATAGTTTCTGTAGAAATATTATTCGCACGCATTTCTTCTTCAATTTCTCTACGTTTTTCATGATAAAATCTCCAGGTCATCCTATTAACAGCCTCATGTTGATTTCCAACATGAGCTAGCTGGTGTTGCAGCATAGAAACAAGGCTCATCAAATTTTCAGTTGACTGCCTTGCTAGACTGGCTCGATCCTCTGCTTGGACCTTTGCTTCATATTCTCCATGCGGTAATGTATACTGCATCTCAACTCTGACATTTAAGTCCACCTTCTTGCGTCCCTTGACAACCATGCCGTTAATGACTTCAAGTATGTGGGTTATCATATCATCAATGTTGTTTAGTGGCTTTACTAGGTTACCAAAACCTTTCCAGTTTAGCTTTTCTAATTCAAAGGGGAAGTTTATACGAGATATCATCCTGGAGACAATCTCCCGTGATTGAGGTGACATATAATCATGATCGGTAGATGCTATTGACGCAAACACATCGTGATTTGACTGCATTGAATTGTAGTCTTCGATCGACCGCCTGAAGCTGGGATTCTCTGACTTGCAACTGCTGATGACATTCCAAGAAATTGAGACACGAGGACTTTCCAGCTTTTCGCGTTCCGGGTGACCTCCGGTATGAGCCGTCACATATATGCTGTAATTACTGTTACTGTTGTTGTTGTAGGTGCTCGACATATTTAAGTGTGGTGTGGTTGATTTTTGCAACCAAGAGCTCTGTTCGATTTGGGAAGTTTGCTATATTTCATTTCCCTACCTAGTTTTGTTTTTATAGTCATGCATGTCATCCATGACCCAACAGGACTAGGATTTAATCGATTAAACAGATTATTGTGTTTTCCTTAATTTTCTACTTTGGGGATTGCTATTCAAGTCCATTCTTTTTAAGGTTTTCCTACTTCTAGTTTGATTGCATTTCCTAGTTCTACTTGGTTTCTGAATCAGCAAGTTTGGTCTATATTCCCGACGTACAAATGCCTTCGAGCAGTTTATCGCGTATGATTCAGGCCATTTTTAGGCCATACATAATCACAAACGGTACGATCAACTCTTAAAAATGCACATAATACTACCACAAACAAACTCTTCAAGGTGCTGTAGCAAGAGGAGATGTCTCCTTATACCCCGTTTTAGCTAAGAATGCAGCCATCTCATCTAACCTCCGTCTCTGATTATCCAATCTATGTCCATGGTCATCTAATCTTTGTCCCTGATCATCTAGTCTTCGTACTATATCATCCCGTAACTGGGACATGGTTTCTCGAATTAGAACCAGCTGCTCGAGAAGCAAATCGTGACCTTGATGATGTTGGACTGTCTGTTCAATTTGATCAGTAGTCGTGGATGCACTTGTATTAGCCACAATATCTCTTACATCGCCAACCAAGTACTGAGAATTATTATTGTTGAGATTCCATTGGGTGCCACATTTGGAGACCGTACTTCTCAAGTCCTCGGCCTTGAGAATCAAGGCTTCCACTTTTGTTAGACATTTGATATCTCTATTTCATATGATGGGATTGTTAGAAGACGAGAGGTTGTTGGGTGATGCCCAGCTCAGAAGTTGTTCTCAATAATAACTATCTATTTCAACAACATTTTCATCACATGTCTCGGTGATTTCGGAGGAACTTCTTGTTGCGGCATTGCTTATAGCCGTGTCAGTCATTATAATTTTGCCTGCTAGAATGAAGATCATGGGGCCAAGTGGTTCTCCTGCCTTAACAACATAGCTATCTTTCTTGTAGACCAATGGCTCAAGATGGCTGCAGATGATTTCCAGCACGTATTCATGCATATTTTGAAGCATGGGTACCTATAATATAAATAAATTTCAATTTAACTAATATATATATATATATATATATATAGAGTCCGGATCTAGAGAGGACATCTTTAAATTAACTCTTAAAATAAGTATATTTTTTTAAAGCTTTTTATTAATAACTCACACACCCTACATATATCGTGAGGTTTAAACCCATGCCTCATTGGAAGGGCCCTGTATATGTGTGTGTGTGTGTGTGTGTATACAGTTCTTATCTAGAGCGAAGCTTCACTTTAAAATTAAAGTGTGAAATTCCTTATTTGATTAACTTTTCGGTCATATTTCCACATCTTCATCATTCAGTTTGTAGAACCTAATACATTACCTTGCTATGATGATGAATATGAAAACAAGCTTAATTAAGCATGTATAGCAGAGCAGCTAGAGTGAATTTTGTAAGTTAGAACAACTTAGCGAGTGAAATGCCAAGGATTGAGTTGATAATTTTTGGAATGCTAGATAGAACATAACTCAAGGGGAAGAGAATGAATACATACTCCGAATGAACCGTCACATAAAATGGTAACTATGCAAGCTAAACTAGCACTTAACATAATCAGATGATATGAGATGCTTTCATGATATGATAGCTAATCCCCGTGGTATGATACTTTGGGTCTAAATATTTCTCATTACTTTAATGACTGTGTTATATTGAGCGTTAGTTGCACACATAAAAAAAACACCAAATTATTCATGCCAAGTTTAAGAAAGCTAAACTATTACATCTCCACCAGTCATCACATTTGATCTTCAACCTTCATTTCCAAGCCATCCTTGAGTGTTAGACAACACCCAACGATCGGATTTGTCTTCCTTTTTGCCAAGTGAATTAGATTTAGATTTCCGTAACGTAATAGTTTCTCTCTCTCTTCATCACTAGGCGCATCTTAGTAGAAATATGATGACTAGGCAAGAGGTTAGAGATTTTATCCCTGGTGTTATGTCGTGTGTTAAGTGAGACTCGCTCTACCAAAGCCGCACTACTCTTACTTGGTTGTATTTTGAAAAGAGTTAAGCTAACCCATAATTTTGAAAAGAGTTAAGCCACACTTACTCTTACCTAACGAAAGAGAGTTAAGCTAGCACATAATTTGGAATTACGCAAAGTTGCGCATGGTTTTAAACTACGCCAAACTTAAATTGGAATTATGCCAATTTCGTTACACTTGAGTTGGAACTACGCCAATTTGGAAATCTTTCTCTTATTTGCTTTCATATCTACAAGTTTCTATTAGTTTTTAATTTTCTAGAAATGGTTCCAGGTACATAGGATTTTTTTTTTAAATTACATTTTAGTTGTCTTTGTTACTAATCATTTGGGAAGTTATTAGCCATGGATGAATGGGATTAAGGATGGATTGATCGAAAGCAATTTGAGCATCAAGGCTATTATGATAGGGAAAAAGGAGCCTTTTCATGAGCAACAAAGTTTTTATGGTGGTGGTTGTCAAGAGTGGACAACACATGTCAATGAGTATATGACACCTCAAGTAGAAGCACTAAGCTCTAACGCGGAAGCCATGCTAATTAAGATTTTGGTCAAACAAAATGAGATGATTCAATGCATCCGAAATGAAGTTGCTTCCACCACTCAAGGATTACACAACTTAGAGAGACAAGTAGAGCAACTAGCAAGTGAACTTAGAGAGCAATATGTGGAGAAGATGCACAGCTAGAAGCCAAGTATTATGACTACTCCACTAAAGATGCCGAAACTCCCCTAGAGGACTGTTATTCGAAGCCTTGCCAAAATGTAGAGTCCTTTGATTCCTTGTCATGTTGCAGAAGTTGGAGAATCAAGCATCATCATTCCTCCATCATCCAAGGAGCAAGATCAAGAACTTCCTGTGGAGGGAGAAAATTAAGCAATGAGATGATTCAATGCTTCTGAAATGAAGTTGCTTCCACCACTCAAGGGTTACACAACTTAGAGAGACAAGTGGAGCAACTAGCAAGTGAACTTAGAGAGCAATATGCGGTGGATGATGCACAACTAGAAGCCATGTACCAAGACTACTCCACTAAAGATGTCGAAACTTCCCTAGAGGACTATCATTCGAAGCATTGCTGAAACGAAGAGTCCTTCGATTTCTTGTCATATTGAAGAAGTTGGAGAATTAAGCATCATCATTCCTCCATCATCCAAGGAGCATGATCAAGAACTTCCTATGGAGCAAGATAGGACATTGAGCACTCATGTTCACAATGAGTGGATACGTTTACCTCTCAATCCCCCATTTAGTGCTCAGTGAAGGATTGGAAGGGAAGTGGCACACTTGTTCACGACCCTCCACCTCACTTTTACGTACCTCAACTGCCTACGCCTTCCTTACGCATCACATCAATATCAACCTTGAAAGAGGAGTCAACATGGATACTTGGATGAAAAATTAGAAAGAAGACGGAGAAAAGAAGATGGCCACCCATTTGGTCAAGCTTCGAGGACTACATGGACTACTTTTGTGTTTGCCTCTACGATATTTCAAGAAGTCCATTGGCTCCAAATAGTAAGGTGGTTTTGGTCAAGAAATATCCTCCCTAGCAAGTTGAGGGAGCGTTATGGACCTTGTTAATGTCCTTAAACTTAAACCCGAATTGGTGGATTTCAAAAGAATGAAGAAATAAGAAGAATATAGTTGAGAGTTTGTGGAGTGGGCCGAAAGCATGGGAATGTGTTCAAAGCCTAAGTGTGAGGTTCCTTTAGTTCTATATGCATGGAACTTAATGGATAGCAAGTGTCTAACTTGGTCTTGTTTGGTTATCACCTATATGCATTACAGAGCTAACGAAGGGGTCTACAAAGAGTTTGTTTTTTCTAATCTTTCACTCTTATTTTTCTAAGCATGATATTTTTAGTCTTTGTGTTTCCATATTAATAATTTGTAACTTCAAGAGTTTTGGATACTTATTTCACCCTTGGTCAAAGGATAAGACACAAAGATTTAGCTTTTATTGAAAGAACTATCCAAAGTTCAAGTGTGAGGTAGATATCCTTTCTCTCATGCCATGTAGGTAGTTTAGTTGTTTTGAATGCTAGTCTTGGGCCTTAATGATGCATGGTCCCCAAAACATTGATGAGATCTTAATAGCTTCATACCACATTAAGGATTATATGATGTTTTAAAAATGAGGTGTTTGTTAGGCCATTAATGTGAAAATTTATTTGTGTTGACTAGCATGTGGTAGTTAATAAGTATTTTGTCTTATGCCTAAAATTTATTTCGCCATTGTTCATTGCATATTGAGGAACGAAAGTTCTTCAGTGCACCAAGGTTTAAGTGAACCAATAGCCACTGACCAATCATAATCATTCATTTAATGCAGTCAATTGTATGACACTAACATCGATGCTAACACCGTTAGATAATTGAGACAAAAAAAAATCAACATGGTAAAAATAGGTAAGGCTACAATAAATATTACATGGGCAATTAATACATAATCAAATTAATTACCATCAACATATTGTTTTTTTTTTTTGAAAACCATCAAGACATTGTTGTGGACATAAGAATTTTGTGCAATCCGTAATATGAAACCGAAAGTTGATATGAATTTGAATATTCCATAATGAAATTTTTATTTATATTATATTTTCATTAATATACGGTTATATTGAATACGTTTATATTATATTTTCATTAATATACGGTTACACATTAGTAGGCACGAATTTGTTAAGTGCCAATAGAAAAAAAACAGGACACATTACACATTCCGCGCACGCAATAATAGGTATAATGTTAAATAATAAATAATGAATCGGATTTGTCGTGTTTTCGACATTGGTCAAAGATGTCAATTTGTTGAACACATTTATTTTGTTAATGTCAACCATGTCGATGGGATAAAAATAAATTAATATGTGAGCATGAGATAATTTTTCGAGCTGAGTAAAGACCGTCCAAAAATTATTTTACAATCTTGATAATTAGAATAGTGCTCGGGAGTGATTTAAAAAAAAACAGAGTAGAGTCCTTAATTTAAATTGTTTGTTGTATAGTAACAACATCACTGCGTTCGTGGATATTTTCAGATATTTTTTTAGATACCGAGTTAATTTTAGCAGATTTTTAGTAGATGACCCACAACCACAACCGGAGGGTTTTTTTTTTCTCCGGTAGGGCATTTCCACAGCGTACCACGGCCATCGCCGTCAGATTCGTTTGGCCATATGCTTCGACCGGCCTCTCTCTCTCTCTCTCTCTCTCTCTCCATGTATGCCTCATTGGCCCTTCCTTCCCTTTCACGGCAACTCTCATCTCCGCCTCTTGTACCTCCGAGATCACTTATGCTTTATCACCCCTTCCGACGCAGTTGATTCACTCCTCGATGTCACTCACTCCCCACCCTTGCCTCTTAGCTTCACAAACCCCTAGCCTCCTAGATCGCCAAAAAAAAACATAGATGATCATGGACTCATGGTTCATGGCATCATCAACTCATAAAAGATCATCTACAGGGAAACAAAATCTAAAAGTAGAAGCAGCTTTTTGAGATTATACAAGATTATATCATAATAATCAAAAATGCTATTTAATAATTTACTTGTATATCCTCTGTAATAAAGTGATTGTCCATAGAAGATCAGTAAAGGGTATTTAGCTATTTAAAATGATTTTTAGAAGATTATGAATTAAAGTAATTATCTTAGAAAAATATAAAATCACATGATGCATTATGGTTCTGGACCGTTTCTTTTTGCACTGTTTGATCATCACGACGATGAACTTGCTGGGAAGGAAAGTCGGGAGGCGAGAGTCTTGAAGAGGCGGAGATCGGCGAAGGCGAGGCGCTGAGGAACCACGTGGTAAGGCAGCAAGAACGGGTCTGCGACGGGGTGGTGATTTCCGGCATGAAGACGGTGGCGCTGAGTGGGAGGGAGCGCGGATTCACCGTCGTGATGATGTTGACCCAGCTCCCGAAGTCGCTTGAGCCGATTAGAGCGTCGACAATGTTGTTCATTAGCTGCGCCATCGCTCGTGTTGTCAGAGAAGGAGGCGGCGGCGGCGATAGAGAAAAGGTGGGGGCGGTGATGGTGAAAGAGGTGGAGGCGGCGATGGTGAGGGAGGTTGAGGCGGTGACGGTGGAAGAGGTGAAGGTGATGGCGGTGGTGGTTGTGGTGAGGAAGTTGGGGGTGAGGCGGAGGGGTCGGCGGTGGAAGGATTGAAGAGGGTGAGAGCGTCAGTGGTGATGAGGAGAAGGACGAGAGAAGGTGGTGGATGGTGGTGATTGGGCGTCATGGGAGTGAGTTTTTCTGGTCGAACTTGGGAGGAAAGGGTGGAGAGGCTGGGTTTTGGGTTTTTACTGTATTATGGGTTTTTAGATTTTACTGTAGTTCCATTTTTTTATCGCTAACCCCGTTTGTTTTTCTGTTAATATAGATGGGACCCACATGAGTGGTTCAAGTACACCATGGTGCACTGAATCCGCTTTGATTGAGGAAATGTATGATTTAATTATGAGGTGGTAAGGCCAAGTAATTTCATTCATCATCCTTTTTCTTTACTTATATTTTGAAAACTACAAAAATTTGTCGGCTTGCTTGCTTGGTCCCAAAGAACGAAACAACCCCTAAAGATGAGACCGAACTTATGTCTAATTGGATTGATTGATTTTAAGCTTGTTTAGCGATTGAAGATCAATGCTTTGTTAATAGAAGGATTTGGCGTTTTATGCTCACATGCACATTTAAGTCATATTACCCATGTCATTTTAGATGCATTCATGTGGGAAAGATAACGACTAAATTTGTTGAAGTTGCCTATGCCAAATTATGTGAGTTTTTGAACCTAAAAGATGCATAAAAGTTTCAAATGCACTAGTTCTTTCATTGTGTGATCAATTAATTGTGCATGTAATCTAGAACTTGCTCTAAATCTTTCGAGACTTTATATCAAAAGCATGAGTTATTATTGGGGAAGACCAAGGCATTAGGTATCCACCATGGCCAAATAGCTTTGTCCTTGTAATTTTTTTTTTGCATCAACAAAGTGTGTTATCTATTTGATACATGTTTTTGAATAAAATGATGACATACATTGATACATATAAAACTAGTCATAAGTCACTCAAGTTCAAGATGTCTGCAATGACTTGTGGCTCCTTTTGCAAGAGTTTTTCCTGTTCTGATATTTACTTTAGCATTTCACGAAGTTCCATATACTTTGATAACCTTGTGCTGATCCATCCATGCTAAATTGTTTCTGAACGAATGCAAATCTCTAACCTGACGAACTCTCTCCTTAATCCAGTCCTTCTTAATATTTTGGTGCAGTTGTCTCGCTTTGTGTTCAATCTTAACAACAATAGGTCTCATCACCAGATGATTCTCTACCCTTTCTCGCAAATCCTTCCTAGTGCGATAAGGATACATCACTTTCTTCTTTTCCTCATAAATAAAAGGTTTCACATAATATGGGATCACCAATTTTGGCTTCTTGGGTAATCTGTGCGCGAGACGATCTTTCGGTGTTATATCTTTTCCATCATCCTCACTAAAACTATTCTCTACATGTGGCTCTTTTTTCACAGAAACACAATGTTTCACATAAACTTTGTCATTGTAATTAAAATCCACTAGTAAGCCAATTTGAGCCTTTGTTATGTGTTAGCCTTTTCATTTCTTCATCACCACAAATATCTACCTATTTAAACTTACATTTTTCCTTACCATGTCTAAGCCAAGTGGTAAGTAATGTGAGTCATATTATTAGTTTGGTGCTTGTAAATGCGTTTGAGGATAACAAAAGAATAAGTATGAGGTGAGGTAGAATATTTGTGTAGCCAAGAAATAAAAATGGTGATCCTAGAAATATGTTTAAAGTATCAAAAGAAATGTCTAAAAGTCGACTATGGACTAGGGTCATAAAAAAAAAGAAAAAGTGTTGTGCAAAAATAGTGTGAGTGAAAAAAAAAATACCAAAGAGTGTGTGTTGTATAAAGAGAGGAATTATTATTATTATTTTTTAGTGGTGTAGTTGGGTTTGGGGAGAAGAAAATGAGGAATTATAAAGCACTTAGGCATCGTTTGGTTCGCGGAAAGGAAAGTAGTTCATTTGTCTTTCCCACGAAGAGGATTTCCCCATGACTTTCCGTTCCGATGTTTGGTAATACAAGGAAAATCATCTGAAAAGTTGTTAATTAAAATAATAAAATAATATATTGTGAGTAATAAATGCAAGAAAATGAGATGGGAAAGTGGTTTCTATATATTTTAGAAGGAACAATTTTCCCTCACATTTTTCCAACCTTCAAGAAAATATTTTATTTCCTTCAACATTCCCAAACGCATGAAAGGAACAACTTTTCTTTCCTGATGGTTACTTTCCACGAACCAAACGAGACCTTAGAGTCACAAAAAAAGTCTTATAGGATCTTAACAAGAGAATTGCTTATTAGAAGGCTTAGAATTTATGATTTCTTTTCCTTTCCTTTCATTTATATAACCCCCGCCTTAAGCCCCATTACAACCAAAATAAAAGATTTTGTGATCCGAGAGAACTCATGCAATGATTGTGGAGAAAAGATGGAAGAACAAGCCTATGGAAAACATGTAAATTGAATTATTTTTAAGTGCAAACATTAACCACTAAACAATACTTGAGTGAAAATAATGAGTGTATCGAAGTGAGTTTGATAATTAGGTAACTGCAGTTTAAGTTTATATATGAATCATTTTAGGGTGACATACATGACATATGCGTCTGTGATACCTTGTTGAGTAGGAATTTCCAAATCTATTTATTAGCCTTGTATTTTAAAATTTTCGTTTTTAAACATGCTTAACTAAATGTTTGTCCACTATGACATGATTCTCTTGGGAAATGGTTAAAATCAAGGATGCAAGTAAGCCTTTGCGTTGTTAGTCTAGATTTTGTTTTGCTTAAGCACAAGCAAAGTGTAAGTGTGAGGTAATTTAATATGTCAATATTTGCCTAGTAATTATTATTTTTATCTTATTCTTTTATGATGTTTTTTTTATTGTTTATATACTTATTAGTAATTTTTCTATTCATGCTAGGAAAAGGAGCAAAGGAATGGAAACGTGCCAAAAAAGCGGCTTATGCACATATTTTGGTCATCGGGTGAAGAATCGAAGCCAATAGAGCAAATGCGGAAAGTTCACTAAAATACGAAATTGACTGGTCAACCCCGGTCAACACCGGAAAGGCAAGTCAAGCTTCGGCGGCTGGCAAGGTAGTAGTTAAAAAAGATAGTGGTAGATGGTCAACATGTTAAAAGAGTATGGAGGGCAATGAATTATTCAAATTAAATTAAAAGAGTGGTGAAAGGGACGAGACATATTTACTCTTGTCTCCTTGATGTTGATAATATCATTTTGTCTTGTAAGCCAAATATCTATAATGCCCTTGTTTTATTTTCCTACAAACACAAAATATCTATAGGTAATTTAAGTATTAGCCAAAGAGCAAGATCCACTTTGGGTGCTTCACACACAATCTTGTCCATTACATCTCCATCTTTTTCATCACATTTGATCTTCACCCTTCATTTCCAAGGCACGCCTCTTTAAATAGCTCTCATTCTCTTTCCAAAGAGTGTGGTTCTTTCTTTATTGTAGGTTCTGTGTTTGCAATGAGGACAATGAAACAATTAATCACCTCTTTGGATATTGTAGGTTCACCAAAGAGATTTGGGATGCAATGAACATATGTCCACCCATGAATTGGGAAGCAAAGTCTTACATAATTAGTTCTTAGATAATCCTTTTGATGTAGATATTTTTCAGAAACTAATAATGACTTGTTGGCAGGTTTGGAAAACAAGAAATGAGGTTTTCTTTAGGGGTAAAACCCCTAATATCAGAACCACAACTGTGGCTATAACATGTAACTTGCACAATGCAACCTCTTTACTGGCAAAAGAAAATCCTATGCCCTCGGGGAATATGAATATTAGATGGGTTCCACCATCAAATGGAAGAATCAAAATCAATTTTGACGGTTTTGTCCAGAGTAATTGTGTAGCAGGAGGTTTCATACTAAGAACAAATAATGGTAAACCTCTTACTCCAGCCTCTTTCAATTCTGGTACTAGCACTGTTCATGTTGCTGAAGCTATGGCTTTACGCAGTAGCCTCATTTGTGCTAGAGTCCCGGTTTTACCAAGATAGAAGTGAAAGGTGACTCAAAATTAGTGATTGATGCTGTGAATGACACTTCAGGCCCTCCATGGAAGCTGCTCAAGATAGTTCAAGGTAGTTCCTTTGAGTTTGTGTGTTTCAAGCATGTGTTTAGAGACGCAAATTTTGTGGCTAATGCTTTTGTCAATCTAGGTCATAGGCTTAGCGATGTGTTTCTGGGAGGAGAGTGTTCCACCAGAAGCTTCGTCTGCTCTTGTCTTTGACATTGTTAATATTGGGTGCACTAGTTATTTTCCTTTTCCTATATAAAAAAAAAACTAGTTGGTGCTAGTTCAGGGCACCTAACTCTCTAGAACACAGTCCCATCTCCAATGCGGCATTAAGTCGGAGACTATGGAAACTGAAGCAAAATCAACCAGAGAACTATGGTACGTTTGGGCATCCGTTTTCATCGAGAACCATATTAAGTAAATAGGGGAACCAAATCAATACGAAATTTTGATAAACAATCCATAATAACCACCTTTCCCATCAACGTAGAACGCTCGTGAGGGGCAACACCGGATGCTTTGTTTTGTTTTAAAGTTGGGTATCTAAAACACCAACTCTCCTAATGAACATCAGCATAATACTCATCAATCCCTGCACCAATCCAAACAACAAACCAAGTAACCAATACTATTCTACAGGTGCAGGATACTAAGCACCAATAGAGTAAGTACCAAAAACAAAGAACAACCTCCAAACGAAACTCTAGTCCAGCTCCAAGTTAGCCCTAAACTAAATGCTTAGATATTGTGTTGGTGTTTCGACTTATGAAGGGTTTATTTGGTGAGACGGAGACGTCCATACTAAAGTTTCTTTATTAAGTTGGCCAAGGCTATCTAGTCCCTCGTTAAGGTTTGGGTTTCCTGCTGGAATTTGGCTCTTGTATACAAATTTTACTTTATTATCCTCAAATTATTTATGGTCATTTTCCCTGTTAGTAACCGTGGGTTTATTTTTTGAGAATCAACTGTGATTATTTAAACAATGTATAAATTTGTAAAAAAAAAAAAAAACTTAATTCGAGTCTCAGTGTTTGTACACAAAGAAACCAATCAAGAACTTGGGTTGATGGATATATAATCAAGATACAACTATCAGTTGACACGGCATGGCCCTCATCAAACATGCAATATGACACATGAAATACAGACAACAGCAGTAGGAGTAAATTGTATAGATCCAATGGATATACACGACCACTCTAAGGAACTAAGTCAGGCACTAGAACGCTTTCGTCATGCTACATTTCAAAGCCGGACAACAACATTACATCACTCATTTCCGATGGTTATGCAGCTCCTTGTCTTCTTGGGCTCTACATCTGGAACATGATGATAAAGCATCAGCCAACAATCTCCAACTAGAGACTGAATTAGTAGAAAGGGTATGTTCATGCCAAGCTTAAGATACACACCGGAATTATAGAAGTTACTTGAATGAACACTAATGAACTGTGGTCATGTCCAGTTTTCTCCTGCCATCCTACATAGCCAACATAAGCCCCAAAAGGTTTACAAAGATAACAAACGCAGTTAGAATGGATAGAAAGCAGTCTAAATGCAACTCAGACTTTTACAAGTTATTGAAGAATGTAGCATACCATTTAACTTGCTAGTGGAAACCCTCACTTTGGAGTGGGCGGGTATGATTTTTTAGAAATTTCCAACTGGGGAGCATGACACCCTTGAAAGGCATTCCAATCTCCAACATCCCCTTCATCCATTTAATCCGGTTTACAAGTTCCTCCAAGTCCAAAATTGCAGCTTCTAATCTATCAGATCTCACTGAATTTAATATTATGTCTTCATCAGCTTTCATCCTCTTCAAAGACCTACCATTATCAACTATGTCTATCCTAGTTGCAGTTCCCCTCGTATTATTTAATGCATTTTTAATATGCGAACTGAAACTGCTATCTGAGCAACTCTTCTCAAATTGACTATCTGCTATATCAGATTCCATATTTGTTTTTGCAGTGGCTATGTCCTTTGCTGTTAAAGATTGATCAGCATTGGCAATTTCCTGCACATCTCTTTTTCCTTCATCCATAGTTTGGGTTGCCAAACTTGGAATGTCTCCTGCAACAACATACCCCCATATCAATCACATTATCGTGCTACTTCCATCAAAATAAAACTTGAACATTGCATCAACATTCAAGAATATAAGAGACTGGACTCATATCGCGAAATTGATAATTCGCATGTGTATCACATTAAGATGGCCGTTAAACAAAGATAATGCTAAAAAGACAAATGATATAGACCACGTTTAACGGCTACATCAAATGCCACATCGTTACATAGGGTTCACCTAGCAATATCTTCAACATTGTCAATTAATTGGCCAGAAGAACTACAAAAACCAACAGATACAATGTCAAGGAAAGTGGAAGGCCCAAATCCATGAGCAAGTGGCAAGAAGTAAGGGGTCAATTGATTGCATATACCAAACAAGTAGAATTGTATAACACTAGGTAACAAACATCTTATACAAATCACCAGAGGCTAGGATGTAATGTTTGTTGAGATATAATCCCACATTAGGAAAATGGGACATTCTCTGTCGTTTATAAGGGTTTGGGCCACTATCCATTACTAATTGGTTTTGGATTTGAATCTCAGACTACATCATGGTATCAGAGCGGGTTAGCCACGTCCACGTGTGAATGTGTAACGGTCACACAAACTCCATGTCACCTTAAATGTTGTCCACGTGTTATGCTTGAAAATTCGCCACATGTGAGGGCTTGTTGAGATATAATCCCAAATCGGGAAAAATGAGACATTACCTATGGTTTATAAGGATTTGGGCCACTCCAGCCATTGCCAATTGGTTTTGGATATGAGCCTCGGACTACTTAATCAATGTCCATTACTAAACATATCATCCCTTGATGTCCTCTTTTTTTTCTTTTTGACGGGTGTACGTATATCTTTTTTAGTTCTTCCGATATGTGGAAGCAAAATGGAATAGGTCTGATGCTCTACAAAGTTATTTTGACTTACCATTGAGAAAGTTTATTTGACTAATTACCATTACAATGTTAGTCCCATTGAATAATTCTTTACAGGTGATACACACCTACCTATACTCACACTCGCACACGCAAACGCACACAAACAGTCACATACGCACACACATATTTGTATATTTGAGCAGTGGAAGTAAAAAGATATCATACCTTGATTATGAGGCTTTATTACTCGTACACATGGATGCCCATTTTCCCTCTCCTGTAACCACAAGAGCATTACAATCAATTAAATATAAAAAGAATAATTATGGTTTGTCTTTTCTAACTGAGTGGAAAATCTAACAGCTACATAACAGAAGATAAAATGTTCATTGATAGGCAATGATTTTGGCATAACCAAAAATAGAGCAAAAGTATTCAATTGTTTCCAAAATTTTAGTTCAGGGTGGGGATATAGGATAATGAATAAACAAAACTTTGGAAATATCTTTGTCACTTCATAGTAATGTTAACGTGTGGCACTAGTAAGTTTTCATCATGATGCAATTGTGACTTAAGCTTGCAAGTTGCTAGTACTTGACGATCTAAGTATATGAACATAATTATTCATAGAGTGAGATCAAAGATTAGTGAAAACATGTGAAAGATTGTCTCAGTTTAGCTCTGATATTTGATATATATTGCTGCTTAAAACAAAATCCAACATAGAGAAACGAGACATATAGATGAGTAATGAGTCATACGTACCTTGGGTGTAGGTATTGTCCAACCATATTCTAGAGACCAATCCAAGGATGAGCGCAGGTCCTTGTAAGAAACCTCATAGGTCTGTCCTTCAACTCCTTCACCAACAGGAGGAAGCGGAAACTCAACCTGGAAAAAAAAAAGATGACGTGAATCAACATATAATAGCAAGGTGCCGTGCACAACCTGGTAACTATAAAACTTAAGTTGAGATGAAATAGAATGACAGACACAGTGATGGACTAAATGGATGCATATAGGCCACCCGACCAATTTTCTCATAAAAGAAAAAAATAAGTTTCAGAGTAAGTTAACCATGGAATAAACCAGAGCATTAAACTGAAGTCAAACACAAGTATTTAATCAACCATAGAAAAAGGATAACTAATGACTTAACCTTTCAAATATATTGGCATTTTACATGATGCAAATGTAATCCATAGAATGATTTATTTACACAAGAATAAGAGGAAGAAGCATTGTACAATCCTTGTTAACAACAGAAAGATACATACAAAATGGACAAGATATCCTCATCAGAGACAAAACAACTCAAAAGATTATACATCAAAAACCAACAACCCACAAAGCATTCCAGAGAGAAATAAAAATAAAAATTCTAAATAGTGCTGCTCTCCTACCCCTCAAAAATACAGAGAAGATAATCTTTAAAAGCCTCAGAAAACCATATCCCAAAGAGCCGAAAAAAATCTTGCCACGTCCTAGAGCTCCTCTATTTCTAGCATTCATAGACATCATAAAAACTCTCTTGTTTCTTTCAAACCAAAGCACCCAAACATCCAACCAACATAGCCCCACAAACACTATGGCTTTATTTTCTACCCTTTACCAAAACCATATTGGATTTGACTAAAGAGAGCATGATTCCATGCTGGGGACTCCCAAGTCACCCCAGCCTCCCCCCAAAGCTCTACCGACACGAGGCCACCTCACAAAGCAAAACAAACAAAAAATAAATTTTATTAGCAGTCTCTCTATTCACTTTAAAAAGCAACAATTAGGCCTCCCTTGTTGAAGCATATCACACGACATCACCCTCTCATGCGCCACCTACTAACCTAAAACCTTGACATCTGGAATTTTATTCCCAATTAAGTTTGCTAGAGAGAAGCTACAACAGAGGCTCTCTTAATCAGAACGTGTAAAAGGAGAGCACCAGAAGCTTCCATCCATTACCTTCCATCCATTACCTTGCTGTGATGATGAATATGAACACAATCTTAATTAAGCATTTATAGCAGAGCAGCTAGAGTGAATTTTGTAAGTTAGAACAACTTAGCGAGTGAAATGCCAAGGATTGAGTTGATAATTATTGGAATGCTAGATAGAACATAACTCAAGGGAAGAGAATGAATACCTACTCCGAATGAACCGTCACATAAAATGGTAAATATGCAAGCTAAACTAGCACTCAACATAGTCAGATGTTATGATAGGAATATAAGAAACTACCTTCAATTTTTTATGCCCTAATAATTCTGTTACTTTTCCGGACCAATAACAACCATCTTTCCACCAATCAACTAAATCTCCAACTTTCCAGGCATCATTGACAACAACTACCGCTTCCAATATGGTATTGGCATCCGGCCTTTTACTTTCATGATAGATAGAAGGAAAGGGAGGACGCATCATCAATATGTTCGCCTTTCTTTTCCTCTTACCATTAGCAGGGTTGTGTTGATATATTTTCTCCCAAGTTATTTCTGCAGTTGAGAACAATTCATGAATTAGAAACTATTAAAAAAATATTAAAATGAGACGGATCATTTTCAGCCGTGCTATCGATTGCATGACAGCCAGAAACAACAATATAGAAAAACTATACAAACATGAAACAAGACAAAAGCTAAACTGACTAGTATCACTCGGTCTTAGTTATATCTTCCATTACAGGACACTATATAGTCATAATACATTTATGAATCAGAAACTACTAAAAAAAATGACACAGATTATTTTTCAGCCAAGCTATCGATTGCATGATAACCAGATTCAACAATATCGAAAAATTATACAAACATGAAGCAAGACAAAAGCTAAACTGACTAGTATCACTGAATCTTAGTTATATCTTTCATTACAGCACACCATAGTCATAATACAGACCCATATTGTCTGGTAGTTGGTACTATGTGCAATGCATACAGTCCAATCTTTATGATCAGGAAATCAAAAGTACAGAATATTTATGCACTGCTGTATATGTCTTTTTTTTTTTTTTTTTGTAATACATGCAGAACATGCAACAACCTAAAATGATAAAGAGTAAAATCAAGCTGTTCATGCAACAACCTAAAATGATAAAGTGCACAACTTGGTGAGCTTAAACTCTTCAAAATATAGCTCTTACTTTCATCTGGAAAGTCATAATACTTCAAAGCACATGACAGCTGACCTTTTCTCCAGCCAATATCTATTATCTGAATAATAATAGAAACGTTGTTAGAGACTAATAACAAACAGAAAAAAAAAGAGCCTCAATAAAAAATATGAAATAATCACTAATAGTTTGCATCAAAAACTCCTTCAACAATACTCATTGTCCTTTTTTTCAATTTTTTGAAAGAATAAAACTCATTGTCCTTCATAGGTTATTACACTCCCAACAATTTTGACCCACCATTTAATGTTCAACAACATCATATAATTCAGCGCCCTCCACCTTACCGAAATCGGTATTTATACCTCCATCATATAATTCAGCGCTCTATTGATCTTCAGGCAAGAGATCATGCAAAACCTTTCAATGATCAAGTTTAAGTTGGCCAGTTATTGATCAGAGTTTAATGAAGAACAGATGGTATTGTCCGCGAATCAGATATGGGTACTCAGAGTTTTCCCTACCAGTAATCAGACCTTCAACAATGATGAAATTTCTTGCCTGCTCCATAAGTCCACTTAATACATCCACAACGTAGATAAAAACAAAGTTTATGGGGATCACCATGTCTCAATCCCTTAGTGGCGTTTTAATTTCATTTACATCTTCTGTTTATGATATAAGAAAAGTTGGATGATCCCAGGCAGCAGCCAGTCCACCTCGTCCATCAAATTCCAAAGTTTTTTTTTTCTTTCTCAGAACATAATCCCTGAAATCCCACTCAAGGTGGTCATCGGATAATTTTATTGTAGTCTAAAAGTGCTCTACTAACAAACCGCTGCTCAACTCAAGTTTTTCAATGAAATCCCTTCTTCTTCTACTGTTAACTATGTACAGTGGAAGAACACTGTTTTGCTATCTACAACCTATATACCAATTCACCTCTTGCCTCCATAAAATTTCTTATCTGGAAACAAGCTCTTCTAAATTCCCCCTCGGAAGCTCTCTCTCCCTTCCCTAATCTCCACACAGTCCTCCTTCCAACTCTTCCTCATCCAGCTCCTTTGTTTTTGCACCACTTCCTTTTTCTCAATCCCTACAGATTCTTTAATTTATCCTTTCAAGCTTCTTCTTCCTTTTTCCTAAATATTATTCTTTTAAATCAAGCTACCTCTGATTTTCAATTATATGCTACATGTGTTTGACAACAGCCAAGGAAGTGAAAATCAAGATAACGACACAAGAAGTTGAAAATTGTTCAAACAAGATATAAATAAATGCAGGTAAATAAAACAAACGTTTTATCATCAACAACTGCTAGTGATCTCGAGTGCAGTGCATACCTTACACCGGAACCACGCACCACGAAAGCCTTTCAGAAACGATCTCGTTTCCACGTCCTGTCCAACTTTAAATGGTAGAGTATGCAGGGCCATGATGATTACACACACCTGGCCCTAAACAAATTTCAGCAAATGCAAAGACTTGGCAGAAACAGATACAAATAATTCAAACAACAATTTGGGGAAATAATAATTTAATTCATGGGAGACACTTGATTTGATTAAGGGCTGTTTGGTAGCAGCACTTTGCTGGAAGCCACTTCGGAAGAAGCATACATAAACGGAATATGGACTTGGAAAGCAGCCTTAAAACAATTCAGAGCTAAGAATTCGAAAATTCGATCAATTAAAAGCAAAATTGGAAAGAGAAAAGACGCACCTGAAGATATCAGGTTTGACCCGTCTAAAATGGAAGAATGAGGAGAATTAGAGGGTAAGAAAATCGATACGTGAAGATGGCTATGCTCTGCCTCTCTAACCTCAAACGCACTGTTTTCAGTTTTGAGCTCCTCACTTGTGAGCTGGCCCCTCAATTTGTCTTTTTCTCTTTTATTTATTTCTGTAAAACGAAAAGAAAGAAAAGACCGACTCAAATTGTAACCTAAAAAAAAGAAATCAAATTTGTTAAACCGACTCAAATTGTTGAAAGGTTATCAAATTTTGTGCGTGTAGGAGTTCGCTTCTCTTAAACTGACGACTGAAGTGATCGGAAAGTAGAAGCATCATGGAATTATGGAAGAGCGAAGAGGAGCTGGAGCACGTAGAACCCATTTTGTACGTCAACGGAATTCGTAGAGTCTTGCCTGATGGATTGGCTCACCTTACTCTTCTTGAGTACCTCAGAGGTTCCGCTTCATCCCTAATCTCTTTTTCTCGTTACTCTTCGATGCAGAATTGTCTAGTTTTTGGATTCGATTGGGTTTCTGGTGATGGCATGTGGATGCTTGATCTGGTGAAGTCTTGGTTTTAAGTAGTTGGAGCAACAGCTTTCATTTCTATGTTACGAAAGCACGAGAGTGTAGTTAAGGAGTAGTGAATAGTGTGGATGCTGTTTTGCATGTGTGTTGAAGAGCATCGAAGCAGAACCGCTTCGAATGTGTGCTGCAGATAGTTGTTTGTTTTGTTAATAAGTTATGTTTTGTTTTCGTTAGTTCTTGGATATTAATGAGTTTTCGCAATTTCAGTTGTGTCCATAATATGACAATTGCTCAGTTGCAAGATTGAATGACTTGGAAATTGGGTTATTCTCCTGTTTGTTTTATTTTTGATTGCAGATGTTTCTGTGAGTTCGTTACAAGTTGTTACGACTACTTGGATACTTGGATTGATGAGAGCTGTCTTTACCAGTTTGATGTTTTCTTTACAACCCTTTTGTCTCCCCTGGAATTTTTGTGAAGGGGATAGATCTACTTGATAAGAACATTTACCAAAAATAGGAAGAGTTGTGTAGAATTTGTCATGTCTTTCCATGGCTCTGTAGGCCATATAGTTAATAGAAGTCAAGATGTGTGGGTTGGTAGTCATATTGTTCGACTGTCATGCAGTTTGGTTTTACCTGGAATTATGTTTAGTATTCTTGAACTATGGAGTTGATTGGTTTCAATGTCCGAAGTGGTTGATATATTTTCTCCGGATACCATCTTCTTTTTTTTATGATGTTGTTCTCCTTTTTTTTATATAATGTCCCTTTTCAACGTGATATAAATCTACGGTTTACAGTCCTTGTGCTAGAAAATCTGATCCGAAATTCTATTGGCTATGTGGCAATAAAGATATAGGTCTCACAGGGACAAAGCTTGGTTGTAGTGAAGGTGGTTGTGGAGCTTGTACTGTTATGGTTTCACAATATGACAAAAAACTGAAGAAATGCCGGTGAGTTTCTCTTTCTTTGATAATCATGGACATGTGAATGAGTGCACTTTCATTTAACAGACACATTGACCTGTATTGTTATTGTAGTCTGTACATTCAAATCAAACTGAACCATTCATACTCTTCTTTCAGGCACTATGCCGTTAATGCATGCTTGGCTCCACTGTATTCTTTAGAAGGGATGCACGTAATTACAGTGGAAGGACTTGGGAACCACAAACAAGGCCTGCACCCAATTCAAGTAATATATGCTGCTTCCTTCTCCTTTCCCCTCCCCCACCTCCCATCTTTGTATCTGTTATTTCATCATAAGGATTGCTTTTTTATTTCCTTATTTTTATTACTTGATGCATAGCTAACAATTAGATATTGTTACACAAGGGGATCGAGTTACTTAGTTAGATGAACCTTCTACTGTGTACCTGTTATATGAAAAGCCAATCAAGGTGTGATAGAATCACCCTTGTTGATCAGGTGCAATTCATATGATTTGACTTTTGGAAACAAGGTTTTTCTTTTCAGGTTTTTAAGTCAATTAGGTCAAATAATGTCATTGACTTGGGTGTTATGAACATTTACTGCAGCTAAGTTGTTCATATCAAAATCCCCAGCTTCTTTTTAGCCTAGACTCCTACAGATATTAACTCTAGAATCTGAAAAATGCTACCTCACCCTACCGCGTAATTCATTTTGGGCTCCAACAGATTTTTTAACTATTTCTGCAGCATCATATAGTAGTTATACACTTTAGGGTTCATAGAGTGCTTCTTATACCATAGTGTCGTGAATGTTGTCTTTATTAAGATTCTCACCTAGTACAATTCCATATTATGAAGGCATCATTGGCACAATCTCATGGCTCACAATGTGGATTTTGCACACCGGGTTTTCATGTCCGTCTATGCATTATTAAGGTCCAGTCACATCCCACCTAATGAGGAGCAGATTGAAGAGTCTTTAGCAGGAAACCTGTGTCGATGCACTGGTTACAGACCAATTGTTGATGCTTTTCATGTCTTTGCCAAAACAGATGATAAACCGTACAATGACATGTCTTCTCTAAGCCTTGAAGGAGGTAAATTTGTGTGCCCTTCAACTGGTAAGCCCTGTTCCTGTGGATTAAAAAGTGAGATATCAAGCAACCATCAGAAAACGGGTACTTGTGACATGAGGTATGTACCTGTCTCATATAGTGAAGTTGATGGAAGCACATACACAGACAAGGAATTTATTTTTCCTCCTGAGCTGGTATTGAGAAAATCAACTTATTTGAATTTGAATGGATTCAGTGGGTTAAAATGGTTTAGACCATTGAGACTTAAGCAAGTACTAGAGTTAAAAGAAAAGTACCCAGATGCAAAGTTATTGGTAGGTAATACTGAGGTAGGAATTGAAATGAGGTTGAAAAAAATTCAATATAGGGTTCTGATTTCTGTTACACATGTACCTGAACTCAGTATATTGAATGTGAAGGATGATGGAATTGGGATAGGTTCTGCTATAAGACTTTCTGAACTACTTAAAGTCTTGAGAAAAGTCATAACAGAACGTGCAGCTCATGAAACTTCTTCCTGTAAGGCTTTTGTTGAACAATTAAAATGGTTTGCGGGGATGCAAATAAGAAATGTTGCCTGTGTGGGTGGAAATATCTGCACAGCCAGTCCAATTTCAGACTTGAACCCCCTCTGGATGGCTGCCAGGGCCAAGTTTCAAATTATTGATGCCAAAGGGAACATTAGAACAACCCCAGCAGATAATTTTTTCCTCGGCTACCGTAAGGTGGATCTGGGAAGTGGTGAAATTCTACTATCTGTATTTTTACCTTGGACTGAGCCGTTTGAGTATGTGAAAGAATATAAACAAGCTCACAGAAGGGATGATGATATTGCAATTGTGAATGCTGGAATTCGTGTTCATGTTGAGGAAAGAGGTGAAGACATTGTTGTTTCTGATGCATCTATTGTTTATGGGGGTGTAGCTCCACTCTCTCTTTCTGCTACAAGAACGAAAGACTTTCTCATTGGAAAGAGTTGGAACCAGGAGCTATTGCAGGGTGCTCTTAAAGTCCTCCAGAAGGATGTGATACTTAGAGATAATGCTCCTGGTGGGATGGTGGAGTTCCGTAAGTCTTTGACAGCTTGCTTTTTCTTCAAGTTTTTTCTGTGGGTTTCTCATCAGCTGGACAGGGAAAAAGGCCTTAAGGGGAGTGTACCGTTATCTCATCTTTCTGCTATACAACCGTTTCACAGGCCATCTGTTATAGGAACTCAAGACTATGAAATTACAAAACATGGGACAGCTGTTGGGTCTCCTGAGGTTCATCTGTCAGCGAAACTTCAGGTATGTCCCACATATGCTGGCAATATTATTGTTCCTCATTATTTATATCCACAAGTTTTTTGGACCCTCTATGTATACATTGAAACTTGACAAACTTCGTTTCTTTTCCTTTTTCCTTTTTCTTTTTCTTGTTTATTGTAACAATGTATATTGTATAAGGGGCTAGAACAGTGAAGTTACTAGACTGTGCGTGCATATAAAGGCTGTTGGGTTAGTCATAAGTAGTTCTTGAAATGTAAATGCAAATGCAAATGCGAGCAAGCATGCAACCGTATTGGACTTGATTCCCATATAGAATTTCTTCATGTGAATTTTTTGGTCTTAGCAATTTCCTCATAAGATTCAAAACGTTGTGTATTGCTGAGACGGGCATAGTTGCATATCATGCTATCTGATCTTCAAAGCAAAAGCAAACACCTCATATTTCTTTTGATTACGCAACAATATTTATTTGAGGGGATTCTAGAAGTACATTAAAAGTCAACCTTATAAACAAAAAGGTCATAGGACTGACTGGAACAAAGTTATTACAAGGAGAGGGCCGAAGGTCGCTCATGATCTCCAAAATTTGTCTTCCACATCTTATCAAAATGGCATACTTTTAGGTGTAACTGTGTAAGGTGTGACTAAGTAGTCTGAGGTTTACATCCAAAACCAATTGACCTAAACCCTTATAAACCCACAGGCAAGGTCTCATATTCCCGATGTGGGATTTATATCTCAACACGCCCCCGCACATGTGGCGAATTTTCAAGACATACACGTGGACAACATTTAGGTGACGTGGAGTTCGTGTGATCATTGAGGTTCTGATATGGAAGCGTAATCACGATAGAAACAAGGTTTCGTCAAGCATCGAAACCTTATGGAGTAAGCTAGAATCCACTAGCAAAACACAGGCACAAGCCTAAAACACAAGAGTTTCTACTCTAATTGCTTTTGGGTTTTCTTATTGATGACTTGAATGAAAATACAATTTAGCAGGGGCCTTATATAGGCATAGAAATAAACCTAATCATACTAGAACTAGGAATCCTTTATTCTAAATAAAACTTAAATCCTAATGAAAACATAGAAAGTAAAATAATCCTAATACTAATAGAAAATATGCAGGAACAAAGCTACTGCTTTGCAGATTCAAAGCTGCTGCTTTGACTTTGTTTTCTTTGCCTTCCTAGCAAGCTGTGTCTTAAATGTTTGTGCAAGCTGTTCTATATCAGTCTCCTCCACTTTAGAAGAACTCGACCTCGAGTTTATGTTAGGATAGAAAGCGTCATCATCATCAGCTTGATAGGCATGTATGTCACTAACGTTGAAGGTCTTGGATATTCCCATAGTATCTGGTAGATCAATGACATATGCATTGTCATTGATTTTCTTGATAATTTTGTACGGTCCATACTTCCTGGGCTTGAGCTTGTTGTAGGTACCGATAGGAAACCTTTCTTTTCGTAAGAAAATCATCACAGTGTCTCCTTCACTAAAAATCTTCTCACGCCGATGAGAATCTGCAATAGCCTTGTACTTCACATTAGTAACTTTCAGTTTCTGCTTAACCTCATCTTGGACTCCCTGTACCTCTCTTGCCATTGACGTAGCTGCTTCACTAAAGTCCTTAGCCTTTGGAACAGTAGCCAAGTCAACCACAAGCTTAGGAGGTGAAACATACACCACTGAAAATGGTGTCCTTCCAATAGAGCTGTGAACTGAACCGTTATAGGCAAACTCAACCTGAGGCAGAACAACATCCCACTGCTTTGGTTTGTCTCCACAAGTACTCCGAATCATATTCCCCAATGTTCTATTAGTAACTTCGGTCTGTCCATCGGTTTGTGGATGAGCGGTACTGCTTCGGTTGAGCGTAGTCCCAAATATCTTCCACAAAGTAATCCAAAAGTGGCTTAGAAATTTGGTGTCTCGATCAGAAGTAATAGACTGAGGCACTCCATGCAGACGGACCACTTCTTTAAAGAACAATCTTGCAATGTGAGAAGCGTCAGATGTCTTCGCACATGGTATGAAGTGTGCCATCTTTGAAAACCTATCCACCACCACAAATATAGAGTCAACTCCTCGCTGTGTCCGAGGTAACCCTAATATGAAGTCCATGGTGAGGTCTTCCAAATTCCCTTAGGTACTGGCAGAGGCATATAGAGTCCTGTATTTTGAGATAGTCCCTTAGAAGATTGGCAGATGTAACACTTACGGACGATGTTTCCCACTTCTCGTTTCAGCTGAGGCCAATAATATCTCTCCTCCAGACTCGCTATAGTTTTATCCCTGCCTAGATGTCCACTTAAGCCTCCTCCATGTAATTCTCGAATCAACATCTCTCTAAGTGAAGACCTTGGTATGCATATTCTGTTTCCTTGAAAAAGATACCCTTCTTTGATGAAGAAGTCGTTGCAGGGTTCTTGCTTCACACACTTGGCCCAAATTTCTTTGAAGTTTTCATCTTCCTCATAAAGCTCTTTCAAAAATTCAAACCCAATAACTTCTTGAGAAAGTGTCACCAATAGTTGGCTTCTTCGACTTAACGCATCTGCAACACGGTTAAGTGTTCCAGACTTGTGCTTGATCGCAAAAGGGAACTTTTGTAGGAAAGTAACCCACCGGATATGCATTTTGTTCACACTTCTTTGACTGTTGATGTATTTCAAGGCTTGATGGTCGGTGTATAGCACAAATTCCCTCTGCACAAGATAATGTTCCCACTGTTTCAAGGCCCGAACAACTGCATAAAACTCTTGGTCGTATGTACTCCACTTTTGCCTAGCTTCATTAAGCTTCTCACTAAAATACGCCACTGGCTTCCTTTCTTGAGATAAGACAGCCCCTATCCCTACCCCACAAGCATCAGTTTCTACCTCAAAAATCTTGTCAAAATCAGGCAGAGCTAGTACCGGTGCATTGCTTAACTTGTACTTAATCATGGCAAAACTCTTTTCCTGTTCTTCACCCCATTGAAATCTGCCTTTCTTCAGACATTCGGTTATTGGTGCAGTGATAGCACTGAAATTTGGCACAAAGCGGCGATAGAAGGTTGCCAATCCATGAAAACTTCGTACGTCACCAACTGTTTTAGGTGTAGGCCATTCCTGAATTGCTTTCACCTTGTCTTGGTCAACATGTATACCTTCTGAGCTAACCACATAACCCAAAAACAGAAGCTTCTTGGTCATGAAACTGCACTTCTTCAAGTTCACGTACAACTTATTTTCTTGGAGAACTTCAAGAACTTTACGCAGATGTTGCAAGTGTTCTTCCTTGCTCTTGCTGTAGATTAGTATGTCGTCAAAGTATACTACCACACACGTTCCAATATAATGCTTCAGGACTTGATTCATCACTCTCATGAAAGTACTAGGTGCATTAGATAATCCAAACGGCATGACTAACCATTCGTAGAGCCCATCTTTGCTTTTGAATGCCGTCTTCCATTCATCGCCTGGTTTGATTCGAATTTGATGATATCCACTTCTCAGATCAATTTTAGAGAATACTACTGAGCCACCTAGGACATCCAACATATCTTCAAGTCGAGGAATCGGAAATCGATATTTTATTGTGATCTTGTTGATTGCACGGCTGTCCACACACATCCTCCAGCTTCCATCCTTCTTTGGTACTAACAAAACAGGCACTGCACAAGGGCTCATGCTTTCTCGAATGTGTCCTTTTCGTAGCAACTCTTCAATTTTCTCTTTAAGTATCTCGTTCTCCTTAGGGCTCATCCGATAATGAGGGAGGTTAGGTAAACTAGCTCCAGGGACAAGATCGATTTGGTGTTGGATATCTCGCATAGGAGGTAGTTCATTTGGAAGATCATCAGCCAATAATTCTTCAAAATCCTGCAGTAACTGCTGGACTTCTTTTGGAATTTTCTTCTCCTCTTTGTTGTCCTCAACCACCATTACTTCCCTAACCACCAAAGGATAAATAGCTTCTGCATCCTTCACAAGTTCTTCCACCTTTTCACCAGGTTTAGAAACAATAAGAAAGTTAGACTCTTTTGGTGAAACCAGATTTGTAGGCTTGGTCTTAGGCTTCAAAGTAATATGGTGTTTTTCCCATATGAATGATACTGTGTTTTCTCTTCCATTGTGGATAGTGTTGACATCATGCTGCCATGGTCTGCCTAGAAGTACGTGGCTGGCGTCCATGTCTACCACGTCACATTCAACTTCATCTTAATAGAATTTCCCAATTGAAATTGGCACTTTACATGTTTCGGTGATGCGAACTTCTGGGCCTTTCTTGATCCATCCAATGGCATATGGAGCTCTATGTTTCATAGTAAGAAGGTTGAAGTGTTCCACCACTTTCTTTGAGACGAAGTTCTCACAACTTCCACTGTCAATTATCAATGACATAGGCTTTTCTTTGATAGTGCATGTACTCCGAAAGATACTATGTCGCTGGTTTTCTTGTTTTGTTGAACACAACAACTGTTGAGTAACTAAATTGTACTCCCTGTCATCACCAGAATATTCTTCTGCATCCTCCACCACCTCGTCTTCTTCTTCTTCTTCGTGTTGTTCATCATCTCCTTCTATGAAGTTAACAAGACGCTTTTCAGTCCTTTCAGCCTTTTCAGTTTGCCGTAGAGGACATTGACTGGAGATGTGCCCTGGTTTGCTGCATTTAAAGCATGTATTCAAACGAGGCCTAGCGTACGGGTCTAAGTTACTTGTACTGCTTTGAGAAGACCTTTTGGTCTGACTGCTGACCTTGCTGCCACCCTCTATGGGTTTGTTGGAAATACTAAGGGGCTTGGTTGCAATGCTTTCTTTGGTTCTGCTGAAAGTTGCTGTGTCATTCCAGCTCCGTCGGTTATTTGTTGTTGCAATGGTGCTTTTTGCAAGCTTTTCAGCTTTCAAGGCCATCTTGTGAGCTTCTCCAACATCCTTGAATGTAAGCAACCCAATTTTGTCCTGAATTTGAGGATTTAATCCCCGTATATATCTTGCAACTTGTTGAGCTTTAGTCTCTTTCAATTTGTTTCGTTCTGCAAGCCGATAGAAATCGGTTGTGAAGTCCTGGACTGATCTGTTCTCTTGAGAAACCTCTTGGTACTGCTCAAATAATGTTTGCTCATAATCATCTGGCAGAAATCTTTCTTCCAAGAGCATCTTCATAACGTCCCAGGTTACAATTGGAGCCAAGCCTGACTCGAATCGCTCTTCTTGTATTTGCTGCCACCAATTCCCTGCAATACCTTTTAGTTTATAAGCTGCATACTTCACACGCTTGTTTGCAGCGATTCCCATAAGCTCAAAGAACCTCTCAACTTCCATTAGCCAATCCAAGAACTCGTCAGCATTTAAATTTCCAGTGAAGTTAGGGATATCAGCCTTAATCTTAAAGTCTTCGCCTCCTTGACGTCGTTGATAAGTAGGTTCCCTTTCATTGAAGTTGGCAAATTCAATGAGTTCTCGTTGTGCGGTTTCTTCAAAGTCTTGGTCACGTTCAAACCCTCCGATACGTCGACCTCCTTGTTGATGGCCACATCTACGGGCGAATCCCATAACGCGTTGATCATCAATTCCCATGTGGCGTTCTCGGCGATGTCCACGACCTCCGGCAAATCCGTTGGTGCGATGAGCATCTCCTATTGGATTTACGTTCATCTGCAAAATTAATTGTCGAATTTCCCCTGTTGCATCTTGCACTGATTCTCTCACAAAATCTTGTGTCTGCTGTCGGAAGATTTCGAATTGGTCAGCTACAAGTTTCGAATGATCCCGTAAATCCTTCTGAATGTCTTTAATCGCACGATCAGCGTCGGCGAAGTTGGTGATGGTGATTTCGTCCACTGAATCGTCTCCCATTGAGCGGGCGAATCCTGGCTCTGGTTACCAAATGATACGGAAGCGTAATCACGATAGAAACAAGGTTTCGTCAAGTGTCGAAACCTTATGGAGTAAGCTAGAATCCACTAGCAAAACACAGGCACAAGCCTAAAACACAAGAGTTTCTACTCTAATTGCTTTTAGGTTTTCTTATTGATGACTTGAATGAAAATACAATTTAGCAGGGGCCTTATATAGGCATAGAAATAAACCTAATCATACTAGAACTAGGAATCCTTTATTCTAAATAAAACTTAAATCCTAATGAAAACATAGAAAGTAAAATAATCCTAATACTGATAGAAAATATGCAGGAACAAAGCTACTGCTTTGCAGATTCAAAGCTGCTGCTTTGACTTTGTTTTCTTTGCCTTCCTAGCAAGCTGTGTCTTAAATGTTTGTGCAAGCTGTTCTATATCAGGTTCACATGTGGACGTGGGTTAACCTGCACTGATACCATGATAAAGTAGTCTGAGGTTCATATCCAAAATTAATTGGCAATGGGTGGAGTGACCCAAACCTTTATAAACCTACAAGTAAGGTCCCATATTTCCGATGTGAGATTTATATCTCAACAAGGTGATATTGAGCATTTAGTTTAGCGGCGGACTATTAGGCCTTTAGTATAAATTAGGATCATGACAAAGCAATTTATATGTGTTATCCTATATTGTTTGGTATATTGATTCTATTTAAATATTCATTCTTTTGATATTGTTCTTGTTTCAACATATTTTTTTTTCTCCCTTTATATGAATGTTGAATTCGTCAAAATCTTACAGTTGTGCACGGTGCATGAGTTTCTCTTTGTTGTATAGACTATGATGTTAACACTAAATGAAAATTTCTACTAGGTTTCAGGAGAGGCAGAATATGCTGATGATACACCATTGCCTCCAAATGGTTTGCATGCTGCTTTAGTATTGAACAAAAAACCTCATGCTCGTATTCTTTCAATCGATGATTCAGGAGCAAAGTTGTCACCTGGGTTTGCAGGCATATTTTTTGCCAACGATGTTCCAGCTGATAATAAAATTGGACCAATTGTTGCTGATGAGGAACTATTTGCTTCAGAGTATGTCACTTGTGTAGGTCAGGTACTATGATTAACAAATCTCTCTCTCTCTCTCTCTCTCTCTCTCTCTCTCTCTCTTTGGGGTCAGAATCTGAGGGAATCATAATAGCATCTGTTAGAATTTCCAAGAATGCTATCAGAACAGTTGCTTGATAGATAACAGTGTGCTCAACATAAATTTAGTACTCAGAAAAGTTAGACTCGTTTTGAAATACCATGGAAAGTATGTTGGACTCACATGAATCAAATGCTACTTGGTCATGCTAAACTGATTCCTTTTGTAGCATTCTGGAGTGATTCCTTCTGTGGCCTGTTGTTGTGGTACAACATTTTCTTTCTAGGGGTTCGATTATGAAGTATTTGGCCATTGTGAAATTCTGTATCCGATGCAGGTTATAGGAGTGGTAGTTGCAGATACACATGAAAAGGCAAAATTAGCAGCAACAAAAGTTCATGTTGAGTATGAAGAGCTCCCAGCTATCTTATCAATACAGGATGCCATCAATGCTAATAGTTTCCATCCTAATACTGAGAGGTGTTTTAGGAAAGGAGATGTGGATCTTTGCTTTCAATCAGGTCAATGTGACAAGGTCATAGAGGGGGAAGTTCTTGTGGGAGGCCAGGAACACTTCTATTTGGAGCCACATAGCAGTGTGATATGGACAATGGATGGTGGCAATGAAGTTCATATGATCTCATCTACTCAAGTATGTTATAATTCCGCAATAATTTTTTTGCTAGCATCATTTTATATATGACAGGGTTGTCCAATACAATCAGAAAATTTTCAACTAGTGTTTATCATGTAGAGCTGGTTGAATCAAAAGTTTCATATACTGTCTATCATATAGGCCTGGTTCATCAAATGTGGGAAGATAAATTTCCAGTTCTGCTGGTAGCTCTCTGTTGGAAAGATGCTTTTTGAGTAGACATTCATGTGTCAGAGTGCTGATTGTTGATTTGCTCCCGGCTGGGAAAGAGAAATATAGACAATATAGCCATTATGGAGCCTGTCTCACTGCATGTATATATAGATTCCCTATCTTTGAACACGTGTTCTGGGGTAAATAAGCTTGCATTCTAACAATAGGATCAAAACGAAACCAAGTGAGTGGAAATATAGCTAGTAATCCAATCACACCGAGTCTAGTACAAGACCATCTTTCTTACAACTGCCACTAAATTCTCCCAGTTTATTTAAAATAAGCCTTAACCATAGCTATGAAGACATATCTACTTTATTTCTTCTTTAATATAGTTTATATTTTGTATACAGAAAAAGACAAAAGTATATGAATTAATCACATCCTTAATCCCCTTTCTCTTCATGTTAATCACATCTTAAATACTTGTTGGTGGTTGCATAAATTACAGAATGCTGTGATGATTGAATACTTTTGTCCGCAAGTTTGTTAGAGTTAAGCATATGTCTGTGACATTACTTTAGAACTTCAGTTTTTGTGGACATGTAACATGAAATTATCAATGTGCAGGCTCCTCAGAAGCACCAGAAGTACGTATCTCATGTTCTTGGTCTTCCAATGTCAAAAGTAGTTTGTAAAACAAAGCGTATTGGTGGTGGTTTTGGCGGAAAGGAGACAAGATCATGTTTCGTTGCTGCTGCAGCTTCTGTTCCTTCATATCTATTAAATCGACCAGTCAAAATTACATTAGACCGTGATACAGACATGATGATAACTGGGCAGCGCCATAGCTTTCTTGGAAAATACAAGGTGCTTATGATACTGTTATTGATTCTTGTTTTTCAATATTCAGAATTTATGTCAGTTCTTTTTCTTTCTTTTTTTGGGGGGAAAACTTATGTCTTGTTCTTTAATTTTGCAAACTCTGACATAGTTGTTATACAATTTTTTTTTTCATATACAAGGGGGAAAACCTATGTCTTGTTCTTTAATTTTGCAAACTCTGACATAGTTGTTATACAATTTTTTTTTTTCATATACAAGGAGGAAAAATTATGTCTTGTTCTTTAATTTCGCAAACTCTGACATAGTTGTTATACAATTTTTTTTTTTCATATACAAGACAAGCTCAAATAGAGATTAAGATTGGTTTCCCAATTACAGTATGGCCACTTACCATCTTGTAGCGAAAATTGTATAATCTCTTTTAGGCTTATTTATGCAAGGAGAATGTCTCCAAGAGGTGGGGGAGATATATGATATGCTTCATTATTTCCTTCGCGTATTGTATTTTGGTGTAGAAAATAAGTAATAATTATAGCTTATTTGTATAGGTGGGCTTCACGAATGAGGGAAAGGTATTGGCATTGGATCTTCACATCTACAATAGTGCTGGAAATTCTCTAGACTTGTCTCTTCCCGTTCTTGAGCGTGCTATGTTTCACTCAGATAATGTCTATGAGATTCCAAATGTGAGAATTGTGGGAAGAGTTTGCTTCACTAATATACCCAGTAACACTGCTTTCCGAGGATTTGGTGGTCCTCAAGGGATGATTATTGCTGAAAATTGGATCCAAAGAATTGCCGTAGAACAGAAAAAAAGCCCAGAAGAGATAAGAGTAAGTTAAAACTTTTCTGTGAGCAAGTAGTCCTTTTGTTCAAGTTGGGCCTTCAGATTATAACTGCTATATTCGCTTATGTGTGCTTGTGATTTGATTCCCTTTCAGCAAATTAATTTTCAAGGTGAAGGGTCAATATTGCATTATGGTCAACAACTTGAACATTGTACACTGGCCCCGCTTTGGAACGAACTAAAACTATCTTGTGAATTTTCAAAGGCTCGCGATGAAGTTCGCCAATATAATACTCGTAATCGGTGGCGGAAGCGTGGTGTAGCCATGATACCAACAAAGTTTGGCATATCATTTACATTAAAGCTCATGAACCAGGTAATGGACTTAGAATCTGTTGGTGGGATCGTTCTAGATCTTAATTACTTTTCTCTGTTTAACCTTTTAATTTGAGCATTACACACATGATTTTTTCGTATGTGAACCTCAATAACAAGCTACAAAATTCAAGCTTTCGTAATTAAAAGATAGTTTATGAGCTTAGTATAAGTTGTTTGACACCAGATGTTTTAAATGGATTTTCTTTCCGTAACCTGTTATGAGACTAGAAAAATGCCCGCGCGTTGCAGCGGGACTTTGGTGTATTGCTGCTTGTGATAGCTTCAATGTTTCAAGCAACTATATTGTGTTGGAATATCTTATCCATCTCTCCGGGAAAATGGATATCTCTAGAAAAGATTTTGAGTTCAATCCTTTTCTCTCTTTTTTCTCTCTTCATTCGGACCAGTGCCAAGCCTGCTGTTAAAAAAGCATTCAGCAACATGTAGTGCCGATATTTACAAATTGAGAAAGTAACTATATGATGTTTCTTTGAATAAAAAACAGACAAATATATAGACATTAAGAACATGATCAAAACATGGAGGGTAGCGGACATGTTAACTTCAGATAGAAAGTAATCTTATATGATATGAAAATAGGAGCAAGGTAATCTCATACGATATGATTATATCACGATATGCTTTAATTCTACAACAGAATTTGATACCAGAAATTACCAAAGTGGAAAGTCATCGTAGGAGCTCGCAAAGTGATTAGGTCTTGAGTTGTTTAGGACAAATCCATTGCACACACTGTCTTCAATATATCTGCCTCTTTACTGAAAAAATTGTAAAACATTAATAGTTGAGTCAAGTCTGTAGAAGTACTTATCTGGTGCCTAAAATATATAAAAGAATATTTACATAATCAAGTGAAAGGTTAGTTGAACCAAGTCCAAACCAAAGTGGTTGAGAAATAAAATGTAACTTTATTGGGTTCACCTGCTTAAGGAGAGGAGCTGAGTTAGGATTCTGCAGATAGTAATGTAGTTTGTGAATAGAGGTATCCATGCTGGTATACAGTAATGGTTTTGAGTAAGTACAGAATCTTGAAAATCTTGCTGAAGCAGGGTTTGCAGAATGAACAAAAGAATCTTGAATTGAGAAAAAAGAGTGAAAGTAAATTTGAAGGTGCAATTGTATCTATACGAATTTGTTCACCCTAATACACACTGGAAAGACACATCTATACCTCCTTGTTTTATTTCTCCTCATTCCGGTCTGTTGTTAGTATTTGGTTCTTGAACATGATATACTGTTAATATGTAGATAATTTTTATATGCATGAAAATCAGTCGCTCACTTTTATCCACTTACAATAAAAATGACTACATTCTCATAATCATAGTGCACTAAAGATTAACAATAGTGAAGCAGTTACAGAATGTAGCAATCTATTACCATCCAAATCTACAAAATACAAAAGCAGAATTTGTATAATTGTATCTATACGAATTTGTTCACAAAATACAAACGTCAAAGAATAGTATATATTAAATGTTTCTGAAATCATAACAAACAATTTACAATTATAGAAATACAAACCTGTGTAAGAGAAAGAAACTAAGTTAATGCAGAACACCAAAGTGAGGAACACCAGTAGAATATTGAGTTGAACAACACTTTGCATAAAACCTGCATGTGATAAACAGGAAATGATGAAAATCAAGCTCATAAGTAAGTTTGTCCATACTATGAAATCAAAGTTAACAAAATGGGGTATCATGCATTTAGTTTTATCATTCCAACCAATAGAATCAAACCCCCAAATGGCAAAAGAGAACAACAAAATTAAAAAGGAAAAAATAAAGACATCCCGTGCTCTTCAATCAAGTAGAAGGAAAAGAACCTAAAACTTCAAAATAGAGACCAAATCCTAGCGACTTTAATCGGAACCTACAAAAATAGAAAAATATTGATAAGGATGCAAAATCCAACAAACAGTTTAATAAGATTGGTCTTACAACTCGGTATCTATAATCAATTCCAAACAGCAGAAAATTTGTAGCTGAACTCTAAAATCAATTAATCATCCTTTGACAATATCAAAATACAACATGATCGAAGAACTATCTACTGGACTATATATTTAGCCCTTTCCTTCATTCCTTTTAGTTATTTAAAGACATAACTAAATTGATCGACTTATTTAAAGGCAAGGCTAAACATCAATAGAAGCTTTAGACTAATTAAACATACTCAGTTCTCTATTTTTAAGCTGATCAATATCACCAATAAAACCAAATATAGTATTGAGGTCATTAACCTTGATCTGTAATTGAATCAACAATATAATTGAAAAAGCCATCAACAATATAATAGACTATAGAAATGTTAAAAACTGCAAGAATGATATATGGCCCTGCATCTTTCACATACTTTTCTTCAATCACTTTATCATGCTTACTATATAATTTTTCATATAACTATGCAAACTGAATTGACTAAAATTTGCTATCATGACACAGTAGATGAATATGCTTTCAATTGCTATGATGGCACAGTAAGAAATTCATGGAACATATAAAATTCAGTTCTAGTAATGAGGGAGACTATAGTTGTAAATGAGATTTTTAAAAAGAGAAAACGAAGGGACATTCAAAAAGGTCTAAAGGCTTGCATTGATTCCTGATCAGGATGCAATTTTCTTATTGAAAGAAAGTAATCGATGGTAGCAGAGAATTTGAAATAAGTAAAAATGAAATGCGAAGCTTGCTTATACATTCCTGAACTTGATCGTAAAGATATAGTTATAGAGAAGTCTGTCAAAGCTGGGATTTATCAATTCACTTAAATGCAGACGATGCTTCTATTATATAATCCAAACCATATATAGGCAATCAAGAAAGTAATATGCACTATGTCCAGTCTCACCTCACTTATTTTGATATAAAGTAATCGCTAATTGAAGAGGGCTATGAATGCCAAGATCAAAACCATGCCGAGCCACAGGATTTCTAAGATTACTTGACAAAGTAATTGGTTGTTTTTAATGATAGTGCTCACCCTTCAAGTTGTTGCGAAAACAAACAAAATCGATAACATTGACAGTGACCAACAAACTATATTGGAATAAAAATCGCATAGTTCTTAGTCACCAAAATATCTCTACTGCTCTACCATGAACTCATTATGATTATGAGATGACAACAACTGATATGCTTTTCAACAACTGACAACAACAATTTGAAAAATTAGGATTGAACTTAAATTCATGTTGTGCCCAGTGCCCTGAATCTAAGTACCTGAAGCTGAACAGCGATGGATGAAGCGTGATTCTTCTCGTCTCCTTCGTTCTGATTAACAAAAGATAGGCAGAAAACTGCAACGCGAATCCCAGACGAATCGTATAAAGCTCTCACCCAAACCGTCTTCTTCTTCAATTGATAAAGGAGTTGAAGAAGAGAGTTTCTCACCTTTGTCTTGACGCGACAACAAGTTCTTGAAGAAGAGAGTTTCGAGAGAGACAGCGAGCTGGAATGATTCGAGAGAGATAGAGAGACCAGGTGTTGACGCGATATGCAAGAGAGAAATTCTTCAAGCAGAGGAGGGATCGAGAGAGAGAAAGAAAAAGATATGCAAACCGGCGAGAGAGAGATCGTGGGAGAAGAATCTAGAGAGATGAAGAAGAAGGCTCCAGAGAATTTAAGAAAGGGGTGCAGATCCAAGTCGTCCAACACTGAAATGATTGTCTGAACACTGAAATGCAGGCCCGCCCCAAAACACTGAAATGCAGACCCGACCCAACACTGCTCCGTATGAACAGTTTCCTGAACAGTACGCTATTAGAGGCTGACGTCAGCTCAAAGAATAGTATATGTTAAATTAGAGATTCATCCAAGTTGTAAGTCCCAAATACATAATTCCAAAGCAAAGCCGTCTGTTACCCAAATAAGTAATTTTGCATGCTGGTACTTTTTTTTTTCAGTCCAAATTGAGCCAATGAGTTTTTTTGGTAGTTTAAAAAATAGAAGTTATCGTATAATTTATTATTCATTTCTTATCTGCTACCTTGTGGTATTGGAAACCTGATTATATATATCTAATATCTAATGACTCTTAGGCAGGTGCTCTTGTTCATGTCTACACAGATGGAACTGTTCTAGTCTCACATGGAGGTGTTGAGATGGGGCAAGGTCTGCATACAAAAGTTGCTCAGGTGGCTGCTTCTGCCTTCAATATTCCTCTCAGTTCTGTCTTCATATCAGAGACAAGTACCGACAAGGTAAGCGGAACCTGACAGTGTATATTGAAAAGAAAAAGGGACATTCTATTCCACCCATCTTGTGCATCGCCCCGCCCTCCCCTCCCAACAGACCACACATTTTTACCAACAAACCTAATTCAATCATTCATCCAAAAAAAAAAACTAATGCAATCCCATAAATTTTTCTGTATTGGTTGAGAAGCATATATGTCAACCAATCTACCATGTGGTTGTTCCTCTTCCCACATTTAAATTTATTGCACGCTCTTAAGTTCAATAAAAAAATATTATTAGAATGTGCTGGTATGTTGAAATAAGATCAGGCAGACACTATATTCATGAAAACACATCTTTTTGGAAAACAATTAAGACAGCTGTTACATAATAATATGTTATCATATTCTCTGGTCATGTAAACTCATTTGGATGCATATTCTGTTTGTATTAGTATGTTTTTGTGATCTTTTGTGTCACGTTTGCTGCCAAATTAGGTGCCTAATGCTTCCCCAACAGCAGCTTCTGCAAGTTCTGACATGTATGGAGCTGCAGTCTTGGATGCATGTGAGCAAATCAAGGCACGCATGGAACCTGTTGAGATATATCCCACATCGGGAAAAATGGGACCTTGCCTGTGGTTTATAAGGGTATGGGCCACTCCATCCATTGCCAATTGGTTTTGGATGTGAACCCCAGACTACTTTATCATGGTATCAGAGCGGGTTACCCACTGACGCGATGCCTCCGGGGCGCATATATACGAGATACACGAGCAACAGGGGCCCGACGCAATTAAACCCTCTTTTGTGTAGATGTAGCATAAAGTAAATGGGGTATCGTTCAGTCCGGAGACTCGTGGAGGGGTCTCTGCATCTAGAGTCGCTTAAAAGAGATGTTAGTAAACAAAACAGAAATAAATATTAACAAATATACACTTGGCACAAATCATTTAACGGGGGTTTTGATTTGGGGTTTCTAACATCCTAAAACGATAAATAAACACACGCACACACACTATATACACGTGACCGACTTCAACCAATCCATCCAAATAAATCATTCCAGAATAATGAACATGCAATTAATTACTTCAAATGCGTAACGGAAATATTATCATGCTTTGCGAAACTAAGTCCTAAGATACACCCGTCGAGGACATGCACTTAATCGGTTTTCCTTAATAGTTACTAGGTCAGAACGTCTAGGCCTAGAGCATCTCATAAATTAAACACATAATGCCACGAGCAACTTACATGCAAAATCTACAAGTCATTAAGATGAAAACGGACTTAAACAAATTACTAAGTTTACAAACGTTGCCTAACTTTTCACATGCAAAGCACTTATCTCGGCCACTACAACATGGCCTTCACCACAACGGAATACTTCTAAACACGAAATAAACCTCTAGCACTACCAACCTGCAGAGTTAGTAATCACTTACGCACTAGATAAAGCTTTTAACACAAACCATAATATTAGAACCGAAAACACAAGATCATAAATAATTAAACTACACATTCAGATATTCTGGAAATTCAAACCCTCATGACTCAAACATCATTCGAATTTATAAAGAAAACATAGGAGTTCATGCACGAATTCGAAACCAAAGAAAACAAAACAAAAACAACAAAGAACCATTACAATTGGAATCGGCAAAGAGAGGCCAACTAGTTGTCGATTGCAAGGCTTTGGACTCGGCTGCTACTCTCCTCCTTGGCTCGGCCTTGGGGCAGAGGTCTTGACTCCTTAGGGCTCCTAAAGTGGTGCGACGGCAAGAAAAAGAGAGAGAGAGAGAACTTTTCAGAATTTTTCTGGATTGTGAAGTGGTCCTTCCTCTCTTCTAGTCCCTCCTATTTATATTGAATTGGTGAAACCCCTAGCATTGCCGCAGCCCTTGGATCTCTCTTGATCTTGTGGCTGAAAACAAGTCCTAGTTACACAAGAGAAAGCCACAAAATCGGTGGGATTCTCTTCTAGGTAGAATGGGATTCTCCTTCCTTAATTTTCTGATTTTTATCTTCTTGATTCTTCCACATTCTTCTATTAATTTCTGAGTTGGACTTGGACCTATTTTCCCTTGAATTATGGACTCCAAAATCGGCCAAGAAGTCCATGGATTGGGCTTTTATTTGCGCGGCAACAAGCTCTCCTAGTTGGATTAGGATTTGACTTTTTCTTCTTCGATTCCTTGTAGAAACAGGATTTCCTATTTGAAAGAGGTTTCCATGTCGACACAGGATCTCCATGATGAAATGGGAATCCTAGTTGAAGTAGGATTCCTCGAGCAAATAGAATTCTTCGTAATTTCTGCGACTTAAGCTCCTTTTCTTTGTTTGTGCGCAAATGACTCCTATAAGATAAAACATGTTAAAAATGGCATTATTAAGGAAATAACATAGCTAAATAGGGTAGGAAAATATACTAAGAACATGGCATTTTATGCCTCTATCAACTCCCCCACACTTAGCTTTTGCTAGTCCCTTAGCAAAACCAAGCTAACAAGACTCGAAACAAAAACTCTAATGCCCCTATAATGTCTAGTAAATCTCGGAACTCATAACATTGAAACTCTTCCTCAATCAAGATTCACTTTATGAACTTTCGAGAGTTAATTGCCACGGTTAATTACATAAACATGTAGGACTTGGAAGAACAGTGGTGATGGTTAAGCTCAACATATTTCAGATAAATAATGATTCATAGCTCACAAGGATATGCACTCATTCTTTTTTCACTCAGATTTTCTGGCTCACTCATCTATGCAAGATAAATAGTATCTTGAGAAATTATGAATAGCTCACATAGAAAAGATAATAATGAACCTCAAGAAAGAATATGATAACATGCACAAATGAACCAAAAACCATAAGCTCAACTCTTGTGAAAGACTCCACAGATCATAGGCTGCACATCTCAAGGATCAAGAAGGAATTCAAAAGGTGTAAATGTGGCTAGGCTAAAGGTATGAATTTATCGGAACTGAGATCATAAGGATCCTAAGGACCTAGCAGAGCATTCCAACAACCTTATGTCCCCGAAATGAGTTCATGAGACTCCAAAAACGTCACAACACTCCCCTTATAACATGAAAACGGACAAAGGCCAAATATTTCTGTTTCTAGGCCTTCAATTTACTCACACAACTCCAATTCCACAAAAGAACTTGTCCATGAATATTTCTTTCTTTTCCTGCCGATGACATGTTTTTTTTTTTTTTTTTTTTTTTTGACTCATTGGACACTTCTAACTCCCCCACACTTGCTCTTCAACCACACCTTCATATAAACATTACAAAATAAGCTCTACTAGATCCGAAGGATAAAGGTAGAGATTTCTATTACTAAGCTCAGGGTAGTGTTTACAAGGGTGATGAAAGAAAGGCAAAACGTAGGCTCAAAGGGGCTAAACTAAGGGGTGTGCCGCGCACACAAAATAGGACACAGGTTAATTTGGCATTGGTGATCATCCTAAAAATTCCTTCTTTCATTTCCAAGATCAGAACATGTAATGACTATAAGTTTTGCAATTCACAAGAATGAGTTCTAGCACTCTAGAGTTCATTAAAGAGCTATGGCATGCAATCAATCAAATGAAAGAACAATGAGGTTCCAAATAATAATAACCAAGAAAAGATAGATTTTTCCTATAAACACTCGAAAGAAATGGCACATATATCGGCTCTCACATAGGTTCATATGAATCAAAACTTAGCTGAATATGTTCAAATTCTGTACCAAAGTTACGAACCATATCCACTACATACCATATATTTTCAACTCATTGCAATTAACCAAAGAAAAATCAACCTAAGATCATCTCGATTTTGTTATCATTTCAAAATCATCAATTCAGAGATTATAGTCTATCATCGACATTAAGGGCTCCTAAGACTCAAAAACATAAATAAAGAGCAAAAAAAAAAAATTTTAAATGACTCGAAAAATTTAAAATTTAAACACTAAAACTAAAAACGAAAAATAAACAAATTTAAAGACTCAACTATCATGTAAATCCCTCCCCCACACTTAAATCCTACATTGTCCTCAATGTATAACAAGATATAGCATGCAACATAGAATCAAAGCATAGAGAATGAAATTCACAAAAACACTAAACATCGGTTTAAATTAAGTAAGAAATTCTCCCCCTTGTAGACCTCCCAAACTTTGCTCATCGCGGAACTTGCTGGATGTAGGCACCGGCCCCCAAGGTTCTAAGGCCTTGGTCTTCTCATCAAAGATCATACCAACATGCTTGAAGATAAAACAAAGTACTGGACTGCTCACAAAGAATGTCCTGATCAGTTCGGCTCTGTTCCAGAAGTTTCTGCTCTGACCTCGCTCCATTAAAACTCGAATTCCCGGCTCATCCGAACTCCAAATCCAGTTCTGTAAAAAGATTCAGAAACTAGACTCGTAGATCTTTCCATCCATATATAATACATGGCGTAATTCCAAAGGAGCTGAGATCCGTGCACGTTCCAAGTCACTGGACTGCACATCTCAAACCAGACTAATCAAAAATTTCAAACGTAATAAAACCAAATTATTAAAAACTGAAAATCTTACTAGAAAATAACCAAAAGGGTGTTGCAAAAAGGTGCAACTCAACTACAAAAGCCAAAGATAGAAATGAACGAAAACCTAAGCCTTTGGCTACCAAACCGAAATGAAAGGGTTGCCTCCCTTTAGAGCGCTTCTTTTTACGTCCATTGGCTAGACGGTTTATTATGTCTCCCCTAATCCTCATTAGCGAATGCGGTCTCCATGTCCAGGTTGTCCTCCCAACCTTCGGCAAGCTCAGCATCATCATAAGGGTAGTATGGTGAGGCAGGTGGAGAGTAGGAGCGGCGAGAGTTTCCCTCGTCATCATCCGTGACATTACTATGGTTGTCACCGGACTCTTGGTCACTCTCCTCTATGTACTCATTCGGATCTTCCTCATCCTCATTGTCACCATACATGTCTTCATCAGCTCCGACATTGGGCATTCCTTCATCACCGCCATCATCATGGCCATCGTCATCATCTTCATTGTCGTCCTCAATGGGGTCCTCTTCATCATCCTCATCCTCTTCTTCCTCTTCCTCCACGGCATTGCCACCATCTCCGACCGCAAACCTTGGGAAGTGAAGGACGCTATCCAACTCATCATAGAGGAAGTGGACATCATCCTTTATCTCCTCAATTACCTTGGCTTGATCATCTTGCTTTGCAAGCATCTCCTCCATACAGTCAAGTAGCTTTTGCATTGTTTCGGCCTTCTTCTTCTTTTGTATGGTCTTGGTGGCAGCCAAGCATTGATTGGACGGTTTGGGCAGCATGGAAGGTTGAGGGAAAGTTGATGGATGTGGCATAGGGGTTTGAGAAGTCAGCTCAGCAATTGAAGCTCCACTATTCGGTCCGCAACACACACACTTGGCGAGCTCGGCCGTAAGAGAGTCTACCCTAAATAGGGTGTCCTTGACTTTGGCCGAGACTTGATCTTCAGATGGTTGGTGGTGCAGTTCCTCGTAGTATTGGCGTGGTGCTACCTCCCTTCGCTCTTGGTTAAGCAAATGTTGAACATATTTGCGCGCGGGAGTGTTAGCGGGCCGCCGGTCATTTGAAAAATCAGCTACTAACTTCTTCTTGATCGCATCCCAATTCATGCTTCCGGTGCAGGTGTACAAGTACCACTCTTGTGCCCTTCCTTCAAGTGAGTTGTGGAACACCATGAGAAAGAGTACATCAGAGTACTTGAATTCGGACCTAACCTTGCTCATCAGCTCGATGTGACGGATGTGGCTTGTAGGATTTTGGTAATCATGGCCGCCGAATTTGGGGATAACTTCCGCAATCGAAGCCACCAATGGATGCTCATGGTACACCAATGGATAACTTCCCCGGCAACGGCGCCAAAATTGACGCGATGCCTCCGGGGCGCATATATACGAGATACACGAGCAACAGGGGCCCGACGCAATTAAACCCTCTTTTGTGTAGATGTAGCATAAAGTAAATGGGGTATCGTTCAGTCCGGAGACTCGTGGAGGGGTCTCTGCATCTAGAGTCGCTTAAAAGAGATGTTAGTAAACAAAACAGAAATAAATATTAACAAATATACACTTGGCACAAATCATTTAACGGGGGTTTTGATTTGGGGTTTCTAACATCCTAAAACGATAAATAAACACACGCACACACACTATATACACGTGACCGACTTCAACCAATCCATCCAAATAAATCATTCCAGAATAATGAACATGCAATTAATTACTTCAAATGCGTAACGGAAATATTATCATGCTTTGCGAAACTAAGTCCTAAGATACACCCGTCGAGGACATGCACTTAATCGGTTTTCCTTAATAGTTACTAGGTCAGAACGTCTAGGCCTAGAGCATCTCATAAATTAAACACATAATGCCACGAGCAACTTACATGCAAAATCTACAAGTCATTAAGATGAAAACGGACTTAAACAAATTACTAAGTTTACAAACGTTGCCTAACTTTTCACATGCAAAGCACTTATCTCGGCCACTACAACATGGCCTTCACCACAACGGAATACTTCTAAACACGAAATAAACCTCTAGCACTACCAACCTGCAGAGTTAGTAATCACTTACGCACTAGATAAAGCTTTTAACACAAACCATAATATTAGAACCGAAAACACAAGATCATAAATAATTAAACTACACATTCAGATATTCTGGAAATTCAAACCCTCATGACTCAAACATCATTCGAATTTATAAAGAAAACATAGGAGTTCATGCACGAATTCGAAACCAAAGAAAACAAAACAAAAACAACAAAGAACCATTACAATTGGAATCGGCAAAGAGAGGCCAACTAGTTGTCGATTGCAAGGCTTTGGACTCGGCTGCTACTCTCCTCCTTGGCTCGGCCTTGGGGCAGAGGTCTTGACTCCTTAGGGCTCCTAAAGTGGTGCGACGGCAAGAAAAAGAGAGAGAGAGAGAGAACTTTTCAGAATTTTTCTGGATTGTGAAGTGGTCCTTCCTCTCTTCTAGTCCCTCCTATTTATATTGAATTGGTGAAACCCCTAGCATTGCCGCAGCCCTTGGATCTCTCTTGATCTTGTGGCTGAAAACAAGTCCTAGTTACACAAGAGAAAGCCACAAAATCGGTGGGATTCTCTTCTAGGTAGAATGGGATTCTCCTTCCTTAATTTTCTGATTTTTATCTTCTTGATTCTTCCACATTCTTCTATTAATTTCTGAGTTGGACTTGGACCTATTTTCCCTTGAATTATGGACTCCAAAATCGGCCAAGAAGTCCATGGATTGGGCTTTTATTTGCGCGGCAACAAGCTCTCCTAGTTGGATTAGGATTTGACTTTTTCTTCTTCGATTCCTTGTAGAAACAGGATTTCCTATTTGAAAGAGGTTTCCATGTCGACACAGGATCTCCATGATGAAATGGGAATCCTAGTTGAAGTAGGATTCCTCGAGCAAATAGAATTCTTCGTAATTTCTGCGACTTAAGCTCCTTTTCTTTGTTTGTGCGCAAATGACTCCTATAAGATAAAACATGTTAAAAATGGCATTATTAAGGAAATAACATAGCTAAATAGGGTAGGAAAATATACTAAGAACATGGCATTTTATGCCTCTATCAACTCCCCCACACTTAGCTTTTGCTAGTCCCTTAGCAAAACCAAGCTAACAAGACTCGAAACAAAAACTCTAATGCCCCTATAATGTCTAGTAAATCTCGGAACTCATAACATTGAAACTCTTCCTCAATCAAGATTCACTTTATGAACTTTCGAGAGTTAATTGCCACGGTTAATTACATAAACATGTAGGACTTGGAAGAACAGTGGTGATGGTTAAGCTCAACATATTTCAGATAAATAATGATTCATAGCTCACAAGGATATGCACTCATTCTTTTTTCACTCAGATTTTCTGGCTCACTCATCTATGCAAGATAAATAGTATCTTGAGAAATTATGAATAGCTCACATAGAAAAGATAATAATGAACCTCAAGAAAGAATATGATAACATGCACAAATGAACCAAAAACCATAAGCTCAACTCTTGTGAAAGACTCCACAGATCATAGGCTGCACATCTCAAGGATCAAGAAGGAATTCAAAAGGTGTAAATGTGGCTAGGCTAAAGGTATGAATTTATCGGAACTGAGATCATAAGGATCCTAAGGACCTAGCAGAGCATTCCAACAACCTTATGTCCCCGAAATGAGTTCATGAGACTCCAAAAACGTCACAACACTCCCCTTATAACATGAAAACGGACAAAGGCCAAATATTTCTGTTTCTAGGCCTTCAATTTACTCACACAACTCCAATTCCACAAAAGAACTTGTCCATGAATATTTCTTTCTTTTCCTGCCGATGACATGTTTTTTTTTTTTTTTTTTTTTTGACTCATTGGACACTTCTAACTCCCCCACACTTGCTCTTCAACCACACCTTCATATAAACATTACAAAATAAGCTCTACTAGATCCGAAGGATAAAGGTAGAGATTTCTATTACTAAGCTCAGGGTAGTGTTTACAAGGGTGATGAAAGAAAGGCAAAACGTAGGCTCAAAGGGGCTAAACTAAGGGGTGTGCCGCGCACACAAAATAGGACACAGGTTAATTTGGCATTGGTGATCATCCTAAAAATTCCTTCTTTCATTTCCAAGATCAGAACATGTAATGACTATAAGTTTTGCAATTCACAAGAATGAGTTCTAGCACTCTAGAGTTCATTAAAGAGCTATGGCATGCAATCAATCAAATGAAAGAACAATGAGGTTCCAAATAATAATAACCAAGAAAAGATAGATTTTTCCTATAAACACTCGAAAGAAATGGCACATATATCGGCTCTCACATAGGTTCATATGAATCAAAACTTAGCTGAATATGTTCAAATTCTGTACCAAAGTTACGAACCATATCCACTACATACCATATATTTTCAACTCATTGCAATTAACCAAAGAAAAATCAACCTAAGATCATCTCGATTTTGTTATCATTTCAAAATCATCAATTCAGAGATTATAGTCTATCATCGACATTAAGGGCTCCTAAGACTCAAAAACATAAATAAAGAGCAAAAAAAAAAAAATTTAAATGACTCGAAAAATTTAAAATTTAAACACTAAAACTAAAAACGAAAAATAAACAAATTTAAAGACTCAACTATCATGTAAATCCCTCCCCCACACTTAAATCCTACATTGTCCTCAATGTATAACAAGATATAGCATGCAACATAGAATCAAAGCATAGAGAATGAAATTCACAAAAACACTAAACATCGGTTTAAATTAAGTAAGAAATTCTCCCCCTTGTAGACCTCCCAAACTTTGCTCATCGCGGAACTTGCTGGATGTAGGCACCGGCCCCCAAGGTTCTAAGGCCTTGGTCTTCTCATCAAAGATCATACCAACATGCTTGAAGATAAAACAAAGTACTGGACTGCTCACAAAGAATGTCCTGATCAGTTCGGCTCTGTTCCAGAAGTTTCTGCTCTGACCTCGCTCCATTAAAACTCGAATTCCCGGCTCATCCGAACTCCAAATCCAGTTCTGTAAAAAGATTCAGAAACTAGACTCGTAGATCTTTCCATCCATATATAATACATGGCGTAATTCCAAAGGAGCTGAGATCCGTGCACGTTCCAAGTCACTGGACTGCACATCTCAAACCAGACTAATCAAAAATTTCAAACGTAATAAAACCAAATTATTAAAAACTGAAAATCTTACTAGAAAATAACCAAAAGGGTGTTGCAAAAAGGTGCAACTCAACTACAAAAGCCAAAGATAGAAATGAACGAAAACCTAAGCCTTTGGCTACCAAACCGAAATGAAAGGGTTGCCTCCCTTTAGAGCGCTTCTTTTTACGTCCATTGGCTAGACGGTTTATTATGTCTCCCCTAATCCTCATTAGCGAATGCGGTCTCCATGTCCAGGTTGTCCTCCCAACCTTCGGCAAGCTCAGCATCATCATAAGGGTAGTATGGTGAGGCAGGTGGAGAGTAGGAGCGGCGAGAGTTTCCCTCGTCATCATCCGTGACATTACTATGGTTGTCACCGGACTCTTGGTCACTCTCCTCTATGTACTCATTCGGATCTTCCTCATCCTCATTGTCACCATACATGTCTTCATCAGCTCCGACATTGGGCATTCCTTCATCACCGCCATCATCATGGCCATCGTCATCATCTTCATTGTCGTCCTCAATGGGGTCCTCTTCATCATCCTCATCCTCTTCTTCCTCTTCCTCCACGGCATTGCCACCATCTCCGACCGCAAACCTTGGGAAGTGAAGGACGCTATCCAACTCATCATAGAGGAAGTGGACATCATCCTTTATCTCCTCAATTACCTTGGCTTGATCATCTTGCTTTGCAAGCATCTCCTCCATACAGTCAAGTAGCTTTTGCATTGTTTCGGCCTTCTTCTTCTTTTGTATGGTCTTGGTGGCAGCCAAGCATTGATTGGACGGTTTGGGCAGCATGGAAGGTTGAGGGAAAGTTGATGGATGTGGCATAGGGGTTTGAGAAGTCAGCTCAGCAATTGAAGCTCCACTATTCGGTCCGCAACACACACACTTGGCGAGCTCGGCCGTAAGAGAGTCTACCCTAAATAGGGTGTCCTTGACTTTGGCCGAGACTTGATCTTCAGATGGTTGGTGGTGCAGTTCCTCGTAGTATTGGCGTGGTGCTACCTCCCTTCGCTCTTGGTTAAGCAAATGTTGAACATATTTGCGCGCGGGAGTGTTAGCGGGCCGCCGGTCATTTGAAAAATCAGCTACTAACTTCTTCTTGATCGCATCCCAATTCATGCTTCCGGTGCAGGTGTACAAGTACCACTCTTGTGCCCTTCCTTCAAGTGAGTTGTGGAACACCATGAGAAAGAGTACATCAGAGTACTTGAATTCGGACCTAACCTTGCTCATCAGCTCGATGTGACGGATGTGGCTTGTAGGATTTTGGTAATCATGGCCGCCGAATTTGGGGATAACTTCCGCAATCGAAGCCACCAATGGATGCTCATGGTACACCAATGGATAACTTCCCCGGCAACGGCGCCAAAATTGACGCGATGCCTCCGGGGCGCATATATACGAGATACACGAGCAACAGGGGCCCGACGCAATTAAACCCTCTTTTGTGTAGATGTAGCATAAAGTAAATGGGGTATCGTTCAGTCCGGAGACTCGTGGAGGGGTCTCTGCATCTAGAGTCGCTTAAAAGAGATGTTAGTAAACAAAACAGAAATAAATATTAACAAATATACACTTGGCACAAATCATTTAACGGGGGTTTTGATTTGGGGTTTCTAACATCCTAAAACGATAAATAAACACACGCACACACACTATATACACGTGACCGACTTCAACCAATCCATCCAAATAAATCATTCCAGAATAATGAACATGCAATTAATTACTTCAAATGCGTAACGGAAATATTATCATGCTTTGCGAAACTAAGTCCTAAGATACACCCGTCGAGGACATGCACTTAATCGGTTTTCCTTAATAGTTACTAGGTCAGAACGTCTAGGCCTAGAGCATCTCATAAATTAAACACATAATGCCACGAGCAACTTACATGCAAAATCTACAAGTCATTAAGATGAAAACGGACTTAAACAAATTACTAAGTTTACAAACGTTGCCTAACTTTTCACATGCAAAGCACTTATCTCGGCCACTACAACATGGCCTTCACCACAACGGAATACTTCTAAACACGAAATAAACCTCTAGCACTACCAACCTGCAGAGTTAGTAATCACTTACGCACTAGATAAAGCTTTTAACACAAACCATAATATTAGAACCGAAAACACAAGATCATAAATAATTAAACTACACATTCAGATATTCTGGAAATTCAAACCCTCATGACTCAAACATCATTCGAATTTATAAAGAAAACATAGGAGTTCATGCACGAATTCGAAACCAAAGAAAACAAAACAAAAACAACAAAGAACCATTACAATTGGAATCGGCAAAGAGAGGCCAACTAGTTGTCGATTGCAAGGCTTTGGACTCGGCTGCTACTCTCCTCCTTGGCTCGGCCTTGGGGCAGAGGTCTTGACTCCTTAGGGCTCCTAAAGTGGTGCGACGGCAAGAAAAAGAGAGAGAGAGAGAACTTTTCAGAATTTTTCTGGATTGTGAAGTGGTCCTTCCTCTCTTCTAGTCCCTCCTATTTATATTGAATTGGTGAAACCCCTAGCATTGCCGCAGCCCTTGGATCTCTCTTGATCTTGTGGCTGAAAACAAGTCCTAGTTACACAAGAGAAAGCCACAAAATCGGTGGGATTCTCTTCTAGGTAGAATGGGATTCTCCTTCCTTAATTTTCTGATTTTTATCTTCTTGATTCTTCCACATTCTTCTATTAATTTCTGAGTTGGACTTGGACCTATTTTCCCTTGAATTATGGACTCCAAAATCGGCCAAGAAGTCCATGGATTGGGCTTTTATTTGCGCGGCAACAAGCTCTCCTAGTTGGATTAGGATTTGACTTTTTCTTCTTCGATTCCTTGTAGAAACAGGATTTCCTATTTGAAAGAGGTTTCCATGTCGACACAGGATCTCCATGATGAAATGGGAATCCTAGTTGAAGTAGGATTCCTCGAGCAAATAGAATTCTTCGTAATTTCTGCGACTTAAGCTCCTTTTCTTTGTTTGTGCGCAAATGACTCCTATAAGATAAAACATGTTAAAAATGGCATTATTAAGGAAATAACATAGCTAAATAGGGTAGGAAAATATACTAAGAACATGGCATTTTATGCCTCTATCACCCACGTCCACGTGTGAAGCCTTAAAGGCCACACGAACTCCACGTCAACCCCAAATGTTGTCCACGTGTTAGGCTTGAAGATTTGCCACACGTGCGGGGGCGTGTTGAGATATATCCCACATCGGGAAAAATAGGACTTTGCCTGTGGTTTATAAGGGTATGGGCCACTCCATCCATTGCCAATTGGTTTTGGATGTGAACCCCAGACTACTTTATCACCTATTGCATCACAACACAATTTCAGCTCTTTTGCTGAGGTAATCTCTTTTATCATAGTTTATGATTCCTTTCTTTGAGAGAAGAGCATTAAAGAAACAATTATCTTCAGGTTTACATATAAGCTGTCAAAAATTGTAATATGCCATGAAATAAACTAAAGCTGATGGTAAATGAAAAAAAGAAAAAAAAGATTAAATTCAGTGTTACCGTGAACTTTAGGTCACTCATCAATTGTGTCCCTATTCTTTTTTTCTCATCATGTGTACCCTTGTACTCTCGAAATCAATCACGAGTGAACAAAATTTCAAAATTGCTCCAAACATGACGTAAGCATTTGATGTGGAGGAGACAAAGAAGATTCACCGTTCAGTTTTTAACCCACATGGAGGGCAAAAACGTCTTTTTGTAATCTTTTTTTTTATTTCACGTTTTTTTCTTTTCTTTTTCTTCTCCTTCTCTCTTTTTTCTCTCATAATCTGTATGTCCTTATCGTCTTCTTTCTCACCACTCATCTTCTCTCCAACCCAAATTCAAGGTAAACCATGGCTGCCGCTCTCTCTACTCTCACAAGCACCTCTTTGTTCCCATCTCACACTCTCAAACCCACTCTTCAATTCCCCTTCAACCCTAAAAAAACCTACCCTCTCCCGCCTCGCCCTCGCAGCCATCACTTCCAGGAGAAGACCACCTTTACAGATGTACTTCGGAATCGCTTGGGCCAGTGGCAGTTCAGCTTGAACTGACGCATCGAATTTGGATCAGGTCTCCATCTTGGATCTTGAATCCCAATCGTTATCTTCATTATCAGACAAGCTTGAGGTGTTGTAGTGAGTCATGGTCGGAGCTGGAGGAATACTGCTGGAGGAAGAATTCGTACTCTTCGAATGAGATTAGGAGTGGTTTTTGGGGGAGGCGATTAGGGATGGGTGCTGCTAAATGTACCCGGCAAACTTCGAAGTGTACTCAGCATTTCAATTTTTGTCATGTATTTTCCTGTTTACCCCTGTACCTATTTACACCCTGCAAAACTCAAAAGAATCATGCTAGCACCTCTCGCTGTCTCCCTCTCTTCCATTACCAGAATTTTGTTTAATGATCAACTAATACAATGATCAGAAAAACGATTCAATGATCAGAGCAAACAATTTAATTGAGGAATAATCAACTTGAGTATAAATTCACAAAGAGAAGAAGATGAATAATAACGAATAAATAGTGTGGGATATGCAAGAGTGCTTGAACTTGGCAACCCAGAGTCAACCACAATTCTTACTTTCTTAGTGTGAAGTATCAAATCTGGGTCCATGTTTTTCGTTGGTTTCTCCTACCATGAATCTAGTTTCTCCTTAATTAAACTATCTATCAATGGTTTTCGTTGTGATCTCGTGTTCTAATGTTTCTATGCATGATGGTAATTATAATCTATTCATGAGATTTTCAGATGTTTGTTGAGGGTTATTTCATAATAAGAACCATCAAGGGTATGACTTTTTTAGAAAAAAAAAAAACATCTTTTCGTGAGATTGATATGGTCTGTTACTTTGCTTCTTGGTTGGATTATTGTAACTGCCATAGAATTCGAAATGAAAGAACCTAATTGTAACGGTGCCAAAAACTCATTGTATAATTGCAGTAAGAATGAAGACTACAATGTCAGTTGCTGGGTAATGGAAGAGAGAGTAGGTTGCTGCTCAGTAATGGAAGAGAGAAGAAGTTGTTGTTGGGTGTAGATAAGGGTAACATTGGAATTAAATAACTATTTTTTATTTGTTGGGTATATTTAGACATTTGCTGGGTACATTTAGCAGCACCCTTAGAGATTTCGAGATTTTGCATAAGGGTTAGACTTTGGATTTGGTGGTGACGAGAAGAAGGGGGTTCTGGCAGAGTTTATGGTGGGTGTAATTGGATTTGGTGGTGGCGGGATTGTGGGATTTTGGTGACGCTTTGGTGGTGGGTGTGGTTGAGTTTGGTGGAAGAAGGCGTAGGAGCCTTTGGGGAAGGTGAAGATTGAAGTTCTAGGGTTAGATTTTGCAGAAGGGGAAGTGAAGAAAATTGAGGAGGGAAGTCGCAGAGAGAGAGGGGAGAAAGAATTAAAAGAAAATAAGAAATTAAGATTGAAGACAAATTAAAAAAAACTGGAAAAAGAAAATGACTTAAAAGCTTTTTTGCCCTCTATGTGGGTCAAGAACTGAACGGTGGGCCCTCTTTATCTCCTCCACATCCGTCATGTTTGGAGCAATTTTGAAATTTTTTTCAATCATGATTGATTTCGAGAGTATAAGGGTACACGTGATAAGAAGAAAAAAAAATTAGACACAACTGATGAGTGACCTAAAGTTCAGGGTAGCACACTGAATTTAATCCAAAAAAATATCATTAAGATAAAGTTGTTTATGTACAGTTATGATTTCTGAAAAATCTGATTATATACTTAAATGTGGGATGCAAATCTGCAATGTAGGAGTTCATCAATCACAAACTTGAGTATAGATTCCTTCTTGTTGTAATAACCATGGTTGATGCTCTTCCTATACATTTATCCATATTTTGATGACCTCTCAAGTGCTGTGCGTGCACTATCTTTAACCACTCCCAATGCATTGATATGTTGCTTCTCTCAGTTTCTTAAGAATGTTTAGTGAAGTATTCCGATCACTTTAATAGACAATCTTCTTAAGAAAGTTAAACAGGTTAATGAAGGAGAACAGTGATTAAATGAGTAGAATTTCTTTCAAATCTTATAGTTCTTCTATTGTGAAGTGTTTTATTCATGTGATATTTCTATGAGGCTGTGGATGTGGGCCTCGTTTCCCATGAACAGTTTTACTCTTAAATATGGATTCCAATTATGCAATCGTCATATTCCCAATTATGCAATCTTCATATTCCCCATTGCAGCTGGCAAGTGCATGCTATGTGGCCCGGATAGATCTTTCTGCCCATGGATTTTACATTATACCTGAGATCGACTTTGATTGGACTACTGGTAAAGGCACACCATTCAGGTACTTTACCTATGGGGCTGCTTTTGCCGAGGTTGAAATCGACACTTTGACTGGAAATTTCCACACTAGGGTGGCAAACATATTCCTGGATCTTGGATACTCACTCAACCCAGCAGTTGATGTGGGGCAGGGGCTTTTTTCCCTTATCCAGATATACAAACCATTTTTTTATTACATATCAATTTTTTATTTTGCATTTTCTTTGCTCATGTATTATTATTCATTATTTAATTTAATTGAGTTTTTATTTTACTCTCTGGTACATAATATATCTTTGGGGCTTAAGATCAACAAAATACAGTTAACCTCCATAAATTTATAGCCTTGGGACCGGCAAAAAGAATTATTTAATCGAGGTTATTAAATTATCAAGGTTTTAGTGTACACCTAAACAGGAGCCTCATGTTAATGGAATATTGGGGAACCTAGAAAGATTAGTTCCAAAATTTAGCGTGTCATTAAAAGCAGGTTGTAGAACTTTCGGTAAATGTATTATATGTAGTTAGTGTCAGTCTTCTTGATCTTCATTCTCACAGATATAGCTAAATCTTTTTTATTCTGATACAGATTGAAGGAGCGTTTATACAAGGTTTGGGTTGGGTCGCCCTTGAAGAACTAAAATGGGGAGATCCTGCTCATAAGTGGATTGCACCAGGTTCCCTCTACACTTGTGGGCCTGGAAGCTACAAAATTCCTTCCATAAATGACGTTCCCTTCAAATTCAATGTTTCACTTCTGAAGGTATGCTGATTAAAAAGCATGTTAGACAGTTGCATATTATATCTGTGATGAATAAAAAGCAATGAAGCATGTTGTAATTTTGCATATTAACAAAAGCCATATAATGTATTAGTGAATACTTGTGATCACTATCTTCCAGAATAGATAAAGTAAGTTAGAGTTCTAATGGCGTCTCCCTTATGAAACTTGGTGTTCAAAATTCTAGAACAAGATACACTCAATCACTCCAATTTAGTGGCTGATTTTAGCCCACTGTTTGTGGACCGGTCAAATTGGGAGCATAGGCAACAGGTTTTCTACTGGAACGCATTAATTAAGCCAATGGGAACTTACTGCGTACTATAATGGGTATTTGATGTGAGATTGTGTTTTAAATTATTCTGTACCTGCAGTCTCCTGAGAGAAATGGTCTTGCAGTATTGTTAGAAGTGTAGAATTTTGATTCTTTGAACCTCTTTGTCTCTCTGTCCCTCTGTTCTTCTGGTTGTCAAATAGAAAATTGGGAGTACGGTCTTTTCTGTTTTTGATCAAATGGAGTAGTTTTCTATGTTTTTCGGTGGCCAATATAGCTATTTCTGTTTAATGAATTGAAACAGGGAAACCTGAATAGTACATCATTGTTGGTTCTATAGTGCACCATCTTCATCTACATTTTAAATTTTAGAAATGGGATCTATTTTGGCTTGCGAGCTTAAGTTGATGACTTGTTTTTAAATCTAAAGCAACAAACTTGGACCTGTTTACGTTTTGCTGATTGACACAGGGACATCCTAATGTAAAGGCCATCCACTCATCTAAAGCTGTTGGTGAGCCCCCATTTTTCTTGGCATCAGCGGTGTTTTTTGCCATCAAAGATGCCATTATAGCTGCAAGAGCTGACGTAGGGTGTAATGAGTGGTTTCCACTTGATAATCCAGCAACACCAGAACGTATACGGATGGCTTGTTTGGATGAATTTACATCAGCATTTGCTAGCTCGGATTTTCGCGCAAAGCTTAGTGTATGATTGCAAGTTGCTGCTTTTCTTTACTTAGGGCTACACTACCGATAGGACTCGGAATACCCCTTAATATGTAACAAATTACATCTTCAGTAAAATTAAATATACCACCACACATTTCTGATCCATCATGATGACGATCATGAAACGATCGTCAATAATATAGGGACAGTGGTTCAAATAAACTTCATTCCGGCAAAATGATTCTGTACATGTAAGCCATCAATTTCTCCCCCTTTCTCAGTTATTTCATAGTAGTATTGTTGTCATCATCATCTTCTTTATTCTTTGATACGTAAAGACATCAGAAGGCAGAGTAGACTTGGTCGTTTTGTTTGTTTCAGTTGCAGCTACAATCTTTTTATAGCAAGAAACAATATCCTGTCTATCTGGATCTTTTAAGTGTGAATTCGGGGAAGAAGTCTCCTTTCGGCGTTTAGGTCGTGTAATTGATAGGGCCATTCTGCTTCCAATAATATTCATCTTGTGTCGCATCACACTCTACCTTGATGTAACGGAAGTTGCGGGGTTATTTAGGACTATAATAAGGGAAGAACTGAGTTCTCATTCATATACCTTATGTGACAGTTTCCTAATGACCAGGGCATTAACATTAATCTTAATTTTAAATTGCACAAGCCAGCTTCCATATTTTTTTCCCTCAAACACTTCGATATAAGCTGCATCATCTTCTTCACTGAAAACCAAATCTGACCTAATGCATCTTCTTCATAAACAAGTCAAACAGAACATAAAAGGTTAAGAATTTTCTAATATATTAAACAAATCATAAGTCGGGTATATATACAAGCACAGTTCTAACCCTGGAAGGAAACTAATTACACCAAAAGATTTACATAATCCTAGTTGATTACAAAATATATATCTTTCCAATATACTAGGCATTGATCATTCCTCTGTACTCAGCTTCTGCACTAGAACGGGCCACCACATTCTGTTTCTTGCTTCTCCAAGAGACTAAGTTTCCACCAACAAATGTAAAATAGCCAGAAGTAGAACGCATGTCAGTGATGTTCCCATCCCAGTTCGCATTAGTGTACCCACTAGTCCTCAAATGTCCATGCTTACGAAACACCAGGCCTTTTCCAAGAGCAGATTTTAAGTATCTCAAGATTCTCATCACAACATTCATGTGATCTTCATTAGGATCATGCATATACTGACTCACCACACTAACCTCATAAGCAAGATTAGGTCTAGTATGCAACAAGTAAATTAATCTTCCAACTAACCTTTGATATCGAGATTTGTCAGTCAGAACTTGATCAGGATACTCTGCAAGCTGATGGTTCTATTTTATCAGTGTATCAACTGGTGTACAAACAAGCATATCTGCTAGCAAATCTAGAACATATTTGTTTTAGCTCAGCATGATACAGTCCTTGTTCCTGGCTACCTCAATTCCCAAGAAATACTTTAAATTCCCAAGGTCCTTCATCTCGAATTCAGAAGACAACTGATATTTTAATCTTCTAATTTCACCAATGTTATCACTTGTCACTACCATGTCATCTACATAAATAATCAAGGCAGTAAGCTTACCTTGTCGCTGTTTCAGGAACAAAGTATGATTTGAGTTACTCTGCCTATACCCAATCTTCTTCATGAATGACCTGAACTTTCCAAACCAAGCTCTTGGAGATTGCTTCAATCCGTACAAGGACTTTTTCAATCTGCACACCACCTTCTCGTCCGTAGAAGTATTATATCCTAGAGAAAGATCCATGTAAATTTCTTCATTCAAATCTCCATGAAGAAATGCATTCTTCACATCAAACTGTTGCAAGGGCTAATCCAGATTAGCTGTCAAAGACATGAGGACTCAAATGGTATTGATCTTTGCCATGGGTGCGAACGTCTCATCATAATCCATCTCATATTTTTGAGTGTATCGTTTTGCAACCAACCTTGCCTTATATCTATCAACTGAGCCATCTGCATTATGCTTCACAATATAAACCCATCTACAACCAACGGTCTTCTTTCCACGTGGTAATAGCACCAAATCCCAAGTACCATTCTTCTTAAGAGCATCCATCTCAACCTCCATTGCTTTGGCCCACTTCTCCTCCTTGATTGCATCTTGCACTTTATTAGGAAGAGACACAACAAACAATTGATTTACAAAGACTACATAAGGTTTAAACAATCTATGGGTTGACACGTAGTTGGCTATAGGATATTTGACTTTAGCTAACAAGAGAGGCTCATATTTTTTAGGAGGTTGACCATGGATTGACCCAGCAGGCAAGACCCTACTAGATTCAGGGACATTGGAGGATGACAACGGAATAGTAATACATACCTCAGGTGATGACAAGCCAGGACAGATCGTTGATGTAGGGGAAGAGATTGAACTTGCATGTACATTTTCAATAACTGGCGACTGATTACTATTCAATTCTCCTCTTTTCGACGTGTCGGACAGTTGTTCGTCATGTCGAACACTTTCAAAACAAGGAACAGACGCCTCAAATTGGGCTGGTTCAACAGATTGAACCAATTTCTGAGCTTCAAGAATATTATCTCTTGGATTCTAAATCTGATCGGTGACAGGCCGAAGATCATTTTCAGCGGGGTTACTGTCAACAATTACACAATCTTCTAGTTCTCTAAATTGATCTTCATAAAAAACATGCTTCTCCTCCTCACTCGGAGATACCGTAGGAGAAAAATAGCACAGGTCTTCACTAAATGTGACATCCATAGTGACATAGAATCGTTGAGACGGAGGATGGGAGCACTTATATCCTTTCTGATGGGATCCGTATCCAACAAACACACACTTAAGAGAACGACCTTCCAACTTAGATCTCTGATTTTTGTGAAGATGAACATAGGCCATACAACCAAAGACACGAGCAGGAAGTTTGTTGAGAGATGAAATAGTAACATGTTCAGACAATATCTCAAAGGGAACTCGATTCTGAAGAGCTGCAGATAGTAAACGGTTGATAATGTAAGAGGCACACAACACAGCTTCACCCCATAAATATTTAGGTAGATTGGCACTGAGTAAGAGAGTTCTTCCAATATCCAAGACGTGTCGATTTTTTTCTCTCAAATATCTCATTCTGTTCTAGTGTCTAAGGACAAGTAGTCTGATGGACAATTCCATGTTGCTGAAAATAGTCTTGGAAAAAGTGGTTAACAAACTCTCATCCATTGTCAGATCGAAATATTTTCACACAAGCATCATACTGAATTCAGATGAGACTATGAAAAGCGGTGAAAGCCGAAAACACAGCACCTCTCTTTTTCAATAACACAACCCAAGTTAATCTTGTAAAGTCATCAATAAACAAAACAAAGACTTCATTCCCGTCAATGTCAAATTCTTTGAAGGCCCCCATACATCAGAATGAATCAACTTGAATGGTGCAGAACTAGAAGAAAAACTAGGAGAATAACTAGACTTATGACTCTTAACAAAAACACAAGTTTCACAATGGAGACTTGAATCTATTATTCCAAAAAACAAAGATGGCATCGACTTCTTCATGACTCCAAAAGATGGATGACCCATTCGGCGATGCCATAGCCAAATTTCTTTTACTCGATCAGAACTCAATGTCAAGGAAACGGTTGGTGACGGTGCTTTTGCTTCCCCGTTGTACATGCAATCCAAGTGAAATAGTCTCCCTCGTAGATCCCCCTTGCCTATTATCGCCTGAGATGACAAGTCTCAGAAGATAACATACATAGGAAAAAAAGTTACAGAGCATTTGTTTTGTGAAATCAATTCAGGAACAGATAATAAGTGATGTAATAGAGCAGGAACATGAAGGACTTTGTTTAATATAATTGTTGGAATAACTTGAATTGACCCTATACCTAAGACCGGGAAGGACACCTCATTTACATTAGACACTTTAGGTAAGGGAGATGGGTATAGACTCGAAAAAAAGGACTTATCAAATGTTATATGATCAGACACACCAGAATCAATTATCCATGTATCACTACCAATAAAGTCATAAATTTTAAATGCAATACCAATTTTACCTCTTTTCTCCTGAGAACACATACCTGTGGTGAGGTCCTGTCCTCCTACTCCATAGAAATCAGGTTCACGGGAAACTTCAGGTTGATCACCAAAGATCGCAAGATCCATTGCAAAGAGGATTTGATGACAGAGGAACAGAACAAGTACGACAGGATTCGACGAAATCGAAAGCTTCCTTTGACACGTCAAACATATCAAAATGGAACAAGTTTAGAACAAATTTGCAGCAGAAAACAACATGGTCAGATTACCAAGATTGCCAGGATCGACTTAGGCTCTGATGCCAAGTCAAACAGAACACTAAAGGTTGAAAATTTTCTAATATATTGAACAAAGCCCAAGTTTGGTATATATAGAAGCACAGTTTTAACCCTAGAAGAAAACTAATTACATCGAAAGATTTACATAATTCTAGTTGATTACAGAATATACATCTTTCTAATATACTAGGATTGAGACTCGAGTTAACAAATCATAGACTATTTCAAGTGCTGCTATCATTTTAATTTCAATGGAGTAGCTCGCTCCTTAGTCTATAGCTCGTATGCTTTACGAAATAATGATAGTCAACTATGGTTTGTCATAGCTCCCATGTTTATAAGGCATGTCATTATAATGGTTAATGATTCAATGGAAACTATTTTTCTAAAAAAAATAAAAAATCTAACCTTAACACCAGGCTTTCAAAATGATATCCTCATTTTGTTGTCCTTTTTTTTAATTTAATAAAGATATAGGCTATATTGCACCAACAGTTGATACAAGTGGAGTGTCGGAGTGTCCGAAACGTATCTGACACACCACGTGGCGTGTCGAAAAATATTGACTTTTTAGACACGCCCCGACACTTTGACCAACACACCATGCCACCATTCGACACGTCACGTCATCAATTGTTATTTTAAAAAAAATAAAAATAAAAATAATACACAAAACCTAAACTATAGCAACACCCAAAAAAATTCAGTTTCTTCTCTCCTTTCTGTTGCTTCTCTTTGGCCATTGATAAATGTGTGCATTAGTGGGAGCGAGGACAGGAGAAGAAGAAGAAGAGGTGAAACAAAGAGAAATAGAATTTTGGAAAAGAACAACAAATAAGTGCAATTATACCTCTCACTCCGTGATTTCTTTCTTGAGAAAAAGCTGCACTTGTATTTCGAGATTGGAAGAAAAGAAAGCAGATCTTGGGATAGACCTCGGCTTTCAATTCCAACTGCCTCACCTAATTCTAGTAATTCCTGAACAGAACAAATATAGTTAGATAGTCATTCAAAGTACATGCAGTATTGATAAATATAAGCATCAAATAATTGTTCATAACAAGTACTAGATGTAACCATACAATATGTCTACAGCAAACAAGTACTAAGGAACATAATTCTCATCTGTTGACAATTCACTCAGTAATGATTATGGAATCATACACCAGGTCCAAACTCAAAGTCACGAGTGAAATCTGATCAGACTTGCCAGGTTCATGAATTAATCAAATTTCTATTCCAGCAGACACTTAATTGGTATAATCCAATTTATAAAAAAAAAAATAAAAAAAAAAACTATACGTTTAAACTCAGAGATGACTCCACATTTTTTGTATCATGATCACCATAAACTATTCTATCAAATTAAACATGAGTTTGAGGAAGAGTCAGAGGAGGAAGGACACTTCATGAGATATCAGAGCATCATGTAACCGGGCATCAAGCAAGAAACTGAAACTTCTAAAATAGGAAATGAGATATAATAACTTAAATATCCCATTCATGCATGTGTGTAGAGAGAGTTGAAACATATTGTAAGACACTACTCAAGTTCATAGCTTAATAGCAACCAAGTACAAACACCGAGGATAAGCTACATTACCTGATAGTCATGGGAGTTCTGATATGTCCAAGGAGCTGAAATATAAGAGGAGACGTATGGGTTAAAAGTTGTCAAATACAGATTACTGCAAAATAGCAGACACAACCAATATAGCCAAACTAAAGAAGAGAGACATGACTGCAAAATAGGACAATATTAAACCAATTCATAGTTCAAAAATCTTGTCCATAGTAAGAATATAAGAATGTGAAGAAATTGTTCAAACCTTTCAAATAAAAGAAGCAATTATCTGATCAATTTCTGCTCTAGGCAAAGCTCTATTAAGAGAAAAATAATTATATACAGGGGTGAACATTTTAAAACTTTGCTGCACCATGCAAAGAAAGAACAGTAAGAGACTGTAACCTGACTAATCATGTTTGGAACCTCCCCAAACCCCATCTCCCGTCAAAAAAAAGAAAAGCATGCAGAACATACATTCTCTTGGGTTGTCACATGTAGAAGTGTCTGCAGTTCCTTGAATCTTTAAATAAGATTGCCAACACCAAAGCACTTTCCCAGGCAAAGCAATACTTCTGTGATGTCCCCAAACTCCATCAGGTGGTCGTCATTTCTAACTATTTTTTCGTTTTACCACGAAAGTCTTTCAGTCAGCAAAACCTCCTAATGTCTGGAATATTCAAGCTTGTATTTAATTCTCACAAATCTCCTCAGCAAATTCCTACATTTTCTTCCCGTTGACGCCGCAGTCATCTGGGCCATCTCATTGGCTGCTTTATCCTTCTCCTTGCTTTTCCTCGCAGCTTCAACCTCAACTTGGTTCTCATTTTCTTGATGATTGATTTTGTAAATCTCAAACATCGGTTCAACTTCTGATATTACGGTTATTACCACAGCCCCACGTCACAAGTTTCTAAAGACCTCATCATGAGATTTGGTTAGACAAAAAGTTGTTCTTCGGTACGACCATTCGTTGCCCATGTATTGGGATCACCTGTGTGTGTATTAGATCGATGGACCAATTTCAATCCAACTACACCCTGGTGGTGTCTTCAACCCCATCTCTCTCATTTCATCACGAACCTTATTAGAATCATCCCACCTATCATGTTTAGCATAAGCATTTGATAACAGAGCCAAAGTTCCAGTGCTCAGTTGTGCACTATTGCGAAGGCCATCTCTGATCCTCTCAACCATCTCCTCATTCCCATGAATTTTGCATGCATTAAGCAGTGCTCCCCAAACAGGACCGTCAGCTTCCATTGGCAATAATATGCATAAGGCTAGTGGACAGGTCAACATTGGGAGATTGGACTGAGAGCATCTTATTTTCTTTGTTCATTTGGGAACATCCGGATTAGCTTCAGCTTTGCGGACAGATGATTTCTGGTTTCTTTGGACTGATTCTTATGTAGGAAGACAGTGAGATTCCACTTCTATGGTCCAGTTTCTAGCAAATCATGTTTTGCTCGCCCCATATATGGGTTGCCCTAGGAAATTGTGATATGATGGGGGGCCAAATTCCGCAGTGTATACTTCACATTCTGCTGGATTATTCGATTGTGCTTATTACTGGTCCTTATTTTTTTTTAATCCTAACCGTTGATTCCTTCTTTGAAAACCCAACCAAGGTCAACGGACTCAAGTCGGGTCAAGCCCTCTTCTCTCGCGTACGACTAGAGCTGAGAAGCTCTCCGTCCCCGGCCGTCTTCTCCGACGCCGCCCGGCCTACTCTGGCCACCATTTTCCATAAAACCACCACCAAATTTCTTCTCTCATTCCCCTCTACATAACCCAGTCCGTGAATCACACATATTGATTCAAAGACAAATCGACGGCGAGAAGCTCCGACTGTGTTTGTTTGTTTCCACCGTCTCTGGCGACGACTTGGCTTAGAACTAGCATATTTGAACTTTTCCCTTCATTCTCTGCACCCTAGTGCTCTTAATCCCTCGAATCTTTTACAAATCTTGATAACCCCTTTACTGTCGATTTTGAGTTTTCCGGCAAGCTATTGCGGTAGTTGCCGACGAGGTTTTCTGGCGTCCTCTACTTCTTCCGATGACTTGGGTCGACTTCAGAGGTGTTAAGCGGTGGTAAGTGACTTCGTAGCTACTGAGCAGGGTTGTTGTGTTTTCTGGTGTGTTTTTGTGTGTGTGTGAGAGATGGTTAAAAAAAACTGAGGATTAACTAAAAAAAAAAAAAACTTAATGGAGTTAGTGAGTCAGCTAACAGTGTTAATGTCACTTAGACAAGATATACATACCCCAAGGCGTGCAAGATGATCCATTCGTTAAATTACATGGTTTTGTGTATGACATAATTCTGGAATTGATTGAGTTATGACAATTATAAGCATTGTGTGAAGCCAGCTCTATTTCATCATGTTATTTGTAATTTATTTCTTTCCATCAGGTGCTCAACAACCGTAACTGTAGTGAAAAAAATAGAGTGAGATCTATATATACTTCAGGCTTTTGGGCTGAAAAATGCATTTTGCTATGTTACTAATAACTAATATAATAATAACTAATATAATACTTGTACTTGCTCTGCTGTTACGAGGGCGTAAAACATATGCTGATTGATGCTAGGCATAATATACTTAATTAACCTGCATTAACAAGAAATAATAAATAAATAAAATTAAAAAGTAAGGCCACTTTAGAAATCAGGGATCGGCAAACAGTGGGACCAGCCCAGACCGGACATTTTTGACATAAGAACCGGTAGAAAACACCGCCTTGCCCGGCCGGTTCGGGTCGATTTCCCGGTCTTTTTTTTTATGCGGGCTTTATGCCCAGGCCTAAGTCGCCCAGTTAACTTTTGACAGAGCAGAGTCCCTACCCTACAGAGCCGTATACAAACACAAACCAATCATGGAGACACTACCGTAATCTCACTACTCGAACTAGTGGCCGCAAAACCATTAACGCGCACGCCACCCAACGAACAGTGGTCCCTCCCACACAGGCCCAGGTGACGTCAGAAGATCTTTCATTGGTCGATGGAGTGAGTGGGTACTACGTCACCCTGCATGTTGGTCAGAGAATATAAATACCCACAACCTCGGCGACGGGGAGTTTAACAGCAACTGATGAGCTCAGAATGAAAAACTTGTATTGAAGCTAGAAATCTCAGCGGCAGCTTCAAAGCTTGAGGCTTCATTGAAGGCTGAACTAGGTTTCGTATTCCCGCTCAATCTGTCATTCATATTTGCTTTTGCTATTGAAATTTTTTTTATGCTTTCTCTTGAATCTGAGTTTATTAGTTTTTGATGGGTTTTGGTGGGTTGGTTTCTGTTTGATTGTGTTTTTGTATTGGTTAAAGAATGTCGGTTTCGGTAAATTCATCGGAGCAGGTGTGTGAAAATGTTGAGCTACTTCCTGCTACGAATGATGACCATGGAGGCGTTATTGTGGACGTGAAGGATGCTACGGAGCCACAGGCTTTTCTTTCTTTGCTTAGAGCTTCAATAGCTCAATGGAGGCAACAGGTGCTACTATTTTATATATTTTCATTTGAGATATGAACTTGTTCCATTACTATTGGTTTAATAAGGTGATTGCTTGTTTGACTATCTTGACGCTTCTTGTTCTAGCTTGTAAACCATGGTCTTTCAGTTAGCTTACCTGTGGTCAGTGATTTGTCATTATATGCAATAGTAGTTTCGACACTTTTTAAGAAGTGGTACTTGTTAATATGTAGTGATTCTCAGTTGCTGAAGCCATATCATGAGTATCCTGAGCAATTTCGATAATCGGGTTCATTGACATTCCTGGTATAGCTTTAGGCATGTGTCAAGGATTGTTTCATAGGATTTCTTTTGGAACTTACCTTTTAAGTTGGCTAAAATTTGACTCTTTTGAGATATGACTTGAATTATGAAATACTGTATATAAAACCTGTTGTTCCATTTTTGTTTCACTCTACCCTTTTGTCTTTCATTTCTCTTCGTCTATGCACTCTCTCCCTCTACTCACACAAACATCTATATGCTTTATATGCTAGTCCTGCATTCCATTAGTATGTGCCAGAGTTCAACTTTGATTTGCTGCTGCTGCAACCTATTAGCCTCCTCGAACTTTTCAGGGTCCAAATTTTGACTTCTTGTTGTTGTAGCTTTCAATTCTGCTTGCAACGTTCCAAATCCAATCCGTACCTTAGTCTAGAGGTTGACACAAACCTCATCTTCCCATTTATTTTTATGTATTTTCAATGGTAGCCATGTTAGTGGTCCTAGAGTCAAACAACACCAAAGGGAATAGATTTCACAATAAACTCAATCTCACCATTGTGATGTCCAGTCCCAAGTGAGGCACTGAATTGAAAGTGACAACCACCATCCATATTAACCTTATGTTGTGGATGTGGTTGGAGTCAAAGAGCAGTGATCAATAAGTTCCCATTGACCTTTCTGCCGCAACACGCTTCATTGTTGGCTAATTGTTGAATTTCCTTCTTTCACCCTAGCTAGCTCCATTATGCTCTTTGTCATCAAATCACTGAAAGAGCCTATTATCAATGTAAGCCATTTCAAACAATAGGTGGATGTGCCTACAAAACAACTTGAGCTGTAGAGTACTTGTAAACAAATACATTGTATCCTTGTCCAATTATGTTAAATAGAGTGGGTTAGTTGTGATTCCTAATGAACCCAAATGAATTAGATGGGTTAAAAACCTGACTAATACATCCAAGTTCACAAGATGGCAAGGATAATGAAAACCATTTGTTGGAAGGAGAGTTGAATTATGTAGGCAACAAGCAGAGACAAAAAGATTATCAAGTGCACAACACGTATAATGATGAAGCTGTTGATGGGGTAAGAAACAGACTAATAAATCCTAGTTCACATGATGACCAAGGATAATGAAAAATATTTTTTTGAAAACAGAGTTGTATATGTAGGCAATGCAAAGAAACAAAGATGGGGTATCAAGTGCGCAACATGTATAATGAGGAAGCTGTTGAGTAAAATGAAACACGAGAGAAGTTATGCCTTGAGCCTGTACAGGAAACAGTCATATTTATGTTTTGGTTGATCCTGAATCCTGATAAATCCATTTATATTTCTTTAGTTAACTTTTGTTGGTTTTCCTAGCTGCTACTTCTACCACTAGAGGAAAACAGGCTGAATTAAAGTTACAAATGCTCATACTGCAGTATTCTAAAAGTCGAGAATACAGCATGGAAAGCAGGGAAGAACAACAGTAAAGTAACAAAAAAGTGGTATCAGGGGTTTGATCGGGCAAGTTCATTCAATTTGGGATGTTGATTTGAGTTGATTTTCGATTAGCTTCTAACGATGAACTAGGATGTAGATGTTTGACACTTCCTTATTGTTATTACCTCTTCTTTCCTCTTTTCTTATTTATCTCTCTAATTCTGTTATTTATTTATCAGAATATTGGAAACTATGGTGTACCTTGACACGGTTGATAAAAGAATGATGGCTTGTTACATTAGTTGAAAAATAATCATAGGTTACTCATTTTGAGCTTTTAGTTTCATGTGAGAGGAAATGCTATCGATGGCTTTCTTCACTAATTGTCTTTCAACTGTGGGGAAAGTGCTCATTCTACATTGTCTGTCGTATACTGTGTATCCATCTACATTTATGTTTAGGTGCATGTTTCTGTCTCTGTAGGCATATGATTAAGGCAACTGTGTTCATTTCATTATGAGTATTCACATTTTTTTTCTTTCTCCTCTATCAATTAATTCTTTCATATACTCTTGGCAGGGGAAAAAGGGAGTTTGGATAAAGTTGCCCATTGAACTTGTAAATCTTGTCGAAACGGTAGTTAAGGTAATTACTTGGTGACGTTATTTTCGCATAACTATATTCATGCTAGTTTTGGTAATTTCAACCTACCAGGTTGATTCTTATTTGTGAATTGCATTTATAACACAGGAAAGATCTATAACATCTGTGTTGCACATGCACTCTGTCTGATCTTCCTTGTATCGTTTGTGGAGTGATCTACAGATTCTATGACAAACACTATCATTGTTTAGCTTTCTAACAAAGCTCTTAGGTCTTAGGTTTCATGTTCATATTGCAACTGTCAATCCCAGATTTTAGGTCTAGTTAAATCAAAACCTAACAAAATCTAGAGCCTGGAATGGTCCTTTAACTACTACACTGCATATTTACTTTAAGACTGTAACCATGGACTTTAACCTGAAGAACTGAAAATTCTACATCAGAATCAATTTCAATTTTCCTTCAGAAGTTTATATGTGGGAATTAATGTAGAGCGCATGCATACAACTCAGTGATTGCTCTGTCTCATGTTTTATCCATTGATCTTGATAAATTTATTTGCTTGAGTTACATCTATTAAGTTGATGACAGGAAGGATTTCACTACCACCATGCTGAACCACATTACCTCATGCTTGTCTATTGGATTCCGGAAACCACTAATACTATACCTGCAAATGCTTCACACCGAGTTGGTGTTGGTGCTATTATTTTGAATGATATAAGCGAGGTACTCTCTGATCTTTTGAAAGATAAAAAGTCAAACACTCGATGCTATCTTTTGAATGGCAGTTGAAACTAGTCCTCTCTCTCTCTCTCTCTCTCATTTGATGAAAATAGTGGGTTCGTTTGACCGGCATATCCTGTTCTAATTGTACATGTAGGTCTTTCATTTTCTGCAACCTTGTCGTCACATCTGTTGTTGATTTTGAAATAGATTTCTTCTACGTAGTTGCTTGTAGTCCAGGAAAAGAGTGGCAGGTTACAAGGAACTGGTGTGTGGAAAATTCCTACTGGAGTAGTTGATGAGGTATATACCTTAACTATTTCTTTTTAAGGAGTGCAATTAGTCCGACTCGCCTGTCTTACTTGCACCACTCAACTTTTATTTGTGCAATAAATATTTTGTATTCTGTATCATATAAGCTAATCATCTTAATCAAGTTGTAGAAAGAGGGAAACATAAAAATATGAGTATAACCTTATAGGCTGTGTAGAATACTACCAAATAACTCGTATAATATGTTTACCTTCTGCTGAGATAATAGAGTTGGTGTTTGTGTAAGAAATTAAAATGGTGGAAGGAGATGAGTGGATGGGTATCATAATAAGTAGGCGGTGGAAGTGTTTAGTCGATGGTGATTGATTTAGAGTCTATTCTTTATTTGGTCTGAGTTAGTTCACAAGGGGCACTATGGAATAATATGAAAGAGCTTTTCCTTTTTTCAGAAACATAATGAGCGCGGGAAATATGAGAAAGGGTAGGAATAGCAGCACTCTCAATTATTTGTAAACTGTTAAGCTTGTTATGGACAGACATTAAATGAGCTATTCAATAACAGGGTGAGGATATTACTGTGGCAGCTGTAAGAGAAGTGAAAGAAGAAACAGGAGTAAGTTATCAATTTCTGTGTATCCATATTATATTTACTCCTTGTAGTATAAGATACCAATATGACAGTGTGACCAACTCTACTGGTTTTCACTGCTTCAGATCGATGCAGAGTTTCAAGAGGTATTAGCGTTCAGGTACAAGTTCCAGAATCTTGAATTCATGCATTATTTTTGATTTTTTAGGGTAGTACCTCTAGAGAGAATCTGAAATTGTGCAATTGACTGCACTCGTTTATACTTATCCATCTTTTTTGGCTCCTTGGACTTAGCTTCTCATTAGCGCAGATTTATAGAGTTTCAGATCTTTTCTTCTACTTTACAGACGTAAACCATGTCATAGATTCTAATCCTACAGAATCTCCTGTTTCCTACCTATAGGCAAGCACACAAGTCATTTTTTGAGAAGTCAGATCTATTTTTTGTGTGCATGTTACGTCCTCTGTCATTTGACATCCAAAAGCAAGACCTGGAGATTGAGGCGGCCATGGTAAACTTTTGTTGAATTTTTTTTTTTTTTTTGGACATACTTTAATTTTAACTTTTGAAAATCAAGTTATCAGAACAATTTGCCCACTTGAGCAGTTACGTCTTCTTACACATGCCTAGATTCAAATTTGGTCATATATTTTAGAGTGAATCGAGTAACTGAATAAGAAAAACGACCATAACTTTGTGCATTGTTTTTGTTTCATGTAGTGGATGTCACTCGAGGAATACGCAGCTCAACCAGTCACCCAAAAACATGGGATCTTCAAGTGCATCCATGAGCTTTGCTTGGCAAAAGTAAAGGGGAACTATGCTGGATTTTCTCCACTGTCTGTAAAATCATTTTTTGATGATCAGTTGAGTTATATATATCTAAATAGGCAGGATATACAGAACCTAACTTCTTCGGATCAGACCTAGATGCATGTATCATTTGCTCTGTAGCTCTACATTGTTTCGTAATATTACAGTGTCATTCCTTATTGCCCCAACTCTGTTTTCTGTCTACCATGTTTCTTCTTTGTCACCTGTGTGACTCAATATAAAGAAAGCAATAAGAAACAGAAAGAAAAGAGTGGATATGATATTTCCTCTGCAACTTGTTTTGCCTTTTAATTCGGAGGGGAAATAGAGTTTGCATTCAACTTAATTGGTTTACAAGTCTTTCAGGCTGATGTGTGACCTGCATTCATCCCTTCATCAAAGGGTGAGTCATTCTAGAATTCTCAAAATACAAAATGTGAATTTTTATTTACTTTTATTTATTTATTTTTTGAGTTGTCCATATGTAGAAGCATGCATGTTAGTTGCTTCCATTCTCTTCTTGTACATTGTTATGACAAATGGTCTGCCATGCGGCACCAAATCCGGGTTTCAGAAATAAAAGCTGAAACATCCAAACCACTGATGCAAGCTATCATGCAGCTGGGTTTTTATTACATCTCAACAATATCTATCGTTTTAGTAATCCCACCTACCTCTTTCTTCTGATACATCATAGCAAGCTCTCTTACCAGAACCAGGAGGAGGAATAAGAAGAATGTTCCCTCTGAAACTCGCTGTGTTTTTCACAGCAATGTGTTTCTCTGTCTTCTCCAACCTTGTTTTCATCAAAGAAGTTTCTGGAGACGCCGCCCCTTCTTCTGCTAGTGCTAACTGTGTCACTTGCACTACATGTCAGTACCCATGTCCTCCTACTGGAGGGTACCCTTTATACCCTCCACCTCCACCATCACAAACCGGAGAGTACGCAGCACCGCCACCGCCACCGCCGTCTCCTCCTCCTCAACAGCCTAGTCGTCCAGGAAAATGCCCCCCAGGTCAGTACCAGTGCTGCCAAAACCCTCAGGGATACTCCCCTCCTGGCCAGTTTCCTCAGTACCCCACTCCTCCAGGCACCTTTGCAGGAGGAGGAGGATATGTGCCTTACCCTTATGGTTCGGCTTCTTCGTCTCCTTTGTCAATCTTGCTTTCAGCACTTACGATGGTATTGCTGTTCTCATCTGGTGCTTTCTTTTAAGCCTGGGATGCATGGTCTGTGGCCTTATTATTGTTAAGTAAATGTTCTATAGATTTGATCTAGTAGGCAATAAACCCTTGTTAATTGTACTCATAGCTACTACTATTCATACCAGCTGATAACTTCTGTCTTCTGCAATTTGGGTTGATAATAATGGTTGAATTAAGCACAGAGCAGGGATATGGATTTCATGTAATATGTCCTTAGATGTTAGCAAGTTTTTCATTCTTCCAGTATTAGTTTTTTTTTTTTTTTTGAAAAGTTCTTCCGGTATTAGTTGATTCTTGTTAATTACATCATTACATTTTAAAATCGAGATAGACACATAGTTGTATGGAACCGGGGAGATATGCAACTGGTGATGAGATAGACGCATAGTTGTATACCGGTCATACGTAGTGAAGAAAAGTTGAGGCGGTGGAAGGCGTTTTCTAATGCCATGTAGTAGAAGGGCTTTCCTTGTTTGTGCTATGTAGATGGCATGTGCTATCTAGTTTTGCTGACAAGAGTGTTACGTCATCGATCCAAATCGATTTAAACATAGGGACAAGCATCTGGCCTTCTATGCTATTCGAACACGGACTTATCCTTTTATTCTCTTTCATCTGATTCACAAACTTGTCCACTTTGTATGTTTCTGAATAGAGAAAATTAGATTAAAACTCAAAATATCAAGCTAAAATTAGAATACACTTACCCAAATGTTTTCATTCGTTTGACACCTAAAATCTGTTTTTTATTATTTTTGATCATTTTTAGTATGATTGATTTGCCCTTTGTCCTTTGATATATAAAGTCAAATGAGATTATAATCAATTTGAATTTGGAATAAGTTAAAATTTAATTCTTACATTATATCATAATTAATTTCATCCATCAACTTTTCATTGCTTAAAATTCATATTGTTGAGTTCAATACGTACATATATATATATATATATATATATATATATATATATTTGTTACAAACTATTTAGTTTGTATCTTTTGCAGTTCTTGTTCTTCTTTTTCATAGGTATTATTTTGGCCATGATCCTCAGTTAGGGCAGAGAAGTAACTTATCAGTATCAAAAGTAAACGAGGGTTGCGGACGTGCCACCGCGCGGGCGCGAAATGTGAACTGCGTGTGTACTTAACTTCTAATCAAACGAAAGGGCTCCAGTGCCACCTCGCGAACGAGGGATTACGAGTAGCTTACCTATTCGCTTGTAATCGATACTGACTGCGGATAGCGAGCAGAGCAACTAAATGGAAAAGTAACCAGGGGCGAGACTGAACGGGCTCTGTAAACTAGGCGAGATGTGGTTAGCATTAGAGTTTCGAGAAGCTCGAAGAGTTTTATTGTAGTTGTATGATTTGATTGTGTGTTGAGTGTCTCCTTGAACTCCTTTATATAGAGTTATTTAGGGCCACATGTATTGGCCCAAAGCATGTAAAAGACTTGCAAAAGTCTTCAACGTTAATATTGTATCATAGACAGTTAGACTTAGTTGCCTCTTGATATAACTCTGCTAGCTAGGTAACGAGATAGTGTTTAAACACCTCGTCAAGACTTGAGAACTTTGTGGATGCACCCGCATTTATCCATATTAATCAAGGAATGAAATCCTTAACCAATACAACTACCTCACGCTAGAGACAAATTTAATTGCTAGCTCTTTCAATTAAGATATTGTAGGCAGAGTCCGCATCCTTTCGTTCTTTCACGCGAACTACTAGTCTTCGTATGCAAACAATCTCCTTGCCATAGACTCCTCTTTACCGATACTTTCTTTAAAGAAAGAAGAGTTCGCTGCGTGTGCACCTCTTGCAGAGGTACATATACATGTCCTTAATCAAATAGAACATTGCATTGCTATTGAACTACTCCATCTTCAGCCATGCAACACGGATGACTAATTGGATATATATATATATATATATATATAAATATATATATGAAAGCTTGATAATTAATAGTCCACACTCCCTCTCTTATGAGAAGTCTCCCAACTCGACTACAAGAAGACCTCCTCACATGCAAACCTTATCCAGCTCACATGAAACTTCAGTCCTTGTGTGCGAAAGCTTCTACATAGCTCGCATGCTAGTTTCTTCACATGCAAACTCCTAGACTCACGCGAACTGTACCGACTAGCTCGCATTCTGTTGGCGGGTCATCACTTGTAAACCTAATTATTTTAGACTTACCGGTGTGACGTGGATCATGAATCTAACATTCACATAAACAATTATTGTCCAGTAAAATATTAATTTAGGTGTAAACATGTATATTTCCAAAACACATTTACATTTGTTTTTGGTGCCTCTCTTCAACTTCCAACACATTTTCGGTAGAAAATTAGATGAAAAATTCATATGAATATGAATAGGTTATAAAAGAACTTGAATACGGAAAGTGTTTCTTATCGTGAAGTACGTATCTTGTTTTAGGATTACCATTTTTTATATAACGAAGAGGTACATATCTCAAATCTTTTCTCTCTAGTAACCATACTGTGAATTTTCTCATGGTAAATTATCTTTGTTCTAGGTATATATTTCTTGTAGTAAAGTTTTTAAACAAATGTGTCTACTCTTTAGGTTGTAATGTTAAGACCCGCCCCTAAATTTCACCATAAAACCCGAGGTGAGTCATGCGGGGACCACCTCCAAGAAAAATTTACCGAAAGACTAGGCAAACCTCCCTTGAAAATGGACAACCCTAACTCGGAAGAACAGAAACATAACCACTTAATTAACCAAAATAAATTAACATTCTCCGCTACAACCCAAAAGTAGCCAGAATAAGATATACAGAAATCCCAACAGTATTCAGAGCAACTAAAAAAATAAAAACACAGCGGAAGCTAACAATCTCCTAATAGATTAAACAGGTAACCTACTGGCGAAATGTAGCGGATAGATGAGTCACTATGCCTCGACGTCGCCTTCTAGACCTCATGCGAACGCTGCAGACTGGGCATTTTAAAAACGAAGAGCCCAGGGGAAAATATTCAAAAACGTCAGAGTGAGTGGACAAAAGCAATTCCGACAACAAATAAATATTTCCCCACAAATACTTTCAAGAAAAATGTTTTACCAGCGATAGCTTAAAAGCTTAACTCAGAAATTCTGAACTGGTGTCTAGCCTCGCTAGACTCCCAAACTTTAAGAAAGAATGCCTCTCAGGCTAGAATATCATATATATCAGTATATATTCACACTCGACTATCTCTTGTACGATATCTATGAATAAGCTCGAAAAATAGATAAGCATATAAGACTACGACGCTGGCGTTTAACGCTCACGTCGCCCCATACTGGAATTGTGCCTCAGAATGGGGGAAACATCCGAGTGGTATATATACGTGCTGATTCCTTGTACAAATTCTATGAATGAATTCAAAGAATAGAAATTCGTACAAGGCTACGACGCTGGCATCTAAAGCTCATGTCGCCCCATACTGGAATTGTACCACAGTATGAGGGAAAATCACGTATAGCTAGCTAGCATTTAATCATATCGATACTATTCTCATAATCCATTATATATGAGTATAATCACCGAAATTCTCAATTTCAGGAAATTTCCAACAACAAGAAAATTATTCAACAAAAAGCATTTTAAACACATTATTTAAAACAAAGGTCCACTCATAAAATAGGCTTAAGCCTGATGTCGGTCGGAGGCCTTGTCAGCTCGAGCCTTCTCGCGTCATGTTCCAAAAACATAAATAAATCCTTAATTAGCACACCGACGCTTAAGGAAAAATAGGCGAAATTAAAAAGGAGCTCTACGCGCTCAACCAAGCCTATCGCCCAAAAATCTTAATTTCACTACCAACCAAATAAACCTCCACAAAATCTTAACCGACATCCTCTAACACCTTCCACCTTTCTAACCTTAAATAATCACGTGGCCAGATTTTAACTTAATAATCTACCAAAAATGCCAAACTTTAAAAAATTTCAAACCTATCCAAAACTTCTCCAAAAATTATAAAACTCATTCCTTTAAACTCATAAAAATCCCTACAAAAAGCATTTTTCCCGTCGGCGGCCAGCTCCGGCGACCTCTAATGCCCACCAAAATTTAACAGCACCTTCCTCTCAACCTCCTCTACAACTTTCCTAACTACCACAAACACCAATTTCAAGCCTAACTATGCCAATCGAACGAAAACATACAAAAAGCCCTAGAATTTCCATTACCGATTTCTCCTTACCTAGCTTGAGATGGAGGGAACCCTTTGGAGGGATTGCTGCACGGGAGGAGGGCTTTCTTTTGAACCAAGGCTCGTCGGCTATGGCGGCCGGAGGAAGGAGTTCCGACGACGGAAGCCTTTGGGCAGTTGGAACTTTCGGGCGGGTTTTCTTCCGATCGGCGGCGCTAGGGAGCCTCTCGCCGGTCTAGAAAGGAAGCTGGGACAGAGGCCAATCGATTGGGACCGGCGCGGCGGTCCGGGGCGGCGAACAGGAGGCCGGAATTTCTGGGCAGAGAACGGGTCGGGGAGAGGGAGAGAGAGAGGGAGACGCAGGGAAGAGAGAGAAGAAAATAGCGGACTGGGCTTGGCCCAAAACTGGGCCAACCCAAAAACTAAATACTCACTCCAAAATTCAACACCCTGAAAATAATACTCTAATAAAAATTACATTTTACTAGCAAAAATTACTATTTTTACCGTCGTCACATTTTCTTCATTCGAATAATCGTCCCCTAACACTACTCTGGGGACTAATTAAATTAAAAACTTACTGACCAAGACGGTAAAATTCTTATTACCACCGTGCTAGTAATTAAGGTAAAAATTAAGGGTCGGGGCGTAACATGTAATTAAAAGAAAAACATATTAGCCTGGTTAAAAACTTAAAATTCTACCTTTAAGTTAGGTTACAAATAGATGGAATGATGGGTTTTGGGTTCGGGGTTAGGTTTAGGAGATAGGGGTTAGGGTTAGGGTTTAGGGTTTAAGGGATAGGGGTTAGAAAAGCAACAAAAGCCCAAAGTTGTCATTGGCAAAACAGTTGAAATAATATTTTGTTAATAAAATCTATACATCAAAATTTGATTAGAAGAGAATATCCACATCAAACTGTCACGTGATGCTCTCGTAGCATTGAATTTTTTTTTTTTTAAAGAAAATCATCATAATTCTAACAATAATGATGAATCAAAGGAAAATTGTCTTAATCACAAAAAATCTATAATTAAGGTTTTTTAAAAGAGAATTAAATTTAAATTGTTGACTAATCAGATTTAGATAGTGGCAATATGTAATTTTTCGTAAAATTGAAAGCCAATATATTATGTTTTCTCCAGAAAATTAGGTGTCTATTAAAAAGGTATATTATGTGGGTTTCATTTAAAACATCTTCCAAAAATTGGGTGTAAATCTAAATCCCCCTTGTGAATAAGTTAGAGGAAGATGCAACAATGAACTTATCCAAAACGTATTCGTTGATGTATCTTCCTCTAGTGAAACTTATTCGTGTTTTACAAGACGTTTGTTTTAAGGTGGGGAGCTTTTATTCATACCTCTAAAAACAACACTTGGACCTTCTTGTTTAATTGACCTCCAATTTATTTTTATAAATAACCAAAATGTCACGTACGCCTCCCCAGTTTTCCGAAAACACCCATAATCCATAACATCAATAAAAACCCTTTTTTCTATTCATACCTCTATATTCAGTACCTTGACCACTTTCTATTTTTGAGCATCTAACAATCATATTTTATTTTCTACATACACTAATATAAGTGGACACATATATGTATATGCTCCCTTTTCTGGATCGAGGAAGATCCCCAGAGCACCAACCATATATGATTCTTGCCTCCAATAATTATCGTAAAGAGTCATAGATTTATACTCAAGCTCTATATATAACCACCTATTAATTTACTTTCTTATGAAATTATCATGTTCTTTCTAACGAAATCAAATCACCAAAACTCAAACTTTGTCTTTTGGCGCTATAAACCATAAAGCTATTTCGATTGAGGAGAAGGAGTTCCCATTTTTTAACGCTTATGGTCTTTTGGTAATTACATATGAGTTGACAAAGTCAACTGTTACTTGGAAAACAGGAGAGGTCCAAGTACCGTTTTTAGAGGTATGAATAGAAACTCCCTTTAGGGTGTAGCATTTTTGCGTTAGAAACAACAACAAAATTACAAACTCCCAAATGACATGTAGTGAAACTAGGGCCGGTCCTGAGAGATTTAAGGGCCGGTGCAGAAAAAAATTTGTTCCCCTGGTATCATTTTTAATTCAAAAATATAGATTAAAAAATTAGTTTTATTATAAATGAGATGAGAAATTTAGAGAGCGGAAAAAATCGTAGTGTGCTCAATTTATAGAGAGAGCCGATTAAATTTCTTTAATTGTGGAGAAGATCAATCAGCCTCCTTTATTGCGCAACATATATTCGAAGCTACGGGTATATGAATTGCTAAGAAGATTAAAGGAGAAGAAGATAATTTTAAAGGACCAAAAATGAAGATTGACCGTAAATGTTGTAAAACACTTGAACAACCTACGAGCGTCTGTCTTAGCATTAATATTTTTTAATTATATATACACTAATTAAGCTGGTCTGGTTAGCCATTGTAGGACTCTGAGCCTCCAGGTTAGGAGAGGTTGAATTTATATAGGTATTTAATATGTGAAGAAAAAAACAAAGAGCACACCCTTATCTGGATCCGAATCCTCTCCTATCCTAAAAACCTGCCTAACCTACTTAAGCTTCTCTTAAGATGATGACACGTGGACAGACTTGATCTCATGGTCACAAATTCACATAGGTTTTCAATTTCATCCTGACGCGATTTTTGTTTAGTTTCCCTCGCTTTCTCCCTCTTATGTTCGTCTACTTTTTTTTTCTTTGAGGAAACTCAACTCCCTCTTATGTTCTTGGCCTCTCCAATGAAGTAAAAACACAGGAAACAACCACAACATGATCTGAACCAAAAGTTGGGAATTTTACTTTCATTCTTCTATTTCACCTTCTCTCATATGAGAACAATAGGTTGTCATTGGGACAAGTAAGCAGGTTGGGTTTTATCTCTCTCGTATTGGGTGTTTGATTTTGAGTTTTTTATTTTTCCATTCATTCAAGTTTCCATCTCTTTTTGTATCTAGCTACTATCTCTAATGTATTAATTGGGAAATTGGACTTGTTTGTATTAGTCTTTTTCATTAGGATTCTTTTCGTTTATATGGTTTGTTGTATTGGTTGTTTTCTATGTTTTGGTTTTGCTTATTTAGTTTAGTGATTATAAATGGCATATTGTTACAGTTAGGTACAAGGTATCAGATATGGATAAGTCAATGGGTATATCAGACATTGATGTAGGGAATTCTGATTTGGGGTTGGATTGTAAACCTAGAATCGGAATGGAATTTGATTATGAACCAGCAGCCTATGATTTCTACAATAGATATGGAGGAGAATAGGAGTTTAGTATTAGAAGGGAGAGTCATGGTAAGAATAGAAAAACAGTAGAACTCACTTCAAGAGTATTTGTTTGCTGTAAGGAAGGTGTTCGACAAACAGATAAAAGGGACTTCATGACTAAAAAACCCAGAGTAGAGACAAGAACAGGTTGTCAGGCTGAACTATGTATTAAATTGAATCAGAAAAATAATAAGTTCTTTGTTACCCGTTTTGTTGAAGAGCACAATCATCCTCTTGTAGCAAAAGAATGTTCATACATGCTACCTTCGCAGCGAAATATACAAGAATCTCAAGGCATTGAAATAGACTTGGTAAAGGATTCTAGAATTGATGTCACGTCTTTATATGAGTTGATGGGTAAGCAAGCAGGTGAAAGAGCTGTTGTTGGTTTTACGAAAGTAGATGTTAAAAACTATCTACGACCAAGGAGACAAAAAAGCTTGGAGTATGGAGAAGCTGAATATATTATCAAATATTTTGAAGATCAGACATTGATAAACCCTTCATTCTATCATGCTATGCCATTAGACAAAGAGGAGCAAATAACAAACATATTTTGGGCAGATGCTAAGATGATCATTGATTATGGCCAATTTGGGGATGTTGTCAGTTTTTATACAACAAACAAAATTAATAAATTTAATCGGCCTCTTGCTGTGTTTGTTGGATTCGATCATCACCGCGAGATTATTATTTTTGGTGCGGCTCTCATGTATGATGAAACAGCCGAGTCATTTATATGGTTGTTTGAGACTTTTTTGAAGGCGATGTCTGGAAAGGCTCCAAAGACAATATTTATAGATCAAGATGTTGCAATGGCAAAGGCTCTTCGACAAGTTATGCCTGATGCATACCATAGACTCTGCAAATGGCATATGATGCAAAACGCCTTAAAGCATGGACACGGTTTTTTGACAGATGAAGGTGGAATCACATGTATTTTGTCAAAATTTATGAAAAATATTGAAGGAAGATGAGTTTATTTCTGCTTGGGATGCTATGCTTGATAAATATGTTGCAAGTGACGATCCTTGGTTGAGTGGCATCTATGATCTAAGAGAAAAATGGGGCTTTCCTTATGTTAAACGGGCATGGTCAGCTGGAATAAGAAACACTCAATTGAGTGAAAGCCTTAACTCTACCTTGAAAAATTATTTAGACTCTGACCAGAATGTTTCAAAATTTTTTACACACTTTGAGAGGATGGTTGCTGATAAAAGGCACAAGGAGTTAGAAGCAAAATACGATTTGTGCTTCAGGTTACCTATTGTGAAAATGATTGTCAAAATGCTATATGAAGCAAGAAAGGTTTACACTAAAGTAATCTTTGAAAAGTTTCAAAATCAATTTGAATCGTCCCTTGAAGCTTCTATAACAAGTTGTGTTGATATAGATGATGGTGGAAAGATGTATACAATCATTAGAGATGGGGTTATTCTAGAGAACGCAAGGTGAAGAGAGATGTTGGTGATATACTATCTTGTAGCTGCAGATTGTTTGAGATGAAAGGGGTTATATGTAGACACATGTTCAAGGTCCTTAGAGAAGTGATGCAAATAAAAGAAGTTCTTGAGGATTATATCTTAAAGAGATGGACCAAGAAAGCTAGAGCTGAAAGTGTTTAAGACATTCATGGGCTTGAAATTCAAGCAGACCCTAATTTGCAACAAGCCTCTAGGTATAGGTACTTATGTTCCACCTACATTCGCATATCAATCATAGCTTCTGAAGAAGCATATAAATTAGCCATGACTAATGCAGAGAAGGTAGCAAAAGAAGTCGAAGACTTGCTAAGGTCTGAAATGAATTATATGGTAGATGAGAATGGTCATACAACTTAATCCACTCCCACTGGACAACTCAATGCAAATGGTACTATGGTGAATGCAAAAGGCCTAAAGAAAAGGGAGACATCTAGAGGAATGAAACAGCGAATAAAGATTCAGATGGAGATAAGCACGAGCAAAAATAAAAGAAGCCAATCCAATAAAAAAACAATTGAGGTGCTTTTTTTATATCTGAGATATTATGTTTGCTACTTTCTTATTAATTTGATTATGTTTATTTATAGGAGATTAGGGTCTAGTAAAGGAGGGGTTACTTCTTCTCTTACTTTTCAAGTTAGAACTGTGTCTGAGCCTTTGTTTATATAAATATTTAACTTGGTTATGATGATGAGATTGTATAATTCAAGTTACTCCTGATTCAGTGGATAATGTATACAAGGTGACTCTTGATCCATCAAGTAACGCAGAGAACAATGTTTTTGATCCAAGAACTGAAGCTTTAAATCTGACTCTTGATGGTACTTTTGATCATATTACAAGTAATGCAGATCAATTTTTGGAGCATGATTTCTCTACCTCTTCACTTAGATTTATTGGTTGTAATCAGGTACATCAATATTCATACTTTGTTGGTCTTAAGATTTATGGTATTAGAATTCACTATTACGAACCATTATGTATTTTACCATACATTTTCTAGGAGTTTGATTTTAACAATGATCCTCAATGAAATACATATTGTCATGGGGATATAAAAGGTGCATCTAGTGTTAATAGAAATAATGATATTTCATTACATGGTTGTTTCTGTATTAATGGCTTATTTGGCTTGCTTTAGCATGTTGTGCAGACTTGCTGTTTTGTTTTTGTATAAGGAGAAGGCAATGTGAAGGCTTGGATAGGGCAATTATGCAAGGTTCTGTTATGATTTTTGTAAGACTTAATTAATGGCAGAACGCAATTGTTTGTAAGAGGTGAAGGCAATTGTGCTGATATTTTTTTTTTTTCATCTATATTATCCTCAAGTCATTTATATTTCCTCAAGTACTTATGCAAGTGATGGTTTGAAGTGGTTGTATGCAGCTTTTTTAATTTATATCAAGTTCAATTCCCAACTCATATATATTCTCATCAGCTTCATTTGCAAATGATGCACTTTATTTCCTAGCTTCAATTGTTGTGTGATGGGACAAATGAATGAAGAAAAGAACAGCAAAGGAAGAAAAACAAAAACAGCTAAAGAAAAGAAGATTGCTGGAGATAAAGTGGCTAAGAAGCAAATGAAGAATTTATGGCCATGAGATCAAGTCTATCCACGTGTCCTCATCTTAGGAGAAGCTTTGGTAGGTTAGACAGTTTTTTAGGATATGAAAGGATCCAGATCCCCCTTATCTATACAAAACACGATAAAAAAAGGAGCAAGGAAATCGAGGCACCATGGTCTATGATGAGCAAGCAAACTACTGGGTTCATCAGGGCAACCAATACAATCTCCCAGTTGGGTGCTGAATTAACATATTCAAATACGCTTCCCCAGCAAAACCAAATCGTGCCCCCATTTACCTTGGGCCCCGGTGCGGTCTGCACTGGGCCATTTGGCCATGAGTGACACGAGTCCGATAATTTTTATTTTTTATTTTTTAATTAAAAAAGAAGACGTTTTCAACGAGAAGCCTCTAGGACATTCAATATTGATCGTATGATTCGTATCTAAATACAAAATTTACGTAGCTTCGAATGCAAAAATGTACACTACCAAATTTTTTGAGTGGAATCAGTGGTCAAAACTTGTAAGAGTATTTTCCAGTTAAGAAGTTAGCTTCCCGAAAGGCATGAACAAAATTAATGTTAATTATGAAACCCACGCACTAACAACATGAAGAACATCTCGAATGTAAAGCCTCTCAAAACCCAGATTAGTTGTGCCATACTCTATAGGTATTATATAATTTTTCAACACATAACTGAATTCTTTGGTTATACTAAATCCAATAGTAGTGGAAATACCGTCTTAACCAATGGAATCGAAAAAATTCCGTCGGCTAAGTTCTTCTTGGTCAACGGAAACATAACCGTCGTATAAGACAACACAACCATCGCATAAGATCTAACTAGGTGACGAAAAATGACTGTCTGGAATTTCTGTCGGCTAAGATATTCCTATCCGACCAAATAAAATTCGTCGTCCAAGTTCCGTCGACCTAATAAATCCTAAGGTACGAATCTTTTCTGTCGGTAAATTTTCGTCTACTTAGTAAATCTTAGGCAAAGGAAACTGGATTCCGACACTGTCCATCGACTAAGATTTTCCTAGGCAACGACAAATTTCCGTCGTTAGGGACGGTTTTGGGCGAGGAATCAGTTTTCGTCAGTGTAGTGATTCCTGGGCAACGAATACTGTTCCGTCGGCTAAGTAAGTCTTGAGCGACGAATATTTCTCCGATCAAATCTATTATCTCTCTCCTCTCTCTCTCTTTCTTGTTGAGGCCTCAACCGCCGAAGCCTCAACAACGACGCTCCTCGGCCTCGACACGACAAACCACAACGTCGACAGCGACTAACCTCGGCCTGGACAACAATGTTCCTCGGCCTCAACAACGATGAACCTCGGTCTGGACAGCGACGTTCCACATCTAGTCGATGAGAAATCGGATTTGAATCTTGATCTGGTGACGAAAACATCTGCATCCTTCTCATCGATCCGATCTGACAACGATTGACGACTCTGCATCCACACCTCATTAACAACAACGACTCTAAGCCCTAGAAGACGCTATTTCCAATCTGGCATATGTCGAAGCTAGGAAAGGATGGTTGGGGTCGCGATCGGCATTGTCGAAGCTTTGCTTTATAATCGGCCACCGGAAGAAGGTCGGTGAAGAAAGAGGTAGGAGATTTTGAGTGGCTAGTCAACAAATTGAAGATATTGGTGGTGGAGTCAGACAAGGAGAAATTGTTTGCATTTAGAGCCTAATCTATGTGAAAATGATCCATTGGGGGTTACTTGGGGCAGTAACTATTTTTAGGGGTCAATAACCAAGTTATTGAATGTCAGTAACTCGATTAATAGGGTCAGAAACTCGATTTTTTTTCTAGTATTTCTTTTTTTTCTATTACATTAAGCTGAAATAAGATTATTATTAGGAGTCAGTAACTGATTATTAAGGGTAAGTAACTGATTATCGGAGGTCAGTAACCGAGTTATTAAGAGTCAGTAACTGAGTTATTGGTGACCGAAATCCGTTAACCGGAAAAAATCTGAGTTACTGGGGTTAGTAACTGAGTTACCGGTGACCGAAATCTGACGAATGAAAAAATATGAGTTACTGGAGGTCAATGACGATGACCGAAGAAATTCCGTCAACCGGAGTCGAGTGAGATTCCAACAGAGTCTTCTCATTCTTTCACTCTCTCTCTCTATATATATATATATATATTTGTTGAAATGGTGAGGGTAAAATTGTCTTAAAAATATATAAAATGTCAAAACCCACCCCGAATTTCATCTTGAACCCCGAACTAAATCCTACGGGGTCCACCTCTAAGAAAAATTTACCGAAAAAATTCAGTATAACCTTTCTTAAAAATGGACATCCCTAACCTGAAAAATTCAGATAAACACTCCTATAACAAAAACATTCATCCTCAACTATTGAAGTCATCCGCTCCCCACAAACACATCCACCACAATTAACATTATACCAAATCTAAATCCATCACACAAACATCCCAAGATAATTTATACAACAACCTCCAAATATTTCTAAAATATATTTTTAAGTATTAACATACAACCGCAATACCATAAATTAATCCCAATGTTATCAGAGCCAGTAGACTAGAGGAAGCAAGAAAAATACACCGGTAGGTTAACAAGTAACCTACTGGTGAAAAATGGTGGTGATGTGGGTAACTATGTCTCGCCTCCTACTAGAACCGACCCGAACTCTGCAAACTAGGTATTTTAAAACCGAAAGGCCCAGGAGAAAATATTTGCAAACGTTAACGTGAGTGGACAAAAATAATAACGATAATAAATACTTGAAATACAAATTTCTGAACAAGATTTAAATGTTTTCCTTTCTTGCTCCTTGAACAATATAATTACCCAAGCACCACCTTATGCTCACCAATAATACTTCCAAAGAGTAAAATGACTAACCAATCCCATTGGTTTGTATAAATCCAAGAAATTAGAAAGGGGTTTCACCCTAAAGATGAGCCTCTCAGACTCTATTAATAGAGTCTCACGCTAAAAGCTAGCTAGCAATAAAAATATATAACAACCCTTACATGGTGAAATAAAAAGATCATATAGAGCGCACAAGATAAATATCCCGGCCCACTAGATAGAGCTCACGAGAAAGGTGTCCCGACCCACTAGATCGAGCTCACGAGATAAGTATCTCGGCCCACTCAACCAAGAAATGTAACAATATTCAATGACGTGTCTCACACGTCAAAATATACTTGGATCAATGATTGAGAAGTACCGAAATTCCCATTTTCGGTAATCTTTTACAGATCTCAATGTGGACAAATAAAAATAATAATTATAGAGGAGATATTTATAATTTAATTGTGGCATGCAATGTATTCAAAATAAAAGTCCACACACATATCGTAACTAGCTCTAATGTCGATCCTGATGCTCCTCAACACAAGTATCCTCTTGTACTGAAGAAAAGATAAATTATTTTCTGCTAACCAAATATCAGCACCAAAAATTTATAATAAATAACAGGGGCCAATACTGCTCTCACCAACCCACTTCTCTTATTTCTTAACAAATTGGAACAAACTTCTGCACAAACTCCAACCTAAAATTCTGACGGATTTAAGCTAATTTCCTTAATAATCCAACAACCGGATTCTCGACTAACAATCGACAATTTCCTACACTTCTGAAATATCTAAAACTTAACCACCACACCTCTAAAACTCTTAAAATTAACATCATTGAATTCCTCCCTCCAATTACATCTTAAACAGCATAACTAACGATCTTAAAGTGGTGGCACCACCGCCTGCGTCGTGGGCAGCGGCAGCCGGCCACGGCCAAAATTCCGGCCACCTCCATTGACTACCAAATTTTAACACAATAACCTTCTCAACAAGCTCAACAATATTCATAACTACAACAAAGACAAATTTTGAGAAGAAATAGACCAATCGACCCGAAATAGCAATAATCCCAAATTAGGAACCCTAGAATTGAAATGCTCGGTTCTCCTTACTTATTGTGAATTGGCTTGATTCCTTCTAGGGTATTGCTGCACAAAGGAAGGGCTTCAAGATAAGGTAAAAATCTCCAGCTATGGAGGCCGGAGGAGAAAGTTCCGGCAAGTAAACAGTCGGCCTTAGGAGATGGTTTCTCTCACCTGAATGAGTTGCAGACGCGATCACCGACCTAGCAAGATAGAAGAGAGGATAGCCAGTCGGCCGGGACCGGGATGGTGGCCTGAGATGGCCGGACGACGGTGATCGGGAGGGGGGGGAAATTTTCTAGGCAGGGAAAGAGAGAGAGCAGAGAAGAAAAAGCGAGAAAAAAATTGTTTTGGGCCTTTCCTCTCTTTTTTTCCAACTGATCCTAACTCTCTCGAATAAAACCTAACTCTAAAAATTAACACCCAAAAATGATATCTTAATAAAAATTATTTTTTTATTAACTAAAATATAACCTTCTTAATGTCTTCAAATATTTATCTTACGAATAATTTTTTCGTAAACATCGCATCTCTAAAATATCTCTAAGACCCTTTAAAACTATAAACTTAAAAATGAAGACCATAAAAACTTTTATTAAAACCAAGTTAGTAATTATGATAAAAATTTAAAAGTCGGGATGTGATAAATTTTTTTTTATTATGACTTTAATATAAATTTATATATTTAGGCACAAATAAGAACACTTTATAATTGAATGAGCTCATGTCAATTAGATTAATTAAAATGGACATTAAAGGGTTTAAATAATATTAGATGGGCATTTTTCTATTTTCTAACTTGATATTTAAAACGTATTTATCTTTAGTAAATGACTTTCGATAAAAAACGAATTATATCTTTTTATTTATATTCTAAATGAAGAATAGTAATTATTTATTTTTATGTAGATACATTTCATAAATTAATTTAAAGAAAAAAAGGAAAAAAATTTAATTTTATGACTATCTTAAGTGATAGTTGTTATTAAATTTAAAGAATGATAATTTGGTTATAATTTTATAATTAAAATTATAATCTTATTAATTTTATAACTATCTTAACCGGTAGTTGTTATTAAATTTAATAAAAAATATTTTGATTATAATAAAATTATAATCTTATCCGTTCTTATTTTGTTTCATCTTTTTATAAAGAAGTTTGTTTTACTAGTTATTGGTCGTGAAGGAGTCAATATCTGGGTTAAACCCAAGAGTGAGCAGCGAAACGAGAAAGAAATGCTCTCTGCTATTTCTTCTTCCCTCCTTATCCCCAATAAGCCCCTCCTAACCCGTTCTCTCCTCCGATGCCCCATCCTCGCCACAAACCCTAGGGCCCTCTCTTCTCTCTCTACCGCCTCCGCCTTAAGCAACAATGCCGCCGCCGCCGGAGGTCGTACTGGCGCAGTGTCTCCGGCCCCGGTCACGAAGGAGGACCTGCAGCAGAGGATCGACGTGAACCCTCCCAAGGGCACCAGGGACTTCCCGCCGGAGGAGATGCGGCTCCGCAGCTGGCTCTTCTCTAATTTCAGAGAGGTTTCGCGCTTGTTTAGCTTCGAGGAGGTGGATTTTCCGGTGCTCGAGTCGGAGGCTCTGTTTATTAGAAAAGCAGGCGAGGAGATTCGAGACCAGGTTCTTGTTGCTGTTGCTTTATCTCCCTCAATTTCTCTAATTCTGACTACTCGATTTTTCGAGCTGTTGTTTTACAAGCATTATTGTCTCTCCTTTATATGCTGCATTGCATTGTGGCAGCTGTATTGTTTCGAAGATAGAGGAAATTGTCGTGTTGCGCTGAGGCCGGAGCTCACTCCTTCGTTGGCAAGGCTGGTGATACAGAAAGGAAAGTCTTAATCGCTTCCATTGAAATGGTTTGCAGTGGGGCAGTGCTGGCGGTATGAGAGAATGACAAGGGGGCGGCGAAGGGAGCATTACCAGTGGAATATGGATATTATCGGTGTGCCTGAGGTTACGGTATGATGTACCATCCTATTTGTTGTTTTTGATATATGTATTTTGCTTATGCATTTTACTGACAGACTTGGTCTCTCCCTGACTAGGCTGAAGCGGAACTTATTTCTGCTATTATCACTTTCTTCAAGCAATTAGGAATTACAGCTTCGGATGTTGGATTTAAGATTTCAAGTCGAAAGGTGTGGATGGTTTTTCCTTAAATGAACTCTTATAACTATCATTTTTGAGTGGTCTGCAGAAATATTATTATTTTTATGTAAAACCTTTTTTCTTGTGAGTTCTGTTTTCAAAGGCTTTGTACCTCACTTCTCAACTTGTCCTTCCGGAAACGAAGAAAACAGATACATCCCATTTTATTTCCAAATTTGTTTTTACATAAATAGATAATACATTTTTGGGTTTTAGAAGTTGCTCATGATGGTTTCCAGAAGCTGCACAACTTTAACTTCACATTACTTCTTAAAAAAAAAAAAAAAATTCTCTCTGTTGTTTGTTTGGTTAAACCAAGTTTTCAGTTTCAAGAAATATTTTAATATTTCTTACTCTTAGTCTACCTTGTTCATCTTTTGACATGTGATTCAAAGCCATCCATTACATTAGGACTTTCAGTTTATTAATGACTTTTGGAACCAGATAAAATCTTATTATTTCCCCACTTTACAGCTTTTACAAGCAGTATTGAGCCGTTACTCCATACCTGAAGCTTTGTTTGGAAAGGTTTGCATCATCATAGACAAGGTATGCTCTAGTCTGTTTATCTATCCATTTTTCCCTCAAGGTGGTTCATAGATTACCCTGATCCTCGTTATTGGTGATGTTTTGATAAATTAATAAAGCTCTTAGCACTAGAAATGGGAATTTACCTCTGCATACGCAAAATGAAATGTCTCTACTTTCTTGTTCTCAAAGAAATAAACTTGATTTAATGATCACCAGCTTCTTATTTTGGTTACAATTTGTTTTTAAGATAACTTAGATCACACTCTTATTAGTTTAATTTGTTTTTATTTTGTAATGCTGACACACTTTCTTCCATTGATCATATAATTACCACATGCAATGGTGGCAGTATTCAGCTTACATTTCTGGCATGTATGTGTATACATGTGCATGTTAAGGTCACCATAGTTTGTTGGCATTTTGGAGATCCCTTGCTCTTATGTATCTTTCGCAAATGAACTTGATCTTACAGATTTCAGTTCAAATTTCAACTGGTTGTACCGTTAACAGCACTTGACCGTTCATGTCCCACTCTCTAGAGTGTACTAGAGTGTAAATTTTTGATATGATTTTCTAATCAGGTCAGGGTGTTTTGATGGTAAACAGATTGAGAAGCTTCCATTGGCAGAAATTAAAAAAGAGCTAGAATCTGTTGGTGTATTAGAAGAGGCAATTGAGCAGTTATTGCAAGTACTTTCCATAAAGTCATTGACAGAGCTGGAAGGTTGGTCTTGTTCATATTTGATTCAAAAATAAATGTCTGTTCTTTTTTTAGGTGATATAAATCAACTGTCTAGCTCTTCTTGAAGCATATCACTTGTGTATATAGATCAACTGTGCAAGTTCTATCTATCCAATGGCTTATATGCAATTAGAACAGTCACAAAATATTTTGGCTTTCTGCATATCCCTGTAGATGAAAATATTTATTGCTGCATAAAGGTAGATTTCCAATTATTAGAAAATGTTTACTTAGGGTGCAGTAATACGGTAGTACCCTATAGATATGACATCAGTTGTATGTCAGATTGTAGGTATAATAGATAGAGTATAGAATAGATAAAACCTAACTAAGCCAGTTGAAAGCTTTCATCAGCAACTCTTATTCTGATAATATCTAAGATACATGATCTACACATTTTGTTTCATTATGTATGGCTTAACGTCATGTGATGCTAACACATAAATGAATAATTAGTTCGTCCCATGAAAGTTCGACAACTTTAATCCAAATGTATTTTTTTTTTCTTTTGATCTGGTAATCCAAATGATTCTATTTTGTTAGCAATTGTAACATCTTAAGAGTGGTTCGCAGTTACTGTAGAACATAGAGAAGAGATAGTGTTGAAACTTGAAAGTGGTACAGGATGGCAAGAGGAAGTGGTTGCAAGGATAAGTTCATATAGCTGCGTTCACAATTATAAATTTTATTTTCATCCAAAAATATTATAGATTAAGATTGTTTGCCAATTCTTTGTGAGTGCTGACAGCTGGTTCAAATTAGTAGTGAGATTCTTTGCATCTGTTCAATGTTTGTCTTTATGTAGAGATACTTGGAGATTCTGGGGAAGCAGTTGCTGATCTGAAGCAGCTGTTCTCTCTTGCTGACAAATTTGGTTATTCTGAATGGATTCAGTTTGATGCTTCTATTGTTCGTGGCCTTGCCTACTATACTGGTATAGTCTTCGAGGTTAGATATTCATGTTATCAACTCTACTTTAAAGACACGGTTGAGTATTAATTATTATTGTCCAATGATTGAGTTAAAATATTAATCTATATGCTTTTAGGCCCTTTTGCCAATGAGGGCTGTAAACTGAGATGTCCTTTTGTAGTCTGCTGTATACCTTTTTGAGTATAAATTATGCCCTTAGAATGATTAATGTTACTGCGTTTCAATTTCGGGGATCTGTATAGCCATGAGGATAAAGTTTGCAGACAATATCTTACTTGTACAATTATCAATTTCGGAAGTACTGAAATGTTGCTTGTGAGAAAAACTGTTACATGTATTGTTATTGTATATAACACTTGAATATCAGTGGGTATGATACTGTAATTCCTTCTATGTGAAGCAACCACGAAAGACATGGTTTCATCTAGAAGCCTGTTGCACTAACTTCCCAGATGTGGCAAACACCAGAACTATCCACTTCAGTAAATACCTGATAGAACAAACTATCGTGCCATAAAGAGAAACACAAGTAGCCAATACATAATTGCTTTACGACCAAAATAAATAAATAATTGCTTTAGGCATATTTATCAATTTTGATGTGTAGATCTCTTAGAAAAATGTTGCTACTTTATGAATAGCATCTAACAGATCAATTGTATTCTAGGGTTTTGATAGAGGAGGAAAGTTGCGAGCCATTTGTGGTGGTGGCCGATACGACCGGTTGCTCTCTACCTTTGGTGGTGATGATATTCCTGCTTGTGGCTTTGGATTTGGTGATGCTGTCATAATAGAAGTGAGTTAAAACTTATACATCCTCTGTTCTTGATGATGTTATTTTCTTCTGTTAAATTACATTTGATTATTTGCACCAAGCGGAATATGGTGGTTATTTATCCTATAGTGGGCCTAATGGCATATTCTACAGTTTATTGACCATACATATGATATTCAACTATTCTAAGATGTTTGGGTTTGTGGATGTTCATTATGGGAGTCTAATATTCCTTCAACTTGTTTTTCTCTTTTTTTTTTACTTGTTATTCATTTGACATTTTGGTGTGATGATTATAGTTGCTCAAGGAGAAGGGTCTTCTGCCAGAACTTGGCCTGCAAATAGAGAACATTGTATGTGCTCTGGATCCTGGACTGCAAGGTGCAGCTGCAACAGTTGCCACCATACTTAGGGAGAAAGGTCAAAGTGTTGACTTGGTCTTGGAGAGCAAACCACTTAAATGGTATTTACTGCCATCTTATAGCCATTTGCAAATTTCTATATCAATCATTGTTTTCTAATTGCTATTGCTGCATGCATGATATTTGTTCTATTTCAGGGTATTCAAGCGTGCTTCACGAATAAATGCCAACAGGCTGATCTTGGTGGGAGTTTCAGAGTGGCAAAGGGGGATGGTGGGTGTAAAAATTATGTCTACTGGTGAACAACAAGAGATCAAACTTGATGAACTAGATTGATTAAACATTAATTATTTGGTGGTTGTACTATTTGTGATGTTTTTTTTGAGGTAGGCTCAGTGCAGTATTTTTTCCCAATCTATCATAGTTTATGGTCAAAATATTAATGAAAAGTTTGTGACATATGTTGACTTCTATTTTTCACATGCGTGTTTTGTAGCATTTGCCATGTTTCTTTTGTGCAAGACCTAAGAATTTACCTAGACCAAGCTTATACGCACTGGGAAGTGTTTCAATATATGAACACATGAACACACACAAATTAGGGCTCCTTGATGTTATTTTTACTGCTTGCTTTAGGATCTGCAAATGTTCAGACCACTTTCCATTAATGTGAAAGAATTTCTGTTACTAACTTCCCTTGGAGTGCAGACTGTATGAAATGATAATGGGTGCTGGAATGTTAGTGGTGATCCCCTTCATATGGGTAGGGTTCTGGAATTAAGACACTTTTCTGGAATTACAACGCAGTATAAGAGATGTGTGAACCAGCGTGCATCCATATATGTTCCATGTGAAGAAAGCAAATATGAAATGATGTCTGTACCAGACTGCTAAGAGTGATACTCTGCAGAATCATGAAGGTAATGAGTGATTTTTTCTTTGAAATGATTTCGTCAGTTTACTTTAACTCGAACTGCTTTTCATTAGAAATTTTAGAGCAACTGAATTAGTCATATGTCTGATCCTTGAGAATGATCTATCTGGTTACTTCATATGTATGATTCTTTTGTTGATACTGATATTCCTTGAGAGTTTTGAATTTCCTAAAATAAAAAATAAAAAAGAGATTGAACAATTAGTAAGTTCAAAGTTAGAAAAGTTGACAGCAGGCTGCAATATTAGGATTTCCTTGAATCTGGAATAAAATCTTCTTTGTTTGACCATTTATTATGGCACTCTGTTGCACCGTCAAATCGACCCCATCTTTTGTTCACACCTCGGACATTGTGATCTGTCTCACTATCGTCTTTCTTTTTTTTTTTTTTAAACAGCTTGTTATTGAAACAAAAAGCAATGTACAAGGAGTCGGACAACGAGTCTTCTTATATCTAGAGAGGTCAGCTAGGGATAGAGACTTAGCAGCCCATCTGTTAATGCTGACTCAAAGCTTGGCTTTGGGGATTATACTACAACTGTTTGCCAGTTAAGAATATAGGAAGAAAGATTCTAATCGCTTAAATCCTTAGAAGTAGAAGCCCTTAACGATGCCCAGAACTCAACTCTCTCTTACAGATCTTCTCTCCATCCCGCCATAGGTTTCGAATAATCTTTTATTTCTTTCCATCCACACCACCCAAACTATTATGGCTTTTTTCCCAATACCAAAAGCTGAAGCATTTTCTTTCAGCAAGTCACTCCTCTATAGTGGCGTTGTCCAGTCCACTCTTGCCTCCCTAAAGAACAGAGGAGGTGATGATAGTGAAATAGATTGTTTAAAAATGAAGGAATTTCCTTGCAGGTTTTCATAGCTTCACTGTTATTTGAATGTTCAACGAAGGAAGACTGCTGGTAGTTTAACGCCACTAGGGGATAGGGTATCACAGATGGTCACAAAATCAATCCTCACATGAATGGCCACTCAAGCCGATGTCAAGTGGAGACAATAAAAGCCAAAAAGCCAGAGGAGATGAATCAGTTTTACAGCAAGAGCAGATGAGGCAAATCAACCTTTGGGTGGCTGCAGGTAGAAGATAAGTCAGTTGGCATGGTCTGATCCACAAAATCAAAGCTCTATAAACTGAGGAACGGTTATTGAAGAACAGAAATTTTGAAACAGATGAGGTGAGGTGAGGGTATCTGAAGGCGTGAGATAGGCTGAAATTTCAACGCCCAGGAATCCTAAGGCGCGAACTTCTCTGAGAACAACATCATCTGCTAATTTGAAGGTTTGGATCTGTCATTGATAGGGTGAATTAAGGGAAATAGTTTCAAGGAATCTCCGATCAAGTTATTTACTTTTCTTTTCTTTTCTCTTCTTCCATATTTAAGAGGTTAATTAGTTTGACTCTTCCATTTAGCAAAAGATAACCTACAACAGATTAGGCAAACCCAAGCTACTGTAAATCTTCATTAACGTTTAGTATGATTTTATTTCAAAAGTGATAACAGTAAAAGACAGTTGAAGGTAAATTCCATTGTTAGTTAGTTAGGGCTTACAATACTACTCTTCAGTTATTGTGAGAGTTTAAAATTCATCAATCATGATAACCCTTCTATGTGTTTAATGCCTACCTGGAATTTTCATTCTTTTACCTTTTCTTTTCTGGTAATTTTGTTTGATCAGTAAACACAAATTTTCTGTATACAACTATATACTAATATGTACTGTTATAGTTTTGCCCTATTGCATTCTGTGGATCCTACTTATATTGTAGCTTTATTGTTTATGGAGAAAAATGCTAAAGCTGTAGTAGCAACTTGTTTTCTGTGGTGGTTAAGATGTGTCTCAGAGCTTTAGAGTACTTCTTGCTAGCTCATCCATGTCACACTTATTTACCCTACGTGTATTTCTGGTTGTTGTATTTACATTATCATCAAGGCACCACATAATTACTAGCCAGAAGTTTTCTATCAAGGAAGCCACAATCCAATTTGAGGAAACTTGTTTAGCTTTACCATGGAGAAATCTGCAGACCTAATCCGGTCATTAAAGGGGTCTTAGAGGTGAATCCAGATGACTTTGCTGAAAGGGGGCTGATAATGAGCGTAGAACAAATGTGTCATGTGTGGCTATTTCGTACTGCTAGGCTCCATCATGCCTCATGATGCAGGAGTGGGGGTCAAGTTTAAGGGGACTGAGGCTATCATTCTGGGAAATGCTAGCTTGATTGAGTGGTCTCATTTAGGTTCACTGAAGCAATTCCTGGTTGGAACGCCAGAGTTGGATATGGCTTGGTTAGTTGATGATTCAGTCCTTAGGCACAGTTTAACTGAGTTGTCGATCTGTGATAAATATATAGGAATCCAGACAACCATGTATTTTGGTCAAGCGCAAAGTATGGAAATAGAAGAAATCGAGTTTAACTGCGACTCACAACATCGCGGGCACCATTGCTAGTGTGAACTATTTAAGGGAATGTGATGTGACAATCTTCCAAAATAGTTTTGAAATCATTTGATCATTTTCCTCGTTTTAGAACAATACTCCAACTCTCCAAGTACTGCAAAAGGTTGGGACTTTTGCTTGTCATTATGGTAAAAATTAGTTCCTCGCACAAATGGAATTCGTATATTGAGTGCAATTGTGCTCAATTATCATTGAACTCGAATCATACAGCAAAAAATTATTTAGTGCGAAGTCTGCTATCTCACCTATTTCCTTTTGTTGCGCTAGCACAAGTGAAGAAGAAAAGATTTAGTTGAGTGATGAAATGGGGATAAAATTGGTGGCATACCATGAGAAACACCTTGGCCTCTAACTGTTCTACGGAGAGATAAGTAGAAAACTTTAAGGAAGGTGAGGGAAAGAGTGAAAACCGGGTGGATGGATGGCACAGCAATCTGCTATCCTCGACTGGTAAAAAAGTTTTAGTAAATGCAGTACTTCAAGCTATCCCAACTTTACTCAATGAGGGTATCCAAACTTCCATTTGGCCTCTGTGATGAGCTGAATGCATTGGTGGCTAAGTTTTGGTGGGGGAAGAAAGGAGGAAAGGGGGTTCATTGGAAGAAGTGGGAGCAAAGAAGATGAGGGTTTGGGTTTTAGGGAGTTTGGAAATTTCAATCAAGCTATGGTTGGTAAACAAGCTTAGCTTGGAAATTTCAATCAAGCTATGGTTGGTTAACAAGCTTAGAGATTGATTAAATTCCAAATTCCTTGTACAAAAGCTTGTTATTTTTCCTAACAACTCTTTTTGCCGGCAAATATAGGTAGCAATCCTCCTTTTGTCAGGGGCAGTGGAACGCTATGTGAGGAAGAGAACTTCTAGAGAAATGATGCATTTGAAGAATCGGCAATGGGGGGAAGCAACAAGGATCTTCTCTGATATATGGATTCCTATACCCTTTCTTTTCAAAAATTGGAGTCCCATGATCTTCAATCCTTCCGCTACGGCGAATGAGTTACTTATGCCTTCTGATGAATGGAACATTCCTCTCATTTACAACACCTTTAACAGAGATGAAGCAGATCATATTACTGGCATTTACAACAGGAAAGAGAAGCAACTTCGATCACTGGAAATGGTTTTTTGAAAGAATGACAGATACACAAGCTTGCCTTGGAGATGGAGAATTCTTTTTGCAATTGTCGGTGAAGGTTCAAGTAATGAAGCTAACAGCAAGTTTTGGAAAGTAATTTGGGGTCTTTAAATTCCAAACAAGATCAAGTTTTTTTGTGTGGAGCAGTTCGTGATATATCCTTCTCATTACCTTTACTCTACATCAAAGAAAGATTACTAATAACCCTTGCTGCTTCAGAGGTGGTCTTAAAGCTGAGGCAACCTTTCAAACTAAATACTGATGGTGCTTCTATTCTGAAAAATGGAAGAGGGCTTGGTGCTGTGATTCGATACCTGAAAGGAGAGCTTATCTTCTGCTCTGACAAACTATTAGTACATTCTCTCTATTGGTAACTGAACTTTTGGCGCTCAAAGTGGGTATATGTTTTGCTATTCACTTGAGAGCCCTCGCATGGTTGAAACGGATAGCACAGAGGCAGTGTGTCTTGTCAATACCTCTGATCCTTATCAAGCTGAGGAAGGTCTTTTAGTTGAAGATTGAAGTGAAGTCTCTGTAGAAAATTTACGGTGCAAGTAATGTCAAGTTTTCAACAATAACATCAAACCCCGGGAATGCAGAATACAACAACGTTGCTCATGGTTTAGCTAAATTCACATTCTATGCAAATGAAAATAAGTTATGTATCGAGCATTGGCCGGAATGGCTTATGGAATTGGTGAAAATGGATTGCGATGGTTGTAGCCCTTCCTTTAATCAACGAATGATCACTTTTCTTGAATCCTTCTTAGGTATATTCTCCACAGTTGAATTGAGATCCAATGACAAACACAATTGAGTATGAAATTCATCAAGAATGTGAACACGAGTCCGGGAATGATTATGCCATACTCTAAGATGATTACCATATAACTTTCAACACAGGACATTTAAATCAAATTCAAATCCATCAAATCCAACAGTAATTAAAGGAAAATCAGTCTATTTCATGGATATGATATGAACAAAAATTACTTGATGCTACAATTTATATGATGATAGAGTGAAAATCTCTCAGTATATTTTAAATGAAAAAAGAAAATAGAAAAATTTCATTTTACTACTCTGAATTTTAGGTCTGATACCTCATCTTTTTTTTAATCAGTTTCATCCTTAAACTTTCAAAATGACATCAATCTCGACCAAAATGACTAAAATAGCCTTTGTTAATTTTTTTACTCTCTCATCACAAACCCTCAAATGACATCACCCACTCGCGGAATCCTCCTCCGCCTCCTCCAGTCCATGAATTCCGCCACCAAAATCACCGGCAACCACTGCTCCGCCCTCCTCCAAGTCATCGGCATCATCCCCGGCCTAACCGCCTCCGACAACCTCTGGCCCAACCCCCTCTAATGGAAGCGACATCGATCGCTCATCGGAACCCTAATCAGACCCTAAACGACCTCCCCGACGAAATCTCCTCCTCCACATCCTGACCTTCTTCCGGACCCTCAACACGGTCCAAACCTGCCTAATCTCCCGCAAATGGCGGCCCTTTTGGTCCCGCCTCTGCTTCCTCCGCTTCTCCTACGAGCACTTCCCCCTAAACGACCCTTCCTCTGATAATCGCGACTTCTTCGCCGAGTTCGTCAACCGCTCCCTCATCCTCCAGCCCCACCACCCCATCGACCTCTTCTCCCTCTCCTTCATCTACCACCACCGCTTCAGCCTCCATGTCGACTTCTGGGTCCGCTCAGCCATCACACACCTCCGCAGGTGTGAGCTCCACCTCGACTTCTTCATCGACCGCGAGTACCACTAGACAGACGAGTCCTTCAACCACAAGTACGATTTCCCCTCCGCCGTCCTCCGAAACGGCGCCGTCGCTGCTCACTCTCCCAACGAGCATGCATGGCTTTTGGGTTTCGTGGATTTTGCGAGAACAGAGAGAGAGAGAGGGTAAAAAGATTAACAAGGGTTATTTTAATCATTTTGGTCGAGAACGATGTCATTTTAAAAATTTAGGGATGAAACTGAATAAAAAAAATGAGGTATAAACTAATTTTAGACCTAAAGTTCAGGACAGTAAACAAAAAAAATTTCAAAGAAAATCTACCAACAAGTTCCAGCCAAACTTACACCGACAAACCAAAATCTAAACCCTAAACTCCCCCACCAGATCAAACAAAACTAAAAATCACACCCCACACACACCAAACAATTGAAAGAAATGAAAAATTTATCTTATTAATTTCCCAGTAAGTAAAAAAGAAACTTACAATAGTGAAAACCCAATGCACACACTGAGAATCAGACCCCCGAACCCCACTCTTCCCAACGCAACGGCTCCATTGTCATCGGCAGTCTGATCAGCGGGGTCGTCGTCCGGTGAGTCTGCCGGCGAATCTACGTCCGGGGAAGTAGCTTCATCAGAACTCTTAGGCGCGTCTGCGGCGGATTTCTCTGGTGCAGGAGCCGGCGCCGGAGTTGGAGCTTCCCCCTTATAAAGCTCCTTGGGCGTCAAAACCTTGTTTATAGTGTATATAGCAAGGGGTTGCTCGTCGATAAGCGTGCCGGTGATCTGGGCCGTCACTAGCTTGTTCTTAAGTGTGACGGCCTGACCGTCGTTTTGGACGGTGAAGTCGTACTTCTCCGCTCCGTTGGTGGCCAAAGTGTTCATCAGCCCATTGTTGGACTTCAACATCGACATGGACTGGTACACCGGAACGGCGTGGTACTCGAGCAATGCAGCTTTTCCGGGAGCCGAGAGGTTTTTGTATTTCGGCAGGAAAGCCTTGAACGCGTCGTCGCCGGGGCAGAACACGGTCATTCCGCCGTCGACGGCGTCGTCGTAGGTCTTGGACGCGTCGGGGTTGGCGAGGAGCGTCTCGGCGAAGAACTTGCAGCCGTGGGCGGACATGATTCCGGTGAGGTTGACCTCGGCGGGGCCGGGAGTGGGAGCCTCGGCGGCGGGGGAGGGGAGTACGGCGCTGATGTGGATGACGGAGATGTTGTAAGGGAGCTCCTCGACGGACTTGACGAAGTGCGCGGCGAAGGAGCCGTCGTTGTCCTCGGGGGTAAAACCGACCTTTCCGCCCTTGAGGTCGGTGATGTTGACGAAGCCGGAGGAGCCGGGGGCGGAGCCGGTGGCCTGGAACATGGTGGCGGCGAGGGCAGTGCCGTTGGTGATCTGGTGGAGCTTCTTGGCGCCGAAGTAGTCGAGAAGGACGTGGAGGGAGAGGATGTTCTTGATGGAGTAGATGGAGAGGTGCTTGGCGAGGAGGGCTGACATGGCGGAGTTGTCGACGGCGCAGACGGTGATGGTGGTGCGGTCGTTGATGTCGGCGGCCAGGTGGGTCAGGCTCAGGTAGCGGTTGAAGGTGGAGAACTCCGGGTGCTTGGCCAGCAGGCGCGTGATGTTGTGCGCGTGGGCGAAGGAGAAGAGGAGGAAGACGGAGAGGACCAACGCGCCGGCGGAGGTTGCCGGACGGAGCTGCATTGTCGGAGCAGATCTGGATTTGAAAGGAAAGTGAGAGAGAGAGAGAGAGAGAGAGAGAGTGAGGGTTGGGGAAAGTGTAACTAGAGCAGAGAGCTGTGTGGTTTATGGAGGATTTGTTAGGAGTGAAGAAGGGTTTGTAAGTAAAGGGGCTTAGATGTGAAATATATTACGGGGGAAGCCACTGCGGCTGATATGTGAAATATATTACGGGGGGGTGTGGGGGGGGGGGGGGGGGGGGGGAAGCCACTGCGGCTGATCTCCTTCTGTGTTTCTCACTTTGTCTCTCTGGTTTTGCTAGGAAGAAATGGCCATTGAGGCATAGAAAAAACAAAATAGCTTAGGTGGGAAAATGGTATCGGTTTTTTTTTTCTTCGTTGTTGTATAAATAAATTATATGGAGATTTGGTCAAGCAATTTGGTTGAGACTTGAAATCAAATGGGTTACTTAAAGCAAGCAATAATTATTTTTTCTTTTGAGAAAAAGCAAGCAATAATTAGACTTTTCTTCTTGTATGAACCAATCCACTTTTGGCTCTTCGGTCACAAATTTACTAATTATAGAAGTAATCATTTACCTTTTTTTATGCTTGTTACCTCAATTTATTAAGTTGCAATGCTCGTAGCGCTTGAACATTCATAAAACCAAATCATTTATGTTCATCATGCGATGGTGTTTTTAAGGAAGAATTTTTCAACGTTACAAGAGGACCACGTGGTAATAGGACTTAGTCCTACATTCTAATCAAATATTGACAGTATAATTTTACTAAAGAAAGATTACATCAGCTATTTTGTCAAATACAATTTTGGGTTTGTTGTTGTTGCTTTTTAAACCTTAAACTATAAACTCTAAACCCAAACCTCAAACCCCAAACCCCAAGCCCTAAACCCTAGTCCAAACTCAACAAAGATCCATAAAGGTCTTTTCATAAAAAATAGAAAATCTTAGTTTATATTTTAGTTGTAATAAATCCAAGTGTCAATATTTAATTGGAATGTAGAACCACGTCATACTGTCACGTGGTCCTCCTGTAGCATCTAAAAATTTCTCGTTTTTAAGGAGTCATTCTAGTTTAGCTACAACGGTAATATTGTATGTTTCTTTTTTGTATCAAATCTAAATGATTTCCTCAAATGTCTTTTAGGTTCAAAGACTAATCTATATAACAGAGATGTAATCAGTAGCGGAACCACTCTACGGCTTGCAAGGGTCCACCCCCCCTCCCCCCTAAGTATTGATTAATTATAATAGCTAATTAACATGTTGATGAAGCTAGAGAGATTCGAGAATAGAGAATCGTGAAAGATGTATACCTTATTCGTTGATAGAAGCTTTTTATATAAGGAATTACACAATACCAATATTGTAAGAATTATGAATACATAGATCTAGTGAAATTACATATTCTATTGGCATAAAGTTAAGACACATAAAAATATCTAGAAAGATACAAAATATCCTAGAACACTCCCATTTATGCCACGCACTGATATGCCGATGATGCTGACATATTGTCTCGTCAAAAACCTCGTCAAGTCACAAAAACCTTGTGGGAGAAAAACTGAACTTTGATCGTAAGAGAAAAAGAGTACAACACACAAATCTACTTCACTGAGATGATACTTCCCCTGATGTGAACATTATTCAGAGAGACTTGATAGCCGACGTATGCCTATACTTTTCATATGTTTCTCAAAAATAGACTTAGGTAAGAACTTAGTAAATAAGTTTGATGTGTTTCCTTCGAAACTAACTTGGTTCACTTGAATGTTAAGAAGAGTCTGTTGTTGTTGGTTGTAGAAGAACTTAGGTGAAATGTGCTTTGTATTATTACCTTGATGTAACCTAACTTCATTTGCTCAATACAAGCTGCATTGTCCTCATAAATGCATGTATGTCTATCAGTTGTAGAATTTAATCCACTAGTCCCTCTAATGTGTTAATGATTGATCTCAACCAAACACATTCCCGAACAGCTTCATGCAAAGTTATAATCTCTACATAATTTGAAGATGTCGCCACTAGAGTCTGCTTTGTAGACCTCCAAGATATCGTCGTATTCTCAATAGTGAACACATAACCAGTTTGAGAACGTCATTTATGAGGATCAGATAAATATTCGGCGTTGGTGAAACTCACCAACGTATTTTTGGGTGTCTTGGCATAGGACAAGGTGGCGGTGGCGTGCACGGCGTTGGAGCCATGTCTAGCAACCGTACCGGTGGCGTCCATGGCGGCGGTATGGTCCCTTCGTGGATCGGTGCCGTGATTTCCATGAGCCATAGGACCATCTTCTATCCTTCTTGAATCAGTGTAGGGAAAGAACAGTCCCAAGTCAATATTACCCTTAAGATATCGAAAGATGTTCTTGACTCCGGTCTAATGACGTTGGGTTGGCGCTGAGCTAAATCTAGCTAACAAGTTGATTGAGAAGACAATGTCTGGTTGAGTGCATTGAGCTAAGTACAATATGCACCTATTGCACTAAGGTATGAAACCTTTGCACCCAAGACCTCTTCGTCGTCCCCTTTCGGACGAAATGGATTTTTAGTTATATCCAGACTTCGACCAATCATGAGAGTGCTAACAGAGTGCATCTTGTCCATATTAAATCGCCTGAGCATCTTTTGGACATATGTAGACTGGTGGAAAAGAATTCCATAGGCTCGGTGCTCTAGTTCAAGACCTAGGCAAAATCGAATCTTCAGAAAATCTTTCATCTCAAACTCGGATTTTAGATAAGCCGCGGTCTCTTTAATTTCATCAAGAGTACAGATAATGTTCATGTCATCGACATAGACGACCACTATTGTAAATCTGGAACTTGTCTTTTTTATGAACACGCACGGGCATAGTTCATTGTTCTTATATCCCTCCCTAATCAAATAGTCATTTAGACAAGTATACCACATTCGTCCGGATTTCTTTAATCCGTAAAGTAAGTGTTGTAACCTTATAGCATGCGCACTCCGTGGTTTAGAGTCACTTGATTTAGGTAATGTAATGCCATCAGACACTTTCATATATATCTCTGAATCCAGATCCCCATAGAGATATGATGTAACCACATCTATGAGCTGCATGTCAAGTTTTTCAGATACTACCAAACTGACTAAGTAGCAGAAAGTTATGACGTCCATGACCGGAGAGTAAGTCTCTTCGTAATCAATCCCAGGGCATTGTGAGAAACTTTGCGCCACAAGGCGGGCCATATACCGAAGTACCTCATTCTTCTCATTACGTTTTCTAACAAAGATCCATTTATGTCCAATAGACTAATTCTTCCTGGATTGCATCTTTCCATTTAGGTCAATCCGCTCTGCTTTGACATTATGCAATAGAGCATGGTTCGATGTCATCATACTCAATGATTTCATGAGCCACGAAATAAACAAATATATCATCGACATGGGTTGATGACCGGTTCATCAATTCATAAGTGTTATCATAACACATGGAGATCTTTATGTTCTATGATGTTAACATTGATTCTGAGGCGTCCCCCATAGATTCTAACATCAATTCGTAGACATAACTGTAATCAGAGATGATCTCATGAGAAAGATTCTCAATATCGATGATCAAGGGATTGACTTGTGTCTTGTCGGTCTGTTTCTTTCTCGGACGAGTGTTAATCAAACCAAGTGGCCTCCCCCTTTTCCTTTGGGGAGCCACGACCTCCATCCCCCCACCGTGGGCGGTGCCGCCAGCGACGGCAGTCTCGTGCCTGGGGATGGTCATGCCCTTTTTAGGGACTTCGAGCCTAGCAGGAACATTTGCATCTGGTATATCTGATCTTGTCACTTTCGCAATCTCTGAGAAAGAGTTAGGCATCGTATTTGCTACTTTTTGAAGTTCGAGAATACGTTTCACTTCACTTTCAGTCTGTGAGGTGCAGAGATCATAATGAGACAGAGTGAGGACAAACCACGACAATTCCTGTTGTTCCACATGAACACGTTTGTTCGTATCTCCCCCTAACAATGGGAAGAATGTCTCATCAAAGTAACAATCTGCAAACCTTACAGTTAAGAGATCACCTATTAATGTCTCGAGGTATCTTATAATCGTTAAAGATTCATAACCAACGTAGATACCCAATCCTCTTTGAGGACCCATCTTAGAACGCAGTGGATGTGTAATTGGCACATAAACCGAACAACCGAAAATGCGTAGATGCGAAATGGCAGGCTCATATCTAGTAACCAACTGGTACGCACTAAATGGTTGTTTAGTAGTAGGTCAGAAACGAATAAGTAAGGTTGCATGTAATATTGCATAGCCCCATAACGCAACTGGGAGGTTGGTGCGCATTACCAACACTCGACCAATAAGCTGAAATCGCTTGATCGTAGCTTCGGCGAGACCATTTTGTGTGTGAACATGGGGTACATAATGTTCAATTTCAATCCTGATAGACATGCAATAGTCATCAAAAGTCTTTTATGTAAATTCTCCAGCATTATCCAATCGAATTGACTTAATTGGATAATCCGAGTGGTGAGCCCGAAGTTTAATAATTTGTGCTAGGAGTTTTAGAAATGCAGCATTTCGTGTGGACAAGACATATGTTCAACGCATTGAAGCATCCACCAGAACCATAAAGTATCAAAATGGTCCACATTCAGGATGGATGGGTCCACAAATATCACCTTGGATATCAAAATCATTCATAGTTCTTTTTATAATGTCATATTCAAATTGTACCAGGGGGCTAATGTGCACAAAAGTATCAAGCAACCCCGCAACCAAGCTTAGTGCAAGTGTTTGATATTGTTAGCATAGACTACCAGTTTTGCAGTGTTTTAGCATCCCATCATAATCTTAGTCATTATCATGGAAGATTTCATGTAGAAAGGGGAAAAAGGACACATGCCTGTGCAATCAAGATGACATTCCAATAGCAGAGATGTCTATATGACTTAGTATCTGTAAAATTTAGGTCCTATCATTAGTTAATAGGAAGTTTTTCCTTCTGTTAGAGATATGTAATACTAACTTCGTATGATATTTAATATGACTGCTTTACATATGATATTTCATTCGTTTTTTTTATTGTACTAAATCTATAAGCTTGGTGTACATTTACATAATCGCCTAACTCTTGAGTTTTGACCCAAAATTTTAAAACAAGAATATAGTAAATGAAAAGAAGAAATTATCAATGCAATTAGACAAGCCTTGACACATTGAAACAATGATTACAAGACATTCCTAACACTTTTAAAACAATTTTGTGTGATATAATCCGAGAACAATATAAATATTACAAGGTTAGGAAAATAAAACTAATCGGGTGAGTGAGTATTGACTATTTTACACGCGTGAACGCGGCCCTTTCGTACGCGCATTACGCATGCAGAAAAGCTAGTGATTTTTGGAGTAAATAAACAAAATAATATTACCTCACTTTTTTTTTTTAAATGGTGAAATAATGATCTGAAGTGGGATTTTATGACGAAACAAGCGTTAAGGGGCAAAGGAAGGAATTCACCAAACAAGCGTTAAAATTTTACAGAGGAAAACGGGAGCAAATTTAGGAACAGATCACGTGGTTTAAGCGTTCAGGGCTAAAGAATCTCCTTCTTTAAACCAAAGTACCAAACCAAACACGCATGGAATAAAACCTAACTCGCACCCAGTGGGGACCAATTTAGATTTGTTAGGCCCCGCATCCTCTGCTATCATTTCCTGCGTGCACTTCCACCACGGTCCAAATCACCAACATTAATCAATGGCCGTTATTGGGTTTGACTTCAACCGAAATACATGTGCAGGTAACCGTTGGATCTCAACGACCATGATCTCCTTTCACGTGTCTGTTCGCAGTTTGGGTAGTTTCGTAGATTCGTGAAAGTAGGAGGGTAATTTAAGAGCAACTTATTCAGGTGAGTTTACGAGGTCAAATTGCCAGGCTGGCAAGATCTGGCTAGTAAGAAAAGGACAGGTGGATGGCATATTGTCTGTGATCCTCCCCACCGACAATCAGGATCATTTTTTACTACTAAGATTTTCTCTCTAGTTAATTTATATATTCATTTTTTTTAAAATAAAAATTGTACCGCTGGATCTCATTACCTCATTATCATATGCCAACAGCTTTGAGGTTAAACTAATCTATATTTATCAATAATCTTCTACGAGTGTGATTTTATTTCAACATATTACAAGCTTCTTGTTTTTTTAGGTTACAACCTATTACAAGTTTTTTTTTTTTTGAGGAAATGGTATAGCTTTGCTTATATAAGAGGCAAAACTACAAATTTATTATTATTATTGATAGGAATTTATGACATCGAGGGGACATAAAACTTCTACATTGAGTGACACTAAAAACAGTATACTTAGTTTCATAAAGAACATCTTGTAAGAAATCAGGAGTCTCATCTTAGTACAACTCTACTATTCTATCTAAGCTAGCAAAGTGCGTCAATTTATGGGTTGCATTATTATTTTTTGATAAATGTGTCGGATAGTAATATTCTGAGTCATTAAAACTTTACCTATTACAAGTTTTTTTTTTGAAAAGGATTACAAGCTTTTTAATATGTCAAAGTTTCTTTTCTTTTCTTAAAACTAGTTTGACAAACGCTATTAGAGTCATTTCCAAAAATTTGAGTCATTTCGTATCAAAAAATTTGAGTAATTTCTAAATACGTCCTTCCATATTAGGGTGGTCAAGTCATTTGAAGCTTCATGTAGGTCATGGCTTGTTGCTCTAATGAGGTCTAATGACACTCATCTTCTTATGGTTAAATTAAAATAGGATTAAATTCAGTTTATCTTTTCAATTTTTATGTTAAAAATCAGTTCAGTCCTTAATTTTTTTTAATCACGTCAGTCTTTATACTTTTATAATTACATCAGTGTGGTCTAAAATTTGAATTTGGTTCTAAATGTGACATCATCTGCTGATGTGGATCCGACAACATAGCCCATATGAAGGACAAAACAGACATTTTGTATTAAAAATATTTAAAAAAAAAAACTAAGGAAACGGCGACCAATTCCCCCTCCGCCTCACCTTTCTGATCAGGGGCGGAGCCAGAACTATAAGTCTAAGGGGGCCGAGATATAAAATACGAAAAAATATATATAAAATTTTAAATTGTCTGTCAAAATTATATGTTAATTAAAATTGAATTTATTGTTTTTGTTGATGTATATATAGTTTAATTTATGTATATGTAAATGATTATATATTGAAAGTTTACATGCATGTAAAATAATTAGTTAATAACTAATCGATTATGGTGATGAATATGGCAAGATGCAACAAAAAAGGAGATTATATAGTCTAAAATATCAAATTAGTAATTATTACGTGACATATTATTACATAAAAAGGGGGTCAGATTATACAATTGTAACCATTTAATCCTACAACAGTGGTGTAATTGACCATCATCAAAATGTGTGGGGGGTGTCATGGCACCCCTTGGTCTTGGTGTGGCTCCGCCAGTGTTTCTGATCCAGGCCTCTCACCTCTCTGATCCCGACCTTGAACGTAGCCTCGCTGATGCCATCCCATTAATTTCAACCTCCAATTCACTGTTGACCACCAATCCAATTCATTGAAGCTCCCAAATCCCACCTCAACCCCCTCCACCCCCCTCCAAATCACCAAAAACCCTCTTATGCCAAACCGAAGAATCCTCATAACCAAGCCCCCAAAGCTCATTAGCTTCGCTGATGATGAAGCCGTGTCGTTCCTAATCCCTCCCGGTCGGAATTTTGCAGCGTGGTCTCAACCAGTACTTTTGGTAGTTTGTTTTGAAGAAAAAAGAAGAAAAAGAAGAGGAGGATAAAAAAATTGAAAGAAAAAAAAATTAGTTGGAAGATGGAGTGGAAGCTTCTAGGATTATGATCTTGAGCAATGACATGAAATAAAGGTCTGGGGCTCTGGGCGTGTGGTAGAACACAATTAACAAGGGCTTTATGACCAAAAAGAATTCAGTTAAGATGGAGGATACTTATCCAAAAGTTTTCGCAATTCAATCATGTATGATGGAATCGTCAAAAACTTATTATTTTCCTTTCATTTTCCATACTAAACTACTAATATGTATAGATGTACTAATAGGCATAATAGTAGCCTTTATTCTAGTGGTTTGGAGCACAAAGTTGGATAGCAAGATCTAGGGTTTGAATCATGCCTACCCAATATTAATTTTTGTCTTTGATAAATAGAGAAGACGAGGGTAGTTTGGACAATATTTTTAAATAAGAATTTAATATCTTAAAAATGGGGCATCTTTTCGGGTCCACATCAGCAGATGATGTCACGTTCAGAACCAAATTCAAATTTCGGACTACACTGATGTAATTTTGAAAGTACAGGGACTGATGTGATTAAAAAAAAATTAAGGACTGAACTGATTTTTGACCTAAACTTTGAGAAGGTAAACTGAATTTAATCCATTAAAATAAATACAAATAGAGCATGGAACATTCTTTATTCTTTAAATGCAGAGGTAATGATCGTTATCAAAGCTATAGATTTGGGTTGGGTTACAACATATTTGGTTGGAGGATGATTCATCACTTGTAATTAGGTTTATGTGTGCTCCTGATCATCCGGTTTATTGACCTCTACAGATTGCATAATCGTTTACATAAAAAAAAACTCAACTAATGCAACTTATTTCCTTGTATATTCTTAACGAATTTAATCAAGTTGATAATTCTTCTGATGGTCTAATCTGGTGGACTTGGCATAACCTTAGAACAGCTAAATCTCTACCTCAAATCAAGCCATGATTCATTTGATTAGGCTGCCATGATTCTATTGTAAATGCATCAGTTTAGATATTGATGTAAATTTGGTTTATTGCCTATTTACTACTGTTGATTCACTCATTTCTGCAACTTAGTGAGATTCTTTGCTTGAGTCGGACTTGTTTCCTAGTTTCATTAGGATTTCTCTTCAATTGCCGATTTAGCTTCTTTTTCTTCTCTCTTGCTTTCATACTCATAAAACATGTTAGAAATGACATTATTACAAGAATAACATAGCTAAATAAGGCAGGAAACACATTATAAACATAGCACTTTGTGCTCGTATCACCTCACTCCAACATCTCCGCTACCAAGGTCGACTCCGCTGCATAGGCACACTACAAAACCGAAAGCGATCACCACCAACAGAGTCCACTCCAAGAGAATCGTCGTCTAGAACCCAGCCGTCAGAATCCTCCGCGACCCTTTAACCAAAACCTAGGGATTAAGTTTTGGGATGCTCAGCTCCGTCTAATACGGAGCGACTCTGATTGCTCTCATCTTTCGGCGAAAAAAGGGGTTGCTTTGTTAGGTTCATTAGCCGTACGTTTGTTATTCCATTCATATTTATTTTTGTGTAATATTTTTTTCAATGATGTTCCTCTAAAACCAGTCTCACCATTTCGTATGGAGTACTTATTTTCGACCTACCTATCTAAATCCATTCTTGGTGTCATTTGGACCGGTTTCTTTTCTTTTACATATTTCATATTTTTACTCTTTTTCTTATTTGTGTCGTTGTGTGTTGTTCATGTCGGCGGGCTTTTCTATCAAAGAGTGGTTTCTGCTATGGTATTTTTTTCGCTGGGGTTGTTAAGGGAATATCTGTAAGATTCGAGGAATTTCATTACTTTGGTTTGATAGTGATCATACATTTATAGAAAATTAAACTCTATCCATACTGTATTTGGTTTTCTCACTAGACAATCATAACAGGATAACAACTATTTGGTATTACGTGAGTTTCAAGTTTGATAATTAGAAGCCAAAATGCATGCAGCTGCGGAATAATGGAATATTCCGAGCATAATGGAATAAGGGAGAGCGAATATAGTCAATATACCTCATGTCCCTGAGAAATATATATAGCCCTACTCCTCATCACTCTTGGATTTCCTCATCACTCTTGGATTTCTATTTCCCAAGCTCTTTTACCTCTTCGCGTCATCGTCCTTATAAAAAGTAAAACCCTCGTCCTTTTTATTACACCATCATTGTCATGGCTCTAAAGGCAGTCCTTGTCTCTGACGTCCCTAACCTTGATCAGGTGCCGGAAAGTGCCTCTTCGCAGTGTTACTCCATTGGCTTCTACAAAGGTGTGGATCTTGGTCGGGTGGCATCGAGAATACCCAAGTTTCTAGTGATCGGACACCGAGGGAATGGAATGAACTGTTTAGAGTCGTCTGATAAGAGAATGAGAGTCATCAAGGAAAACACCATCACCTCGTTTAACTCTGCTGCCAGATACCCTCTTGATTTCGTCGAATTCGATGTTCAGGTAACCAAAGACGGCTTTCCTGTCATTTTCCATGACGACTTCATCTTCACCGAAGATCAGGGTACTCTGTCTGAGAAGAGAATAACTGACTTGCGTTTGACGGAGTTCCTAGGTTATGTGTTAACGTGAGTCTCAATCCTAGTATATTGGGAAGATGTATATTCTGTAATCAACTAGGATTATGTAAATCTTTCTGTGTAATTAGTTTCCTTTTAAGGTTAAAACTGTGCTTGTATATATACCTGACTTAGGGTTTGTTCAACATATTAGAAAATTCCCAACTTTTTGTGTTCTGTTTGACTTGGTATCAGGGCCTAAGTTGATCCTGACAATCTTGGTGATCTGACCTTGTTGTTTTCCGCTATAAATTTGTTCTAAACCTATCTCAATTTGATCTGTTCGACATGTCTAAAGAAGCTTTCAATTTTGTCGAATTCTGTCGTACTTGTATAGTTCCTCTGTCATCAAATCCTCTTTATAATGGATCTTGCAATCTTTGATGATCAACCTGAAGTTTTCCGTGAACAATTGATGGCTCTTCAAAATGAGAGCTCAGGTTTTGGACTGAAACTGGATGGCACAAACTATCCAGTATGGCGACGACTTATGAAGATGCATCTTGGCGGTGTGGGCAAGTGAGAATATGTCGTTGGTACTTTCCAACGACCTAAAGAAGTTGGCAAGGCACAATCTATGTGGGATGCTGCAAATTCTAATACGATGGTGCATCTTCTCAAATCCATGACCAGACCAATCATGCTGTTGTTTTCAAGCTATACGACACCAAAGGCAATCTAGGATGCAGTCGCAACTACATACTATGATGGGAGTGATTTTTCAAGAGTTCATGAGTTGACCTGTCAAGCTTTCGCAACCACTTAAGCTGGTAAGCCTCTTGCAGAATATTATGTCGGCTTGAAGGCTATTTAGCAAAAGTTGGATGAAAGGGACCCCAATCCTATAGTGAGTGATCTGGATATTGTTACACACAACAAGTTCCAAGACAAGATGCGAGTCCACATCTTCTTGAATGGATTGGATTCAAAATTTGCTATTGCTAAGGGATAACTGCTTCAACAAGCCACACACCACAAAGTCTGGAACAAGCTTATGCTTATGTACGCAAAGATGAATCCAATCAGTCTAGTGCAAAGGAGTTAAATACCGAGGTATCCAGCCTCACTGTCCAATCTAAACCTCAACAAGATTGGAAACCAAAGAACCAAGACAGTGAAATTCGAATCCAGCTTGCTCGTGGACCAGATCTTGCTAAGGTGCATTTCTTCTATTGTAAGAAGTTTGGACACTAAAAGAACTTGTGTCCTAAGAAAACAAATCAAGGAGCTATCTATGATAAAAGCCGCGGTGGCAAGGCTGCCATTTAGTTGGTCCAAAAACTTGATTTCTATCAAGTAGGAGGACAAGACATCACCACAAGTATGTGTTCTCAGGAGAAAAGAGATAAAATTGGTATTGCATTAAAATTTCTGACTTTACTGGTAGTGATACATGGATAATTGATTATGGTGCGTCTGATCATATGACATTTGATAAGTCTTTTTTTTCGAGTCTGTCCCCATCTCCCATACTTGAAGTGTTTAATGCAAATGGGGTGTCCTTCCCGGTCTTAAGTATAGGGTCAATTCAAGTTACTCCAACAATTGTGTTAAACAAAGTCCTTTATGTTCCCGCTCTATCACATCACTTATTGTCTGTTTCTGAATTGAATTCACAAAACAAATGCTCTGTAACTTTTTTTCGTATGTATGTTATCTTCCAAGACCTATCATCTTAGGCGATAATAGGCAAGGTGGATATGCGAGGGAGACTGTTTCACTTGGATTGCATGTATAACGGGGAAGCAAGAGCACCGTCACCAACCGTTGCCCTGACATTGAGTTCTGATCGTGTAAAAGAAATTTTGTTATGGCATCGTCGAATGGGTCATCCATCTTTTGGAGTCATGAAGAAGTCGATGCCATCTTTGTTTTTTGGAATAAAAGAGTCTAGTCTCCATTATGAAACTTGTGTTTTTGCTAAGAGTCATAAGTCAAGTTATTCTCCTAGTTTTTCTTCTAGTTCTGCACCATTCGAGTTAATTCATTCTGATGTGTGAGGGCCTTCGAAGAATTTGAGATTGACAGGAATGAAGTACTTTGTTTTGTTTATTGATGACTTTACAAGATTAACTTGGGTTGTGTAATTGACAAAGAGGGATGCTGTGTTTTCGGCTTTCACCGCTTTTCATAGTCTCATCCGAACTCAGTATGATGCTTGTGTGAAAATATTTCGATAGGAGAATTTGTTAACCACTCTTTCCGAGACTATTTTCAGTAACATGGAATGTTCATCAGACTACTTGTCCTCAGACACCAAAACAGAATAGGGTATCTGAGAGGAAAAATTGACACCTCTTGGATATTGAAAGAGCCATCTTACTCAGTGCCAGTCTACCCAAATATCTCTGGGGTGAAGCTGTGTTGTGTGCCTCTCACCTTATCAACTGTCTACCATCTGCAACTCTTCATAATCGGGTTCCCTTTGAGGTATTGTCTGAACATGTTACTATTTCATCTCTCAACAAACTTCCTGCTCGTGTCTTTAGTTGTGTGGCATATATTCTTCTTTATAAAAATCAGAGATCTAAGTTAAAGGCTCGTTCCCCTTAAATGTGTGTTTGTTGGTTACAGATCCCATCATAAAGGATATAGGTGCTACCCTCCTCCGTCTCAACGATTCTATGTCACCATAGATTTCACATTTAGTGAAGGCTTGTGCTTTTTTTCTCAAACGAATCTCCGAGTGAGGAGGAGAAGCATGCTTTTTATGAAGATCAATTTGGAGAACTAGAAGATTATGTAATTGTTGACAGTAACCCCGTTGAAAAGGATCTTCGGCCTGTCACCGACCAAATCCAGAATTCGAGAGATAATACTCTGGAACCTCAAAAAGTGGTTCAATATGTTGAACCTGCCTAAGTTGAGGCATCTGTTCCCTGTTCTGAAAGTGTCTGTTCTCTGTTCGACATGACGAACAACTGTCCGACACATTGAAAGGAGGAGAACTGAATAGTAATCAGCCGCCAATTGTTAAAGATATACATGCAAGTTCAGTCTCTCCCCCTATATCAATGATCTCTTCTGGCTTGTCATCACTTGTGGTATGTAGTACTATTCCGTTGACATTCTCCAATGTTCCTGAATCTAGTAGAGTCTTGCCTGCTAGGTCAACCCTGGCCAACCTCCTAAAAAATATGAGCCTCTCTTGTCAACTAAAGCCAAGTATCATGTAGCCAACTACGTGTCAACTCATAGATTGTCTAAACCTTATGTAGCCTTTGTGAATCAATTATATGTTGTGTCTCTTCCTAGTAAAGTGTAGGATGCAATCAAGGAGGAGAAGTGGGCCAAAACAATGGAGGTTGAGATGGATGCTCTCAAGAAGAATGATACTTGAGATTTGGTGCCATTACCACCTGGAAAGAAGACCGTTGGTTGTAGATGGGTTTATACTGTGAAGCATAATGCAGATGACTCAGTTGATAGATATAAGGCAAGGTTGGTTGCAAAAGCATACACTCAAAAATATGGGGTGGATTATGATGAGACATTCACACCTGTGGCAAAGATCAATACCATTTGAGTCCTCATGTCTTTGGCAGTTAATCTGGATCGACCTCTGCAGCAGTTTGATGTGAAGAATGCATTTCTTTATGGAGATTTGAATGAAGAAATTTACATGGATCTTCTTCTAGGATATAATACTTCTACAGGCGAGAAGGTGGTGTGCAGATTGAAAAAGTCCCTGTACGGATTGAAGCAATCTCCAAGAGCTTGGTTTGGAAGGTTCACGTCTTTCATGAAGAAGATTGGGTATAGGCAGAGTAACTCAGATCATACTTTGTTTTTGAAACACCAGCAAGGTAAGCTTACTACCTTGATCATTTATGTAGATGACATGGTAGTGACATGTGATGACACTGGTGAAATTAGAAAATTGAAAAATCAGTTGTCTTCTGAATTTGAGATGAAGGACCTTCAGAATTTAAAGTATTTCTTGGGAATTGAGGTAGCCAGGAACAAAGACTGTATCATGTTGAGTCAAAGAAAATATGTTATGGATTTGCTAGCAGAGACTGGTATGCTTGATTGTCAACCAGTTGATACACCAATAGAACAGAACCATCGGATTGCAGAGTATCCTGATCAAGTTCTAACTGACAAATCTCGATATCAAAGGTTAGTTGGAAGATTAATTTACTTGTCACATACTAGACCTGACCTTGCTTATGCGGTTAATGTGGTGAGTTAGTATATGCACAATCCTAGTGAAGATCACCTGAATGATGTGATGAGAATCTTGAGATACTTAAAGTCTACTCCTGAAAAAGACCTGGTGTTTCGTAAGCATGGACATTTGAGGACTAGTGTTACACTGATGCAGACTGGGCAAGGAACATCACTGACAGGCGTTCTACTTCTGGCTATTTTACGTTTGTTGGTGGAAACTTAGTCACTTGGAGAAACAAGAAACAAAATGTGGTGGCCTATTCTAGTGCAGAAGCTAAGTACAGAGGTATGGCTCAAGGAGTTTGTGAGTTGTTATGGTTGAGAAGTTTGTTAAAGAGTTTGGGTTTCAAGCAGGAATGGTCAATGCCTCTTTATTGTGACAATACTGCTGTAGTTGAAATTGCACATAATCATGTTCAGCATGATCAGACAAAGCATGTAGAGATTGACAGGCACTTCATCAAGGAAAAGCTAGATGCTTGCATAATATCGTTCCCATTTGTTCATTCGGAGGAGCAGCTAGCTGACATTCTTACCAAAGCTGTGTCGTCCATGACATTCAATGATTCCAGGGGCGGAGCCAGAACTATAAGTCTAGGGGGGCCGAGATATAAAATACGAAAAAATATATATAAAATTTTAAATTGTCTGTCAAAATTATATGTTAATTAAAATTGAATTTATTGTTTTTGTTGATGTATATATAGTTTAATTTATGTATATGTAAATGATTATATATTGAAAGTTTACATGCATGTAAAATGATTAGTTAATAACTAATCGATTATGGTGATGAATATGGCAAAATGCAACAAAAAGGAGATTATATAGTCTAAAATATCAAATTAGTAATTATTACGTGACATATTATTACATAAAAAGGGGGGTCAGATTATACAATTGTAACCATTTAATCCTACAACAGTGGTGTAATTGACCATCATCAAAATGTGTGGGGGGTGCCATGGCACCTCTTGGTCTTGGTGTGGCTCCGCCAGTGAATGATTCACTTGACAAGTTGGACATTCAAGGTTTGTATGCGCCAACTTTAGGAGGAGTGTTAACGTGAGTCACAATCCTAGTATATTGGGAAAATGTATATTCTGTAATCAACTAGGATTATGTAAATCTTTCCGTGTAATTAGTTTTCTTTTAGAGTTAGAACTGTGCTTATATATATACTCAACTTGGAGTTTGTTCAATATATTAGAAAATTTTCAACATTTTGTGTTATGTTTGACTTTATGATCCACAAAGGGAGGCAGGAAAGGAAGGAAAGCCTTTGTTGAGGAAAAACAAAGACGGTGAAATTGTAAGATTGGATGTTGAAGAAGATGACTCCCACTGTACCCTCCACGAAGTCTTCAAGAAGGTCGAGCCTTCTATTGGTTTTAACATCGAGATTAAATTCGACGACGACATTGTTTACCAGGAGAACCACCTCATCGGCGTCATCCAAACCATACTGTAAGTCGTGTTTGATTGCGCCGGAGATAGGCCGATCGTGTTCTCCACATTCCAGCCTGATGCATCGATCCTTGTGAAGAAGTTGCAGAAGACATACCCTGTGTTTTTCTTGACAGATGGTGGGAATCAAATTTACTACGACTTAAGGAGGAATTCTTTGGATGAAGCAATGAAGGTGTGCTTGGAGGGTGGTTTGGATGGTATAGTGTCGGAGGTGAAAGGTGTGTTTAGAAATCCTGAGATGGTAAACAAGATCAAGGAGTCCAAGCTTTCACTTCTAACCTATGGCAAACTAAATAATGTCGCGGAAGCCGTTTACATGCAACGCCTGATGGGAATTGAGGGAGTGATTGTGGATTTTGTGGAAGAGATCACGGAGGCAGTGTGTGATATGATGAAGCCGTTGGAGGCCACGGAAGAAGACGAGGAGGAGAAGCTGCAACTGGAATCGAAGCTACATCTCTCGCAGAGGGAGCTTTCCTTTCTGTTGAAGCTCATTCCAGAATTGGTACAACTCTGAAAGTTGATGCCACTTTGATTTTTTCAAGTTTTGTATTGGGCACCAACGAAGATGATGCAGCATCGTATAACCGTATATGCATTGTTGTACATAGAAATTGGTCATAGAGGAGGGAACTGGTCATCATGTAAGAGATTAGCTTCTAGCTTGTCAAAAAAATTATATTAGGTCAGAGGAGCATGCATGCTTGTTTATTGTTCTTGTTTGATGTAACAGACTACGACATGAGTGATAATGGAGGTCAATTAATTGTCTAGATCACAAAAAGAACTGTTTGGTATTACGGCTTCAGTAAAACTTGCGGGCTAGCAGGACACTATCAACTTGTTTTTACCTAGCCTAACTGCCTAAGTAATAACTTCATACAGTCTTACCTTTTCCTCGTCCATTCTCTAAAACCTTATACAATCCAAACATTATGACCTACCTTAACCAAGACACATTTACAGTATCAGTGCCTTAAGGTTATTTCTTAATCATCATTAGCAGTGAAAGACGAACTAACTATTTCAACAGAATCCTAATGCTTACTTAAACAAAACACTGCTGTGAGCTTTAATGGTTTCATGTTGACATAATAGCACGCTACAACATTAATGTCATAGTGTGCAAGAGAGTGGAACTAGCTAAGGTTTAGTTGCCTACACGGTTCGCTAGTTCCAAGCTTTTTTACCAGCATATATGGTCGAATAAACCCAGATTTGACAGGATTTAGGCCAACTTAACCGACATGAATAAGCTAACGACACAGTATAATTGCAACGAGTAAAGAAAAAACGAAACAAAAAAGACTCGAACCAAAACCTAGTAATCCAGTCTCTACGAGCTTTCTCCATTTGGTCTGATATCTAGTATATGAGCTAACAAAATGTATTTAACATATTGTACGAGGAAGATGATGAATGATATCGACAAAACTTAATTCACTACAACTAACTACGTATTGATTTATTTTTGTTCCTGCACATAAAAAGATCCAGATAGAATCACTACTATACAGTTCTTATTTGCTTCCCAAGCTGCAGTTAGGTAAGAGTGGTCACAGTGGAAGTAAATACCATAGAGACAATGAATTAAACTCTTTGCAGAATGATAACAGTGTAATGAACTACCTGAACCAATCTAATGTCATCAATTCCAGTCAGAATCCAAAAGCATATAAAGCGCAAAGACAACAACATCAACATTCTACTACTATATGAGTTTTTTCCTTTTCTTGTGGCTAAGCATAATCAGTAACCCAAAAATCACAATTTGGCTACAAAATATCTCCAGCAACTTCGCCTTGTTCTCCCTTTGACAACAAATGATCACTATTTGCTACAAAAGAATAAGCTCAATCTCAATTCATTTCATCTCAAGGAACTTGCCTTTCAGCAGCTTCAGCCACAATGGGCAACCTGGGCACCTGACCCAGCAAGCAAGAAGCAGACCCATAAACCAAAGACACCAAAAGAAACAGAAACACAGTACTATCCAAGCTCATGAGCAAATCCAACCCCACCCCATCTCTGGGATTGAAGCTCCTCTCCAGAAGATCAGGAAAGATGAGCAGCACATCAAGCACAATCACTTGCATGGTATTGAACCTCACATACCTACTAAAGTTCTGGTTCCTAACAACACCAAAGTAGAGGGTTAAAAATACCAAGAATCCATTAAAGGGGAAGCTCTTGAAGACCCTTATAGCAGGAACCAGGGGGTTAATCAGAGCCTGGATGGCAGTGAATTGGGTGATGACGTATTTACCGTACTGGATACCGTCGAAGAAGGGGTAGAAGTAACAGACGGCAGCGATTAGGCGGTCGGGGGCGTCGACAGAATCGTCACCGCCCTTGGAATGGGGGGTGAGGAGGAGTCTTCTGGGTTTGATGGGGTGGGAGAGGGAGAGAAGGGAGTGGTGGGGGAGAGGGAATGGGGAGGAGTGGAGGGTTGGGTGGTGGGAGAGGCGGAGAGAGGTTGTGGGGGAGAGGAAGTTGGACATGGCCATTTCTGAAGAGAAATGGGATGTCCCGGTTTTTGGGTGGAAGGGGAGGAGTTCCTGAGCCGAAAGTCTGGAGCAAAAGACAGCGACTCAGATTGGCTCAAATGAATATCTCTTGCGTTTGAAGATGGAAGAAATTTGAAATGACGTCGTTTGTGAGCAAAATGAGAGTCATGAGTCATGACACTGTTATTCTGTTATTACGATATGTTTACTTGTCTGGAATTAAATTGAAATAAAAGAATTCATGTGTTTACTTATTTACGGGGAATAAGCGTTGTTGTGGGTCTCACTTTTAAATCCGGAATTAATTCCTTGATAATCCGGATTTGTAATACCAAATGGGGAGATGAGTTTGTGAATGATCTATCCGGAATGAACGTTTTGTACCCAAAATATCCTCACATAACTATAATAATCTCAAATTCCCATATTTTTTAAAACTGTAATTTAGTAATCATACTAGTTTAATTCCAATTCGCTATAGTAAGAGCAAGTCCATCTATTGAAAAAATATTCAACCTGGGTTAGTTGACACATAGGCAATCCAACTCAAGAGAAAAAACTCATCTTCCACCCATAAATAAGATATCTCCCCAATTCAACTCAGATTAAATGGAGAGGGAGCAAACTGACCCATGCGAGATGAGCAATCTAACCCAGGTGAGTTTCTCCACCTCAGCTTGAACCCACACACGTGGGTGACATCCAAAAAGACACGTAACCCATACAGACCAATAATGGAGTGCGTCAACCATCACGTGCAAGTCTTAGCCTGTTAATTAAATATCATAGAAAAAAAATTAATTTTTCAATAAGTCATATTTATTTATTTAGTAACAATTAAAACATTTCAAACATGTTTTTTTTATAAATTCAATAAACAGCCACTGCCACGTGACAACAATATCACATTTTTGACTGGTGGAAACTGCTGCCCATTCACAATGACCCAGAGTGACCCATGTCACTGTGTTTATTCTATCTCAACGGGTGAACTTGCTCTAAGTAAACAACAACAATCATAATTAGTTTCATTCCTATTCCAATTTCATGTAATAAGTAAACAACTCAATAAAATTGAAATCTTCACATACTATTCAATTCCATCTCTCATTCATTCCATCTCTCATTCCTGATGAATTTCATATTCCAAGTAAGTAAACGTGTCATTAGTGTTATATAAAGAAACTATTTATTGAAAAAAAGAAAATCTTTTTTATTAGAGTAATTTGAAAATTTTTTTTAATACACATCTCTTTAATTTTTTTTTGTTTTGCCACATTTTGTCTAATTTTTTCTTTTTTATCTTTCCCTCACCCCCGTCTTTTTTACTCTCTTCTGAACCTGCAACAAGGCCTTTCACTCTCTCATATATATAATCATGTCTTCTCTTCTCTCATGTTTATCTCCCTTGTCTGAAACAATTATGATTCAGAAATCCAATTAACAAGCCTTATAGACGCAAAGTCCCAATACATTTTAAATAAAATGGACCTAAATATATGAAGCAATCCCAATTTAATCAATTGCTTGCATACATTTGCACGTTTGTTATACATTAGTAATAAAAGGGAAGATGACTATTGATTCCATGCCAGATCATAATGCAACAGTCTTTTTTTGTATTTAGTGCATGGTGAGTTCTGGAATGCACCCAAGGTTCCAACACCTAGATGTCCCCCTACTGCCCCCTTTGGTATTCTGTTAAGTAGTTGGTTTGTAGTCGTTAAGTATGTATATACGGTATCACAGGTGTTACCGTGTACATGGAGCACTGAAACTTAGAAACTAAGAAGTCGGTGCCTTTCCTTCTCGTTCGACTGCACCGCGACGCCGGTGTCGGCTTCAGGCCGTGCTAGCATCTGCAAGGTGTGGTCAGACGGGACTCCCTAGTCGATGCAAGGTGGCGGAAGATCTCAGGTGATGTCACTGAGGCGATGCTATATTTTGGATGGTGGGGCGGCCACGAACCTGCTCAAGAGGGTGATCATGAACTGGCTCAAGAGGGTGATCTCAGGGTTGGGTCCTCGATGGTTTCTGTCGACGGCCTGTGGCGACCGGAGGGTGTTCATGCTCGCCAAGTAACAAGGCTCGTTTGCTTGGTTTGACCGGTTGAAGACGAAGACGATCTTGGTGGTTTCCGGTATTGCTTATGGTCTAGGGTTTGTGGGTGTCTGTTTAGCGGTTGGTGGGGAGTAGAGGGAGGCTGTCGAGGTCTGGTACAGTGCCGATGGAGCGGTGGTGGCCGGGTGGTGGAGCGTAAAGCAGCGGCGGCTACTCTTCTTTAACACACAGAAATACATCTACGTATTTACCCGACTCACCCCCTAATACTAACCGGTACCGTCTCCGTTTACACGTGTGGCCTGTGTCTCGCCGACACGTGTCCAGACATAGTGGGTGTTGGACCCTATGGGTACATTCTAGACGTTTCCTTAGTACATATCGTAAATAGTTTATCAACAAACTATTTTATTCACTTTCTTTTTCCGAGCCCCATCTCTGATAGTGAATATTCGAGTCAGTAGAGGAAAAGTTGTGAATGTGAAGAAATGGACTGTTGGGACAAAACCATTAAAGAATGAAATTAACGAACGACTGTTCGGATGAGTCCTCGTTTGGAAACTTGACTCCGCATGCACTTGAAACAACTCTTACCAAATTTAGTATAAACCAAATTTAGATGTGTTAATAAAATCCTCCATGTGGATTTTAGGAGTTTATTTTGAGCATGTTTATTTCCCACAGCATAGTCCAAGCAAACCCACTCAAAATCTTTACTGAACTAACATTGATCATCATGTTAGCAAATTTTAAGCATAAGTGAGGGTAGCAAAACACCCTTCTTATCAGGAAATCCTTGAGCCAAACCACTCCTTATAAGTGGAGTTGCCCTCACACCTTGATTAATTAAAGGGCTAATAACTATTCCAACAAAAACAAGAAGTCGGTGCCTATTCCAACCACAAAAAGTTTCTTGCGACCATTCCAATGTTTCTTAAGGAAATCATCTATAACATTCCATGTTTTTTTTTTCATAAACAGTTAGTGCGGTTGCTCTCAAGTCTTTTTTAATAAAACTGTTGAATATAAGGGGGATATGAAGCTTAAACCCTTGATTATTGTATGCCTATAAAAAAAATATCTAAATAATATAGAGAATTTCTCCAAAGTACATGTATTAATTGTATTCTAACAAATATCATCTAGCAAAAAGTACTACTTTAAAGATGACTCTATTTGTTTTTTCACAGTAGTAACATAATGAAAAGATAGCTAGATACATAACTCGATTACATATCATACCATTTGACCAAACAAAATACACGCCGCCTACCTAGGATAGAGAAGACACACAAGGTGCATAGACCGGTACCATTGATCGGGCAACACAAGTCATCGAGATCAACATGTTCATCATAGTGGACAAGAGAGAGCTTTGAAACCAAGCAAGCAATCATTGAGGCAACATAAACAGATAAACTGCCATGAAAGAAGAGCGCTGCACAACATGTTTTCTACAAACCCTAACCCTAGAAACGAGAATAAAGGAGAGCTTGTCGCGGTTTTTTCTTTTTATATATAGGTAGTATTGGAGAAATTTTATTCATACATTTCTAAATACTAAATACACATCCCTTTTTTCATATATTAAATTTCAAATTTTAAGGGTAAGTTAGATTACCAAAAGTTCTTTAGTGATATGGACAAACAAGAGCAAATGAAAACTTGACAGGTAGAACTTCGTTGATCATTAACGTCATTTGGGACTAGCTTCTTGCTTGTACCTTGCATTTGGCCATTTGGAGGAGTGATTACTAAATCGACTCCTAGCTTTCCATTGCCCAAAAATCAATCCTAAAACCGTGATTTGAATATCATGTATGGTGTATTGTGAATGAGGGTAGTTTGAAAAATTTAAGGTTGTGCATCTAGTAAAATGTTAAAATAAAAAGGTGAATAGAATATGTATTAAGTATGAGATGTGTATCTAGTATTTAGTTACTGAAGGCAGGGATAGTTACAACAAGTACCCATGGCGAGGGCCTTGGCAGTCCTTCATTGAAACCCTTTCTTATAACACCAGGGCGGTATGCATGCCTTAGTTCGTACGCATGCTTCCTTTAGGTTCTTGCTCTAGAATATGAATCTCTCGTAACAGTTTATCCGGAGATTGAGATTATCTAGGACTTGCAACTGTTCTGCTATGTTGCCCACCCTTATCCGAGACTTGGTATTTTGGTCACTTTTTTGGAACATAATGGCCACGTTGCGATCTTGGCGAAATCTCGCGCCTGAGTTCGCCTCGTTGCGATATTGGCGAATTCTCGCGCCTGAGTTCGCCTCGTTGCAATCTTGGCAAAATCTGGCGCTTGAGTTCGCCTCGCGCATATGTAATGAAAATCAGTAAGCGAGCTGAGTTCGCCCCTTTGCGTGGAAAGAAAGTCCGCGTTCAGCAGGGGGGCTCATCATCTTGCGCTCGTGGTGATCCACCCACTTGTTATAGCGGAAAGTCGATCACAGCGGATTTTGCCACGATGGTTGGGGATAACTTGTGCGAGTTTGGGATCTCGCTCACGGTGGAATATCCGGGACATACCTTCTCTGTATGCTATGACATCCCTGATGGCTTAATCGATGGGTCCAAGAATTCCCCGGGAGCTCGGTGACTGCTGGAAAGTGCTACCGGGTAGTGTCATTGGGTTGGTAGCCTGGGTAGGTGGTGGTGTGTCAGGGTATTAATTGCATATCCGTCAGGTGGCGCTGTAGGGGGGGTGAAGGGACGTGCATTTAATGCAAGTCGTTTCACTCCTCTCTTCTTCGAGAAGTTACTGGTTAGTGGGGCACGTGTCACGATCCTACGGTGGGTCGCGACAGATTCAATTTCCTCGTTTGCGGTAAATAAGTTAGGGGGGGGGGAAATCGAGGCGTTATTTCCCCCGCTTCGTATATATGTTCCGTCCCCCCTTTGAAAAAAAATCACTACTTTATGCTTCATTCTTCTTTCATTTTGTGTCTGTTTCTCTCTGTTTTCGTCTTCCTTTCGTTGAAACGTAGATCTAAAAGGGGGGGGGGGGGGGGGCTGCGAAGCTAAGCTCAGAAGAAAAGTGGGTTTTTTGCGATTGTGAGGTAAGGAGGGAGTACTGCTTCCCTGCTATAGTCGATCTTCCGATTGTGAGGTGTTGTCCATTTTCTGCTCCGGCGTGTCTCCGGCCTTCAGTATCTGGTTAGTTTCCCTTCTCCAGCGTTCAGTTATGTTTCTGAGCCTATCATGTAGGGTTTGTATAGATCGGTAGATTTTTCTGGGTTTCTAGGTGTTTCTGGGTATGTTGTGAATTTTCGCCGTGTTTAGATGAGTGGTGTCAAAACCTCCCGGCGGCGACACGCGATGTAGGTATCTGATAGTCCATAGGGTTTTTATAGGGTTAAAATGGAGTCTAGGGCTTCCGATGCCAGCGTCTCTGGCTCAGCACGGCGGGCTCCCGCTGATGATGACGAAAGGATAGAAGAGTATCTGCACCGGGAAACTAATAGAGATGCCGCGCGGGTAAAATCTCATTTCGGATCCTCCAGCTCGAGTCCCGAGCACCCTGTGCTCGAAGCGATCCCGATCACATGCGCCCTTCACTGCTTGGAGGATGGTAGGGTGTGCGATGAGCCGGTATGTAGCTTCACGCCCGAGGAGATAGAACAGTTTAGGGAGGAGTGGAACATTCCCTTCGGTATCCCAATGCGTGGCTTGTACCCGAGGGAACTAGCGTGCGCTCTAAGAGACAAATACGTAGCGGTGCATGATAACATGTTCAGGAATGAGTTCTCTATACCGCTACCTCAATATGTACAGTACATATTGAGCATGCTGCAGCTTGCTCCCAGACAGGTCCCACCAAATCAATCTCGACAACTTCTCGGACTCGGATGCCTGTACTGCTTGTCGAACATGGGATGACCGACAATCAACGAGTTTCGTGCGCTCTACAAACTGTCATACTCGAAGAAGGCGAGAAGCTCTAGGTGTGTAGGTTTCACTGCGTGGGACTATGAGTCAGTCATCACCGATCTCTCTTCTTCGATAAACAAGGAATGGAGGGCGAAGGTAGTCCTAGTGGGGGGCCCGTGGCAAAGAAGGAGGAGACAACACACGGTTTCCAACTACTTCCGGGCTATTGGGGATCAAAAGTACTCGCTGACAGCGATCGAGCGGGAGCGTATTGCACGCATATATGCTGCATGGCCCCACGACGAGGACCGTAGCTCGTATCACTTGACGCGGTGGGCCGTTCTCGCACACTACGAGATGGGTAGAGTACCCGGTGGGTTCATCTTTACTTCCGCTTTACATTTGAAGTCCTTGTTATGCTGAGCTCAATTAAATATCATGCCTTTGGTTCTCAGGAAAAATCCCTAGGTGTGTTCCTCGCCCTAATCACCCTCTTGACATGGAGAAGGATCAAGCCCTCTTGAAGAAGCTAATGACCAAAGGGGATTTGGCTTCTCGTACTAAGGTGGATGTGGATACGCACACGGTACGGGTTTTGGACAAGCAAAAGGTACTTGAAGTTCCCGATGAGGTATACGGGTCAGCAGAGACTCCGCCGGTACCTCCTCCCTCAGTCTCGCGGACCAATTTGGGTGAAAAGAAAAGGCACCACCACCATTGAAGAAAACCCAAGGTGCTGAGTCCTAGGTGACATACACTGTGAGGACGTATCCGGGAACCCTGCTCCAAAAACAAAGAAGCATAAGTCGGCTCTCGGGGGATGCGTTTTGACTCCCTCGCTATCTATACTGGCCCCTGCGGTTCCTAAGATTCCGAAGACCCCGATCAGGCAGATTCTCGATGAGTACGGTTGTACGGATGAGAATTTCGTCCGTGCAATGATCAGCGACCTGAAGGGGATCGATCTCGACCGGGTGAGATTCAAAGAAGGTTCTCCTTTCGAGTCCCGAAAGATTGCCCGGGAACATCTGATGAAGGTTAGCGCACGGGACGCTTTTGTTGTTTTTTTTTTTTTGGGTTTGTCTTGGGGACTTGCTTATTTTAGCTGTTATTTGTAGTCTTTCTTCGCGGTGTACTCTATTGATGCCAACGAGGACACTGCCGAACTGAAAGAGTAGGTGGCCAAGCTCAACGGTCATGTGAGCTACCTCCAGACCGAGAAGGGTTCTCTAGAAAGGGAGAAAAATGCCTTGGCCGAGAAGCTGGCCATGCTTCAGTTACACGTTCGGGAGGTGGAGAGCAAAGATGATCGGGTCCCCGATCTCGAAGCTGAAGTGGAGTCCTTGAGGGTGGAGCTTGAAAAGTATCGCCCGCTTGAGGGTAAGCTTCGTGAGAAGGAATTCGAGATCGCGGAGCTTGAGAGCCTTGTTCCCGCTCGTTGTGATCAGGCCGTTGCAGCTTTCAAGGAGTCCTAGGAGTTCAAAGGTCTTCTCTAGTCTGCTCGGGATGAGGCTATCATTGAGAAGTTCACGGAGTGGAGCTTGCATGGGTACCTTGACAAGCCCCGAATGCTCGCGGATCTGCTTGCTGCGCAGGAAAAGGCCAAAGCTCAGGACTCCCAGGCTATCCTCCCGGAGGGTCCTCCCGTGGCCAATCTTGATAGTACCGTCGTTGACATGAATGCATCCGAGAGTGAGGACGAAGAAGATACAGTCGACTCGGTCGAGAATGACCTAGCTTAGGTCTTTGAACTAAGTGCAACCGGATTGTAATTTTTGATGATTTTTTTTTTTGGAATGGCTTTGTGCCTGCTCCGGGGAACATAGACTTCTGCCCGGTGGTCCAGTTGTCATAATTTATTTAAGTGCCCATGTTGAATTTCCCATTTTCGTGCCATTGAGTTCTGTGTTTTACCTCTTTGTTTTGCCCTTTTGAACCTGGTGTATCAAACCGATAGTTTTACTCCATTGTTACGAATTTGACAGTGTTACAAATTTAACTTCTTCATTTATGTAATAGTTGTTACCAAAACAAATGAAGGCATCCTCCTAGGTTGACCTAGTCAAACCCGGTGGGTATAATTTACAATTCCTGACTTCGATTAAACGGGGTAGAACCTAAGGTGCTCTGTGTTCCAAGGGTACCCGGTGACTATGTCGTCCCTGTCCCTTAGGAAGAACGTTGTAGGGCCGACTTCCTCCACTATCTCATAAGGGCCTTCCCATGTTGGATCAAGGGCCATTGAATGGGTCATCACCCGCTTCATCACCCAATCTCCTAAACCCAAGGTTCGCGGCCTGACCTTGCAATCATAGTGCCGAGCGACGCGCTACTTGTAAACTTGGTTGTGTAGGTCAGCCCTGTCCCTTCTCTCCTCGATGAGATCCATGTTTAACTGTAGCCCCTCTGTGTTGGTTTGCTCATCGTATCCCTCGACTTTTCCAGTCGGTACAGTCACCCCGATAGGAATGACAGCCTCCGTGCCAAAATCAAGGCTGAAGGGCGTCTCTCCCGTTGACTCCGTAACAGTGGTTCAGATGACCCATAAGGCTTCCGGGAGCATTTCTGCCCACAATCCTTTGGCGTCGTCCAACTTCTTCTTCAGCAGTTTCTTTACAATCTTGTTGACTGCCTCTACTTGCCCATTAGTATTTGGGAGAGCTACTGATGCAAACACCATTTGGGTTCCCATGTCCTTGGTGAACTCGATGAGCTTCGGGTTGTTGAAATGCATACCATATTTCGGTTATGATAGTCTCCGGGACACCGAACCTGCAGTAGATATTTTTCATGAGGAAACCCATGACAGTGTCGGTGGTTATTCAACTAAGCGGTTCTGCTTCAACCCACTTGGTGTAGTAATCCACCTCCACTATGGCATATTTGTACTGTCCGGGAGCAGTGGGAAATTTCCCGATCAAATCTAGACCCCACTACGCGAAGGGCCACGGAGACAACAAGATCGAGAGTGCAATGGACGGGGAATGGACCTTGTTAGCGTGTTGGTGGCATTTATGGCATCTCACCGACACTTGATCTGCCATCTTCCCCATATTGGGCCAAAAATACCCTGTTCTTAGAGCCTTGAAGGACAGGGATCTCGATCCGGAGTGATTACCGCAAAGGCCTTCGTGGATGTCCCGGAGGATCGTCTCTCCTTCTTGCACTGACACACATTTCAATTTGGGAAAACAGTAGCCCCTGCGGTACAGTTTACCGTTGATCAGCGTGTATCTGGCGCATCTCGATTGCAACTTCCTCGCCTGCCGCCTGTTCTCCGGGTGAACACCATCTCTGATGAACTCGATGATGGGGTCCATCCATGTTGGTTCCTTGGGACCGATAGTGATGGCGAATATTTTCGAGATCGTCTTGTCGATGCTCGGCCGGTCTAGGATTTCGACCTTAACCTTTTTGCGCCCTTTTTGGCGGGTACCAGTGGCAAGACGAGCCAAAGCATCGGCATGGCTGTTTTCTTTCTTAGGGATCTGAGCCAGAGTTGCTGATTCGAATCCGGGCACTTCAGCATATGACCACGTGAATGCTTTGCTGTTGGCCTTCAGGAAACGTACGAGCTCCTCCCGTACGATGAGTGGCAATCCTGACCCGATCCTTGTGGTTCTTGTTGGGAACTCGTCCGAGATGCAAATGAGCTCTGTTTCCTCAATTGATCCAGGTCTCTCGGACTCAGTTCCTTCTGCTGCAACATTAATCCTGGGATCCTTGTACACATCCGATATCAGTTTGCTCGTGCTCCAGGAGGCTAATACTTTTGCTCTTTTCCTACCATTATCTCGGTCGATAGCATAGCAACCTCTTGTAGCCAACTGATCGCCCCGGACGGTAACAATACCCATTGGGGATGGCAGTTTCATCATCAGCATGTGACCGGCGATGAATGCCTTGACTTTCCACAAGGCCGGTCTCCCAAGTATCCCATTGTACGACGACAATTATGAAATTTACTGCTGTTCTCAGCGTGTTCCCATCCAAACCCTCGAGGATCATAGGTATGTAGTCAGATCCAAGAGGCTGCACCACGTCCCTGGAGAAGTTTATCAATGGTTCATTATCCTGCGTGAGCTTGCTGCTCCCCCTCTTTAGCGCCCGCCAAGTATTTCTAAACAGCACATTCACGGACGCACCGGTGTCGATTAGAATTTTCTTGTAGAGATAATGATCCAACTGTGCAGTGATCAGGAATAGATCCTCGTGAGGCAGTCTGGTCCCTTGCTCTTCTTCTTCTTCTTCTTCGAACGTCACTGATCTCCACCTCACGTTGACATTCTGAGTGCTACAGCTTCCGAAGGCGTATATCTCTCGCCCATCTCTGATCCCAGGGCATTGCTTCTTGGCTTTGTTACTCCTCTGGTCTATACGTGCACCCCCACATATCGTGTTGATTGTCCCGTAAACAGATTCCCCCGCTGCTTGCCGCTGACCTGACACGTATTGCTGAAGCTTTCCTGCTTTTAGTTGGCTCTCGATCGTTTTTTTTAGCTCAACACAGTTGTTTATCACGTGCGTTGCTTGCCCGTGGTATCCGCAATACTTTTCCGTATCCTCTTGGGTCAATCGGGACGATGAAAATTTTCTAGTTGCTGGTCCCGGGATTGCTCCCTTGTTCTCGTTCCACACCACCTCTGGGGTTGCCGTTAATGTGGTGAACATCTCCCTAGTTGCGGGAACTGCTGCTTTAGACCCACTGTCCTGATAGCTCCCTTTGCTCTTCCCCTGTGGACCCCCCATTTGCTTCGCTTGCTTCCTGCCTCCTTCCTTGAGCCTCTTGCTATGGGTGAAAGCTTGTCCCTCTTGGTCCCCTTTCCAAGTTCTTACTTCTTGGATCGTCTGTCCTTGAGATTCCGACCTCCTGTCTTCCTTTCTCTTGCCTGCATGCTGATCCCCGTATGTGTCATAGTCTGTCTGTGCATGCCTGATCGCCATTTCCATTAGCTCATCATAGCCCCTAGGATTTTCAATTCGTACTGCGTATAAGAACTTCCCGGACAACAAGGCCTGGACGAAGGCTTCTTTCGCCACCTTCTTGTCGAAACTCCTGACCTTGGCTATGGCCCCTGCCAACGATTTACAAAAGCCTTTAGTCCCTCGGCATGCCCTTACTTTACCTTGAACAGCTGGGCGGTATTCTGCCCGTCCGTACGCAGTATGAGTCGGTTTAGGAATTTGTCCGCTAGCTTCCTAAAACAATCTATCGATCCGACCGGGAGCTCGTAGAACCAGCTCAGTGCTTCTCCCGACAGCGTCTCCTAGAACATGTTGCAGCACGCGGCATCCGAATAACCCTTTGCGTTTGTATGTGATTTAAAGCTGTCAAGGAAGAGATGCGGGTCCCCTTCCCCATAGTTCAACTTAAGAGGTTTGGCTGCGTGAGAACGTAAGGTCTGCGTGATGGTCTTTGTGAATGGTCCCCCTCTTTCTTCAAATCCCATGCCGGGCGGGTTGTGCGCCGCCTGTCTTTCTGCTTCGTCTACCCTCGTGGTCAGGCTCATCACACTGTCCCGCATGGCCATCAGGGCCGCCTCGACTCCGGTTGTCTCCAACCTTCTGTCTTTGACGGGCGTTGGGAGCGGCAGTAGGCCTTCTCTTTCTAGAACTTCAGGGAACAGGTTCGCCCCGACAACGACAGTCCTGCGGGTGACCGTTGGCGGTGTTATCCAGGAACCTCCGCCCTCGCCCTGCGCCTCTCGGGCAGTGTTGGCCGCTCGCTCAATTGTCTCGTCACTCTCCAGTCTTCTCGATAACTTCTGCTTCATTTGACTCCGTCTTCGAGACTCTGGCTTTTCGTAAGAGTTCCCACAAACGCCGCCAATTGTTTCTGCTGGATCCCGTAGACCTCGTATAAACTGCCACACGTGGTCCGTCCTTGGATATACTTCTCCTTGTCTGCAAAAGGAGACCGACCGGGATTTTCCGGTATTTCTCTCTCCGATGATAAAGTCAGTACTGGTAGGTAAGTATTAAATGCTAGGGGATCATTCTTACCATTTTGGTTGACTTCAGCTGTATTTATAGCCCCGCGTTGACTTATGTCTTACATATTATTCGATGTGGGACAAGTATACTGTTATTGTAATACCCTAGATTTCATAATTGTTTTCCTTGTAGTATTCCCTTATTTTAATGAAGGATTATTCATGAAAATTCTTGGGTTTATGCGAAGTTGAAATTTCGGGAGTTTATTTAAGTTGCATTGATTTTTTTATAGGCCAAAAGTTGACTTTATTTTCCGTAAGTTATCTTCAAAAACTTCCTTCTTAAAAGTTGTAGAGCTCGTCAGTACGAGTTCGTAGGCATGTGGCACGTGTGAAAGGGATGTCGGATGAAGAAGTTGTGGTCAGAGGAAGTTAATTGTAGGGTTTGGAAAAATGTATATTAGGAAAGTTGGTTTTTTTTAAGTGTGGAAACCTAATTTTTTCTAAAACCCGTGCAGCCTCTCTCTATCCCCTTTTCCCGAGCGCACGAAGCCCCACGAACGCCAGACTTCCCACTGATCGGAAGCCCACCTTCTCGCCGCCGGGAAGGTCGCCGTTACTCTAGTCCGACTCATTTGGCCACCTTTCTTCCATCTAAGGTGTTGCAAGCCGGAGACGAGTCGCCAGGCCGGAGAAGTTTCACGCGATTCGCCGAAGCTTGGACGACTGTTCGGCTGTTGTTCGACTGCTGCCGGTCTTATCCGGTGCTTACTGACTTCCTCTTCCTTCCTAGGGCGGCGCCACCCACCGCCTCGCTGCCTAGACGCCACTTCCAGGCGGAGGAGCAGAGGAATTTCTTGCCGGAATTTTGAATTCCGACGGCTGGTTTAGGCCTTTTGGGTGAGTCTAGTCCTCTACCTTCCTCTAGAGTTGTTTTTGCTCCTCTTGGGACCCAAGTTTAAGGTTTTGAGTGCTAGCTTGCAGATTTGGGGGCAGAGTTTGCGGTGGCCGTCGGGAGCGGTTCAAGGCTGTTTCGAGCTTAGTCTCAGGTATAAAAAGTGTTCCTGTTACTATGCTCTTTAAGTTTGTTGTTGGGAGTTTAGGTAGATTTTGAGGTTCGTGGTGATGTTGGAGACTCACACGTCGCCGCCTGTGACGGCACATGTGAGCATGTCCGGGCAGGGTAGAGACCTTGGCTGCTATGTTAACTAGCCCTTATAGTTCCTAGGGTGTTGTTAGTGTGTTGTTGGTGTGTGAAGTTTTAATTTTGTTTTGGTTAGGCTTTGTAGATGCTAAGTTGTTTCTAGGGTTTGTTGGATCGAAAACTTGGGAATTTGGATCTTGGGGAGTGGTAGAATTGTTGTTGAGAGTCCGATGACCTTGGGAGGTCTTGGAGGAAGGATTGCCTCCTTTGGGCAACCTTTAAGTTAAAGGGTATTTTAAATCCTTGTGGTGTTTTACTAAGGGTTATGTTTTGTATTTGTTTTTCGGTGTTTTATGAGTTGTTGGTTCCTTGGCTCTTGTGTTACGGAAGAACGCAGCAGGATTATTAGGTGAGTAAATCTCACCAAGGTTCACCTTTGAACCTAAGGATATATGGTTATATAATGATAATGATGATGATGTTGGTTTTAATATTATGCTTTTAATTATTTTAAAATTATATGAGCTTGATCGTCAACGGCTCATAGGTAAGATAAAAACAAGTTTTCTTTATATTGTGATGTTGAGAATAATGATGTGATTTATATTATGTTGTTGAGAATAATAATTGTGATCTTGTGTTGTTGTGGATAATGTTGTGAAAATTTATTATGATTGTTGGATAAATAGCCAATACCGGGTTCCAAGCCCTTTTTGGGTGATTGGTTGCGGTTAAGATGCTATTTATCATTTTTGTGTTTTGATATTAAATAGCCAAACCGGGTTCCAAGCCTTTAATCGGGTGATTGGTTGCGGTTCTGATGCTATTTATTATTTTGTGTTGTGATATTAGACAGTCAAACCGGGATTCCAATCCTTTGGCCTGGTGATTGGATACGGTTAGGAATAGAGCTCTAGTCCGTCTGTCAGTGTAGGTCATGGGAGATACTTGAAGGTATCTGGGACCCATGGGTACACATATTGTTGTTGTAGGTCATGAGGGGTATTTTCTAAATATTTGGGACTCATGGGTACATGTCTTGTTGTGTGTGGTTTTTATTCATTTATCAAAATTTATGTGGATGTGTTAAAATGTTGGACTGTGATAAATGTAGAGTTTATTTTGAGAATTACTCATACGAGCTTTTTAGCTTACCGGGTTTGTTGTTTACAACCCAGTGCACCAATTCATGGTGTAGGGGTTAGACTTGCAGGTGTTGATTATCAGGGTTGAGGCAGAGACATAGTGGCTGAGGTTTAGATGATATACATTTTATTTGTATATTATGTAAGTTGTTTTAAGCTCGTGTGAGCATCTTCTTTTTACTAGACTTTTGAAATTGTAAATAAGGAGATGTAATGTTTAATTCAGTCGATGAGTTTTGTTGACATTTACATTTCCAGCATTTAAGTTTAGTAGGGATTTGTTGAGCAGGTCATGTAGTCTTATTTGTGAGTTATATCATGCCCAAATTTTTGAAATTTATCCTTCGAAAATTGGGGTGTGACAGTTTGGTATCAGAGCCTTGTTGCATATTTGGTGATAGTCAATATCTTTGAGTGATGGCCCGACTGCAGCGGATCACCATCACTCTTAGGTACTGATTTGTCATTGGGTATGCGGGAGGCAAGGATGTTCTCTCGAGTGTTAGGTTCTCAGAGCATTGGTTGCTCTGTAAGTAAGGAGTGCGAGAGTTGGTTAGTGTTTCTTGAGGTTTAGTCTTTTGAGGAATAAGAATCATAGATTGGCTCCTTTTCAGCTGCCCGGGGTAAGCTAGAGGATTTGTGATTGGTGAGCAAAGTTTAGGAGTGAAAGGTATTTTGTTCTCTTTTCTTCTTCATAAGAGTGAGTTATGATTTTTTTTGGCGTGTCTTTTCTGTGATGTTGTGGTGGTTGAGCATCGTTATGCATATTTATCGTTTTAAGATATTGTGCAATTTTGTTGGATTATATTAAATTGAGGAGAATGGGACCGAGAGGGAATAAAATGTACCTCTCGGTAAATTGGAGGTTTGTGGAGGATAATTGTATAGTTGAAGTGATGTTTGCCTGTTTGGCCGGAAGGGAATAAATGTACCTTCCGGCAATATTGTGGAGTGTTGTTGAATGTTGTGTGTGATATTGCCCGAGTGGCATGTGGTGTGCAAAACATGTGTGAGTTTGTGTTTTTGCTTTGGCGGTGGCCATTTGGGAAATGTTTGTGAGTGTGGGTGTGTGATAGTGTTGGCAAGCCTGTTAGCATGGTTCTTGATCCAACACTTCTAAAGCATTCTAAAATTTTAATTGTTTTGTTATATTTATGGACTTGAATCTCAACGGTCCATAGGTAAGTATAAAAAAAAAAAAGATTTTAATTAAATGTTTTAGAAGGTTGTTGGGTAGGAGGGCCGTGTTAATTTGGGGTGTTTTGTGTTATTTGTTTTGTGGTGGGGAATGTGTAGTGAGGGTGTTAACATAGTCTAGGGCCATTAGCCAACTAAATCGTGTTAAAATATGTTTTGTTTTAAAAATAAATGGACTTGATCGACTACGGTCCATGGGTAAGTAAAACGAAATTTATTAAGATGATTTTAAAATGGGTTAATGGCTAAAGACTATGTTAAATGGTTGTGATGTAGATTTCTTATTTTCTTAGACTTGTTTGTATGTTTAGTGATTTCCTGAACTACGCTATTCTGCACGAATCACTAATTGTTCCTGTGTGTGGTGTAATCTCCTGAACTAAACTTCCTGCAGGGATTATACTTTCTTATCTTATTTCTCGTGAAGTGAATTTCTGAACTATGTTTACCTGCAGGATTCACTATTTGTTTTCTTGTATGTTCTTTTTGGTGTGTTTCGTATTTAATTTCTGTGATTCTAATTTGATTATCTTAGTGTTGCCAGTAATCACCTGAACTAAGCTATGCGCAGGGATTACTATTCTTTCAATTGTTTATCTTATGTGTGTTAGTTGAGGTTTGACCCTAGCGGGATGAGTGTTTTTGGTTTGTTTGTATGAGAGTTTAAATTCATGAATTTATTTTGAATTATTACTTTTGTTGAAGAGGTGGATGTTTATTTAGGGGAGCGGGTGGCTCCAGGAGATGTGGAGTAATTGTTTTCGAAGTGTTGGGTTTTGGTGAATTTTCTTTCAGGTAGGGTTACCCAATTTTTAAGGGAGGTTATGCCAAAATTTTGGTAGAATTTCCCTTGAGGTGGGTCCTGACATTTTGCAGAGTAGTGGTAGTGTAAATTGTAGAGACGTGTTATCGTGTTTTATTATATGAGTGGTTGGTTGAGGGTTAACTTTAGTGAGCCGAGTGTTTTTGGAAGGGTCTAGCTCATTGTGAGTGATGAACTAGTTCGCATCCTTAGAAACTCCTGTTTCTGTATAGTTAGCCACGTGGTGTTAGTGACTTTATATAAGGAAGTGTGTCTCTGGTTGATCAATTTCCACTAGGAGGAGTGTGGATAGATAGTGTGAGAAGGCATTTGAGGAGTTGAAGACTAGGTAGACTTCATCCCCAGTGTTGGTCATTCCTAGTAGTGGTGTTGACCTTGTCGTCTATAGCGATGTCTCTTATCAGGGTTTGGTTGTGTGTTGATGCAGCTTGGTGTTGTTGTGGCTTATGGCTCTAGACAGTTTAAAGTTCATGAGAAGATTTATCTTACTCATGACCTAGAGCTAGCTGCGGTAGTATTTGCCTTGAAGATTTTGAGGCATTATTTGTATGGAGAGAAGTTCGAACTCTTTTCTGATCATAAGAGTTTGAAGTATTTATTCTCTCAGAAAGATTTGAACATGAGGCAAAGGAGGTAGATGGAGCTCCTTAAGGACTATGACTTCACTTTGGAGTATCACCCTGGGAAAGCCAATGTAGTGGCGGATGCATTGAGCAGGAAGCCTAGGGGTATAGTCGCCTCGATGATGGTGCAGGAGTGGCTCATGTTGGAGACTGCTTCTGAATTTGGCATTCTACCATCGGGCAAGGAGCAGGGGATCTTTCTTGGAAGCGCCTCTGTGCAGCCCACCTTGATTTCCAGGATTATCCAGGGCCAGGCACATGACGGGTTCTCACGTGCTAAGGTGGCAGAGTTAGTGGTGGACTTGTTAGATGATTGTCCTTCTGAGTGGTCGGTTGGATTAGATGGTGGATTGAGGTATAGATGGAGATTATGTGTTCCCGATAGTTGTGATCTCAAGGGAGCACCAAGATGTGTAAAGACATGCGTAGGCAGTTTTGGTGGAAAGGGATGAAGAAAGATGTAGCAGAGTATGTGTCCAAGTGCCTCACTTGTCAGCAAGTGAAGGCGGAGCATCAGAGGCCCGGAGGCTTGTTGCAGCCATTATCTATTCCTACTTGGAAATGGGAGCAGATTTCCATGGACTTTGTGACTGGACTGCCTAAGTCCAAGATTAGACATGATGCTATATGGGTGATTGTGGACCGTTTGACGAAGTCAGCGCATTTCCTTCCCGTGTCGATCTCGTACACGGTAGATGCCTTATGCAAGTTGTATGTGAAGGAGATTGTGAGACTTCACGGAGTGCCTACTTCGATTGTTTCAGATCGAGACCCCTGATTCACTTCAAAGTTTTGGGGTGGCTTTCAGAAAGCCATGGGTACTACCTTAGACATGAGTACAGCATTTCACCCTCAGACTGATGGGCAGACTGAGCGGGTGAATCAGGTGTTAGAAGATATGCTGAGGGCTTGTGTCTTGGACTTCAAGGGAAGTGGGGAGGATCACCTCCAATTGATTGAGTTTGCCTACAATAATAGCTATCATTCTGGTATCGGCATGGCACCATATGAGGCACTCTATGGGAGGCCGTGTAGATCACCTATTTGTTGGGCGGAGGTGGGTGATAGTGAGCTGTTGGGTCCTGATATTGTTCAAGAGACGACTGAGAAAGTCTCTATTATCCGAGATAGGATCCGAACGGCACAAAGCAGGCAAAAGAGCTATGCCGACTTGAAGAGGAGGCAAGTAGAGTTTGATGTTGGGGATCTTGTGTTCTTGAAGGTCTCACCTACGAAAGGGGTGGTGAGATTTGGCAAGAAGGGGAAGTTGGCTCCTAGGTATGTGGGGCCTTTTGAGATTTTGGAGAAAGTAGGAGATTTGGCTTATCGGCTTGCCTTACCTCCTACCATGTCCGGGGTGCACGATGTGTTTCATGTGTCCTTATTGAGGAAGTATGTTCCGGATGCATCTCATGTAATTGATTATAGTTCTATCAAGGTGAATGCGGATGCAACCTTTGTTGTTGAACCGGTTCGAATCTTGGATAGATCAACCAAGAGGCTTAGAAGGAAGGAGGTCGAATTGGTTAAGGTGTGTTGGAGTCACCATGTTGAGGGTGATGCATCTTGGGAGTTAGAGTCGGATATGAGGGCTGAGTACCCCAAGTTGTTTTTGGATTAGTATCTTGAATTTCGGGGCGAAATTCCTTTAAGGGGGGTAGATTGTAATACCCTAGATTTCATAATTGTTTTCCTTGTAGTATTCCCTTATTTTAATGAAGGATTATTCATGAAAATTCTTGGGTTTATGCGAAGTTGAAATTTCGGGAGTTTATTTAAGTTGCATTGATTTTTTTATAGGCCAAAAGTTGACTTTATTTTCCGTAAGTTATCTTCAAAAACTTCTTTCTTGAAAGTTGTAGAGCTCGTCAGTACGAGTTCGTAGGCATGTGGCACGTGTGAAAGGGATGTCGGATGAAGAAGTTGTGGTCAGAGGAAGTTAATTGTAGGGTTTGGAAAAATGTATATTAGGAAAGTTGGTTTTTTTTAAGTGTGGAAACCTAATTTTTTCTAAAACCCGTGCAGCCTCTCTCTATCCCCTTTTCCCGAGCGCACGAAGCCCCACGAACACCAGACTTCCCACTGATCGGAAGCCCACCTTCTCGCCGCCGGGAAGGTCGCCGTTACTCCAGTCCGACTCACTTGGCCACCTTTCTTCCATCTAAGGTGTTGCAGGCCGGAGACGAGTCGCCAGGCCGGAGAAGTTTCACGCGATTCGCCGAAGCTTGGACGACTGTTCGGCTGTTGTTCGACTGCTGCCGGTCTTGTCCGGTGCTTACTGACTTCCTCTTCCTTCCTAGGGCGGCGCCACCCACCGCCTCGCTGCCTAGACGCCACTTCCAGGCGGAGGAGCAGAGGAATTTCTTGCCGGAATTTTGAATTCCGACGGCTGGTTTAGGCCTTTTGGGTGAGTCTAGTCCTCTACCTTCCTCTAGAGTTGTTTTTGCTCCTCTTGGGACCCAAGTTTAAGGTTTTGAGTGCTAGCTTGCAGATTTGGGGGCAGAGTTTGCGGTGGCCGTCGGGAGCGATTCAAGGCTGTTTCGAGCTTAGTCTCAGGTATAAAAAGTGTTCCTGTTACTATGCTCTTTAAGTTTGTTGTTAGGAGTTTAGGTAGATTTTGAGGTTCGTGGTGATGTTGGAGACTCACACGCCGCCGCCTGTGACGGCATATGTGAGCATGTCCGGGCAGGGTAGAGACCTTGGCTGCTATGTTAACTAGCCCTTATAGTTCCTAGGGTGTTGTTAGTGTGTTGTTGGTGTGTGAAGTTTTAGTTTTGTTTTGGTTAGGCTTTGTAGATGCTAAGTTGTTTCTAGGGTTTGTTGGATCGAAAACTTGGGAATTTGGATCTTGGGGAGTGGTAGAATTGTTGTTGAGAGTCCGATGACCTTGGGAGGTCTTGGAGGAAGGATTGCCTCCTTTGGGCAACCTTTAAGTTAAAGGGTATTTTAAATCCTTGTGGTGTTTTACTAAGGGTTATGTTTTGTATTTGTTTTTAGGTGTTTTATGAGTTGTTGGTTCCTTGGCTCTTATGTTACGGAAGAACGCAGCAGGATTATTAGGTGAGTAAATCTCACCAAGGTTCACCTTTGAACCTAAGGATATATGGTTATATAATGATAATGATGATGATGTTGGTTTTAATATTATGCTTTTAATTGTTTTAAAATTATATGAGCTTGATCGTCAACGGCTCATAGGTAAGATAAAAACAAGTTTTCTTTATATTGTGATGTTGAGAATAATGATGTGATTTATATTATGTTGTTGAGAATAATAATTGTGATCTTGTGTTGTTGTGGATAATGTTGTGAAAATTTATTATGATTGTTGGATAAATAGCCAATACCGGGTTCCAAGCCCTTTTTGGGTGATTGGTTGCGGTTAAGATGCTATTTATCATTTTTGTGTTTTGATATTAAATAGCCAAACCGGGTTCCAAGCCTTTAATCGGGTGATTGGTTGCGGTTCTGATGCTATTTATTATTTTGTGTTGTGATATTAGACAGTCAAACCGGGATTCAAAACCTTTGGCCGGGTGATTGGATACAGTTAGGAATAGAGTTCTAGTCCGTCTGTCAGTGTAGGTCATGGGAGATACTTGAAGGTATCTGGGACCTATGGGTACACATATTGTTGTTGTAGGTCATGAGGGGTATTTTCTAAATATTTGGGACTCATGGGTACATGTCTTGTTGTGTGTGGTTTTTATTCATTTATCAAAATTTATGTGGATGTGTTAAAATGTTGGACTGTGATAAATGTAGAGTTTATTTTGAGAATTACTCATACGAGCTTTTTAGCTTACCGGGTTTGTTGTTTACAACCCGGTGCACCAATTCATGGTGTAGGGGTTAGACTTGCAGGTGTTGATTATCAGGGTTGAGGCAGAGACATAGTGGCTGAGGTTTAGATGATATACATTTTATTTGTATATTATGTAAGTTGTTTTAAGCTCGTGTGAGCATCTTCTTTTTACTAGACTTTTGAAATTGTAAATAAGGAGATGTAATGTTTAACTCAGTCGATGAGTTTTGTTGACATTTACATTTCCAGCATTTAAGTTTAGTAGGGATTTGTTGAGCAGGTCATGTAGTCTTATTTGTGAGTTATATCATGCCCAAATTTTTGAAATTTATCCTTCGAAAATTGGGGCGTGACAGTTATGTTCTGTTTATTTTGGCCTTCTATGGAGTCTTTCCCTCCCGGCCCAAACTGCTATAACATCCAGGATGAGGCCTGTTCGATCTGCCTCATGCTGTGCTTCGTAGCATCGCGGGTTAGGGGAGGTATTTATTGACTACCGACTACAAAGAATATTCTATATGTGTGCCTTGGCCTTTTGCCATCAGGATATGTAGTTAAAATATGACTATATATTCCTTATCATTACTATATTGGTACTTTGTATTCCTATATAAATGGTTCTTATCAATGAATAACCGGATGATTCTCTATTCTCTTTCTATCTCTCTTTCTCTTTACATTTTATACTTTATCACGTTATCATGCACTTTGTTCTAACCCTAGAACTAATAGCCCACTATATATTTTCTGAAACCCTAAAAAAGCATTTTTCGGATCCTATGTCCGACCGCTGTTGCCGTCCGACATCACCGGCTGCCAATCCCTTAGCCGCCGCCCGCCAACAATTCTTGGTTTCTTCTGACTATAATTTTTGACTTCTTCAAGCGTTTGAAGTTTCGAAAGGTATGTGTTGAAACCCTAAACTTTTTCAAGTTCAATAACTCGGGGAGGTTAAAATCATTTCCTCCCTTCTCCATCTTCATTCTATGCTTGAGATTTTGTGCGTGCAGGTACCAAAATCTCGGAATTATATTCACGCGTCAAGAGTGTGTTTGATCACTCTTGTTTCCTTGTCAAGGTTGTGTATGATCAACCTCGACATTTTTCCGGATTGTGTTTGATCAATCCAAGGCCTTTTTTCGAATTGTGTTTGATCAATTTGTGGCTTTTCCGGATTGTGTATGATCAATCTGTAAGACAAACTATTAAAAACATTGTGTTATCGGTAGTAAGGAACTACCTTCTCCGTCCATAGACCAGTCAGGAAACTTGTAGATGCGATGTATATCTTATCCCGTCAAGCATAAACAACGACCTCGTAGACCGTGCTCCGGCCAGAGCGGGCCTATAATTGTGCATACTCTGTTAAGTTGGAGTCATTTTTCGAAGTGATTTTACTGATAGTCTATCTCAAATTGGGCAATGAATCTCTGCCATAGAAGAAATTTTGTGAAGTTCATGGGTTAGTTGATTGTGATAGTGTTGTTCCTGCTGTCATTTTGAAGTGCAGAATGAGTGAGGAGTAATACAAGTTCATAGATGATCTATATTTCTTGCAAAAATTCTTTGCTATACATGTATTTGTAATTGTAGTTGTGAACTTGTGATCAGTCTTGAAAGTTCAAATATATGATTTAAGTTGAAGTTATTTTTGAAGTCATCGGTGCTATACTGCTGTAGCATTATTTGCAATGATAGCATAATTTGGAAATTGATCTTGACTTGGGGAATTTGGTTTTGTAGTATAATTTGCAGTTCATCATATTTGGGGAAGTTTTGACATTCTCTAGAGCGTGTATTATTACACACAAGCATACATGAGTTATTGCTGATCTTCTTGCAACATTATTGATGTTTGAGTTCTATATTATACAACTACATGAACTACTGTGTTTTCCGATAATTATTGCCATAACAATACTTGGTTAACTCCATAAGTAGTTGATCAATTATACTATATGAATAATTTGCTAATCGACCATTTATTTGTTGTTGAGGAATTAGTTTTGTTGTATGACTGATCTGGAGAATTCAACTGAAAGGGATATCCCAAGCAATGTGAGCAGGTCCCTGCCGATGACACCAGATTGAAGCACCTCATAAAAAAGAGTTTTTAAGAAGCTCCACATGTGAACGAAGAAATGCAAAGCTAGATCGTATGCGCATATATGTTTAGTACTGTTTATGCAAGAGCTGCTTACTCTATTTTAAAAAGCATATGCAAATATGAGTTTTTGCAACCGCAATGGACTTGCATAGTCAGCCATGTCTCTATAGCTCTATTTCAATAATCTAGTATTGGCATATTAGTGAGTTGCTTCTTAGAACAAAGCATGAGGTACTTTTATGACGTAGGTACCGAGCCCTGGGTCTCTCCCTTGTGTGTGTGTGTGTAACTTAAGGCATGTATACCCCTTTCAGTTGAATTTGAGGCATATTTTGTGGAAGTTCAAATTTTGAGAGACCCAAAGAAAGACCCAAATTTATTAACTGCACATGTCTGTTGCATGCTTAGCAAGTGCAAGTGTATTTGTAGTTGTAGTTGGCCAAAAACTTGTGTTGATGGAAGTGGTAGAATTAAATGTTTCTCTGTTTGATCACTAAGACGTTTTGATCTAACATCCACAATGTTTTCGACCCTTTACTCAAGTTTTATAATTAGATAGTCCTGGATGCATGTGTAAGGTGGGTCAATTCGTTTGTGTAAGTTAAATATATTGGTTTTATAGGTGCTCTATCTCATCAGTAGTATACTTTTGCTGTAGCATATTGCAAGGATAGTATAACTGGGAAATTGGCTTCTTGATACTGGTCTAACTCAATTACTGTCTTGTATTAGATGCTTTTGCAGCAACTAAACGAATTAATCATATAATGCCTTTCGATTTACCCATGGAGCAGTCTGCAGTCAAACTTGAGCAGAGATACAAAAGGGAATGTGATGAAAAACAAGTAACAAACATACTGAGAGCAACTTGTTAAAGTCCCATGGAAAGTAAATCCGATAAGTGAAATAATAGTGGCAAATACTCTGGTTACAAGAATGAATATGGAATGTGAGTAAAATAACAAGTGGCACAAACAGATACTAGTACCACCTCCCGCTGCAAATCATGCTAGAATATGAAAGAAGAGCAAGTGAAAATGATAATTAACATTCCCCAGAAGGGCAATTGCTTAGTTTGGCTGTCTTGTGCATATAAATAGAGCAACAAGTGCAGGATGAGAGACCAGCGGGTGATGAAAGAGCCTGGAAAGATGGCACAATCTGCAGGAGACCATTAGTCGTCATCACACGGGTCAATACAACAAGAAACACCTCATCAGCGTGTTTGACAAGGATTTACCCTCCGGGATGCCACAGTCCTCATTTTGTCATGCTGAGGCCCACTAAGCATCCTCATTATCAGCTTTATCACATCGATAACCAGCATTCCCTGACCGTTCCTTCAACGGTAACCTCAGCCTCCAGGTAGATGAACCCGTGATCCAGGCTAATCAAGTTCATCAAGAATGATGCATGTACGAGTGGTGACAAGAATCTTCTGTGGCATCGTGCCAATATGTATATATGTATATATATGGCCCGTTGAGTTCACCTCCTCACTGAACTCAAGTTATCTCTGGCACCCGATGGTCAAACACCCTTGCAGAGCTCTCTGACTATAGCCTCCGGCATCAAGTTAGATCTCACGCAGCCTCTGAGAATAAAAAATATATATAAAAACACAAAAGGGAGAGAGGAAGAAGAGATAATCTCCGGAAGCCCATCGCGCTCTTGCTCATACAGGAAAAGGCGAAATAAGCTTGCCTACTCTCGTGTCTGCGGTCGTCAGTATTCAAAAGATCTAGGGGAGAGAGAAAAAACATTCAGCAACAGGAGTTAGATTTGGACAAGTAGTCTATCGGTGACAAATTAACAAATTGGTGACCATATATGCCACTGAACTCACTTCCAAGCAGCACCTGGAGTAGAGCTACTGAGTCAAGCACAAGTGCATAACCCACTGAACATTCTCCAAGAACGTCCTGCCATGAGAAATGGGTCACATGTCTAACAGCCTCACTAAGAGCTTTTATTTTGGCTCTTGAATCATGAGGATTGCCTCCGGTATTCAGCTTGGAGATGTCAGGCCATCAATGGTACACAATTACGGCATCCCGGATGTAGACATGAATGGTACTCAACTATGACATCAATGGTACACGACTACAGTTCACCAGGGAGCGTTGATCTGAGCACGCCTCCAGTACTTGGCAACTTGATCTGGATCGATATATGATGCATCATTCAAACTTGCGCAGTACACCCAACCATGTCAGCCATAGCTTTACCAGCGGCATTCAGAAACATCAAGGGCAATTCACTGGTAGCCCTCATTACGTATCAGCTACGCCCCGGAAACACCATCGCTTCCTGGTAGCTATCACCAGCAACCCCTCTTGTTGACCTGTCTTAGTTGTCTAGTACACACTTGCATAAAAATTGCTATGGACACCCGGAGCTGTTTCTCACTTCGATTGGTATCTGGACATCACCAGGACTCGAGAGAAGTCCATGTTTCAAATTTTCAAGCAGAGAAGACATCTACTTAGGGCTAGCTTTCCCTGTGATGATCATCAACATGCATTATATATTCACGCGAGCACCATTATGGAAAGCTGGAAACACCGTGAACTTCATTTAAATTCCGTTTGGATGCCTTACGGTCTAATCCACAAGCTGAAGTACGAGGAGTCCTGTTGATGGAAGTACGAGAACTTCATCCATCAACAGACCACGATGGTTTTTAAAAACAGAGGGGAAAGAAAGATAGTAGATGAGAGATACAGAGAAGACAAAAAAAACAAAAAAACAAAAGAGGAAAAAATCTTATGGGCAAGACAGACATACAACACTGGTAATGCAACATGATTTTACTCTACGAGATTCTAACATGAAAGTGTGCGCACTAATATACCTCCTATGTGCACCCGTTTGATAGCTTTTTCCACAGATAAGTTGTTCATTTGATTGCCTTTCATGAAAGTATAAAGCATGCTTCACGTATGATATGATTAGGCATGAACATGTACATGCTTAACAATATAGATGTCTTGTTTCCTATAAATAGTGGTCAAGATATGCTTGGTAGTATAACACCAGTAAGCAATGTGCTTTGTTTCTATGTTGTTTCACAATTTTGTTACAGGAAAATGTTCATGCTTATGTTGATATCTTACCTTGCCTCCGGGCATTGTATATTGAGTCCAACTCTTGATGATTGGATTAGGAACACCACCGGGTTAGAAAGAGTTCTGTCTTTAAGATTGGAATTCGGCAATTTTGCAAGAAATTATTGAGTTAGAGAGATGGATAAGTTGTAAGGAGTTACAAGTCACCATGATTTGACCCATTGATTATCGCCCTCAACGGGATACCATAGTTGAAACACCAGGTTATTATTAAAGCACGTAGGGCATAATATTGGAGAAACACCGGGTTGTCATATATTCCAACTAAATGATCAATAATTGGAAGGCAAGCATGATATTAGTAAGTCCCGGATAGGTGTGGGAAAGATAGTAGGAAAACTGTAAGTCTTGGATAAGTGTCATCGGGAGGAAGTATATAACAACTGCTTAGGAAAATCTCGATTCCCGGATAAGAACTAAGGAGAAGAAACATACAACAACTGTTTCATGAGATTCTTATACCCGAGCAAGAACCAACGGGAAGCATACACACGAACTAGAAGGTATACATACGACCCCAGAAACGTATCATTGGGAAGCATGGGCGAAACAACTAGAGTCATGAGAACCGTAAGTTCCTTGTACAGCTCCTGGAGAGTGGGAGTTGGGTAGTTCATATCATTCCTTTCACATGGAGAATAATGACCTGATAACCCACGCGGGGATAATACCCCGCGCTCGAGCAGAAACACATGATATGGAAAGGTTCACTACCTTCGTCCATTGGAAATAAGACCCGTTTAACACACGTCCTGAGTACGGACTTGGGGGGACTAGGACCGGGTGCCCGTTGATAAATGACTGGTCTATAGGTATTTTATATATGGAGTAAATACTTGTGACACCTTGTAGTTTACACCTAAAATCAGTTTTGTCCCTCACTTTTTTTTTTAAACTGGTATACCCCTATACTTTGAATTCTCGACTGTTTTGTCATTTTCCCAGCTGGTTATGATTGTGACATGCTCATTAACAGTCTAAATAACCCTTCACTCTTATCTCTTCTAGCATAGTAATAGGGGGCTTAGACCTTGCTCTCAAAACCCAACCATTGACGCTCTCACAAGCATTGTTAATAAGCATGTCACAGTCATAACCAGCTGGGAAAAGGGTAAATCAGTCGAGAATTCAAAGTATAGGGGTATACCAGTTTAAAAAAAAGTGAGGGACAAAACTGATTTTAGGTGTAAACTACATGGTGTCACAAGCATTTACTCCTTATATGTACATATATTTTTAGAGTTACATATTAAGCAAAACAAAATAAAATAAATTAAAAAAAATTATATCTATAAAATATCAAATATCGATTGAAATTTTATCATATTTTATATAAACATGGTATATTTTACCAAAAATAAATTAAACATGTTTATATAAAATTTGATAAAATCTCTTATCGATAATCGATATTTTCTCGATATAATTTATCTTAATTATATATATATATATATATATATTTTTGCTTAACATATAACTCCAAAAATATATATACATACAAGAGTGCAGAGATTTGTTTTTGCTAAAGTAATTTTTTTATTTGTATTTGATAACCTCAAAAAATAAATTATTTTGTTAAAGTAAATAAAAAATGATATATTTATTAAAATGACCAAAATGCCCTCAAAATTTAACGGTATTATTGGTTAGGGTATCAAAATGCTAACGAAATAAAACTTCGGGTATCAAAATGCAAGTTTTTGATAGTTTAGGTATGAAAATGAAAATAATATCATAGGATTATGTTTTGTAATTAATCCAAACATCTATATTAATAGTAGAGATCCAACCATATATCATTATTTTCACTCTCACATGATGTGAATGAAATCACAATGATACACACTGCATGACTTAAATTACATCCTAGGAGCATGGGTGTATTTGCAATAGTTTTATTGTCCATCCTCTGGCCTTCCCCTTACTCATTTTCTCAATTTTAAGCAGCACATTGCACCAAAACAACCAAATTTTTGTCTAAAATTGAAAAAAACGAGAGTATGGAAAACTATTGGAGTTGCTCTCAAAGTGAATAAATTAAGGAGAGGATCTTGATCAGCCCATTGGTTATTGATTTGATAAAGTTTAAATTATTTTTTATTTAACCAATTAAAAATAAAGTTGTCTAGTATCATTTGGTCTAATAACATAAATTGCTCATTTGTAAAGAGTGAGGCCACGAGTTCGACTCACCAATAAGCTGGTTGATTCATTTGAGTTCTAGATTTTTTCAAAATAAAAAATAAAACAGCTTAATCAAAACTGATTTGAATGGTTGATCCCTAAACATGTAAATATCTATATCATCAACATAAGAAGAAAGTATTTGATTTGAAATATATGCTTTTGCTTAATTTATACATTTGTTATTGGATGTTGCATCAAACAACTATTTCAAGAGTAATTATTCTCTAGTATCGTCTAATAATTTTCCCTATTTCAAATCATATATACAGTAGTTGTGGGTGATGACACCGACTAATTTAGTCCTTTGTCCCAAAAACTAATTTAGACCTTTGGAGTTGGAGGAGGAAGCAACCATTTGGAACCGTCAATAAAGCCTAGGCTAATGAAAGGTTTGGCATCTGCATCGCTCAGCTCTTTCGTGAAGCTTACTCTCTTACTCATGCTTGAACCTGGACCAGTGTTCTTGTACTCTCCAAAACTAACAGACCTGCACATTTTTACCATCATGTTATAAACATGAAGAACAATGTAAAATCGTACCCGAAAATGAAATATAACACGAGAATTTGCTAGCGTAAACTTAGTTACTTGTCATATTCGGGGTGGTTATTGTCGGTCCATCCTTCTGGCTTGACAACTTCTCCCATTTCAGTGTAGGCAAAGGTCACCTTAGGAGCAGCCCTCCAAGCCCTGCCCAAAAATGCAAGAGAAGGTGATGAAGACAAGGGATACTCATTTGTCCACTGCAGCGTAACCGGCACCGGCAGCGGCACATTTTTGGGCAGGGCTTGGAGGGCTGCTCCTAAGGTGACCTTTGCCTACACTGAAATGGGAGAAGTTGTCAAGCCAGAAGGATGGACCGACAATAACCACCCCGAATATGACAAGTAACTAAGTTTACGCTAGCAAATTCTCGTGTTATATTTCATTTTCGGGTACGATTTTACATTGTTCTTCATGTTTATAACATGATGGTAAAAATGTGCAGGTCTGTTAGTTTTGGAGAGTACAAGAACACTGGTCCAGGTTCAAGCATGAGTAAGAGAGTAAGCTTCACGAAAGAGCTGAGCGATGCAGATGCCAAACCTTTCATTAGCCTAGGCTTTATTGACGGTTCCAAATGGTTGCTTCCTCCTCCAACTCCAAAGGTCTAAATTAGTTTTTGGGACAAAGGACTAAATTAGTCGGTGTCATCACCCACAACTACTGTATATATGATTTGAAATAGGGAAAATTATTAGACGATACTAGAGAATAATTACTCTTGAAATAGTTGTTTGATGCAACATCCAATAACAAATGTATAAATTAAGCAAAAGCATATATTTCAAATCAAATACTTTCTTCTTATGTTGATGATATAGATATTTACATGTTTAGGGATCAACCATTCAAATCAGTTTTGATTAAGCTGTTTTATTTTTTATTTTGAAAAAATCTAGAATTCAAATGAATCAACCAGCTTATTGGTGAGTCGAACTCGTGGCCTCACTCTTTACAAATGAGCAATTTATGTTATTAGACCAAATGATACTAGACAACTTTATTTTTAATTGGTTAAATAAAAAATAATTTAAACTTTATCAAATCAATAACCAATGGGCTGATCAAGATCCTCTCCTTAATTTATTCACTTTGAGAGCAACTCCAATAGTTTTCCATACTCTCGTTTTTTTCAATTTTAGACAAAAATTTGGTTGTTTTGGTGCAATGTGCTGCTTAAAATTGAGAAAATGAGTAAGGGGAAGGCCAGAGGATGGACAATAAAACTATTGCAAATACACCCATGCTCCTAGGATGTAATTTAAGTCATGCAGTGTGTATCATTGTGATTTCATTCACATCATGTGAGAGTGAAAATAATGATATATGGTTGGATCTCTACTATTAATATAGATGTTTGGATTAATTACAAAACATAATCCGAACTATGATATTATTTTCATTTTCATACCTAAACTATCAAAAACTTGCATTTTGATACCCGAAGTTTTATTTCGTTAGCATTTTGATACCCTAACCAATAATACCGTTAAATTTTGAGGGCATTTTGGTCATTTTAATAAATATATCATTTTTTATTTACTTTAACAAAATAATTTATTTTTTGAGGTTATCAAATACAAATAAAAAAATTACTTTAGCAAAAACAAATCTCTGCACTCTTGTATGTATATATATATTTTTGGAGTTATATGTTAAGCAAAAATATATATATATATATATATATATAATTAAGATAAATTATATCGAGAAAATATCGATTATCGGTAAGAGATTTTATCAAATTTTATATAAACATGTTTAATTTATTTTTGGTAAAATATACCATGTTTATATAAAATATGATAAAATTTCAATCGATATTTGATATTTTATAGATATAATTTATTTTAATTTATTTTATTTTGTTTTGCTTAATATGTAACTCTAAAAATATATATACATATAACTAACTTTTATCAGTATTGTTGCAAAAATAAATATTTAATTTTGGAGTTCTTTTTGAATATTTTTGCTAAAGTTTTTTTTTTTACTATTTGTATTTGATAACCTCAACAAATAAATTATTTTGTTAAAGTAAATGTAAAAAATGATATATTTATTGAAATGACCAAAATGCCCTCAAAATTTAACGGTGTTAGTAGTCAGGGTATCAAAATGTTAACAAAATGAAACTTCAGGTATGAAAATGCAAGTTTTAGATAGTTAGGCATGAAAATAAAAATAACATCATAGTTCAGGTGATGTTTTATAATTAATCATAGATGTTTATAGAAGATAATAACATTGTACATCGATCTACTATTTTCTCCGTAATGCTTGTACTTGTTTTGACCACGATCCTCAGTTAGCGGAGCAGAGATGAATAGCGAACAAAGAAAAGGGGGAGTGTTGCGGGCATGCCACCTCACGGACGAGGAAAAGATTGATTGCGAGATCTTGACTTCTTGATCAGGCAGAAGGGGTTTCCAGGTGCCACCTCAGATGAAGAATTTACGAGGACAAGGTGATCGATACTCACGGCGGCGCGAGTAGAGCAACTATAGGGAAATCAAAGGTGATTGGGAGTGATTGTGTGTATTTTGCTTCAACATGGAAACGAAGGCAGAGCTTCGGGGAGCGTTGGAGGTTTCAACAAGGTTGAAAGTTTGTATTGTGTTTAAGTAATTGTGTAGAGAGAGATTTTCTGCAAACCCTAGAACCCCTTATATAGTGGAGCTCGACTTGCAGCAGAAGATAATCATAGAAACCAAGTCGGACTCTGCAATGTAATAGAACAAGGGCACTGTTCCACCCGCGCGGACCAAACTTCTTGTGACACAAATTTTTATCTAACTGTGCATAAATCATAAGAATGGTGATTGGTGAATGCTCAAGTTACTGATGAACTAAGCAAAATTTAATCTTCCTAGACTTAATTCTTGAGCTCTGACATAATTTTATTTTGAAGATTGGTCCAATTCCTACAGACGATGGTCTTGGTAAAGAGGTCATCACACGAATATGACAGCAAACATGCAGACAAACAAGGTGTTTTATACCGATTCCAATGGGAGGGACTTCATTGAAAGGGTAACTCCACTAACGAGTTTTTTCATCCAGTATACACAAGTATTCCACAGGAAATTATAGATGTTTATTGATTTTGGTTAACTGCTGACAGAAAACTTGATCATTAGGATTTGGGCCAACAACAACAATTTAATATTTCATTTATGTCTTCTTGACTCTAAATTTTATTGCTTCAATCATGGTTTTGCAGGTACGAGATTATAGAGCAGACTGGAACCTTTCAGTTAATCAACCTGTTGCCGGAAACTACTATCCAGTAATTTTCTTAACACTAGTGAGTATGAACATACACAAACACACATACACTAGAACTAGCTAAGAATGGAGTGTTGTTCCGACCTATTCTAGTTTTTCTTTTAATGCTAGTCATCATCCTTTTCAGCTAAACCTTGGGATCTTTACTTCTGATAACAAATCTGAGTTCTCAGTCTTGGTTGATCGTGCCACTGGAGGATCCAGCATTCAAGATGGACAAGTAGAGATGATGCTACATAGGTTCGATTTTGACTCACTGTTTATCAGCATTTATGATCAAGTAATTCCTTTATTCCAATCTAAAGATTCTTCTTGTCTTGTTATAAACTCAAGGCGTCTACTGGTTGATGATGGTAGAGGGGTGGGTGAAGCCCTTGATGAAACAGTTTGCATCAGCAATAATACATGTCAAGGACTAACGGTATAATGTTACAGAACAACAGCCTTGGAATTGTCTCCTTCTATCATAAGCATTGCGTAGATTGTTTTTTGATTTTTCCATAGATACATAATGTTTTCTCATTATCCTGTTATGTAAACTTTTTCAGGTTCGAGGAAACTACTATATGAGCATAAACCAGTTCGGGGATGGTGCTCAATGGCGTCGCACAACTGGACAAGAAGTTTACTCGCCACTTCTTCTAGCTTTCACGCATGAGGTATGACTTGATCATGATTGAAGATGGCCCAAGCATCATCACATTTGTTCTTAATGAAGGTATAAGGATAGTTGGCAATCCTTTTATCCTGCAAAACACTTTGAGATAATGTCATCTGATCAAGAATAAGTGGCGCTAATATCCCTCATGGTTTCAGGTAAAACATGCATCTGCATATCACTGTTTTTCACAGAGGATAGCAGCTTCGCTTGCTATCCTAGTACTGAGTCTTCTGTTGTACTGAGTTTCAAAGTCTGTTATATTAGTATAATATGTCTTTCAATTTCAAATGGACAACTGAGTTTGTGGGTAGTGCTTTAGCGCTCAAACCAGTCAAAGGGTTGAGATCTTTTGTTATGCCAACCCGTGACCAAATGGTTAGATGCTCAAGGCTTCAGCTGGGATTTCATGATACGTTATCCGATGTATCAGCTGGTCCCCGTATGGTTCAAAGACCAGTTACTATCAGCTGTGTCAAGGTCCACTAATGGACTGAGTAAGAGGGTTTCAAACCTCTTTGCTCCCTGTTTGAATCATTCATGTTTTAGGAAAGGGTTATTTGTCTTATTGAGATTGCTTGTGTCATCTCTGTGTTTGGACACATCACTTTCAAGTATGGGAGCCAAACACTTCTGTCCAAACCCTTTCTGAAACACTACTGAGTTCAGCTGGCATCATCATTGATGCCTTGTCTGCCTATATATAGCTATAGCTACGGCTGTGCTCAATGGTTGTAGAAAACTGCCTTCTTACGTTTTCTTTGTTGAGTCTAGTGTTTAGCTTGCATTGTTCATGCCGCTCTAAGTCTTCCTCGTGACTGTAAACTTTAGAGCTTGAACTCAAAACTTCTTTCTTCAACTCATATCATGTTGCATACCATGTGGGATGTGTAGTGCAAACAACCCGAGAAGCGTCTAAGGCTGAATCTGCTAGTGGTTAGCAAAATTCACAGACAAAGCTTCTAAATGTATTCCAAGTTGTAAGGGCTTAGGAACAAGAGAGGGAATAGGTCTAGACTAGTTTGAGACTAGGAGGGATAGCACTGTGGTAGTGTATTCCGGGATCTATTATTCTTGTAAAGAAGTCACTTTAACTTAGTGGAAAGATTTGTCTCTCTAGAGTTAGAGACACGCAGTTTTTTTTCCCTGATTTCAGGGTTTCTGCGAGAACAAAAACATCTATGTATTGTTTCTTTTCTTGCTGAGTTTTTACTTTCTGCATTCTTGCATACAGTGAATCTGGGATAGCACTCACCATTGCTATCCTCAGATACTGAAGTTATCGAAAATTAAAAGAAAGGCATATTCACCCCTCCTCTAGGACCTTCAAGTGGTACCAGAGCAGTTCCTAGCCTTTGCTAGTAAGATCCTCGGGTTTTAAAATAGGTGATAGAGGCACTTCCGTGAACTGTCCTCCACTGTTTGATGGAAGGAACTTTTCACAATAGAAAATCATGATGACCGCATTCTTTATTTCTCAAGATGATGGGAAACAATGGATGATGGTTGAAAATGGCTGGTCAGCTCCAGAACGGATCTCAATTGTGGCAGGTGCAAGTGTACCAAAGCCTAGATCTGAGTGGACCGAGTCAGAAAAAATTGCTGCTCGGATGAATATCAAAACTCTCAACAGTTTGTACTCGGCTCTCTCTGAGGGTGAGCGCAAACGGATCATTACCTGTGTCTCAGCCAAACAGGCTTGGGAAGTGCTGTTAACAACTTATGAAGGTAATGAGCAAGTGAGAGAACAGATGCTCCGAGATCTTTTGTTAGATTTTGATGAGTTGAAAATGTCCGAAAATAAGTCGATAGATGAGTTTTACAGTCGTATCTTGAACATAACAAATCAGTGTGCTGGTCTTGACTCTCCCTTAGAGCAATCTAGGATTGTCAGAAAGCTTCTTAGAGGTCTCCCCCTTAGTTTTGAGAATAAAAGAGTAGCTATTCAGGAATCCAAGGACTTGAGAACTTATTCCTTAGAGGAGCTAGTAGGAAACCTGAAAACCTATGAAGCTCATAAGAAGGGTCTAATGAAAGAGAAATCAGTTGCCCTCTCGTCCGTCAAAGAAAATGAGTCAAGCCTACACATTAAGATTCCATAGGATGTCGAGTATAGTCTAGAAGAGTGTGCCCTTCTTACAAAACAGTTTGATAACTTTCTCAAGAAACGAAGGAAAGCTTTTTCTTCAAACAGGAGTTTTGGAAAATCTAGATTTGGTGAGACGTCACAAGATAGAGGTCATGACAGAAATCCTAGGAATTCTCGTGCGGAGTCCTCTCAAGATAGAAATCCTAAGGGTAAGAGTTCCCAAAGAAGCGATGTGTGCTTTAAGTGTAAGGGTGTGGGACATAGAGTTGTTGACTGTGCAAATAGGAGGATCCGTCCTCAAAAGGCTCTTGCTGTTACTTACAGTGACAGTAAAGAGGACCCCTTGTCTGATCAAGAGGAGGACACTATAGCTTTCATAGCTCGGGTTGTTCCCGGTTCCTTTTTGGATCATGTTGAAGAACCAGTTGCCTTCATTGCCACGGTATCTCAAAACGAGACTCCGGAGGATGATGATGATGATGATGATGGAATGCAAAAGTTCACTGAACTTGTCAACGCATCAAAGTCCATGTTATCTAAGATAGACATTCTGACCAAAGACCTTGCGAAGTGTGAGAAAGAGAAAGCAGGGATACAAGCTGAATTGCTATCCCAGAAAGAAGTGTGGAGAGCTGAAAAGCTGAGTCTAGAAAACTCTCTTAGTGGTCTTAAGACAGAAAAACTAGCGCTTGAGGTTTCTCTCAAAGAATCTCAGCAACAGTTTGCTAGGTTCTCAATAGGGTCTGAAAAATTGACCAAGATGTGTGGAATGGGTAGACCAGATAAGAATAAACAAGGTCTAGGGTTTGAAACTGACAAGAACTCCACTACCAGAAATTTCACTTTGGGCGACGAAAAAAAATCGTCGCCCTGTTAACAAATTTCGTCGGCCAAGAACTTGGGCGACGACACGTCGTCGGCCAAGACGTCGTCGCCAGAAGTGCGTCGGCCAAGAACTTGGGCGACGAAAATTCATTCCGTCGTCGCCTAAGAGTAATTCTTAGGCGACGATAAAAATTTCGTCGCCTAAAATCTACTTCTCGTCGCCCAAAAATATTCGTCGCCCAAGATTTAAAACCTTGGCCGACGAAAAAATTTTTCGTCGCTTAAGATGTTATAACCTGGGGCGACGAAATTTTTTCGTCGGCCAAGACGTCGTCGCCAGAAGTGCGTCGGCCAAGAACTTGGGCGACGATAATTTTTTTTCGTCGTCTTATATGGTAAGTCCTTGCCCGACGATTTAGCAATTTCGTCGCCTAAGATATATTTAAATTTTTTTACTTTTCCTTTATTTTTTTTCTTTTTTTTGATAACCGATAGCGGTACTTTTCCTTTACTCTTCCTCTCCCTCATCGTCAGAGTTTAATTCTTCTACTATGATTCCCCCACCACTACCACTCTGTGGTGCATCACTAGAAGCAGCACTTGGACCGAACATGCTAGACCCGAACATGTCTCCAAGCAGCCGACTGAAGAAGGGATCATCAAATGGATCCCTTCCGCTAAACAGGCTAGGCATCATGCTTCCACGAGATTCAAATCCGGGGAAACTATTTAACAGCTCATCTGAGCGAGAGAAGACTCGTCTGCCTTGCTTTTCACTTTGCATATTGGCTGTGATTATCCCTCTAGAGGCGAGAACAAGGCCGAAAAATAATTAATCACTCGCTTGTTTATTAACCACATTATAAAGATCCTAGTAAATAGTAATGAAGGTAAAATCACAGAAACTACTAGAAACTCCTCATGTAATAAGTAACTAATAATTTCAGATGAACAATAAACAAACTCAGAAACGATCATAAAGACATAAACAGAAAAGCAGAGAGAGAGAGAGAGATCAGAAATATTGGGTGTTGGTTCCGAATTTCTGCCTTTTATAATGGCGTTCTTGGGCGACGATTCTATAAAAATCGTCGCCCTGTTTTTTGAAAATCGTCGGCCAAGATAATCTTGGCCGACGATTTTCGAAGTCGTCACCTAAGATACTCTACTTGGGCGACGATTTTCTTCACTATAAATCTCGTCGCCCAAGATAAAGAAAATCGTCGGCCAAGAGTTATCTTGGCCGACGATTTTTGAAGTCGTCGCCTAAGATACTCTACTTGGGCGACGATGTTCTTCACTATAAATCTCGTCGCCCAAGATAAAGAAAATCGTCGGCCAAGAGTTCTATCATAAAATTCAGAATATCGTGATTTTGGTGATCGGAGAAGAGGAACTGAAAACCGACCGTCAGATATGTCCAGCATAACAAATTACGTGGGTGGGAAAAAATTCAGCTCCATCGGACAACGACAAGGGCTCGATCCGTCCGGTCAATCGGCGCGGTCAAACCCCTAAACGGACGGAAACGGTTATTCGACCCTCCAAATCACGTAATCTGGCCAGACCTTCAACTGAGAATAGTTTCCAATCGACGAGACGCTTACGGGGCTATAAAAATTTGGTAAAAAATAAAACCCGGGATAGGGCTACCACTAGGTAGAAATAAGAGAAATTCGTTGACCGGAACAACCGGCACCGAAATTTTACCGGAATATCTTCATTTTTCACGGGTTGACGTATTTCACTGTTTCGGTCATATCTTATTTCACGACTTTTTTGCGTTTGAGGCCTCTACGTATACGTTGTCTTCAAAACGAAACTTAAACTCAACACTTGTATAAAAAAGTTATACAACATTAGTACATATAACGTGAGTTTGGTGATCGGAGAAGAGGAACTGAAAACGGACCGTCAGATATGACCAGCATAACGAATTACGTAGGTGGGCAAAAATTCAGCTCCATCTGACAAAGATAAGGGCTCGATCTGTCCGGTCAATCGGCGCGGTCAAACCCCTAAACGGACGGAAACGGCTATTCGACCCTCCAAATCACGTAATCTGGCCGGACCTTCAACTGAGAATAGTTTCCAATCGACGAGACGCTGACGGGGCTATAAAAATAAAAAACATTACCTTACAATTTAAATGTGCTTTATTTATTTTAATTATCCGGATTATCTTGGCTGACGAAATTAGGGTAATTCGTCGGCCAAGATAATACTTGGGCGACGATATTTGTTAAATTCGTTGCCCAAGAGTAAAAATAAAAAATCCTGTACAATGAAATTTAAATGTGTTTTAATTTATTTTAATTATTCGGATTACTCTTGGCCGACGAAAGGAGGTTAATTCGTCGGCCAAGTTAATACTTGGGCGACGATATTTGTTAAATTCGTCGCCCAAGAGTAAAAATAAAAAATCCTGTACAATGAAATTTAAATGTGTTTTATTTTATTTTAATTATTCGGATTACTCTTGGCCGACGAAAGGAGGTTAATTCGTCGGCCAAGATATTACTTGGGCGACGATATTTGTTAAATTCGTCGCCCAAGAGTAAAAATAAAAAATCCTGTATAATGAAATTTAAATGTGTTTTATTTTATTTTAATTATTCGGATTACTCTTGGCCGACGAAATTCTTTTATTTCGTCGGCCAAGTAAAAATAAAAAAATAAAATACTTAGGCGACGATATATTTGAGTTTCGTCGCCTAAGGAGTAAAAAAACTTAGGCGACGATATAAATATCTTAGGCGACGAAATATTGTTTTGTCGCCCTAGTTTCTATATTAGGCGACGAAATTTAGCCTTAGGCGACGATTTTTTTTTCGTCGCCTAAAGTTGATCTTTAGGCGACGATTTTTTTTCCTTGGGCGACGATTTTTTTTTTTGTCGCCTAAGTTTTCTCTTAGGCGACGAAAAAAAAAATTGTCGCCCGGTTTTTTTTGTTTCGTCGCCCAAGACTCATTTTCTGGTAGTGATCTAAAAGTAGTGGAACTGTGTTTGTCAAAAGCAAAGCTCCTGATGCTAAAGTAGTGACTAACAATGTTGGGCCACCAAAAAGATTCAAACCTACTTGTCATCACTGTGGTGCTCTTGGTCACATTCGACCTTTTTGTAGGAAACTCCAAAACAGCCAGGCATACCCTAAGAGAAACCACGAGTCTGTCAGCTCTCAGAACAACAAGTCAGTTGCTAGTTTCTTCACTTCTTTTCAAGCTACGCTAGAGAAATCTCTGCAGGAATTTGCTAGGATAGCTAAGGGTCTGTCTATCCCCGCAGCTAGAAAACCAAACAGGAACTCAGCTTGGGTTAAGAAAAAGGATTTTAGACCTCACACTCCCAAACCTTCGCACTCAGATTTAAACATTCTTGACGAATGTGACAGTGATCCTGAGGAGGAAAACATTGTCTGTTTCTTGTCTCGCGTTAGGACTGATCCAAGATCTGTTGATGAGTCTAGAACAGTAGCAGTGTGTCGCATAGCCCTTACAGCCCTCACAGCACGTTGTGCTGATTCTTGGTACATAGACAGTGGTGCCTCGAGGCACATGACCGGTGATCCCAAGTGGTTCTCATCCATGGATGATGTTCATCCAGAAGGAAATGTTGGTTTCGGGGATGGGGCTCGAGCTCCAATAGTAGGATGTGGGACAGTAAATGCTCCTGGTCTCCCCAGTCTGAAAAATGTCTTACTGGTCAAAGGTTTAGAAGTAAGTCTGTTAAGTGTGAGTCAGATTGTTGATGAGCATGACTCTGTCACCTTTGATAAGCAGAAATGTGTGGTTTTAGATGGTAAAGGGAAGAGTACTAGTGTAATGAGAGGGAAGAGAACTAGGGATCAATGTTACTGTGTTGTAGCAAAAGAAAAGTTCTCACCACAGCTATGCTTTAGATCTATGATTTGTGAGGAACCTTTAGATCTTTGGCATAGACGTATGTGTCACTTGAATCATCAGGATATGGTGAAGCTGTCCTCAAAAGAAGCTGTCAGAGGAATACCAATGCTTGCTGGTATTCCCCAAGGTATGTGCAGTGACTTCAAAGTTGGTAAGATGACTCGAACCTCTCATACTCTGTTGAATGCTAATCCCACTACTCATGTTCTTGAAATGCTACATTTAGACTTGGTAGGACCTGTTGAGACTAAAAGCATTGGAGGTAGGAAATATGCTCTTGTAATTGTTGATGATTTTTCTAGATTCACTTGGGTGAGATTTTTGTCTAACAAAGGTGAAACTTTTGAAAATTATTACAGTGTTGCTAAGAGAGTCACAAATGAGAAATTGAATGATGACATGCATATTGTTAGGATCAGATCAGATCATGGTACTGAATTCGAAAACTCTTGTTTTGAAAATTATTGTGAAGAGTTTGGTGTGCATCATGAATTCTCTGCTCCTATCACTCCACAGAATAATGGCATTGTAGAAAGAAAGAATAGGGTTCTTGTGGAATTATCTAGGGTTATGATAGCTGCATCTGGTCTTGATCATTCTTTTTGGGCAGAAGCAGTAAACAATGCTTGTTACACATTAAACCGTGTAATTCTTAGACCTGGAACAACCATGACTCCCTATGAGATCTGGAGAGGTAGAAAACCAAATATCTCTCATCTCAAAGTTTTTGGAAGTCCCTGCTTTATCTATAGGGACAGAGAGTATTTGACAAAGTTTGATGCTAAAAGTGACAAGGGTGTGTTCCTCGGCTATGCTGGAAATAGTCGAGCCTATCGGGTGTATAACAAGAGAACTTGCAAAATTATGAAATTAGTAAATGTGGCTGTTAATGATGCTCTTGTTTGCAAGAATGATGGGTGTGTTTTGTCTGAGCAGGTATCTAAACAAGAAGCTGAACCGACCTCATCCGAAACCAAGTCTGATCAAGGAGATAATGACTCAGGGATGGATGATGACACAGATCTTCCAGGATCTGGAAAAGATGCCACGCTTGCCATTCAGCCAATTCACAGAAACGGCAAAAGACAAGTACAGAAGGATCATGATCTATCCCATGTAATTGGGGATGTGTCTGAAGCTAGAAAGACCAGGAGTAAGACTGGTCGTTTGGTGAGTAATTTCTCGGTGTTTAAGTGTTTTGTTGCTATACATAAAGATGACATCAACACCATCAAATACTATGGCTTTGTTTCTATAATAGAGCCAAAGAATGTGAAGGAAGCCTTGCTTGATGCTGATTGGATCAGTGCCATGCAAGACGAGTTGAACCAGTTTGAAAGAAGCAATGTTTGGCATTTAGTGTCTAGGCCTAAGGACAAAAATGTCATAGGAACCAAATGGGTGTTCAAAAATAAAACTGATGAAAAGGGCATTATCACCCGAAACAAGGCAAGACTTGTTGTGCAAGGATATTCTCAAACAGAAGGTTTAGATTTTGATGAGACCTTCGCTCCTGTAGCTAGACTTGAGTCAGTTCGTCTTCTACTTGTTGTTGCTTGCTATTTGAAATTTACCTTGTATCAAATGGATGTGAAAAGTGTTTTTTGAATGGTATCCTCAAAGAGGAAGTGTATGTGGAACAACCCCCATGATTCCAGAGTCTTACACATCCTGACTGTGTCTACAGGTTAGATAAGGCCCTCTACGGTCTTAAACAAGCCCCTAGGGCTTGGTATGAGAGATTGTCGAATCACCTCGTTGACCATGGATATGTGCGAGGCTCAGTTGACAAAACAATGTTTGTCAAATGTACCTCAAAGCACATTATCATTGCTCAGATATATGTTGATGACATAGTGTTTGGATCTACTTCTCCATCTTTGGTGCATGAGTTTACTGAGCTCATGAAGAAAGAATTTGAAATGAGTCTCTGTGGGAAGTTAAGCTACTTCTTAGGTCTTCAAGTTGTGCAAAATCGAAATGGTCTGTTTATCTGTCAATCTAAATATGCACAGGAACTGGTTAAGAAGTTTGGGATGGAAACGGCCTCTGCCTTCCCCACTCCCATGAGCACTAGTTGTAAAATCAGTGCTGACATGTCTGGTGTTAATGTGGATCCAACCAATTATAGGAGTATGATTGGTAGTCTTATGCACTTGACTGCTAGTAGACCAAATATTGCTTATAGTGTTGGTGTGTGTGCTCGTTATCAAGCTAATCCTAAACAATCTCATGTCAAAGCTGTAAAGCGCATAATCCGATATGTTGCTGGGACTTATGATCATGGAATCAAGTACACTTTTGACACCAATGTTGAGATTGCAGGGTACACTAACTCGAATTGGGCTGGAGATGCAAATGACCGGAAGAGCACCTCTGGTGGCTGCTTCTTCGTAGGAAACAATCTGGTTTCCTGGCACAGCAAGAAACAAAATTGCACATCTCTCTCTACCGCTCAAGCTGAGTACGCAGCAGCTGGAAGTTGCTGCACGCAACTCATGTGGATGAAGCAGATGCTTGCAGACTATGGTTTCCAGCAAGGTACTCTATCCCTTTTCTGTGATAATACCTCTGCCATAAACATTTCAAAGAATCCATTGCTGCATTCTAGAACCAAGCATATAGAGATAAGATATCATTTCATTCGTGGCTTAGTTGAAGAGAAATTGCTTGAGCTCACTTTCATTCCAACTGAAAAGCAATTGGCTGATTTATTCACTAAACCACTTGACAATGCAAGGTTTCTAAGTCTGTGTAAAGCCATAGGGTTGTGTGACAACAAGTAAATACTTCCCCTGCTAGTGTGTGGTTCTTTGTTTCATGTATTTCTGTTTTAAAAAAAAGAAAAAAAAATTAAACTTTCCTTCAGTTTTCCTTTACACGTTCAGGATAAAAGACCTTCATGGTATCCTTAGTCAGTTTTTGAACTTAACCTAGGTGACAATCGGTCTTTCCATTCCTTGGTTTAGTCTTACTCTTCACATAGCCTTGTGCACATGTTTTGATGATGTTGTATGTGGTCTGATTTTTTAGTGCAAATCTGCAGTCCCTTTTGCTCACCCTTAATGATCACCTTGGCTGCACTAAATCATGGGCTATATACTTGAGATGAGAGTTCATACTGAGGGGGAGTTTGCATACCAAACTAATCTCAAAGTAACCATTCCTTGGTTGTGGTGAACAATACAAGGGTGGGCAGAAACGAGGTTGGTTTGAAGATTGAGGTTCAAAGAACTCAATATTCTAGGCTAAATCTCAAAATACACATTCTTTGGTCGTGATGAACGATATAAGGGTGGGAAGAAACGAGATTGGCTTAGTATTAGAAAGTCTGGTTGGAACAAGTTTTAACAAGAAAATGTAAATGCCAATCCCAAATGACGTCTTGAATTAGCTAGTCCTTCACTTGCCCTAGCATGCAGTGGGGATTTCTGAGATGCATTATATCCTTCGCTGGGTTTGGATGATGTGTCCATCGAGTGTCCTTGTTACACATATTGTCCAAGGTCAACTGATCTTGTGAAGCAATGACACATCTTCCACTTCTTAAACCTATGAGGACGATTTCTCAGTCAAAGCTGTGCCCTTAATATTGGACAAAATAATATTCTCTCGGCTGGTTGTAGCCTTTGGACTTTAAACTCACTGTCTGGAGAAATAAGGATGGAAGGACAAATTGATATCCCAGTATGACAAGGCTCTTTGTAAAATACTCAGTTGATGCCCTTCAAGTTTGACAAGCACCATGTGACATTATCTCACTTATACACTCACTCTAAAGTGCTGCATATAAAAATAGAGACCATTGGGACTTGTCACTATCACAATCCTATGTGATTTGCTTTTGTCTGATCAAGGCTTGTTTGTTTGTTATGACTTGTCACCTTGTGAGTCTATGCCTAGACTGATTTTATAAAATATAGGAGTAAATACTTGTGACACCTTGTAGTTTACACCTAAAATCAGTTTTGTCCCTCACTTTTTTTTTAAACTGGTATACCCCTATACTTTGAATTCTCGACTGATTTGTCATTTTCCCAGCTGGTTATGACTGTGACATGCTCATTAACAGTCTAAATAACCCTTCACTCTTATCTCTTCTAGCATAGTAATAGGGGGCTTAGACCTTGCTCTCAAAACCCAACCATTGAAGCTCTCACAAGCATTGTTAATGAGCATGTCACAGTCATAACCAGCTGGAAAAAGGATAAATCAGTCGAGAATTCAAAGTATAGGGGTATACCAGTTTAAAAAAAAAGTGAGGGACAAAACTGATTTTAGGTGTAAACTACAGGGTGTCACAAGCATTTACTCCTTTATATATTAAGTCCCCACTCAAGACATGTCTTGAACGGGAACTTGGGAGGACTTGTTGTCGGTAGTAAGGAACTACCTTCTTTGCCCATAGACCAGTCAGGAAATTTGTAGATGTTGTGTATATCTTATCCCATCAAGTATAAACAACAACCTAGTAGACCGTGCTCCGGCCATAGTGAGCCTCGCCTCCAACATACATCAGGTAAACCGATATCCGGGCTACCCCGCTATGGTGAAGGATCATCTATGCCACAACGGTAAGATGTTTCTTCAAGCTCCAGAAGAAGACATCATAAGAAGATATATGTGTAGTTAGTCCCACATTGGAAACATATAATATGAGGGAGCCTTCTTTAGCTATAAAAGGAAGGCTTCTCATATGTAGAAAGGATCTCTCTCATCTCATCTCAACTGATCCAACTTCACTAGTCCACACTTGTAACACTCTAGGCATTGAGGCCTCATGATAGTAGATTCAAATAGACGTAGCCATGCCCTCCGATGGCATGGTGAAACACTATAAATGTTGTGTCCTTGTGTGTATGTTTAAGGTGTTATGTCCTTGTACTTCTACATAGCCTACGGGTTCTTGCAGAAACACATTATTTATGACCTCTATCGAGTCTTATAACTGCTTGGTTTTGTATGCAAGAGCAATGTAGCATTCTGCTCCTTTGAGTTTTGACGTACTCGATGCCTAAAGCGAATCTTTGCTTGGTATCTGTAGAATATTTCATTGGAAAGGATTAAACCACATGTTTTGACCCGCAGGCTAACAAGCCTAGATGCCAAGATTTCAAATCTCATGCGCTTAAAGTCTTTGACGCGCCACATCGACAACAGCCTTCAACGGCAATCTGTGCAAAAACTAATGACCATAAAGTATTGTGGAATGCACTTATGGAGCATTTCTTGAAACGTCCATGTAACTCAACTTGTTGAGTTATTAGTCACATGGATTTTTTACCACCTTTTTATGACTACACATTGTTAGTGAAATATTGTGGCATCATGATCCATAATCTTTTAGCTGATTCGATCATCAACAAGTTCTCTAGGCCCTCCAAGTTGGTTTGGATTACTAATGAGATTTGATTTTGATCATTATGTTGCAAACCGGAATTGCATAAACGGTAATGAGATAAATGTATTTGGGATTGTCCCCTAATGTGGGGACAATAATATGGGTCACGAAAACAGCAGAAAACGCCATGCCGATATCTAGAAAAGAGAGGGAGGTGTTGCCGGCCCTAATGGCGACACTCCCGGTCTAGACACCAATCTGTCAAAACTACTCATGTCAGCTCATGACAATGCAACCGTTATGGATCTCCGGATCACTGGCTAGATTGTCAAGTTCATCCTCAAATTGTGAATGCATGCAAAAAGGTACGGAAAATCAATATGAGAACAAGAACGTCATCCTCATGTTCACGAATTTCACATATTCGAATCTAGCTCTAGCCACCCCTGACTTTGACGTCATTGGCTAGACATTGATTTTTTTCTAAGCTATATGTAATAAGGCTTTGTACTGACGTCCTTCGTCTATTTGAGACCTCGATGTACTCACATTAGCAATAATGAATAACTTGAGATTTTTTTCGAAGTTATGAAACTATTCTCCTTTTATGGTTCGTATTGATTTACAAACAAGATGTATATTTTTACATATACTTAGAAGCATGGCATATTTATAATCTACATGGTTAGATTGTGTCGTTTTGGTCTCTTCCAAGTTAAGATGACGCACGGCCTTGCATCCTCAAGGAGGATCACCAACGTGTTTTCGGTTAAGTCTTCTACCCTATAGCGGATTTTCTATCATCAATTGTTCAACTAAGCTCATCCAAGCTCAGTGTGATGTCTTAGAATTACCCAAAATTAACTTGGAGTTACCGAAAGCTTTTGATCTTGGTTTCCCCCTACGTTATTAACCAATTTTCGTCTTGCAAAAGACGTTGAAGACTTATCAAAACTTGGCAATCATCATAATCGAATTCTCTATGTACTCTGAGTTAGTTTATGTTCATGTCAGGGAGCTTTCGCTAACTAATCATGGAGTTTATGACCTTGGAAAGACCAAAAGGAATTTATTTTGATGATATACACGTCATTTTGGCTTCGGCTTATGCCCACATGCCATCCACAAGAAAGCTTTGCCAATGCCAAATCTGCTAAAAACAACAATTTGTCACTTCTAGACAGTCAACTTCTTTTGAGGTTTGTGAACAGCTCCGGACGAACCAGACAGTGAGTTTTATATAATTGGAAAGCTATATGAGTCTAGTTTTCATAACCTTTCACGGTTCATCAATATCTATTTTAACCAAGAAGTTATGACTATTTTAGTACGCAAAGGTCATACTGCGTGGAAATTTTTATGCACTCTCGAGATTGCAGCTTTTTGTAGCTTCTTTCAATCCTTATAACTAAATGGTTTAAGTGAAACTATTTACTCTCTTATCTACTTTATTTTTTAGATCTGTCTCATAGAGACATTGAGTGTCTCGCAGATACGCAGATAGTGGAACTATCTACAACATTCCAAGGAACTGACAACTATCTTTAGATTTTCTGCCACCATAAATCTTCTGTGACTACAATAATTGAATCATACCGACCATTTAGGGAAGCGGTTTAGCTTGAATCATGATGTCTCATGGCACCATAATTAACGTCACAGATTCCCTCTACGTATTGAGAGGCAATCGAACCATGTTGAGCTTTAAAGACATTCCTGCTAATGGTTTTCATTTAAAAACACATTGTGAGAATGAATAAGAGTTCTTTTGTGCATACCTTCTCATGAATGCGGACTGAAATGCATCTTAGAGAATTTTATGAGTCATTCGAGTGGACTATATGTCACTATGATTCGAATATCGAATCGCATGTTGTCGCCAAACATGATATTTGGGACACCAACTCATATAGACTTTGGTTTTGACCAATTCAGGTCATCCTAGAAGAGACATAATGGTCCATATTTTGAGAAATTCTCATGGACATCCATTCTTCCGCTCAAAACGAAGACGTTCGGGATCTAGCTTCTCCATGAAGCATGATAGTGATGCCATGGTTGTATATGTCGGCACCCAGGGGACATTGACGTCACCCGAACATGACTTTAACTTCCTAGAGGCCGTTCGGTCAATCCCTTAAGTAATTGAGGTGCACCGGTCTTTCCTCGATGTTTCATTGGCTCCTTGCAAATATGTCTACAAAGATTGATGTCCTATCAAGAGAACATGGTGCGACCAAAAGGTGTTAGTCTTAACGCCATCACTATGGATGGTGATATAATGACGCCATATAGTGGCAAAATTGGTGTCACAAGGCCGTGTGGCTCCCCAAAAAGAGGGAGACCCTTAGGTTCAATACTTTCTCGCACTAGAAAGAAAGCGAGTTTGGCACAACCTGATTCATTGATCAATGATACTCAAATCTGTCTTATGAAGTCTGAATTGTGATTATCGTTGGGAAACGCCTCAATGTCAAATCTAATCCATATAGAGATCTCTACAAGTATTACACTAGTGTACATGAGGACGTGGGATAATGAGTCTACTATCGAACTACTATTCGTTGATGGATATCAACTTAGTTGATTGGCCTAATGGAAAGATGCGATCCAATATTAACAAAGATATAGGTCCTTTGGGTAGGTAATGCCAACACCACAAGCTAAACCCTATCAACTATGCCTTTGTTAGATAGCGTAGTGAGAATAAGAGCTTAGACTCATCTTATGGCGCAAGGTCTCTCACTAACATGCACTAGGGTCGACTATGATGAGATATGCTCTCGTAATGGATGTCATTACACGGAAATCTGTATTATGTATTTCCTAGAGGAAGTTACGGCTGTTCTAGTAACTGAAGGTCATACTACGCGGAAATCTAATTTCCTGCACGAACTTATGTTTTGAGTTCACAAGCGGCCTTCTCCTCAAGATCTAAGTGTAAAAGATCATTTGAGGACAATACGGCATGATCTAGTTAACCATTGCCTAATGCTACATTTGAAGACATGTTAAAGAGCATTGACATGTTAAGTTATCAAAACTTCAGTGATTAGTAAAAATCAGATAGAGCCCTATGATTGATGTAAAGATCAGGGGGAGGTGCGAACTTAATGGGGAGTCTAACACATACATGTCACTATCAAATGTGAAGGGTGCGTTGTACTCTTTTTCTCTTACAATCAAGGTTTAGTTTTTCTCCCATAGGGTTTTTGTTCCTTGACGAGGTTTTTAACGAGGCGACATATCAGCACCACATGCATACCGGCACACGACACAAGAGGGAGTGTTTTAGGATATTCCATATGTGTGCCTTGGCCTTATGACATCAGTATATGTAGTTAGATTAGGACTATGCATTCCTTATCATTACCATATTGGTATTTTGTAATTCCCTATATAAATGGGCTCCTATCAATGGATAAGTGGATGATTCTATATTCTCTTTATATCTCTCTTTCTCTCTACATTTTATACTTCATCAATTTGTACTATATTAGAAAGTCAAGCCTTTTTGGTGTCAAAGGCTTCACCAATTTTTTGAACTCTCCATATCACCCATTAATTATGAAAAAAACTGTTCATATAGAAAATATGTTGAAAGGGTCCGGTTCAAGGAACATAATTTTTTATACTAATTTTTATCCCTTAGATCTGGGTTGATCTAATGGTTGTTATTAAATGTGGGTATGATTAGGCAAGTGACATGGCAATAATATTATTCTCAAATTAAAAAGATAACTGAATTTAATCAAACTAATTTTTTTTTTCAATGAAAACCAAAGATAAAAGTTTGCATCGATCTCCAGAAGATCGAACATGGTGTTCTTCAACAAAAGAAAAGAAGAAAACTCCCAGATTCACATATATAGCAAAGAGGTGTACCTACTCGTATTCATATAGATGGGAATTAAGCCATCAAATACGTACAATAATCTGTAAAACCCCTAATAAAGCCTAATCAATAATGGGCAGTTCAATTGATCATGTTAAATACCTTGGCGTTAGTACCTTTGCAGAGCTAACTCACCTGGGCAAACCCTAATATTTTGTTTGTAGAATATATAGGAAGCAATCAAACACTACATTTGATACTGTATTTCCAATCGTCCATATCTAAACTCTTCTTTAGTCATTCCCTTTTTACAAGAAGATGATCTTGGACTCTTGGGTCGTATTTAAAGGGTTTGATAAAAACCTCGTGTTCATTTGGTGTTCTTCCGCACTCAATTTTGTAAAGATTTTACTTTGATTTTCTTTATGAAATTTTGTTCAAATAAATTAATATATCTGTTCTAGGATATTCTATATATTTCTAGATATTCTTTATGTGTCTTGACCTTATGCCATTAGGATATGTAGTTTGACTAGATCTATGTATTCATTATCCTTACCATATTGGTATTGTGTAATTCCTTATATAAAGGGCTCATATCAATGAATAAGATGATAATTTCTCTATTCTCTTGCTATCTCTCTTTGTCTTTACACTTTATACTTCATCACGTTATCATGCACTTTGTTCTAATCCTAGAGCCAACAACATACCATTTGTTTTCCAAACCCTAAAAAACAATTCTTTCTCAAACCAAAAGTTCTTGGCCCTGCCTCGGCCCCAACACTGTCGCTGCTCCCAACCGCCGCTTCCCGGCCGTCAGCTCCACCCTCTTTTTTGGTTTCGCCGATCGAACTTTAGATCAAGAAATCCGATATTTTTGAAGAAATTTTACGGTATGTTTTAACCCTAAACTCTTAAAAGTTCAATAAACTCGGGAGAGATAAAGTGTTTTTTCCCCTTCTCCATCTCCATTCTATGCTTGACATTTTGTGCGTGCAGGTACCAAAAATCCCGGATTTTTATTTGCGGGTCGAGTGTGTATGATCACTCTTGTTTCCTTGTCCATGTTGTGTATGATCAACCCCGACCTTTCTCTGGATTGTGTTTGATCAATCCGAGGCCTTTTTCTGAATTGTGTTTGATCAATTCGCGGCTTTTCCAGATTGTGTGTAATCAATCCGAAGGACAAACCATTAAAAAACATCATTTGTGACCTCTATCGAGTCCCATAACAGCTTGGTTTTGTATGCAAAAGCAATGTAACATTCTGCTCCTTTGAGTTTTGACGTACTCGATGCCTAAGGTGACTCTTCGCTTGGTATATGTGGAACCTTTCATTGGAAATGATTAAACCACATGTTTTGACCCCAGGCCAACAAGCATAGATGCCAAGATTTCACATCTCATTGCTCAAAGTCTTTGATGTGCCACATCGACAAAAGACTTCAATGACAATATGTGCAAAAAAGAATGACCACAAAGTACTGTGGAATGCACTCATGGAGCATTTATTGAAACGTCCATCTAACTCAACTTGTTGAATTATTAGTCACAGGGATTGTTTACCATCTTTTTATGACTACACATTGTCGGTGAAATTTTGTGCATCATGATCCATAATCTTTTAGAGGATTCGATTATCATCAAGTTCTCTAGGTCTTCCAAGTTAGTTTGAAATTACCAACGGGACTTGATTTTGGTCATACAATTGCAAATAAGAATTGTATATACGCTAATGCGATAAATGTATTTGGGATTGTCTCCTAATGTGGGGACAACAATATGGGTCACAGCAAATGCAGAAAACGCTGTTGTGGTCGGTAGTCAATAAATACTTCCCTCGGCCCATGATGCTACGAAGCCCAGCATGAGGCAGCTCGAACAGGCTTCAACCTAAATGCTAAAGCAGCTTGGGACGAGAGGGGAAGCCTCCACAGAAACTAGACATTTGTCCCACATTGAAGAAGATGTAAAGTGTGAGTCAACGCAGAGGCATAAATGCAGCTGAAGCAAACCAGAAAGGTAAGAAAAAAAGGTCTTAGCATTAAATACTCACCTACCCTTACTAACTTTACCATCGGAGAGAGAAAGACCGGAGTGTCCCGGTCATTCTCCTTTCTTGCAGACAAAGAAGGAACTTGGGAACAAAGGACAAAGAACTTTGGAAGATTGGATCACGTACAACGGTTTCTACAGAGCCTGCGGGTTCCAGCAGAAACAATTGGCGCCGTCTGTGGGAAAACTTACAAAAAGCCAGTCTCGATGACGGAGTTGAATGAAGTTGGAATCGGGAGTAGGATAACATCAGGAGAGCGCAGTGGCCTCACTGGAGATCAGACGCCGGGAAGCGGTGACCGGCCGGGACGAACGGGCGAAAGTGAAGAGTGCCCACCTGTTACAAACACTCCGCGAGCGCTTACGGATGGAACGATGAGCGGCCTCACGCAGGAAGAAATGGAGGATATTGTCGAGAGGTTAAGAGCGGACGTAGCACGCATGAAGAGAGAAAGCAAACGAGACCGTTTAGACGCGGCCGCACGGGAGAAAAAGCTGGAGGCAGATAACGCAGCAATAATTAGTGCGTTAGCAAGAAGACTCGAGAGTGACGAGGTGATCGAACGGGCGGCCAACTCTATCCGCGAGGGGGAACGGTCCCCTGTAACGCCGCCCGTAGATACCCGGAGAACGGTAGTTGTCGGCACGAACTTGTTCCCTGAAATTATGGAAGCAGAGGGCCCACCCCCGCTCCCAACGCCCGTAGAGGAAAGAAGGCTGGAGTCAACGGGAGTGGAGGCGGCCCTGATGGCCATGAGGGACAGTGTGATGTCCTTGACTACGAGGCTAGACGAGGCAGAAAGAAGGGCAGCGCACAACCCGCCCAGCATAGGATTTGAAGAGAGAGGGGGGCCTTTCACCACCGCCATCACGCAGACATTGCGTTCCCGCGCGGCGAAACCGCTTAAATTGAACTACGGGGGGGAGGAGGACCCGCATCTCTTCCTTGACAGTTTCAAGTCCCATACGAACGCGAAGGGTTATTCGGATGCCGCGTGCTGCAACATGTTCCAGGAGACGTTGTCAAGAGAAGCATTAAGCTGGTTTTATGAGCTCCCGGCCGGCTCAATAGATTGCTTTAAGAGGTTAGCAGACAGATTCGTGAACCGGTTTATACTGCGAACGGACGGGCAGAGTACAGCCCAGTTATTCAAGATAAAGCAAGGGCACATCGAGGGACTAAAGGCCTTTGTAAATCGATGGCAAGGGGCCACAGCCAGGGTCAGGAGTTTCGACAAGAATGTGGCGGAAGAGGCCTTCATCCAGGCCCTGTTGCCCGGGAAGTTCTTGTACGCAGTAAGAATCGAAAATCCTCGGGGATATGATGAGCTCATGGAAATGGCGGTAAGGCACGCGCAGGCAGACCATGACACTTACGGGGACCAAAACGAAGGTAAAAGAAAGGAAAGCGGGAGGTCGGAATCCCGAGGACAGATGATCCAAGAAGTAAGAACCTGGAAAGGGGACCAGGGGGGACAAGTCTTCACCCCTAGCAAGAGGTTCAAGGACGGAGGTAGGAGCCAAGCCAAGCAAATGGGGGGTCCTCAGGGGAAGAACAGGGGCGGCAATCAAAACAGCGGGTTTAAGGAAACAGTTACCACAGCCAGGGCAAGCTACACTAAACTAAATGCAACACCGGAGGTAGTGTGGAACGAGAATAAAGAGGTCCTTCCGGGACCCGCAGCCAGGAAGTTTCCACCGTCCCGACTAACCCGAGAGGATACTGGTAAATACTGCGGATATCACAGGGAGACAACACACGCAATAAACAACTGTGATGAGCTAAGAAGAACGATCGAAATCCAACTTAAAACAGGGAAGCTTCGGCAATACGTGTCAGGTCCTCCCCAACCTAAAGAGGAGCCCATTTACGGGACGATCAACACAATCCGTGGGGGAGCACGTATAGACCAGAGGAGTAACAAGGCCAAAAAGCAGTGCCCCGGTAGCAGAGATGGGCGAGAGATATTCGCTTTCGGGAGCTCTAGCGCTCAGAGTGTAAACGTGAGGTGGAAATCAGTAACATTCGAAGAAGAAGAGGAGCAAGGGACCAGACAGCCTCACGAGGATCCCTTCCTGGTAACTGTACAGTTGGATCATTATCTTTGCAAGAAAATCCTGATCGACACTGGGGCGTCAGTAAATGTTTTATTCAGAAACGCGTGGCGGGCACTAAAAAGGGGGAGTAGCAAGCTCACGCAGGACAATGAGCCATTGATAAGCTTCTCCGGGGACGTGGTGCAGCCTCTTGGATCTGACTACATACCCATGATCCTCGGGGGTCAGGAGGGGAACACGCTGAGAATATCAGTCGATTTCATAATTGTCGACTGCGACTCAGCGTACAATGGGATACTCGGGAGACCAGCCCTGTGGAAAGCCAAGGCATTCATCGCGGGGCACATGCTTATGATGAAACTACCGTCCCCAACGGGTATCGTAACCATCCGGGGTGATCAGGTAGCAGCAAGAGGATGCTACGCCATTGACGGAGATAATGGTAGGAGGAGAGCGGAAGTGTTATCCTCCGTGAGCACGAATAAATTGATTTCTGACGTATACGAAGATCCCAAGATCAACGCCGCTGCAGAAGGGGCGGAGTCCGAGAGACCCGGTTCAGTAGAGGAAACCGAGCTGGTTTGCATCTCGGACGATTTCGCAGCCCGAACAGCAAGAATCGGGTCAAATTTGCTAGCCCCCGTTCGGGAGGAGCTTATACGTTTTCTAAAGGCCAACAGCAAAGCTTTCGCATGGTCGTATGCCGACGTGCCCGGTATCCCGAGTGACGTGGTCACACATAGGTTAGGGATCCGAAAAGGCGTGCCCCCGGTACTGCAGAAGAGGAGATCCTTCGATCTGGCTAAGTATGACGTCATCAAGAGAGAGGTACAGAGGCTTTTGGACATAAAGTTTATCCAGGAGGCGAAGTACCCTCAGTGGTTAGCCAACGTAGTCATGGTCCCGAAGAAAGCTGTGGGCCAGTGGAGGATGTGCGTGGACTACACCAATCTGAATAGGGCCTGCCCCAAAGATAGTTTCCCTTTGCCCCGGATTGACCAACTCGTGGATTCCACCTCCGGGTTCGAAATGCTGAGTTTCATGGACGCCTACGCGGGCTACAATCAGATAATGATGGATCCCGCGGATGAGGAGCATACGGCCTTCACGACAGACAAAGGAGTATACTATTACAAGAGGATGCCGTTCGGATTGAAGAACGCGGGAGCAACCTACCAGCGCCTGATGAACATGATGTTCGCCAAGCAGCTGGGGATCACAATGGAAGTATACGTGGATGATATGTTGGTGAAGAGTCACGCCGTGGCCGGGCATGTGGGCGACCTGCGAGAAATTTTCGACATTATACTCGCGTACGGTATGAGGTTGAACCCGGAAAAATATACATTTGGGGTTGTCAAAGGGAAGTTCCTGGGTCATGTCATTAGCCGACAGGGTATCGAAGCAAACCCGGAGAAGGTCCAAGCTATAATGGATATGGTTGTCCCAAAATTCCGGAGTGACGTACAGTCCCTGACGGGCAAAGTGGCGGCCCTCGCTAGATTTATTTCCAGGCTCACGGACAAGTGCGCACCATTCTTCAAGCTGCTCAAAAGTCAGCATTGCAAAATGGTCAATTGGGGGCCCGAGCAAGAGGAGGCTTTCAGGAATATCAAGGAATATTTGGCTTCTGTGCCAAAGCTATCAAAGCCAATTCCCAGGGAGATGCTATACCTCTATTTAGGAGCATCCGGTACAGCAGTTAGCTCGGCTTTGATCAGGAAGGACGACGCCGTTGAGCTCCAGGTGTATTATGTGGGCAAAGGCTATACATTGGCAGAAAGCAGGTACCCGGATCTAGAGAAGTTGGCTCTAGCTCTTATCGTGACCGCCCGGAAGCTGCGACATTACTTCCAAGCTCAATCCATCACCCTGTTCACTAACTGCCCTCTGAGGCAGGTACTCTTAAAGCCAGAAACGAGCGGGAGATTGGCCAAATGGGCGATAGAACTAGGTGAGTTCGATATACATTACATGCCGAGAGTAGCCATCAAGGGACAAGCCGCTGCGGATTTCATCTCAGAGCTGACACCCATGGAGAGGGTCACGGAGTGCTCGGGGGATGAGCGAGAGGCAGCCCGAGAAGTCCAGCCATTTTGGAAGCTGTTTGTAGATGGCTCCGTCACCAAAGGCAAGAGCGGGGCTGGAATCATATTGGTTAGCCCGGACGGGTTCGAGTACAAGTACGCCCTGGAATTTAATTTCTCCACGTCCAATAATGCAGCCGAGTATGATAGGAGCACAAAGTGTGACGTTTTTAATATGTTTAAACCCTTTATTTACCTTTTATTAACTCCTATTTAGTTGTTTTAGTTTTATATTTGTGTTTAGTGTAGAATAATTGCTTAATTTAGAAATATGTAGGTTTTAGTGTAAAATACATATTAATTTCGGAATTGAAGAATTTGGTGTTGAAATTGTGCTAAGTGTTGGAAACCCTTGTTTACTCAGGATTCCTGTCTGGATCAAGATTCAATCTTTCCTTGAAGCCTAGTCCATGAAGGAGAGGTCCAAACCAAGTCCAATATGGAGAAGAAGATCTAAACTCGGGAGAATTTGAAGAATATCCAAGCCTTGCAAATCCGGATGAAATCAGGAAAATTCCTGTGCACGTCTGTCAACTTCAACGGACTCTCCAGGACAGCTCACAATGAATCAGAAAACGTGCCAGATATGGATAGAAAGCTACGGGAATCTAGTTTCCAAATCAATTGGAATCACCTCAATATCTATTTTCTAGAAGGAGTTATGACGAAATCATCAGACGGAGGTCATTCTGCCGAAATTGAGAAGAACTAGGAATCCTAATCCAATTTGGTTTAGGCTTTGTGGCCGACTCTTCTAGGGTTTTTCCTCTATATAAGGCACGACTCCAAGGACAGAAGATCATCATCAACCCGTGCAAATAACACCAAAGCCTTTGCCGAAACTCCATCAACCTCCAAACACTACAATCCGATCCCACCTCCAGCACTCGTCCAAAGCACGTAGCCTAGGACTCCGCGCACTCAAAGAGTAGAACACGTAGGGACATTCTGAGAGTGTATTCATCTTCTACTTTCGGATTAGTATGTGTTTGTTCTTGTTTAATGTTGTTTTAGGTTTTTGCTTAAGTATGTTTCGATTCTTGTCTATGAGATAGAACAACTTTTGAACTATGTTTTGAATTTAAGTTTTCAGTTTTTAATCTATGATTTTAGGTTTTATGCCGTGAGTATTATGTTCATTATACTTAAAGATTTTCGGTGCATTCTTATATTATCATGTGTAGTTGATACAAGTAGTTGATATTGCATGTGTTAATCATCCAAAGTTCGACTTTGATACACATAGTTGATAAGTTGCATTGTCTTTGTTATTTCACCGATTTTCTGCCTATGTTTGATTTAGGACTAGTACTTAAACACATCAATTCTTTATGTGATACGTAATTGCATGATTAGTTTATGTGTGTGACCTATAAGTAGAGCACGTAGCCGAGCTTGTTGTGTCGCGATGTTGAATGAAACCCGTAGTCTAATTCTAAGTTGGTCTATGTCATAGGAACTCCGTAGGAACTTATGTGCATATCAAATTTAGGTTGTATATTTGCTCACGGTGTAGACTTAAATGAGATTAGGAATTGTCTTCTTTATTCTTACATGGTTGTTTGGTTAAGTTTGCATGATTGTTGGTTGGTCACATGTATATATGTATAGAAGTAATTTAGGATTTATTTTCAATGTTTATTCCGAAATCATCAAAACCTTTAAACTTATGTGCTTATTTTGACACTTATATTAGATTAGATGGATCTACCCTGTAGTTGGATCCCCGGTTTAGAACGATCCCTGCTTGCTTTGTACTATGACTGATTTGTTGACAGGGTTAATTGATGCGTGTGCAAATACGTCTTATCAGAGTACGAGGCATTGATTGGGGGGCTGCAGTTGGCGTTAGAGATTGGAGTCACAAAAATCGAAGTGTTCAGTGACTCGCAACTCGTGGTGAACCAAGTCGGCGGGACCTTTGAAGTTAAGGAGCCCCATCTGAATTCCTACCGGGCGCTCGCGAAGGCCCTCTTGTGCGGATTCGAGTCAGCAGCTGTGGCACAAATCCCTAGGAAGGAAAACAGCCGTGCAGATGCCCTGGCACGTCTAGCCACCGGGACCCGCCTAAAGGGGTGTAAGAAAGTTAAAGTCGAGATCCTGGATCAGCCAAGTATCAACAAGACGATCTCGGAAATATTCGCCGTCACTACGGGTCCAAAGGAACCGACATGGATGGATCCAATCATCGAGTTCCTCAAAGAAGGCGTGCGCCCGGAGAATAGGCGGCAGGCGAGAAAACTACAGTCACGATGCGCCAGATACACGCTGGTCGACGGCAAGCTGTATCGCAGGGGGTACAGCATGCCCAGCTTGAAATGCGTATCTGTAGAGGAGGGTGAGACGATCTTGCGGGACATCCATGAGGGTGTTTGTGGCAACCACTCCGGATCGAGATCCCTCTCTTTTAAGGCCCTAAGGATGAGGTATTTTTGGCCTAATATGGGGAGTATGGCAGATCAAGTTTCAACGAGATGCCATAAATGCCACCAACACGCAAACAAAATCCATTCCCCCTCCATTGCACTATCAATCCTGATGTCCCCGTGGCCCTTCGCTCAGTGGGGTCTTGATTTGATCTGGAAACTTCCAACTGCTCCCGGACAATACAAGTTTATTATAGTAGCGGTGGATTATTATACCAAGTGGGTGGAGGCGGAGCCACTCAGACGAATAACTACCGAGTGTGTAATGAGTTTCCTCATGAAAAATATCTACTGCAGGTTCGGTGTCCCCGAGACGATCATTACCGACAATGGAACGCAGTTCAACAACCTTAAGCTCATCGAGTTCTCCAAAGACATGGGAACCAAAATGGTGTTCGCATCAGTGGCACACCCGAAGACCAACGGGCAAGTGGAAGCAGTCAATAAGATTGTAAAGAAGCTGCTTAAGAAGAAGGTGGACGACGCCAAAGGGTTATGGGCAGAAATGCTCCCGGAAACCCTATGGGCTATCCGAACCACCGCAACAGAGTCAAAGGGAGAGACGCCTTTCAGCCTTGCCTTCGGCACGGAGGCTGTCATTCCAATCGAAGTGACAGTACCGACCGGGAGAGTCGAGGGATTCGATGAGCAGACCAACATAGAGGGGCTACAGTTGAATATGGACCTCATCGAGGAAAGAAGGGACAAGGCAGACCTACACAATCAAGTTTATAAGCAGCGGGTCGCCCGACACTACGATTGTAAGGTTAGGCCACGAGCCTTGGGTCTCGGAGATTGGGTGATAAAGCGGGTGATGACCCAACCAATGACCCTTGATCCAACATGGGAAGGCCCGTACGAGATAATAGAGGAAGTCGGCCCCGCCACGTTCTTCCTAAGGGATAGGGACGGCATAGTCTCCGGGCACCCTTGGAACACCGAACACCTTAGATTCTACCCTGTATAATGGAATCGGGAAATTGTAAATTATATCCTCCGGGTTTGACACGGTCAGCCCGGGAGGATGCCTTCATTTATTGTGGAAACAACTTGCAGAAATGAAGCTGAATTCGTAACACCTGAGTTATCCTCCGGGTTTGACACGGTCAGCCCGAGAGGATGCCTTCATTTATTGTGGAAACAACTTGCAGAAATGAAGCTAGATTCGTAACACCTGAGTTATCCTCCGGGTTTGACACGGTCAGCCCGGGAGGATGCCTTCATTTATTGTGGAAACAACTTGCAGAAATGAAGCTGAATTCGTAACACCTGAGTTATCCTCCGGGTTTGACTCGGTCAATCCGGGAGGATGCCTAAATGAGGCCAAAATTTGTAACACCAGTTTCACCAAAGGGAGTAATTAGGTCAATCCGGGAGGATGCCCTTTGATAACAACGTTTACAAGAGTGAAGTTAATTTCATAGCACGAGTGAAACCAATGATTATGCGCGTCAGGCTCATAAAGGAAAAACAAGGGACTAGAGACGCGAAAATGGGAAATCCAATATGCACACCTAAATAAATTGCGACAACCGGATCGCCGGGATGAAGTCAATGCTCCCCCGTGAAGGCACAAAGCCATACAAAAAAAAAGGTGATTCAAAAAAAAAACTACTACAAATCCGGGAGTCCTCAATTTCGGCCCCTTAATCCAGGTCATCCCCGACCGGATCCACAGTATCTTCTACGTCCTCACTCTCGGACGACAAGGTCACGGCTCCGGAACTTTCGGGATTGACCATGGGATGCTCCTCCGGGTCAGCAGTTTGAGGGCCCGTAGTACTGGCCTTCTCCTGGGCAGCAAGGAGATCTGCTAGCATCCGGGGCTTGTCAAGATACCCGTGCGCGCTCCACTCGGTGAACTTCTCCGTGATGGCTTCATTCCGGGCAGACTGGAGAAGAGCCTTGAATTCCTCGGATTCCTTGAAAGCAACAACGGCCTGATCACAGCGCGTTGGAACAAGGTTAACCAGCTCCTCGATCTCGGCTTCCCTCTCACGAAGCTTACTCTCCAACGGACGATACTTCTCCACCTCGGCCTCGAGAAGGGGGACCTTCTCCACCTCGGCCTCGAGAAGAGGGACCCTATCAGCTTGGCTCTCCAACTCCTCAACGCGATGCTGAAGCATAGACAGCTTCTCGGCCAAGGCACTTTTCTCCTTTTCCAGTGACGCCTTCTCGGTCTGGAGAAAGCTCACATGCCCGTTGAGCCTGGCCACCTGCTCTTTCAGTTCGGCAGTGTCCTCGCTGGCATCAATGGAATATACCGCGAAGAGAGACTACAAACAGTAGTTGGAATGGGTCACCAGATATAAAAAAAGGGGGAAACAAAAAAAAAACGCACTTACCTTCATCAGGTGCTCCCGGGCGATCCTACGGGTCTCGGAAGGGGAACCGTCTCTAAATCTCATCATGTCAAGCTCGATCCCCTTCAGGTCGCTGATCATCGCCCGGACGAACTTCTCATCCGCGCAACCGTACTCGTCGAGAATTTGCCGGACCGGTGCCTTCGAAATTCTAGGAACCGGAGGGGCCAGTACGGATAACGATGGAGTCGAAGAGGACCCCCCGTGTGTCGACTTATGTTTTTTCAATTTCGGCACGGGACACCCGGACACGTCCATACAAGTATATGTCACCTGGCTATCGGAGCTTTGGGTCTTCCTCGAGTGGTGATGGCGCCTTTTCTTTTCGCCCAAATTGACTCGCGAGACAGCGGGAGGTGGCACAGGCGGAGTCACCGCCGACCCGTACACTTCGTCAGGAACCTCAAGTACCTTCTGTTTGTCCAACACCCGTACAGTGCTCGTCTCTACGTCGACTTCGGTGCGGGAAGCCACATCCCCCTTGGTCAGCAACATCTTCAAGAGATCTTGGTCCTTCTCCATGTCGAGGGGATGATTAGGGCGAGGAACACGCCTTGGAATTTTCCCTGTGAAGCCAAAAACATTATATCTAGTTTAGCCAAGTATAACAAGGACTTAAAATGCCAGGCGTAAGAAGAGATGAACCCACCGGGTACTCTACCCATCTCGCAGTGGGCGAGAACGACCCACCGCGTCAAGTGATATGAGCTGCGGTCCTCATCGTGGGGCCAGGCAGCATATACGCGCGCTATACGCTCCCTCTCGGTCGCTGTCAGGTTGTACGTCTGATCCCCAATAGCCCGGAAGTAGTTGGGGACCGTGTGCCGTCTCGTTTTCCTCTGCCACGGGCCCCCAACAAGAACTACCTTCGCCCTCCATTCCTTGTTTATAGAGGAGGGGAGGTCAGTGATCACGGACTCGTAGTCCCGCGCGGTGAATCCAACACACCCGGAGCTTCCCGCCTTCTTCGAGTAAGACAACCTGTAGAGTGCGCGAAACTCATTGATTGTGGGCCACCCCATGTTCGATAGGTAATATAAGCACCCAAGCCCCAGAAGTTGTCGCCATTGATTTGGAGGGACTTGCCCCGGAGCAAGCTGCAACATACTCAGCATGTACTGAACAAATTGAGGAAGCGGTACAGAGAACCCGTTCCGGAACATGTTATCGTGCACCGCTACGTAGTTATCTCTCGGAGCGCACGCCGATTCCCCCAGGTATAAGCCGCGCATCGGGATGCTGGAAGGAATATCCCACTCTTCCCTAAATTGCTCGATCTCCTCGGGCGAGAGGCTACAGACAGGTTCGTCACACACCCTGCCGTCCTCCAGGCGGTGAAGGACGCGCGCGATCGGGATCGCTTCAAACACTTGTCGCTCGGGATCCGAACTGGAGGATGCAAAAGTAGATCTCGCCCGCGAGGCGTCTCTATTGACCTCCCGACGCAGATATTGGTTCATCCTTTCTTCGTCGTCAGCGGGAGCCCGCCGTAATGGGCCAGAGGCGGTGGCGTCGGAAGCCCTAGACTCCATTTTAACCCTATAGGAAAAACCCTACGTGCTATCAGATACTACAACGCGTGCTGCCGCCAGACCGTCCCGACACCACCCACCTAAACATAGCGAAAATTCTCAGAAAACCCAGAACCAAAAACCAAAAAAAACCCAGAAAACCCAGAACCAGAAACCAAAAAAAAAAAAAATAGACGAATCCCTAGATCTACACGCCTCGCGTAGCACTCACTGAAACGTAAATGAGCACTGGAGAAGAGAAACTAACCAGAAAATGAAGGCCGGAAACACACCGAAACAGAGAATGGACAGCACCTCGCAATCGGACCGGCAGTAACAGAGGCGGTACTCCCTAGGCAAAAATACGGATCTCTTCTCAGCCCTAAGTTCCTTCTACGCTTGGATCTACGTTTTAATCGATGAAGAGTGAGGCCAGAGGGCAGAGTAACACGAGGAAGAAGAATGGGAACAGAGGAAGAAGAATGGGAACCAAGGGCAGAGTGAAGGGAGACGAAACATATATACAAAGCGGGGGAAAACAACGCCTCGATTCCCCCCCCCCCCCGAAAAGCTACTCATTTTAAACGAGGCGATCGTGTCCGTTACAACCCACCGTAGGATCGTGACACGTGCCCCACTAACCGGAAGCTTCTCGGCGAAGCGACAAGTGAAACGACTTGCATTAAATGCACGTCCCTTCACCCCCACCTACGCGCCACCTGGCGGATATGCAATTAATACCCTGACACCCCCACCTACCCAGGCTCCCAACCCAATGCCACTCTTGACCCGGATACCATCTATCGGGAGGAAGCAAGCAACAACTGCTAAAGAAAATTTTAACTCCCGGATAACATCTATCGGGAGGAAGCAAGCAACAACTGCTAAAGAAAATTTTAACTCCCGGATACCATATATCGGGAGGAAGCAAGCAGCAACTGCTGAGGGAAATTTTTACTCCCGTATAACTACAAACGGGAGGAATCAAGCAACAACTGTGTCGTGAGATTCGTTTACCCGAGCAAGAACCAACGGGACGCGTGGGCAAAACAACTAGCCACGATAACTGTAAGTCCCATTACAGCTTCCGAAGAGTTGGAGTTGGGCATGCCAATATCATTCCCTTCATACGGAGAATAGTGGCCTGATAACCCACGCGGGGATAATACCCCGCGCTCGAGCATCAACAACTACAACATGGAACGGCTCGCTACCTTCCATCGCAATCACCACCCGTTCAGACGTGTCCTGAGCTCGAACTTGGGGGGACTAGGTCGGGTACCCGTTGATATTTCCGCATCACGGGCCATTTCTTCAAGTCCCCACTCAAGACATGTCTTGAACGGGAACTTGGGGAGACTTGTTGTCGGTAGTCAATAAATACCTCCCTCGGCCCATGATGCTACGAAGCCCAGCATGAGGCAGCTCGAACAGGCTTCAACCTAAATGCTAAAGCAGCTTGGGCCGAGAGGGGAAGCCTCCACAGAAACTAGACATTTGTCCCACATTGAAGAAGATGTAAAGTGTGAGTCAACGCAGAGGCATAAATGCAGCTGAAGCAAACCAGAAAGGTAAGAAAAAAAGGTCTTAGCATTAAATACTCACCTACCCTTACTAACTTTACCATCGGAGAGAGAAAGACCGGAGTGTCCTGGTCATTCTCCTTTCTTGCAGACAAAGAAGGAACTTGGGAACAAAGGACAAAGAACTTTGGAAGATTGGATCAAGTACAACGGTTTCTACAGAGCTTGCGGGTTCCAGCAGAAACAGCTGTACTGATGTCTAGAAAAGAGGGGGAGGTGCCGCCGACCCTAATGGAGACACTCTCGGTCTAGACACCAATTATATTTATCAAAACTACTCACGTCAGCTCATGACAATTCAATTGTCGTGGATCTTCGGATCACTGGTTCAAGATTGTCAAGCTCCTTCAAATTGTGCATGCATACAAAAGGGTACGAAAAATCAATATAAGGACAAGAACGTCATCCTCATGATCGCGAATTTCGAAGATTCGGATCCAGCTCTAGCTACCCCTGACTTTGACGTCATTGGCTTGACATTGATTTTCTTTCCAAATTATATGTAATAAGGCATAGTATCGACGTCCTTCATCTATTTGGGACCTCAATGTACTCACATTAGCAATAACGAATGCCTTGAGAATTTTTTTCGAAGTTACGAAACTATTCTCCTCTTATAGTTCGTATTGATTTACAAACAAGATGTGCATTTTTACATAGTCCTTAGAAGCATGGCATATATACAATCTACATGGTGAGATTGTGCTGTTTTGTTCTCTTCTAAGTGAAGATGACTCACGGCCTTGCATCCTCAAGAAGGATCTCTAACATGTTTCTGGTTAAGTCTTTTATTCTATAGTGGATTTTTCTTCATCAATTGTTCAACTAGACTCATCCAAGCTCAGTGTGATGTCTTAGAATTATCTGAAAGTAAGGAGATAGTGGTTTCAAGTGTGCCTCACACTACCGACCCTCCACGGACATGCCTGGCCATACTGCCTTGGAGTTATCGAAAGCCTTTGATTTTGGATCTCCCTATGCTATTAAACCAATTGCCATCTTGCAAAAAACGTTGAAGACTTATAAATAACGGAAAATTATCATCATGATCGAATCCTCTAAGTCCTCTGAGTTAGTGTGTGTCGTACTACCGGCTCTTCACGGACATGCCTAGTCATACTGACTTGTAGTTACCGAAAACTTTTGATTTTGGATCCCCCTATGCTATTAAACCAATTGTGGTCTTGCAAAAGACGTTGAAGACTTATTAACAGCGGAAAATTATCATTATGATTGAATCCTCTAAGTCCTCTGAGTTAGTTTATGTTCATGTGATGGAGCTTTTGCTAACTAGTCATGGAGTTTACGACCTTAGAACGACTGAAAGGACTTGGTTTTGAACATACACACATCACTTTTGGCTAAGGCAAAAGCCTACATGCACCTGCAACCTTCATGGCTTCGCACATGCCAATTCTGCGAAAAACAGCAATTTGTCCCTTCTGGATAGTCAACTTCTTTTAAGCTTTGTGAACAACTCTGGACAAACGGACAATGATCTTTATATCATTGGAAATCTCTACGAGTCTAGTTTTCAGAAATTTTTCGGTTCGTCCATATCTATTTTAACAAAGACGTTATGGCTGTTTTAGTGTGCAAAGGTCATTCTGCACGGAAATTTTTATGCACTCTCGGGATTACAGCTTTTTTTAGCTTCTTTCAATCTTTCTAAATGGTTCAAGTGGAACTATTTACTCTCCTATCTACTCCATTTTGTAGATTTGTCTGAGTGCGTCACAGATAGTGGAACTATCCACAACATTCTAAGGAATCGACAACTATCTTTGGATTTTTTGCCTTTATAAACCTTTTGTGACTACAATACTTGAATCATACCGGTCATTCAGGGATGCTTTCTTTAGCTCTAATCTTGATGCCTCATGGCACCATGATCAACGTTACAAATGCCCTTTATGCATTGAGAGGCAACCGAACTATGTTAAGCTTTAAAGACATTCACGCTAATAGTTCTTACGAATGCAGACTGAAATGTATTTTAGAGAAGTTTATGAGCCAATCTAGTGGACTGTATGTCACTATGATTTGAATATCGAATCACATGTTGTCGCCAAACATGATATCTAGGACACCGACTCATATAGTAGTACAAGAAAAAGTCACTTAGGAGACAGAATAGTTTCGTCTCTGAAGTAACAAAATTCATCTCCTAAGTACTTAGGCGACAGAATATCCGTCGCCTAAGTGGTGTGAGGTAGGTGTCAAGGTGACGAAAAATTGAGTTCCGTCAACTGAGAATTACTTAGGCGACGAAATTTTTTCTGTCTCTTAAGTACTTAGGTGATGGAACTTTTTCCGTCTCCTAAGTACTTAGGCGACAGATATTGTTTAATGACAAAAAAATATTATTTTTCTCCTATACGACGGAATTATTAGATTTCGTCGCTAATCTGAAAAAAAAATTTGACATCGCCGCCGCAGCACCCACCACCAAATCCTCACCGCCTCCTATGCCACCTTCGACTCCAACTTCTTACAATCAACCCCAATATCTTTCAACCAATATGAAGCAACCTAATTTCAACTGAGATCGCCTCCGTAGTCATCTGCAAAGACATAAATTAACAAGGCCAAAACGGGAAGGTGAGCGGGCGATCGACTTGTTGGGACAAGATCCGATCGTGACGAGGGTGGAGGAGCTGTAGCCAATGAGTCCGATGCCTTGGTTGGACTGGAGGTGATGAAGGCGAGGAAGAGGCCGATGCCGGCAGAGGAGTTGATTCGGATAAGTTTAGGGATCAACTTGGCGAGATGGGCGCGGAGTCCGATGGAGGAGGAAAATTAGTCATTCCATGAAAACGGCTGCCAAGGAGAGGGAGGAGGTGACGATGGTCAATCAGAGGTAGAGGGAAGAAGGAAAGGCGACAGTGGCAAAGAAGAAAGAGAGGCAGAGGGAAAACGGCTGCCAACAATGAGGGAGGAGGCGATGGTGGCGAATAAGAAGAAGAGGCAGAGGGAAAGCTAGAGTATAAGGGTCTCTCAGTGCGTGAAAACTGGGGCAAAGGAGAGGAGGGACAGAGAAGAGAGTCTGAAGAAGAGAGAAGAGAGAGTTCAAAGAAAAAAAATAGAGAAATGAAAAGTGAGGCAGTGGATAAGGAAACTTTCAAAAATTTAGTTCAAATTTTTCTGAAATTTTTGGCGGAAAAGGTGCTGCTAAAATTTCGGTACTTAGGCGACGAAAAGTTATACTTTTGTCGCGTAAGTGATTAATAATTTTATTTATTTATTTTTTAAATAATAATTCCATCGTTTAAGTAAAATTTTCCATCATCTAAGAGATTCTTAGACCATGGAATACATTTATGTCGCCTAAGTGAATAAATTTTATTTTTTATAAAAATAATAATTCTGTCGCTTAAGTAAATTTTTCCGTCGTCTAAGAATTCGTTTCCGTCGCCTAAGTGAATAATTTATTTTTTATTTTTCATTTTTATAAAAATGATTTCGTCTCCTAAGTATATTTTTCGTCTCCTAAGTAGAACTTAGGCGACGAAATACTGTTCTGTCGCTTAAGTGGTAACTTAGATGACAGTATATTGTTCAGTGTGATTTTCCAGTAGTGTAGGCTTTGTTTTGACCAATTCAGGCCATCCTGAAAAAGACATAATGGTCCATATTTTGAGAAATTCTCATGGATATCCATTCTTCCGCTCAAAACGAAGACATTCGGGATCTAGCTTCTCCATGAAGCATGATGGTGATGCCATAGTTGTAAATGGCAGCACCCGGGGGACATTGATGTCACCCGAACACGACTCCAACTTCCTGGAGGCCGTTCGGTCAATTCCTCAAGCGATTGAGGTGCATCGGTCTTTCCTCGATGTCTCATTGACCCCCTACAATGCTCATTACTCGTTTTGAACGTCTATTCTTTAGCTAAATTAAGAGTGAGACCCTCCTACGCTAAATGACACAAAAGTGAATATTCTATTCTTATATCAAACTGTGTAGATAGATACAACCAACTTGCGGACACATTTTTATGCTATATGGTGTTGGTTGAAGTGTTAACACACTGGTCACATGTTACACTATTATGTACTGCTTATGCTGCTTATACTTCTATGGGCTCACTACTCATTCTTTAAAGAAGTTTATCGGGCTATAAGTTGAAGTGTCCTGTACCCCATGTTCACATGCAGTATGGTCTCACTGAGGCTATAACCAAGCAACTTTAGCTTATCACTCGAATTGTCACACCCCGACTCTTAAATTTTACCTTATTTACTAGCATGGTGTTAATAAGAATTTTATCGTCTTCGTAAGTATGTTCATATTTTCAAGGGTCCCTAAGGGGGTGTTGAGGGATAATTTTTCGAAAGAATTATTCGTAGGAGAAAAATGTGTCGACTATAAAAAATGGTAAATTTTAGCTAGTAAAAGGTAAATTTTATTAGAGTATTATTTTAGGCTATTAATTTTTAGAGTTGGGGTTTTTTTTTTCTTGGTGTGGACTTAAGGTGTTGGGCCGGTTTGGAGAGGCCCAAACCATTTCTCTTTTCTCTTCCTTCTCTTCTTTCCCCGACTCTCCCTTTTGCTCTCGCACTGCCGGAAACTCCCGAGCGCCCATCGCAGTCGTCCGGCCAAGAGGAGATGCCGCACCGGTCCAGCTCAGTCTACTGTCCTCTCCGCCATCTTCTTGGGCTGGCGAGCAACACTACCGTTAGGGAGAATCTCCACCGAGAGGCTCGTTGCCTTTTAGTCGGAATTCCCTCTTCCGGCCGCCATAGCTGGAGCGGCTTGGCTTGTCGGAAAGTCCTCCTCCCATGCAGCAAACCCATAAGAGGTTTCGCTCCCCCCTTGAGCTAGGTAAGGAGAACCGGTGAGTGGAAGTTCTAGGGATTTTCGTAATGTTTTCGTTTGATTGACATAGTTAGACTTGGAATTAGTGTTTGTGCTAGTTAGGAAAGTTGTAGAGATTTTCCCCAAGGAATTTCCTAGATTGCCTCCTGTAAGGGAGATAGACTTTTCTATCGAGTTACTTCTTGGAACTATGTCTATCTCACAGGCACCTTACAGAATGGCTCCAGCGGAATTGAAAGAGTTGAAGAATCAACTGCAGGAGCAGGTAGACAAGGGTTTTATTTGGCCTAGCATGTCTCCATGAGGTGCCCCAGTGTTGTTTGTTAAGAAGAAAGATGGCACCATGAGACTATGCATTGATTATAGGAAGCTGAATCAAGTCACAGTGAAGAATAAATATATGTTGTCGTGTATTGATGATTTATTTGATTAGTTGAGGGGTGCTTCTGTGTTCTCAAAGATTGATTTGAGATCTAGTCATCATCAATTGCGGATCCGGGAGAGTGACATAGCCAAGACCGCTTTTCGATCACGCTATGGTCATTATGAGTTTGTGGTGATGCCTTTTGGACTTATTAATGCACCCACTGCGTTTATGGATCTCATGAATAAGGTGTTTAGTCCATATCTTGACCTCTTCGTGATCGTATTCATAGATGATATTTTGGTATACTCAAAAACTGAGAAAGAGCATGCCAAACATCTAAGATTGATATTGTGGATTTTGAGAAATGCTCAGTTGTATGCTAAGTTCAGCAAGTGTGAGTTTTGGCTGGATAAAGTGGGGTTCTTGGGTCATATAGTTTCAGCAGAAGGTGTTAGTGTGGATCCCCAAAAGGTGGAAGCAGTGTCAAGTTAGAGAAGACCCACCATTGTGACCGGGATTCGTAGTTTCTTGGGATTAGCACGTTATTATCAGCAATTTGTGCAAGGCTTTTCAAAGAATGCTGCTCCACTAACAAGATTGACCAAGAAGGGAGTTAAGTTCGAATGGTCAGATCAGTGTGAGCAAAGTTTACAAGAATTAAAGAATCGCCTGACTAGTGCTCCTCTTTTGGCAATTCCGGATGATAGTGGGGAGTATTTGGTTTTTTGTGATGCTTCTAGATGAGGTCTAGGCAGGGTATTGATGGAACATGAATGAGTGATTGCCTACGCTTCTAAGCAATTGAAGCCGCATGAGGTGAATTATCTCACCCATGATTTAGAGCTCGCAGCAGTAGTTTTTACTCTCAAGTTGAGGAGACACTATCTTTATGGAGCCAAGTGTCAGATTTTTACCGATCACAAGAGTCTTCGGTATGTGTTCACTCAAAGGGAGTTAAATATGAGGCAAAGAAGGTGGTTAGAGTTGATCAGTGATTATGATTGCACTATTGAGTATCATCCTGGAAAGGCTAATGTGGTAGCTGATGCTCTTAGTCGAAATCCCTCCATATCTTTGTCTCACCTGAGGATGGTTTGAGTTCCACGTCTTTTTGAGTTGCGAGCTACATGGGTGGATTTAGCAGTGGATGAAGTGGGTGCCTTGGTAGCTAGTTTGTATGTGAGGCCAGTTTTGGTGGATTCAGTGCGGGAGGCGCAGTATAATGATCCTTCCATTGTTCGGTTGATGGAAAGAGCAACCAATGGAGCCGCCGGGGATTTCTCAGTAAGAAGATATGGAACTTTATTGTTCAAAAATAGGCTTTGTGTTCCAAAAAGGAATGAAGAGTTAAAGAATGAGATAATGGAGGAAGCTGATAGTTCCACATATACTGCTCATCCGGGGAGTACAAAGATGTATCAGACTTTGAAGGATTGTTATTGGTAGCCAAACATGAAGAGGGAAATTGCAGCAAGTGAAAGCTGAAAGGCAGAAACCTTCAGGATTGCTTGAGCCGTTGCCGATTCCAGTGTGGAAGTGGGACCACATCACTATGGATTTTGTTTTCAGTTTACCTCGTACCCGTGAAGGACATGACGGTATTTGAGTGATTGTGGATAGACTCACCAAATCTTCTCATTTCTTGCCTGTGGGAAAGAAGTATACACTGGATAAATTGGCTGAGCTATATGGGAATGAGATTGTGAGACTTCATGGTGTACGTAAGTCAATAGTGTCAGATCGGGATCCTAGATTTGCTTCTAAATTCTAGGGACCTCTTCAGGCAGCTTTAGGTACCCGACTACACTTCAACACTGCTTTTTATCCTCAAACTGATGGGCAATCAGAAAGGACTATCCAGACTTTGGAAGATATGTTGAGATCTTGTGCCTTGCAGTTCATGGGGAGTTGGGATAAGAACCTATCTTTGATGGAGTTTGCTTATAACAACAGCTTCTATTCGAGTATCAGTATGGCTCCCTTTGAGGCACTTTATGAGAAGCAGTGTCGTACACCCTTATGTTGGAATGAAGTAGGAGAAAGAGAGCTTTGTAGTCCTGAGATTGTCCTTGATACAAATGAGAAGATCAAAGTGGTCAGAGATAGACTCAAGACCCCTCAAAGTAGGAAGAAGAGTTATGCAGATGTCTGCATGAAGGACCTTGAGTTTTAAGTGGGTGATTGAGTGTTCTTGAAACTATCTCCTTGGAATGGGGTAGTACGTTTCGGTAAGCATGGGAAGTGATAGCGACCGAAACGGGGCGTTTCGATTAAAAATCCTTTGTGTCAATTGTAGTATATAGCAAATAAGGGTATCGTGATAAAAACTAGGGATTGAAGATACCTTTACAATTTACGTTATTTACAAAACAAGATAAAACAAAAGATGATAGTACCAGAGATATAAGGTTTTGTGATTATAAACAAGAGAAAATAAAGAAACAAAATAAAGCAAAAAAATCATATGGATGAGACATTAGAGACTTGGAAATCCACCACCAAGTATGTTTCAAGACATGTTAACAACCAAAGCTTCAATCATTAAGTCGCAAATCAGTATCAATCAAGAACAAACCGTGAACGCACTGCGTAAGTTCTTATTACTTCCCTTGAATACTTAAGCAAGATGAACGCACGCTATCCTATCAACAAATTATTCTAAGCATTAAGATCAATGAAAGTTTGATTGAACAAGTATGCAAAACTAGTGTGGAACGCCTACCTACCATGCAATCCTTTTTATTTGGTTTCACTTATTGTCCTATAGGTTTTACTACCTTGAATTAAGCCGTATTAACTATTTAGGAGAGTAAACAACTGAATTCTAGCCCCACTCAAAAGTTTATAATGTTCTATATTGCGCATACATGAACATAAACAAGCAAGAGTTCCCTATAAACCAAAACCAAATAAACAATTTGAAAGACTTCATAATTCAAAACAATATCTAAAACATTTTTGGGGCTTCAAACCTTGCCCCTAACTAAGAGAAATCAGCCACACATGGCTGCAAAATCACACAAGGAGAATAAAAGATGACAAAGGAAAGGTAAACTGTAGATGATGGAGAGATCAATGATGGATTGGCAGCTTCCTTGTGCGAGTCCACAACTATGGAGGTTCTGATGATGTGAGATCGCTGGCCTCCTCTAATCTTCATGTCCTCCTCTTCTTTTCATCCTCCTTTCTTTTCTGCTGTGATTAGGGTTATAAAACCCTCAAAACTCGTCCATGGGCTTGCCAATGTGGTCTGGATCTCGAAATAGAAGTTTTGGTCCAAATCAGAAATTCGGGTAGACTGACATTCGACCACTTAAATGGTCATAACTTCTTTTGCAAAATAGGTATTGACGATCCGTATAAGGTTCTGGAAAGTAGACTTTTGTATCTTTCCATTGATATATGGCACATCTCTTGGATCATTGTGAGCTGATCACAATATTTTGTTGAAATTGACTGACGATTTTTGGTAGATTTTCTAATTTCTTTCGTTGCACAAAATGGATTCCTTTTCCTTCAAGATTTCTCCTCTTTTGTCTCTTTTGAGCTCTTCGGCTTTATTTATGACCTAAAAACACAAACTTAGTTAATATGAGTATTGTTAAAGGAATTACATAGCTAAATAGGGTTGGAAATACATTATAAATGTAGCATTTTGTGCTTCTATTAGGAAGCTTAGTCCGAGGTATATTGGCCCATATGAGGTAATAGAGCGAGTTGACTCACTTTCTTATCGGTTAGTTTTGCCTCCAGAGTTATCTAGGATACATAATGTGTTTCATGTATCCATGCTTCTCAAGTATATTGCCGATCCTTCTCATGTGCTGCAAGAGCAGCCGATTAGTTTACAGAAAGATTTGTCCTATAAAGAGGAACCGATTCAGATTCTTGACCAAGAAGAACAAGTGCTTAGGAACAAGACAATCCCACTTGTCAAAGTGCTTTGGAGAAGTCATCAAGTAGAGGAAGCTACTTGGGAATCAGAGGAGCAAATGAGGCAGCAGTATCCCTATCTCTTTGATTAGCAGGTATGTAAATTTCGAGGACGAAATTTTTATAAGGAAGGGAGAATTGTAACGCCCCGACTCTTAAATTTTACCTTATTTACTAGAATAGTGTTAATAAGAGTTTTACCGTCTTCATAAGTATTTTCATATTTTCAAGGGTCCCTAGAGGGGTGTTGAGGGATAATTTTTCGAATGAACTATTCGTAGGAGAAAATATGACGACGGTAAAAATGGTAAATTTTAGCTAGTAAAAAGTAATTTTTTTTAAGGTATTATTTTGGGGTGTTAATTTTTAGTGTTGGGTTTTTCTTTTTTTGGTGTGGACTTAAGGTGTTGGGCCGGTTTGGGGAGGCCCAAACCATTTCTCTTTTCTCTTCCTTCTCTTCTTTCCCTGACTCTCCCTTTCCCTCTCGCGCTGCCGGAAACCCCCGAGCGCCTATTGTTGTCGTCTAGCCAAGAGGAGATGCCTCACTGGTCCAGCTCCGTCCGCCGTCCTCTCCGCCATCTTCCTGGGCTGGCGAGCGACGCAGCAACACTGCCGTTCGGGAGAATCTCCTCCGAGAGGCTCGGCTGCCTTTTAGCCGGAACTCCCTCCTCCGGCCGCCATAGCTGGAGTGGCTTGCCTTGTTGGAAAGCCCTACTCCCATGCAGCAAACCCCTAAAAGGTTTCGCTCCCCCTTGAGCTAGGTAAGGAGAACCGGTGAGTGGAAGTTCTAGGGTTTTTCATAATGTTTTCGTTCTATTGGCATAGTTTGTCTTGAAATTGGTGTTTGTGCTAGTTAGGAAAGTTGTAGAGGAGGTTGAGAAGAAGATGCTGTAAAAATTTGTAGGCATTGGAGGTCGCTGGAGTTGGCCGCTGACTGCCGCTGTTAAGTGAATTTTTATTGTTTTAGTTGTGTTTTCCGGAGGGGAGTTTAATGAAGTATAATTTGGAATTTTTGGAGGAGTTTCTGATAGGTTTTGGAATATTTCTAGAATTTGTGAGTTATGACGGTTATTAAATGCAGTCATAGTTAATTATGGTTAGGACGGTGGAAGGTGATTTTAAGGATGTCGGTAATTGTAGAGAAATATTGTTGGCAGCGAATTTAAGATTTAGGGCGATATGCATGGTTTAGTGCGTGAAACTCACATTTAAGTTTGCCTATTTTTATATAAGCGTCGGTATTTTAATTGAAGATTTAATTATGTTTTTGGAACATGACGTGAAGAGGCTCGAGCGGAAGAAAACTCTGACCGACATCAGGCTTGTGAGTGGACGTTTGATTTTAAATTAAAATGCATGTAATTGTTTACTGTTGAGTAATTTATTTTGTTGGAGCATTTGACGTCATTTTTATTTGATGATTTAATGTATTTTGGAGAATCCAATTTTCGGTAAATTATAAATATATCTATGAGGAGAGTATGTATGTAAATGCTAGCTAGCTATATGTGTCTGTCCACCTTAATGACATATTTTATACTGCATTATGGTGTGACGTGAGCGTTGGACGTAAGCGTAGTAGCCCTATATGAGTGTTTAATTCATATAGGTGGTATGTGCACATATTTATACACATGTCTGTCAATCTTAATGATGTAGTATATCACTGTATTAAGGCGTGACGTGAGCATTGGACGCAAGCTTTGTCAAGACCCGCCCTTGAAAATGGACAACTCTAACTAAGAAGAACAGAATCGAACCACTTAATTAACCAAAATAAATTAATAATCTTCGTTACAACCCAAAAGTAGCTAGAATAAATTAAACAGAAATCTCAATAGTATTCAGAGCTACTAAAAATTAAAATACAGCAGAAGCTAACAATCTCCTAGTAGATTAAACAGGTAACCTACTGGCGAAACGTAGCAGATAGATGAGTCACTATGCCTCGACGTCGCCTTCTAGATCTCACACGAACACTGCAGACTGGGCATTTTAAAAACGAAGAGCCCAGGGAAAAATATTCAAAAACGTCAGAGTGAGTGGACAAAAGCAATTCTGACAATAAATAAATATTTCCCCAAAAAATACTTTCAAGAAAACGCTTTACTCAGAAATTCTGAACTGGTGTCTAGCCTCGCTAGACTCCCAAACTTTAAGAAAGAATGCCTCTCAGGCTATAATATCATATATATCAGTATGTATTCACACTCGACTATCTCTTGTACGATATCTATGAATAAACTCGAAAAATAGATAAGTGTACAAGACTACGACGCTGGCGTCTAACGCTCACGTCACCCCATACTGGAATTGTGCCTCAGTATAGGGGAATCGTCCGAGTGGTATATATACGTGCTAATTCCTCATATGAATTCTTTGAATGAATTCAAAGAATAGAAAGTCGTACAAGGCTACGACGCTAACCTCTAACGCTCACGTCGCCCCATACTGGAATTGTATCTCAGTATGAGGGAGGATCACGTATAGCTAGCTAGCATTTAATCATATACATACTATTCTCATAATCCACTATATATGAGTATAATCACCGAAATTCTCAATTTCGGAAAATTTCCAACAACAGGAAAATTATTCAACGAAAAGCATTTTAAACATATTATTTAAAACAAAGGTCTACACACAAAATAGGCCTAAGCCTGATGTCGGTTGGAGGCCTCGTCAGCTCAAGCCTCCTCGCGTCCTGTTCCAAAAACATAAATAAATCCTTAACTAATACAACGATGCTTAAAGAAAAATAGGCGAAAATATAAATAAATCCTCTGTGCTCAACCAAGCCTATCGCCCAAAAACTTAATTTCACTACCAACCAATAAAACTCCACAAACTCTTAACTGACATCCTCTAACACCTTTCACCTTTCTAACCTTAAATAACCACGTGACCGGATTTAAACTTAATAATCCGTCAAAAATACCAAACTTCAAAAATTCTCAAACTTATCCAAAACTCCTCCAAAAAATACACAACTCATTCCAATACACTCATAAAATTCCCTACAAAAAACATTTTTCCTAGCGGCGGCGCCGCCGGCCGGCTCTGGCTACCTCCAATGCCCCCCAAAATTTGGCAGCACCTTCCTCTCAACCTCCTCTACAACTTTCCTAACTACCACAAATCACAATTCCAATCCTAACTAGGCCAATCAAACGAAAACACACAAAAAAGCCCTGGAAATTTCCCTCATCGATTTCTCCTTTAGAGGGATTGCTGCACTAGGGGAGGGCTTTCTTTTGAGCCTAGGCTCGCCGGTTATGGCGACCGGAGGAGGGAGTTCTGGCGAGAAAACCACCACGGCAGTCAGACCTTTCGAGGTTGATTTCTCCTTCACGGCGGCGCTAGGGAGGCTGTCGCTGGTCTAGAATGGAAGCTGGGAAGGAGGCCAATCGATTGGGACCAGCGCGGCAGTCTGGGGTGGCCGTACGGCGGCGAACCGACACCGAAAAGTTTCGGCAGGGAGGAGGTATCGGGTCAAGGAGAGAGAGAGAGAGACGCGCGGAAGAGAAAGGGAGAGAAATGGGTTGGGCTCAGCCCAGCCGGGTCCAACCTCCCATATACCCAAATCTAAAAATTCAACACCCCAATAAAAATTACATTTTACTAAAAAAAATTACCATTTTTACCATCGTCAAATTTTCTTCTTTCGAATATATCCTTCCAAATAATCGTCCCCTAATATCATTCTGGGGACCAATTAAAATAAATACTACTAACAAAGACGGTAAAATTCTTATTACCACCGTGTTAGTAAATAAGGTAAAAATTAAGAGTCAGGGCGTGACAAGCGTAGTAGCCCAATATAGATTATTTTAAATCTATTAATTTATATTGGGAGTATGAGCATGTGTAGATACATACGTATACTGATATATATATTTTTGAGCTGAGGAGGCTCGATATTTATGAGATAAAAGATTTCTCATTTGAAGTATGCATTGGTTTTTCTGTGGAAATTAAATTGGGAAAACATAAGTGCTAATGTTTATTTTTCTTTATTTATTTTTGTCCACTCACTCTAACATTTTCGAATGTTTTCCCCTGGGCCCTTCGTTTTAAAAATTCCCAGTCTGCAGAGTTCAAGTTAGATCTAGTAGGAGACGACGAGACATAGTTACCCATATCTCAGCCACTTTTCACAAATGTTCTAAAAAACGTCGCCCAGGGCCGCCTAGGCGCTGGGCGGTTGGGGACCATTTCGATTTTGCCCAAATCATCGAAGCTGGGAGCCACCGCAAAAAACAGCAGCCTAGGCGGGCTGGCAAGGCGGCTTGATTTTTTTTTGGCCCGATTATGTTTTTTTTTTGTTAACCTATCTCTCTGTCTACTCTGAAGTCCAAACACGAACTCACGAAGACAAAGACATACTGTACAACGCCTCTATCTCTTTCTCTCTCTGTCTAATTACCTGCCTCTCGATCTCCTCAGTGCTTGCCTCTCCGGCCATCCATATCCGGTCGCCTGGCCGCCCGCCGGTGTGCAATACCCCAGCGCGGCAGCGCACAATTTCTCTCTCTCTCTCTCTCTCAGTCTCTCTTGATCTTTTCGGCCAAGGATGCAAGGTTTTTTTTTGTCAATCTTCAGTTCTTAACTCATTCTTTATATTAATCAGTTTAATGAGTTCAAACTAATTATGGGTTATCACTTTTTAGTTGTAGATTTCCAGGTGTTGAACTGTTGAAGGGTTCTCAATTTTTTTCAAGTTCGTTCTTGGTAGAAGAAAAGAAAACAGGTACTTTTCTGGGTTCTTTTTTTAGATAACATGTAAGATTATGCAATTTTGCAAATCTTGTTTAAGTTTTACTTGATTAACTAATTAGCTTGTTCGAATGTTCTACCAATTTTGGCATGAATGCATGATGCAGTGAGTTCAATGAGTTGTGATTTGTGAATTTGTAATTGGTAAAATTTCAAATTTGTGATTATATTAGTTAATGGAATAATGGTTATGTGGTTTTGACGTTTACCTACATAGCTAGTTGGCCACATACATCATATGCAATATGAATATATGATTTTGTGAATCAATGCATCTGTTTAAGTGGTTTGTTATCTTTGGATTTGCAATTTTGGAATATGAGATGTGTTATTCTACCAATTTTGGTGAATTATGAGGTTAATGAGTTGTGATTACATTATTTAGTTATTTACACATACAGAAAAATGGCTGGAACTACTTCTTCTTTGGCATCTAACGCAATGTCGGAGACGACTGCGGCATTGATACGCAACTTAGGTGATATGGGTTGGGAATATGCGGAGTTAGCGGATGCTACAAATGTAGATAAGTTAAAGTGTAAGTTGTGTGAAAAACTAATGAGTGGTGGAATAGATCGACTCAAGCAATATGTTGCCAACATCAAGGGGAATGCCACCGCATGTAGGAATTCATCAGATGATCAAAAGGCAAGATGCAAGAAAGCTATTGAGGAAGGAAAAGGAAGAGGAAGACGATGAAATAGAATTTGAGTTTGAGACCAACACAGAAGAAGTGCAAGAGGAATATGGAGGAGATGAATTTGAGGCATAGGCTAGCAAGAATCTAATTTGTTTCTTTCAAATTGTTTTTTTTTATAATATCTAAGAACATTGTTGTTGAACATTTTGTTTTTGAAGTATTTTTGCTATTTTAGAACATAATAATGCTTTTTATAAATTTTCTTTATATAATTATTTTAATTAAATAAATAAAAAATATAGAAAATAAAAAACCGCCTAGGTGCCCGATTAATCCTCTGGCCGCTAGGCGCTGGCTGTCCACCCGACTAGCGCCTAGCGTTTTTTAGAACCTTGTTTTTCACTAGTAGGTTACCTGCTTAACCTACTAGGATATTTTTTTTCTGCTTCCGTTTTCTTTAGTAGCTCTGAATACTTTTGAGATATTTTTATGATATTTTTTCAGTGGTATTCTAAAACCAATGGTCTATAATCTGGATAATAATGGGTTGTTTTGGAGAATGATATTTGTTGTTAAGAGGGTAGTTATATAATTTTTTCAGGTTAGGGTTGTCCATTTTCAGGGGAGGTTTGCTGAATTTTTCGGTAAATTTTCCTTCGAGGTGGTCCCCGCAAGACTTACTTCAGATTTCAGGGTAAAATTCGGGGTGGGTCTTGACACGAACATTATTGATGCACACCAATCTTTCTATTCCGTCTTGGGGCTATGCAATATTTGCATACAACTTTACTATTCATCTACGACCCACCATCATTGAATATTTTTGTACTACAGCTCGTGACTGTGTAGGAGGATTGACATAAAATTGCAATCCTTGAGCTTGGTAGGATTGAAACGGATCTCCAATCCTTGAGCTTGGCTATATGTTATTTCTAGGTGCCAAATCACATTGTCACTGCGTATAATGATGGGTCATTTGAGATGAATAAGTACTTATGTTGGTTGGATATGAACCTCCAACTATTTAATCCGCATATATAGAAACCTTGTCAAGTGATCTCATTCACCGCTAAATTACGGATTATCACTTTAATGAGACAATATTTCCGCCGTTAGGGGAGATAAAAACACAAGTGTTCAAGTAGAACGACGTGAATTGTCGTGGTTTGTCCCCACTAAGTCTCATCTTGATCCCAAATGCTTAAAGTGTTAAAGTGACGAGATCACATGCTGCAAATATGTCTGCAAAGATTGATGTCTTACAAAAGGACGTGGCGCGACCAAAAAGTGTTGGTCTTGACGCCATCACCATGGATGGTGATATGGTGACACCATATAGTGGCAAAATTGGTGTCACTCGGCCGTGTGGCTCCCCAAAAGGGGGGAGGCCCTTAGGTTAGATATTTTCTCGCACTAGGAAGAAAGCGAGCTTGGCACAACCTGATGCATTGATCAGTGATACTCAAATTCATCTCATGAAGTTTGAATTGTGATTATCGTTGGGGGACACCTCAATGTCAAATCCAATCCATATAGAGATCTCTACAAGTATTATACTAGTGTACATGAGGACGTGGGACAATGAGTCTACTATCGAACCACCCTTCATTGATGGATATTAACTTAGTTGATTGGCCTAATGGAAAGATGTGATCCAACATTTACAAATAGATAGGTCCTTGGGTAGGTGATGCCGACACCGCAAGTTAAACCATATCAACTATGTCTTCGTTAGATAGCGTAGTGAGAACAAGAGCTTAGACTCACCTTATGGCGCAAGGTCTCTCACTAACACGTACTAGGATCGACCACGATGAGATATGCTCTCGTAATGAATGTCATTGAACTCCACTACTTTGTCAGTTTGGTAGTTTCTGAATAACTGAACATGCAGCCTATGTGGGATCAGAGATAGGCACGAAGATCTTAAACGGACTTCATTCATCCAAATCAAGTGGCTCTAGACCACAGGAGCATGCGTTTGCTAAATGTACTAAAACGCATATGGACTCTACTTGATTTGGAAGGGATATGGTAAATTATACCTTTGTGTGTTCATTCCAGATTTACATGGACTCTTGATTGAACAAGAAATGTCAATATGTATCAACATTTGAAGTTACAATGAAAAGATCTTGGGAAGACATGGTCTCGATAAGGCACTGAATGACTGTATTGATGATGATTTTTCATCAATCGGCTTAGGCGCTCTATAACTAGTGAGACCTACATATACTCTCATGATTAGTCAAAATCTTTGCTCTAAACAGAGATCTGTTGTTTTGTCTAAACAAGATGACAAATATGTGTTACGAGATGAAGTTCTCATCTAAGTATAATAAGACGCATCAATGTACTCAATACAATAAGAAAGACTTGACATCTCATTCGATATGAAAAGTTGTAAAGCTAAGTTTATATATGTGCCCACGCAATGCCAATGTAATGGCAGTAACTCATTTTTCAATACTTAATGGTATGAAAGGTTGAGGCTTATTCTATCCCAACATAAGAAAGACACATTAAAAACGAAATCAGAATCTGCTAAGTTTCATAGGTCAACTTCCATGGGACTTACAGAAAATCTCACTCACTGGAAAATGGTGAAATTTGTACCATTGGAAAGGTCTATGTGTCTACTTTTCAGGGACATCAACTATTTGATCATAGCTATCATATTGAGTGATTTATGGCCGTTTTCGTAAAGGAGGACAAATCTGTCCGAGAATCTGATTTTGGCAAAACAGTCAGCTTCGACTGTGTCAGGACCTACCCCAAATTTCCCCCTTGAAACCCGGAATAAATCCTGTGGGACCCATCTCAAGGAAAAATCTACCAAAATTCTCGGTAGAACCTCCCTTGATAATGGGTAACCCTAACTGAAAGGAAAATCACCAAACCCAACTAAAAAATAGTTCCCCACAATATCCAAAAATATATTCTCTCACAATAAACAAATGAATCTTTTCAGCAGCTCTCGATACACTTTAACCAACCCAAATATTTAGAGCATCTACTAGGAAAATAAATGAGAGAAACAACAACATAGGTTAACTCGTAACCTATTTGGGAAAACTGGATGCAGTATGAATTTTTGACAAGCCTCCTATCCTCGCCGAACCGAACTCTGCAGACTGGGCATTTAAAACGAAAGGCCCAGGGGAGAAGCATTTTAAAAAAACGTTAGAGTGAGTGGATAAAATAAATAACAAAATATGGAGCAATGAAATCAAATCTATTCTCTCCCAACATTTCCATTTAGCAAAAATATTTTGCTTGCCATTCATGGAAATCTCCATAAATACTCATAAATAAAAATGATGAACCAATCCCTTTGGTTCTCATTAATTAATAAAAATTTGGGGAAAAATGTTTCACCATAACGATGAGCCTCCCAGGCTAGGGTCTGAGCCTCCTAGGCTATAATAGTGTTGAGTAAAAATTGTAAATAAATATATACCCAACACAATTTCACCATATCTTATTAACTTAGATAGTGTTTTAATTATATCTGGTTCAACATATTCAAGACAGAATGTGTCTCTTAATCACAATCCCTTGTTACAAGGGAACACCTTTTGATTTCATTTACCAAGAAACCATTGTAGGTTTGTTTATTTTTGTGACTGTACCCACATTTAGGAATGGGTTGCCTACATACACTCGTGGTTCAAAGGTTCCAACAAGTGAATGACTCGTTGGAGGGCTTTGACTTTAGGATGAGAGTAGTGTTTGGAAATGTGTTTGGATTTGTATCTGAAGGCATTTGAGCTTTGCAGTAAGATTTTTTTTTTGAAAACTTTTTTTTTCGCAGCTGGATCCAGTTTTAAAACTAGATTGCCTACGTACCTTATGAAGGGATCAAGCTACACGTAGTTCGCCTGATTGATTCAGGATGATTTTTTTTGGTGGGGTGGCTGCATGATATTATTCGGTTAGAATTTGGAGTTTGCCTAATAAAAAAGTAATATTATATTCGAACTTCAAATCTCAAATATGATATTAATCAGTTAGAATTTGAAGAAGCACATCTAGCATTTTAGGACTAGACTGCCTACGTACCCCCTTTTGGGGGATCAAGCCGTCGTAATTCGGGAGGTTTATGACTCTAACTTTGCTTGGACCGCCCTCCCGGCTTTTCAGTCCAAAAAGCTTTTTTTTTTTTGCTTGAACGACCCTTTTGTGGGTTTCTTGTTCAACAGAGATCATGATTTTTCCATGCGCCTTTTGAGACGCAGAAAAGTTCACAGACAAATTTGGATTTCACTTTACTGGCGATGACTCCACCTCAATTTTCTTGCTATCGATCATGTCTTGTATTACATTTTTCAAAACGAAACAATCGCTTGTTGGATGACCGATAATAAGATGGAAGCGACAGAATTTGGGATTCTTGGTCTTGTTGACCTCACCTGGATGTTTTAGCTTAGGAAGTTCAATGACATTTTCTTTGTAGAGCACACTGAAAATTTCTTCTATGTCCTCGTCAGCGAAAGAATATTTGATTTATTTCCTTTCCCTGAGAGTGAGTTCCCTTGACATATCATCTCTTCCACATGCATTTGATGTTTCACTAGTTTTGACAAAGGTGGCTAGTGAATCTCCCAGTATTGTCTGCTCTTTCACTTTTGAAGAGCATTTCTATTGGGATCTTCTTACGAGCAACATGTCTTTCGACATTACTAGCCTTTGAGACAAGCTCGTCGAATGTTTGAGGTTCTGCAGTACTAACGAAAGCTGTTATCTCTGGAAGGAGATTGTTTGAGCAAATTTGTACTGCAGATTGCTCCGTCAATTTATCCGAGCATTGAACATGTAAGCTCCTCCATCTAGAAATGAACACATTGGCCTATTCGTCATCCTTTTGCTTTGTGTCGACCAAGTCAATTATTGAGACCTTCTTCCTTAAAGTGACAAATTGTGCCAGGAATGCTTTTTGCAGGTCATCCCATGTGAGTATGGCGTTGGGTTGTAATTTAGTGTACCATGTAAAAGCTGCTCCTTTGAGAGATTGAACAAATTGTCTTACTAATAATGCATCGACTTGTGACGCTTCCCCACAAGCTGAGTAGAAATGGGCCAAATGTTCGTGAGGAGAACTATTTACTCCGTCAAACTTGTCAAAAGTTGGGTTCAAATATCCTTTAGGGAAAGGTAATGCATCATAGTGGGAAGGATAGGGCTTGAGGTACCCAAAAACTAGGGGATTTAAAGATAGTTGTAATTATTTGATCCTGTCAGCAATCATAGTCATGATGTCTTGTAGCGAGACTGAATTTGAATGAGTCTTTATGGGTTCCTCGTTCGCCTCTTTCTTTTTCTCCTTTTTCCTTTTTAAGGAGGGCAAACTTTGCTACCAGCTTAGCAATTTCAGTATCTTTCTCAGCTAGTTGTTCAGCTGCTTTGGTCTTGGCATCAACACGCCTCTTAGCTTGTACTTCTTTTTCAGCTTGTAATACAAGAGCTCCTGCTTCAGCTTCAGCTAGTCTTCTTTGCAACTGCTTCATTTGTTCTTCTAATGTTGACGTGTTGGTCATCATAACTGACATGGTTTCAGACTTTATGTCCATATTTTGGTTGAACCATTTCGGGGTTTCCATCGGCCATGTATAAGGTCTTGGCTTGACTTGAAACTCGAGAAATGCTCCTTGTTGTGTCTCAGCTTGAAATGCCCCCACAACTTTTTGGGTTTGAATTGCCCCCAATCGCATAGCAGCATCTTTCTCTTCCTTGCAGGCATTGTGAGAGGTTGAAATGAACTTCACTATTTGAGGTTGGCTGGAAGTCATGTTGGCTGTCGATGCTTGTTGTAGGGGTTTGAGGTTATGGGCTTCATGCCTTTTTAGAACCTCACATTTTCCCTTGGTGAGTGTCACCATTTCATTTTTCGTGGCATTTATACTGATTTGAGTAACCACGTGTGGTGATGCCTTAGTGATCAAGTTGAGAGCATTGAGCCAATCATAATTTGAGTGATGACAACGGCTTGACTAGTCTTGACAACTGAAGTCTTGATGACTTTTGAAGTTGTTGATGTGTTTTGAGTGGCTACAACTTTTTGAGTAGCTTCTCCTGATTGAGTCTTGGTGGCGTATCTCCTTTGAACTCTTGCCGCTCTCTTTTTTGCATTTCTGAGAGCATTCTTCAAAGGTGATCTCTTCAATTAGGACTTGTTAATCATTCCAGAGGTATTGTTTACTTTATCATCATGGTCAGACCCCAAACTGTTGCTTAAAATGGAAGCTTGATCAATGACAAATGAGACACAATGACCAGCTTGACTTGCATGTCCACCTTTTGATTGAGCGCTTTCAAGCTTATGGACTTGGATTATTCCTGGTGGTGCCATCTTATTTCCCCTGAGACAAACAAGTAACGAATTTGACAAGTTTCTTAGTAAACGGAGATGAAGGAAAATGGATCCCCAGTGGAGTCGCCAAAAACTATGTTGAGTATAAATTGTAAATAAATATATACCTAACACAATTTCACCCTATCTTATTAACTAAGATAGAGTTTTAATTATGTCTGGTTCAACCCATTCAAGACAGAATATGTCTCTTATTTACAATCACTTGTTACAAGGGAACACCTTTTGATTCTGTTTACCAATAGACCATTATAGATTTGTTTGTTTTTGTGACTGCACCCACATTTGGGAATGGGTTGCCTACGTACCTTGGAGAGGATCAAGTCACTCATAGTTCAAGGGTTCCAACAAGTGAATGACTCGTTGGAAGGCTTTGACTTTAGTAGTATTTGGAAATGTGTTTGGATTTGTGTCTGAAGGCATTTGAGCTTTGGAGCGAGACTTTGGCTTCAAGCGATCCGGGAGTTTATTTAGATTGGTGGTTGTATCTAGATTTAAATCCAGACTGCCTACATACCCTTGTAAAGGGATCAAACCAATGTAGTTCAAAAGGTTTGGTTATGGATTTGATTCTCTGGTGCTTCAGGAATTTGGCCAGAGTTATTTAGACTGGAAGAATTTGACTGGTGGTGTCAGGGATTCTGTTTTCAATTGTGGTTACATCTAGTGGGTTGCTAGACTGCCTACGTACCCCTTTGTGGGATCAAACCGACCGTAGTTCATAAGAGGTTTGTAAGCTTTATGGCTTAATGCCGGCTTTTTGTTTAACAGATGTACTTTGAATCTGTTAACTGTATTTCTTGTGCACACCTAATTTGGTAGAGTGTCTGTTGATTTGACTTGGACACCCGGAATGGGTGATGCAGCAGTGTGACAAAAGGCTTGAATGGTTTTGGCCACAGTCCTTGTTTGGGGTGTAGGTGATTCCTGCAATTCCAGCCTCGGTGTGTAAGCGGATTCCCCCTCCATGCGGACTCCGCGTGTATGTTTGTGAGCGGGCTTCGCGTGTGTACTTATGAGCGGGCTCCGCATATACTTGCTTCATCTTCTGCATGAAGGGATCTCGCCTTGCCTGTGACGTCATCTCGCCTCGCCTAGGCTTAAGGCTTCTATTTTGACGTGAATATTAGCTCGCCACTCCTTAGGGCCTCTGCATTAATGTGAAGTCACCTCGCCACCCTTTAGGGTTTCTGCTTTGGCGCGAATGTCTCCTCGCCACCCCTTAGGGCTTCTGCTTTGGCACGAATATCACCTTGCCACTCCTTAGGGCTTCTGCCTTAGGGCGAATGTCACCTCGCCACCCCTTAGGGCTTCGGCTTTGGCGCGAATGTCATCTCGCCACCCCTTAGGGTTCATGCTTTGATGTGAAGTTACCTTGCCACCCCTTAGGGTTCATGCTTTGACGCGAATGTCATCTCACCACCCCTTAGGGTTCATGCTTTGACGCGAATGTCATCTCACCACCCCTTAGGGTTCATGCTTTGATGTGAAGTCACCTCGCCACCCATTGGGGTTCCTGCTTGGACACGAAGTTACCTCGCCACCCCTTAGGGTTCATGCTTTGACATGAATGTCATCTCGCCACCCCTTAGGGTTCTTGGTTTGGCGTGAATGTTGGCTCGCCACCCTTTAGGGTTTCTTGTGAAGTCACCTAGCTCGCCTGGACTTCCAGTCTTGTGAGGCCATCCTAGTTCGTCTTGCCTGGACCTCAAAGACACCTTGCCTTAGGGCTTTTGCTTTAAGTTTTCAGCTTCCCTGTGAGGTCATCTTGCATGCGGACTGCTATCTAGCTCGCCTGATAATGTTTTAGCAGGAATGCTTGTTTTCTTCTCTTGTACGGCTTTTTATGCGAAGCGCAAGGCCTTGTGTACGAGAGTAAGGGCCGAGCGGCCTGGTCTTCAAACTTGCCTGGAATGCTTGTTTCCTTCTCTTGTATGGCTTGTTATGTGAAACGCATGGCCAGGTGTACAAGAGTATGGGCCGAGCGGCCACATAATTATCTCAACGAGAAGAGGCGGGGGCGAGGTCATCTCGCCTTCTTTATGGTGACTACCTCGTGTGGTCGTCTCGCCTTAGGGGGAGATAGCTTGCGGGCTTTCGGCGGAGTAAGAAACGAGGCCGAATGATAGAGATGCTGCAAAAGAAATAAAGAGAGTTAGAGTGTGGGATCCACCTTCTTGTTGGCTCGCCGCTTCTTTTCCTCTCTCCTACTGCTTTTTGCTTCACTTGTTCTCTTCTCCTTCTTCTTCTCTTTTGTTCTTGTCTGTGTTGACTCCGCCTGCTTCTGCCTTTCTCTTGTTCCTTGCTTTTTGCTTCGCCTCCCTCGTCCCCTTCGGTCTTTCTCTATGTCTCTTTATATAGAGTGCACGGTTTGGAAGATTGAGTTCGTATTGGACTTTATTTTCAGCTGTTTGCAAGAGTCACAATTGAACTCAAAAACATTATGCATGTAGCACAAGAAAAGTATTATTATTTTATTTTTATTTTTTTATTTTTGTAATCCTTTTTTTTTTTTTAGTATCAACAAATATCGTCCTACGCTAGGCGCACTACTCACTTATAGTCAGTAGCCGCTAATAATGGCTAGCTAACATATATATATATATATATATAAATACCGATCGGTTGCCTCCCAGGCTATAATAGCATCTCACGCTAGGCGCACTACTCACCTATGGTGAGTAGCCACTAAATAATGTTTAGCTAGCAATAAAGATCATAAATCAACCCTTTATGCTGAAATGAAAATAAACATTATCCGGAAAGTCATTCCCTGAAAATAAATGTAAAATATGTCAAGTAAAATGCTTAAGAGAGTTCCCAAAATTTAATGGAACTCTTTACTCCAAATGCCTTTGAAAATTAAATAAATTTTATTTCATGCATGACATTTAAATCAAGGGTCCACTCACAGTGCTCGGCTAAGCCTGTCGACGACCCGAGGCTTCCTCCAAATGATCCTCCTCACGGCCTGAACAAAAATAATATTAATTCCCTAACTGAAATAAAACTTCAATAAATAACCCGAAAAAAAAATTAAGGGCTTAAATTTATCTTCTTCCTTGCCCAATTTCCAACCTTAATCCTTTAAGACTCAAAATTCACCATCATCCCCGATGGCTAAAAATTAACCTTAAAAGAATTCTAAATCCGGCTAATCCAAATACCAGTACTTAAATTTAAACACCGCCAAATTCCTTAACCATCAAAAAATCACAAACCTTATTAAAACTCCTCCAAAAATTATAAAACTCATTCCATAATACTTCTCATCAAATTCCCTACAAAAAAACATTTTCCCGGCGGCGGCCGGTAGCCGTTTTCCGGTGACCTCCAATGCTTCTCAATTTTTGACAGAATAATCCTCTCATCATACCCAACAACTTCCATAATTAGCACTTAGTCCAATTCTAAGGCTAACTAGGGCAATCGAACCAAAACATCCATAAATCCCTAAAACTTTCAATTATACAAACCACCCTAACGAGCTCGAAATAGACCGAATCCTTTTGAGAGAATACTCAACTTGATGAGGGTTACAAGATGAGACAAAAATCTCGGCCTATGGTGGCCGGAGGACGGAGCTCCGACGAGATGGCAGTCGGACTGCTCGGAGCGGTCTCCTCCTGCTCGGCGGCATTTCTCGCCCAGTCGTAGGCCTAGGAAGAGAGAGGAAGCAGCGGGGGTCCGAACGGGACCAGTCCGGCTGTCTCGGGTGGCCGGACGGCGGCGGGCGACGGTGGAAAAGTTTTTCGACGGACACGGGTTCGGGTCAGGGAAATAAGAAGGAAAAGAAAGAAAAGAAAGAGAAGAAAAAAGACGGGCTCGCCTCCCTGCCCAGTCTACTTTAAAACCCCAACCTAAAAATACCCACTACAAATTTTACCCCTTTTTACCAACACGAAAATTTCCCTCTTAGTGGATAACTTTTCCATGCTAACTCTGATTTTAACGTATAGCATGTCCACGAACTCGTAACGACGTCCTCTACAACTTTCATGAAGAAAGTTTTCCCAAATTCCAAACGGAATAAAAAGTCAACTTTAAGGTCCTTAACAGAAACGGTTACTTAATACGGTAAAAGACCAAAATAATACCGAAATAAATAACCGTAAAATAACTTAAGGACTGGGGTGTGACAGACTGGACTTTGTGAACATATCCTGATGAACCAGAATGTGTGTAATATATGATTGGAAAGCTAAATAAATCTAGTTTCCAAAATCGTTTACGGTTCATTCATATGTATTTTCCTAGAGGAAGTTAAGGCTGTTCTAGTACCTGAAGGTCATGCCGCGTGAAAATCTGATTTCCTGTACGAACTTATGTTTTAAGTTCACAAGCGGTCTTCTCCTCAAGATCTAAGTGTAAAAGATCATGTTTGAGGATAATACGGCATGATCTTAATAATCATTGTCCAATGTCATATTTGAAGACATATTAAAGGGCACTGACATGCTAAGTTGTTGAAATTTCCGTGATTAGTAAAAATCAGTAACCCCTATATGATTGATGTAAAGATCAGAGAAAGGTGCAAACTATAGGGGGAGCGTAGCACATACATACATGTCACTATCAAATGTGAAGGGTGTGTTGTACTTTTTTTCTCCTACGATTAAGATTCAGTTTTTCTCCCACAGGGTTTTTGTTATTTGACGAGGTTTTTGACAAGGCAACATATCAACACCATCGACATAGCAGCGCGAGGCACAAAGGGGAGGTTTTTGAATAAGTTAATTTTTTTTCTATTCTCTTGCTTTCTTTTTTTGTCTCTACACTTTATACTTCATCAATATCTTTTTAATTTGAGAATAATACTATTGTCATGTCACTTACCAAATTATACTCATAGTTTATAACAACCATTAGATCAAGGTAGATCTAAAAGATAAAAATTAGTGTAAAAAATAGTGTCAAAAATTATGTTCCTTGAACCGGACCCATATTGAAAAGGTACTACAGTAAAACAAAAAGTAAATAAATCAAAAACAGAAATTATGAGATTACAATAAAGAAAAATATGGAACGTGATGATGATGGTAGCAATTTTATTCCACTTTTATTAGAGCATTTCAAGTATAACTGCTCGTTAACAATTCTCACGTGCATCACGTGCAGATGCACGGCTAAAATGCTAGTATACATGTGAATTAAAAACAGCGGGATGTCCCAGAAATAAATTTGCAGAACAGTGGAGTGTATCGCCATTCGCCACTTTGCATTGCGTGGACTTTGATACCAGTCGATGCAATCGTTTCAGTGGTCAACTAGTTTCTAGTGAAGGCTGCATCTCTTTTTCCTTTGACTCAAACTGTTCAAAGCTACTCAGAGGGTGAATCTTCATGTTCGATCTCCACAAGGTTAGCTTCCAAAACTCTGTGATATCTGTTTCATATAGATTCTGGGTTTGTATTTTTGGATTTGGTTGTCGTTGTATGTAATTGTTCAGATGTCTGGGTATATATTTAAAGTCAAAAAGACAAATGTTCACAGGTTAATATGGTAAATATTCTGCAGATTTGGGTTTGTTGGTAAGAAAATGGAGGAAAATAAAAGAGCTTGTGAAAGTTGAAACTTGATCTTGTCATGTTGATTAATTAGAGGATGGAGGAAGATGAAGGAGTGGTATTGTATAATGTTTTCGATTTGAGTATGAGGACGATTCAAAGGTTTTAGCTTCTGTTTATATGCTCTTGCTTTCTGAGAGGAACAAGATTTAAAACTAGGATTTTGTTGTTGACTGCTGAGAGATGGACGGTTCAGGTTTAGGAGGTGGATTTTTGTCCGGTCGTAGTGGAGGGACACTAGACCTTGAACCGTCGATTCCTAGACACCAGGAGAAGCAGATGGGTCATCCGGTGTTAGCACATCATCAACGTGTGAATGTGATGAGTGGTGTTGGAGTTGATCACCACCCTGTGAGGCTTGTAGAGGTGAAAGGGTCAATACCAAGAGGTGCTTCGATGAATGTTGTAAAGGGGAAGGGGGTTGCACTTTTTAATACTAGTAATGCTTACAATTTGAGTGAAGAGGATGAGCCGAGTTATGATGAAGATGGGAATGATGAGAGCCTTGAAGGAGTCAAGGGTAAAAAGGGGTCAACATGGCAGCGAATGAAATGGACAGATAGAGTGGTTAGGCTTCTTATATCAGTGGTTGCTTGCGTGGGTGATGATGGTGTTGACGGCGGTGAAGGCCTTAAGAGGAAATCTGCAGTTTTACAGAAAAAGGGTAAGTGGAAGACTGTGTCAAAGATAATGATCGGTAAAGGATGCCATGTATCACCTCAGCAGTGCGAGGACAAGTTTAATGATTTGAACAAGAGGTATAAGAGGTTAAATGATATTCTTGGGAGGGGAACTAGCTGTAGAGTGGTGGAGAATCCTTCTCTCATGGACTCAATGCCCCATCTCTCTGCCAAGGCGAAAGATGATGTTAGAAAGATATTGAGTTCAAAACAGTTGTTTTATAAAGAAATGTGTGCTTATCATAATGGACAGTGGATACCTGGTTGCCATGATCTTGACCTCCAAGGTGATCCTTTACCTCCCGGGAGATGCTCAACAGACAATAATGTTTCTGAGGAAGAAGGAGTTGAAGAACACCATGACACTGAGGATGATGATTCAGTTAACGAAGATAATAATGCTGACGGTAGTGATAGGGACCGGATGGGTAGAACGGGTGACAGGAAGAGGTCTAGTGAAGAGGATGACCATTTCTGGCAACATGTTTCTCTAGATACTTTTGAAGTTGAAATGGCTGAGGTTCTTCAAGACCCAACAAAGTCTCTATGGGAGCGAAGAGAGTGGATCAACAAACAGAAGTTGCGACTCCAACAGGAAAGAGTCAACTGTGAGGCTGAAGATTTGGAGCTTGAGAAGCAGAGATATAGATGGCTAAGATATCGTAGCAAGAAAGACAGAGAACTGGAGAGGTTGAGGCTGGAGAATGAGAGGATGAAATTAGAGAATGAAAAGAGAGTACTGCAACTGAGGCAGAAAGAACTGGAAATAGATGTGAGGAGGTCAGAAGCTTCTTTAGAACCTTCTGTTGGTATTGACAGATTGCTAGGAAGAGATCTTGACTTGGGCAGACATCAGTAGCCTCTGCGTTCAATCATTGCCCAATACCGGAGCATGCTTGACATTCTGCAACTCTGCAAGAAATCTTCAAGCACAAAGCTTATTGAGCGCATCAACCATGTGAGATTTATATCTCATCTGCCTTTTATTTTAAATTACGATCAAACATCTATATCTCTGTATTAGTTTTAGGAATTATTGTTGTCTACAATGTTGGATGCCTCTCCTGTATAGATGCTAAGTCAGTGTTGTACTTTCGCACATGCATCTTGTGTTCGTAGGCTTGTAATTGGTGTTTATATTGATAGATATGGTTTAATCTTCAAATGATCATTGTGGTTAATCATGTTAGTCTGAAAACAAGATCTTTGGTCCCCTTTTTTATTAGTTTATAATTCATTGTATTGGGGAAACATATTCATGTGATTAAATTTTTTTCAGCAAAATGTAAACTTTGGTCCTTCTAGGGCATGCCAAAGGGTATCTTTTTTTTTTTTTTTTTTTTTTTTTTTTGTGAAGCTAAGAGTGTATCTTTAAGAGGTGAGAGATTCTGGAATAAGGCTTTTGTGTGTGCGGAAAGGATTAAGTATTGCTGATGTGTTTTCATACCTGCGCAATTCTCATTTGCCTCTTGAATAAATAGTGTTCCCACTCATGTCATTCCAGTTCTGATTCCTCTGCTCTCTGTAACATGTGTATTAGTTCTGTCGATGTTAACTTGTCATTTTTTTTTCTTTTTCTGTTTTTTGTTCAAGACATATGCATATGGCTAGAGTTGGTTCGGTTGTCTTGTAGTCATCAAGTCTTAAGTCTTACTACATACTGATGTATTGCTTCATATTTTGGTACCCTTATTCTTTCAGGTTTCTTATGTAAATTTCTATGATGGAGTGTCTTGTTAAGTTCTGAGAAGAGAAATAAAAAAGTGTTGGGTGTGAAGCACCATTTTATACTTTTCCTGTCATAAAGTCTTGATTTCTTTCCTGAGTAATCAAGAGCAACATCTGTGCTACATGTTTTAACATGCTGAGAATGCCAAGATATCTTGGTAGAGTGAAGACAAACATATTATGAGCTGTTCATGTAGTCAAATAGTGATCTTCATATATCAACCAAAAAATTATAATGTTCATCTATAATTTACTACTTGTCACCTAGTTTTGCTTGATATATGTACACCCTCTTCTAACATGTTGTTTGGTGCAAGCCCGTAATCTGTGTATTCTTTGGATTTCTTCTTCCATGCCTGACTTGTACGGCAGTTGTGACTTGTGACAGATTTTGCAGATTTCTATGTTCCCTTATATATGCAAGTCTTTTTGTACATGCATGTAGTTAAATAGAGAAAGTGAACTTGCATCAATTAAAGGTCGGATTAGGTTTCCAGTCTCTTTGATTGAAACCCTTGATAGATGAGGCTGTTTCTTTACTCTCACTACCTTGGTCTGAAAGAATTGGGCTGTTCATTTCCTCACCTGTTCTAGGTAATGTTGCTGGAGTTCCAAATCTTTATTTGCCATTGACCTTTATCTCATGTTACTCAAATGGAAATCAAGTCCTTATCCTTGAAAAATGGGTTACAGATATTGAGCTTGTTTGCTTAGGGTTTAGGGTTTAGATTGCTATATACTGAGGGTGATCGTATAAAGTTACATGTCTGTATATGCAACTCGCTCAAATTCATTTACTCAATAAAAACAACAGTAGCTGGAAGAAGCATGCTTGTATATGATGTGATTGACGTCATTCTTGATTGAGCCCAAGCCATGGAAGCAAGAGACATTTGTATTTCTTCTTTACTATGGTCCTTAAGTAAAGAGGAACCTGACCAAAAGATGAGAACTATTCTGACCTTATATAAACAAGGGACATGACAAATGATCCATTTATAATTTTGGTGTTTGAAGTTTTAAAACAATCGTAACGGTACATGAACTTGTAATCTCAACCGAAAATATGTACATACTGTTACATTCTGCGTTATCTAATGTGTTTTCTATTAAATTTTGAGGGGCAAATCCGTCACTTTTTAATTTAGTAGTATTAAATTATTAAAATTAATAATTAATAAAGAGAGGGAAATAAGAAAGGAAAAGTATTATTGTCTTTTTTTTGTTCCCATTCAAACCTAACATACACAAAAATGGTGATCAAGGTAGGACTATAGAAGGAAGTTGGAAGATGATTTAATTTGGTAAGTTATGAAAGAAAAAGTTTGAATATATATCGGTGGGTTGGGATGAGCAATGTAAGGAAACTTAGAGCTTCGAGCAAGAAAACTATGTCCTAGTTTTACTTGGATTGGGATGATCAACAAAGTCTTTATTTTATTTTTTTATTTTTATGAATAAGAGTCTTTTATTAAAACCAAACACAGTAACTTATAAACACAACAAATAGTAAACAAAGAAATTAGGTAAGGGGAAAACAACAAAGTTTTTAAGAATATATGGTTTGAGTTTACAAGATTAAAAAAGTATATAAATAGGAAAAAAAAGAAAAAAAACATAATATAAAGAAATAGAGAATTGAGAAAACCCGAAACCACATTTTAAAAAATGAGAAATTATAAAGAGTTAACGGTGTTATTGACGACATGTGCTAAAAGCGTGCTGGCTTTTAAACGTCATGTACCATTTTGATTATTTTGAAACTTGAAACACCAAAATTGAGAGTGGAGCGTTTGTCATGTACTGCTCTTAAAATTTTCCCTATAAACAACTTCAAGAGAAATTTTATTCATACACTTTTATATACTTAATACACATCTCTTTTATTTTTTGTCTAAATTTTTTCCTCAAATTTCCTCTTATGCCCTCTTCATGTTACTTTCTACACATCCATTTCAGTTTAATTCATCTTTTTGCTTCTGCCAAACCTATTCCAAGTAAGTTAATGTTCTAAATCTATCACTCTATTTTCTCACCGTTATAATCAATACTACTAATTCTTCAACTAAAATCAAATCAAAGTTGTAAGCAAATCGAATTGGAGACAAAGATGTTCTAAATCTATCACTCTATTTTCTTTTCTCTTCTTTATTTTATAATTCAAACAACCTCCAAGATTTTCAATCAATCGAAATATTACAGAAATTTGACATCACTAGGAAGTTTGCAAACTGCATATTTTTTTTGAGTCATAAATATGTATACAAATTCAAAAGTTTAGCATTCAAACTGAATTTGTTAATTCAACCAATCAAATTCATAAAAATAAAAAATAAAAATAGAGGGGACAATAGTTTTTTTTCTTTTTTTTGAATAAGCAATTTGTTATGGGTGGATAAATTACTTGTCTAGCTTGATATTGATTGAATGTGGGGTGAAAGTTTTTGTTCCTTTGTATTTTTTCTTTTTGTTTATTGATTTTTTTTCCAATTATTATCAAAAGGGGTAAAATTGTATTAAAAATATGTCCAAAAATTAGGATTGTGTATTAAAAAATTTGCTATGTGTGAATAAAATTTCTCCAACTTTAAAGAAAAGAAGAAGAAGAAAAAAACATAATATGTTATAAACTAAGGAAGTAAGAGAGAGATGATAGAGAGACAATATGTGGGAGGAGAAACAAGCGTATCATTCATTCTCATTAGACCTCTTTATATAGGAGCGAGTAATCATTACAGGAAATCTTCTCTTAGCCGACGAAAAATAATAAATCCATCGTCTAAGTCTGTTTTCGTCGACGGAAACACAATCGTCGTATAAGACCCCACAGTCGTCGCCTAAGATCCATTTAGGCGACATAAACTAACTGTCGAGGACGTCCGTCAACTGAGATATGCCTATCCGACGAAATATGTTTCGTCGTCTAAGTTCTGTCGACTTAGTAACTCCCAGGTGATGAATTATTTCCGTCAGCAGAATTTCATCGGCTCAGTAACTCTTAGGCGACGAAAACTGACTGTGGAAAGTGGCTCGTCGTCTATGTTTCGTTGATTTAGATACTCATAGGCGACGACATATTTCCGTTGGTAAAGGTGGTCTTGGGCAACGAATCTTTGTCCGTCGGGTAAGCTAGTCCTGGGCGACAAACCTTGTGCTGTCGGCTAAGTAATTCTTAGGTGATGAATATGTCTTACTTAGCCGACGCCCTATTCCGTCGACTAAGAAATGCCTTTATTCCCTGACAGAATGCAGAACGAATATATTTCCTAAGTGAAACACATCATTTATTAAACCTCTGCCCAGAAGAGAACATCTCTCTTAATTGGTATGTAACTACTTTAATTCATCTATTTTCTTTATTTAGCCATATTTTTCGGCGAACTTTCCGGCGATTTTGCAGGTCATATATGTAACTTTTGTGTGTATACATATGTTGAAATAATTAAATATTTAATATATATATATATATATTTATAGAGGACCCTTCTAATGAGGGATCCATTTTTTTGTTCATTTCTAGGGATAGATCATTTGACGAACTTTTCGATCACAAAATTAAATCTCCACCGTTCAGTTCATTTCTACAAATTTTCAGAAAATTTGGTGATCGTTAAGTCATCTAAATGAGAGATTTATTTTTAATAATCTTGAACGGTGTAGGTTTGACATAAGTGTTAAGTTTTTTTGTTTTAATCTCAGTCATCTAAGCCCATTAAAAAACAGTTTAATGATGCGGACCTATCCTTAAAAATGAACAATAAAAGGGATCCCTCATATATATATATATATATATATATATATATATATATATATATATATCTAGCTTTTGTGTGTATGATTAATATAGGTTATAATTAATTTATCAAATTTTCGTTTTCATGTAAATCATCTGTGTGTTCAAATAATAATATTGCCGTGATGAATCATGTAATTTAGAATTATAATATTCTTATACATTCATAAATTGTTACCCTTCGAAATCTATTTCAAGAACCATTATGTTACGACTGTGTTTAACAAAATGGTTTTTGAATTGTCCCATATTTGGACAGTTTGAGAGCATATGACATTGAGATTCCGTTTGTTGTTGGTGCGTTTCATTTTCAGTTGTGGGTATATATATTTCGATAGGATATTTCTTTATTGTTCCTTGAGTGCATACTAGATATAGATATTCGTGCACTTGGGGAACTGTAGGGAGATGCTACCGAAATTTTCTCACATGCGAATTCGAAATGTCCCAACAACAAACGAAATCATAATGTGATGTGCTCTCAAATGGGATTAGGGCCCTAACCGGAGGCATAAGGTGCAGATTAAGCGATATGAACAACGTACATTAATATATCTTATATATATAATAAGTATATATATTTCCCGTTTATTATTCATGATTTTTTTATTATATATTTTTGTTTCCTGTTATTATAGTGTACAACATGGACAAGAGCTGAATGCAATTAGGGAGGGAGTCCCCTCTTTATATGGGAGGCATTTTTTATTTTCTTTAGTTCGTGCGTCTACATAGTCCTCCAGACAAAGTTATTCACATATATCCGTGCAACAAATGTCTCGATCAGAAACCAGTAACATATGAAGACATGTATTCTCACTTAGCACTAAACGGTATTTGTTCTAGTTATACCACATGGACATGGCACGGTGAAAATCAAGTTCAAATGCCTACACTTACATAAATTCAAGCACAACATAATTAGCAGATAAGATCTTCCAATGCTAGTTACGGGGACCCTGCTATGATGAACATCTTAAACGATGCCTTCCCGTTCGCCGCCTTATGATATCAGGAAAATGTTGTTTATGACAACTCTCCTGACACATTCCCTAATGTCTCCCACATTGACTACATGACTGATTATGATAAGTACAACAGACTTGTACGGCAAGTACAAATCCTATTGTATCCTGGCAGTGAGCATACTGTGTTGGGTACTGTCATGAAGCAAATAAAGATAAAAAAACCAGTGGGAAAAGTCTAACAAATGTTTTGACAAGGATATTGCACTTATGAAGGAAGTGTTTCCTACTGGTAACAGTTGTATGGAAGATTTTGACTAGATAAAAAGCATGTTGGCTGACCTCGGTTTTGATCACCAGAAGATAGATGCTTGCATCAATAACTGCATCTTGTATTACAAAGATTACAAGAATGCACTTAAGTGCCCACACTGCTACGAGCCAAGGTATGAAGCTTCCACTTCATCTATGCAGAAAAACCCCATTCCTAGGAAGGTTCTTCATTACTTCCCGTTAGGTCCTCGTCTGCAGCGTCTATACATGTCTTCACGTATGGCTAAACATATGAGATGGCACTAAGGAGAGAGAAGATAGATCCGGATAATCTCACACACCACGCAGACGAGGAGGCTTGGAAGCACTTTGACCATTCATTTCCCGAATTTGGTGGAGACTATTGAAATGTAAGACTCGGACTTGAAATAAACAGATTCAATCCTACTGGAAACATGAGTTTGTCTTATAGCATTTGGCCTGTGATAGTATTTCCGTACAACCTACGTCCCAACATGTGTATGAGGAAGGAGTATAATTTCTTTATACTTATGTTTCCAAGGCCGAATTCTCTAGGAAAGTTCTTGGATGTGTACATGAGACCATTATTTGACGAGCTACAAGAGTTATGGGAAAATTGACTCCCTACTTTTGACAGGTATGGTCAAACTTCATTCCTGATGAAAGCAGCTGTTATTTAGACCATCAGTGATTTTCAAGCTTACGGAATGTTGTCTGGATAACAAACTAAGGGGCACAAGACTTGCCCAGTATACTTAGATGACATCAATTCTAGTCGCCACGCTGACAATATATGTTACTTGGGATCTCGTAGATGGCTTGATAAGAATCACGAGTGGTGGTGGGATGCTGATGCATTTGATGCGACTGAGGAGCATAATCTGAAACCTCTAGGAAGGTTTGGTGAGTGAATTTTGGAGAAGCTTAACAAGCACTGGTTCAAATATTTAAGCATCAGTAAAGAAGTAAATGACTTGAATTCTCCCACGCCTGATGAGTTTAAGTATTGGATGCACAATAGTGTATTCTTTGAATTGCCTTACTGGTCAACGTTGAAAATCAGACACAACTTGGATGTCATGCACATAGAGAAGAATGTTTGTGACAATGTTCTTGTAATAATTTTGAATCTCAAAGATAAGAACAAGGACACCCCCAAAGCCCGTGTCAATCTTAAGAAAATGGGTATACGCCATAAGCTATGGCTAGTAGAGAAGGAAAAAATAAAAATAAAACCATATTGTCTCAGGCATGCTACACAATCCTTCCTTAGAAGAAGGCTGAAGTGTTTCAGTGGCTTCATGCTTGGGTATGCAGGAAATATCTTCTGATGTGTTAAGATGGGAAAAAAATAAGATTACTGGTTGAAGATTCATAATTGTCATATTTTGCTGCAACGTCTTCTTCCCGTGGTCATTAGACCATATTTGCAGAGTGATGCATGTGGTTGACACGTTAGTGGCTTTGTCTAATTTCTTTCAGAGGATATGCGCTAAAGAGCTTAAAAAGTCTAATGTTCGGTCATTACAAAAAGACATTGTGTACATCATGTGCAAGCTGGAGAGGATATTTCCCCCAACTTTCTTTGACATCATGATTCACCTCATGATCCACCTTCCCGAACAAGTGTTGCTGACTGGTCCGGTACAATATACCTGGTGCTATCTAAATAAGAGGTATATATGCACTCATTTTCTAATTAATCATCTTTCAAATTAAGATAATTTTTTTAAATATTTATTGTAAAAGAATAAATATCTGTTTTGCAAGTAACTGGGGGATTTCAAGAAGTCGAACAGAAACAAACATTTCCCTGAAGGATCGATCACGGCGGCATACATTCAGGCTGAGTGCGTAACTTACTACAACACATATCTCAATGATGAAGACACAGAGAGGGAATCATCTAGAGCAGGTAATCAATTCAATCTATCAGTTGTTTCCAACGATGTTCAACCGTATGATAAGTTAAATAATTTTGAAAGATTGCGTGACAATAAGATCAAAGAGACTCATTGGTATGTCCTTCAACATTGCAACGAAGTTGAGCGGTACTTGAAGTCCCATTTGGAAAGGCAGGATGGTAATGAAGTCATTCACAAGAGAGATTTTCCTGATTACTTCCCTATTTAGGTACCTTCTATCTCTATGATGTTACATAAATTAAATATGTTGCTTTTTGATGTTATAGAATGTAATAACGTTGCTCTTAAAATTTTTATAGATGATGCACATTCAACAACATTTTCCTGCTTCTTACGACCCAGAGTTGCACTTGTTGGCTGGAGGACCCCAAAACCACAAAGTTTGTGCTGGATGTTTTGTGAACGGTGTTAAGTTTGTGACGTGAAAAAGAGATGAATGCCATGTCAGCAAAACAATGGAAACATGGTTGAGGGTGTGGGTTTCAACTACTACGGGGTGTTTGTCAGTGTCATCAAACTAATCTACGGCAAGGGTATGCCAGTCGTGTTGTTCAAGTGTAAATGGTTCAATACTGACCCAACCAGACAAAAGAGTACCAATATGAATCGTGGTTTGTTTTCAGTGGACTCAAACAGTGTATGGTATGAGAATGAGCAATTTATTCTTGCTACCGTGGCGAAACAAGTGTTTTTATCTTGATGATCCGGCTTTGGGTGAGGGTTGGAAAGTGGTGCAGGTGATGTCACATAGGAATATCTGGAGTGCAGTTACACGAGGAGGAGATGATGAGAGTAGGCCCAGTGAACCAACAACTCAACCGAATAAACCATATCAAGAGGAATCTCCATATGTTGTCCCCGATACTGAGGATATTCGCGTCAACAACCAACACGTTTTGGCTACCTTAGGTTACATTCTAATTACACCATTTGAAGTGAACTCGTTACAACGCAACCCCAACATGATGATGACGGCTTCATAGATGATTAATACATAGATGATGATGTGTATTCTGACCAAATTGAGGAGGATGATAATTCGAACGACTCGAATTATGATAAGTACGATTAACCATTATTGTGGATTTCAATCGGTCTAATCTACTTGTATTAATTTGGAATAACTTCGGATGTGTATTTTTAAATTTGTAACCATGTCCAACCATTTATTATTCATGCAAATTTGAATTTTTCTATATGTAATTTTCGGTTGCAAAGTGTTTTTTGGTTTTTCGATGCATATTTGGTGTTATGGTTGAATTTTCAGCAAACTGCCTGGATATGTAAATTTAATAAAATATGTACAAAATTGTTAAACATCTACTTAGGCGACGAAAGCTGAAGGATTAGTCGGCTTAGTCTTACCTAAGCGACGAAAACTTTCCGTCGCTTAGGTTTCCGAATATTAGTCGGGTGAATTTTGCGCGTTTTTATAGCCAAAATTTTATGTTACTTAGGCGACGAAAATTGAAGGACTCGTTGGCTTAGTCCTACCTAAGACTTTCTGTTGCCTAGGATCCTAAAATATTAGGCGGGAGAATTTTGCGCTTTTTTTTTTTGCCAAAATTTTATATTACTTAGACGACGAATATTTGTCTTAGCCTACATAATGTATTTGTCAGCTAAGATAAAATCGATAAAAACTCAACACTCACTCTTTTCTTGTTCTGAAACCCACTCCAATCCCTAAATTCTCAAATCTCCTACAGAGCTGTGCCACCGTCTCCACGCACCGCCTCCACCAACCGCCTTGACCCATCGAAGACCCCATTCACCCATTGAAAACCGCATCTAGTGATCAAGAAACTCATCGCAACCGTGCGCATCCACCCACCTCCTTCCCTCATCGGCACCGCATCCACCTGTCACTCTGATCTTGCTGCTCCCACCTTCTCACCGCCTCTAGTCTCGCCACCGCATCAACCTTAAATCCCCAATACTGAGGTCTGTATTCCATCTCTCATAATAGTTATCCTAAAACCTTATTCTGTAAAGACTTTCTTTCTAATCTATGAGTATTGTATGATGCGGAATTTAAGAGTTCATATAAGTGTCGAAACTGTCAATATTGGACTCCAGCCTTGTTATTGGAGTTCAACGTGTATACTATATTTGACAGTATTTCAAATAAGAATAAGAATGAACTTCCTGTCTGTAGTTCTATGCAATGTTCATTCTGCAAGTATTAGCACATATATCTGTATTATTTAATGCTTCGGTTGCATCAAATAGAGTAATATGTGAATCAGGATAGGTATGTCGACAATGATTAATTTAATCTTAGCTGCTTAAGTAGTAGTGAACTACTTGAAAGATTAAAGGTGTGTTTGAGAATGAAAACACCAAGGACATAAGTGCTTTTAGAGCCCTACATTTCCAAACATGTCAACATTTAAACTAGCAAGACCTTCTTTACATCAAGAATTCAAGATTATGATGAGAATTGAAATTTGTTTAGTCCTTGTGGTTTGAAGTCGATATATGTTTAGTCCTTATTATGGTTTTATTTTAATCTGAATAGTCTTTAAAGTCACAATTTTTTATCCAAATAGTTCTTATGGTTTTATTTTAATCTGAATAGCCCTTAAAATCATGATTTTTCATCCAAATAGTGATTCTGACAATTTTCTCAGTTAAAGGTCATAAAGACTATTTGGATGAAAAATCACGACTTTAAAGACTATTCAGATTAAAATAAAACCATAAAGACTATTTGGATGAAAAATCGTGACTTTAAAGACTATTCAGATTAAAATAAAACCATAATAAGGAATAAACATATATCGACTTCAAACCACAAGGACTATACATTATTTTACCCTTATGATGATGGTAGCTAGCTGTTGTGTGGTGTTGTGTAGTTGATCTGCTTAATACCATATAATTGTGGGAAAAGAAGGTCAACTCGGTTTACTTTGATCATTGATATATTAGATAGTAGTAATCTAGAGTTGTTTAGGTTGATGGTGTTGTTGTGGTGGTTAATGTGGGTTGTGATTGTAGACGGTGGAGGGACAAAAGCATAAGCTCGAAGAGAGTGAGCATTTGTTAAATCAGCGGAGGTATATCATAATTGTGTAGCTTGCATCAACAATATCAACTGAATGTGATAGTGTTTATGCCTTTTGTATTATGAATTTAAGATGTTTTTGCAGGGACCTGAATACCAAGTACAAAAATTGTGTTGTTGACATCCTCAAGTCTGAGCCTTAACAAATTGTAATGTCACATTTCTCTCATGCCTATGCTTTCCTTGTTATCTATAGTAGAGCTCATAAGTTTTGTCTTGTTGGTGCTTGAGTACTTGATGTTTTTGTATTTGAACTTTTCTTAGGGTTATCTATCAAAGTATCCATGCTCTTAGCACTTGAACTAAAAGTTGAAGTTAGAATTTAGGGGTAGTGCTTATTTTAACTAATTTCCTGCATTTCATGGTCAAAGTTTCGTGCTCATTTTAGTATATACCAATATACATTTCACATCAGACTTGCCTCAGTTATCAAAGCTTTTGCAAGTGTTTGCTCATACCAATATCACGTTGTATCTTCTGTTTAAGTGGCTCACAGCTTTTGTTAGTGTTTGGTTATTGCTTATATCAACCTACATGCATTGGCTAGATACTAGTATGAGAAATTAAATGATTTATGTATCTCCAATGCATCAACTCTAAAAATAAAAATAAAAAAGTGAAGAAAGACAAGTGGTTTGATCTTCGTGCATTTTTCTGTGGACTATTAGGTTGCGTTTGGCACAACTTGCAAGCTCCTTGGCTTTTAAGCAAGGACGTTTTTGGTGTTTAGTAAACAAATAATAAGTTAATTTTTAAATAAGTGGCAGCTGTTTTCAAGACAAAATGAGAAGTTGCTCCCCCCTCCTTCTCCTTCTAAAAAGAAGGATTTAGAAGGAGAAGTCAGCAAAACATGCGGGCTGTTTGCGAATTTATAATATTTTTAAAAAGACATTAGGTACCCTTAAAAACATCAACATATTACTAGCTGGTCAAACAACAAATTACTCTTGGAAACACATAAGCCACCATCGCGCACTCCCACTCTCTTTCAGAGCTCATTTCTCCATTATGTCTCCATCTTTGCTCACCTTGTGCGTACCTGGAGTTGGGTAAGAGTTTTTCTCTCTCTCAGATCATATTAATACATTAATCGATCCCTATTTCATAGTTGCTTTTAAGAGTGTGGAGACTGTAAGTTTGAATCAATCTCCTAATGTGTATGATTGGTTTTTGTTTATCACTCCATGTGGTAGGAATCTGTGAAGGGTTTTGAGTTTTTTTGTATTAGGTGTAGAGTTGGATCCTCCTAGTGATGAATTTTTCTTATTTAGAAAGGGTTTTGAGTTCATTTTGCAATGTGTGTGTGATCATGACTTGTGTATGCATAGCTAAGAGAGCAGCTTTCACTCCATCAATTAAACTAATATGTGTACATATATATAGGTAAACTTTACCCAATATGTATTCGTCCACAATAGAAATTGATTATTGTTTCAAATTCGATTGAAGTGAATTCAATGATGTTATGTATTTCCCCAAAGAAAAGAAGTTGGGCATTTCTAGTAGCTCGTTTTGTCTTCAATTCAAATTAAGCTTTGAATGTAAAAAGATTGATTAGAACAACCAATGTTGATGTGAAGGATTCTTGTTGATAACAGAAGAGTCAGAGACCTATAGCAAGTGATAATCATGGATGGTTAGGCTTGCTGGGATCTGTGTTTTCCCATTTCAATATGAACTGTTTATGCTTCACAGAAATAATTATAATAAAAAAGTTAAAATGATCCCATCTATATGTCTAGAATCTAGATTAGGGCAAAAGGTGACACCTTATTCTGTATCATAAGCACAATCTTAATTCAACTTTACAATCTTGACTATGATTTTTCATTGCATATCACAGTATGACCCTTTAGAAAAGGAGAAGAAATTCAAGTTTGAGCTAATTAGTATTACTAATGATCAAGTTCGTGTAGACAATTGTGAGATTTATAGTGTCTAGGTTTATGTTTCCTACAGTTTTAGCTTGATAGTGTCCCAGTTTATATTTCTTGCTGATTTATATATGGAGCATGTATCTGCAAACTTGAGAGGTACTTTGGTAGAAAATGGATAGCTTTTGTTTTGCTCATTAATGTTACCTATTTTTGTTTTTAGCTACTTTTTATATACAAACTGTTGAATTATGTTTTTGTTCAAATGATAGAGTTCCTGGTAAGGTGAGATCATCATGCATATGGATGGAACAAAATATGTGTGTTGTTCATTGTCTTAGTTGGTTTGGTATTTGATCTAGGAATGGAGAGGGCAGTTTATGGGAACAGGTTGGGGAAGTGTCTGTGGCTGTGGCTTTGAATATTTGGTGAATTTATGTCCTGTTATTTTATCAATTTCTTGTTGTGGTTGTGTTCTACATTTGTAGTAGTATATTGATCATATCTAATATTAGAAGTGATTCATTATATTATGCATGTATGGTGTTGATTTGTATCATTGCTCTCTTGTCTACCTAGATGGGAAAAGAATCGATTGTTTGGATTGAGGCCGAATGGCATATCAAGTGATGAGATGCAGATGGATGATGATGCACAAGAAGAATAATATGGTCATGATGTACACAAGAATATTTTAGTACTGGGAATGTTTTGATGTGTTAAGCTATTTTTTGTTGCTACTTCATGTCAATATAAAATGTGTTTTGCTATCAATGTAACTACTGTAAGTGTTTATGTTTTAAGATACTTTTGTGCTTGCGTGCCAAATTATAGTATACGAAGTCAATTTTAGTTTCATGACCAAATTGGGCATTTTACAAATTGGAAGCACTTTTAATTTCTAATTTACCAAACACCTTCCCACTACTTTTAGCACTCACAGCACTTATTAGTAGTTAGTTTACCAAACACTCACCACTTTGTTTTTCAGTCACTTATTCTCAAGAATAAGTAAAAGTCAGGTTTTCTGATAAGCACTGTTGCACCAAACGCAGCCTCACTCACTTTTTATCTATTACTCACTCATTTACTGTGGACATCTACTGATTGTTTTCTGTGGACTATTTCATTTTCCCTTTTTTTTTTATGTATTACTCACTCTTTATCACTTGCTACATTAATCTCTGATTGTGTTATTTATTTTTCTCAATTGTGTGTTATTCATGTGTAAGACAGTGACCATGGGGAAGAGGAAGGACCAAGCTACTAAGGCCACACTTTTGATGGAGTCAATACGGTAGAGCGTCGCTCAGCTAGTACAAGCGAGCCTACCCCTATGCCGGCTGGGATAGTACTACCAGGGGCTCCCCTGTTGATTGTATGACCCCCTATAGTTGAAAGTAGTTCAACGGGATCTACATCAGCGTTTGCAACCACGTCCGAATCTGCAAGACACATCGTTAAAAGCGCTTAAATCAAAATTAGAAGCCCAACAAGTTACTTCTTTTTTCCTCTTCTACTTGTATTAATTTATTAGAATCCTCTTGTACATTAAGTATCTTAATGTTTTCTAACATATTAATTGTAGCTCTGGCCCCGAAAAAGAAGCGGGGTTTATGTTATGAAAAGAAGACGGAGGATATCATAAACAAACAAGGCAGAAGATCAAGCAGGAGTATTGCCCTCGTGTAAAAGGTCCTAGCATCAGGGGATAAACAACTTGGTGACATATGATATCGGTTGCGCTATATGGAGTCTCGTGGGAATGAGGACAAAGATGTTCTACGACTTTGATCAGACAGAGAAGTGGAAGGTGTGGAATGCAATGTTGATAAGTAATTGAAAAGTATATGAAAAGTAAATTTACTTAATTACATTTGTTTAATAATATATATATATATATATATATATATATATGATTGCTTATGTAATTGGAAGGCAAAGATGTTCTACGACTTTGATCAGACAGAGAAGTGGAATGTGTGGAATGCAATATTGATAAGTAATTGAAAAGTATATGAAAAGTAAATTTACTTAATTACATTTGTTTGATAATATATATATGATTGCTTATGTAATTGGAAGGCATGAACCGACTAAATTGATATCTTTTTGTTGATAAAATTTCATGTCTAAGGATAACTTAAGCATAAGACTGAGTTTTCTTATAAAGTGAAAATTTTATGGATATGTGTAAAGTATGATTGAATGTGTGTATATTATTGTGTGTTGATATGAATTAAAAGACGTGTTTTGTGATAGTAATTGGGTGTATATATTAATTATTTATTTTATTTTTCAATGTTTATCATGAGAATTTTTATTTATTTCTTACTTAGCCGAAGTACGAGTGAGATGAAAATGATGAGACTGTCACGCCCCAACTCTTAAATTTTACCTTATTTACTAGCATAGTGTTAATAAGAGTTTTACCGTCTTCGTCATTAAGTTTATAATTTAATTGGTCCCCAGAGAGGTTGTGGGGTACGATCAATTTGAAGGAATTATTCATAGGAGAAAATGCGACGATGGTAAAAATGGTAAATTTTAGCTAGTAAAATGTAATTTTTATTGGGGTATTATTTTTGGGATGTTAAATTTTGAAATGGGTTAAATGGGATGTTGGACCGGCTGGGCCAAGCCCAATTCTTTTCTCTCTTTTCTCTCTCTTCCTCCCGCTTCTCTCTTTCCTTTCCGGATTCTCTCTCTCTCTCTGCTGAAACTTCCAGCTGTCCGTTCGCCATCGTCAGGCAGCCTCAGACCGCCGCACCGGTCTCAATCGATCGGCCGTCGACCCAACCACCTTTCTGGACCAGTGGCAGCCTCTCTAGCGCCGCCGTGAGAGAGAAACCAAGCCCGAAAGTCTCTGCAGCTGTGGTGATTTTCTTGCCGGAACTCCCTCCTCTGGCTACCATAGCTGGAACGGCTTGGCTCTTTGGAAAGCCCTCCTCCCGTGCAGCAATCCCTCCAAATGACTCCCTCCCTCTTGAGCTAGACAAGGAGAAATCGGTGTTTGAAATTCTAGGGTTTTATTGTTGTTTCCATTCGATTAGCATAGTTAGGCTTAGAATTGGTATTTATGCTAGTTAGGAAAGTTGTAGAGGAGGTTGAGGGGAAGGTGCTGTCAAAATTTGGTAGGCATTGGAGGCCGGAGCTAGCCGCCGGCTGCCGCTGAAAAAATGTTTTTAGTAGGAAATTTTATGAGGAGTTTATTGGTTTGAATTTTAGAATTTTTAGAGGAGTTTTGGATAGGTTTAGGAATTTCTAAAGTTTGGTATTTTTTTGGCGGATTAATAAGTTAGAATCCCACCATTGGATTATTTATGGTGGAAGGTGATTATCAGGATGTCGGTATTTGTGGTGAAATTTAGTTTGCGGCGAAATTAAGATTTAGGGTGATAGACATGGTTGAGCGCGCGAAGCTCATATTTAATTATGCCTATTTTCTTTAAGCGTCGGTATTTTAATTAAGGATTTACTTATGTTTTTGGAACAGGATGTGAGGCCCGAGAGGAAGAAACCTCTGACCAACATCAGAATTAGGCCTAATTTGTGAGTGGACATTTGTTTTAAATAATGTGCATGAAATATTTTATTGTTAAATAATTTCTTTTGTTGGAAAATAACCAAAATTGAGAATTTCGGTGATTATACTCATATATATATGTTTATGAGAATAGTATGTATATAAATAAACGCTAGCTAGCTATACGTGTTTTTTCCCCATAATGAGGTAAAATTTCATTATGGAGTGACGTGAGCGTTAGACGCCAGTGTCGTAGCCTTGTATGAATTTCTATTCTTCGTATTTATTCATATAATTCAGACAAGGAATATGGACGTATGTATATATTCACTCGTGCTTTTCCCCCATAATGAGGCAAAATTCTACTATGGGGTGACATGAACGTTAGACGCCAGCATCGTAACTTTGTATGACTATCTATTTTTCGTGCTTATTCATAGATTTCGTACAAGGAATATGACGAGTGTAAATATATACTGATATATATAATCCTAGCCTGAGAGGCCATTTTATAAAGTTTGGGAGTCTAGCGAAACTAGACACCAGTTAAGAATTTTTAAGTTAAGCTTTTAAGCTGTCGCCTGCAAAACATTTTCCATGAAAGTATTTTTGGGGAAATATTAATGTTTTTTCGAAATTACTTTTGTCCACTCACTTTGATGTAATTGAATATTTTCTCCTGAGTCATTCGTTTTAAAATGCCCAGTCTGCAGAGTTCGGGTGGGGTCTAGAAGGAGGCGATGAGGCATAGTCACCCATCTTTCCGCTATTTTTCACTAGTATGTTATCTGTTTAATCTGCTAGGATTTTGTCAGCTTCAGTTGTTTTTCTTTTAGTAGCTCTGAATACTTTCATAAAAATATTTCTGTAATATTTTATTCGGTTATTTGGGTTGAGTTGAAGATTGATATTTTGGTTAAGAGGGTGGTTCTCTAATTTTTCCGGGTTAGGGTTGTGCATTTTCAAGGGAAGTTTGCCGAGTTCTTCGGTAAATTTTCCTTAAAGGTGGTCTCTGCATGACTTACTTCGGGTTTCAGGGTGAAATTCAGGGTAGGTCTTGACAGAGCCAATGTTCAATTGGATACTGAAGAAGGCACATGAGAGGTACACAGACTGGAAGTACTAGTGTCACAAAGTTTATCAATTGGAAGGGCCCTCTGGCATGCATTCAGATTTCATTGGCAGAGAGGACCAGTGGGAGTTTCTATACGAGCACTTCGAGTCAGATGCATTCAAGGTGATTTTTTTTAATTAGCTTCATTGTTTCCTTTGTATTTTATTATTAGCTCATTCAATTACATAGCATATATGTATTACATAATTGACTATGTCTTATACTTGTTCAATTGATTGATCAAGACCATATTTGGTATCACTATGGATGTTAATTAGCTTTGATAACAGTTGCTTAGCTAGACACTTTGTTAACAGGGGTCATATTTACATGTATAATTATGTATTTATAACATGTACTTGAAATGTGAAATATGCAAGATGTTAGTACTAATCTATTTAATATTTTTTCATGTATTAGAGACTCTCCTTGGCAAACAAGCAGAACCATGGGGAGAAGACTATGCACCACCACACGGGGTTTTCTCTTATCATCTACACAATGGAGGAACTGAGAATACAAGGCCAGCAGATTCCAATAATAAAAGGTTTTGAGAAGAGCTATGTGAGGGCCGGTGATGAAATTATGATCAAACATTATATAAGTGTCTTTCCTTTTACTATTTTATTGTTATTTGGATAATCATTACAACATATAATGTGTGTTTCTACATTAAAACATCTCTGCAGCAGATTTATTAGAAATTTGCCATTTGTGTGTGAAGTGGTAACACATCTTTATGATTTTGTTTTTTGTACAACTTGTGATTGTGTAAATCCTAGTTGGTATATATATGATCATAGGAATCGATTTGCTACTGCCATTAGCAAATAATCAAAACTTAATCTTGTTTGATTCCAATCTTTTCTGAATCTAGAATGCATGCAATTGGGAGGACTACCTAGGCATTTGCAAGCATATGATCAAAATATTAAAATGTAACAGGTTGTGATCGATATAGGCTTAGCCTTACTAAAAGTGGTTAATGAAATGAGTATTTAATTGGAATCTTTCTGTTGTACGGATTCATCCCCTTTATAGGTGTAAAATCTTTTTTTGATATGGATTTTCTTGACGCTTTGAGGTTAGTCAAAGAAAAAATTTCTATCTTTCTAATGGATCATAAGCCATTCTTAGCTGTGAATCATAAGAGTAGTGCACTTTGTGTGAGTGGAATAAAATTCATGAATGCAGAATATAACCCTGCCTTTAGGTTTCAAGTAGGGGTTTGAGTGCTCTTGTCTATATTTTGTTTGTTGTGTATCCTTGGAATGAAAGGGTGTTGCTTTCCTGTTTTATGGTTTCACTAGCTTGTTTAGTTGTTGGTAGACTTGTAGTCCTGTGAGGATAGTTCTTGCATGCATGGGATTATAGGTTGATTAATAATCTGATAACTAGGGGATTTTAGTCCAGGTAAATGGTGGTGCTTTGTTGTTTCTTCCCGAGTTCTATTTTCAAAAGCTACTAATGAAAGTAATTTGTCATAAGATATGCAGGCTTAGAGATAGATAAGTGTTTATATGTTCAAAAGTTTATTATGCAAAATGTCAAGCTGATGGTCTATTCAGTACAGCCAATTAGCATGTTTAGTTGTAGACTTGTAGTCCTGTGAGGACAGTGTCTTGCATGCATGGGATTATAGGATTTGGTACATGCATGGGATTATAGTCCTGCTGTGAGGACAGTGTCTTGCATTATGAGATTATAAGATTATAGGATTTGATGCATGCATGCTGAAGTTTATTATTCAAAATGTCAAGCTGATGGTCTATTCAGTACACCTAATGAAAGCTGATGGTCTATTTAGTCCTCATAATTTCAAGCTAAGACTACTGCTTCAAGTGTTACTGTTTTAGGTGCTAATGGAAAAGTTGAGCTGTTTTGTTTATTAATTGATATATTTTAAATATAGAATGACATGGTTGATGAGGTCAGTAAACGAAAGGATGCATTTAAGAAACAACATCCTGACGCGACAGAGGAGCAGATTATGAAAAGTGTTTAGGCACAACAAATTGAGGTGTTGAGTAAGGTGATCAAAAGTTGGAAAGGAAAGGAGATCAGAGGGATGGGATGAGGAAGGGAGCGTGACTTAAGCCATTCTTCAAATGGTTCGACTTCACGTAATCGTCCTCCTAGAGTTGATGAGCAGCAACTCCAAGAGGTGCAGGAGCGCTATAAGCAAAAATTAAAGGAATCAGAGGAGCGTGCCCAGCAACAAATCCAAGAGGTCCAGCAGTGTGCCCAACGTGCCAAGTCTATATATAGTGTTGTACAGTCCCAAGTTGCAGCCATATATGAGCACTTACGTATGCAACATCCTCCTCCTCCATAATTTTCCCCACAACAATGATGATAGAGGCGACAACATCGGATTCGACGAGAATGATATTTTGTTTTAGGATTTTGTAATACTTCATTAATAGTTTAGCTAGATTGTATGAACAATTTTTTACCGAGTTCATTATTTGGCACTAAACATGATTAAAAGACAAGTTAATTTGTATATATGAACAATATTTGTCCATCTAGTTATCATCAATATATGAATATGTTTTCCAAATCCAGTGCTTCCTGCTGTATCTGTTTTTTCTTTCATTGTTACTGACTAGTAATTTTTAGAAACAGTGAATAAAGTAAAAAATAATTACAATTTTAATAAATAAATAAAATATCTTAGGCGACAATAACTCTAACATTCGTCGACTAAGATAAATCACTTAGCCGACGAATACAAAGATGTATCGTCGACTAAGAACTATTATAATTTCGTTGGTTTAAAACACTGCTAACAAAAATTACGTCGATTAAGAAAGATGAATTATTCGTCGGCTAAGAATAATTTCAGATTTGTCGGATTACGTCGATTAAGAAAGATGAATTTTTCGTCGGCTAAGAATCATTCCGACTATAACGTTCCATCGATAGAGGTTATTATTGATGAACTTGGTTGTCGACAAGGCAGAAAATGGCCTGTCAGTTAGGATATTTCTTAGTCGATGACTAGTGTTAGTTCCGTCAGCTAACTGTTTACCTCACCACACTTAGCTGATAGAACTTAGTCGACGACAGATTCGTTGGACAAGATTCTAGGCGAAGAATTATTGGTCTTAGTCAACGAGTTGTTTCAGTCGGCTAAAATGCGATTTCCTGTAGTGAATGTTTACATCATAAGGACATAAGTAATGAGTATTTACGTGGACATCCATATAATTATAATATTTACAATACTCTCCCTTGGATGTCCACCGATGAATAATATGGTATTAGACGCGCCTGCTGTTGCCTCATTAAAAACCATACTGGATAATAAAAACCCTATGGAAAAAAACAACCTTGGTCGAAGGAGAAAAAGAGTGCAACACGCATATGTCCTAAGTGGCATAATCTTAAACGCTCCCCCTGATAAGAATCTCATTTTGATTGATTGATACAAGCTCCAATATCATGTATGTGATGGAATATATGTATCTTATATAGTAGATATGTTGTGTCGATCACATAAGTGAGACTGTGTGAGTTTTGCATGAAGGGGACTCATCATGAATATTCAATCTTGCAAAAGTTAGGGTGATACCAACAAAACTATAATTTTATGAATAAATCTTAACTCACATGGTAAAAGACCAAATTCATTTGTTCAAATCTTTGATAAGACATTAGCTAAAGAATAAAGATATTAAAGGATATTAATTGACACATTCACCTTCATGCACTATTCTTAAGCACCAAAATTTAAGTACGACATACTTTAGCCATAAATATCAATTTATACAATTGATAATCTCATATAGGCTCAATAGGAGCTCTAGATAACTTCATGGAAGTTAAAAAATATTACAACATCATGATATAATCATAATTAAATTCGATATCTTAGTCTTGTGATAATACTCATTGAGGCAATAAGTCATATCTTGACTATAATAAAATGAGTATATGAGCTTCAGACTATGTGATTCCATGAGTGTGCTTAATGCTCTAATATGATTCATGGAGTTGCCTTTGGCCATATCTATCCTTTAAGGATTTGATTAAGTAATTTGCTTATAATGACACATAAAATTTGGGGATGTGCGGTTAGCAATAAGGTGCCTTCAACATCTTCATAATGAAACAAAACAATTTGTCATAAGTCTCTCGTCCATATAACAATATACGTAACACTGTACTTATAGAAAAATTGTTGTTTGGAGATGAAAGGTAGCCCAATGTCTCTATAGAGAGAAACTGTGTCATAGTGATTTCATTTCACTAAAATGTCACCCTTATGTAGTTTAGGGATTGTAAATTCCAGGTACTTCATCACGTTTTTAATGAACAATTTCATTAGAATTGTCTCTTTCCAATTTGACCAATACTATAGATTGTCAACATAACAAAACGTGGAATAATATATAGCCCTTGATGATATTAGTAGCTACTAGCTACTAGCTACTATAGATAAGATGTATCATCAATTTTCGATCTCACACATTCATGCATGCATGCATAAGCTATAATAAGCTTTAGATTGAGTACTCATACCTCTAATGGGGCTAATATTTGTCTCTTGAGGACAATTTGTCTCTTTCCAATTTTGACCAATACTATAGATTGTCAACATAACAAAATGTGGAATAATATACAACCCTTGATGATATTAATAGCTACTATAGATAAGATGTTTCATCAATTTTCGATCTTACACATTCATGCATGCATGCATAAGCTATAATAAGCTTTATATTGAGTACTCATGCCTCTAATGGGGCTAATATTTGTCTCTTGAGGACAATTTATTTTAGAATGTGAATCTTTATATAACCTCATGAAAAGTGTTATAAGGGAACTAATCACATTGGATTTAGTGGATATATTCCACAATATAAATTCACGCCGTTACATTAGTCTTTTCTCCCCTTAACGGCGGGAGACTGTTTATTTTGACCATACGCAGATATGCGTTTAAACCAATATTGGATTATTTATCTATTGATGGGTGGTGAGCCCAAACCAAAAATTTCAGTCAAAAAATATGTAATAATTCTGTCACTTTCTCAATTAATTGATTGAGATTCTCCATAAAAGTAAAAAGACGAATTTATAGTGGATAAATATCTCAACACCAATTTTACTATTTTAGAATAGATTATTCTTCCCCTGATAGCAGGGAATATATCACTAAAAGTGACAACCCGCAAAATATGCGGTTATATTTTCTTGTATTGTACAACATTATAAAGTTGTAGAGGAGTCAAAGTGACATTATAAATTGACAAAGACTTGTCATGCCAAAATTTATCTAAATGAAACATATGGTTTATGTATATAGTAGTATACAATGGTTGATTAATACAACCTAATTAGATGAAATTTATCATCACCAAAATATTCCCTATCGGTAACAAGATATGAGCTCAATTTTGGCCAGTCAGGACTGCATCCATCAGGGGATTTAAGCGGATTCCCGTTTATTCAGCTTCAACGGTTTGTATCTCTTGAGATGATTGTTACCTTAACTTGTACATATCAATTGTGAAATATCAACAATTGTATTAGATCATGTCCTTAATTGGACTATATGCAGAAATAATATGGGCATAATTCATACAATTGTTGATCATGAATATAGAGCAAATCCAAGCCTTCTTTTTATCAAGGTCTTGGGCAAAGTTTATGAACAATAAACCTTCATTTGAAATTTTGGCCAAAATAATATACTCGAATTTTGAGTTTGGGGCAATAGTCCACATGGGTATATACACATACTTCATATTAATATTACAATGTTATGGAGGATCATCCGATCATAGCCTTATCAAATTTTATATGACACTCAATTAATGAGTCATAGTTGGTGGGATGGTTGTGTATGTAACCTAATCCAAATGATATAGCAACCAACTTTTACAATCTACGCTTTTAGCGTAATTATTGGAAATCATCCAAAAATATTTCACATTATGACATTATGGTAACAAAAGTGGTAGTAATCTCATTATTAGAACAATTAAGCTTGATAATGAAAATGGGAATAAACACATTCATGGCAATCAGAATGGTAATGAAATTATCATTTATAACAATGACTACCGTTTTTGGTAATAAAACATTATTACGTTTAATTGGTGTCAAAATATAGGCTTACAATTGATAGGTGTTAAAAACATCGTTGTTCATCATTTCAACAATATTTTTTTCATTCTCCACAACCAAATTGTCGATTTCCGGTGGAATGATCTCTAATGGCTCAGATCAATTCCAAGATCAATGTATATAATTGATTTCAATTTGATTTATTGTATTTTGGGAGGGCTTAGTAAGGTGCCTCTAAATGTCAGGGCATGCGTAAAAAAATGCCAAAAAATAGTTACCATAGCCACATCTGGGTCCATATTAGAACTAATATGTTATTTAGAAATGATAAAATATCATATTTGAAATAGATCGAGTTTTAAAGTGTTCATGATATGAACAATGGATCCCAGGAAAAACATGAGAAAAAATCCGTGTGATGTCTATAGAGCCATATATAGGCTTAAGACTACTTGGTCAGCAAACTCAAGTGTTGACTATTGGAACATGTAGTTTTCAAAGTCGTATTCATAAACATATATATAAAATGAACACATAAATAAAATTGACGTTCATAAGAAAATAAAAAACTCATAGATCATTAGCTTTGGTCATAAGCAATCTTGAACCATAGGCATGTGGATTATCATGGAGTTTATAGAAGAAGAAAAAAAATCGATACGAGCAAATTTGTGCTGATAACGTGTTATAAACTAAGAAAATAAGAGAGAGATGATAGAGAGACAATATGTGGGAGGAGGAAGATGTGTATCATTCATTCTAATTAGACCATTTTATATTGGAGTAACGTTTACATCATAAGGACGTAAGTAATGAGTATTTACGTGGATATCCACATAATTATAATATTTACAACATAATTTTTTTTTATCAGTTAAACAACTCAGACACTACATTGTCAAAAAAAAAAACAACAACTCAGATACTATAACGAGTCTGTTGTGAGTGGATCGAACTCACGACCTCGTATTTAGAAGGAGAGACTTATATGTCACCAGACTAAGAGCTAGTTTGGTATCGCTGTGACTTTAAAAAAAAAACGGTTGCTGCTATACTGCGAAAATAATCAACTGTGAATTAAAACAGTTTTGTGTTTGGTAAATATAAGTTTTAAAAGTGCCGCCAAGATAAAACTTATTAATTTCAAGTATTTTTAATGATAGCTGCTTTCAAAATTAACCTTCAGGTTGTTTCTCAAAGCTGCCAGTGACCTGTAATTTTTTTAAAAAAAATATTTTTTTGTTTTTTCATTTACCAAACACTATAAAATCTAAAAATTCGGATAAAAGCTGATTTAAAAAAAAAAACAAATGTAATACCCTAGATTTTCATATCAATTTCCTTATATTATTTTTCAATTTAATGAAGGATTATTCATAGAAATTTTTATTAGTTTATGCGAAGTTGAAGTTTGGGAGTTTATTTTAAGGTACTTGTTTTACGTGCCCAAAAGTTAACTTTATTTTCTGTAAGTTATCTGCGAAAACTTCCTTGATAAAAGTTGTAGAGCTCGTCGATACAAGTTAGAAGACATACATCACGCAAGAAACGGATGTCGTATGTGAAAGTTATGGTCAGAGGAAGTTAGTTTCCGGGTTTGGAAAGTGTATAAGTAGAAAAATGTGTGGGGTTAATTTTTTGGAAAACTAGCAGCCTCACTTTCTCTCTCTTCTCTCCCAACCTCATTCTACCCTATCTCTTCTCCTGTTCGGTTCTCCTCAGTCCGGCCACCATTTAAGGCGCCACCAGTCCCGTTCGACTTCCACTGACGTCCTCTCCATTTTTGGAGCAGTCCCGCTCGTCATCTCGCCGCTTGTGATTTCGGTGAGAGTTAGGTGAGTCTCGTTCCTCTCCTCCCTCTAGAGATGGTTATACATCTTTGGTGATCTAGAAATCAAGCTTTAGGGCCGGTTTTGCAGGTTTGGAATTTGATTCCAGGTTGGTATTTCGGGGGCGTTTTCCAGCCGATCCCAGCAGAATCGGTTAAAGTCTCAGGTATTAAAGTTGCTCTCCATGCTTCAATCTACAAGTTTCATGTTTTGAATTTGTCCAAATTCGAAAGTTTTTGGTGGCACGTGAGAGCGCATCCAGGCAATGTGAAGGCTTGGGTCGCCGTGTTAGCGGGTCCTTGTAGTTGCTAGTGTGTTTGTTGTATGTGAAGGCTAAATGTTGATTAGGTTTTTACATCTTAGGTGCTAAGTTGCTCTCGGTGTTCGTTAGGTCGGAAACTTTGGAAGTTTGATCTTGGAGGAAATTTGGGTTGGTTGTTGAGTGTCCAATGACCTTGGGAGGTCTTGTAGGAAGGATTGCTCTTCTTTGGCCAATCTTTAGGTTAAGGATGCTTTGATCCTTTTTGAGATTTTACTAAGGTTATTAATTGTGTAATTTTAGGTGATTTGTGAAGTTGTGTTGTGGAAATTGCAGCGGGATTTCTAGGTGAGTAAATCTCACCAAGGTTCACTTTTGGACCAAATGGTTTATGGTCATTTGGTGTTGATGTTGAACTTAATAATATGCTATTATTTATTTTAAAAAAAATACATGAGCTTGATCGCCAACGGCTCATAGGTAAGATAAAACAAGTTTTCCATATATGATTATTTTTGAGGTTCAAGTGATCATAATTTTATTGATTTTAGATAGATTATTCTTGTGGATATCTATATTGTTCATATAAATATATCTATGCAAGGATATAATTTTATGATGGGATCTTGTGTTGTTAATGATGATGATGATGTTATATTGTGGATTGTTGTTTAAATAGTCAAACCGGGTTCTAAGCCTTTAATCGGGTGATTGGTTGCGGTTATGATGAAATGATTATTTTTGTGATTTTTATTGGATAGTCAAACCGAGTTCCAAGCCTTTAATCGGGTGATTGGTTACGGTTATGACCCAATTATCATTTGTGATTTTTATTGGACAGTCAAACCGAGTTCTAAGCCTTTGGCTGGGTAATTGATTGCGATTAGGTGTAAAATTCTAATCCATCTGTCATTGTAGGTCATGGGAGATACCTTATGATATCTGGGACCCATGGATACACAATTTGTTGTTATAGGTTATGAGGGGTATTTTTCTAATATCTGGGATTCATGGGTACATGTTAGTGTAAATGTGTTGGATTTATGGATTTAATTATATATTGATCTATATTGCTCTTGTGAGATTAAATGAATGTGAGAAGTGTTGTGTTATTTTTGAGATTACTCATACGGGCTTTATAGCTTACCGGGTTTGTTATTTTACAACCTGGTGCATCATTTCTTGGTGTAGGGGTTAGACCTGCAAGTGAGGATCAGTAGGGTTTTTGTTGGGTAGACTGTATTAAACTCATATGAGAGTTTCCATCACTACGCCAATTTCACAATCATACGACAGGTATCAGACGACAGAACTCATTTTTACTGTCGTCAGATTTAATTTTACGACAGACATTTAAAATTAAGTCGTCTGAATGTAGCAACATGCAGACAGTTAAAAGTAGCGTGTTAATGAGACGAGAATCATCTGTCATCTTAAAAACAAGGGAATTTGTTTCTGATACCGTGTTTTTAAAGACCACAGAAAACTGTCGTATTTGAAAGACAAATTTAATGATATTGAATGAGAAATTTTTTTTTTTTTGCTTAAAAGTAGATAAATTTTGACACTTAAAACTTATTCTCATCAACCACCCCGACAGTACACTAGCGCGCAACTACCTCACTGTTTTCTCATTCAATTCTCTCTAGTAGCTGCCTCACTCTCAATATCTCTCTGCGTCCCAACCTCGATCACTCTTTCGATTCGAACACCCAGCCTCACTCTCTCTAAAAGATGGATACCGATCTCAACACCCTCCATCTCCCGCCATAGATTGATGCGAAACTTCTTTCTAGGGTTTTCTGCTATTTCCTGGTAAGTTTCTTTATGCTAAATTTTGGATTTCATGTTGGGTTTTGCTTGGTTGATATAGACTTTTGCTTGGATTTCCCTGATTTAGGGTTTGCCCAAATTTGATTTCCCTGCTTGGTTGCGTGGAGCCGCGAGTTGGTCGCTCGGTGTTTCTCAGTTCTGCAGTGTTCCAAATCGAATTGGTGAGTGCTTTAGTCTTAGATTTTCGCAATTTTTGTTTGATATGAGTGGCATTTTGTTGATGTGATGGTCAGTGAAGTATGTAGAGTGATGCCGTGTTCGTATTTGTGGTAATGATGTGGTTCAGTAAGTCTAGATTGAGTTTCAATGTTGGGATTCTGCCTTTTTGTCATCTAAACTCTAATGTGTCTAACCACTCTTCTGCAGTGGAGGATGTAAGTATTCAGTAACTATGTATTGGCTTCTTCAGTGTTCTTATTTTAATCTCTGTATTTGATCAAACCTCAAATGACAGACATATGCAGAGTTTTAAGGCTATAAACTATTATAATGACATGAAAGCATAGTAATACTAAATACAAATGATGGATAAATTAAGAGGATATATAAAATATCAAGTGCGAAATCATATAACTGACGTTAAAATAAATGAAGACGACATTCAGATGAAATTATTTGCTGATTAATTCTTCTTTCAACGACAGAGAACTAACGTGCTAACGTTTTCTAACGACATATTATTTTTTGTGTTGCGAATCTGGATTCATACAGACGACATACAGTATGTCGTATAACCTTCCTCATACGACAGATTATGTTTGTCGTAGTAATCATTATCAGATGACTGTTGGATACACGATAGGTAAAAAAAGTAATCAGACGACTGGCATTGCCCGACGTCTGAAGGAAAAATTGGCGTAGTACATTTTCTTGACTTTCAAGTTTATGTAAACAAGGGAATGTAATATTCAACTCAGTGTTGAGTTTTGTGACATTTACATTTCCGCTTGAGTATAGTTTTCCTTAAAGTTTGTTGGAATAGGTTTCAGGATTGTAATATTTTAAGATATATCATGCCAAAAATTTTAAAATTTATCCTTCGAAAATTGGGGTGTGACAGTTTGGTATCAGAGCAGGGATTACATATTTGGTGATAATCAATACTTTAGAGTGATGGCTCGACTACAGCGGATCACCATCATAAGCTCTTCGGTATTGATATGTCATTGAGTATGTGAAGGGTTAGATGTCGCCTCTATGTCAATAGGATGTCAGAGTAAAGAGTACTTTGTTAGTGGGTCTTTGAATCCTTCTGTTCCATCTTGAGTTAGTGCCTTGGTTAATAAAGGTTGTATTAAACTTATACTGTAAACATAGAAAATCTGCGACAAATTACAGAACAACACTTGTATAAAGAATAATATAATTTTATTGATATGAATGCGGATTATAAATTTTTGTGAACTCCTCTGATTCTATCTCCGAATACGGATTTGACTCATGGGTGACAAGCAATTGTTCTTGAGACGTAAAGGGTCATGAGAGTTGATCACGCAACGAGTGTTTGAGATTTGAGTTTGGTGAAGAACTGGCTATTTGGAAGCTTGATAGTTATTCGAGAAATCTGAGTCTTCTGAATTCTCGGGAGTGTTTTTTTTCTCTCCGTTGTCGGAAGTCCTCCTATTTTCGCTTATGGCATGTAATGAAGACACCTAATTAATTGTATTTCCTTAACGGTGATAATTGAATCAATCAATTTTGACTAATTGATTTAATTATTAATTTTAACATAATCAAATCAATAAGTCTTAATTGATTGATTTAGTTATGCCCAATATGGTATAATCGCTTTGGATTAAATGTCCTACTTTGACCACGATCTTTTGTAAAGGGCGTGCTACCTCGCGGACACGGTAAGAAAGTGCAAAGAATCTTGACTTCCAAACAAACAGGGAGTTCTGGTGTCACCTCGCGGATAAGGAATTTACGACTCAACCAAAACGTACATCTCTGTATGCATGCGAACTCCACCTCTTACTTCTTTGCGAAGTCTCCTACACGGAGCCATCTCGCCTCGCCTCACCTTCATGTACTTCTACGCGAAGTCATCTTGCCTCGCCTTCATGTACTTTTACGCGAAGTCCGTTTCTTGATTCCATGCGAAGTCCTTTTCGCATGTGAACTTTGCTATCTAGTCCACCTGATCTCTGGCAAGCCATCACTTGTAAACCTAACTATTTTGGACTCACCGGTGTGACATGGATCAAGAATTAATATTCACTTAGACATTTTTTCAGGACCTACCTCGGATTTCTCCATTGAAATCCAGAATAAACCCTGCGGGACCCACCTCAAGGGAAATTCTACAAAAAAATATTGGTGAAACCTCATTGATAATGGGTAACCCTAACTGAGAGAAAGAGCACCAAACCCAACTCTTCTAAAACATGTAAAAATTCACGACTCCTGGAGCCACCCACTCCCTCTAATAAGCAACCACCACCCCAAACTTAAAATAATTCCCAACAATAACCATAAATTTAATGTCTCAAATAAACATAATCAAATAAATCTTTTGCATCAGCTCTTAACACACTTTATATAACTTCACTTAAAACATCTCATAATTATCAGAGCATCTAATAGGAAAATGAGAAAAATACACAATAGGTTAAATTAGATATATATATATGGGAAAACTAGATGAGGTGGGGATTTATGACACGCCTCCTATCCTCGCCGAACTGAACTTTGCAGACTGGACATTTAAAAACGAAAGGCCCAGGGGAGAAGCATTTAAAACGTTAGAGTGAGTGGACAAAAATAAATAACAAAATATGGAGCAATGAAATCAATTCTATGCTCTCCCATAAAATTCATTTAGAATTTTTTTTTTTTGCATGTCATTCATGAAAATTCTCAATAAATACTTACAAATAAAAATGATGAACCAATCCCATTGGTTCTCATTAATTAATTAAAATGGGGAAGATGTTTCACCATAACGATAAGCCTCCCCGGCTATAATAGCGTCACACGCTAAGCGCCCTACTCACCTATAGTGAGTAGCTGCTAATAATGGCTAGCTAACATATATATATAAATACCGATCGGTTGTCTCTTAGGCTATAATAGCATCTCACGCTAAACGCACTACTCACCTATGGTGAGTAGCCGCTAATAATGATTAGTTAACAATAATGAATATATATCAACCATTTATGGTGAAATAAAAATAACAAATATCCAGAACGTCACTTCCCCAAATATTAAAATTAAAATCACTTGATATGTCCCACATGTCAAATAATATGTTCAAGAGAGTTCCCAAAAATTAACGGAACTCATTACTCTAATATGCATTTGAAAATTAAATAAACTTTATTTCATGCATGGCATTTAAATCAAAGGTCCACTCATAGTGCTCTGCTATGTCTGCCGACGACCCGAGGCTTCCTCCAAATAATCCTCCTCTCGGCCTAAACAATAAATAATATTAATTCCCATACCACATTAAAACTTCAATAAATAACCCAAAAAATTAAGGGCCTAAAATTAATCTTCTTCCTTGCCCAATTCCTCCATCTTTAACCCATTTAGACTCAAAATTCACCACTAACACCGATATTCCAATTTAAGCACCGTCAAATTCTTTAACAATAGAAAAATCTCAAACCTTAACAAAACTCCTTCAAAAATCTTAAACTATACTTCATTAAACCCCTCTCTAGTAGAAGCAGTTGAGAGTGCCCTTGCAGTTGAGCAAGAAGAGGCCATGCATGAGACTGAGGGACAGAGAGATGTTCAAGGGAAGGGCAAGGCCCTGGTAGGGAGTAGCAGTTTAGGAGACCACAGAGGTGGTTATGGGAAGAGACAGAGATTTCATCAGCTGGCTCCAGCTAGAGCAGCATCTACACCTATTAGGGCTATACCTATTAGGCAGGCAGCACCCTTGAAGTGTTTTAATTGTGGTGAGCTGGGCCATTACTCTTCGGCATGCAAGAAGCCCAGGAGACAGGGATGCTTCAATTGTGGACAGACATGCCATTTTGCTATAGGGATTGCACCCGACCTCGGTTGGAAGGCAGGGTAGTCAGCAGAGGCCGTTACTTCCAGCACCAGCCAGAGTGTATGCCATTGGTCAGCGTGGTGCAGGAGTGGAAGGTATCATCCTTGTTTATGATCTGCTTGCTACAGTTTTGTTTGATACGGGGGCAACCCCTTCCTTCATATCTAGCTCGGTGGTGAGGTCATTAGGTTTGACTCCGACACCGCTTACTAGATCATTGTGTGTTTCATCGCCTCTCGGTGTTTCTATCGAGCTTGACACTCTGTGTGGAGCTTGTCCTTTAGTGATTAGTGGGAGAGAGTTCCTTGCATCTCTGATTGTGATTCCAGACCGCTCCTATGATGTGATTTTGGGAGTGGATTGGCTATGGTCAAACCATGCTGTGATTAACTGTTTTGATATGGTGGTGTCATTTCACGTTCCTAGACAGCAGAGCTTTCGCTATCGTTGTCATAGGTCAGACACGGCTATATGGGAAGGAGTGTTAGCTCACATAGAGGCTGTCGGTAGTACCGTGTGTATTGCGGATATTTCAGTAATCTCTGAGTTTAGTGATGTGTTCCAAGAGATTCCAGGGTTACCTCCTAAGAGGGTAGTTGAGTTTGCTATAGATGTGGTACCAGGTACTTCACCGGTATCAAAGACTCCTTATCAGATGGGGAGAACTGAACTTCAGGAGTTAAAGGTTCAGATTGAGGGCCTTCTCGAGCAGGGGTTCATTAGACCTAGCACCTCGTCTTGGGGTGCACCAGTGTTGTTTGTGAGGAAGAAGGATGATACTCTCCGGTTGTGTGTGGACTATCGGGAGTTGAACAAGGTGACCATCAAGAATAGCTATCCCTTGCTTAGGATTGATGATTTGTTTGATCAGCTTAGAGATGCTACGGTATTCTCTAAGATTGATTTGAGGTCCGGTTATCACCAGATGAGGGTGAAGGAGGTGGATATTCTGAAGAGCGCTTTCAGGACTAGGTATGGGCATTATGAGTATGTTGTTATGTCATTTGGTCTAACCAATGCGCCTGCTGCTTTTATGGATTTGATGAACCGTATGTTCAGTCCTTATATGGATGTGTTTGTGGTAGTATTTGTGGATGATATTTTGATTTACTCTAAGACTTTGGAAGATCATGATAGACATCTACGGATTGTACTATAGGTTCTTAGGGAGGCCAAGTTGTATGCAAAGTTTGAGAAGTGTGAGTTTTGGAAGGAAGAGGTGAAGTTCCTTGGTCATGTGGTATCAAAGAAGGGGATTTCGGTGGAGGCAGTGTTGAATTGGAGTCGTCCCACTACTCCTACGGAGATTCGTAGTTTCCTTGGGTTGGCAGGATACTACCGGAGATTTATTGAGGGATTTTCTAGTATTGCCTCTTCCTTGGCCAAGTTGACAAAGAAGAATGCCAAGTTTGTGTGGATCGATGAGTGCGAGAAGGCATTTAAGGAGTTGAAGATTAGGTTGACTTCAGCCCTAGTGTTGGTCATTCCTAGTAGTGGTGTTGACTTTGTCGTCTATAGCGATGCATCTCATCGGGGTTTGGGTTGTGTATTGATGCAGCTTGGCGGTGTTGTAGCTTATGGTTCTAGACAGTTGAAGGTTCATAAGAAGAATTACCCCACTCATGACCTAGAGCTAGCTGCAGTAGTATTTGCCTTGAAGATTCGGAGGCATAATTTGTATGGAGAGAAGTTCGAGCTCTTTTCTGATCATAAGAGTTTGAAGTATTTATTCTCTCAAAAAGATTTGAACATGAGGCAAAGGAGGTGGATGGAGCTCCTTAAGGACTATGACTTCACTTTGGAGTATCACCCTGGGAAAGCCAATGTAGTGGTAGATGCATTGAGCAGGAAGCCTAGGGGTATAGCTCCCTCTATCATGGTGCATGAGTGGCTCATGTTGGAGACTGTATCTGAGTTTAGCATTCAGCCATCAGGCAGGGAGCAGGGGATTTTCCATAGAAGCGCATCTGTGTAACCCACCTTGATTTCTAGGATCATTCACGGCCAAGCATATGACGAGTTCTCGCGTGCGAAGCTGGCAGAGTTAGTAGTGGACTGGTTGGAAGATTGTCCTTCCGAGTGGTCGGTTGGGTTAGAAGGTGGTTTGAGGTTTAGATTGAGATTATGTGTTCCAAACATTATTGATCTCAAAGGGGAGATCCCTTGGGAGGCACATCGATCTCGTTATACAGTGCACCCAAGGAGTACCAAGATGTATAAAGATTTGCGTAGGCAGTTTTGGTGGAATGGAATGAAGAAGGATGTAGCAGAGTATGTGTCCAAGTGCCTCACTTGTCAGCAGGTGAAGGCAGAGCATCAGAGGCCTGGAGGTATGTTGAAGCCATTACCTATTCCTACTTAGAAGTGGGAACAGATTTTCATGGATTTTGTGACTGGACTGCCTAAGTCCAAGCTTGGACATGATGTTATATGGGTGATTGTGGACCGTTTGACGAAGTTGATGCCTTGTGCAAGTTGTATGTGAAGGAAATAGTGAAACTTCATGGAGTGCCTACTTCGATTGTTTCTGATCGAGACCCCCGATTCACTTCAAAGTTTTGGGGAGGGTTTCAGAAAGCCATGGGTACTACCTTAGACATGAGTACAGCATTTCACCCTCAGACTAATAGGCAGACTGAGTGGGTGAATCAGATGTTAGAAGATATGTTGAGAGCTTGTGTCATGGACTTCAAGGGACGTTGGGAGGATCACCTCCAATTGATTGAGTTTGCCTACAACAATAGTTATCACTTTAGTATCAGCATGGCACCATATGAGGCACTCTATGGTAGGCCGTGTAGATCCCCTATTTGCTAGGCAGAGGTGGGTTAGTGAGCAATTGGGTCCTGATATCATTCAAGAGACAACTGAAAAGGTCTCTATTATCCGAGATAGGATCCGAACGGCGCAAAGCAGGCAAAAGAGCTATGCCAACTTGAAGAGGAGACAAATAGAGTTTGATGTTGGGGATCATGTATTCTTGAAGGTCTCACCTACTAAAAGGGTGGTGAGATTTGGTAAGAAGGGGAAGTTGGCTCCCAGGTATGTGGGGCCTTTTGAGATTTTGGAGAGAGTAGGAGATTTGGCTTATCGGCTTGCCTTACCTCCTGTCATGTCAGGGGTACACAATGTGTTTCATGTGTCCTTGTTGGGGATGTATGTTTCAGATGCATCATATGTGATTGACTATGGAACTATCAAGGTGAATGCGGATGCAACCTTCGTTGTTGAACCGGTTCGAATCTTGGATAGATCAACCAAGAGGCTTCGAAGGAAGGAAGTTGATTTGGTTAAGGTGTGTTGGAGTCACCATGATGAGGGGGATGCATCTTGGGAGTTAGAGTCGGTTATGAGGGCTAAGTACCCTAGGTTGTTTTTGGGTTAGTATTTTTGAATTTCGGGGTGAAATTCCTTTAAGGGGGTAGATTGTAATACCCTAGATTTTTATTTTACTTTCCTTGTGTTATTTTCATATTTAATGAAGGATTATTTATGGAAATTCTCTAGTTTGTGCGAAGTTGAAGTTTCAGAAGTATTTTTAAGGTACTTTGACTTTTAAGAGGCCCAAAAGTTGACTTTATTTTCCAAAAGCTATCTTCGAAAACTTCCTTCATAAAAGTTCTAGAGCTCGTCGATACGAGTTCGTAGACATGCGGCACGCCCAAAATGGAGGTAGTATGAGAAAGTTATGGTAAGAGGAAGTTAGTTTCCAGGTTTGGAAACTGTATAAATAGAAAAATGTGGGGGAGTTATTTTGGAAACCTAGAAATCAGCTTTTTCTCTTTTCTCTCTCCTCTCTCCCGAGCTCCTCCGACCTCCATCTTCTCCATTCGTTTTCTCCCTCCTCCGACAACCAAATTGGACACCGTCGGTTTCGTTGGGTCGGCACGAACCTCCTCTCCATTTCTGGAGCAGTCCCGCCCGCAGTCGCGCCGCCTGGAAGCCGCCACGGAGCGGCGGAGCTGCTGCTGTGTCGCTGGAAAACCGGCGATTTCAGCGGCGTTTCGGGTGAAAGCTTGGTGAGTCTTGCTCCTCTCCTTCCTCTAGTGTTGTTTCTATGACTTTGGTGAGCTAAAAACCAAGTTTTGGTGCCGGTTTTGCAGCTTTTATTTTTAGTTCTGATCCGAGTTTTTCGAGGCGTTTTCCTGCCGATCCTGGCCGAACCAGTCAAAACCCCAGGTATTAAAGTTGTTCACCATACTTTAATCTACAAGTTTCATGTTGTGAGTTTCTCCTAATTCGAAAGTTTTGGGGTGGCGCGTGGGGCACACTCTCCGCCGCTTGTGGCGGCGCGTTCGGCTGAGTTGTGGCCTTAGTTTCCTGTGGTTAGCTAGTCCTTGCTGCTGTGATCATGTTGAGTGATAGTTTGGTTAAGTTTCGAGCAAGGTTTGCATGTTAGGACTTAGATTTATTTGTTTTGGCTTAGTTAAGTTTGAGTTTAGGTTTTGAAGATTTGAGGCAGCTCAATTGTGTCGTTGAGTTCAATGACCTTGGGAAATTGTTCTCCCTTGAGCTAAGGGTTAGTTAAAGGGTATTGTGTTATCCTTTAGTATTTTGGTTTCTAAGGTTTTTAATTGTGCGATTTTAGGTGAATTGTGATTTTGTGTTGGCTTGCCTTCATTGTGTTGGGGGCTTCGCAGCGGGATTTCAAGGTGAGTAAATCTCACCAAGGTTCATGTTTGAACCAAATTTTATTATGGTTATGTGATGATGATAATGATTATGTTGTTAAATTAATACCATGCTTTTAACTGTTTTAAAATATATGAGTTTGATCGTCAACGGCTCATAAGTAAGATAAAACAAATTTTCCTAATTATTATTAAGTTATTCCTGTGGAATAATATTTTTATTGTTCATATAATTATATCCTTGTGAAGGATATAATCATAAGATGTGATCATGTGTTATGATGATTGTTGGATAAATTGTCTAACCGGGTTCCAAGCCTTTAATCTGGTGATTGGTTGCGGTTAAAATGTTATTTATCATTTTTATGTTTTGATATTAAATAGCCAAACCTGGTTCCAAGCCTTTAATCGGGTGATTGGTTGCGGTTCTGATGGTATTTATTATTTTGTGTTTTGAGATCAGACAGTCAAACCGGGTTCCAAGCCTTTAGCCGGGTGATTGGTTGCGGTTAGGAATAGAGCTCTAGTCCGTCTGTCAGTGTACGGCATGGGGGATACCTTATCGTATCTGGGTCCCATGGGTACACAATTGTGATATTGTAGGTCATGAGGGGTATTACATCAATACAGAGACTCATGAGTACACATTATCTGAAAAAAGTGTTGGAATTGTGGATATATTCTTTGATGTAATTGCTGTTGTGAAATTTCTAGGTGTGAGAAATATTGTTTTAATTTTGAGTTTACTCATACGGGCTTTTTAGCTTACCGGGTTTGTTATTTTACAATCCCGGTACACCATTTATTGGTGTAGGGGTTAGACCTGTAGGTGTTGATCAGCAGGGTTGAGGAGGAGACATAGCACCAGGGTTCAATTTTGGCTTTTGCTGTACGTACTCTGTATAGTTTTGTAAATCGGGTAGATAATTTTAAGCTCATGAGGTTGTTCTCATGTTCTTGTATTTCAAGTTTTTGTAATTATGGAAGTGTAATATTTAAGTCAGTGATGGGTTGTATAATATTACTTTTCCGTTATTGAATTCTAGTTGTTTGGTTTTGTTTTTAAAACCGGTTGGGTTATTTAATTAAGTTAGATCATACCACAATTTTTGAAATTTATCTTTCTGAAATTGGGGTGTGACAGTAACCATTGGGGTCAAACCCTTCATTTGTTCTTTTCTTAGGTAAGGGCCCATGCTCTACTCTTCCTTGGACTGGATTGGCAAATCCTTTCAATGGTTGCTTGGTAGAAGTTTGGTCGTTCAACTTTGTCAATGGCAATATCGACGCTTCCTTCAATAATTTTATGTCCTCTTCACCCAACCTTCGAGGACTCACTTGCCGATTTGCTCCCACAAACGGAGACTCTCCTTCCTTGCACTTGGACTTCGGCACATATCGAAGAACTGGGACAATTGTACTGGACATCTCTTTTGTAGCTGATGTCACAGTTTCAGATGGAGACTTATATGACTCTTCATTTCTCTTGCCCTTCGCCTCAACTTCTTTCCTTGTCACCTCTGTAGCCCTCCTTGTTGAGGGTACTTCAACTGGAAGAACTTCTATTACCGATTCCTCGTTTGAATAGAACTTGGAATATGTGAAGTAGGACTCAGCTTCAGTGAATGGTTTGGTATCACGTACCACTGTTTTCACACCTCCACGATAGAACTTGAAACATTGATGCAAAGTTGAAGGTACGACACCATTTTCATGAACCCATGGTCGCCCTAACAGTATGTTGTATGAACTCTTTGCATCAATCACGTGGAACAAAGTGTTTGACTTCAATTTACCAATAACCATGTCTAGCCAAATCATGCCTATTGCTCTTTGCCCTCCTTGGTTAAAACCCTGGATCATGAGATGACTTTAGATAACTAGTCGATATTGATGCCGAGTCTAGACATTGTCGATTTTGGCATAATGTTCACAGTAGACCCTTCATCTATAAGCATGCGATTTAATTTTTGCTCTCACATGTAACCTGTCACAAAAAGAGGTCGGTTGTGCGGCTTTGAACCCAATTATAAATCTTCATCCGCGAAGTGAATGGCGTCGTAACATGCTACGCATGTTGCACATTCATTGATGTTCGAAGAATGTTTGCCCACATCGAGCAGCAATTGGATTAACGCACGTCTTGTCGATTTGGGCAGCAGCAACAGGTTAGAGAGGTTAAATTTTAGAGGTAAGTCTTCCAATTGTTTCAACACCTCATTTTCTTCAACCTTCTCAACATCTTTGGAACCACCTTCATAACTTGTTGTCATTGAAATAGCTCTTAGACTCATTTGCGCCTTAGGCACACAATTTATTGGTAGGTTTCGATTGAGGGACCTTTGTACGCAAGGAGCGAACTTCTCCTTTATACACCTTGTCTCACTCTTCTCGAGCCATTGACGACTCCCATGTGGTTGTGATTTGACCGCGAGGGTGGTGGACTTAACAACACACTTTTGCGTGCTTTTCTTCAAGTGACAAGTATCCATCCCTCACCATCGTCACATCCCTCACCATCGTCGCATGGGGCAGATTTAAGAGCGAGGTTCACTTGCTGGATTAGCTTTACTTCCTCTAACTTTTTACCATTGCTAGTCTCCTTCGAGAAATGGTATGGTGCTTTCATTGGCACGGAAGGTACTTGAACTGGCTCAAAAGATCCAAAATAAATGGTAGTGCAATTGACCTTAGCAACCTCGTCGACATCAAGCTCGATTCTTCCTTGTCTGGCAAGTTTCATGATCAAATCCTTCAAAACAAAGCACTTCTCGACTAGGTGGTTGATGATGTGATGAAACTTGCAATACTTCGGATTATTGACCCGATGCATTTCTTTTGGACGTTTGCACTCTGGAAGTTCTATCACCTTATTCTCAAGCAAATCCTCCAACATGCCTGCTACGTCAGAATCTGCGAACGGGTAAGTCTTTTTCTCTAACTCAGTCAATGAGCGCTTCTTCCTCTCGTAGGTTTGAATTGGTTCTGCTTTCTTAACCTCCCTCTTATCTCGTGTTGAGATTTTGATTGGAGTAATATTCATAATCATCGACTCCTTTGTAGGCCTTTTCACAATTTTGTCAACCTTGCTGCTAAAAGCCTTATCTTTTCGTTGGTCACTGATGGACTCTTTCTTACCCTTGTGGCTAGCTATGCTCAACTCCATATCATGTGCTCGCATAGCTAGTTCTTCACAGGTTCGAGGCTTGATACCTTGGAAAATGTACAACAAATCAAAGTGCATGCCTTGGATGCACATATCAACTGCAAACGCTTCTGACAATCGAGACTGAGCGAGCACCACCTGTTGATAAATTCAAATGCTGGTTCATCCCTCCATTGTTTTGTGTTGGTGAGTTCCATCATGCTCACAGTATGCCTTGTACTGTAGAAGTGGTTTAGGAATTCGAGTTCCATTTGGTCTCAACTGTCGATGGATTCGGGCTCTAAGTCCGTGAGCGAACGAATTATTTGACAAGGTGATCACCCTCTGTCTCAGCGTTATTGCATGTTTCAATGAAATGAGCAACATGTTGCTTTGGATTGCCCTTCCCTTTAAATTGCTGGAACTTTGGCGGCTAGCATCCTAACGACATCCTTAGACTATTGATTCTTTTGGTGTAGGGTTTGGAGTAGGTGAGAGAATCACGAGAAGGACCTCCATATTGAGCTCTAATGGAGTTGGTGATGTTGTCCTGCAATTGCTGAAAGGACATAGATCCAAGCGAGCCATCATCGTCCTCGTCATCGTTCTTGGAGTTCTCACCTACTTTATCCTTCTTTTCTTCATCTTGACTTTCAAGCCTGCTATAAAGCTCGGCAATTTGCATGTCTTTTTCTTCCACTGTTTTGGTGAGCTTCTCAACCGCTCTCATCAAATTGGCTATTTTCTCTTCAATGATGGAAGTGTCTGTCACCATGACTTGCATGAGGATAGGTTGTGATGAATCATCCGCCGGCCTGCCATATGTGTTGTCTTCATCACCATTTGGACTCCCATGGTATGAAGTCGTGCTTGATTCATCATCCTAGGCAAGTGAGAACGATTGCTCCCTTGATTTTTTCTGAGTTTCCCTCTCTTCAATTCGCGAGGCATGCTTGCTTTCCCCAAGCTTCTCCAAAGTGATGATTGGTTTGTGAGGATTGGAAAGCAAAGTCACGAATGTTGTGAGTTGATTCCTTACCATGCTACGAGTGACATGACCAGAGGATTCGCTGCTTGACCTCGAGGTCGTTGGTTTGGATTTCTTCGTCGAGGTGGCTTGGGTGTTCTTGGAGGCCATTGCTCGAACGGATTTGAACTTTCTTACAGAGAAGGAGATGAGAGGCAAAGAGGTCCCATTGGGCGTGCCACTGTTTTAAACACGGAAAATCTGCGACAAATTACATAACAACACGTGTACAAAGAATGATATAATTTTATTGATATGAATGCGGGTTACAAATCTTTGTGAACTTCTCTGATTCTATCTCCGAATATGGATTTGACTCAAGTGTGACAAACACTTGTTCTTGAGACGTAACGGGTCACGAGAGTTGATCACGCGACGAGTGTTTGAGATTTGAGTTTGGTGAAGAACTGGCTATTTGGAAGCTTGATAGTTTTTCAAGGAATTTGAGACTTCTAAATTCTCAGGAGTGATTTTTTTCTCTCCGTTGTCGGAAGTCCTCATCTAGATATGAGAGGGAGTATTTATAGTGTCAACATATCTTCGCTTATGACATGTAATGAAGACACCGAATTAATTGTATTTCCTTAACGGTGATAATTGAATCAATCAATTTTGACTAATTGATTTAATTATTAATTTTAACATAATCAAATCAATCAGTCTTAATTGATTGATTTAGTTATGCCCAATAAGGTATCATCGCTTTGGATTAAATGTCCTGCTTTGGCCACGATCCTCAGTAAAGGGCGTGCTACCTCGCGGACATTGAAAGAAGGTGCATAGAATCTTGACTTCCAAACAGGCGGGGAGTTCTGGTGTCACCTCACGGACGAGGAATTTACGACTCAACCAAAGCGTACATATCCGCATGCATGCGAACTCCGCCTCTTGCTTCTTCGCGAAGTCTCTTACGCAGAGCCATCTCGCCTCGCCTTCATGTACTTCTACGCAAAGTCATCTTGCCTAGCCTTCATGTACTTCTACACGCACGAAGTCATCTCGCCTCGCCTTCATTTACCTCTACGCGAAGTCCGTTTCTTGATTCCATGAGAAGTCCTTTTTGCATGCGAACTTTGCTATCTAGTCCACCTGATCTCTGGCAAGCCATCACTTGTAAACCTAATTATTTTGGGCTCGCCGGTGTGACATGGATCAAGAATTAATATTCACTTAGACATTTACTATCCAGTAAAATATTAATTTTAGGGTAAACATGTCCGACTTCCTTATTTTTGATAATTAATTTAATTAATCAATATCTGATTATCGATTGACATTTAATAATTGATTTTAGTCTGGATTTAAGGTTTTGTTGTCGAATGACCATTCACACGTTGTCACATGTCATTTCTGACGACTTTTCAACTTTGCCAACTCATGAGCCACGTATGCAATTTGTCGGGTCAACGTGTTGCTTGAATCATTCAATGATTATTATTATCGTTAAATTTTATATGTCTACACTTGGGTTTAAGTTTTATGCATAATTAATCAAGGTTTACTTGCTTCTTAGGTGATGGATCCTCCACGAGGAAGAGCTAGAGGCCGAGGTAGGGCCAAAGGCAGAGGTAGGACTCCGCCAATAGATGATTTCTTTGAGGAGGAAGTGATGATGGAGGTACCGGTGCTAGTTATGGTAAATGATGGTCTACGCCTGGCTAGATTGGCTCAGGGTATCATCAGGTTGGGAGCCCCTACCTTTCATGGAGGTACGGACTTTCTCGTAGCAGATCATTGGATAGAGGGCATAGAGACATACTTCACCATGATCACGTGTACAGAGTTGGAGAAGATATGTATTGCCACGTTTCTTCTCAAGGATGAGGCACAAGTATGGTGGAGCAGGGTAGAGAGAGATAGAGATGTGACTGCCTTGTCTTGGGAGGAGTTCGTACAGCTATTTTGGGAGAAGTATTTTCCTGATATTGTGAGGGAGCAGTTGGAACTTGAGTTCATAGCTCTTGTGCAGGGCGTGATGAGTGTCAGGGACTATGAGATGCATTTTTCTCAGCTATATCGATTCACCAAAGAGATGGATGGAATGGCCTTGTCACGAAAGTTCATTCGAGGTTTGAGGCATAAGCTTTGGAATGTTATGACTTCACACCGTTTTGCTACTCTAACAGAAACGGTTGAGAGTGTCCTTGTAGTTAAGTAGGAGCAAGCTATGCATGAGGCTGAGAGTCAGAGAGATGTTCAGGGGAAAGGCAAGGCCCTAGCAGGGACTAGCAGTTCAGGGGACCATAGAGGTGGTTATAGGAAGAGGCAGCGGACTCTTCAGCTGGCTCCAGCTAGAGCAGCAGCTGCACCTATTAAGGTCCACCGATTAGGCAGGCAGCACCCTTGAAGTGTTTCAATTGTGGTGAGCAGGGCCATTTCTCTTCAACATGCACAAAGCTTAGGAGGCAGGGATGCTTCACTTGTGGGCAGGCATGTCATTTTGCCAGGGATTGCACTCGACCTCAGGCTAGAGGGCAGGGTATTCAACAGAGACCGTTACTTCCAGCACTAGCTAGGGTGTATGCCATTGGTCAGCGTGGTGCAGGAGTGGAAGGTACCATTCTTGTTTATGATCTGCTTACTACAATTTTGTTTGATATGAGGGCAACTCATTCTTTCATATCTAGCTCGGTGGTGAGGGCATTAGGCTTGACTCTGACACCGCTTTCTAGATCATTATGTGTTTCTTCGCCTCTCGGTGTCTCTATTGAGCTTGGTACTTTGTGTGATACATGTCCTATAGTGATTTGTGGTAGGTAGTTCCTTGCATCTCTGATTGTGATTCCAGACCGCTCATATGATGTGATTTTGGGAGTGGATTGGCTAGGGTCAAACCATGCTTTGATTGACTGTTTTTACATGGTGGTGTCATTCCACATTCCTAGACAGCCGAGCTTTCGCTATCGTTGTCATAGGTCGGACACGGCCATGTGGAAAGGAGTGTTAGCACACATCGAGGCTACAGGTACTACCGTGGGTATTGCGGATATTGCAGTAGTCTCCGAGTTTAATGATGTGTTTCAGGAGATTCCAGAGTTACCTCTTAAGAGAGTAGTGGAGTTTGCTATAGATGTGGTACCAGGTACTTCACCGGTATCAAAGACTCCTTATCAAATGGGGAGAATTGAACTTCAAGAGTTGAAGGTTCAGATAAAGGATATCCTCGAGCAGGGATTCATTAGACCTAGCACCTCGCCTTGGGGTGCACCAGTGTTATTTGTGAGGAAGAAGGATGATACACTCCGGTTGTGTGTGGACTATCGGGAGTTGAACAAGGTGACCATCAAGAATAGGTATCCCTTGCCTAGGATTGATGATTTGTTTGATTAGCTTAGAGGTGTTACGGTGTTCTCTAAGATTGACCTGAGGTCTGGTTATCACCAGTTGAGGGTGAAGGAGGAGGATATTCCGAAGACCGCTTTCAAGACTAGGTATGGGCATTATGAGTTTGTTGTTATGCCTTTCGGTCTAACTAATGCGCCTACTGCTTTTATGGATTTGATGAACCGCATCTTCAGTCCTTATTTGGATGTGTTTGTGGTAATATTTGTGGATGATATTTTGATTTACTACATGTCCTTAGAAGATCATGATAGGTATCTATAGATTGTACTACATGTTCTTAGGGAGACCAAGTTGTATGCTAAGTTTGGGAAGTGTGAGTTTTGGAAGCAAGAGATCAAGTTCCTTGGGCATGTGGTGTCAAAGGAGGGGATTTCGGTGGATCCCTCTAAGGTGGAGGCAGTGTTGAATTGTAGTCGTCCCACTATTCCTACGGAGATTGATTAAGGGATTTTCTAGTATTGCCTCTTCCTTGACCAAGTTGACAAACAAGAATGTCAAGTTTGAGTGGACTGATGAGTGTGAAAAGGCATTTGAGGAGTTGAAGACTAGGTTGACCACCACCCCAGTGTTGGTCATTCCTATTAGTGGTGTAGACTATGTAATCTATAGTGATGCTTCACATCGAGGGTTGGGTTGTGTGTTGATACATCTTGCCGGCGTTGTGGCTTATGACTCTAGGCAGTTGAAGGTTCATGAGAAGAATTACCCCACTCATGACCTAGAGCTAGCCGCTGTGGTATTTGCCTTGAAGATTTGGAGGCATTACTTGTATATAGAGAAGTTCGAACTCTTTTCTGATCATAAGAGTTTGAAGTATTTATTCTCTCAGAAAGATTTGAACATGAGGCAAAGGAGGTGGATGAAGCTCCTTAAGGACTATGACTTCACTTTGGAGTATCACCTTGGGAAAACCAATGTAGTGGCAGATGCATTAAGCAGGAAGCCTAGGGGTATAGTCGCATCTATCATGGTGCAGTAGTGGCTCATGTTGGAGACTACATCAGAGTTTGATCTTCTACCATCAGGCAAGGAGCAGGGGATCTTCCTTGGAAGCATCTCTATGCAATCTACCTTGATTTCCATGATCATTCAAGGCCAAGCACATGACGAGTTCTCACGTGCAAGGTTGGCGGAGTTAGTGGTGGACTTGTTGGATGATTGTCCTTCTGAGTGGTCGGTTGGATTAGATGGTGGATTGAGGTATAGATTGAGATTGTGTGTTCTAGATAGTATTGACCTCAAAGGGGAGATCTTTTAGGAGGCACATCGATCTCGTTATACGGTGCACCCAAGGAGCACCAAGATGTATAAAGATTTGTGTAGGCAATTTTGGTAGAATGGGATGAAGAGGGATGTAGCAGAGTATGTGTCCAAGTGCCTCACTTGTCAGCAGGTGAAGGCAAAGCATCAGAGGCTTGGAGGTATGTTGAAGCCACTACCTATTCCTACTTGGAAGTGGGAGCAGATCTCTATAGACTTTGTGACTGGATTGCCAAAGTCCAAGCTTGGACACGATGCTATATGGGTGATTGTGGACCGTTTGACGAAGTCAGCACATTTCCTTCATGTGTCAATGATGTACACAGTGGATGCTTTGTGCAAGTTGTATGTGAAGGAAATAGTGAGACCTTATGGGGTGCCTACTTTGATTGTTTCTGATCGAGACCCCTGTTTTACTTCAAAGTTTTGGGGTGGATTTCAAAAAGCCATGGGTACTACGTACCTTAGACATGAGTACAACATTTCACCCTCAGACCGATGGGCAGATTGAGCAGGTGAATCAGGTGTTGGAGGATATGCTGAGGGCTTGTGTCATGAACTTCAAGGAAAGTTGGGAGGATCACTTCCAATTAATTGAGTTTGCCTACAACAATAGTTATCACTCTAGTATCGGCATGGCACCATAAGAGGCACTATATGGAAGGCCGTGTAGATCTCATATTTGTTGGGTGGAGGTGGGTGATAGTGAGTTGTTGGGTCCTGGTATTGTTCAAGAGACGACGGAGAAGGTCTCTATTATCTGAGATAAGATCTGAACGGCACTGAGCAGGCAAAAGAGCTATGCCGACTTGAAAAGAAGGCAAGTAGAGTTTGATGTTGGGGATCATGTGTTCTTGAAGGTTTCACCTACTAAAGGGGTGGTGAGATTTGGCAAGAAGGGGAAGTTGGCTCCAAGGTATGTAGGGCCTTTTGAGATTTTGGAGAAAGTACGAGATTTGGCTTATCGGCTTGCCTTACCTCCTATCATGTTCGGGGTACACAGTGTGTTTTATGTGTCTTTGTTGAGGAAGTATATTCCGGATACTTCACATGTAATTGACTATTGATTTATCAAGATGAATGCGGATGCAACCTTTGTTTTTAAACCGGTTCGAATCTTGAATAGGTCAACCGGAAGGCTTCGAAGGAAGGAAGTTTATTTTGTTAAGGTGTGTTGAAGTCACCATGATGAGGGTGATGCATTTTGGGAGTTAAAGTCGGACATGAGGGCTAAGTACCCCAAGTTATTTTTGGGTTAGTATTGTTGAATTTCGGGGCAAAATTCCTTTAAGGGGTATAATGTAATACCCCAAATCTCTCCTAACTAGGGTAAAAAACCATGTTGACTATTAAGAAAAGAAAAAAGAAAAAAACAACGCAATTTGCTCATTTCATTTATGTTCCGTCTACAAGGAAAAAAAAAAGATAGAATTGGGACAGCACGTAATCAAGTAAATTGCTTAATCTGGTTGATACAAGATAAAGCGTTTGACTTTATACTTTGATCTTCAATTAATTCAGTTATGCACTTGTTCTTCTCAATTTGACCTTTCTTGAATTCAAGATCACATATAAACCCATAATCTATAAATTAGAAGATCAGAGGAACGTGAGCGTGAGAGAAGATGGAGCACAGAGAAAAAGAAGAAGAAGAAGATATGGTTGATACAAGAGAAAGTGTTTGGCTTTATATATTGATCTTCAATTCATTCAATTATGCACTTGTTCTTCTCAATTTTACCTTTCTTGAATTCAAGATCACATATAAATCTATGAATTAGAAGATCAGACGGGAACATGAGCGTTATAGAAGATGGAGCACAGAAAGAAGAAGAAGAAGAAGAAGAAGAAGAAGAAGAAGAAGAAGAAGAAGAAGAAGAGGAGGAGGAGGATGAGATCATAAACCCTATAGTTAGGAGATAATTGATTCTTTTGTAATTAAAAAAAAAGAATTAATGTTTCTCCTATTTTCTACGTTTTCAATTTGGTTCCGGTTCAAAGGACATAAAATTTGACACCATTTTTTACCCATTAGATTTTAAAACATTTAAGGGTTCAGATTAATTGTTAATATGATGTCAACATATAAATAATTGACATGGCAAACGACATGGTATTGGTTAATTTAAGTAATTTCATAACAAATTAAACTAAAAGAAAAGAAGGAAAAATTAGAATTTAAAGTCTAAACAACTAAATCTAGTTTTACAATAAAAAAACCAAGACATAGAAAAAAGAAGAAAAAAAGCCTTGTTCATGATATAACAAAAACCCAGAAAATTTAATAGAGATTCTTAATCGCTCTATATATTTCTCACTCAACACATCTCCCATTGATTCTTGATCGCTCTATATATCTCACTCAACACGTCTCCCATTTTACCTTGTACAAACTACTCCATCGCTCTCTGAATTTGCTCTAGAAAAGTCTCCACCTATTGTTGTTTCTACAGGCCAAGAGTCTCATGTTCTACCTTTTTTTTCCTCCTCATTTCTCACCGGCCCATTCCTCATTTCCACACCTCCAAGAATCCCATCGTCTTCTTGGTTACTACCATCACCTACGCCTAATTTATTTTCTGCGTTTTTGTTATATCATGAACAGGGTTTTTTTTTGTCTATTGTAAAACTAGATTTAGTTGTTTAGACTTTAATTCTAATTTTTTCTTCTTTTCTTTTAATTTGATTTGTTATGAAATTACTTAAATTAAACAATGTCATGTCACTTGACACATTAATTATTTATATGTTAACATCATATTAACAATTTATCTGAACTCTTAAATGTTTTAAAATCTAATGGTTAAAAAATGGTGTCAAAATTTGTGTCAAATTTGATATCACTTGAACCGGACCCTTTTATTTTTATTTTTTCTTTTTCTTAATGGTTACCATGGTTTTTATCCTAGTTAGAAAAGATTAATTATTATCCATTAGATTTAAGTAAATTGATCTAATGGCTACAAAAAGAGCTTCTCACTTTAATTCCAGAGCTTCGCTCTAAATAGAAACCGTGTGTGTGTGTATGTGCTTTAATAAAAAGAAATTGGAAAACAAAAATATATAAGAAAAATAATAAAGAATGTAATTAATTGTTATTGAATTGGAAAGTTTAGAGAGAATAAATATAATATTTCCTTTTGTATAATTATTGTCCTTAATAGTCATTGTATATGAGGATATATATGTCATTTAATAATTCACAATAGAATGACGTCTAGTGAGCAAATTTGAAGATCTCAATAGCCGCACTCTTTGATAAAAGGAAATTCATCATTATCAATAAGATGTGACAATGATGAATTTAAAATTCAAAAATACATATATATCTCAGTTTGGAAAATATCTTATCTTAATAATTGTTAAAAGAATCAGAAACAAATTTGCATAATAATCGCATTCCAAATGCAGAATGTTTATAATATGCCATTGTATACGTTTCCAGATTTTTCCTACTCACCCTCACCATTCTCCAAAAAAGAAAAAATAAAAAATAAATAAATAAATAAAAAATCCACTCTCACATAACAAATACTCCCATATATATTATGATAATTTTTCTTTTCTTTTTATTTTTAAATGAGTGTTGAGAACAAACAAAAGCAAGATCTTCATTGAGCCCCAATAAAAAAAGATAAAAAAAGAAAATCGTTTTGCTGGAGGCTATAAAAGTGAGTGTCCATTTTGGTTACAAACGCTTCATATTATCAGTGTCACTGGCCACCCTACCAAATCTCCTTGTTGACCTCTCCACCTTTGATATTCCGATAGCCAAGCTCAAAGGTCTCCCTCTCCTTCTCATTATCTTTGACTCAACCTTGTTATTTTTGCAGTGATCGTGTTCATTTTTTATTTTTGTGGTGTTTTTGACCTTGTATTCTGCTTGAGTTTCGGATTTCACATATTGTTGTATTTGAGTTTTTGTTATAAACCACCAAAAGGGTCTCTTGATCTCTTGCTCTATTTTGTATCCTTTAGCCTTTCCAAATTTTCTGGAGGTATGTTTGGTTTGATCTCTATGGCGTCTACATCACATATTGAAATTATGGATCTTTCATCTTTTACTGCCTTTAGATTTACATTTGGTTGATCTTTTTTTACACTCATCTTGTTTGAAGTTGATCGTGCTCTTATAGTGTGAAGCGTGATCTTTTGGATCATTGTAGGTATACGTATGTTGTTAGAAGGTTATTCATTCATTTCATTATGGATTTGGTTATCTTGTTAGTGATATAGTGGTTTGTTATTCATTCCTTTGTATGTTCATCATGGTAAGAAACTCATTGTCATTTAGGTTTTGCCATTGGTTTATTGTTTTGGAGTTTTAGTTGATCTGATTCACTGTGATGGGTTACAGTCACTGACAATAAGATTGTTAGCTAGTTTCTTTTGTTTCGTTTCTGATGCTCTTATGATCACTTCATGACAGTGGACAATTGTTTCGGTTTTATTGTTCAGTTACTATAACTTGGGAGTTCAATATTGCTGATATTTGATCATTTCTTTCTCTGTTTCCTGTTTGTCTTTGTGGTTTAACTTATTTTAAACACAAAGTACTATATTGCATGATGCATATAAATTGTTTGAAGCACAGCAAGAACTGCCCTCCACTGGTCTCTCTCTGATTACATAAGTGGATGAGTTTGCAGGTGTTTGATTCATTGGTAAGAGATGGCTGATAGGCACCAGAGCCCAACTGTTGGGCAAAAGTTTGCTGGTCAGCTACATCTTGGTTCCACCATTTCTCAAGATATTCACAGCCAGAGCCACTATGGCGGCTTCCAGAGGCCTAATGTCAATCAAAGGCGTTTTGCATATGGAAATTATTCTAATGCAGCATTGCAGTATCCTATAAATCATGCATGGGGATCGACTGATCGGTCATTGATCAGTTCCTCTACCTCACCTCTGCTTATCCGATCTCCCCAAGAGAAAGGATTTACAGGTTTTGCTATTGATTTTCTAATGGGTGGAGTTTCAGCTGCTGTATCCAAGACAGCCGCTGCTCCAATTGAGCGTGTAAAGCTGTTGATTCAAAACCAGGATGAGATGCTCAAGGCTGGCAGGCTCTCTGAACCCTACAAGGGAATTGGCGAATGTTTTAGCCGAACAATGAAAGAGGAGGGAATGGTGTCCCTGTGGAGAGGGAACACAGCTAATGTTATCCGTTACTTCCCAACTCAGGTTTGGCATTTTATTCATTGCAAGTCTTTGATTACATATATTACTCTCTTGTGTTCATGGCCAATTCCTCCCTTTGCTTAACGCTCTTTATCTTTGTTCATCCAGGCCTTAAATTTTGCGTTCAAAGATTACTTCAAGAAGCTTTTCAACTTCAAAAAGGACAGGGATGGCTACTGGAAATGGTTTGCAGGAAACTTGGCATCTGGTGGTGCTGCTGGTGCCTCTTCTTTATTTTTTGTTTACTCTTTGGATTACGCTCGTACTCGCCTTGCAAATGATGCCAAGGCTGCTAAGAAAGGAGGCGGTGGGAGGCAATTCAATGGCCTGGTTGATGTCTACAAAAAGACTCTCGCATCAGATGGTATTGCTGGCCTTTACCGCGGGTTTAACATTTCTTGTGTTGGAATCATTGTGTACCGTGGTCTATACTTCGGAATGTATGATTCTTTGAAGCCTGTGCTCCTTACTGGAAAGATGCAGGTAAGTGATATTTGTTTGCGTTATGATTAATGATATTGTGCTAGTTTGATATAAAGTGATCTCTTTATGACTTGTAGACACAAAGATATTGTTGTTTTAGTTTGATGATTATTCTGCATCTACTATAAACATGCTTTGACTATCTTTAGCATTTTTGATCCAGGTACATGTACTGCATTGGTGTCCTTAGGTCAAATAGGATGTTTTGAGATAGCAGTTGTTTCAAGACGCTTTTTTTATTCTCTTTTTATTTTCTTGTGGTGATTATCTCACGTCTTTATTTTGGATAATCGCAGGATAGTTTCTTTGCTAGCTTTGCTCTTGGTTGGGTTATCACCAATGGTGCTGGTCTTGCATCTTACCCAATTGACACTATCCGTAGAAGGATGATGATGACTTCTGGTGAAGCCGTCAAATACAAGGGCTCGATGGATTGCTTCAATCAAGTCCTTAAGAATGAGGGTGCAAAGTCCCTGTTCAAGGGTGCTGGTGCCAATATTCTTCGTGCAATTGCTGGTGCTGGTGTGCTTGCAGGTTATGACAAGCTTCAGGTGCTGGTACTTGGAAAGAAGTATGGTTCTGGTGGAGCTTAGGAAAAGTAAAAAATGGATCATTTTCTATGGGGCTCAAGTAAAAGTGAATGACCCCATGTAGCTACAGATATTGATGAAGATATTTACTTGTGCTGATCAATAACCTAGTTTAGAGGATTTTGTCTCCTAAGCATTGTTTTATTTCAGAGTCCAGGAATTTTGTTCTCATAGCCTTCCTGGCTATAAGAGCTGTTATAAGCTCAGTATGTTAATGTTTTATTTATATATCGGTGTTATTTACGTATTCTGTCTTGGTTAAAAAAAGCAACCAATTGAGAATGAACAACAGGTATTACAGTGGTTCACTAAATCGGTATGATTGGGCTACATCGCCCGAACAAGTTATGGTATCATTGAATTCCTTCTTTGCTGCAGGGTTATGGCCTATTTGGAAATGCAGGTGTAAGTGTGTATTGGTTTCCAAGTTCCTAGGCTTAGAAATTACTAGCTTTTATGCGCACGCGCGAAGATTCCACCAAATTTTATCGATTCAAATACTTAATGTTTGAATCAGAAATCAAACAATCAATTATTGGCAAATATAGGTCAGGTCTTTAACCAAAACCCAGAAACACAAAAGTTTAAGACAAATTAAAGTAGGTAAAGAGTAGGCTAGAGGATATGTCAAAACAATGCTGACAAAGTTTTAATTTGATTCATCAAAGAGAATTCCTTCATGGTAGTTATAGGTAATAATCACTAATGGTAGAGTTCGAGATCTTAATGTATAAAATAACAGCCTTCCACAAAACTAAAGTTTTCGATCAAACCGAAATTAACTTTATTTCCAACTTCATGAGAAATTCATGGTACTCAGGAGTGTAAGAAAATCACATATCATCAATACACTTTACAATCATTATAGCTCTATACAGCTACATGTACACCGTCATCCAGTATCCTCATTTCAACACCAAACGTAACAAAAGCAGCATATTGAAAGTTATAAAATACAAAAAAAAAAAAAAAAAAAGCTGAGTTTGCTATTGGCTGGTCAAATTTCTCCTTGCAGGTTAACTGAAATAAAGAATTGTAGTATTTGCACATAAGTACATTACATCCTAGGCTCTGAAGAAATGACAATTGCTTGGGGAAAACGTAAGGAAGTTCAATTGCAACCTTAAAAAAATGGACACCGCATAAGACAAAAAAGAAATTTAATCAGTAAGATGTATTTACTCATAGAACAACTATGATAGAAGTTTGTTTCATTTTTTCTGCATTCATATATGCATCATAACTATTCTTCTGCAATATGAAGTATAAATAGGTCATTATTTAGAAGATATGACAATGTTATATAAATTGTCAAAGAAGTTTATGTAGCTTTTGTATCAATTAAGGTATCTAACAATCAACAGTCATCTTCTCATGCACAACTGAATTTAAAAACAAAAATTTGATGAGTGCTAGTTCAGCTTTCATTCTGTGAATGTCACTTACCCTGACAACTCGCAGTTGGTTCGAATGCACAACAATAGCTATCATCTATCCAAAAGCTCAAAATTTCCATAACTGCTCCATCTTGTTGCCACTTTTAGACAAAGGTGAAAGCTTCCACAGCATGAGAATTATGAAATTCATTATACATTGCATATAAGTTTCAACAAAACAAACTGGAAACCGATAGGGAAAAAGGGGAGTTCAATTGCAACAACAGTGAAGAAGAAGGTCACAAACACAATCAATCAAAAAGCTGTAAACCAAAAATATGTACGAAGACAAGGTCCCTTTTTCATACACAAATAAAAAAAGACAGCTGATGGTTCAAAATTGAACCCAGATAAATAAAAGAGTGAGGTAACAACCAGTAAAGGCATCAATCTATCATGTTCCAAAATTTGAAATTCAACATGCATCTGTACTTGTAATATTCATATGTCTGTAGTGCATTAGAAATTAACCTACATAAAGCGTCCCAGTGAGATTTTGGAGCACAACCGCAACATGTTCTCCCTTCCCTGAACTGAATGTACATGTTACCAATCTAACACACACACACACACAAACACACGCACACACTCACAGACGGTGTGCGGGCGCGCATGCACACACAATTAGTCAAATAAATTATGCCTATACTAAAGATCAATTACGAATTCATTCTTCATTTTGGTAAAACACTGAAAACAGAGAAAGAAACATACTATGTGATGAGCGAAATTATCATAGATATTCAAGCACCAAAAAAACATACTATGTGATAAGGGAAATTATCATAGATGCTCATCAAGCTCTCGCACTGTCAATACTTACACAACTTCTCAATTAGATCCTTAGAGAAATCCTGCAAACAAAAACCACACCTCTATTAATAAACAATTCTCGTTTGGATAGGAATAGACATCTTGTAGAAAGCAGCTATCATTTGGAATGTGAATTTATAACACTCGACGATCACTGGCAAAGTAGCAAGTGAACTGACTAAACTAATGCCCAAAGAATGTCGAACATGCAATGTGGACCACCATTTGGACCACCATGAATACTTGAAAACTAAACCAAAATATAAGTGTCTATGAATGAAGAAAAGAAAATCAATGTCCAATACCAATATGATTTGCAACGACTTGAATAAAAGATAAAATGAAGAAATCATAGACGACTACCTATATGGACGTGCTATGATTTAGTTATGCTATGATTTGGAGCTTCTAGGAATTTGTTGTCCCTGTTGTTTGAGGAGGACAAATAGGGGGAATTACTGTTTCTGGATCAAAATCAAGGTACCACCACCTCTTGTTTTCTAATATGACAACCAACACATCAAGTTGATCACCACCAAAATTGAACACCTAATATTTTAATAAGAAGCAAGTTGTACAAATGAAGAAAGGTGAAGAAGTATCCACTTCAAAAGCCCAAAATTAGATAGAATTAAAAGTCTTAACATCAATAGACACAATTTTAATGCTAACCCATGATATATACCACTGACAATTTCAAAGCCTTGCAACAAAAAGACATAAAATTTACTGAAGAAAGCGAGACCAACACAATAGCAGCAATAGCAAATTCTAATATCAAAATGAAGCACATATACAATAAGTACCAAAGTAAAATGAAACATCACCAAAACCCATTTGACACCTCTAGATGAAAACATCAAGGCTTAAAAGAGTCGAAGACTGACATCTTAGGAACCCTAATACAAAAAAATTATCTGGGTATGTGCCAAAACAGTAAGAGAGTTATTCACCTTCAATCGCAGAACTTGTGATTTCAATCAGATCAGATCAAAATCATGAAGTCTCTTCACGAAGCTTCTTTTTATCAGCTTGTGGGAGCAGAAAGAGAGCAAGGAAGGGAGAGAGCTTCATTCTAGACTGAGCCACTGAGGAGAGTGATGAGAGACGAAATTGACGAACCCAACATAAGAATCCTAAAACCCCAAATCAGTTGGTGGAATGTTTTGGAACGGCGGTGTGTGAGTGAAGTTAGTAGATGAACTAACACTTTCTGTTCATTCTAGGTTTAGGACGTGGCTTTTAGTGATTGAGATGTGGCATACTCAGATAGGTAAACAAGTAGGCAAATATAGTCTTCCAATTATATATATATATATATAATTTTAAAAAAATTGTGGACGGGTGGGTGCGGGTACTGTTTATGTGAACAGTAATCCTCGTTTCCCTTAATATACACAGACTAGGTAAATCCCCCGCGCGTTGCTGCGGGTTAAGATCGTTTGTTGACAATATCTGTGAAAAGAACTGTTATATAGAAGTATATACAAATGTATGGAAGTCCGTATGTTTGAAGAGAGCTCCATATATAACAGAGGTATAATTGTATTGTAAGTTGCATTGCACGGAATTTGGATCTATTTGAACCCTTGTTACAAATAATAGAGCCAATATATGCAACACATGTTAATATTGCAAATCTGAGTTCTGCTGACACCATTTCAGTAAGGACTTCATTCTAAGCCGTCAAAATCCATACAAATTAAAGAAGAAAAAAAATTATCCTACTTGTTCACCATGTTGCATGCAGCTTAGTCAGAAAGAATCTGGTTGTAGTCTCGGTTGTTTGCTAGTTTGCTATAGCTAGGGAAACCAAGGCAATACCATGTTGAGCAGCAATGTTTGTAATCTTGGAAGCTGGTATTCTGTGGTGAAATTGATATACAGATTTTGTTCAAATAATGTATCACATGAGGCTCTAATCAATGTAAGACATGGCATGTGAAAGCAACGGATGAGCCTTCGATTACAGGCATCATAAATTCAATAATCCACTATTTGGCTCTTCTATAGGGTCCAAATGCTGTGAAAGCAACGGATGAGCCTTCAATTACAGGCATCATAAATTCAATAATCCACTATTTGGCTCTTCTATAGGGTCCAAATGCACTAAGAGTCAAGAATCATGTAATATAGGCGCAAACCATATATGATACCAGATACATCAGGGATCTTCAATTCTCTTTTGGTCTCTCTTCTTTTCAAAGACCAGTCTCCTTCCTAAAATGCACATGCACTTTGATCAATTTCCAACCTTGAATACTGCTTAATTATGAGCATGACATATAGTTGAATTACATAATTTCCATGAAGATTTTTATGGCTGGGAGTACGGCCTAGCTATCAAGTTGGAGCATGGTAATATTCCATCGATGATCTATCAGATAAGGCAAAACTCACTAATATTGATCTTTGTCTTTGTTCTGAAAACTCTAAACAAAGAGATAAGAATTAACAGTACTGCCACGATGCACATAAAGCTCTCTTAAGAATTCCATACAAACAAACAACTGATAAGCAATTATTGGAGACTGAGAAAACAATTGCGGTTTATACTACCATTTGTGAGCAACTTGTTGAGATGCATAAGAACCTCACTGCCCAGCAAGATCTTGCAGGTTTGTTTTTTCTCTTCAATTTAATTAAAACATGCACAAACAAAAAAACTACCATCTCCTCTTCTTTATCAAACACAACCTCGGACCAATGAGCAAGGAATTTGTTTCACAAATTCAAAGCTCATATTCAGGAAATAAAAAAAGAAAAAAGAAAAGAGGAGACATACCAAATGAGTAAAGGCAGATGAGAACAACCAAGGATATCCAAAATTGGAAGTGCGTCTCCGACAACGTCTCCGGCAACGGCTGCGAAGGGCTGGTTATTGGAAAAAGAAAAGATGATTTGCTCTAAGTTTGGGCTGCTCGGACCTGAATCGAGCTTTTGGGTCTAGTATCTGAATAAGCTCTCTTTTCTCTCTCACTTTCTCTTCTGTCTGGTTCTGAATCGAGCGTTTGCTCTCTTTTCTCTTTCACTTTCTTCCGCTCTGTTTCTTCTGCTCTCTTCTTTTCTCTCTCACTTTCTCTTCTGTTTGGGTTTCTAGAGTTTCTCTTCTGCCTGGGTTTTTCTCACTCTTTTCTGTCTGGGTTCTTCTAGACCCTCCTCTGTCTGGTTTTTCTGGAATCTCTCCTGTTTGAGTTTCTAGAGAGCTTTAGAAGTTAAACGTGGCTCACAGGGGCAGAAACGTAATTAACTATATCCAAACAAAAATCCAGGGAAGCAATCAAAGTACTGTTCCGAAGAACAGTAACTCCGCTGACGTCATCTCAACAAATATATATATGGTATAACTAGAAAATTGTCCGCGCGTTGCTGCGGGAGTTTCACATTTCGTTGTCCTTGTAAAGAAATGTTACTTTAGTCATCACCTTTACTTGAAATCAATAGTAATAATAACATTTCACAGTTAGGTATATTGCTGCAATGTTTCAACTAATTACAAAGATAGTTTATAATTTGGGCCAATTACATATAAGTCCACTTTGAGACATTTTTTCTCACATAAGTCCACCCAAGTCTAAATAAAGTTTTGTATTAAGTATTAAAGTTCAACATAATTACAGACTGTCATCCAACAAAAAAAATTAGATTTTCTCCTTTATATTTACAAGAATGCCACTAATATAAAAAGTCAACAACCACTCTCATTTCGGAACAGTCTCCGGCGAGATTTCCAGCGGACCTCCGGCGAGATTTCCGGCCGACCTCCGACGATGACAAAAATTACTACTACCAGCTAAAAAAACTACTACCACCAGCTATAAAAGCTACTATCACCGCCTACAAAAGCTACTACAAAAGTTTCTGGCCGACCTCCGGCGAGATTTCCGACCGACCTCCGGCGAGGTTTCTAGCCGACCTCCGACGATGACAAAAATTACTACTACAAGCTAAAAAAGCTACTACCACCAGCTATAAAAGCTACTACCACCGCCTACAAAAGCTACTACTGTGAGGTTTCTGATGAAAACAAAAGCTACTACCACCAGCCATAAAAACTACTACCACAAGCTACAAAAGCTACTACCACCGCCTACAAAAGCTACTACTGTGAGGTTTTCGACGAACACAAAAACTATTACCACCAGCGACAAAAGCTACTACCACCAGCTACAAAAGCTACTCCCACCGCCTACAAAAGCTACTACTGTGAGGTTTCCGATGAACACAAAAGCTATTACCACCAGCCACAAAAACTACTACCACCGCCTACAAAAGCTACTATTGTGAGGTTTCCGACGAACACAAAAACTACTACCACCAGCCACAAAAGCTACTATCACCGCCTACAAAAGCTACTACCACAGCCTACAAAAGCTACTACTGTGAGGTTTTCGACGAACACAAAAAATACTACCACCAGCCACAAAAGCTACAACCACCATCTACAAAAACTATTACCACCGCCTACAAAAGCTACTACGTCCATTGATTCATCAAATTCCACAACTAAATTAGCAGTCAGTGATGCGTGATCAAGATTGAACAAGAATAGAAATGAATCGGAATACTCAAAAAAACCATAGCCCTTGGATCGGCCGGTGTCCTTGTCAGAAATGACAACCGCCTCAAGGCGGTGGATCCTCGATAGATCTGCACCTCACCGACGAATCACCTTCGTCGTCACCGTCTCGAACTCATAAGAGAAGGTGCGGAGAAGAAGATGACGAGGCTGATCGGAGAAGGTGCGGCCAGTGATGACGGGGCTGATCAGAGGATCGGAAAAGGTAGAGGAAGGTCCACACACACTGGGGAGATCTACTAAGGCGCATAAATCTCTGCTTCCAACGGCGGCGGGTGCCGAACAAGTGGTGGATGACGTCGTCGGAGTTGGTTGGACCTTGTAGATCCGGCTGCGCGTTGAGGAGATGCAGTCGAGGTCGAAGCGGAGGTCGTCGAGGAGTCGTCGACGGTGGATCCAGATGTCATCGTCAAGGCGACGACATCGTCAGAGCCAGAGATGCAATCAAGGCTGAGTCGGAAGTAGCGCCGAGGCGGTGGCGGCTTCGCCATGGCAGTGGGTTCGCGAGAGAGAGAGAGAGAGAGAGAGAGAGAGAGAGAGAGAGAGAGAGAGAGAGAGAGAGAGAGAGAGAGAGAGAGAGAGAGAGAGAATTGGTGTAAAGGAGAGGAGGGCATTTTAGGTACATCGTAAAAGTAAAATAACAGATTTAGCCTTAAAATGGACTTATATGAGTAAAACTGTTATGGTGGACTTATGTAGGAGAAAATGTTCAGAATGTGACTTATATGAAATTTTCTAAAAGAAAAAGTGAAAAAAAGAAGAAGGATAATTACGATGGCAAGTGGGGACGAAGAAGACGAAAAGCGAGGGAAGGAGATGATTGTGTAGCGTAGGACGCGTGACAGGCGATCCCAAACTCCCCTCATCAAACGGACTTCGCGTGTCACTGAAACCACTGCCATTGATAAAGCTTTGGCACTTCTCTCTAGCACTGCATATATAACTAAAAGACAACACAGACAGAGCGAAAGCAGCATCAAACCCAAGCTCAATAACCCGAAAAGCCGTTTCCTCTTTCCGAAGCTGAGAAGCTGAAGCGCTAATTCTGAGTCGGACGGAGAGAAAAAGCCTGGCAATGTCTCTTCTTCCCGCTCCTATCACTCTTTGATTGTTTGTTATTTTCTCTGATTTGGTTGATATAGTTAGATTGGTTTTATTCCTAGTTCGAGATTTGTTTTGGTGAATATAAGGGAAAATATTGAAGAGCTGATGACAAGGAAAATGTAGGAATAGATCTGCCAATGACATTTGATTTTCTTTTTCTCGTCCAAGTTTCGTCAATGTGTGTTGATTTACTTGCTCTTTGAGGTGATGTAATTGTTTGTGAGCTAGTAAATTATCCTCGGTTGATTTTGGCGGATGATTTTGATTTGCAGGACTCTCTTGCAAAGCTATTAGATTATCTCCAGGTTGAGTTTTTGGCCTGGAATTGTTACCACATGCTATTGGGAGTGGTTATTTGTCGAAATATCAGGTTGGTTTACATCTGTTGGTTCCATATTATGCTTGCTTTGTTCAATTTGTGGTGTCTATCACTGATTCATTCTTTGTGGTCTCTCTTTGTGCCGTTTAGATTACTCGTCTGAGTTGTAGTAGCTGAAGATGAGTTGGAATCCGCATATGGGAGTTCATTACCCCTACAGCAGCTGTCCCTATAACTCGGCTGGTAGCTTTATGGACTATTTTGAAGGGCTCACCTATGAACATGTGAACTTTATTTTTTCAGGGGATTCACATGCTCAGGTACTATAGTGATGTATCTAATCATTTTCATCTGTCCAAACATGGTGAATCAAACTTTTTTATAGGTGTCCAAATTATTTCCAAAATAAACATAAATATTAGTGTTTAAATAGGTTGACAAAGGAAAATTGTTACAGAATATTCTAGTTTTTTGTGGTATGAATCAATACATGTGTTATTATGCTACCCAGATGTGGGATTGTTTTTTAATTGCAATTGCAGTCCTATACTGAAAAATGATTATATTGACTGCCATGGAAATATAGTGATGTCTTATTGCTTACTTTTCTACTGTTAATGATGCAACATATTGGACACTGTATGTTTTGTCTGTGATATAGACTGTACGTGTAAAATCTTTATGTTGCTTGCCTGTAATTAGATATCGCTTCAGATATTTCAATTTCATTGCACATAAAATTTTATTCCTTCTTACATGTGTAGGAGAGTACTTACCCATCAATGAACACGAACTATTACAAGTTTGGGTTAACTGAACATGGGAATACTTCATATTATGATCTTGGTTTTCGTCATGCCTACGAGTTCAATGATCCTGTTGGACGAAGTGGTGAAGAAACAAGGCCTTTCCAGCACTCTTCGACTATTCTTAACGAACAGACTGTGGCAAGGGATCCACTATGCGAAGGAAGTGCAAACACTTCTACATGTGACAACCCCAGAGAATGTATGTTCTGCATGCTTTTTTTTTTTTTTTTTTTTTGATGGGAGATGGGGTATGGGGAGGTCATAATTATTTATTATATACTTGTTTTTTGTTCTGGGTCCTAACAAAATGAATGGCCATGTAGAAGAGTTAAAGTATGATTTAGAAGATAAAACAACAAAACATTGACGTAATATGTTCTATGGTCATGAGGTTTCAAACATGGATAGTCAGATTGCAGTCTCTTACTGTTGTTCTTTGTTTGCATAGTTCAGCAAAGTTAATAAATGTTCACCCCTAAATTAATTTTCTCTGAATAGTGCTTTGCCTAGAGCATAAATTGATCAGATACTTGGATAAATTGATCAGATACTTGCTTCTTTATTTGAAAGGTTGAAACAATTTGTTCACATTTTTATATTCCAATTATGGAAAAAAATTTTGAACTATGAATTGGTTTAATATTGTCCTATTTTGCGGTCATGTCTCTCTTCTTTAGCTTGGCTATATTGGTTGTATCTGCTATTGTCTGTTCTGCTGGTCCTTTTTTGATCTTATGACATAATCTGTTTGACATTTGACAACTTTTAACTCATACGTCTTCTCTTATATTTCAGCTCCTCGGAGATATCAGAACTCCCATGACTATCAGGTAATGTAGGTTATCCTCGGTGTTTTTCTTTGTTTGATATTAAGTTTTGAACTTGAGTAGTGTCTTACAATATGTTTCAACTCCCTCTACACACACATGCATGAATGGAAGAATTAAGTTACCATATCTCATTGCCTAGGTACTCCTTGCTTGTTGTACTGACATATTTCTACCCAGGAGTATTGTATTCATAGGTTCTATAACCATAAAAAGTTGTTCTCTGTATGATTGCCTTACAACTATTTATATGAGTTTGTGTTTATCCAAGAAATATCATGATATTCGTCCAAAAAAAGAAAAAAAGAAATATCATGATAGCTTAGTGTTTTTTCTCATCTGGATGATAGGGTAAAATGTTAATAAATAGAAGTTTTTGTATTGTGAATTATGCAGGTTATTTTGGAAGACAACATTGACCCTGATAGCATGACTTACGAGGTTAGAGCTAATAGTCCACATTTATTCTTAGCAACCAATTAGATGACACAATTCTATTATTAATTCAACTAATCTGAATCTATTGATTATTTGTTTCATTCCATTCTCTATTCCATAGGATACTATGGTTCCAATAAAGAAAATAGGACTCTATGGTAACAAGGGAATGTTCTAGCTAAGTTTTATACTGGAACGAATTGATCTATGCATTTAGTTACAAGAAACCTTGAAAGTTAAGAGCGTGCTTTGGTATTTATAACAGCATTTCTTGTTTGCTAAATAATCACAGAATGAGGGTCTTGAATTTACTGGTTTGTAATAATGAGGGAACTCTTCCAAATTTCTTGAACTCTAATTCTCAAGATGCCTCAAACTGGGAATATCTTGAGTTCCATTTTTTTTTTTAAATTTCTAAGTCCATTTCTGTTTTCTTCCATGCATAACATTTTTAGAAGGTTCAGTTTCTTGCTTGATGCCCAATTATGTGATGCTCTGATATCTCATTAAGTCTCCTTCCTCCTCTGACTCTTCCTCTTCCTCTTCCTCTTCCTCAAACTCATGTTAAAATTGATAGAATAGTTTATGGTGATCATGCTACAAATACAATGGAATCATCTCTGAGTTTAAATGTATAGTTCTTTTTGTAAATTGGTTTATACCAATTTAGTGTCTGCTGGAATAGAAATTTGATTGAGTAATTCATGAACCTGGCTAGTCTGATCAGATATCACTCATGACTTTTGAGTTTGGACCTGGTGTATCCATGGGAGGGATCTGATTCCATTATCATTAGTGAGTGAATTGTCAAAAGATGAGAATTACTTTCTTTAGTACTTGTTTGCGGTAGGCATATTGTAAGGTTACATCTAGTACTTGTTATGAACAATTATTTGATGCTTATATTTATCAATACTGCATGTACTTTGAATGACTCTCTGACTATATTTGTTCTGTTCAGGAATTACTAGAATTAGGTGAGGCAGTTGGAACTGAAAGCCGAGGACTTTCCCAAGATCTGCTTTCTTTGCTTCCAATCTCGAAATACAAGTGCAGCTTTTTCTCAAGAAAGAAATCACGGAGTGAGAGGTATAATTGCACTTATTTTTTGTTTTTTGTTTTTTTCAGAAATGTGATATTTTTTATATTAGTAGTATAGTTTTCTATTATTCTTGAACAGTCTAATCAACCCATCCTTACATCAGATCAAATTAGTTTGGACTGCAAAATGCTATTAGTTGGATTGAAATTATGGCCCTAAAATTTAAGGGTTATTATCTATCAATCAAAATATTAGTTTAGTACTGATTAGTACTTTTATTTACTTTAGCTTTCTATCCCTAGTCAAAGTTTTCATCTCTGTTTACGGCCTGATGCTATCTACATGTATAAATTGCAAAACTGTACATGTCTGTAACTTTCCATTTCATGTTTGTGCAGATTATTGTGCTGTCTCTATTTGTTTCTCTTCATCGGCTAACTACTATTCTTATTTATTGTAGGTGTGTGATCTGCCAGATGGAATATAAACGAGGGGACCGGCAGATTACTCTTCCGTGCAAACACCTCTATCACACTGGATGTGGAACCAGATGGCTTAGTATGAATAAGGCAAGCTGTTTATATGACTAATATGTTTGCAATCATTTTGGCTTATTGACCCAAGTTCTGCTGACACCAGTTTTCCTTGCCAGGCTTGCCCAATATGCTACACTGAGGTATTTGGGAAAGGATCGATGAGCGAGAAGTAGTTCTGATTGTTACAAAAAGGAGCCTTCATATATTGTTCTTTGCTCTGCAAATTTGGTTTACATAGAGATGCTTTTCTTTTGTTGTCCACGCCGTTTGTAGTAGCACTTTGTTAGGGTAGTGTTTGGAACCATGAAATGACTTCTTTCATAATTTGTCTAATTTCTATGGTGCTGATCTTAGAATCAAAAGCTTAGCTTCCAATTACTAAAATAGGAAGATTATATTTTCCAGAAATCTGGTATACTATGATGCGAGATTGTCCATCTTAACTACTCAGAAGATAATATCTTAAAACATCGACTACGGAGCTCTTGCAGCATGTCGGAAGGCATTTGGGCAAAATGGAGATCAGAGCCCTGGCCAAAATGCACTCACAGTTTACACCAGTGTTGATTTGCATCATTCTCAGTTATCGGATCCCTACATATATTGAAGTAACAATATGAACTGTGCCATACATATCTTAGAACTTAACTGAGACCTATGGTTCATGTGTCATATCAGGTAAACAGGTATGATACCTCAATCAATTTCCCATAGCCTCCACTTGACTCGAATTAGATACACTCCACTCGATCGGATCGAATCAATTCATATTTTCAAAATTAAGACGTTTGTTTACAAAATTGAGCTACCAGTCATCAACCCAAATTTTTGTGTTAAATATTTCTATTAAATTTATTATTTATGTTTTTGGTGTTACCTTACAACTGTTGAAAGAATTTACGTTCCTATCTTTGATGATGTGTCTTGACCGAATCTTCTTCTTATTAGACTAAAATATCTCTTAGATATCTATCATTGATTCTATATGTAATGTCTATATAAAGGCTAATCTATTAATGAATGAGTATACATTTTTCTCTCGTATTCTCATACTCTACAACACGTTATTAGACTTGGTGTCCTAGCCAAAAGATAATAGGCCAACCATCCCGAAAAAAGCCTAAAACCTTTGAAAACCCAAACTTTTTCCCAAAACCCTAATCTGCCCGTTTCGTTTTTCCCGATTTCCGGTCGGATTTCTTCTGTCCATGACCGGAATTACATATCCACATAAAAACCTCGATATCCCGGTTCCAATCCCACCGGTTTCACCCCAAGAACCGGCCGGAAAGTACTTGAACTGGCCACCAGAATTTTCCATACTGACACCGCTGTCGACCACCGGTTCACCGCCTTCCCGTGCTCCGATCGACCTAATTTTTGGATAGCAGCTTCCTCTTCCAGTGATTCTCCTCCTGTCAAAATTTCAACTCCAAACTCGAAGCAAAAGTAGGTGAAAAGTTGTTTTCTCCTCTCATAAGCCTCTAGAAACCAAAGATCTCAAGATTGCTCGTCTTCCAAGGAAAGCCAAAAAGGTTCCCAACCCTCAGTCGAAGCCTGCCATCGACTCAAACTCATCAGAGGTAAATTTTTAATTAAAGTTAATGCTTTCTGAATTTCAATTCATAGTTCGGGCTTAGTAGCCTTTCCATCTATCTCTCTCTATGACAGGATTAGGTTTTTAGGGGGGGGGGTGGAGAATAGGGTTTGGGAGTTTTGTTGGGGCTCCCATCCTCTTTAAATTTTGTGACTTCGACATACGCGTCACCATATATTTGTGACTATGATTACACGTCGCTGCGACAGCTGTGAGCGTCACCTACAAGGGAAGAATCGATTGTGACTGCGTTAACGCGTTACCTACTTTTATTTGCATCAATTTTATGACCACATCCTTGGTTTGTTGGCTAATTCCAATCCCCTTGTATTTTGTAGATGACTGAGCCATCGAGGCCCAAATTCGAGATCCTCGATAACCGAGGTAAGGAATATCACCGATGGGTGTCCGATGTGACGAATACGTTAATCGGTAATCAGTTGACAACCACCATCTTTCCGCCGTCGAATGGCCCTCGAGCAAGTGACGAGGACAAGGAACAAGCTCTCATGTTTCTGAGGTGCCATATTCATCCAACTCTAAAGAAACAATACCTGAAAAGGGAAGACCCCCAAAGATCTATGAGATGTCTTGAAGCAGCGCTTCAACAATATATATGATGTACTCATTCCAGAGTTGACTGCTCGTTGGGAATCCATTAGACTAATGGACTTTGCTAAAGTTTAGGATTACAACCAAGCTATGTTGGACCTCCAAGCAGAACTAAACTTTTGTGGCGTCGATAAGACTGACAAATATATGATTGAGAAGACTTTGTAAACTTTTCAGACATCGATGAGCTTACTTAGCCATCAATATCGCCTTAAGTATGAGAAGAACCACGTTACGTCGTTCAGTGACCTCATATGCGTGTTAGCAAAGAAAGAGCGGCACTAGGAGATTATTCTCAATAACAATGCCGATTGGGACTTGCCGATTGAGACTAAGAAGATTCATGAGTCCAACCAAACTAGTGGAGGTAAAGCTCCAAGGAAAAGAGGAAACAGAAAATCTGCACCATATGGACGTGAGCAGAATTAGCCACGTGGTTGCGATAATGGCAATAATCGGCATGGAAACAACCACAGCAACACTTGGGGGCATGATGACTGAAATTTTGCCTCTCCTAGGAACAATAACCACGGCCGTGGCCGCCAAGGTGAGAAATCCGGCCAAGGCCAAAATCCTCCCTCTAACTCAAACCAGAAGAGGTGATCTCCATGCTATATTTGCAGATCTACTGCTCGCTTGCATCATGATTTCCGTGCTAGCAAAGAAGCTATTGATACCTACAAAAGACATAAACAATACTTGGCTCAAGAAGCTAACTTTATTGGGGGAGTTGCCATTGGTGCTAAGTCTTCCACCAATCTCACCATAGCAGATTTCGAAGCTAAGAAGCAAGCTGGTCCTACGCACATGGATGTTGCGGATTTTGATTAAACTCTTTTGATTAGATATTTTTTCTCTGCTATTTTCTGTTTGGCACTTTTTAACCACAGTTATTTTCAACTTTTCAGTCAGTTTATATGGAATTAGACATCCTTTAATGTATTTTTGAGTTGACATTAATAAAATCTCTCCTTTACGTTTCATAATGTTCAGTTGATTACGAATTTATTCTATTATGAATGGTTCAAATTACACAAAGCTATAAGCTTCATTACATGACAAGTATACTAAATCCACATGTTTTCGTGGTCTTACAATGAAAAAACATATGCAAAAATTGCAAAAAAAAAAAAAAACCATGAAAAAACACTAAGGCAGCAAACTGCCGTGTTTTGGCATTGTCACAGCGCCCCTAAGAGTCTCTGACGCGCGCTGGGCAGCTTCCTACGTCCTTAGAAGGCCCCTGCCATAGCTTGTCGAGCCCATGCCGGCGGCAGGCCCCTGCCGTGCTGCTGCGTGTTGTTGAGCCCCTGCCCGCCGCCTTGCACTCCCGTGCTCCTGACCGCGCCCTTGCTTGTGCCCCCCCTTGTCTTGGCCAGCCAAATTGCTATAACTTCATGAAATTAATTTTCATACTGTGTAATTGCACTCATTCGGGCTTCCAACTTGGGTCAATTCCCAATTAACCCCTCTATGTTTTATTAGAGTGTTCGCCTTGTCTTGATCCAAGACTAATTATTTTCACACCTTTATGTAGATGTCTCGTGAGGAAATTGAGTGTTTAGCTGACAGTGGGACTACCCACACTATTCTAACGAATAGACTGTTAAGACCCACCTCGAATTTCACCCTGAAACCCGAAGTAAGTCTTGCGGTGACCACCTCCAAGGAAAATTTACCAAAAAACTCGTCAAACCTCCTTTGAAATGGACAACCCTAACCTGGAAAATTAAAAAACTACCCTCTTAACAATTATCTCATTCATCAATTCAACCCATAATTATCCAGATAATAAAATGTCGGTCTTAACACACCACCGAAAAATATTATACAATAATCCCAAGAGAATTCAGAGCTAATAAAAACAATGGAAATTGAAAAATACCCTAGTGGGTTAAGCAGGTAACCTACTGGTGAAAAGTGGCTGAGAGATGGGTAACTATGCCACGTTGCCTCCTATTAGTTCCAACTCGAACTCTGCAGACTGGGCATTTTTAAAACGAAAGGCCCAGGGGAAAACATCTGGAAATGTTAGAGTGAGTGGACAAAAATAAATAAAGAAAAAATAAATATCAACACTTATGCTTTCCCAATTTAATTTCCAAATAAAAATCGAAAGCATGCTTCAAATGAGAAATCTTTTATCTGATAAATATCAAGCCTCTTCAGCTCAAAAATATATATCAATATACGTATGTATTTACACCTACCCATACTCCCAATATAAATTAATAGATTTAAAATAATCTATATAGGACTACTACGTTTGCGTCCAACACTCACGTCACGCCTTAATGTGGTGATACACTACTCCATTAAGGTGGACATACATGTGTATAAATATGTGCCCATATCCCCTATATGAATTAAGCACTCATATAGGGCTACTACGCTTACGTCTAACTCTCACGTCACACCATAATGCAATTATATACTATGTCATTAAGGTGGACAGACACATATGGTTAGCTAGCATTTATATACATACTCTCCTCATAAAAATATTTATAATTTACCGAAAATCCCATTTTCGGTAACTCTCCACAATAAATGAAATCGTCAAATAAAAATGATGTCAAAGGCTCCAACAAAATAAATTACTCAACAGTAAACAATTGCATGCACTTTAATTAAAACAAAAGTCCACTCACAAATTAGGCCTAAGCCTGATGTCGGTCAGAGGTCTCTTCCGCTCGAGCCTCCTCACGTCCTGTTCCAAAAACATAATTTAATCCTCAACTAAATACCAACGTTTATATACAAATATGCATAATTAAATGTGAGCCTCGCACTCTCATCATGCCTAACGTCCTTATTCTTAAATTCGCTACCAACCATATTTCACCACAAATATCGACATCCTTAAAATCACCCTCCACCGTCCTAACAATATTTAACCCACGAATGCATTTTAACTCATTAGCCACCATAAATCGTAAATCCTATAAAAATCCAAAACCTATCCAAAACTCCTTCAAAAATTCCAAACTACATATCATTAAACTCTCATCCGGAAAACACATCTAAAACCATAAAAATCCCCTTAACAGCGGCGGCGCCGCTGCCAGCTGAGCCGGCGGCCGACTCCGGCCACCTCCAATGCCTACCAAAGTTTGACAGCACCTTCCTCCCAATTTCCTCTACAACTTTTCTAACTAGCACAAAGTTTTGAGCTTAACTAAGATAATCGACTTAAAACATAAATTATACCCTTAGAATTTCAATCACCGATTTCTTCTTACTTAGCTCAAGAGGGAGCGAAACCTCTTAGGGGTTTGTTGCATGGGAGGAGGGCTTTTTAATGAGCCAAGCTGCTTCGGCTATGGTGGTCGGAGGAGGGAGCTCCAGTGAGAAAACCACGGCAGTCGGACCTATCGGCTGCGTTTTCTCTCTCACGGCGGCGATAGAGAGGCTGCCACCGGTCCAGGTAGATGGCTGGGTCGACGGCCGACCGATTGGGACCGGTGCGGTGGTCTACAGTGGCCGGATGGCGACGGTCGAGCTCGGGGAGTTTTCCGGGTAGAGGGAGAGAGAATTGGGAGGGAGGAGAGAGAAAAGAGAGAAGGAGAAAAATCTGGGCTTGGCCCAACCGGTCGAACCCATACATATAACCCAACTCCAAAATTTAACACCTCAAAAATAATACCCTAATAAAACTTACCTTTTTACTAGCTAAAATTTACCATTTTACTGTTGATAATTATTTCTGCTACGGATAATTCCTCCGAAATAATTATCTCTCAACACCCCTTTAGGGACCTTTGTAATTATGAACTTATTTACTAAGACGGTAAAACTTTTATTAATACCATGCTAGTAAATAAGGTAAAAATTTAAGAGTTGAGGCGTGACATAGGCTATTATTTACAGACTTTGTGCCTCACAAATCCTCAGTGACAAACATGATTGGTTCCTTGCCTGTAATTCAAGGCAGAGGCAATGCGCAGTTCTTATTTCTAAATGGCACAACGATACATGTCACTGATGCGCTTTACGCGTCTAAGGCTAATTAAACCTTTCTATCATTTAGGGACATTCGTGCCAGTAGATTTCACTTGGAAACGTTCAATGAGAATGGACAAGAATTTTTGTTTATCACCTCTAATGACTGCGGCCGTAAACGCATCTTAGAAAAGTTCATGAGTCAAACTAGCGGTTTGTATCTTACAACCATCGGGATCATCGAATCCTATGTAGTTTCTCACAGCTTCTGTGACGGACTCATACAAGCTTTTGGCATGATCGTTTGGGACATCCCGGACGAGACATGATGATTCGAATTCTCAAGAATTCACATGGACATCTATTTTCTCGAGCACTGAAGCGTGTTGGAGCTCTTCCTTCCACCGAAATAGGTGATGCGGCCGTGCATGATGCACCTGCTATAGGCCCGGCCTCCAAGACCATTGCTGAGACTCCAAATGCCTCTATGGATATCTCAAATGCTCATCCCTCATTTTGTAAAGCTTGTTCACTAGCCAAATTGAATGCAAGACCATCTTTTTCTAGTGACTCTAAACAAAACATTCCATTCCTATAAAGAATCCAAGGTGATATTTGTGGACCTATCAAACCAGAGTGCAGACCATTTCGATATTTTATGGTTCTGGTTGATGCATCAACGTGTTGGTCACACATTGCTTTGCTATCCACAAGAAACACTACATTTTCTAAACTCCTAGCTCAAATTATTAAGCCCCGGGCTCACCACCCTGATCATCCAATCAAATCTATTTGATTGGACAATGCTGGAGAGTTTATGTATAAGTCTTTTAACGACTATTACATGTCTATCGGGATTGAAGTAGAACATTCTATACCCCATGTGCATTTACAAAACGGTCTTGCAGAAGCTACACAATTAAGCGCTTACAATTGATTGCACGGGCCTTGGTGATGCGCACCAACTTGCCTGTTTCTGCCTGGGGTTATGCAATTTTGCATGCAGCTGCACTTATTCATTTTAGACCCATTGCAACCCAACCATTTAGTACGTACCAGTTGGTAATTGGATATGAGCTTGATATTTCACACTTACACATATTTGGTTACGCGGTTTTTGTGCCTATTACTTCTCCACTGCGTACTAAGATGGGTCCTTAAAGACGATTAGATATTTATGTTGGCTATCAACATCCTACGATTGTCCGCTATTTAGAACCTTTGACAGGAGATCTTTTTATTGAGAGATTCGCAGATTGTCGCTTTGATGAGAAATTCTTCCCGCTATTAGGGGGAGACATGACCGTTTCTGTTCCAATTGAACGTCGAGAATTAATGTGGTCTGACCCCACTATGTCTCATTATGATCCCCGAACTTTTAACAGTGATTTAAAAGTTCAACGTACTCTCGATCTTAAAAGAGTTTTAGATTCAATGCTTGACTCTTTTATCGATATCACGAAAGTGACGAGATCAATTCTATCTGCTGCAAATGTTCCTGCAAGGTTAGATGTCCCAAGTAAAGGGACATTTCCGGCCGCACCCGGGCTCGGTAATGTCGTCATTGACCCACCAAATGCCCACTATGGAGGTGTGGCTACAACCTTTACTCCCACCAAGAAGAGGGGGAGACCTATTGGTTCAACATATACTGTGCCTAGAAAAAGACGTGACAATAAGGCACTACATGATCCACTCATCATCAACACTATGAATCCTTCACATGAGATTGTCTCTGACTATAGTTATGTCCAAGAGTCAATGTTAGCGTATCTGGGGATGCCTCAGATCCAATGTTGATGTTGGAGAACAAATAAATCTCAACTAAATATATCGATGCGCATGGTATGATGGAAAGAACTTCCATGACTATTGATGATGTTTTTGCTTATTCCATCGCTCAAGATATTATCAATGACGATGAGATTGAACCGCGCTCTTTTGCAGAATGCCAACGTCGTGTAGATTGGCCAAAATAGAAGGATGCAATCCAGGCTGAACTAGACTCTCTAGCAAAAATGCAAGTTTTTGGTCCGGTAGTGTCATGCCCACCGAATGTTAAACTTGATGGACATAAATAGGTCTCTGTTTGAAATCGAAACGAGAAACATGAAGTCATGCGCTATAAAGCGCGACTCATGGTGCAAGGATTTTATCAACGCTTTGGAATTGAGTACGAGGTGACATATTCTTCCGTTATGGACATCATTACCTTTCGTTACTTAGTCAGTTTAGTAGTGTCCGAAAAATTGAGCATGCAGCTTATGGATGTGGTTATTGCATATCACTATAGGGATCTAGATTCAGATAGATATATATTCCACTATTCATTTTCATAATGGAATTACAAATATGCCACTAATCTTCTTCTCTATATCTCTCCCTTTCCTCCCAGATCTATACGTCTCTCTCTCCTACGAGAATCACAAAGACGCCACCCTTGAAGCCTCGAAGAAGATGAAAATGACAAAGCAGAAGCCTCAACGGCGACGAAGCCAAAGCCTCGATGGCGAAGAAACCGAAGCCTTGATGGCGACAAAGCCGACGCCTCGACGGTGACGAAGCTGAAACCTCCATGGTGACGAAGCCGAAGCGTCGACGACGACGAAGCCGAAGCGTCGACGGTGACGAAGCCGAAGCCTCCATGGTGACAAAGCCAAAGCGTCAATGGCGACGAAGCCGAAGCCTCGACGGCGACGACTACAAAGCATAGACGGCCACAGTGTTACTGTTGGTGTTGAGATTTGTCAGATGAATAATTTTCTACTACTGTTGGAAGGGTAAATTTGCAGATGAGTAGTAAAATTTAATAGTAGTGGATGTGGAGTCGAAAGTAATAGACAGTAGCAGCTGTGGAGTCGATAGTAATAGACAATAGCAGCTTTATAAATGTCTCAAATCGCGGTAGTAGCGGCTTTGTTTGATTCCGGAGAATTGCTTGAAAAAAATTGCAAAAGCATCTTGTTATCGGGTGCTACTGTGCTACTTGGCAGTAGCACCCAGTGTGCTACTGCACCCAATGTGCTACTGTGCTACTCGGTAGTGTGTTACTGTGCTACTTGTCGACAGTAGCAGTTGATATGTAGTGAAGGGTATTTTGGTAAAATTATTATGACAGATGACATGTGGATATTAGTTTGTCCTAAATTGTTAATATTTGTCCTTAAATGTGTAAGATATTGTGTAAAAGATGAATTTGTAAACTGAAATTTTGTTAATAACTTTATAGTAATTTATCACCTCACCAAATTTACAAACAAAAAAAACCCACTTTCATAATTTTTTATTTAAATTACTACATGAGCCTAGTGTCCACAATCTATAAAACCAAACCCAACCCATTTTTCGACTTTAAAAAGACCAAAATATTTATTTTCACAATGGAATTACAAAGATGCCACTAATCTTCTTCTCTATCTATCTCTCTCTCCTCCAAGATCTGTACGTCTCTCTCTCCTACGCGAATCACGAAGACGCCACCCTTGAAGCCTTGAAGAAGATGACTGTGACGAAGCAGAAGTCTCAAAGAAGACGAAGACAAGCCTCGACGCCGAAGAAGCCGAAGCCTTGATGGTGACGAAGCCGAAGCCTCGACGGTGACGTAGCTGAAGCCTCCATGGTGATGAAGCCGAAGCCTCGAAGGCAATGAGTATAAAGCCTCGACGGAGACGAAGCCGAAGCCTCGAAGGCAATGAGTATAAAGCCTCGACGGCCACAGCGATGACATTGAGTTCTCGACGGCGATGACACCGAGGCGCTATTTGATACACCCTTCAGATCTCTCTCTCTCAACCCAAGGCTCGACGAGGGATCTGCCTCAACGACGTCGTCGTCCCACTGCTGAAGCTCCAACTCACTACCTAGCTCGAATTGGCACGATCCATTGACAAAGGGAGGGGGTCGCATCAAAGAGAGGAAAAGAATCCGACTGGTGCCATCGACTAGGTCTGCTAGAGTTGGTCGTAAAAATCGGGTCGGGTCAACGGGTCAGCGGCTGGTCAGGTTTGGTGTAGGGTTTCTGTTGGGAGAAGAGATGAGGGAAGAAAAAAGGGACGATGGTGATGATGGTGGTCAGAGCTTGTACATGTGTGTTTGTCCTTTTGCTGCTACTGTTGAGATTGGAAGGATAATTTGCTGCTATTGTGGTCTGTTGGAATGGTAAGTTGTTACTGTTGGTGTTGAGATTTGTCGGATGGATAATTTTCTACTACTATTGGAAGGGTAAATTTGCAGATGAGTTATAAAATTTAACAGTAGTAGCTGTGGAGTCGAAAGTAATAGACAGTAGCAGCTGTTGAGTTGATAGTAATAGACAATAGTAGCTTTACGAAGGTCTCATATCGCGACAGTAGCAGCTTTGTTTGATTCCGGAGAATTTCTTGAAAAAAAATTGCAAAAGCACATTGGTATCAGGTGCTATTGTGCTACTTGGTAGTAGCACCCAGTGTGCTACTGCACCCAATGTGCTATTGTGCTACTCGGCTGTGTGCTACTGTGCAACTTGTCGACAGTAGCAGTTGATATGTAATGAAGGGTATTTTGGTAAAATTATTATGACAGATGACATGTGGATATTAGTTTGTCATAAATTGTTAATATTTGTCCTTAAATGTGCAAGATATTGTGTAAATGATGTATTTGTAAACTGAAATTTGGTTAATAACTTTATAGTAAGTTACTAAAAAAAACATGTGTATTACAAGATGAATTATACAATAAACGAATCTTAAATCATAGATTAAGAGATAACCGAA